>OZ002741.1:99611197-102011197 GCA_963924295.1 Dioctria rufipes | reverse complement strand
GAAATAAAATAAAATTAATTTTGAATATAATACACATTTTAACATAATTTAGATAGCACAAAATAGTACAACCTGTCTAAAGGGGGAGAAGTGTTGTATATTATTGATCAATATTATCTGTATTCTTCTAATACAGAGAAGACATTCTCTCACTGTTATATAATTGTATTGGTACATAGTTAACTAGCACAAGGTCTAGAAAGCGATATTTCCTTCTTCTCCTTTGGACCGCCGACGAGTACACTTTAATTAAATTATAGTTCTAGTTTAGCTATTTGTAAAGTTTATATCAACTTGTATTTTGGATTACGCTGAAATAAAATATATAATAATGTGTAAGCGCAGAAAATGCACCAGTGGACAATTTAATAAAATAAAAATAAAAATAATAAAAATATGACAAAAGGAAAACGTTTTACATCCTTCTAGGAATATTTATATTTTATGGCCCTTCTGGCAATTTAGTAAAATGCTCAAAGCGCGCCGCCTGTGATTCTTGGAATAAGGGTTTAAGGAATTATAGCTAAATAGATTGTTCAGGGGACAATATGTTCGACTGAAGGAAAATGTTTTATTATTAAAAGAGTGTATTACATTTAAAAATAAACTTTTTATAAGAAGATAAATCGTGAGTTTTTAGTTCAGAAGTGAGATTAAGATCCCGTTATCGCAAAGAAAAATAGATAAACAATAGTTAAATCGTGAAAAAAAAGTGTTTTTTTTTTTTTACTATACAATGGGGCGAGAGAAAAGAAGCCGATCAGTGGATAGTGATAGTGCTTCCTCCGGGTATGAACGTCGATCGCGTAGTAGATATAGATACAACCGATATTCATGCTCGAGGCGCGAAAGAAGTAAATCTCCCAGGAATGAACGTCATTCCAATTTCATACCGCCAGAACGAGAGTACGACAGTAATGATAACGCAAGTTCGCGCCTTGAACGCCTTGAAAGTTTGGTGGAAGTTTTAGTAAAAAGAAATACCGAGAATCCCGTACGTGAGAGAAGCTCTGTTAGGTATGCCGTAAGAAGCGTTTGTATTCCGGATTTTGAGCCTGGTAGGCACATGCAAAATCGATTATCAGGTTTAGCCAAAAATTGGTACACCAGTCTGAATTCCTACGATAGGTCTTGGAGCGAGTGGAAAGACTTAATAATAAAATCCTTCCCCGATTATAATAACTTCGCTATATCTTTAAGGAAGTTGGTTAATCGTACTAAAGAAAGTAATGAAACCATGACAGAGTATTATTTTGCGAAAATGAATCTTTTACAAACTTGTAAAATAACCGGAAAAGACGCAGTATCTTGCGTAATTGATGGCATACATGATGCAATAATTCAAACTAGTGCGCGTGCAGGATGTTATAATACACCTGAAGAGTTATATAGTGAATTTTTGGCTAGTGTTAGTTAAACAGAAAAGTACTCTTCCGATACTTACTCAGATGACAAGAAATGGTCAAAGTCAAAAACAAGCGTAGTAGAAAGAAGATATTCAGCTTTTCGTAAAAGCGATTTCAATACGGAAATAAAATGTATCAACTGCAATGAAAAGGGACATATATCGACAAAATGTAGCAAACCAAGAATTGAGTGCAAAAATTGCAACCGTTTGGGACACACTACAAATAATTGTTCACGAAAAAAAAAAACTGTGAAATACGTTAAAAATGGCTCGAAAAATAAAAATTAGTGTTATTTTATTGTATGTGAAATAAATGAGAGAAAAATTCGCGGGTATATTGACACAGGATGTTGTGCGGTGTTAATAAAAGAAATATTCGCGTTTGAATTAAACCTACAAATAAAACCGTGTATTCTTTCTATAACCAGATATGGAGGTGCGTCAATAAAAGTTCTCGGTATCACGGACAGATATAGTGGCCCCTATGTGGTGGCTAAAGTTTTAAACTATGACCGATATGTCATCGAAGACTTACCAGGCTCCACAAGATCTAGACGAAAGTACAGTGGAATAGCTCCTGGAGACAAACTGAAACCGTATAAGGTTCAAAGTGATTCCGACGATACGGACGATGACATAAACTACGACACAATTTAATTAGATTAGTAAATAATTACTCTTCTCTCTTTTCTTCTAGCGAAATGGTTAGCGCCACGAGGACGAGGCGAAGTGCAGCGTGGCCGAGCTGTAAGCGCAGAAAATGCACCAGCGGACAATTTAATAAAATAAAAATAAAAATAATAAAAATATGACAAAAGGAAAACCTTTTACATCCTTCTAGGAATTTTTATATTTTATGGCCCTTCTGGCAATTTAGTAAAATGCTAGTAAAATGCCTGTGATTCTTGGAATAAGGGTTTAAGGAATTAGCTAAATAGATTGTTCAGGGGACAATATGTTCGACTGAAGGAAAATGTTTTTAGTTTCGATGTTCGTGACAGTGAAACCGGGCTGGCTAATTTTGATAGTTATTATTTTATAAAAGAGTGTATTACATTTAAAAATAAACTTTTTATAACAAGATAAATCGTGAGTTTTTAGATGTAAAATCAGATTCAGAGTCAGAACCAGATTCAGGTTGTACACCTACTGCTGCTAAACTTTTATGTACCATACTAATAACACAACTCAACAAATACAAGACTCTGAAGAAGGTGGCCCAAGTACATAAGAAATGATAAATCCATGTTCACATCTAATAAAAAGCACAGAAAATACAACAGAAACACTTGCTGTAATTCAGGACGATCTTGAGTTCAAGGATGTTTCTTATTTAAAATTTAGCAACAATCTTCCAATAATATCGAACCAACTTCGAAAAGAAATGATTATTCGTGGATCTTGCACATTTCAAAACGAAGCCAGTTTAAATGCAGCAACAACATCAACTAATCCTCTAATGCCAAAATCTTGGTTTTCTCGACGGGTCGGTAATGAAGAGGAAGGAACTGAAGTTAACCGATCTTGGTTATTATGTTCACCAAAAAAAAATGCAGCTTACTGCTTTTGTTGCTTACTGTTTATTACATCAAATTCCGCTACACAATCATCTTTCGTATAACATCTGCTGGTTTTAATAAATGAAAGAAAAAAGATAAATTGATTAGCCATGAAAGAAGTCCAAATCTCCGAAAATCACTTACGGCTTGGAAAGAAACAGAACGGGAATTGATGTATCATTAGAAGCGAATATTCAGTCCGAAAAAGAACGGTGGCGAAATATATTGCAAAGAATATTAGCTTGCATGAGGTATTTAATTATACAAAATCTGCCTCTACGTGGTCATGTTGAAAAACTAGCACTTCAAGATGGTACAAATATAGGAAACCTAATTTCTTTACTTAGACTTCTCAGTTTGATCCGCTACTAGCAAATCATCTTAAACATGCCACAGAAACTCCAAAAACTATCTCATATTTGTCACCACAGATTCAAAATGAATTCATTCATCTTCTGGTATCTACAGTTCGAAATCAACTAATAAATGATATCAAAAGAAATAAATATTATGGACTTTTGTTTGATTCAACTCCTGATATCTCTCATCGAGAACAAATATCCCAAGTCGTTAGGTATGTAGATGTTGATTTTATCAATAAAAAAGTTTCCATCAAAGAATCTTTTTTGGGTTTTATTGAAATGCATGTTAAAGATGCAGCCTCGATCGAAAATACAATTTTAGAGAAATTAAATTCCGATGAAATTTCATTAACAAACTGCAGATCACAACGTTACGATAATGCTGCCGTGATGGCAGGTCACACATCTGGCGTTCAACAAATAATAATGGAAAAAAATCATAAAGCATTATTTGTAAATTGTGATAACCATTCATTGAATTTAGTAGAAGTTACTGTAGCTAAACAAGATCGAATCGTTGTGACATGTTTTGGAATAATTGAAAACATATATCTCTTTTTCTCACGTTCAACGTTACGATGAGAATTATTAAAAAATGCTTTAACAAAAACTGTAGAACGTGAATCTGAAACACGATGGAGCGCCAGAATACAACCGGTTAGCGTTATCGTCGATGGGCTAGAGAATATAGTAGAACTATTAGAAAAATTAGCAGAGGACACTATCACTACAAGTGACACCAGAAGTGAAGCTACAATTCTGTTGCAAAATATACTAACTTTTAGTTTCATAACTTTAGTTCATTTCTGGTATGCAATCTTACGGAGGATTGATCGTGTGCAGCTCAGATTACAAGATCCTAGAATGAATTTTAGAGAAGCGTTCCATGATCTTGAATCAATTCGAGACAAGCTCTGTGAAGAGGCAATAGAAAAAGCGAAGTCTCTTTGTGAGAAATGGGATATTGATACAACAATACGTGTAAGAAGACGCGGCAAAATGCCCGGAGAATTGGCTAGAGATGTTGGTCTTTCCGCAGAAAGTGAATTTTCTGGCGTTATGAAAAACGTTCTTGCTCGTCTCCAACAAGAAATATGTACACGATTTACACGATTAAGTGACCTTAATTTGAAATTTGGATTTCTACTAGACGTTGAAAATTTATTAAACAAGGATAATGTTGATAACGACCTTGAAAAAAAATTTAAAAATTTGGGTGAATTTTATAATACAGATTTTAATGGAATAGAACTCTTTATCGAAATATGTAACTGCAAAATGAAATTGAACCTAAAACTCCATTAGAATTTCTTACTTTTATAATCTCGTATGGAGAAGATGTTTTTCCAAACCTGAGAGTGGCACTTCAAATACTTCTGACTATCTCAGTATCAATTGCTAGCTGCAAATGTTCATTCAGAAAATTAAAATTAATTTTGACATATCCCAAGTAACAATTTTCCCAATTTTTGGTGACTGAAGGTGATGGGTAGTTTTATAAGGGGTATATAATGGTTACTCGGTTATGTAAAAATTTCAGTGGTTTTATAAGAGTTTTATAATATTACGAATTGGTGACATAGTTATATTAGAGTTTTTAAGGTTACTAATGGTTATCGTGGAAGTAGGTTACTAAAGGTTTTATAACATGGTGATGGAAATGTTACAATCACCGGTCTATATAACTTAGACTAACCATTACTAGAAGGTATATAAAAAAGTTTTGTAATTGTTTTGATCACCACGTTATATAACTTATTGGTAATAAGGGTTTATTGCGGTATCCGTGGTTACCCTTATATAACTCGACAACTTTCAGTAATTTCGGTGACTTTAATAAAAATTGGGAACTTTCGGCAATACATATACCCACTATAAAATATCGTAAAATTTTTTGGTGGCCCTTTAGTAACTACTGTGATCGTTATAAAAACAAATTACTTTTAGTGTCGAATGGAGCCATTATAACACTACACGGCGTGCCCAACAAAACTTATTTTAAGAATAACTTGACACATCCTTCGGTATTACTTTAAGATATATAAGGTAACACAATATAACCAAAGGGTATATAAGAACAGTAGACTGATTTTCGTTACTATAAGATATATAATATTACCAAAGGTAACACAATATAACCTAAGGGTATATAAGATCCCGAACGTCTGATTTTTGTCACTATAAGATATAAAACATTACCAAAGGTTACATATTATGACTAAAGGGTATATAAGGATCATTTTCGAGGTATGGTAGTTTCTTCAGTTTATATAACATTTCTAGAAGTTTTATAAGGGTCATTCAGTTTATATAATAGAGACAGAGTTTATATAAAATTACTTGAAGTTTAATAATGGTAATTAGTTCATTTAAGTACAAGCCGCCATTTTTTTCATCTATGCATTGCAGATAAAAAAGAAAATGTCGGATTAGTCAATTTTTTATATTGCAGATATATGGCTTCCGTTTAATTTTTATATGAAGAAAATACATCTTTTTATGTATATAACATTTCCAAATTATGTTATGTTATTTTTATGAATTAATATCACCTAAGTAAAAATTTTTAATTTTGTCAAATTTAATTAAAATTATTAAAAATTGCTTATTTTTGGAGGGGTCTGTATTTTTTAGAAGTATCTATGATGATATTCACAGTAAAATTTCAATTGCAGCTGAATTTCACCACATATACGCCGAAAAATTGTACTTCTGAAATGTAAAAATATTAAACCCTTCCATTATAAAAATGCAATACAAAAAAAAAATCGAAATTCTATGTCAAGATAGGTTTCGTAAATATTTGCATATTATTGTTTTATAAAGGTAACAAAAAATAATTTCCCTAACATTTCAATCACTGAAAGTAATCAGCCTGAGAATTCCAAGCGTTGTGGAAACGTTACCATCACCATTATAAACAAAGTTTATAAAGGTAACCGAAACATTACTGCAACCACTGCTATGACCAAAATAAATTAATCGAGAGCACCTTGGGTTATATAAGGGTTTTATAAGAAGTTATATTAAGGTAACCAGAATATTTTGGTTACTCATTTTATAAAACTTTTAGTTATATAACGTTACCTAAATCAAGTCACGGTAACCTTTATATAATCCTCCATTTAAGCTCTATAAGGGGTTTATAGTGGTTACAAAGAGGTTTCGAGTACTAGTCTATATAACTCAAGTTATATAATTTGGTAATGGAAACCTCACCGTTACTACTATATAAAAAAAATTGTTTCCTGGGATCTACGATCAACGATGGGACAAGATCGCCTAACAGACCTAGCATTTTTAAGTGTGGAAAGAGAAAAATTTGAAATGATCAACTTTGATGATATTATTGATAAATTTGCTTCATCAAAAGCAAAGAAAATTTATACATAGTAATTAGTTTAATTAATGTATTATAATCATATTATTATTAAATATATGTATCTCCTTAGAGATAATAAATATTTACTTATTTATTGTTTTAAAACTGCATGTTTTTAAAATATTTCTTTATAAATATGTAAAATAAATAATAGGTATCTTTTGAACTAACTCTAGATGATCATATGCATTTCATATTCTAGTCTTGTTTTCTCAACTACATTTTTTGTCTCAAATTTAAAGCCTAGCTTGAGCCTATGACTTTATTTATTTTATATATAATATTATATGGTTTTCGAATGGGGGGGCGCTAAAAAGGTATTGTGCCCCGGGCGCGACGCCACTGGCTGGGACACCAAGTTGGACACCATGTTCGCCGTATATTGGCCGCCTATGGCTTTTACTGATTATGGCGCGTATAACAATATACAAACTGCAGTATACAGCGCCAGAACCGAATGGGCAAGTAGAGCGTGCTAATCAAACCATTTTATCCTTCATTCGAACCACAACCGAAAATCCAGTGTCGAGCTGACATTCTTCGAAATCTGCAATGGACTGTGAGCATGTGGCTACTTACATATAGCCCTCGCTTTAATTGTATTTCATACATTCCTCCGATTCCTAGCACTACTCCACAATCAAAATTATTTTCTTACTGCATTACGTATTCTAAATTGTTTAGAATAGGCCTACTTTTTAAAATTGTTTTAAAAATATTATTTTGTCAGTCGCGTTGAGGATTTTAAAAAGATCCTAGATTCTGAAAAAGAAAGTTCGTCATTTGAGAATTTTTTATGTTCAGTTATTTAATAAAATGGAGAATTTTGTGTATAATAAAAAATGGTTTAAAAAGGTTAAACAACTTTCAATATAGGCATAATAATTCTGATAGATTCAAGAATTTTTATCAACAAAACTTATCACATCTGGCATTTTCTCACTGTGGAATTCTTTTTGCCGCAGTTAAAAAAATTTTCCCCATCAGGCCATACGTATAATTGTATACAGTCTGGTGTATACATATACAGGGTTTTCGCTAAATAAGTAGGCTGGAGTTGCTAAAGGATTCCTAAGTATCTTGATCACTCTTTTACTCTAGACCACCACCCCCTAACATCATTCCAACACCCTCAAATTGACCTTTGAAAAATGTTTCGTTTAACAAACGAAGTATAGTCAGTTAAATGATCATAACTCCTTTCAAGGATATCGCGGATTAAGGTTCTTTTCTTCATTTTTAGCGATATCACCGGTCTTCTTCCTTAAATTTGCAGGCATTAAATAAGTGGAACTCCTACGGCAAACTATCTGCCGCAGGGTTACCATATAGGAGGGGTTCTGAAACTTTATCAGGCTAGGGATTGGGAAAAAAATCTCTATTGTCCAAAAAGGTATGCCGGCCGCTAGGCTGGGAATGTCCTAAGCGGCACATAGGCATCCTGTAGTTTGCCAGTGAAGCTGGCTGGATACCTTGTTAGGGCTACCAGGATTGCAAGTGACAATAGCCGGGTGACGTGTCCGAGATTATGAGTATCACTGCCTGATGTCTTTGGCGTGATAGACCCCTACCGTTTATCCCTGCAGATCTTCAAGGAGTTTCCTTTCTTTGACTTGACCCGACACTTTACAAATTTACGTCCTAGTTTAGCACTAGTCTACTGTTGGAAATTGCTTTGGGCAAAATTCCGTCTGAACACTTCTTGACCCACTTTGAAATTAACAGGCTTCGCTCTGAAATTATAAGCTTTTGAACCCTGTTCGAACGCGTGGTGTAAGTTCTCCTCCAATCTCGCATGGATCAATCTCAATTTATCTTCAGTATCCACCCTCAGAGGCTTATTAAGAGTTCCAAGGCTCCTTAAGATGGAATAGGAGTTCGCATGCTCAATCATTTGCTGACCGAAAAGTGTTCGGTAGGGAGAGAAACCAGTTGCTTGGTGGAAAGA
Organism: Dioctria rufipes; assembly: GCA_963924295.1. Classification (NCBI taxonomy): domain Eukaryota; kingdom Metazoa; phylum Arthropoda; class Insecta; order Diptera; family Asilidae; genus Dioctria; species Dioctria rufipes. The sequence goes on along the minus strand of OZ002741.1, from coordinate 102,002,538 downwards.
GCTCCTGAGGGAACTAGCTATCTGGCTCAGCTTCTCATCCCACTTTGTATGTTCCTTCCGATGTATGCCCTAATCCCTGACAATAGAGACCTGTTCACTCGCTCTGAGGCGTTTGCTTGCGGCGAGTAAACTGTCGCTCGCAAGTGCTTCACCCCATACTTATCCAGTAATCTGGCGAACTGAGCCGAGCAAAATTGGACTCCATTGTCAGAGACACATGGAATATTTCAGTTTCTATGAACTGGCACACATTGAGAGTAGATGCCTTTCTCATAGGTTTGAGAATCGGGAACTTTGAAAAGTGGTCAAGAACTATCAGTATGCAGACATTTCCTTTCACTGACGGAGGATATGGACATAGAAAGTTAATGTACAGCTTTTGCCATGGTCTTTCTGCCACAGACTGGACTCCTATGAGTGGTCTAAGAATAGTATTGGGGGCTTTGGTCTCTTTACACACGTCACAGGCACCTACGTAGTTTCTGACATCAACTGTAATTCGTGGCCAGTACAGGTGTCTTCTTAGCCGTTCCAGTGTTTTCCCTATACCTCCGTGAGAAGCTGTCGGCGGATCATGCGCTCTTGAAATAACATCGGAGAAAAGCTCTCGTGGAATCCAAAGCTTCCATGCTTCTTCTTCCTGCATCGGATCGCCTGTTCTCGGAACAGTCCGAATATAAACGAAGCCATTCCTGACGCAAAGATCTGCTAGTTTGCCAGAAGTCGTTTTAACCTTATGCCTCAGCTCTTCGTATTCCAACGAGTTGGAATATGGCGAACTAAGGTCAACTTCCGGGCCAGGATCTTCAGGTGTTGACAAGCTGTCGCAATAAATTCGTGACAGTGCATCAGGATCGACATTCAGGCTTCCTTGTCGGTGTTCAATGGTGAAGTCGAAACCTTGAAGCTTCAAACTCCACCGAGCAAGTCTACCGCTGAGGTCTTTTTGAGACATCAGCCATTTCAAGCTCGCATGGCCGGATCTTCTGTACACTTAAGATTGCAGCTAGACATTCCTGCTCTGTGACTGTGTAATTACGCTGTGCTGCAACTTTTTCGAGACGTAGGCTATTGGCTTCTCGTGGCCATCGTCATCTAGTTGAAGCAGCACTGCACCAATACCTTGTTGGCCCGGCTTAGTGAAGTCTGGGTTCACTAACAACGGAGCAGAACTAAGTATTAGTTTTAATGATTCTAGAGACGTCTGGGCTTCAGGTGTCCATTGTGTTATACCTTGGTAGTACTCACAGCTTTCTATCCTCTTTCTTTCAGCGTGGCTGGTATTCCTTATTCTGTTTTGGGGGCTTTTTTCTTAATTAAACACGACACTTGATATACATTTTTTTCCACTTTATTCTTTAAACATTTTTTTTTTTTTTAAACATTCCTGTATTTTACAAAATAACATAAACTTTCCTTTCCCTATTTCATATTAATTTGCCCGGTTCACCACAAAAACTTCCGTTTCTTTTTTATATATTAAAATAACAGAACTTTGTTTAATTACTTTTCTTTAATTAATTTGTGTTTCTTATACCGCGCCTGACCTCAAGAACCAACACCAGCCGGATTTCTCCTTTTTTTTTTATCGACACCCAGTTAAAAATCGACTCCTCTCGTTTAAAAATCCGACTGCAACTTCCGCGCTACCGCCACGTAGAAAACTTTAAATTCAACTCGCTACTTTTCTCCGCCGAACCGTCGATTGACAGATTTTCAAACCAACTCTCGTGCTATAATTCGACTGCGCTCTTGATCACTTTCATCGCGATCAAGAGCCGTCGGTCAGGGTAGAAAATGCATAGTTGCATTTCTACCCTGAGAAAAATTCTCATTTATTCTGGACTTGATTAAACAAGTCCAGAATATTTTTCGTTGGACGGTGGCTTGAAAAAAATGAAATTTGATGTTTTTATAAACATCAGCCACCGTCCCGTCGATTGAAATTACGGCGCGCGTATACATATAATGTAATCTCGCGGCGCGCATTTCTTATCGCGAAAGCTTTTTTTGTGATATGTATGTACGTTCGTACATACATATTATAATTTTCACGACAAATCGTACTGAAGGTACGATTTGTCTTTTGCTTTATTTTTTTAAAGTAATTATTTCTACTGGCAAATTTTGCTGAAGGCAAAATTTACCATGGGAATAATTTTGTTTTAATTTATGGAATGTGAAGAAAATTGCTGACGCAATTTTCTTCACTGATTGAATTGATAAGCTAACCATGTTTTAGGCATGGTTAGCTTATGTGAAAATTTATTGTATGAAATTTATAGAATTTATTTATTTTATATATTTTATAAATTTACTTTTAGGCCTGTTTCAGATACATAACAATCCTTCCCCCTGAGAAAAAGAGAATTATTCTTTGAAGAGGAATAATTCTCAGGGGAGGTTGTTGTGGTTTCTATTTTGACGGCTCGGGTTTTGGTCGGTTTTGGTTTCGGCTAGGCTTTACATTTTATATTCATTCTTATATTCTTCCTCTGCTAATTTTCAAAAAAGAATTTTTTATAACCTATGTAAGGCTTACTTATCTTTCTATAGTAGTACTAGTTTTTGTTAAGATCTTTTATAGTTACTTAGTTTGTTTCTATTATTTATGTTTTTAGTAGCCTGGTAATACGTAGGTAAAGTTTATGTTTGTCATAACTATATTTTTCTTACTAATTAGATCTTTACACTATTTTTTTTTTAATTACTTCTACTGTTTTTAGTAGGTATTGTGTGATATTTTATATTAATACTTTAATTCTAACATTTTCTTTCCTATCTATTTATATTTATTTCTTTGATCTATATTATATTGTTACGTAATTGTAATTTCTTTTTCTTTTTTAGTTCTATTATTTTGTTTATTTTATTTATCTAAGGCATTTTAGTTTTAATTTACATATTTTATACTTTTTTCTCCTTTTATTATTTTATTCCTAACTCCATATAATATATTTTTTATTTTAATTCTATTTTTTCATCTTTACTTTTATTATTCTATCTATTTTGTTTTTCAATAGATTTTTTTTTTTTGTTACATTTTCATTTCTATGTACTTTTCTATATATTTTACCAGGTCTACTATTTTCTATAAATTTACTTCGATTAAGTGGCTCATGTTGACAGTATCAGTATTCCGTTCTTTAAACGATTTGGACTGATTTTGTTTTTGGGAGGCTTCTGGCTCGCCTTAAACTGGGTTGGGGAGCATTAGCTCGCTCTAGAGTAGCTTGGGGAGCGTTAGTTCGCTCTTCTAAAGGAATTCCCTCTGATAAAACTTCGGGGTTACCTTGTGGTTGATTTCTCTGTTGTTTTATTTTGATGACAACAGGTTTAAGATATTTTACTGCCACAGCGATCATTATGGCCAGAACTAGTAGGCTCGTAAATGATAGAGAAGTTGTGGACAGGATATGGGATTGTCTGCTTGATACCTTGTTACTATACTGGTCTAATTTGTGCTGGATATCTTCCAGCGAATGTGTGCCAGTATAGATTGATTTATTGATATCGTCCCCTGTTATGATTTCGGTTTGCACTCTTTGGTTTTGAGACTTGGGTAAAATTTCGGCTAGATTCAGGTTGAGTAATGGATGATTCAGCTCAGGAAATTGTTCAGGCTGAGTAATTTTGAGAGGGTGTTTATTTTCACCTTCGTACCTTAGCACCTTTTCCCCTATTTGCATCTGACATGGTTGCGTTATCTCTAGTATCCCCTGCCCCTCTAATTTTGAGATGGCAAAGTGATCTCGACAAGTTATATGTAGTACCGTTGAGGTAATGAACGAAAATAGCCACGCATTGGGCTTGTTTAACTTTATCAACATGTCTTTTTGAGGAGTCTGTACTCTAGACTTACACTTGGGCATTTCATTTAAAGGATTGTACAACACTTTCACTATACATTCATCTGAGGTTGTTGCCTTAATTATGGGGGTATTTAGTCGACCTATATATGTATTTTCCTCCATGCTATGAGTGACTTTCTTGAAGCTTTTCATATCTTCGTCTTTTAATAAGAGGAATTCCTGTGTGCGAGCGCTATTTGCCACACAAGAGTATCCAGGGTCAGGGATTATGGAATAATTTGCTGGTTGTGGTACTGGAAAGCATCGGACTTGCCGTAGCCTCATTTTGGGGGAATCAAAAATTGGGAGAGTTATTCTCACTACCAATTTGTTCTGCATAAGGCGTGACAGGGCTCCTGCTGATTGGTACAGAATCGATAGACAATTTTGGTCGTTTAGACATTTCGAAGTTGATTTTCGATATACATCCAGCAGATTTTTGGGAGACACGAGGAGTGGGTGAATATGGTTGCCTTTAGTGGCTATTATAATGTCAAGGAGGGCTTGTTGACGGTATTCGACTTCGATGATTTGAAGCAATAAGCTCGATATGATCTCTTGCCTCAGCTACCTTCTGGTTAGGTCCTCGGTCACGGTATGCAGATCGTTAATCTGGTGTGCTATGTTTTGCTGACGATCTATTAACATAGTCAATGGTTTTTGAATCTGTTCCAAGGTAGTTTTAACCACACTTATTTGTTGTTTCTCTAGCTCAGCTAGGGCTTGTGTGTTCGATTCAATTTCATCTAAGCGGCTGTATATCTCCTTCTCGTTGTTACTATCCATGGTACCAAATAAATAGTGCATAGCATTGCCTATTCCGTCGAATAGTGATCTGGCCTTACGCCTTCCTGGAACTAATTCCTTAATGGTTCTCGTGCGCTTTTGTACGCTATCTATTATAGCGTGTATGTGTAGTTGCTGCACGTTGCACAGGTCTTCTTTATCCGTGATATTTATGCAGAGTTTATGCACTAAATATTCTGCCTGTTTCGTTAGTTTTATCTGTGAGTCTAACTCATCCAAGTCTATCTCCGTGAGAACATTCCAAGTGTTATGATACACCATGAGGCTTCCTAGATCCTCGAAAAATATGCCCGAGCTATTTAGCTTGGTTATAGCATAGGGTTTGTCGGCGATTTCTCCTATCGTGTACTGGATGAGGAGGGCAATTGCAATAGTTTGTAGCGCCATTTCTGTGGACAATTCGGAGGAAAAAAAAAATAATCCTTTAAGTATGACTTTACTTATTTCGTGCCGTTATTAGACCAGGCAGTGGAGTGGCTCCACCGCAAGTGTTCCTGAGAGCCGTTAAAATGGGATTAATTTGAAACAAACAGAGTAGGAATTTGAGTCAACCTGGTTCTGTGGCAACATGTTTATTTCATTCGAAGAATGGTTTTAGACGGTTGTTATGTACCGTTACAGTACGCTTACCAATTTTTATTGTGGTGTTTACTCCACTTGGTATAGCAGTTACCTGATAAGGTCCTACCCAGATTTGGGAAAGCTTATGTTTCCTGCTTTCATTTTTAATGAGGACCTTATCTCCTATGTGGAAAGTTAGGGGTCGTACTGTCTTATCATAGTACCCCTTCGAGCGTTGTTTACTGGCTAATAAATTCTTTCTTGCCGTGGCGTACGATTTTTGGAGCTTATACTTTAGTATATGATAATAGCTCTCATGATTGTAAACGGGTTCGGGATCCCGTTTTAAATTTGATGGGACATCCGCTGTGAAGCCGTATAGGCAGTCCATTGGGGTAAGTTTAGTACCCTCGTGTACACTATTATTATACACGAATGCAGCGGTTCGTAGGAATTGGTCCCATGTTTTGGGATTTTCGTCTACGATTGTTCGCAGGTATTCAATCAGCGGTCTGTGGGCACGCTCTAGTGCTCCGTTAGACTGCGGGTGGTATGCCGAAGTCTGTAACTTCTTTACCTTTAGAAGCTTACATACTCTTTTGAATAATTCACTCAGGAAATTTGTTCCCTGATCGGTGAGTATTCTTTCATCAAAGAAAACTTGCGCTACTGTGACTGCTTCGGCATTAGGTATTGCATACCAGTCGACAAATTTTGTTAGATTATCTTGGAAGGTCAAGATATATTTGTTACCTGACGTGGTCTCTTCTAATGGACCTACAATATCGAGGTAAACTTTGTCGAACGGTTGTTCTGCGATGTCCGTGATAACCATTGGCATTTTATATTGTGGAGAAGCTTTCATCGTCTGGCACTTTGGGCATTTTTTTATGTATTTCTTGATGTCGCTAAGCATGTGTCTCCACCAATACTTGCGTCTTATGCGTTTGTAAGTTTTTATGACACCTTGATGGCCACCAAATGGAGAATCGTGATAATCTTTTAAGATTGTTTGGATCTCCGTGGGGCTCGTAATAACTTCGGGTGTCTTATCAGTACTTACTTTTTGCTCAAGCGATGCTGGGTTTAGTTTTTCCGCCTCCGTATGTTGAATTTCGTTTTGGTCCGCATTCGTGTGCTCTTCTGTCTCCACACTGGAGCTATCTAATGTCTCTTGAGCCTTTTGCTTCTGAGCTCGAGTCACGACGAAGCAATGAGCGGATTTCTTTTTCTTTTTACTATTTGTGGAATCGTCTTCCTCCACATCTGAGTCCATCGTGTGGTGGACTAGGGCTTTTATCTTTAAGGTATTGCCTAAACTGTCTTCCTTTAATGCTTGAGGGATGCGACTTAGTGCATCGGCATTAGTGTTGTACTTCCCTGGTTTATATTCGATGTTGTAATCGAATTCAGATAATTTGTGGTGAAATCTCACCAAACGGGAAGTAGGGTCTTTCACATTGAAGACACCTTTGAGAGGTTTATGGTCAGTGTAGACCGTGAATTTCCGGCCTTGAAGATAGCACCTGAAATTCTTGGTAGCCCAGACAATAGCCAATAACTCTTTCTCTATAGTAGAGTAATTTCTTTCGGCTTTGTTTAATGTGCGGCTTGCATAGGCAATGGGCTGGTCCTTTCCGACTTCTCCTTGAGAAAGAACAGCTCCTAGAGCCTCGTTACTTGCGTCAGTAGTAAGATTAAATGATTTTGAAAAATCAGGGTAAATTAAAAGTGGTGGAGAAATTAAAGCACTTTTTATGCTCTGAAATGCTTCTTGGCATTTCTCTGTCCAAGTGAATTTTACATCCTTTCGGAGTAAATTCGTAATTGGACGTACAATTTTGGAGAAGTCTGGAATGAATTTCCTGTAGTAATTGGCAAGTCCTAAAAATGACTGAACTTGCCTTACTGTTCTTGGAACAGGAAATGTTTGGACGCAGGCCGTCTTACTTGGGTCTGGTAGGGCTCCTTCGCTAGAACATTTATGTCCTAGGTAAACAACTTCTCTTCTTAGAAACTGGCACTTTTCTGGCTGCAGTTTTAAGTTGTTCTCTCTCAACTTGTCGAAGACTTTTCTCAACTTTTCATTGTGGTCGTTTAAATTTTTTCCATAGATGACAATGTCATCTAGGTAGACAAAACATTCGAGGCCTTGTAGGCCTGTTAAGACGAAATTCATTAGGCGTTGAAATGTGGCGGGGGCTCCTTTGAGCCCGAATGGCATACGCTTGAACTCGTAGTGCCCATAACTTGTGCTGAAAGCAGTTTTATGTCGATCCTTTTTGTCGACAAGAACTTGGTGATAGCCGTTGGCCAAATCGAGTGTGGTGAAATACCTTGCGTGACCTAGCTGGTCGAGAATATCCTCGATTCGGTGTAGCGGGAATGCGTCTCCAATTGTCTTTTCGTTTAATTTACGAAAATCGACAACGACGCGCCACCTTTTTTCACCGTCAGGTCCCGCTTTCTTGGGGACAACTAGTAGAGGTGAATTCCAAGGGCTTTTACTAGACTGGACTATCCCGCTGTCTTGCATTTCTTTTAGCTGCTCGTTAATAACTTTCCGCTGTGTTTCAGGTAAGCGGTACATTTTTTGATTGATTGGTGCTTGATCTTGCACCAATGGAATATTATGCGTTATCGCATTTGTATAGGTGAGTTTGTCACCCTTGAGGAAGAAGATATCGTTATACTCTTCGCAGAGTTCTGATATCGAAATTTTTTCTTCCGCGGTTAAATTAGTGTCTAGGCTGAGTTCTTGCTCTAGCCTAGAAATACGCGGGTATTGTTTTGGATCGTCCGGAGTCTCATTATCCGGGTATAGATATCGTATATGTTGTAATATCGCCGTCTTGTCGGCTGAACCTTGGTTTGTCTTCCTATTTCTTGTAAATTTGTGTCCTGAAGTTGGATTGAATTTAGTTAATTCCTTATGAGGCTTTATTTTGTTGTATTTAGCATGTAACAGGGTACTTGCTTCCTGCTTTGTTGACGGCTGAGTTTGATACACCTGTGCGGTCTTTGCCTTAGGTTGTGTGGAATACTCATGCGCGTCAATGCTATTGCTTTTTGACCATGTAGCATTCTGTGTGCTGTGTGACGGCGGAGTAATATGCACCTTTAGTATAGGCTTTAGCGACTCGCTACCGTTCTTATATGGCCGTTGTTTGTTTAATAGTGATTTATGCCTCGGGATTTTGGACGGAAGAGTTATATGCACCTTTTTGGCAGGCTTTAGACACTCAGTTCCGTCTCTTGTGTTGTTTGGTATTGCCTCTTTATTTGGTATTGGAATGTGCGTATGGTTGTGGTTTTTTGTGTGTATTAATGGGACTATGGTGTAGTCGTTTATGGGATATAGCTGTAACTTTAAGCTATGTATGACTACTTGATGACTGTTAGCGTTGAGAATACTAACCAGCACTAATTCTTCTCCAGATGACAGCAAACCGTTTGCCAAGAAGACTCCATCGCTTATCTCTTGGGATAAACAGAGCATTTCTTCTTGAGTTTGTAACGGCACGAGGGCCACAATTTGAGAGCGCGCAGGTATGCAGATTGGTTCCTTAAAGGTAACCAATTGCTGCCTGCCTTCATCGGTCTCTTGCTCGCCCGGACAGCTTTTTTCACATTCCTTGGGCCATTTTGGAGCTTGGCAGCCAGCTTTTCTCGTTTGAGAAGCCTTGAAGACACTGCAGGTGGATAGTTCAGCCTGTTTAGACTCTACCTCTTCTGCAAGTGTTCTTACTTCGACTGCTTTTTCAGAATGTAGCTTGTCCGTTTCAAACTCTAATGGCAAAGCAAATTCGTCTGGATTGGTTTCCGTGCGAGGAAACCTTAGGGCCTTGTTAGGACCCTCAACGTTACAGTTTTTTGCTAGGAAATCATTTCCTAGAAGTCCATCGTCGGAAAGGCCAGGCAAGTTCTTTACGACTTGAAACTTGCAGGGAATTTTGTTTTTGAAAACGAAGTTTCCCTGGCAATTTCCCAGCGTCTTTCCGGTACCAAATGGGGTCTGAAGTGTACATGCCTCATTGTGGTTAATTTCTTTGAGATCTTTTAATGACCTTTTCTTTATTATACTAACCTCAGCGCCTGTGTCTACTACTAGTTTAGTTTGGCCGTTCAGGCCAATGTCTAAAGGAAGTTTTACTGTAGCGACACTGGAATCGGGCTGCTGAGGAGACCCTAATTTATTAGATGGGAGATTTATAGTCGAGCCGGGGAGTTTTGGGTCGACTGTACGTCGTTTCCCTGACCCCGGGCTTCCCATTTACGTTTTTGTTGGCAGTTATTTACTGCATGTCCAGAACGACCACAAAATTCGCACTTTTTACGCACGTTATAGACTCTGGAATTGTTATTGGGATTCTGCGGCTCTCTAGGGCGTTGATTCGATGGTCCACCATTGTTGCTTGATCTTTGATTATTGTTGTTGTTCCTCCTGCAGTCACGTATATCGTGGTTGTATATTTTGCAGTTCACACAGTACGGAGTATTTTTACGTTTGAGGCAATCTGCGTATGTGTGGCCTCTTAAATTACAAAAACTACAAGTAATCTTATTTAAATAATTATTTTTATTTTTTACATTATAATTTTTATCTGGCGATCTTGGTTCCTGTTTGATATATGCTGTGCCGGCCTGTGTGAACTGTGACGTTGGTATGTGACTGCTTGGGTTTGGCAGGGTTAGTTGGTTAAAATGTGCGTTATTTGGTGTTGTTGCACTTATTGAATGGGGTATCGGATTTTGCATCACATTTGGCTGAAATTGCCCTGAAGGTTGCAGGAATAGAGCACTTTGCTGGAGACGTTCCATGTCGAGTGCTCTTTGTACGAGGTCATCCACCGTGCCGTCTGTCATGGTCAGAAGGTATTGGCACATATATGGGTTATTTACGCCTGTTTTCAGTGCGTTTTTCGCGAAATCTTCCAACTGCGTTTTAACAGCTGGTGCTGCTGTGGCTCCGTATTTGGATTCTGCTGCTTCATTGCAGAGTGCCAGCATTTGTTTTACTCGTGCCGTGAAGGCTGTGAGATTCTCTAATGGATACTGCCTTGTAGTGATTAATTTATTTACCAGTTCCTGGTAAGTTTCTCTAGGCAGGTATGTGCGATTTAGCCGTTCTTCTACTTCTTTGAAAGTAGTGGGCATATTTGAGGCAAAAAGCTGGTAGGCTTCGCCTCGAAGTCTGGTGGGAAAGATTTGTAAAAATGCTGTTAGTTCATCCACCGAGATGCACTGGATTACCTGCCTGCAGCATCCTAGGAAAGTTTGGAGCTCAAGGCTCAATTTTGGGTGCTGTTCTCCTGAGAATAGGGGAACGAGCTGGGCAGTTAGCTTGGCGATTTTCGCGTAATCTGCCATGTTTATATTGGGGATTCTGAAGCTAAAGTTTGACACTTTTGGGGAGCTAGTTTCTTCTAGACTGGTCTCCAGAAGGGAGTCGCCCAGCCAATTCAAAAGGACCTCACTTACGGTGGAATCACTGACACTGTCTTCAATGGCACCTTCTCTTAATTCTACACTGTTATTTGTAATTTCTGTTTCGAGAGAGTGCGAGAGTTCCCCAAACTGCTTTAAGCTTTCTTTGAATTTTTCCGTACTTTCTTTGAATTGCGCGATTTGCTCAAGCCGCCGTTCACGGGACTTTTTGAGCTGTTTATCGATAGAATCGCACTGTATAATAGAAAGTTCGGAGGAGTCTCGCACTTTCCCCTCTAGATATTTTAAATAATTTTCTAAATTTAAAGTAGAAGGTCTTACTTGTTGGGGACCTGTAAGGATTGTCCCACTCCTGAGTGTTACCCCTTTTTTTGTTGAATTTGTTGGGGGTGTTTGAGTAGCACCCTCTGTTGCGGATGTTGCTCCCGCGTTGCCTCCTTCGTACCGGGACGGATCTTCCTGTGCGTCGCCCGGCGAGGAAGATTGTTGAGGAGTTGATGGAAGTTGGATTTCCGGCGGTATTTCTTGGTGGGAGCTTTCCTCGCTCATGGACCACCGTGTGTGAAATTTGCAGCTAGGGGGGCTTCTGCCGTCTTAATTCCCTTGGTTCAAATTGAGAGGGGGGCTTATTGCCTTCTTCGAGGTCCCTCTCAATTCAGGATCGTTGGTTCGGTTTCTTGAAGTTCTTTTGCTGCCGGGGGGGCCCGTGGCCTACTTAAATTCCCCTGGATAAAAGCTGAAAGGGGGGCGCGTTGCCTACTTCGAAGTCCCTTTCAGCTCCGGATCGCAGATAGCGGATGGTTTCCAAACTTCCTTCCTTCAAGTGTAAATTTCGAAATTTTGGGTTGTGGACTTTTTTATCCTGGGCTGGGATGAAGCCCGCTATTGTCCCACGTTGGCACTTTGTGCTTTGATGAGGGGGTGGCTGCGTGTTTTACAAACAGAGGCAGTTAAAGCTGTCCGACCCCGAGCGTTGGGAGCCGACAAGATCGAAATACTCCTGAAGCCAGACTCAACTTCAGGCGAAGGGTAGGGTGTCTTGCCCAGTATTCGATCTCGTCCTAAACTCCTTTTAGATTCGTAGGATAGAGGGTTTTCGAGCGCTTATACTTTTTTTTTTGTTTTTCAAAGTAGGCTTCCTCTATCCTACCGGCTGCGCCAATTGTTATACCTTGGTAGTACTCACAGCTTTCTATCCTCTTTCTTTCAGCGTGGCTGGTATTCCTTATTCTGTTTTGGGGGCTTTTTTCTTAATTAAACACGACACTTGATATACATTTTTTTTCCACTTTATTCTTTAAACATTTTTTTTTTTAAACATTCCTGTATTTTACAAAATAACATAAACTTTCCTTTCCCTATTTCATATTAATTTGCCCGGTTCACCACAAAAACTTCCGTTTCTTTTTTATATATTAAAATAACAGAACTTTGTTTAATTACTTTTCTTTAATTAATTTGTGTTTCTTATACCGCGCCTGACCTCAAGAACCAACACCAGCCGTATTTCTCCTTTTTTTTTATCGACACCCAGTTAAAAATCGACTCCTCTCGTTTAAAAATCCGACTGCAACTTCCGCGCTACCGCCACGTAGAAAACTTTAAATTCAACTCGCTACTTTTCTCCGCCGAACCGTCGATTGACAGATTTTCAAACCAACTCTCGTGCTATAATTCGACTGCGCTCTTGATCACTTTCATCGCGATCAAGAGCCGTCGGTCAGGGTAGAAAATGCATAGTTGCATTTCTACCCTGAGAAAAATTCTCATTTATTCTGGACTTGATTAAACAAGTCCAGAATATTTTTCGTTGGACGGTGGCTTGAAAAAAATGAAATTTGATGTTTTTATAAACATCAGCCACCGTCCCGTCGATTGAAATTACGGCGCGCGTATACATATAATGTAATCTCGCGGCGCGCATTTCTTATCGCGAAAGCTTTTTTTGTGATATGTATGTACGTTCGTACATACATATTATAATTTTCACGACAAATCGTACTGAAGGTACGATTTGTCTTTTGCTTTATTTTTTTAAAGTAATTATTTCTACTGGCAAATTTTGCTGAAGGCAAAATTTACCATGGGAATAATTTTGTTTTAATTTATGGAATGTGAAGAAAATTGCTGACGCAATTTTCTTCACTGATTGAATTGATAAGCTAACCATGTTTTAGGCATGGTTAGCTTATGTGAAAATTTATTGTATGAAATTTATAGAATTTATTTATTTTATATATTTTATAAATTTACTTTTAGGCCTGTTTCAGATACATAACAATTGGAACTGACTTGGATTCTTCACAGTATCTGTGATGGAGGCAGTTAGATCAGCGTAGTTCGGGATGAACCATCTATACCATCCCGCCATATCTAGTAGGCGTCGGGCTTGCCGAACAGTTTTAGGTGACGGATAGTCAACTATGGCTGAAATCTTGTCGGGGTCAGTTTTCATACCTCCTTTTCCGACAATGAAACCCAAGTATTTGGTCTCTTTGATACAAAACTTACTCTTTTCAACGTTAATAGTGAGACCAGCTTTCCTCAAACAATCCGCTACACGGGCTAGCAGCATGAGAAGGGAGTCAAACTCTGATGACAAAATTAGTAAATTGTCTAAATAGACGAGAACATTCTCACGAAGATCGAAAGGAATGACCTTATCATGAGGCGGCACATCGTTTGTGGAGCGTTGCATAAGCCGAATGGCATCACTGTGTACTGATAGAGAGGGTGACCAGGTACCGTAAAAGCGGTCTTCTCTCAGGAATCAGCGTCTAGTGGGATCTGCCAGACAGCGTCTTTCAGGTCCAGGCTCGAAATGTAGTTTGCCGGAAGAAGTCGACTCAGAAGTGCGTCTATCTGTGGTAGCGGATAGCCGTCCTTCTTCGTAACGGAGCTGACCTTCCTGGCGTCAAAACAAAGCCGAACCTTTCCAGGCTTCTTCACTAGTATGACAGGAGAGCTCCAAGGACTCTGGCTCTCCTCTATTAGCCCGTGCGATAGCATACGTCTTAATTCCTAAGCCCAATGAGGCGAAAGAAGGAAAGAGCTGTTTGGTCACTTCTAGACGTTGGTGTTCTAGAACAGAAAGAACATGGCAATCGGTGTCATGGGTAGCTATTAGACTTGGTGTCACCTCTGCAACTATACTTAGGACATCTGGAGCCAACCCAAATAAACGCCAGAAGTCTATTTCTAAATATAGTGCCTGCGTGAGCCCAGGAACCACGTACAAACGCACGTTTTGGGTCTTACCACGGAAAGTGATGTCCAAGTTCACATGACCATGCACAGTCGTCATGGCACCATTCGCCACTTTTACCTGTGTCGGATACCTCTTCCATTCAACCTCCGCTTCTGCAAGCTTCTCTACAGCTCCCTGGCCTAGAATACTGACAGTGGCACCACTATCAAGTAATCAGTCTCAGTTCGCCCGAGCAGTCTCACTTGGGCATACGATCGAATGTCGTCTGGCATCGACAAGGAAACGTGTGCCAGTTTCTTTCTTTCCTGTCTCATTCGCCGATAGTATTCCCGCCAATGAACGGTCGATCGTTTCTTTCCTGGTCTAAGGTCCAGGTCAGGATACATAATTTCAGCTAGCTCCGCCACTGAAAAAGAGATGCGGTCTCTTACTGCATTGTAATTCTGCAGACACTTATGATAAGGCTTCAGCGGATGTAAAACAGGCTCACGCCCACTCGTCATAGCAGAGCTTGGTGGCCGTTTTAATACAGAAACGCCAGGAGGCCGAATCTCCTGCTCAGTAACATTGCCAGCGAAAAGTGTTGTCGGTATTATCGGGACGTCAAAGATCAAAGACTCTTCCAGAGAAGTGTCTAGTAATGTCATGGGCTCCTCGGAAGTGGAAACAGGAGTTTGAAGATCTGCGGAGAAGTCTATTAGATTCTCCGTTGGTATCACCAGAGTCACTGAATGATGTCAACGGACATGTTAATATTTCGTCGTCGTGCTCTGCTGATAAAGCGGACCCTCCTCCTTGTTCAAAGCTTTGACTGGAGTGGTCATAGCAGTTGCCGTTCTGGACGTTGAAACTGGTCGAAAAAAGGTGTTGGGATTCCCGACCCGTTCTTGTTTTTCTGTGAACAGGGTCTGCAGTTTGGTTTAAAGACATTTTTGCGTGCGCATCCATAACACTACACCTGTTGTCTCTTGCAGACAGTCCTGATAAAAGTGACCTTGCTGATCACAATTCCAGCACACTGTTGCGTGTCTGGTTGAAATGGCTGACACGTCGCCTAAGCTGGTGTCACGGCCTGTTACTAATGACAAGTCCGCGTTTTAAGACTGACAGTCGTCAATATCGTTGACTCTCTGGCTCCGATAAGCTGTAGCAATTCGCAGCTGTGTGGCTTGTATTTGAGTGACGAGTGATCTCAACTGGCCGATAGTATTGGTGGGGTGCAAGCATATTTTGTTCTGGATGTCTTGCAATAGATTGGATTTGACTATCTCCAGGAACTCACTATCCAGCATTGGAGTGTGCAGTTGGTCACGCAACTGCACTAGATTTTAGTGGTATGCTGCAAAGGATTCTCCAGATTTTTGCCTGCGGGACATTAGCTGAACCCGCACCTTCAAATTGTGTTTGGGAACTCCCCATTCATATAGGAGAGCTATTTTAATGTATTCCCAGGTTGGTGTGGAATTCAGTCTAAGTAATGACCAATACCAATCCATGGCCGGGCCTGCGAGCAGTGTGCTCATATGTCTGACCAACAGATCAAAATCTCCTTCGAGCGCAGAGTAGGTGAGTGCTTCAATTCGGAAGACAAACTGATCCACTGAGAGTTTGGAACTATCTCCACTATACGAGATGTTCCATTTTCGTATAGGGCTTCCAGATCGTCTTGACCATGCGTTTCGTTGAGGTCTGTCATTCTGAAACGGCGGTACCTGGGGAATATGATTAGGCCCTGGCCTCTGAGGACTATCGGGTCTATTCTGATTGTCTGATGCGTGATGTTGTTCGTCAGCTGGTCTGGGCCGCTCTATCGAAGGTCTAGGTTGTCCTATACGTGTCGCAGAGTATTCATGCCATACTCTGTGTGATTCCCTCTCGAATAAGATCTTGCATCTGTATTCTCAACCCAGCAATTAAAGCTTCTGAAGCGACAAGGCCTTGGCCCTGGGCAGTAGGTAACGGGCTGTTCACTCGGGAACTCGGGTGCGAAAAGGTCGTCGAATGTACATTTTGTAATCCTGGGGACAAAGATTCGCGGCTTACTGGTTGAGTCGTTGGTGGTGGCAAATTGAACACTGGTGCTGCCGGTCGAGTATCCTGACTGGCAGGCTTCGTAAGAGTCTTTTTCGGAACGGCACCTGTGTACTCAGTAAAATCATACTGAGTGAGATCGCGTCTACAGTTCGGGCAGTTTGACTGCTGTCCGAACCACGTACGCAGACACGCCTTGTGAAACACATGTCCACAGGCCATCTCAACTGGCTTCCTCTTGCCTGACCAGTCTCCCTCCTGACAGATGGAGCACTTCTCGGGCACCTTTGGCGATATATTAGTTGCTGGAGGTGGTGTTCGCGCTGTAGCCATTATGAGACAACTTCGGCTTTCAGAAAACGATGTAAATGTGCTTAGACACGCGAATATTTAAAAGGAACGAAAGGGATCTACAATCGGGAGCTAAATCAAAACGACTCGATACTTCAAATTACCAAGGCCAAAATGGTTTTGCATCAACTGACGTTTGATGTTACAAAAAAAAATTTTAGACAACTCCCGTGGCTACATAACTAATCGGTATAATTATAGCAGCTAGTACCTGTATATGCTAAGTTATGGCGCGCGAAAGAAGGTCGATCAAAATCAAACAAATTTAAAAGAACGATTCGGCGTCACGACTGATATCGTGAAGTTGATGTGCTGTGACTCAAAATCCCTCGTACAGACAAAAAGGGTTCAAACTAGTAATGACATATACTATGTGACATGTCATGGTCGTAGCCTACTGCATGTAGCAGTATGCTACACTGAGACTAGATACACCATGTACACACGGCCTACTGTTTTCTGTATGGATGGAGATTTATACGCGCCGAACGCACCCGAGAAGAGAAAAGAAGAAGACTTTCCGTCTGTCAAGAAGAAGAGTTTTCTGGAAGACAAGGCGAAAGGTCTGTCTAGTGTGATTCTTTGAGCAAGACAAATGTGAAAAAGGAACGAAGGAGAAACGAAAAAGAACCCTAGGCGGGGGAAAGGACATTACGGCTCATCGAAAAAGTTCTCTCGAGGGAAAGTTTAATTGCCAGAGTCCGGGAAAGCACGATGAAATTAAGGAATAGGTTCCTCACGCGGTCTGTGACTGGAATCATACTTTGGGGGCCAGAGTGTGCTTCAACCAGAGTCCCCCGTCGCATGGATGGTCCAAAAGGAAACTCCACTGGAGCTCCCTCTATTTGATTGCCTATCAACAGCGAAGTATAGTACATCCAAGCTGCAGCCGCGACTTCCAGTTGAATCTACGGCAAAAGCTCGTCTATCGATCAGAGTACATAGTAGCACCCAAGTCGGTATTGTTTAATTGTTTTTGTTGTTGTGAGCATGAATAATGAACCTATATTAGGCATTACTAGTTTAAGCTCAGATTAATACACTTTTTGTACGTTCATATCAGTACCGAAATATTGAAAGTTGAGAAAACTTGCCATTACTAGTTAGTTTGAGTTCAGATTAGTGATAAGTCAACAGGAAATTTGATGTCAACCTGGAACTGGAGGAAGTAGTAATTTGATGCACTGGAAATAACCTTACAGTCAGTTTTTTATCGCTATTGTGAGCTGAAAACCAGTGATGTTTTATCTCTGGAGCCAAAGTAATCAGTGGGACATAAATAGTTAGTTACATAAATGGAATTTGAATTATATATATATATGCTTATACTTACTAAATCGGCTATCGAACATTAAGACTTCAACTATGGCAGTAGATTAACGTTAGAATCAGAATATAATCGGTCAATGATAGCCCTGTAGTAGTACGAATGGAATATTCATGCATGACTGCTAATAGTATAGTTCAATCGTGTTACATAAGTAACAATTTTAATAAATATTTTTGTATTACATAAGTAATCATTTTCATAAATATTTTCGTGTTACATAAGTAACAATTTTCATAAATATTTTTTGCATTATATACGTAACAATTTCGAGAATAATATTAGAATTACATAACCAAATACGTAACAATTTTCGTGAATAATATTAGAATTACATAACAAACTAAGCAACAATTTTTATGAATATTTTCGTATTACAGATGTAACAATGTTCACGAACATTTTCCTTCGAATTGGAGATATAATAACGAGTCGAAAAGGGATTAAAATTCTGCACGCGATGATTAGCATAGCTCATGTCAGGAAAGCGATACAGTTACATTAATGTAATAAAGGACTATTCTTAGTAGAGTAAAAAAAATTTTCTCTTGTGTAATGCATCTTTAGATTCTCCGCGTGCGTTACAATAATGTTCAGCGGAACGGTATTTTTCAAGTCATGTATTACTATTAGGACGTGCAATGCTTGCATGACTAGCTCACTGGCTTAGCAAGAGAAGGCAGGCAATTTTAAGAAGTGTAAATCTTAGCATACTCATGGTAGATCGGAGTAACGTACGGAATTTTGATAGCAATCTTTAATTAATAAATGTATTTATTATAACGTAATGGTGCTGTAAATATCTTAGTTCTCCTCTCACTCTCCTGGAGCCTTCTTGATTTGAAGGTCTTCTAGGTCCGCTACTTTTCTCTTTTCAGGTCAACATGACTCACTGCCCTCAGTGTCGTTGGGTGGATATGGGGAAATGCAGCGGAAGGCAGAACATCTGCGCCTTCACTAAGGTAAGGATAAGTGCTGTAATGGTCCCTTCAGGACCGAGTGTGTGTTTCCTTTTGGCTTTTGCTTGAAAGTACGATATCTCTTTTGTATATGGCAGGTGGCACAGCGGCAGGTTTTCGTGGAACCTCCCCACACTCTCCGCCAATAGCCGAGGCGAGCTACCGTGCCGCCCTGCAGTCAACGCTGTCCACCGAGTTATCTGGCAGTCTGGACTTCACGTTCAAGCAAATCACTCCAACATACTACCATAACAGCCAACACGGCATTTTCTCTAGGTTATAAGAAGCAGCCGAACAAAATTGGAAATTTTTCGTGTTTTTTAGAAAGAAAAACAAATAACGTCATATACATTCGTCTTTTGCATGAATGGGGGAAAAGAACTTGGCTATGCATTATTGTAGTATGATTGAAACAACGAGTTAAATACAAAAATCAAGAGAACGTAGGATTACCCGAACGACAAGATCTTCTTAACATCTCCAAAATCCTTTCAAACTATTCATAATAATGTACATCGGGTCACACTACTTCACTTTTTTAAGAAAAAGATAAATTTCGCTTTGGACAAGGTGCTGAAAGGAGATGTAAAGTTCCTCTCATATAAAATTCTCATTTTTACATCTGCGTACATATTTAAATATCTTCACATAGATCTGTTTTGGAATATGTTTTTTTTTTTTTTTATCTACTCACATACATAAATATTATCGTATATATATAGTTTTAGTTAATTAGCGACAGTTATAATCATTCTTATGATAGATCAACGCTGTATTTGTTTCAACTATAGGTGTTTTGTATTAGTGCTTCCATCAATTTCATGTCGAGAGTTGCCAGTCAATTGATTAAATACTTCACTTTTATAAAATAAAATACTTCATTTGAAGTATTATTATTAGAAACTAAAATCTTAAATAGAATGAATAAGAATTTTGGGGGATTTTGATATTTGATTTAACTATAGGTACAGTCCGCTGATGCCACGAATTTTTAAGCACCAAGAAAATCCGCTTTTTTTTATCAAAATAATGTAATTTTTTAATGCTTTCGTAAGATAGCTATAACTCTTCAAGCAGTTGCTCTAATTTTGAGATGTACACAAAACAAATCATTAAATATGGATTTATATACATATTAGAATAAGCCGTCCCCACCCTTGTAAACTAACTCATTATGAAATTATCAAACAACCCCAGCAGTATCTATGAAAAGGGCTCAAAATGTGGGAATTGAAAAATATTAAAATCACCATCTGATGAAGTCATTTTTGTCGGTTCGCGATGTTTCATGATAAAGTTCTTTTTCTTTCATTGAATCGATATCAGCTTTCCTGATATTATATGACGCTAATGTGTTTTAAATTGCCGTTAATAATAGAATCACAAATGACACATAAGTCCGTCAACGGTAGTTACAGATAATTCCACAAATGACGCATAAGTGCGTCAACGGGTCTGTATTGTGTGAATGAAAACAAATTTTGTTTTTTTATATAATACAAGCAAGACGTATTTTTTTGGTATTCTTTATATTGCCCCATACAAAATCCACCGGAAATTGAACAACAGGTTCTATATTCATTGGATAATCATTGAGATCACTGTAGTGAATCCCAAAAAGAACACGATTGGACATATTCAAACTATCAGTACGTTTACATGAATACTTGAGTACTTGATTTGAAATCCGCTTGAAGCTCAGGTAGAGCGGTTGATTGAATTAATTTCAATTACTTGACTTGAATTTTTCTTGAGTTTAATTTTCCAATTACTTTAGTTGAAATTTATGCATACTTCAAGTATTCATGTAAACGTACTGTATGTACTCTTCTTGCATTTTTTTTGTAGGTATTTTTGCTATTAAATTTTACAAATAAGTTCAAATTTAAGACAAATTAAACATCAACAATCAAAATTTTAAAGTAAACTAATATACTTCATTAATATGGAGTAATCCTTTAATAATTATCCACGTTAAAAATACTTCAAAATGAAGTAATTACTTCATATCTGGCATCACTGAGGTCGAGTATGAACCATATTAGTTGTGGGCTGGCAAATATATTTGTTCAAACCGCGCGATCGAGACGGTATTGTAAATTCTTGAAGGGAATTTCAAGTTGGATAGGAGTATTACTTTAGAGTAGAGTTCCTTGGAAATAGAATATTGACGAAAAAGTACAGTCGGGGGATAATAAGCAAATGAGCAATTATTGATATTTAAATTTAGCTTATTTAAAATTTATTTTTTGCCATCATGCCATATTCGCGAATCTGCTTTTTTGGCTATTATTTTGATCTGTCATACTCAGTGTTGGACAAAATGTAATCTGATTAATGATTAACAATTACAATTAACCATGTAATCTGTAATCAGATTACTTTGTAACAGATTACTAATGTAATCCATTTCCATAATTACATAATGTAATCGATTAACGTGTAATGTGATTACAAGTTAATCTGAATACACATTAATCGATTACAAGTTAATCCCACTACATGTTAATCTAATTAATGTGATTACATTTAAGACATTTAAGATATTTAAGATAATTGTATTCTAATTCTTCATAAAACTCCCTAAAACTAATTTCGTACGAGAACAATACTATTTTCTTTCAATTCATTTCATTATGTGATTAATTACTTTTAAGTAATCTACAAAGTAATCTGTTACAATGTAATTAGATTACAAAATAATCTAATTATATTGTAACAGATTACACATTTGATAGATTACATATTCTCTCATAAGTAATCTGATTGATATGTAATCGAATACAATTTAATTAGATTACTTTGTAATTTGACTAAACTGTAATGGAATTATTAATTAAATTACACTGCAATCAGATTACGCCCAACACTGGTCATACTCATACGTAACTCAGGAAAATCTTATCTATATTACTTTACAATATATGTATAAGATATTCCCGGTTTACGTTTTCGAAAATAAGCTAAATCTCAACAGACTAATTTCTCAGTTTCATGAAGGTGGCAAATAACACACCCTGCTTCATAATACATTCGTTTATAACAGAATTTTAAACTTTCCATTCTCGTATTTTGCAAATCGCTTGAAATTTCATTTACAGAGATCAAATGCTGTTATTACCAGACAACTTACCAAATGCTTTAAAACAGTTTTGAGTATCTCTCCATATTCTGAAAACCATTTATCACTGCCTTGCTTTTCGCTGTCACAGCCTATATACAAAAAAAAAAATCCTGTCTGCAAAAACACAGCACCATATTCGTTCCAGAAGGGACCCTTGATTTATTATTGAACCAGAGGTTTGGGACCCGAACGTAGGCCAAGTCAAGGCCCATTGTGCACCCTCCAGACCCATGAGCGATTGCTCATAAGCGCCAACCGGACGTTCCTACAAATTTCAGTATTGGCCGCCCACCCTCCTTGCCGGCGTCGTGTAACTCGGCCAGGAGGTGTGAGCCGAGGAATCTCTAACGTATTCCTGAGAGTGCCGGACAGTGACAAAGAAAGTGGATCATTGTTTCAGACTCCTCTCCGCAACCCCTGCATGTAGGATCATCAGCAAGTCTCATCCTGTGAAGGTGACCCCTGAGAGAGGAGTTCCCAGTGATGATGGACACCAGAGTTCTAAGGGTTGGTTTGTTAAGTCCTAGGAGCTTATTTGTTTACTTGGGTGTGGTTTATCCCACAGTTCCTTTCGTGTTCTACCAGTTTGAAATGATTGAGGCAAGGTGTTTTGGTGCAATCCCGACTGTAAAGGCAGGTTCCTCCGAGGCTCTGCACAAAGACGAGCAAGCTCGTCCGCCCTTTCATTCCCGCTAATGTTGCTGTGCCCCATCACCCACTGCACTATCACCCTGTTATTCCGAGAAAGGGAGTTCAGGGTGATTTTGCACTCCAATAATAGTTTGAAGGTTATAAAGGTTTTAGGCAAAGCCATCTGAGCAGATGGCTATCTCCTTATTCTCAGTGTCTGAGTTAAGGAGGTGCCTTCCCGCTTCAAAAATAGCCTTGACTTCTGGCTGGAAACCGTGACATGGCTTTCAAGGTGCATAGCCAGTTCAATCTCAGGCTCCTCGCAGAAAACTCGCACTCCGGTGCCTTCATCAGACTTAGAGTCATCCGTATAAATTTTAATTGGGTTTGTCAATGGTTGAAGCACGGAATGTGATTCCCATTCTGCCCTGGATGGAATTGTATATTCAAAATCGCTTTTCAGCATGGTCGCTGTCCCTGTCGATGCCAGGTGCGATAGACTGCACAAACTCGTAAATGGATTCATGTGGAACTCTTGTTCTCGTATGAAGCCAGCCACGGTTAAGATGCAGTCCTAGCGCTGTAGTTTACGCCCTCTGCTTAATATGTATTTGCACAGGGTGTATGCTGAGAATAACCTCCAGAGCCGGAGTGCTAGTTGATTTGAAAGCGCCGCTTGCGCTGAGAAGGCACGGTCTTTGAATCTTCTCCAATATCTTGCGATGATTGGCGAAGTCCATTGCTTTCCACCACACCACACCACATGCGTCGAATGACGGTAGTGTATATCCATAGGATCATCCGCGGTTTGAGTCCCAACTACTTCTCTACCGCTCTGCGGCACATTGCGAAAACACTAAGAGCTTTGTTCATTTTGTCTTCAAGCTGTGCTTTCCAGTTTAACTTTTTGTCTAATATAATACCTATGTATTTCACCCTGTCCTTTAACTCGAAGCGCGTTCAGCCAATCAAGGGCAGATTTAAACTGAGGATATTTCTTTTCATGGTGAAGAGGCATAGGTCGGTTTTCCGTGGATTGATGCTCAATCCGCAGTCCGTAGCCCAGCGCATGACAGAGTACAGGTTCATAGCTCCCGGTGACTAAGATTGTCAAGTCGTGCGCGTAATATACTGCTTTGTACCCCATCCGGGTGAGTTTTAGAAAGAGATCGGCCATAATGAGCACCCATAAAAGAGGTGATAAGATACCACCCTTTCACCACTTACCTTTAGTGATGATGAAGGCGTAGATGTCTTGCCTTCTTTGCCGTGCCCCATCCGCCCAATGACACTATGAGCAGTATTTCTCAGTTTCCATAAGATGCCATACAAAGTTGAGTGGAGGGGCGGACCTATTCGGCCATCATCCTGAGAGTGCTCCGGAGAGTGAAAGGGAGAAGCATCAAGAGTTTAGTACTTCATCACGAAAACCAGTTCATTAGATCCAACAAGTCCTCTGAGCATGGCTATTTTTTGAAAAGACACAGTAAGTGGATAGTCAGCGTTCACCCAAAGGGCGTAGCGAAAGCTATTTTGTAATACAAAACTCAAGTTATATTTTCAGAATCAATAGTACAAGTACGTGCTTACAGCGCGAGGCCCTACATTAGTCTGTAACAGTCCATGGGACTAGGTCCCTTGCAAAATAATTTAATTCAGTTCAATTAGTTCGTTAATTAATGATATACAAGTGAGCCGTACCAACAAAGTTGCGCAATACGTTTGGATACGCTCCTCTAAACTATATCAACAAAATAATTTAGCCTGCTCTATAACAAGACAAAAAGGAATATACGCACATTCTACATATAGTGCAGCAAACTACTTGAAACGTAAACTCTAAATATTAAGACCTTCTTGCATACTAATAGTTAAGGTCGGTGTTTCTTAGTTGTATTAATAATGACTCCAATGATTGAATATATTATTATAGTTGTCAACTCACCGAAGTGACAAGCTCCGCAGTAACTCTCACTTCACTTTTCCTATTGTCTTATTGTCTCGTTGTCGAACGTGACATTTTTCTCCGAAGCGTTATTATCGTTTTCACTTAAAGTGACACATAGCCATAGCATCAAGGCATGCGTCAGGGTATGAATTGCATTTGTAGAAAAAAGTGAGGTTTGTTTTATTTCGCGGTATTGTTGTTATTATTGAAAGTATTTAAAAGAAAAAAGATCATAAACGCTATGTATTTCAGCCCTTTAGCTATAAAAGGATGTTTCTCCATAACATCTATCATTATGTACTTCAAATTGTTTTGTAATTTTACACTAAAAATGCAAAAAAACTTAATTTATTTTATAAAAAACTACTGAATTTATGTTTTGATGAACAACTTAAAAGGCATAATCATAAAATTTACCTTTTCCGCTTGCATTTTCCTTTTCCTTACAAATAATTATCACTTACATCAACATTTGTCTACTTAATACGATAACAGTAATACATCCAAAGTCGTATGTTTTCGCCAAATGTCACTTTGAACGACATAACACTATTTTTGTGTCGTAACGCCATTTCTCACTAAAGTGACAACGATAATAAAGGTGATAAAATGAACATTTAAAATTTTGTACCATATCCTATGCTAATATTTGCCTCTCTTAATTACCATTACAATATAAACTAATGTTTTCATAATATAAATATAGCGAAAATGCAATATAATATCAAGTATAAAACAATAAGAATAAAACTTACTTGGTATATAACTCTCCCGACGAGGCGCCTCCTTGGACGTTCCGCTTAGTGACACCTATGCAATAATTTGAATTATAGTACGCTACATCTAACTACATTTAGTGGCAGACGATCCCGTATAGATAATTTTACGACGTTTATACTCTAAAATCGACGAAGTATATGGATGTCGGCACAAAGTGCACGTATATAAAATTGACTGTAACAATGACGAATTTAACCTCATAAGCACTGGATGTAGAGCCTATTATCTGATAAGCTTCTTAAAAAGTATATGGATGTCGACACAAAGTGCACGTATATAAAATTGACTACAAGCAACGAGGATTTTCTTTTGCGTATTCTCTACGCTATGCACGCTGATTACTCCCAAGAATTTTTACCTTTTTCATCTTTTTCCATTTCGATGTAAGTTTTTTTCCCAGATATTCCTCGATTTCTTTACTTCTAGAAAAACATCTCCCGTCACGAATCGCCCGCAGTCAGCCGTCAAGTGTCCAAACGTGAAGGAGAATGGCAGCACGATGGGAGTGTGAGCAGAACATGAGCACCGTCACTAGCTATCAGTGATGCAGGTGCAGCATACTGCTTCATGCAGCACACTTCGACCATAACACAGAGTGTATAATATACAAATAAATTGCGACCTGACAATGAGCATTAGAGGCCAAAACACTGCAATTCATGCCTACTCGGACACCGCGACTAGAGTTGATCTACTGTGTCCTCCCCTAGAGTAGTTACGCTAAATATATCTTTTTTACGAGCTCGATTATTGCTTTTGGAGTTAGCTTGCTTTGGAGATAAATGCTTCTCCAGTGGGGTAGAGATAAAAACAACATTTTCGAATTTCTTTAAATCAAATTTTTAGTACAGATTTACCGCAATTATACTATTTGCTTTCAAAATAATTCTTTTTACTAAGCCACGATCCGATTATAATTACCGAATCTACGATACTACGTTTTATCAGTCATTACATTACACACAACGCCATCTTTCTTCTATATTTCGCAAAATTTAAGCCCCTTTTTTCTCTTAAAATTATCTATAATATGTCATCGTTCATAAAAAAAAACAAGTCTTTATTCGAAGTCGTTACGAACAATCAATTAACAACATTAGATTGCATGGTTCCCAAATTTCAAACCCGAAAATTGAATTTGGAAACTTTGCTCTACGAAATGATAGTTATATATATTGTTGCGAGCGTGGCCTTTGGTTCGTTATTTAAAACACAATATTAAATACTTAATATACAAGTTCTTTATTTCACTCTAATCATACAAAATTCACAAACTTTCTATTAATCAACTACACTTTAATTATCGCTAATACTGTACTTTCAATTATCGCAATCTAATTACAACACTTTCGCACGTTATTACTTTCACTTGTTAACACTGCAACGTCTAAGACAAGACTCTTATGCTGGCTATGACAACTGTTATATTTATACCCTAGAAACTCTCCAGATTATTCTCGAGTGTTCTATTTTCCAGAAGCTTCTTGACTGTTCTATTCATTCTATTCATTCTATTCCTGAACCTTCCTGTAGATACCATAATCAATTCTCCGAACCTGAAGTCGTTTACTCTCCATTGCCAGTACATAGATGTCACCAGTTGTCTCTTTCTATTGCACGTAACACTGCCCCCTTCTTAAATTTGTTCGTCCCGAACAACAGGTGGTCCACGGTCTTGATGCTCGTAGTATTGACACAAGCGGTCCAAATGAACAATTTTATGCTTGCCTCGTGTGCCACGCTGAATCCTGTATACCACGTCATTAATTCTAGTTACTACTGAATACGGTCCTTCCCAGTGTTGTTGCAATTTTGGAGAACGTCCCTTACGTCGTCTCGGATTGTAGAGCCAAACAAGATCACCTTCATTAAATCCTGCGGAATTAGCACGTAGGTCATAGCGGGTCTTCATCCGATCAGTATTTGTTGCTAATTTCGTCCTCGTGGCCTCGTGCACATCAGCTAATTGTTGTTTGAGCTCCGATACGTAGTCTTCTGGTAACTTTTGTTCACCTCTGGGGGTACCGAATTTGAGGTCGCTAGGTAAACGCATGTCTCTTCCGAATATGACTTTAGCTGGGGTTTGTCCGGTAGTACTATGAATGGCTGATCTATAAGCCATTAGGAATATAGGAATGTGTAGATCCCAATCGCGTTGATGATAGTCAACTACTTTCTTTAGATGCTCGATCAATGTTCTGTTGAAGCGCTCTACCATGCCATCAGATTGTGGGTGTAGAGGAGTTGTTCTAGTTTTTCTTATTCCCAACATTTTACACATCTCCTGGAAAGTCCGCGATTCGAAGTTCCGTCCTTGGTCCGAATGAAGTTCGTGAGGCACACCAAACCTACTGACCCAATTCGTTATTATTTGTTCCGCAACTGTGGTTGCCTCTTGATTAGGGATTGCATAAGCTTCAGGCCATTTACTGAAATAGTCAATGGCAACTAAAATATAACGGTTACCGCCATCCGTTTCAGGAAAAGGTCCAGCGATGTCTACAGCTATCCTTTCAAAGGGGGCTCCGACGTTATACTTATGCATTTCTCCTCTGCTTCTGTGTTGCGGCCCTTTGCAAGCAGCACAGACAGTACATCTGCGGCACCACTCCTCCACATCTTCTCGCATATGTAGCCAATAAAACCTTTCTCGTATTTTGGAAATGGTTTTGTTCACTCCCAAATGTCCTCCAGAGGTTCCACCGTGCATTTCTTCTAGAACATCTTTGACGTTTGATGCTGGCACGACTATCTGCATTCGGAAATATTCGCCGTTAGGTGCTTCCCATTTGCGTTTTAAAATACCACATTCAACATGAAGAGAGTTCCATTGAGCCCAGTAACTTTTCAGCTTCTCACTCCGTTCCGAAATATCCTTCCAGTCTGGTCTTTCCATATCTTCTTTCCAAGCGAGAATAGGTGAAATGTCCGGATCTTCTCGTTGTGCTGTTCTCAGGTCCTCGTTGTCCCAACCTGTAGATGGTTCCACGGTTACCAACTGTATAGTTGCTGTTGTTTCTTTTTCTTCCACCCGTGCGCAATGTTTGCATTCAAGTTTGCATGGACGTCGTGAAAGGGCGTCTGCATTTCCATGGATACGACCTCTTCGGTGTTGGATCTCAAGATCATAAGCCTGGAGTCGCTCTATCCATCTCGCGACTTGTCCCTCAGGGTTCTTAAACTGCAGAAGCCATTTAAGCGCTGCATGGTCGGTGCGAAGGATGAATTTCTGCCCGTAGAGATATTTATGAAAATGTTTTGTTGAACTTACAATAGCAAGTAGCTCTTTTCTTGTAGCACAATAATTTTTCTCTGGCTTTGAAAGTGCTTTGCTATAGTAAGCTACTGGAACTTCTTGACCATTCTCCTCCTGCGAAAGCACTGCACCAATACCTTCATTACTGGCATCCGTATCTAATATAAATGTTTTTCCCAGCTTTGGATAGTGAAGTACTGGAGCTTCACAGAGCTGTTGCTTCAAATTTTCAAAACTTTCGTTACATTTATCCGACCATATGAACGGCCTTCCCTTTTCTGTAAGTTGATGTAGGCTTCTTGCTATATCAGCAAAACCTTTCACGAATCGCCTGTAGTAGGTAGCTAAACCAAGAAAACTCCGTAATTGATGTTTGTCCTTTGGAACTGGCCAATTTTTGACGGCTTCTATCTTCTCTGGATCGGTTCTTACTCCTTGTGATGAAACTATGTGCCCTAAATATTTAACTTCATCTTTGAATAGAGCACATTTACTCGCACTGAGCTTCAATTTTGCATTTTTAAGTCTTTGAAGTACGTCTCGTAAGTTGTTTTTATGTTCCTTGAATGTCCTTCCGATAACTATTATGTCATCCAAGTAGACAAGACATGTTTTCCAGGTTAAACCACGTAGAACACATTCCATTAGTCGTTCGAATGTGGCTGGAGCATTACATAACCCAAATGGCATTACTTTGAATTGCCATAAGCCACTGCCAACTGAGAAAGCAGTTTTATCTCGGTCCTCGGGATGTATTTCCACTTGCCAGTAACCACTCTTCAAATCCAGCGTGGAAAACCATTGCGCTCCGGAAAGGGTATCCAACGTGTCATCAATCCTTGGTAATGGATAGCTATCTTTTCTCGTCACGTTATTTAGTTGGCGGTAGTCTACGCAGAATCGGGTGCTGCCATCCTTTTTCCTAACCAGAACAACCGGCGATGTCCAAGGGCTGTTAGATTCCTCTATTATGCCTTGTTTCTTCATGGAGTTCATCATGTCTGCAACTTCTGGTTGTTTGACTAATGGTAATCTTCGTGGTGTCTGTCGAATGGGCGTGGAATCTCCTGTATCGATTCGATGCTGGACAAGATTTGTTTTACCATAGTCATCATCATTCATTGCAAATAATTCCGAAAATTCATCGATCACCTCTTTGGCATCGTTGTGTTGTTGTTCACTTAAGGCACTGGACGAAAGAAGTTTCTGAACCTGTTGGGTAGTAGCTGGTATAGGTTTTGTCTCCCTGATATTACTACCATTATCCAAATTGACGATTTGGTAAACGGGTTCACAATTTCCAATTATAGCACCTTCTTTTAGTTGTACCTCATTTTCGGATGTGTTAAGCACTCTGACTGGTATTAATGTTGCACCTTCTGCCTTCACTAAAGTCTTGCCAACAATGATGCTCGATGTAACTTTTGTGGGGTTAGGCTCCACCAGATAGAATTGGCAGGTCCCGATGTCATCAGTGAGCTTTGTCCATATTAGTGTCTCGGAGCATGGCGAAAGAGTAATATTTTCGCAGACCATCGTCCTTACTTTCGCAGGATGATCTGCTCCTTCTCCTAGTTTCATAGGAATTTCTATGTTCCCATATTTGAGAATCCGCTCTCCGACATCCAGATTTATTTTGTATGTGCCCTGATCTATTACAATTCCAGCATCGAAGGACACCACGTGAGGGTGGGCTCTGTGATGATTGCACTCTGTTACAAGTACATTCCTCCACTGAAATTTCTCTTACTCGTACTGCATGGCGAAAGAGTAATATTTTCGCAGACCATCGTCCTTACTTTCGCAGGATGATCTGCTCCTTCTCCTAGTTTCATAGGAATTTCTATGTTCCCATATTTGAGAATCCGCTCTCCGACATCCAGATTTATTTTGTATGTGGTCATGAAATCTATTCCAAGAATGCATTCATCCATTATGTCTGAAACCAGAAAAGTGTGAGGAAATAGTAGTTCGCCTAGTTGAACATCTAAAGTTATTTCTCCAAACACCCGTGCTGCTGCTCCAGTTGCTGTTCTTAGTAGATATTTGGTGGTATTATGAAGCCATTTGTTCTTAACAAGATCTGTTCTAATAATTGATCTTGCAGCTCCAGTATCGATAGTGACTGCGCAGTCATTTTTTCCTACACTTCCATATATAACAAGACTGCTATTATTTCTCTGCAACTGGCCTACTTGAATGATGACTTCGGGGCTGCCGATTCCACCAACCAACTTCTGCCCCACAAAGTTGGTTTTTACTAGTTTTCCGACTGCTCAACAGGAGAGCTGATGCGACTAGTCGCTGCTTGATATCTAGTCTCTCCACGAATAGCTTGTTCCCTGGCTCGACATCTTTGGCATTCTTCTTTCCCTTCTTCAGGTGATTCCACTCGTCGACGTTTTCTGCAGTCTCTTTGAAGGTGCCCTGATCTATTACAATTCCAGCATCGAAGGACACCACGTGAGGGTGGGCTCTGTGATGATTGCACTCTGTTACAAGTACATTCCTCCACTGAAATTTCTCTTACTCGTACTGCACTCCGTGAAGCTTGTCTGGCGGATTCATACGCTAATACATAGGCTAGTGCTTCTGCTGTTGATTTCTTTCCTGCTAGCCTTAACGCTTGTTGTAAATTTTGATCTGCAATAGCGTTCACAAATGCCTCCGTCGCCACTTCATTGAGAAAATCCGCATTCACGCTGGAGTATGAAAGATGAGCTAATCTTTCTACATCTGCCTGCAGTTGTTGTAGTGACTAGCCATGTTTTTGAATCCTGTTGCGTAACTGTAGGCGATATACTTGCTGCATGTGTTCATCTCCGTAACGTAATTCTATCGCCTGTACTAATGAAGTGTAATCCCGTTGCTTTTCAATCGGTACAGTTTGTAAGAGCTCTGACGCAGGACCTCGAAGTGCTAACACCAGAGCTATAGCTTTGTCTTCTTCATTCCATCCATTTACCTCTGAAGCTGCCTCGAATTGTCTCTTGAAGATATGCCACGAATTTTGTCCATCAAATATTGGGGGTTTCATTCTACCTGTGCTGGATATTTCAGCTGCTACGTTTAGAGGCTGACGATGCTTTATTCTTTCTAGATCTGCTTTAAAACTGTCAAGCTGCTCGGTGACTTTTTGTTGAGCTTCCGCCACTTCCTGCTCGATTCCTTCAATTTTTAAATTTTGTTCGTCTAACGAGTTTTTCAGGAAAGTCTTCTGTTCCTCCAAACGAGTTTCTAGACAATTCTCCATAGAACTCTTTTGTTCGTCCAAGCGGGTTTCCATAGATTTCTTCTGCTCATCTAACCGGGATTCTAGAGAATTCGTTTGCTCATCTAAGCGGGATTCCAGAGAATTCTTTTGTTCAACGAAAGCATTCTTTTGTTGCTCAAAAGCATCCTTTTGCTCGTCCAGACGGGTTTCCATAGATTTCTTTTGCTCATCTAAACGGGATTCCAAAGAATTCTTTTGCTCTTCAAAAGCATTCTTTTGTTCCTCATTGGAATTTTTCTGTTCATCATTTTTCTGTTCATCCATTTTGCTCATTAAAGCACTCAAAAGCTGTTCCATTTTCATTGTAGGCTCTTCTTCAACTTCGGTTTCTTCCAAGTTATTTTCGAAAACAAATGTTTCAGGATTCTTTCCTTCCTCTATCAAAGCTTGTCTGAGTCGCTCGACTAGAACTTTCTTTGCACCTGTCGTTTGTAAAGACCGGTTCCCTAACTCCACTTTCAAATCCTGCGTTCGAAGCTCCTCGAATTTTCGCCCCATTACTTTAGTAATTCACTTAAAGTTGAATATAAATTATTTTCCAGAACTTTCAAAATTTAACACAATTTCACAAAATTAATCACACTTTGAATTTTAAAGTCAATTGCCACCACTTTATTTCGCGAATTTATTTCACTTCTGACACCAGTTGTTGCGAGCGTGGCCTTTGGTTCGTTATTTAAAACACAATATTAAATACTTAATATACAAGTTCTTTATTTCACTCTAATCATACAAAATTCACAAACTTTCTATTAATCAACTACACTTTAATTATCGCTAATACTGTACTTTCAATTATCGCAATCTAATTACAACACTTTCGCACGTTATTATTTTCACTTGTTAACACTGCAACGTCTAAGACAAGACTCTTATTCTGGCTATGACAACTGTTATATTTATACCCTAGAAACTCTCCAGATTATTCTCGAGTGTTCTATTTTCCAGAAGCTTCTTGACTGTTCTATTCATTCTATTCATTCTATTCCTGAACCTTCCTGTAGATACCATAATCAATTCTCCGAACCTGAAGTCGTTTACTCTCCATTGCCAGTACATAGATGTCACCAGTTGTCTCTTTCTATTGCACGTAACAATATATTATATTTTCCTATAAGTGGGATCATAAGATTGGCTATACTAAAGTTCAGCATTCTTAGATTTCATTTTCCTTTTAAAAGAAATTAAAATGTAAAAAAATTTACATTCCCATTGGACGCCGCCTGGTGGCGCCAATGAAACCGCGCGCACTTGGTATTTCCAGAAACGGCATTCCAGTGACGTGTTTTATCGTACAAAATTTGTGCCAATTCCGTTAATCTCTTCAAATTCTATAAGCGTTCAAGTTCGACAAGTCTCTATAGGCCACAAGGACCTTATTTTTTTAAGTGCATTTATGAGCCCATATAGTACCGAAAGGGTTAAAATAAAACTCTGTTTCAGAGTTAATATTATTAGGTTATTATAAAAGTGAAAAGCCTATATTTACAAAGCGGAAATGTTCATCTTGAAATGTACCTCTCGAGCAAGAACCAATTTATGCATTATTTTGGTATACAATGGGTGAACCGATGGCGTCCCTGATAAATTGACAAAACTGTAGTGCTGAGAAGAATTTTGGATATATTTTTTCCTTCTTCTTGACAAAAGAATTGATTCATACTCATGTTGTAAGAAATGCTTTTCCGTTCCCTATCGGTTTTTATTTTCAGGCAATTGCAACTGTAAAATTTGGAAATTGTAGAAACCATAACATCCGCTCTGTTGCTCAAGATGTGTACATACTTCAGAGCTTGGCTAACTTTGGTTAACTTATAAGTGAATTTATGCATGACATTACAAAATGTGCTTTAAATATAAAACCCCTTTCAATATCCTGGATTATTTTATACAGCGCCACACAAACGGACGTGTGTTGATCTTGATAGTTTGCCAACCTTCTCAGATACCATTCGCAAATGTGGTAATTTGTAATATTTTGAAGAGGAGAGTCAACTCAAACACCTTAATGCCTTAGCTGCCGACTAGTATACTCCGTCATCTTTAGATAAAGGACAACCTTGAATTCTTGCCACAGTTCCGGTATGTAGTAGATTCGTAAACATGTCTTGAAGATGCATTCAAATTCCTACCTGCCTGAATGATATTACAAGATCATAACATAACATAACATAATCATACAAAAAATCTAGGTTTTTCAAATGAAAGGCACGCATTTAAGTATTAATCAATAAATATTTCATTAAAGTACAAAAAATTAAGACTAAAAAAATAAATTGATTGAAATTTGCGCTTCTATTACAAACATTTTGTGTAAATGAATTAAACTTTGTTTGCAAAAATCTCTTAAAATGCCAAAGCTACAACGCACAAGTCAACATTTTCAAATGGATTTCCTTGTATTTGGGAATTCGAAATGTTTCAATGTCTAAAAATATTTTGTGCACGTGAGCTTTGCAGACGCAGACGACAGACATTGTTTCTTCGCTAAATTTAAAACTATAAAAGCAACGAATGTCAATTATTATTGTTCATAAACTCTCAGCATTAAAGAATTCTTGAATAAAATAAGAAATAAACCTTTTACACAACTGCAGTAACAAAACAAAATCACTATAAAAGCACTTAAAAAGCGTAATAATCTCTAGTCTTTTTCATTATTTGCCCATCGCCTGGCTGAATTCTTTAAGAACGCTTACAAGGAAATTTTTTTTAAATTAAATTATTACAAAACAATAATAAATTAAAAGGTCTTTCGATGAACTGCTCTCTGACCCTCTTCATCATATTCCCGTTTTGATATCCACATTTTCTTAAAGGTATCTAAAGATGCTAAAATAGATCCTCCCATCCATGTTGAGTACAATCGTTCCTGAGGTGCTGCAATCTGTGAATAGAAGAATATCGTAAACAATTAAAATTTGTCATGAAGCTTATGAAAACAAATTTACCCTAATTTTCATATCTTTAGCACCGTGTTTTTTAATTTCTGCTAATAACCTGTCACCAAAGCCTTTGAATAGAGTCGACCCTCCGGACAAAACAATATTCTGATATAGCATCTTCCTGAGATCCATGTCTGACTTCTCAATTGAATAAATAAGCACGTCGTGTATGCCTTCGCACTCCTCCCCTAAAAGATCTGGTCGAAACAGAACTTCAGGTGCTCGGAATCTGGCTGGTCCAACCTGTTTTAATTATTCCATTAATTTAATTATAATGAACGTTTGAAGTAAACTTACCTCTAACGTTTTACCATCTGGCAGAGTGTACGCGAATTTCTCCGTCTCGATGTTTTCTTCTTTTTGTGGATTACTTGCTAGGTAACAAACTTTCTCCTTAATTGAACGAACTATTTCGAACTCGGCTGTTGTGCGGAAATTGAAACCCTCTTTTCTAATAAGTGCCCTGGAATATATTTTTGATATATGAGCTTTATGCCAGCTGTAATAAAATAAAATTCGCATAATTTTACCTTAAATATCTGCTAACGTCACGTCCTGCAATATCAACCCTCATAATACTGTGCGGCATGGCAAATCCTTCATAGATAGGAACAGCATGAGTAACTCCATCACCAGAATCCAACACAACTCCAGTCACACGTCCTGTTGCGTACCTTAAAAAAAATAATTTATTTCTAATAACGAATTGTATATAGGTAGCTTGCACTTATTTCTAATATTTATCTATACAATACAAAATAAAGTTCAAAATTTTATTTAATGTTCACGCTTACAAAAAAAATAAGTAAAGAAAAAAAATAGCTACAGTCACAGTAAAACATAGTTCAGGCTTAATAAACTGTCATCCAACATAAGTAATACCTGCCTCTCGACGACTATATTTACACGGCGATATTAGCTTACGTAAGTAAATGTCATGACAATAACTCCGTTCGTTCCTGCAGGACAGCACAGCGCACTTCATTACGGTTTTTTAAGACTCCGGAGTCTCTATTGCACAATATGTCGTTCACAAAAGGAATATTCCGCACTTATTTCACACTACTATTCATAAAAATCACGTTTAATTAATTATTTATCCCAATATCGCGAATTGAAATCCGAAACTTATTTTGAAATAATATGAAATGTCAGAATGTTGAACTGACACAAAATAGGTAGTAGGCCCTCTTGTCATTTCTCCCCCCCGACCATAGGTCACACTGTCATTGAAATGCTTAAACACGTACACTGTATTCGCACGATACCCCGCTTCCTTATTAGTTATTTATTCAATGGTTTACGCTAAAAACACAATTTACGTAAGGTAAGTGCATAAGTTAGTTACGCAAGTAGCTATCAGTTGTAGCACAGCACAATGGATGCTAGTTGGACAATTCCTGAGAGCGCGTCAACGTAGAGAGGCAAAATTTTGAATACGGCGTTTTCATAAAAACTGTATATAAGTTCAAAAACAAGCTAAATTCGGCAGGTTTTTTACGCATACTGTGAAAAACATCAGTCCTAGATGTTTTTAGTGTATTGAAAAGTACTTAAGAATATAAAATCCTATGAAATTGATTATAATCATTTTTCCTGTCCAAGAAACCGTTCTAGAAATAGATGCGGAAAGCCATTTTAACAATTAAATTACATACAAGCATTCATCTCGGGGTGTCATAAGAATTGGTGTTATACCAACTCTAGCTTTTTTCCTTGTTGCATATTGACATTTGTGCCATTTATTTGCAGAAACGTTCTTACGTTCAGATTGAAATAAACTTTCCAATATAGAATACTGCGACTGTCGTGACACTTTTTACACACGGTGCAAAAAGCGTAAAGTTACTTACGTAAGTAGAAGATTTGTATGGAAATGTCGCCGTGTAAATGTAGCTAAGTTAAAATTAAGTTTTCAGAAGGCATTAAAATTGTTTTTTTATTATAATGAGAAAATAATTGGTACTAGCATAGGACAAGAAGTAAGTAAGTATAAGTAAGTATTTTTGGACTTCAGGCATAAAACTGACAAAACAAGTTGTAGTTTCTTAGCTGAGTTACCACTAATAAATATATATAAGACAAGTCAATCCAAACTACGAGATTAGAATTTATTACTCTACGCGATTACATTGATTAAAGTAAATAGATACCTCCAGATTCCAGTGTACGAGGTTCTTGTGTTATCCGCATGGCGTGGGTATCGTATATAAAATTGACGAAGCCTCAACTTCATAGCTTAACCAAAGGATAAGCCAGCAATGCCTTACTAAAATAAAAAATCAATGATGCCGTGACTTAACCTAATGAAGGAAGGATTCAATTTTTTTCTTAGAAATTTACTGGACATTTTTTTTTTAGAATTTTTATGCATATTGGAGGAAGACTGAAAATGGCTGGTCCAAGCGATTTTTATGAGCGTAGACTCATAGATAAGTGATAGGCACTCACTTTATTGCTGGGACTACTCTACAAGAGAAGCTCAGAGAGCAGAACTCTTTATAGGCGCAGCTATACTAGCAGATGCCTAAGAAAAGAAAGTCCAACTAAGGGTAGCAGACACTCGAATTAAAAGTCTTGACTTTGTTAAGACTAAATAACAACTTCTTTTTATTGATTTATTCCTAGCTTGTACCTTGCCTTTTCGATAGGTACCTACATACACGCCCGTGATTTGGGGCACGTTAAGACAAATTGCTTATTTGCACTTATATGCTTAACTTAAAAGAAAGATGTCCCGTATTAAGCATGTCGTAAAGCATGTAAACAAATGTAGTCACTTCTTGCGATTGTGGCATACATTTGGGTGAACGCATGTTTTGCTTAGCATGCATTAATATTATCGGTCACACATTTATTGCGTTCGATTAATTGAATAATGGTTTTCAGGTCAATTGAATAAATGTAATAATGCTGAATGTGCATTCCGGCATTTTTAATTGTTTGTAAATTGTTGGTTTTTTATATGTGCATATTCACATCACAGAAGTCTTATCAAACAAAACCATATGGTCAGTATGGCTCCCTTACTGTACCAAGTGATGAATTTGAGCGTGATTTACGTCTTATCAGTAGTATAGTAGATTTGAAACATCAAGGCATGAAAAAAAATTGTATTCCACAATGGGAAGAATGTTTACATAAAGCTGTGGTCGTAAGGCTTAATTTAATTATGTTAACACGAATTTCAATAAAAAGAATTAATCTTACTATAAATAAAAAAGGCTTTACAAGGCGGCTCAATGTTTTAAATGGGATTAAATATATCATAAACCTGAAGCAGAAACTGATGAAGTAAATGGTAATGCATTGTCCCTAAAATTGAAGATGAAGATACATAATTTTCAGTTTTAAATAGTAAGAACACATGCATTAGGCCTACAGGGGATAACATGCTAACAAAACGTGCCTTGCACTCTACCTTGAAGATGGTGTGGAAATGTACGCATTAGTAATATGCACATGATTATACGATCATAGTGTTGTGCCAATTATTGCTAAAAGCAAGTTTTCTTACTTTTCATATGTTTTTCATTTTAGAAAGACTTGAGTCTTGGGAAAAGTAAATTAGGGAGCATACATTTGATTGACGTATGAGTTGCTTTCAAATTTGTAAATATAATGTATAAATGAAAAACATGTTAGCCTTAAATTCAAATCAAGCAATATGAATTCCACATCTTCGACATTTTGAATAAAAAGAAATCTAAATGTTGAAAAGAAATTAGAAAAATGAATTGGCACAAACCCTAAATACTTATTATAAGTTTATCACATCGAAAAAAAGTCGTATACCAATCGCTAGTATTCTCAAAGATCTTTCATTTGATATCAAACATGCCATGTTTCAACACCCCACCCCGTGGCGGGTCACAACCCGTAACCCAAAATGTACTCCAACAAAAAAACAATTATCAAAATCAGTGAGCGCGTGACTATATTATAAGCGAGCATAAAAAAGACATCGGTAAAAATTAAAGTCGCAAAAAGAAAAATTTTAAGACAATTAGGTATGAATTACCCAAACAAGAAAATTCTAAGAATTCCTGATCGTTAGTTGTGAACGTCGAGTCCCCCGAGCATGCCGACGATGTAACTAATTATGTCAATAAATTTATTTGGCATACAAAGCTTTAAAAATATTCAATTGTAATAGCGAAACCATAAAACCCACATCGAATGTGCAAAACTTATAACATAATAAATTAACAAGTAAAAAAGCTAGAATTGGTCTAAGACCAATTCTTATGATACCCTAGATGAATGCCCGTATGAAATTTCGTATTGTCACCCTTCTGTGCAAGTTTGATTTTTGAAGGGGTTTTTCGCATATATTTCTAGAACGGTTTGTCGGACAGAAAAAATGATTATAACCAATTTTATAAGATTTCGTATTCTGAAGAAGATTTTAGTACAATAAAAATGTCTTTCACAGTATACGTAAAAAACCTAAATCTTTATATGGCAACACCAAAAAGGAGTTGCCCGATTTAGTCCATTTCTGAAACTTTATTTGCTAGTACAATGAAAACACCATGTACCAAATTTCAGCTCTCTATATTGATGTGTTCTCAGGCAGTGTCCAAATATATAGTGGAAAACGAAAGTTTTGTATGGCAACCCCACGAAGGAGTTACCCGATTTGTCTCATTTTCGAACTTAATTTACTTTTCTTTTTTAAAATACGTGTACAAAATTTCAGCTCTCTAAGTATACGCGTTCTCGAGTTATCGTGCGCACAGACGGACGGACATGCAAAAATCAAAATAACATTTAATATTATGCGTGGGTGTCCAATCCATTTTGCTCTACCATCATTATTTCGAGGTGTTACAGACGGAATGACAAACTTAGTATACCCTATAGATTTCATCTAGGGTATAAAAACGAAGAATTCTAAAGAAAAAATTCTATGCTTCTTTCCAGGGCAGGCAGTAGACAGACAGCCCAAGCCATCCCAGCTCTAAGAATAATGTCTCAAAAAACAAGTGCCTGTCGCTAGATGAAAATAAGTATGAAATGAATGCAGAGCTATTCCCTCACCCTTGAGTCTCCTACTCCATATCCAAATCATAAAGTATACATCATCATGACCATTTATTGTAAAGTATAAAGTCCGCCCGCTCGAGCATGCCCGATGCCGATGAAGTTTATCTACACATATCACAACACATGTATAATGCATACATAGCTTTAAAAATATTAATTTGTAATAAAAAGCTTTAAAAGAAATAAGTTGGTTCTGCATATAATAGTTGTATAACAATAAGTTAATATGCTCAAAATGGTACAACTATGTCCATCTGAAATTGACTCAGTGCTGCTAAGTCTGCAGCTCGAGAATTGAGTGGAAAAAAACTCTTTATGGAAACGAAAATCTTTGAAAAAAGAAATTTCATTGCAAAAAGAGGGCGTTTCATATAAGCAGGAACCGTATAATCGTCAGTACGGCTTGGTTCCTGCCTGCCGTATACGCTAAAGCAAACAGCCAAGAACTTAAAATAATTTTTAAGTGTGAATTATATGAGGCAAAATACTACGTATTTACTTGAATGCATAGCAAGATTAGCCCTATGCGGGACTAAAATTTCATAGAGAGTTTCGCTATGAAAATTCATAGCGAAATAAGTCAATCTGAAATTGACTCAGTCTAAGTCTGCAGCTCGAGAATTGAGTGGAAAAAGACTCTTTATACAAACGAAAAATCTTTGAAAAAAGAAATTTCATTGCAAAAAGAAGGCGTTTCATATAAGCAGGAACCCGTTAAATAAAAAAAACGAGTAAAAATTCCAAGATTTTAACTTTGTTGAGCCATAACTTCAAAACGGAAAGAGTGAGGGCAAAATTTTATAAAGTATTGGAAAGGTCCAACGATTATCTATTTACCAAAGTTTAAATCATCATCATAGGGTGTAACGTTCAGAAGTTACATTGTGATCTATAAAAACATACCCAAATATTTTAAAGTCCCGTTATTTAGGATACCGTTACGATTTTCCTCCTCCCACCCATACAATTTTTTGTTTGTCTAAGCATGACCTATCCGTAGCCTTTGGGTGCAAGACCACATGCGGGACACCCTGTATAAGTGAATAATGCAGTAGATCTAATAAAGAAACTATATGAAATTGCACTATGAAATATATAAAGATAGAGATTACTCTATAGGATTTTTTACCAGGTTAAACTTATATTTGTTCAAGAAGGAACTTTTTTTAGATTCTCCGGTATATAGCAAAAGCTAAAAATGTTTTTAATTTGTTATTTCATCACACAACCCATTATATTTTAGGTGACAAGTTTCAAGTCTTGGTTTGACTCATCAACAGGTCCCAAATAGCGAAATTGAGTGACTTGAAAAACAAATGAAAATATAGAACAAAGAAAAGAAATGAAAAAATGAGAAAAATTGAGAAAAATAGAAAATAAAAATTTATTAAAAAAATTTAAAATTTTTTAAAAAACCAGATTCATTCGAGACGAATCGAACCTATATTAGCCCGCAGTGGGCTGAAAAAGAAAAAAGAAAAAGGAAGAAGAACAGGCGTCTCGTGTTAGCAGAAAACCTTACTCATCGGTGCAGCCTGCTGCAGACGCTTGGAAAAGATCAAATTGATCTCCTTTCATATAAACTCAGAATAAGTTCTGGGCGTGAATTATATGAGGCAAAAACACTCCTATATTATTCCAAGGAGGAAGAAATAAAGATAGAGATTACTCTATACAATTTTTACCGGGTTAAACAAATATATATATATAAAGGGTTTTCCAATAAGAGGTGTTATTTTGATATTCAAAGAAAAATGCCATTTTTTGAGATAAATGATCGGATCTTTCTTTCATTATAAATAGGAAGGTATGCCGTTAATAATGGAAAATAGCATCAGCCAAATGACCACCACGCCCACGCCTGCAGGACCATATCCTTTTCATGAAATTTTCCATAACCAAATCGCAAAGTGGCTGCCCTATGTCCTCGATAGCCTCACGAATTCCATCTTTGAGGTCTTGAATCTACGCTGGGCTGTTGGCGTAGACCTTCTCTTTCACGTGACCCCAAAGGAAGAAGTCGCAAGGTGTTAAGTCACAAGATCTCGGTGGCCAATTGTGATTACCTCTTCGAGAGATAACACGGTCCGGAAAATTTTCCCGTAAAAGATCAATGGTTTCGTTTTGTTGTATGGCACGTAGCGCCATCTTGTTGAAAGTAAACATTGTCCAGATCAATACCATCCAATTCCGGCCATAAAAAATCATTAATCATCTGTCGATAGCGCAATCCATTCAACGTAACTGTTGCTCCAGCCTCATTTTCGAAAAGTAAGGTCCAATGACCCCGCGGGACCATAAACTGCACCAAACAGTCACACGTTGAGGATAGAGAGGCTTTTCAACAATAACTCTTGGGTTTTCCGAGCCCCAGATGCGACAATTTTGCTTGTTGACGAAGGCATCGAGGTGTAAATGGGCCTCATCACTCAAGATGAGTTTTCGATGGAATTCCGGATCATTTTCATGCATTTCAAGGACCCAATCAGCAAAGACTCGACGTTGTTGATGATCGGCTGGCTTGAGTTCTTGTGTTAACTGAAATTTGTAAGCCTTAAGACCCAAATCTTTATGTAAAATACGGTGTAATGACGTTTGTGGAATGCCTAATTCCAAAGAACGACGAGGAATGGACAAACCTGGGTTTTCTTCAACACTTTCGGCTACAGCAGCAATATTCTCGGCTGTTCTTGAGCGACGTGCACGGGTTTTATTCTTCACATCACTAGCTTATCCCGACAGCTCGAATTTTTCTACCAATTTCTGTATTGCGGTCCGACAAGGTGCTTCACGACGACCCAAAAATGTTCGAGTTTTACGAACCGTCTCTGCCACATTTTCACCATTTTTATAGTGAATTTTAATAATTTCAATGCGTTGTTGAATCGTGTATCGTTCTTTTTGTATTAATGGCGTAGTTTCTACTTGTCAAATATCAAAAAATGACAGCTCCAAAAGTGACATCTACCGAAATAGCGGGCTAATTAAAATAACACCTCTTATTGGAAAACCTTTTATATAATAATATAATATAAGGCATAAGGCGATCGCCTGCATCACTCTATCAGTCTAGTACAGAGCATCGGAGCGTGAACTCGAGTAAATAAGCCTAGATATTGTATCATTAGAAATAAAGATATTTTGTATTAATTAGATTCCGTTTTCTTTAATTGTTCAGTCTTCAACGCTTTCTCCAGTAGTTATTTTCGACATTGGTCCCGAGACTCGGGAAACGAAAAAATACGTTGTTAATGCAATTGTCTAAGACAAGGTTTATCTATTTAACGCGAATTATTGAATTTTACTCCACTTTTCTACTCCAGTAAAAATTAAAATGGAAATCGTTAATCGTTCAGACCGTGGTAAGATTACAAAATTAACAAACTCTGCAACTATCTTAAATTATCGGAATCGCGCGCATCCTTAGATAACGTTGATGAGCTTGATTCCATTGAAGAGGAAGCTACCGTTTTGAGACAAACAAAGAATTTCAGTAACGCAAAAATTTTAATAAAATTAATGATGAAATACGTGCCACCTTAAAACCTGATGAGTTCCAGAATGGAGTTCGAGGAAGTACCACAGAAAATTCAATGGTGATCATAACAAATGGCTTCCATTTTGGGAAGAATTCGTTCAGCTGGATTCACACCGGCGGCGAAAAAAAGACTGTGAAGTGCAGTGCTGCCAAGGTGAAAAGCATATGAGAGGAAAGCATGCATACTTGATGAAAGAAATTTGTTGCATCGGGGTACTGAAGTTTTTGAAGTACAGATGATCGCTTTGGCATCTCCCTAGAAGGTACAAAAGAAAGGTAGTATAACTGAAAGGTATCATATGCACGAATTGGTATCTCTCACGGCAAGATATCTATACCTTAGTGAATTCGAGTAAATAAGCCTAGATATTGTATCATTAGAAATAAAGATATTTTAAATTCATTAGATTCCCTTATCTTTAATTGTTCAGTCTTCAACGCTTTCTTCGGTAGTTATTTTCGATAAGCACAATATAAAAGCTTTGTGTCTTTGATATGAATCCCTG
Organism: Dioctria rufipes; assembly: GCA_963924295.1. Lineage (NCBI taxonomy): Eukaryota > Metazoa > Arthropoda > Insecta > Diptera > Asilidae > Dioctria > Dioctria rufipes. The sequence goes on along the minus strand of OZ002741.1, from coordinate 101,958,945 downwards.
CTATGATATTTATAATAGTTGGAGTTATCTAATGCAGCGCCGCGAGTGAGAAATTAACCCAACAGCCGTTCGGTGAACTTGCGACCACTATACAGGGGTGTCTCTGGACTAATATGACTATATTTTGCTAAATGATTCCTCTCGTCGAGACAAGTAAAAAATTGTATGGCAGGAATGAGGGGCAAAATGTCACTCTACCGAGTTCCAGGGTGATTAGTAAAATATGCTCTTTTTTCATGTATCTTGAAAAGTACAACGCATACGGTCTATTTGAAGACGGCAATATATGCAGAGCTCTAAGGTTTTTCCTATTAATATTAAACTACCCCGTACCCTTTTCCACTCCAGAGTTCTAACGCTTCAAATTCAAAATTTTGGTTTTTAAATTTTGTCCTTTTTTTCTTTATTTTTTCGTTATTTTTTTAAAAATACCCCCACAACCCAATTTTTGTTACAAAATTTCGAAAGTACAGTCTTCTCTTCAATTTGACCTATTACACTGTAGCTGTTAAACAGGGGAGCACGCCAGTTAACAAAATTTATTTAACAAATGCCTTGTTCGCCGAATGTCAATTCTCAAAATGGGAAACTCTTCAAACAGTCATTTAACAAAACATTCATATAAAAAATGCCAATTATACTAATAGGACAATTCACAAAAATCGTAATGTCAAATAAAGTTTTGGCAAATTATAGACAAAACCCCATTTCGCAAAACGAGCATTTTCTGCAATTTTGGCTCAGTGAATTGTGCCAATCTAATGATAAAACTAGAATGTACCGAATGTTTTAAATGAGAAATTGGAGAATAATCATACACACAATAAAACATGGAAGGATTTTGCTTTAATTTAAGTATTAAATTGAATGGAACTTTTTACTGGGCCTGTGATTTAAGACTGACAGATCTATATAGATGCTCTGCCAAGTGTATTACTACACTAACAGACTCTGGTAAGCACGTATTAAAAAGTGAACCCACCAACACAACCATGAAGCCAAGGCTATTAAAAGTTCTGTATGTAACGCAGTATACGCGTTAAAGGATGATGCTTCACAAAATTTACATAAAAGAACTTTGCCAAATTGTTCAAGATGCAGTTTGAAAGTGCAATACTCTGGTAGGTAGAAGTTTACCTTCAACTTCCTCCATGAGAAAAATGGTTATAAGAGCGAAAGGTAGATTGAGGTGTAATATCACGGAGCCAGATAACTTATTTTTTGAATTAGATGCAAAATATAAGGAACAACTTAATGAAAACTTTATGATTAAAGATTATGCATTTGATAATCATCGAATTATTTTAGTATCGTTATCATAGTTCGTTAAAATTTTGGCTCGAGGACAGTATTGGATAATAAGGTGATAATAAGGTGGTGCCATCAATATTTAAGCAATCATATACAATTCACTCCAATATATGCAATTATTCAAAAGCCTTTCCTATATGAAAAAAATTTTCAAATGTTATGTAATTCTGCGGCAAAAATCAACGTAAGACTAGAGCGAAAGGTTTCCATCACGGATTTTGATTTTTCCTGATATTATCTGTCATTTTCACCTTGGTCAAATAATATATAGGAAAACACATAGTTTAGGACTACAATCGAAATATGGTCAGGATCAAGAGGCTTCATTTATTTATTTATTTATTTATTCATTCCGCCTACCGATTTACAAAATCTCACAGACAACAATAGGAAAAAGTTCTTAAGAAAAAAAAAATAAAAATAATTAAAAAATAACATGCACTAAGCTTAAAATATAACTATATACATAGTAAAGGTTGAATTATAGATAAATAATAAGTAAATGAGGTAATCAAACAAAAGCAAATTACAGAGTGAAAACAGCTATAAAATAATTGGCAATACCGCGATAATCATAATAAAAATATACAATGAAACAAAACAGCTAAGAGAAAGAAGCGATGAAGCAGCTTACAGATTTCTTAATTGAGTATCTATTTTCATTAAAGTCAATCATGCAACTACAAAGATTAAACTGTCGAAAAGGAACGAGCAATTGGACCATTAAGGCAGTAATTTGATTTATGAAGCGATTCATGTAAAATGGAGAAGAACCTCAAATTTCTAGAGGGAGTGTAAAAGTAAATATGCTCAAGCAGGGAAGGAGAGACAATTCTGTAATCAAGCAGATCCTTTATAAACATGACATTACGGGTCTTCCGCCTAGTAGATAATTTTTGCAAGTCAATGAGTTGACATCTTGCATGATACGGGGGTAGATCGGCAATCCAGTTCAGCTTCCTCAAAGCGAACCTGGTGAATTTCCTCTGAACACCCTCCACCCTGTTACTGTGAATAGCGTAGTAAGGATCCCATACAACAGAACAATACTCCAGAATAGGTCTGACCAAGGACATATAGAGGCTTTTTAGAGTATAGGGATCAGAAAACTCAGCAGCACGACGCCTAACAAAGCCCAGACGAGAATTTGCCTTACTCACAATAAAATCAATGTGCTGGGAGAAAGTCATTCGAGAATCTACTAAAACACCGAGATCAGTAGCGAAATTACATTTAGAAACAAGAGAACCATTAATAAATAAGTCAAATAAAACTGGTGAAGTCCTTCTAGATAACGTTAAGTGCTTACATTTAGATAAATTCAGAGATAAACCATTTAGGTAGCACCAACGAGCGAATCTATCAACATCCTTTGTAAGGCTGGCAACATGCAAGCATTACCAATCTTGATAAATATTTTAAATCATCGGCAAACCCAAGACATGATGAAAAATTGAAAATATTAAAAACATCATTAATACAAATTATAAAAAGAATGGGGCCTAAATGGCTGCCCTGTGGAACGCCAGATGGAACGCGAATAAAACGAGATGACACATCATTTATCACAACCATTTGCCTACGCTCAAACAGATAAGCAGAAATCCAGCTGAGCAATGAGGAATGAAAGCCGAGCTTACTAAGCTTAGCAAGTAGCAGGCGAATGTTAACCCTATCAAATGCTTTGCTGAAATCTGTATAGAGGACGTCAACTTGACTAGAGTCCTCCATAACACTTAGGGAATAATTAAGAAAAGATACAAGATTGGTCTCAGTAGATCTTCCTTTAATGAAACCATGTTGAAGAGGAGAAATGTGCTCCTTGACAAAGAAGGATATTTTATTGGTTACAATATTCTCAAACAGCTTAGGAATAACAGAGAGCTTACAGATTGGACGGTAGTTCATGACATCCTTTTTAGCACCAGCTTTGTGGATAGGGCGCAGCACAGAGAGCTTCCATTGATCAAGAAACACTCCTGATGACAGAGAAAGATGAGATACAGGCGTTTAGATAATGTCTCACGACAACAAAATACAAGGACAGCTGGAATACCATCGGGACCCGAGGAAGACGACTTACCCAGCTTGTTAAGGGCATCAGTAACATCATCAATCGATATAACTAATGACCCCAAATCAACCGATGAGGGTATGCTATTCAAAAGGTCATCATCTAATGGTTGTCCAGAATCCTCGACGTAAACAGACTCAAAGTAGTCAGCAATTAAACTACAAACATCACTAGTGTTCTCAGCTACCATACCATTATAATGGACACAGGAAGGGAAACCATAAGAGCTCCTTTTACCATTAAGAAAGGACCAAAATGTTTTGGCGTTATGCTTAATGTCAGTTTCAATAGAGTTTAAATATTGACTGTATAAGAACTTGTTCAAAAACTCATACTCTTTCCGAAGTCTTTTAAAAAGAATACCATCGTTTACATCACACGTCTCACTATATTTTTTATGGGCCGCATTTCGAGCATTTTTTAATTGAGCTAGTCTATGATTTCTCCATGGATGGCTAGAATTGACTCTCCTAGATGCTAAGGGCACATGAGCAGAAATAATGTTATTAAAAATTGAATCAAATTTAGTAAACGCCTGATTAAATCGCATTCAGAAAACAAATCCTGCCAGTCAATTAGATTCAGCTCTTCATTTATAGCCGCATATTTGGCTTTTTTGAAGTTATAAAAATATAATGAATCTCGCAAATTAGGATTACTAATAGTACTACTATGTGTAATAAAACCAATTACAATTTCTAGTGCACAATGGTTTACAGTATCTTTGGAGAAGTTAAAGCATGCAGAATTAACAGTTGAAAGTAAGTTTTCGCTAACAAATACCAAATCTAGAAGTCTACCTATAGAGTTCGCCACCGCATTAACCTGAGTAAGAGCCAATGAGAGAAGTCCGTCCACCAAACAGCGTTCGACATCCTTCAAAATATTAAGAGGAATAAGCATCATGTCTTCATCACTCCATAACCAGTGGATATTGCCGGCATTGAAGTCACCAAGTACAACAATGTGATCGTTGTCCTGAACCATATTCTCCAAGATTGATCCAATATTTAAGATATGCTTCTCATAAATTTCCACATTTGAGTTTGGCGGGATGTACGAGACAAAGAAAAAAACACTTACATCAGCAAGAGATACTCGAACACAAATCTGCTCAATCTCATAAGACGAATGAAGTAATGGAATTTCACGAGATTGGAAGGTTGAGTTAATTGCCAACAGGACACCTCCACCACGGCTAAGTCCAGATTCAACAGCACGATCGTTGCAATAGACCAAATATGAAGGATTAAAAATTTCAGAAGAATGAAATGATGGGTTAAGCCAAGTCTCAACCATCGCGGTGATATCATATGAGTGTTGAGTAGAGCTAACATAAATGTCGTTGACCTTAGTCCTAAGACCGCTCACATTTTGGAAATAGCAGGATATAGAAGTATTAGCCATTGATGAAGTAATCAATGAAGTTCTCTGAGAAACAGGGCAGGTACCAGTTACGAGATCATCACCCTCATGTATAAGGGTGCCACTAGTTAGGTGTTCTGAAGAATTGATTGTTGAGCATTTGTGTTTTTTGGCAAGTTTACAAATTTACGCACAACTATCCCACATGGCCAGACATCATCCTTAAGGAGGTGCGGGAATAAGTAATCAGGGACACCCAGCTTGAACGTCAAAAATCTCAATGAAGACAAGTCGACATATCTTTTTATTAAACGCTTGCAGACCAAGATGTTAGGGTCAATGTTAAATTTAGAAGAAATAAACTTGATTACCTTATCCTCAGTAGTATTAAGTGGCTCAAGACGCGATAAGTGAAGCCACCTCACGGCAAACAGAGGTACCAACTATCTTAGGCTGCCGCCTATCATTCCCATTAACTCTGACCGCAATGTGATCAAGATCACTGGAAGGCGATGCCATTTTATTACCCTTTGCAGCAACATCATCAGCAGTAATAGGACAACCACCGTCAGTGGTGCCCACAATCGAAGCAATACCCGGGTTAAGCTCCACAATATTGTCATCATCCCTTGACACCGCTACCGCCGACGGTGGCTTGTTAATTAACTTACCAGCATAAGATCCGTTCGGGCTTCTTACCAGGTTACTGATTTGACTAATCATTCTATCATCGTTTGTAGACAGCGCATTCAATTTATTAAGAATTACCTTAATATCACGATCCTGATGAGACAACTGTTTTTTACTTTCAATAAGCTCGCATAGCAGCACATCAAACCTATCTAGAACGGTTTTTTTAAAATCAATGCACTCATCACACATATAGAGAACATTATTCTTTGTTAAAACACTTTTTAGGTCATAATCAGTTAGATTGGCACATTTGATACAAAAATCCTTGCCACATACACCGCCACATTTTGCATTAAGCCCATTCCTAATTGTTGACCCACACTTAGCACAGTCGAGTGGCATCTCGACTAACACATAGACAATTATCAACAACGTTAAATAAATAGATAAAAATAACAGTTAGCACCAGGAGGCAAGGTATAGCTCACAAAAACTTTACGCCGATACAAAAGTACTCAACCAATTAACACAATGCGAATTAACTTATTATGATTCATCAAGATTAAACGTAACACCGTGACGAGATAAAATAACAGTTTAAATCACAAACAAAAGAACTAAAATTCAGACTATTAAATGGATGTCAGTACGAAATTGACTTTGTAAAATTATGAGTTAATCACTTTGGTTTTTATTGGGAAAAAAAATTTTTATTCAGAATTTTCTACGTAGACTAGATTTTAATAAACACTCAAACGGAAAAAAAGAAAAAAGAATGTAAAATATTTTTAGTTCAGACGACCAAAAACACGTCCGCGCGATACGATGCTATATGCTCGATTCCTAAATTCCTAAATATTACGAAATTTTTTTCGAAAAACTGGACGAAGACGGGAAAAAAGTTGCAACATGGTTTAAAGAAATGTATATTTACGGAAAATCTTATAGACCTGCTATATTTCTTCCAAGTTTTTGGAGTTGTTTCGAATTGGATAAAAAAAAATATTCCTCGCACTCAAAATTATGCAGAATCATGCCGCCATAGAATACACAAAATTATTGATGGTAAGCACGTTGGCTTTTATAGGCTGCTGGAAGAAATTTTGTTTTATTACAGCAAAAATCGGTAAATTTCAACACAGCGGACCACCTGTAGTAAAAAGAAGGAAGTAATTTCAAAAAAATTTAAAAATTCAAAGAATTATGGCAAGAAAAATTGACTATGAAGAAATAGAACTGCTATTTGCGATAGCACAACACTTAAGTTTGAAATAAATTCTTTGGATTTACTTCACTTGTTTATTATTCGTTTACGCTTCGAAGCTACATAGCTAAGAAAAGGTAAATCTTAATGTCAATTATTGTTGTGCTAAATGTATTTTTGTAAAGTGTCTGTTTGCCAAATGTCCTTTTTGCGAATCGCTTTTTTTTTTGCTAATTAGATTTTTGTAAAGTCTTATTTGTTAAGTGGCTTTAAGCGAAGTGTATTTTTGATAAATATATTTTGGCCAATTGTCATATACCCGTTAAACAGTTATTAGCTCATCACCTTTACATATCATACCCAAATTAGACGATATTTTTTTTTAAATGACATGTTTTCAGCTACTAAGAGAACAAATTGCCTGTGACGTGAATAGGTTAAAAGCTAAGAACTTTTTAACCGTCACAGATAGAACATATGTAAGTGCATTGGGTAAATTAAAGACGAGACTGGACTTTCGAAATTTTGTAACAAAAATGTATGTTAGTGGGTATTTAAAAAAAAAATACGAAAAAAAAAGTTTAAAAACCGAAAATTTTAATTGAATTCGTACGGGGAGGGGTACGGGGGAGGTTTAACAATCATAGGAAAGACCTTAAGGTTCTGCATACAATCCCGTCTTAAATTAGACCGTATACGCTGTACTTGTCAAGATACAAGATGTTTAATGAAGAAAGAACATAATTTACTAATCACCCTGTAACTCAGTAGGATGACATTCCCCCCCCCCACACTCCTGCCATACAATTTTTTACTTGTGTGGAGGAGAAGAATCATTTGGAAAAATATAGTCATTTTCAAGGTATATAGACAGGTATTCCCATTACGAACAATGTTCCCCTATTAGGTGACGTAATATTGTGAAATGTATAGGAAAGTACGGTACAGAGAACACAAATCTCTCTCCGGCTTTCCAATAAAAATGTATACATATACGTTAGTCACAGAAACACGTCACAGGCTATCAGCTGCAATGTGTCAAAATTTTAATGGGAATACTTGTCTTCTATACACCTTGACCATTTTCACTCTGTATAATACATGCACAATGCTAAAACCCTATAAATTATATATGTATATACAAGGCACTTAAGCAATTCGCTCTGTAACGACACTAAATAATTTCATCAATTGCCTACTAGGGTGAAAATTTCATAAACGCATTCAGTCGCATGTCACATTTTATGGAATCATTATTAAACTAAAGGATGTTTGTTTACTTACAGACTCAATACTGCTTGCATTGAGACAAAAAGGGCCGGCACATTCAATGTTTCAAAGAAAATTTCGGCTGCTTTTTCGCGATTTCGTCGTGGATTAAGGGGTGCTTCTGTAAGAAGAACGGGATGCTCTTCTGAGAACGTTGAGAGTTGATCCTTTAAAAATCAAAAGATTTATATGTATACATATTAGATTTAATTTTCATTATTACCTTGCTATAAATATAGTTCCATATCCTTTCCATATCATTCCAATCTGTCACAATCCCATGTTCCATTGGATATCTAATACTTAACAAACCGCGATGCTCCTCTGCCTTTGGCCCCACAAAGAGATCACCTTCCAGAGCACCTGCCATAACACGGACATGCTTAGGCCTCCCTATGCTAAAATAAACTTTAAAGAAACTACATTTAAAAGGCCCCCACATTCGTGCAAGTCAAACGAATAATATAGCGAATCGACTATGCTGGTTTCGTTAAAAATCCGGCAGATACTGTTTTCATAATGGACCAATTAACTAGCCGATCCCAAACAGAGCGGTGATTCGTCTGACTTACTTGTGTGGCGTACAGGGCCTTACGCAATTTTCGTACTTACTAATTGGGAAATCTGCACTTGGGAATATGATCACCAGCAAAGCCGGCTTTGATAACACCTGAACCCTATAAAAATAAAATTTAATTTAATTTAGTAAAAATGTCAGTTAGTTCGGATAAATTTTTTCTCTAAAAAAATTCAGTTTGAGCAGTGGATTTGCGTAAAATGAAGACTGACTTATTTCCCCAAGTTGATATGCTAAGAGTTTCGAAAAATGCACGAAAACAAAGACAGATTTTAACGTCATTTGTTCCTGATATAGGACTATCAGGAATTGATAAAGAGAGAATTGGACAGATAGACACCTTTTACAGCCTTAGCCAACGTCAGCGAGACTACTACAGGGACCCATATGGCAAAGTAAGGAGTATTCCTTATTTTTACGACTCTACGAAGAAATTTGCTTCCAGTCTAGATCCTACGGTTGCTTACATGCGGCGACCATTAACATATATACAGGAAATGAAACCAGTTACATATCCATTGATTATAGAAGATGAAATGTACAAAAACATCCCGCAACCAATAAACTTATCAGGCACATACGATGTGCTTCCTTGCTTCAAGTACAAACGATAAAATTTAAAAATCTGATTTTGTATAAAATGTGCTAAAAATATAAACAAATTAAATTGATTCTATCTATTATTATGTTATAGAGATAAAGAAACCCTCAAATTTAGGAATATAAAAGGTAATTGATTTCATCATAAAAAAAATGTCTTGAGGTAGTCATCAAAAACCAACCCACTAAGTGATGTCATTAGAAGCAAAACCATCCCAAACATTCTTTGGAAATCGTAATCTAAATTATATTTTTACTTACATTATCAATCACGACAGGCTGATTAACTATAACATCATAGGGTTCCATTATACTAGTTTTCTCTTACTATAAAATTTGTAAAATAAAGTGCAAACGTTTCCCCCGATTGAAAACTAAACGAAGGAAATTATTACACCTTAACTGTCATGTCAAGTCAGGTCAGAATTGGCTGGAAAACCCAATGTACGCGACAGGCGTGCGTCGCTGAAAACCCAATGAACGCGGCAGGCGTCGCGTCGCTTTGACAGTTCAATAGAATATACGTGTTTAAGTTCGTGCTGGACAAATGGCTGCCGCGCTCGCCGGATTCGACGCGAAAGTAGAGCAATGTTCTACTTTTAGCGCGCGGCAGACCCTTTGACAGTTCTTTGGGATGATTTTAAACTGTTTATATGCTTGGTAAGCTACAAACGCAAGAGCTGCCACAGCTAATAACTCTGATATATCCATTATTTCACTTTTAAATAATAATTCAAGCTTTTTAATCACTTTTTCTTTTTATAAATAAATTTAAGAGTACCAACGCGACGCGTCCATTGGGCCATGCTCAAATCCTACACGCGTCTGCCGCGGAGAACTGTCAAAGCGACGCGACGCGTGCCGCGTTCATTGGGTTTTCGCCTTTATAGTTCTCCGCGGCCACAGTTTCTACAGTAGCCCAACTTAGAACAAGCTAATGAAAACCGTTCATTGGCAATGAAATCAAACATAACCTAAAACTTTTTCACATAACCTCAAATACTTTTTTCACATAAGAGGAAAGTGAAAGTACCATAGGGAAACAGATGTGCCAAAAGTCGATAGCATGCTCGCTAAAATAAAACAATACATGTTTGCGACAATGTTTTGAGCATGTGTGGGAGCTCGTAGAAGCATAATAATTTGAGCTCTTTTGAAAGTGTGGCTCGTAGTCCAAATAAAAATTTCAGGTTTTTTGATAATGTGACTCGTAAGCCCATATAAATTGAACAACACATGCTTGCGACAAGGTTTGGAGCATGTAGGGGTGGCTCGTAAGCCCATATAAATTGAGCAACACATGCTTGAGACAAGGTTTGGAGCATGTAGGGGTGGCTCGTAGCTATATAAAAATTTGATGTTTTTTGATAGTGTACCCGTTTCGTTTTCATAGCCATGAAATGTTTTGAGAAATGTCAAATGTTATTTTGTGCATCAATTAGGTGGAGCTGGAGGTTGTTCTCGTTGTTCTTTGTGTAAATAACTAGAATAAATAGTTTATCAAGAAGTTATTTATTAATAATTAGTTACTTATTCAATGGTTGTTCTATACGATTAATATTTTTGAGTACATACACGAAATAAGGGATAAATATGACTGAAAGTTCTGGAAATTTGTGTTTAATTGAAAGTGATCCAGGTATTTTCACGGAACTTTTTCGAGAATTTAATGTATATAGGATGTGAACGAATTTAAGACGAAGAATTATGGACAATGGATAATAATTCTTTTGTTAATTTGAAACTTATTCATATTTCAAGTACAAGTGCCTTTCTTAAGTGTGAACGGATCAGAGTTTATAGAAATGATAGGAGCACTGATCTTTTTAAAGAAGGCTGAAAGCGTCTCCTTGCATCATATATGTTGATAAAATTAATGCTATTGGCCATCGAGGATCAGGTGTAGGAAATGTAAACTAAACAAGGTATTTTGGATAAGAAGATAAGGTAGACAGTCTACTTTACTGCACTAAAAAAACATCTTTTCATTAACAAAGGCATTATTGCGTTCAGGACGATTCGATCGACATATTCCAATTGATTTTCATACCTTATAAGAAAGGAAAGAAATCTTTTAAAAACTGTCATCGACAGCTCTGAGAAAAGATCCTGGGAGTGCATTTAGCGCGATTGGCAAATTTATCTAGAGGATTTTCTGGAACAGATAAATAAAACGTACGTAATGAGGCAATTTGCAAGAAATGCTCAAAAACATCACCGAAATAATTTGGAATATACTGTAGAAAGGCTTGTTGGTATGAGTTTTTTTTTTTTGTTATTCAATTTTCGTCCAATATTAATTTGTCTATTTTAGGTGGAACTGAAAAACGGTCGCATGCGTTAACTCTAACAGAAAGGTTTGTTATTGCTTTCCATGAATCTGGACATGGTTTGGTTGGATTGCTTTTGTCATGTTCAGATGTTCTTCTAAAAGTAATTTGTAACACAGACAAGTCTTGCTTTGGGATTTGCTCAATACACTTCTAGTGAGCAAAAATTATTTACTAAGGAAGAACTTTGATAAAATGTGTATGGCGTTTGGAGGACGAACTGGTGAAAATATAATGTTTGATAGTATTACAACGAGCTCAAAATGATTTGCAAAAGCTACAAAAATTGCCTACGCTCAGGTATATTTTTATATATCAAAATGTCAAAAATTTGCTTATTGTTTCTTTGTAGATAAAAAAAATCGGTAAAATGTATATAACGACGGATGAGAATGAAGTAGACACAGTATTTCCAGTTGAGAACCGTTTTTGGAGTCATTAAATTCATAATAGATACTGCAATTAGTCACTTTAGCATATATACCAACTGAGAAGGTTTTGAAGGAGAACAGAGATTAATTGATCATGGTTTATATATATATTTTCAGTACCTGGCTATTTTTAAAAAAAATAAAGCAAGATTTTTAAGGTTTTTTTTTGTTATCTCTTTTAAATGGATATCTTTTCGAATGTGTATTAATACGTAGATTAAGGCAATTGACCGAAATTCACTCAATGGATGACATAAAACTGAGATTCTAGGGATTCGTCTAACCAGATCTTGGAACATTATGGTAATGTAAAAAATATATTGCAAATTTCCACTCCACCTTTTGAGGTACTGCATATGGATCGTTAACCATTTATTTTCGATGGCTGGTTTCCCCAAGAGGCCTATCCGCCATCAATCTAGACTTAATAAAGGCTTTTGTTAGCCCTAGCACCAATTGAATGAGAAGAAAAAGTATTTGGTATGTTTTTGCATATTACTTCAGACAACAGATAAAATGTAACTAATTTTTCGATGGAAAGAAAGAAAGTTATGATTTTTAATTTTAAACAAGAAAAAAAAAACCACCGCAAACCGTCCGATATGATTGCGCGGTAGTTTTTGTTTTGTTTATAATTTACAATCATTACAAGTGTTTATTTCTTTCCGTTGAATAATTTGAATTGTAAGATTGGGTCCCTACAAACTAATAATTGGTTTCTCTGAGTAACAAGGTATGACTGCTATGAGCTACGGTCGGCCATCTTAAGCGGCACGGTATCACATGATTGTATTAAAGATATTATATATTGCTCGCCGGCTGCAATAGTGGCACAATTCAAAAATCTGAGTTTCGAGATAATCGACATAACAAGTTTTAATAATTTAAGGGGCACTAACTACAGGTAAGATGAGTAATGAACTGGTTTTTTTTGTAATGACGATTGTTTGGCTTTAGTGATCTAAATTATAATGATATGGTATGTTTTGACCATATTCATTGGTTGGGGTGAAATTTTCCCTATTGGAGAAACGAAATGCAATATTTTTAATGAAAATATTTCAGAAAAGAAAAAACGCATTATCGACACTTGTGCCGCCTTAATTCCGGAATTCAAGCAGTTTAGTATTACGCGGCTTCGTAGGAACATAGAGCGTCAAATTCTAACTTATGTTCTGGCATTGGTACAAATTTCGCGAATTTTGAGTTGCCACTATTGCAACCGGTAAGCGATATATTAAAAAAATGTTGGAATTCTTCAACATCTTTGGGAACGTTCTGTTCAAATATCGTAGGATTACAGCAACATCTTTGGGACAAATTTTGGTGGCATCTCTCCATATTTAAAAAAAAAAGTGCTTTCACAAAACCGCGGTAACATTATATGAGAGTAAATTATGAACATTCAAGAAAATTTCAAGTGAGATAATTGAAATTAATTCCACCAAAATCCTTACTTGAGTTTCAGGTCAAGTACTCAAGTATTCATGTAAACGTACTGATTAACTGCTTGATCTCCTATAATATCAAATATTCATTAAAGATTTTTCAGGAAATAAAATTGTGCAATTTTTGTTTGCTTATCCCTAGAAGTAGGTATGGGGGACAGAAGAGATCTCAAATTAGTATTGCCATCCATTTCTATTCTATATATTCATTTGGAGAATCCGTTGACTGAAACTGGACTTGGTGGATTTTGTATAGAACTTATTACTTGAAGTTCACCGGAATAAAGTATTAAACCAAAGAGACAACTATAGAAAAGTGATCCGATGATAATGTAAGGAATTCCAGTAGTGTCAGCGGTGCATGTTATACAAGTCAGTGGCCTATCCCAATGACCCATTAGGAGTTTAAATGAGATAATGATAGTGAGTACACAAGGAAGAAGTCTGCTTATTTGAGAATTTAATTGATGTGATAGCCGGAATTATGTGCAAAAATGCATTTTACGCAATAGTAAACTCAACAATGCGTTAGTGACAAAATTTTATTGCGTTTATCAGTAGTTTTTATTGTTCGATTAAACAACTTTAATATATAAAAAATACGGATTCGAATAAAAAATGAAATTAATTTTTCCTTCGAGAAATTAACGCAACATTCATATGCAGGAACTTCATTAAGGATTTTAAGCAAAATGCCATTTATACCCCGTTCGACGATCATTTCATCGAAAATGCTGGATAACTTCTCATCAAGACGTTTAATGTAAGAATAAAATCCTTCCGGAGGAACCTCCAAATGACAACTTTCGAATTGTCTTAATTGAAGATATGTTCCTAATGGATTATAATCAGTATTTTCATCAATGCGAGTACACTGATGAAATCCGCGACTTTTTTTGTATAGGTACCCGCAAACATAAAAAAGTGCATTTTCTTCATCAAAACTTAATTGTTTGTAATCGCCTGGAAACATTGTAATGTTTTGAGAACCAGAAGATCTCGCTGTGTCCATTATTTTCTCAACCAAATGGTTCGAATTCATGTCAGGGAAATGAAACTCTTCCTCTTGTTCACAGTTACCAGTTTGTAGAAGTTCCATGAATTGGATCCCAAATAATTTTTTATAGCCCATTATAAATTGGTTGGGAGTAGGACGTAAGGAATTCCCAAATTGCTGGCGTATCCATCCAAAGAAATTCTCTAAGCAGTCTTGATTTAACCGTCTGGTTAACAAATATTTGATATTTCCCTGAACTTTAATGGTAGACCATATCTCTTTTAAGCTTTGTATGGTAATCAACCAGCCGTTGAGGCATTTTATTCCACCAGTTACATCTTTTCCGTCTTTAGTAATATATTTTAGATTACTTAAAATTCTATATATATCATTCAAAAAGAGCAACTGTCTTTCATCGCCAACAAAGGGCCTCTTTGAATCTTTCAGCTCAAAGGCAGATGATGAATTGAAGATATCAAACAGCTTGTCAAAAATACAAATTATTTCTGCGGTATTCACAGCCGTTGTGCTCCATGCACTTTCTTTCGTTTCGGATAGAATACCTGTGGAAACAGTGTGACTAAAAATCTGTGTAGTGAACTTAACTTTCATTTTCTGGAAGTTGTTTGGATACACGTGCGCGTCAGTCAACTTTGGAGCTTTACGGAAATGTCTCTCTTTATCTCGTTCATAAAACATTTTCACATCACTCCAGCTTGCTGTCTGGTGTTCATAAATAATATCATATTTTATGAAATTATTTCGCAAGCTTTTTATGAGGTGGCAAGGGTCGAACATGAATAAAATTGGCTTAGAGTGTACTAAGAATGCTGTATTAGCTTTCTTTATCTCCAGCAGACTTGCCAAAGCTTGGAAATTGGACCCTTGGTCACAAATAACAGCAATCGGCTGGAACTCCATTTCACGAAGGCGAATCACTGCATTAAATATTAAACGCTTCACTTCAAAAGCAGAACTAGTAGATTGCACGAATATGTAGCCCAGCGGGTGCTTCCAATTTTCTGTTATCCTGTGGGCCATTAAAACCAAAACGTTCTTGGCAATACGGTTCCTTCTCATGGTGCCGTTATCCTCTAACCCTATGATAACACTATTTTTGGAGTCATAAAATAGGTTACATTTTAGAGACATTTCATCAAAAGTTATTGTGCAATATTTCGACATGTGCGGAGCGTTTTGTGCCTTTAATTTAAGTGATAATAAATGCCTGTCGCTAAGGCCTGGCTTATCAGGCCACGTTTCCATATATTTCCTCAGAGAAGATTTGCTGGGCAAATTCATAGTCTTTGACAAGCGTTTATATATCTTCGGAGCACGGCAGAATATTTCAAGGGCGAACAATTTTATTTCTTTTGAATATCTTCTTCCTTGTGACTTTCTGTTTTTGTTTTTCAAGTAATTTCTTACTAAAACTGCAAGGTCTTTTGGTAACTGTTGTGTAACGGCATTTAGAATTTTTTTAGGGTACTGTCGAAGCCTCAATTTTTTATTTTCCTTTTTAAGTTTTTTATTCTCTTCGCGCAGTACTGACATTTGTTCATGAACTTTTCTTTTTCTTGGTGTATTAAGAGAAAGGGTTTTGTTCGTTTGAACAGAGGCTTCACAACCAAAAGTAGAATTCGCATAAGCGAATAATAGTTTACGAGGCCTTCTTTTTGGCGTGCTTTGGGGACATATGAATTTTCGCTGTCCTGCCGAAGATGACCCTTCCTTATTGCGATCAACTTCAGTCACTTTATCAATACCATCTTGAAGCATATAATCTGGAGATATGTACTGATTCAAATGACGACTATATGTCTGCACTGGCGAAACAGTAGCTTCTTCCTGGGATTTCTCTGCACTACAATCAAATGAAATTCCTGAATCGATGAAGCAATATGTATGATCATGAGCCTGAATACCTGCAAGATCTGAGCCGACAGCATCTTGCGAGGGCGCTTCAGGAGATGATTCTAAACCCTCAAAGCATCCTGTCTTCCCGGGATTTCTCTGCATGGCGCGCAAGCGAAATTCCGGGATCAGTGAAACAGTATGTATGATCATGACAGTGAATACCAGCAACATCTGAATCGACAGCATTGTGCGTGGATGCTTCACGGGATGATTCTAAGCCCTCAAGGCATCCGTTATCTTCTTGGGATTTCTTTGCACTGTATGCAAGTGAAATCGCCGAACCGATGAAGCAAGTACGATCATGAGCCTGAATGCCGGCAAGATCTAGATCGACAGCATCTTGCAATGGCGCTTCAGGAGATGATTCTAGACCCTCAATACCTCCTATTTCTTCGCAAGATAATGATGGCTCAACAACTTTCTCCACTTGAGTCCTTCCAAAGTCCTACATTATGATATAAAAGGGGCAACAAAAATAAGGAAAAGGTTGCGGATAAAATAAAAAAATAAATGAAAAGGAAAGAAAAGAAGAAAAGAAAAGAATAAATTAGAAATGAAGAGAATAAAAGAAAAATAGAAAGAACAAGTAAAAAGTTAGAATTTGTCTAAGACCCAATCTTATGATACCCTAGATGAATGCCCGTACATAATTTCGTATGGTTCGTCGGCATTAAAAATGAGTACAGGCAATTTCATAAAATTTCATATTCTGAAGAACTTTTCAGTACAATAAAAATGTCTAGGACTGATCATTTTCACAGTATATCAAAGATTATTTATCAGTCAAGGTTCTATAATTTATTACGCAGCAAATGAGCAAGAGTTGGAAAACAAACTACAAACAGAATCAGAAAAGGACTTATATCCACGGCGACCAAAATCCCGTGTATAAAACTTCAGCTCTCTAAGTGAACGCGTCCTCGAGTTATCGAGAGGACAGACAGATAGACAGAGGGGCGGATAAACATACGGACGGACATAATTTCATCTAGGGTATGATAATTTAAAATATAATAATAATAATAATAAAAATAATATTTAAATCTCAAGATAATTTTAGGTAGGTAAAAAAATACCTCTTCCAATTTTGGCATGGCATGTTTTTTTAACATACCAGTCCTGGTAAGCATATCTTTTGAGAAATGCTTCTCGCAAAGGACGACGGTACCTAAGTGGCGCCAAATCTTCTTTAAGTCAGCTCTACCGGACCTTTCAAGCCATAAGAAAGCACTAAAAAGCAAAATAAAACTTCTTTGAAGACAATATTGTTTTCAATTTAAAAGAGGTATGCTGTCTATGCAGTCTACAGGAACCAACTAGAAGCTGCGACATTTTTAACTATTTTATGCCTTTAGTCCAAGTTTTTAGCTACTTTAGAACTCAATTAGTTACGTTTATGGAGGTCAAATGCTGTATACTTTTATTTTGATATTTCTTTTCTTTGAATTCTTGCACTACTGTAAATATACTTTTCTTGGGATGTAATCTTATTGTTGTGTAATGTTGATTCGTAAGCTGTATTCGATTCGATAACTTAATCAACTAAGTTACTTAATACAATAAAACGCTGCATTCAACGCTTGTAATATAGTATTTAAGCTGGGGTTTATAGTAAACAGAGCCTGTCCAGTTTAAAATGACATATTGTTAAAGGTTGAATGTATAAATAAATAAATCAATAAATAAAATTAGCCTATACACACAGGGTAAAACAAAATCAAATCCTAAAAGCGATATTCTTTACCAAAGGAACTATTTTATATTATGTATTTAAACAAGTTACAATTGGTTATTGTCATTTTCACCTCATTTAATATCCAATCCGAGATCTCATTTTGGCTTCTCTCAAACTGCTTGCAGGATTATTGGCAGTTACTGTGTAACAGAGGTATATTATTCCCGTGAAATCTAATCCAATTTTAACGCTGGTAATAATTCAAGATGACCTTATAAGCTATATAATAGGTCAGATCTGTATAATCTGTAATCTCATATACCTTGTCCATTGGTCCCGGCAGTAACAAATTAGTGGGTGAAGATATGTGAGACTGGCGTCTTAGTCTAAAAGCATAGCGCAGGCAGGCCTTGAATGCACGTTCTAGCTTTACTAAGGCTGTACAATTCATACATACAATTTATACATATTGGGGGATGATCAAAACTATCAATAAATTATATATGTAAGTGAAATAAGATGATATTGATTGAAAAGTAGAAAAAAACCTAAGGTGACTTTGTAGATTATAATACAAGCCGCCAATAGAATTTCTCCTAATCAACAATCAAGAATTCTGAAAAATTTCGAATATTATTATGTTATGTAAATTTTAAACAATAATTAAAATTATGCAAATGTCAATATCAACTGAGTTCCAACCAGGCAGCTTCTTAAAATAGTTTAACTTACGCATTTTTTCAATGAATTTACGTTAATCATTGACGATCACATTTCAACTTTTTACAAAAATTATTTCTTGAAAAATTAAGCCACGCTACTATATAAATTATAATATTAATTGCTTAACTTAAACACAACACTTCTAGTGGGTAAAAGATGACGTTTCGAATTGTCATATTGACGTTGATCACTCATCCAGTTCTCTCTTTCTTGTTCACAGGAGATTTTGCATATTGAAAATCTCTTTTTCCCACTTATTATTTAAATACACATCTTTGGGTTAGTTGAGGACTTTTTTCACCTTTTTTCTTCAATGGCAGTCTCCTGCCGGTGGATCAAGCCGTTTTGACATTTTGACAGAGCTAATCTACTGTAGAATATATATACTGTGCCGCGGCAGACGAGCGTAGGATTTGATGGGATTTGTTCATGACTCAATGGAAGCGTCGCGTTGCTACTCTATACTTAAAGTATAGTTCACACAAGCGAAGTTACACTTACTGTCCCAAGTAACCTCGTTTTCAGTCCCTCACCTCCTCTTGACATACCCACCAGTTTACTTGCGCCAGCCGTGCGTTCAGGTGTACACACCGATGTGCTGAAAAGCACATCGGTGCGCACATCACATCATTGAAAAAGTAGGGATAGCACCTGAACGGTTGGTGTGCACTTCGATTCGAAATGTCATTTTTGAGAGTTCTTTAAGAATAAAACTACGCTAAATGTCAAACCTACTAAGCGCACCGAGACACGACGCTACCAGACCGTAGTGTAAAATGTGCACACCGATGTGCTGGGGAAATGACAACGCTTCGGTCGCCTGAACGACATGGTGTGTGAAAATGTGACATTATGTGACATTCTACGTGCAAACGAAAACGAGTTCCACTTACTTCAACTTTTTAGCGAATTGGAACCTGGGAAATAATCAAATTGAGTACATTTTCTGCAACTGGTACAATTTTTGATTTAAATAGTCTTTAATAATATCAGCTGGTGTGGAACTTGTAAAATGTCAACACATTTATGTTTGGGCTTTTATATGAAGGGAGTGCTTTTAATTATTCAGTAAGAAATTTCGTAAATTTAAAAGATAATTATGTAAGCAAAAATATTATTCCTTAGCAATCCATATGCCAAGAACGTACTCGCACTTTCTTTTTTCTCCGAAATTGCCCTTAATTACATTGCAGCACAATTTATGACCTTCTCAATATGTAATTTTTCACTTAAACCATTTTCTCTAAAGAATAAACATCTTCACATTTCACACCAGATGATATTATAAATGACTACAACATATAAAAACGTGTACCAATTGTAGAAAATACACTCAATTTGACTATTGCTCAGGTTCAACTTCACTAAAAAGTTAAAGTGAGTGGAACTCGTTTTCGTACTGGCGCAAGTAAACTGGTGGGTATGTCAAGAGGAGGTGAGGGACTGAAAACGATATTACTTGGGACAGTAACTTCGCTTGTATGAACTACACTTTATGGCCGGCTTCACAGTCCAGGCTTAAGCCAGAGCTTAGCTAAGCCACGGTTGTGGCTTAAACCTAGAGCTTAAGTCTACTCGGTTTCACAGTACTCGGTAAGCTGAGGCTTAGTTAAGCCACAGATGAAAAGTTTTAAGTTGTCAGAACTGCTGTAATTGGGAATTTTTGTATTGGAAAATTGCTGTCTATAGTCGGAACCGAGAATAAAAATCAACGTCATCCCACCCATTTCTCGAAATTTTGCGGGCGCCTTATAATTTTTTCACAGATCACACCTTGTGAAATTATATTAGATATTTCTTCGTCGCTTATATCCTCTGCATCAGATAAATAACTCATTTTTGTCTTAAACTGTTTGGTTTCTTTCTAAAATGTCAAATGGAATGCTGACACTAGCTGCCAGACAGTACTCAAAACTGCTAACTAGATAACTATTTTTTGCTTGGAAAATTTCAAGTCTAACTTTTGAAATATGCAAGATCATTTAATAACAGAAATTATAATATTTAGGCAAAATATATATTTAGCAATAATTTCCTATGTGTTTCACAGCAACATCTGAGGCTTAAGCCTTCGAGATGACGGGCTTAAGTTAAGCTTGCCTTAAGCCTTGACTGTGAAACCGAAATATTAATTAGCCTTGGCTTAAGCCATCGCTGTGGCTTAAGCCTTGACAGTGAAACCAGCCATTAAAATTTATTTATAAAAAGAAAAAGTGATATAAAAGCTTGATGAATTATTAATTAAAAGTGAAATAATGGATATATCAGAGTTATTAGATGTGGCAGTTCTTGCGTTTGCAGCTTACCAAGCATATAAACCGTAACCCCCGGAATATAATACAAGCCATGAAGTCGCCGAAGGCACCGACATATTAAAATCCTTTACGTGCCGGGTACAGCATTCAGTAAGAGCTCACTCTCACTGATTTTTGGAAACTCGTCATGGAGGAAAAACTAAAATTTTATTTTAAGCAGGTCCTAAAGCCCAAAACTGTCGCTTCCACAGCAAAATGAAGTTAAAACAAATTACAGCCAAATATGTTTTCTTTCTAAAGCCTAGTATCGAGTTCGAGTAAAATGTGACATTTCCATACAAATTTTAGCACTGGTAAAATCGCAAGCAAAAATATTACTGATGATTTTCCTAGTGCAGTACGGAGTTCATTGGTAAAAAGTGAATATTTCACTATTTTACGGTAGATGGCACTTTGCATGGCTCCACTTATTTTACTGAACATTTTAATGCGCGTAGCATTAAATTGCTGGTAAGTCATAGTTTCCTGTTTCTATTACAATTTTCAGATTGTTTTTTGAACACATTGAAGAATTTAATCTTAATTTATTGAAGGATTTAAGTTCTTTTAAGAGGAGTCAGTACTCAGCAAAAATTTCAATTTAGATACCAGCGACCATGTAGGCAATAAAACTTACTATACGTAGGTTTGTGTACTGAAAGTATGAAAATTCATTCATATAAAATTAGCGTAGACCTAGACCACAAGTCACATTGGAGACATCTAGCGTAAAAGGCAGAAACCCATCATGCGACAATTTAATACGAAAATGAAAATTTGCAGTTCAAAGAAATTGAAAATTTTAAACGAGAATGAACTCTCCTAAATTTTATTTTGCACATAATTGTTAAATATACTATTTTACTTTATATTTCTACAACTTTCAACGAAATATTGCAATTTCTGGTCTGTGAAATATCGAGAGAAAAAACAAGTACTATTAGAGTTCAACAATTAAAAAAAGCGCCACTAAAAATGAAAAAACTCGACGTTATTTGCTAGATTTAGGCTTTATCTTTCTTAAATAGTCACAATCTAAAGAAATGAGAATACCTACTAACAGGAATTTGATTTGAAAAAAATCAATTTTTACCATTTTTTACAAATTTCCGAGCTAATATCTCCATTCCAATACATATTTTTTTATTTTTCTCGACGTTATTTACTAGACCTCTTCATTACCTTTAATTTAAGATATAATAAGTCATTATTCTGGTACAAATAGTTTGCCAGAAATTTGCATTGAAAAATGTATGAAACTTGCAAATCTTAGTACTGACTCCTCTTAACAATTTTCAGATTAATTAAGTCAATTTTTAATTGTAAGTTGTAGAAACATTTATCTAAACTTTATAAACAATTTGAAGTTTTTCAGCCATAAAATTTCTAGACATCTGTCACTTTGTTTTCTCCAAATTAACATACGTCAAAATTTTACCAGCGATTTTAATGTGAAAAATTTGGAGACCGCGTTAAGTTTTACTTTGCCCGAACTCGATACTAGGCTTAATAGTTTAAAAAAAAAATAACATGTAGAACAAATTTATGGAAATTATAGCGTTTGAACAAAATACAAGCAACTTTTATATGAAAAACTCTTGCAGTAAGACAAGGCAAGAAGACTGTGGATGTCGCCTGCTGACCGGCCCGCTGCTCTCTTTTTTCGACTTTGTTCATGGCTTGTATATTCCGGGGGTTACGAACACTGACATATATAAGATGGACTGCCTGATTTTCTATTTCATATGGGTCCACTTTTGTTGGCAGGGTGTGACAATTATCTTAATTTCAAGTCTTACTTTCGTTTTAATATTCCTTATTAAAAGTTCAGCAAATTACAGCTGAATTCGAAATTATTTCTATTCTTGGCTGCTTATCTTCTACAACATCAAATATTTTTTAAGCTTGAGTTTTAAAGAAATAAATTTACGCAATTTCTTCTGCCTGTCCCTAAAGCGTGAAACACAATTGGAGCGTTTCAGCCAGCTTGAGATTTGTTGACTATGTAAATCAATGTAGAAGCACACAATTGGAGCTTTAGCTTTTTTGCCAGATTCAAGCTGGCTTGAGATTTGATCAAATTTCAAATTTCAAGCCCAATGACTGCCAACTTGAGGGAATTTTTAATGTTGCCAACTGTGCGAACGTTAAATATCATATGTGGATGGCTATTATTTTTGCATATAACTGGTACATTTCGAAAACTATCCAAAAAAGCATTAATTTATCATAGTTTTGGAAAATCGGATACATTTCTATTTTTCTTTAAGGCCACTTATGAATAAAAGTTCTCACCATAAACAAGTTAAAGCTGCAAATGTCAAAAACATCAATTGTGTTCAATTCGGCTTTTCCAGTCGAGTTTAGCAGAAAGCTGGCGATAAAACTGCTTGAAACGCTCCAATTGTGTTTCACGCTTAAAAGTAGGTATGGGGGACAGAGAAAGGATTACAAATACTGCATTGCCATCTATTTCTATTCTATATATTCATTTGGAAAACCACTGAACTGAAACTAGACTATGGTGGATTTTGTATAGAACTTACTATTTATAGTTCAACGAAAAAAAGTAGTTAAACCAAAAAGAGAGAACTTTAGAAAAGTGATCCCATAATAATGTCAAATAATGTAAGAAATTTTTGTAGCGTCAGCAGTCCATTATATATATGTCTTTGGTTACGATATAAACAGTTTAAAATCAATTAAAAGAACACACACCATAATTGCCAATTTCACATTTGACAGCTCCGAACAGGAATTGTGTCAGCACAGTTCTGGTGCGTGTGTGATTCTAAGTTCAGAAAAGAATTCACTATCAGTGTTAATCGTAGTTAATTACACTTTTACAACTTTTTTTTTTATATCTTTCCCATATTCTTAATAAATTTCTACAAATAATCTTACCACTTACATATCTTGATATACGAACATAAGAATGTCGGTCGGTGTCATTAGGTTAATTCGGCGACAGTTACGTCGTAATTAAGTGTCGGCATCATTGTGTTTCGGCCTTTACAGTAACAACGCCGACGCCAGCTTGGTCGTCGTCGCCAAACGCCTAACAAAACGCCGGGCTAGTTAAGGCCGTGACACATTAGGAGAAAGCAACGACAGAATTAGATTTTTTCTGAAACCATGGTGCGCGCATTAACAAATTGAAAGCATAGGCACAGTATATGTATATCGGAGTAGTTTGTGTTAAATTTATTTGTTATATTCAAGATTCCAATAAATTCAAAATTCAGGACCTTTTAGAACAACGATGTACGAAGAATTTTGTGTTTGGCACTTTTATGGTCGTAGCGTAAGGCAAGCAGCAATATGCTACACGACAGCTAGCAGCAGCACCTAGCGTGAGCCACAAGACGCAAGTGCGATTGTCGAGACTCGGCCACACGTTTCCGGTCTCACTGGGACAAGTACCGACAGAAAGTTGAAAAAAGGAAGATGAAGAGTTTTTGGCGGAGAAGGATGATAAGAGTGAAATTTCAAAAAGGTTTTTAGTTCTTCCGGAGTTTTTGTTTTTTTTGACGGAGGTAAAGAAACGTATAGTCTGTAGTAGGAAAACATCAGATCGAAAAATCTGTAAAGATCTACATGATAATTAATCATCAACCCAAGTGAGACAAGAAGGGCCGTCAGATTTGTTTGGCGAAAGCTGAAAAGCGACTGGCACAGCAGAAGATCACATTTTTTTTTTCGAGATCTGGCAAATTGTTATTATCGACCGGAAAGATTTGCTTTCATCATCCGCCCAAAAAGCTCGATACCTAGTAACGAATGCCTCTGGGATAGTTTTTGGGATTTCTCAGGCCGTAAACCCAGATCAAAAGGCTCTCTGGGAAAATTTCTGAAATCACCTGGGCTCAGCGTGGCACGTAGCCCTATTGCTGGTTTTGCGGATATAATGAGCGAGTATTCCCCCTTATATCGGAGGGAGGCGTAAAATTTAGAGCTGCTCCAATAACACCTAAACGAGTCAAAATCAAGATTTCACTTTAGTAAGCAAGATAGAACTCCCCTGTTACTTGGCAAGCTAATTACACAATAATTTCAACATGAGTTCTAAGGACACTACAAACCGTCTAAATCCTACGGACGAAAGACGTAAAGAATATTCATATAAGGCTCAGTCTGGATCTATGAAATCGATGCTTTACAGAAATAAAGAAGAAAGACTTTCACCCAAAAACGAGTCCACTGTATCCTACCAACAGCTCGAAAAATCAGTATACTCCAACAAAGATCGCAAAAAGTAAAGACGGAGAAATGTTATTTGTGAAAATGGTCTACAACGAACCTTCTAAAGCCACGTTGGTCTAAAGGCATAAGGAATATTCATGATAAGGATCATTCGACAGATTTCATGGCTTTCTTGAACTTGTAAATATAAGATTAACTTTTAGTTCATAGATCTTTATTTATAGAATTTAAACAAGCTACGATATGTCTTCATAGCACAAGATGACAATACAAAGTGTGTACATCAATGTCTATCAGCTGATGGCTGTATAATAGATTACATGAATATATAGTACTAAACTAAGTATGAGGTAAGTACAAGACTGGTACTACCTTGCATCCCCCTTTTTCCAGAATGATGAGAGCTATAGATTTAGGCGCTCCGGTGGTCTAATTATTCTTCCAGACCTTGTACTGGTTATTTCAGATAAGTTCTGTTTAGTATCTATAACTGTTTGACGGTGATTGCTAATTGACGGTGTCTGATCAGGTTTAGTCATATTATTTGACATATGTTTTTCTGATGACTCGTCTACCAAAGGTAACGTTGACTCTAGTTGTATATGTGAGTCGTCTTCGTTGTTCTCGGGAACCGTTCTTGTCTGATACTCCATTTGCGCTTGAGTTCGCTTAATGCATGAAGAGTTTCTTCTGTATGGTTTTCCTTTTCTGTCCCTAATCATGTATGATCGCGGATGAACTTGACTTTCAATAATAGCCGGTTTCCATTCAGCTTTATTGTTTGTCCTTGTTACTATCACATCTCCTTTGTTTAATTGCACCCTTTCTCTGGAACTTTTGTCGGCGTACTTTTTTTGTTGCTCACGTATTTCTCGCAAAGCTTCTGGTACGTCTTCTACTATAGGCTGATTTGGTAGAAGTGATAATGTAGTAGTAGGTATAGGTGAACGTAGGTTTCGTGCATAAAGTCTTTGTGCTGGTGTTCCTAAGTTCTCTCTAGGTGTATTCATGAAGTTCAATATTCCTAATTGGACATCTGAATTATCGTAGGCACATTTCTTCAAAATATTTTTTGAAGTTTGTACTGCTTTTTCTGCTAGCCCATTTCCTCTTGGATGGTATGGCGAGCTAGTTTGATGATTAAATTTCCACATTTTCGAAAAATTTTTAAACTCAAGTGATGAGTATTGCGGACCGTTGTCTGATTCTAACACTCTTGGTATACCTTGAATTGAGAATATGTTTTTAAGAAATTTTATAATATTTCCTGTAGTTATTTCATCAAGACTTTCAAACTTAATGAATCCTGAGTAGCTGTCCGTTATAACGATATAATCTTTTCCTTTAAAATGGAATAGATCGGTTGCTACAATTTCGAATGGATATGTCGGTATAACTTTTCGACCAAGAGGTTCTTTAATGTTGCTTTTCTGGTTTGCTTGACATGATGCACATCTTTGAATATAGTCATATATGTCTCTATTCATTTTTGTCCAAAATACACAGTCCTTGGCTCGTCGAACACATTTTTCGTAGTTGAAATGTCCGCTATGAATATATTTCAGCAAGTCTGCTCTCATTTTGGCTGGAATGAATGCTTTATGCGATTTATAGATGATCCCTTCATATATAGACAGTTCATCCCTGAAGTTCCAGTAAGGACGTGCTACATTCGGTATGGATTTGATATTGTCCGGCCATCCTTTTAGGATCAATGATTTAAGGATTTGACATGTTTCATCATTTTGTGTCAAGTTTGTCAGTCTTGTTAATTCCTCATCAGAAATTGAAAGCAGCATTTGTACTTCTAATTCCTCATCCATGTGGGTGTCATCTGGGCTTGGATTGTCACAGTCTCTGCTTAAAGGATCTGCGAGGTACATCTTAATCCCTTGTTTATAGATGACTTGTGGATTGTAGGTCAATACACTTAATCTGATTCTTTGAAGTCTGGCAGGCGAAGAATGTATAGGCTTTCGAAAAATTGTTTCCAAAGGTTTGTGGTCTGATTCGACTATAACCTTTTTACCCCATACATATTCATGGAATTTTTCACATCCAAATTTCACTGCTAAGGCTTCTTTTTCTAACTGTGAATATCTTTGTTGACATTCAGTTAGGGCTTTTGATGCGTATGCGACGGGCTGTTCTCTTTGGAGAAGTACTGCTCCTAGTGCAGTGGAACTTGCATCTACTTGGAGTTTAATGTCTTCATTTATGTTATATAATTTAAGAACAGGTGGCTTGGCTATTGTAGACTTTAATTTATCAAACGCAATTTGTTGATACCTATCCCAGACCCACGGCGTTGACTTTGACAGTAATGTTCTTAAAGGCGTTGTTAATTCTGAAAAGTTTTGTATGTATTTGCTGAGGTAGGTGAACTTACCCAAAATTCTCTGCAATTCTTTTCGATTTGTAGGGGCCTTTAGACGATAGATCGCGGCTGTTTTTTCTGGATCTGCAGTCATTCCATTTCTATTTATGATGTGTCCTAAGAACTTAACTTTAACTTGTTCAAACACACATTTGTTTTTATTTAATTTCAGTCCGTTGATTCGCAAGATTTTAATTACTTCCTCTGTCGTTCGTCTGAGCTCGTCTATGGATCGTGCGTGGATTAATATATCATCTATTGATACTTCTACGTTTTTGATCTTTGAAAATAATGATTGCATTGTTTCCTGGAAGACTTCTGGAGCTGATGAAATCCCAAAGGGTAACCTCTTACAACAAAACCTTCCCCATGGTGTTGAAAATGTTAAGATTTTTTTAGTTTTTTCTGATACACGTACTTGCCAAAATCCTTGTTTACAATCGAGAAGCGTGTAAAACTTTGAACCTTGTAACCTCACTGCGATTTCATCAATAGTTCGCATTGGATAGTGGCGTCGTAGAATATTGACATTAACGTCCGTTGGGTCTATACAGATTCGAATTTTGTTCTGTTTTTTCACTACTACCATTGGTGAAACTGAAGGAGTAGGCTCCTTTATTGGTTCGATCACGTCCATTTCTATCATTTTTTCCAACTCTTTTTTGACTTCATCCCTGATTTTATACGGAATTCGTCTTGGTGGATGGATCCTGAATTGTGGATTTGGAATTAGGTCCATGTCATATACAAATCCTTTTAAACATCCAAGACCTTCAAAAATATCATCGTCCATTACTGTGTGAACTCTTTGAACGAGACCTAACTGTTCACATGCATTGGCACCTAGAACTGGTTTTATGTTTTCAGCTACGACTTTAAACATAACTTTACATATTTGATTTGTAATGAGACATTTTATTTCTGATTGTCCCAGAACTTTCAGACGATGATTGCTGAAAGACATAAGCGTTTTGACATTACACTTATCGATTTTAGCATTCACAACATCAATTACACTTTTCGGTAGTACATGGCATTGGGCACCTGTATCTAATTTTATGTCGAATTTATGATCTGCGATTGTGATATTTTCTGTCCAATTGTCAGATTTCGCTGTACCATTTGACAATAAACCTACTTGTATGATGCTGTCATCTAATATGTTAACATTTTTTGTCAACCGTTTGCCTTTTTGTTTGTTTGTTTGACTGTTTCTACACATTGATTCAAAATGATTTTTATCACTGCACTTTTTGCAGGTGTGTTGAAATGCTGGACATTTACGTACTTCATGTCGCGTACCACACTTACGACAGTCAAATGTGCGATTATTACGCTTTGATTTATAAATCAATTCGATGGAACGTTCATTTTCTCTTGAGATTTCTTCTACTTGTTGTTGAGAAATTTCGGTAGCTTGACACAATTGTATTGCCTTTGTTAATGTTATGTCTTGGGCTAGCAATTTTGTACGAAGTTCTTCGCTTTTTACTCCTAGAATTAACTGATCTCTCATAATGTTTTCGGTTAAATGCTCATATGCGCAATTCTGTGATTGTAAACGTATTCTCGCAATTAACTCGTTTACGGATTCGCCGTCTTTTTGAGAAATTTTGTGAAATTTATAACGCTCAAATGTTACGTTTATTTTTGGTTGAAAGAAATTTTCAAAAGTACTTTTTACCTGTTCTAAAGTTACCTCTTCTCCTGTTACTGGAAGTGGCTGTTGCAGCGTGTTGTATAATTGTATAGCTGTGCTGCCAATTGCTGTCATGAATGTAGCTATTTGGATGTTTTGTGGCTTCGTTGTAATCTGTGTTGCAATTTCGAAATAACCATACTGTTGTTTCCATAGTTTCCATTCCTTTGACATGTCCTTATTATGCTCAATTATGAGTGGTTTTGGCGGACGAAGAAGATTGGCTCCAACGTTTTCCGTCATTTTTATGAAAAATATCCTTCTGATATTACTAAACTATTTGTTTCGTTAGATTGGCTAACGTTTATTTATTAGTTTATTCGGGTTTCGGCACCATGTAAATATAAGATTAACTTTTAGTTCATAGATCTTTATTTATAGAATTTAAACAAGCTACGATATGTCTTCATAGCACAAGATGACAATACAAAGTGTGTACATCAATGTCTATCAGCTGATGGCTGTATAATAGATTACATGAATATATAGTACTAAACTAAGTATGAGGTAAGTACAAGACTGGTACTACCTTGCAGAACTAAAGAAAAAAAGACGTTAGACTTAAGCTATTATACAATTGAAACAAATTATTTCAATAAATGGCATTATAACCATAACACAATTTTTATTTACAATGCATATTTTAGACTAGACTTAATATATTTTCTGCGGCACACGTCACTTAAGAGTGATAATTGAAGCAAGAATACTTATTGCACACATCATGTGTCGCTTTCAGTCAAATTTGTTGTTTGCAGATGAAGTGAACCTACTTTCCTTATGTAATCCATTGATATCACTTTTGATATATATTATGAAGCTTTCTTAATCATAATATGTAATTTTTACAGAAGTGGCTGCTCAAACCACTTTCAGGCTAGGCTAACAAGGTACTCTAGAAAGATTTCGTGTGGCAATACTGGTCATGCCATTACACCTTGTCACCAAAAATTTGATGAAAAGTCTCTTACTGTACCCATACAACTTTCACTACTCATCTAGGTCAACATATCATACTATATTAGTATCACCCCAAATTGATATCATAGGTCATAAAAGTTTTAAATTTAACCCGCCCAAAAAGACATTTTATTGAAAATAAAAAAACACTTTTTAATAAAACCTAAGACTTTGCAATACATACACACCTACATCGAAAATTTTCTGATAAGGCTTCAGTTTTCATTACTTCATGTTTCTTAACATCCCAAGCAGCCGTGATCTATTTTTAGATATCGAATATCATAGCATGATCACTCTTGTTTATAAAAGATTTTTTATCCACAACTTACGTTATAGTTGTTTTCGTTTTTTTTTCAGCAAAAGATATTGTAAATTATAACTTCTACTACTGTTGTGACTCAGGTGCCCAATGCCCCGAATCACAACCATAATACCAATACATCAATATATCGTCCAATACGATATATTGATGTACCATTAATTGACCCTGAAAATGAAAAATTATTTCATTTTTAAATCTCATTCAAAACTTAAAATGCATTTAGAAATGCATTCCCATATTATAACAAAATGCAATTTAGTATAAATTGCATTTTGTTATCAGACACACATTCCACTCACACGGTATGCACACTTACCTACATACAGTGTCTTCTTACTTTTTTTCCGTATGTACTATGTACATACGTACATTATTTACTTAATCCAATCTAATTGTATGTTCATACATACATACAATTATCAAAATTATTCGCGCCCTCTTAATATTAATATTTCAAGACAGGCGCACAAATGCATATCGGATTACAGTTTCCATTGATGCATATAGCTCGCATAAAAAAAAAACTTTTGCATTTTCTCACGTACGTTTTTTCAACGTCGAGAGAAAACAATAAAATATAAAGAAGCTTTTGCAAGATATCGTGGGTACCTGGATGCAATTTGCCCAAACCTCGGGGAGTTCGTTCTTTAATCCCGTCGAGTTGCGAACGTTTTAAAAATCCGTTCCGAACTCATTAATTGAGTGAAAAGTAAAATCTAACTAAATAATTTTGAAAGGAAAATCGAATTAGTTAATTTTGAAAACGAAAAGAAAATATAATTTGAAATGCAAAGAAAAAAATGGAATAACAAAAGTAATAGTAATATTAAAAAAGTAGAAAAAAGGAATAACTAAGTGTTTCAGTTTTTAATTTTCCCTTTCCTTAATATCGGCGACTGCTCTCTCCTTCGGAGCACGGAGCGGAGCCTCGTTAGAACACTACTCATCTAAGACATCATATCCTACAGGTTAATATCTGTTGTTGTTGTTTCTTCCAGGTAAAAATTGGGAATCTTTCATTTACACAAAAACATAAATCGCTCAATTTGTTTAATTTACTCGGCTCTGTGCGAATTTTGTTTACATTATTCGGCTGTGCGAATTTGTTTACATTATTGGACTGTACGAATTTGTTTATGTAATGAATAAAATTAGAAGCTTTACACCTGAAGACCAAAAAATGAGGTTTATACTAATTTCTATTACTTATCTAAGGCAACATACCTACCTACATGAGTTGTTATTGTTGTTGCGAATTTTGAACCATGGTGCAATACTAAATATATCCTGATAGAAAATCTTTTAGTATGACGTAGTAAAGTAAGCAACCCAAGGACAAATTGTAGCCTACAAGACCAGACCAAACTTAACCCATTGGCAAACGCCACCACTAAAGCTTCTCCCACTAACCGCCACCCTTCCTTATATAATGGTACAAATGTTGATTTTAACTTAGAGTTACGAGGGCGAGATGAAAAATGAGTGAATTCCAGAAACTAAATCGAAATCCTATGCAATTTTCCTGTGCTGGAGAGTGCTGAAAGTCATGTCGTATCCCCAAAGTGATCTCGTATCCCCAAAACTCGACGGCAGGGTTTGAACTAAGATAACGTCATGCTTATATCTAGAACCTCCTCGCTAATAAAAGAAAACAGCAAGCCCAAGGCATACTGGTTGTTCCAGCTAGTGCGGTTAGGGAATCTCCCAATGCTGTACCCCAAGTTATAAGCCAGTACAGGCAAAGCCAAATGACACATCGAAGACAAAAGGCAGTCAAGACTCAATGGTGCATCCACGACATAAACCAGTACAGTCTGTAGCCAATGGATCATTCAAGACATAAACCAATGCATTCAAGACACAACGCCATATTCAGTATGGACTCAAACCACCTAGCGACGGTGGCGCCAGCTGTGAGGAAACCAAGGTATTCTGATAGTACCGGAGAATTTTGCCCTTTCGTGTGGGCACAAGGGCATGAAAAACTGTGGACCATAACATACATAGCGTAACTACTGATATTCTTCAGAGTTTTTTCTTTGTTCAGATCCTAGTTAATTGAACACATTGCCGGTCATTGAACACTTGCTACCTGCGTGGGTGCCTTTGAAAAATTTATCAACACTAACTTGTAGAATGGAGCTTCACATCGATTGCACAAATTATTTGGTTAGCTTGAATTTGCTTATTTTTATTTCTTTTTTATCTTATCTATCTAAGTTGTCTTTTTCACGTATCGTTTTCCTTTTTCTTATCTCATACTCGCTTTATTAACTTATTTTAACTCTTTATCATAAAATGTTTTTGAGTCTAAATTAATTAATTTTTATCTTTAATATTATATCTTTCCAGTGTTATTTTGCTATTAGTTATATTTTAATTGACAATTTAATACGCCATTATAATAATAATAATATTGTATTAGATATAAGATCCATGATCTTGTATACGTATATCCAACAATAAATGTATTGTATTGTATTGTTACGCGCGTGGCCTTGGTTCGTTATTTAAAACACAATATTTCAGATATCATTCAAAAGTTATTTCTTTATTTGCCTTTAGTATTTACTCTCACAAGTTCACAAATAATTATCAAATCAACTCTTTAGTTATCGCTAGTACTGTACGTCTAATTATCGCAATCCAAATAGTTTAGTTCGTTCCTTTCACTGTCTGAAATAAGACTCCCCTCCTGGATGTGAGATGCGCCGTATTTATACTCTACAAATTATCCTAGAACCTTCCCGAATACTCCGTTTTCCGGTACCAAAGTTTACTAGGATGTCACTAACCTAAAGTTGTTTTCATTTCCAATAGATGTCGCTTGTATCACTTTGTGGCGCGTAACAGTATTGTTACGTGCAATAGAAAGACAAGTGATGCCATCTACTGGGAATGGAGAGTAAACAACTTCAAGTTCAGAAAATCGATGATGGAATCTTCGAAAAGGTTCAGGAATAGAATAGTCAAGAAGATTCTGGAATAGAACACTCCAGAAGGATTTGGAGAGTTTGTATTGTATAAATATAACAGTTGTCACCGCCAGAAGAAGAGTCTGGTCTTAGACGTTGCAATGTTAATAAACGAAAGTAATAAACAGACGAAAGTGTAATAGGATTGAGATAATTGAAGTCACTGTATTAGCGGTAATTAAAGTTGAGTTGATTAATTGAAGGTTTGTGAATTTTATAAGTGTAAAGAGAAAATAAAAAACTTGTATATTAAATATTTAATATTGTGTTTTAAATAACGAACCAAAGGCCACGAAATAAAGTGGTGAAATTGTGTTAAATTTTGGAAGTTCTAGAAAATAATTTATATTCAACTGTAAGCGAATTACTAAGGTAATGGGGCGCAAAGTGGAGGAGCTTTGAATACAAGATTTGAAAGTGGAGTTAGAGAACCGGTCATTACAAACGAAAGGGCAAAGAAAGTTCTAGTCGAACGACTTAGACAAGCTGTGATAGAGGAAGGAAAGAATCCTGAGACATTTATTTTCGAAGAGAGCTTGAAAGAAATCGATACTGAAGAAGAGCCTGCGATGAAAGTGGAAGAGCTTTTGAGTACTTTAATGAGCAAATGGAAGCCTGTTTTGATGCTTTTGAGGAACAAAACAATGCCTTTTAGGAATAAAATAATGCTTTTTAGGAACAAAAGAATGCTTTTGAGGAACAAAAGAATGGTTTTGAGGAACAAAGGAATGCTTTTGAGGAACAAAAGAATGCTTTTGAAGAACAAAGGAATGCTTTTGATGAACAAAAGAATTCTCCGAAATTCTCTCTAGATGAAGAGAGGAGAGTGGAATTGCAAAGATATCGAGCTGGGCAGCAGACTTGCAACAGTTTGCAGTTATCACTGAGCACTCCTTCACGTAGTGCTCTTCGATGCTGGGATTGTAATAAATTTAGACACCTTAAAGGCGACTGCAAGAAACGCCGTCGAAAGGAATCAACAGAAAAGAAAGGTAAAGAAGAATGTTCAAGATGGCGAGCTAGGTTGCAAGCCGTTCGTAGAGAGACTAGACTCCAACCTTATGGCTTTGAGATTCAACACATGAAAGGACGTAACCATGGAATTACAGACGCCATTGAACAATGTCCATGCAAACCTGAATGTAAGCATTGCGGCCGTGAGAAAGAAAAACAGACAACCGCTAATATACAGTTGGTAACTGTGGAACCATCAACAGGTTGGGACATGGAGAGCTTGCGAACAGCGCAACGAGAAAATCCGGACATATCGCCTATTCTTGCTTGGAAAGCAGACATAGAAAACCAGAATGGAGGGATATTTCGGGGTTGAGTGAAAAGCTGAAAAGTTACTGGGCTCAATGGAATTCTCTTCATGTTGAAAGCGGTATATTAAAACGCAAGTGGAAAGCACCTAACGATAAATCGTTCCGAATGCAATTAGTCGTGCCTGCATCAAAAGTCAAAGATGTTTCAGGTAAAATGTGTCGTAGAGCATCTGCAGAACATTTGGGAGTGAATAAAACAATTTCTAAAATATGAGAAAAGTTTTATTGGCGAGAGGATGTAGAGAAGTGGTGTCGCAGATGTACTGTGTGTAGTTCTTACAAACGGCGGCTACGTAGAAGCACAAAGAAAATGTATAAGTGTAATATCAGAGCCCCATTGGAAAGAAGAGCTGATGTGCAAGAATCCACGAGAGCAAAATTAGCAGTAAATGTCAATCGGATGAGGACCCGCTATGACGTACGTGCAAATTCAGCAGGATGCAATGAAGGTGATCTTGTTTGGCTGTACAACCTGAACCGACGTAAGGGACGTTCTCCTAAATCACAACAACACGGGGAGGGACCGTATTCAGTAGTAACTAGAATAAATGAGGTGGTATACCGGATTCAGCGTGGCACAAGAGGCAAGCGTAAAATTGTTCATTTGGACCGCTGGTGTCAATACTACAATCAGACAGTGGACCACCTGTTGTTCGGAACGAACAATTTTAAGAAGTTGGTAGTGTTACGTTCAACAGAAAGAGACAAGTGGTCCCATTTACTGGGAATTGAGAGTAAACAACTTCAGGTTCGGAGAATAGATGATGGAATCTTCAGGAAGGTTCAGGAATAGAATAGTCAAGAAGATTCTGGAATAGAACACTCCAGAAGAATCTGGAGAGTATGTAGGGTATAAATATAACAGTTGTCATCGCCAGAAGAAGAGTCCTGTCTTAGACGTTGTAGTATTAATAAGCGAAAGTAATAAACAGGCGAAAGTGTAATTGGATTGCGATAATTGAAAGTACAGTATTAGCGATAATTAAAGTTGAGTTGATTAATTGAAGGTTTGTGAATTTTATAAGTGTAAAGCGAAAATAAACAACTTGTATATTAAATATTTAATATTGTGTTTTAAATAACGAACCAAAGGCCACGCTCGCAACAGTATTGTATATTTACGCACATATATAGTGCAAAACCAAAGTTTTGTATGGCACCACCAAGAAAGGGTTGCCAGGATTGATCCATTTATGCAGTTTTTATGAATACGCCGCGTACAAAATTCGAGCTCTCCACGTCGACGTGTTCTCAGGTAGTTTCCAAACATGTAATGAAAAACCAAAGTTTGTATGGCGACACTACGAAGGAGTTGCCCGATTTCTCCCATTTTCGAACTTAAATTTAATTTTCTTTTAAAAAGCCCGTCTGCAAAATTTCAGCACTCTAAGTTAATGCGTTCTCGAGTTATCGTTAGTACGGACGCAAAAATCGAAATATGTAACTTGTAATATTATGCGTGTGTGTTATTATTATATCTATGCGTTACAAAAAGAGTTACAAACTTACTTACTTACTTACTACGATTTTATCAGCTAGGGTATAAAGAGGTAGGTAGGTACTAAAGGAAATACCCATTAATGTTTTAATAATGTAATTATTTTACAGTGCGATTTTGAATCAAATGGACACCATCATGCAATAAGATTTATCGAAATAACCTGAAATTTTTTTTAAATACCATGTAAGTACAGCAGTAGAATATTTATTTTTATTATCCTTATTTTAAAATAGACTTAGAAAAAACTAAGCATTGTAATAGTCATAAGTGTAAGTCCTGTACTTGTTTTGTTTTGCTTTTAAATAATAATCCCTGTTTTCATTATTATTATTATGAATAATCTACAATAACAATTTATCGAAATACGTATCTATGAATAATGCACACATGTTTTATGTCCACGACTTAAATAAATTTCGAAATTTAAGGATAAGGACAAGTTTCCAAGACACCAGTCACTAGTCAGTTCTTTCGTTCGTCAGCGTTTCAGCGGAGCATTCAAAAAACTATTGCACAACAGTGTTCAATGCAATTAGTTTATGCATATTACAGGTCAGTGTATTTGCAACCGGAAGAATTTAGTAAAGTACGCTACTGTTCAGATGGAATACCTTGTTGGTTGTCGCAGGGTATAGCGAATTCGAATGGACTGCTCTATTTGCTCTAGAATTGCTCTACTTTAGAACTTTTGTTCGAATGACATTTTCAAGTTGCTCTCTGTAAGAATTCGTGTTGGAAGAAAAAAACAATGCTCGCAGAAAGAGCGAAAAAAGCATTTTTCAATTCTGTTCAGTGCAGTGAAGTTTGAGTTTGCTCTGTCAAGATATAAAATATGTATATATAATAATGACTCTCACATTGTGTTGGGCTAAATAATGCAAATTGCTTTGCTAATTGTGTATTAATTTCTTACCATCAATATCTTCGCTATCCAAGAGTGCATGCAATCATAATCGAACACATTCATTTCTTCCCCGATCGGGGTGCAGAAAACGAAGCATATCTCTACTCTAGAAGGCACGCCTCGGAGAAAGGTGAAATCTCGATCTCACATTCCAAATTAACATACATAAATTGCAAAAAACCCGTCCAAATATGATTACAATGATGGGTTCGACACGACTCAAAACGCTTTTATACATCAATTTGAAACTAATTAGCTACTGTAATAATGCTTTCAGAACGGGATTTGAAAAGTTTTACAATTTTATTTCTTTACTTGGATGGTAATATCGCTCGAGAGACAAAATTCTTTCACTTACATATTTCCGGTAAATTTTTTGTCTAATAAATGTGTTGCTGAATTTGATTTGTTATTTTTGTTTCTGCAAGAGCTGGTATGTTCATCTATTCATACTGAATGAGCCTCGTTTGTCCAATGTAGAGCCTTGGCAAGCCGCACTTTTAAACTATGTATACATGTAGGTACCCCGTTCTTTTGTAAGTCTAGTGTTGTCTTTTACATTAGGTAGAATTCTATTTAAATTTGGTGTGGCCTTAAAGCCAACTCTCTAATATTATGTTTTCTTAAATTGATAGCTATGGTTACCGAAATTTCCCCTAGTCTGGTAAGCTTGTCCAAATATAGTAGTCGGTAACTAGTTTTTAAATAATAGTTGCTTCTTCGATTGTTTTTGTTTTTAATTTGTGTGTTGAAATTCCTCAAACTTATTATTGCCTCCTATCTTTTTTGTGATTTTAATTGCTTCCTTATGTCGTCCCTATCCATGCGTGACTGGGTTACTACGAAATCTATTTTACTTTCACCCGGCCATCACCAATTTCGTTCTAATTTTGCTGAATGTGAAGTAGCTTTGAGATCAGAATACAACTATTTTTTTTTTAACCTACGGTGCATGCTGCCTGAATTAAAGGGCCTTGAAATCCTTAAAATTTTTCGATTTTCGCCCTTTTGATCTAATTATCACAGAGGCATCTTTACCTTATTTTAAAGAAGAAAGAACAATATTTCAAGGAAATTTATAATAAATAAAAAAACTTTCAAAATAAATAACTTTTGTATATGAAATGCATTAAAAATTTTAAATTTGTTTTTTCTTTCTCAGTGATACACACAAGAAAAAAAAGAAATACTGCAACTCAGGTAATACTTTAAAAGTTTGGGCATCCATAACTATAATCACAATTGTCTAACTGCAAACCAAAACTTTTAAGGTGAAACTTTTTATTTACAAAAGCTATTTATTTCAAAAGTCTTTTTAATATATTTTATTTTCTAAATTCTTTTCTCGAAACCTCCTCCTCGAATTTCGAATCTCGACTCACGAATATCGACTTTTGAATCCAGAGTTTAAAATATCGGCTCTCGAAATACCACATCCGATTCTCGACTCTTGACTCTCGTCACTCGAAACACTACTCTCGAATCTCGACTCTCGCCACTCAAATCTTGACTCTCGACCTTTAAATCTCGACTTTCGACTCTCGAATCTCGACTATCGAATTTCGACTCTTGAATCTCAACTCGCGAATATCGACGCTCAAATATCGATTTTCGAATTTCGACTCGATTATCTAACCTCGAAGATCGAATCTCGATAGACGACTCTCAAATCTCGACTCTCGAATTCCGACTCTCGGATATCGACTCTCGAATCTCGGCTCTCGAATCTCAACTCTCGAATCTCGACTTTCGAACCTCGGCTCTCGAAACTCGAGTCTCGACTCATAGCACACACGGTCCAAATTACACAACCCCAAGGGTTGAGTACCACGTATAAAAATTTTACCACATCGGAAAGCTCCCCATTCACTCATTCTAAATTAGAAAGCCCCACGTAAATCCATCCACGTTTACTACCGTAAAACTCTTTCTGTCGTCACGAACGGCACTCTCAGGACCTCAGACACAAAGTTTCTAAGCCAAGGGTCTGTAAGTTGATAAAAAGTTATTAAAAAAGAGGATAGAAAAATAATCTTTTTTTCTTGAATATCTTAAAATGCATCCTTTTAATTTTTCTTATTTTAACTTACTAATTACTTACTAATTTAGGATCACAATGGGTTTAGAGAAGAGAATTTTTCGTCAAGAGGTCTAGTTATTAAAAATAAAATTAAAAAACTAAATGTGGTTCAAACTCAGGCATACATCATTGCTCTGTTCAGAGCAACACGCTATAGTGACTATAGTCGCTTTTTGCGTTCAGAGCAGCCAAAAAGTAACTTTTTTCTCCCCGCTTTTGACAGAAAAATGTGTTCAGAGCGGACTCTATAGTCACTATTGAAGTCACTTTTCTTGATAGCACTCGAGACTGCTATCAAAATATTCACTTTGTTGTTTGAATGTGTGAATTGTCAAAGCCGTGTAAAATTGAAAGTAAAGAAGACAATTATTTTATTGATGTTTATAGTTTAAATTTATTGAAGTTCCAATTTACCAATTTACGGGCAAAAAAAGTTGAGTTCATTTTTTGACTGTATATATATGTACACATTCATATGAATATTTTCTTTCAAAACACTTTTTTACTTTTTCTTGTTCAGAGCAACCAGGTTGCTTTTTACGCTATCGTCAAATTCACACTCACTTCAAAACGCTTCTAAGTCACTAAAGCGCGCTGCTTTGAAAAGACTCTATGGGCTGGATCCACAATTATGAGATTTCGCGTATACACAAAATTTGTGTGGAAATGAGTTTTTTTTGTCAAAATTGTGTACACTTTAACTGAAAATTTTCTCACAGCCATTTTAATCGTGAATTTTGAAGAAGTATGTATACCTGTGAGTTTTTGTCAAGCGGTATTTTCAAAATTATTTGTTATGTTATTTATTTTAACATTCGGTAAGTCGTAGTCGCCTTAATACTAGTAAATTCATGTAACTCATTTCTTATAACAAAAATTAACTCCTTTAAAAAGACCATTTTCTCACTCAAACAACATTCAGCGCAGCAAAATTTTCATTCAGCACTTAAGTGTACACAGAGATTTACGGAATCGCTTGAAATTCAAACATGTACACTTGTGCTCATGTGAGTTTCTCAAATCGTGTACACTTGAAAATTCTTCACAGTTGCGGAATCCAGCCCCTGGTGAACATAGGGCCAGCTTATACGCTGCTGGCATGAATCGCTTTGCATCACTTTCGTAGATGAGAGACACTCGGGAAGAGGAATATTTTCTTCCCAAGAGTGTCTATCATCCACGAAAGGTGATGCATGCTAGCAGCGTGTACGTCTGGGAATACAGTATTTCGTTACTGCAGTAAGCATGCCTCGTTTCGCATCGAAGTGTTGTTCGCAGTGGTGTGACAATTATCTTTATTTCAAATTTCATTTTCGCTTTAATTTTCATATTAAAAGTTCTACAAATTCCAAATCATTCGAAATTATTAGTTTTATTGGACTCTTATCTCATATATGTAACATCAAATACTTTATACCTTGGGAAAGTACGGTACAGAGAACACAATACTCTCTGCGCTCTCTCTGTCTATACTGTTACGCGAAACAAAAAGAGGCAAGTGATGCCATCTACTGGAAATGGAGAGTAAACAACATCAGGCCCGGAGAATCGATGATGGAATCTTTGGGAAGGTTCTTGAATAGAATCCTCGAGAAGATTCTGGAGAGTTTGTAGAGCATAAATATAGCAGTTGTCACCCCCAGTAGAGTAGTCTTGTCTTAGACAGTGGAGTGCTTACCAGCGAAAGTAATAAACAGGCGAACGTGTTCTAATTGGATTGCGATAATTGGAGATACAGTACTAACGATAATTAAAATTGAGTTAATTAATTAATTGTTTGTGAATTTTATAAGTGTAGAGTGAAAATAAAGAACTTTATAATTAAATCTGTACCATCGTGCTTGAAATAACAAACCAAAAGCTACCCTCCCAACCAATGGTGTCAGAAGTGGCATAAATTTGCGAAATAAAGTGGTGGCAATTGACTTAAAAATTCAAAGTGTGATTAATTTTGAAATTGTGGAACCAGGGTTGTAAATGATCGGACTCATTTGTCATATCAACTCATCGCTCAATTCAAGACTTGAGTTCGCTCAACAGTTGAGCGGTGGTTTATCGCTCGAAACTTGAGCGAACTCACTGGTTGAGCGGACTCACTGCTTTAGTAGGTTAAGTGGACTCAAATCATGTTTTAACTAAATAAGTAGAATCTGAAAAGCTAAATTAATATAATATAATATAATGAATGACTTTATTGATTGAAATTTCAGTTTCAGTTTCAATTTTAATTAAATCAGATTCTCCTTATGTTATTTAAAACATGATTTGAGTCCGCTCATCTCAAGCAGTGAGTCCGCTCAAGCAGTGAGTCCACGCAAGTCCACTCAACCAGTGAGTCCGCTCAAGATTGAGTCCGCTGAACAAGTGAGACCGCTCAAATTTCGAGCGATGAACCACCGCTCAACTGTTGAGCGGACTCAATGATTGAGTGGACTCAATGATTGAGTGGACTCACTGCTTGAGTTGAGCGATGAGTGGAGTCAAAATTTGAGTCCTTTACATCGCTGCGTGAAAGTAATTAAACTTTGAATGAATTACTGAAGTAATGGGGCACAAACTGGAGGAGCTTCGAACACAGGATTTGAAAGTAGAGTTAGAGAACCGGTTATTATAAACGACAGGTGCAAAGAATGTTTTTGAGGAAATAAGCAATTCTTTTAAGAAACAAAAACATTTTTGGAAACCCGTTTGAACGAACAAAAGAGCTCTCTCTAAAAAGTTCTTTACAAGAACAAAATTTGAAAATTGAAGGAATTGAGCAGGAATTTCAACAAGAGGTTTCGGAAGTTCAACAAAAAGTCACCCAGCAACTTGAAAACGTTAAAGCAGATTTGGAGAGGATAAAGAATTGAAAACATCGGCACGAAAGAATTGAAATATCCAGTGCAGGTAGAATAAAACATCCAATTATTTGATGGACAAAATGTGTGGCATATTTTCAAGAGACAATTCGAGGCAGCTTCCGAGGTAAATGGATGGAATGATAAGACAAAGCTACAGCTCTGGTATTAGCACTTCGACGTCCTGCATCAGAGCTCTTACGAACTGTACCGATTGAAAAGCAACATGAATACACTTAAGTAGTACAGGCGATAGCATTACGTTATGTAGACGAAGACATACAGCAAGTATATCGCCTGCAGTTACAAAACAGGAAAACAAAACAGCCTGGCGAATCACTACAACAACTGCAGGCTGATGTGGAAAGGTTAGCGCATCTTTCATACTCCAGCGTAACGTAAATGCGTATTTCCTTAATGAAGTGGCAACGGAGGCAATTGTGAACGCTATTGCAGATCAAAGTTTACAACAAGCGTCTGCAGAAAAAAAATCAACTTGAGAGGCGCTAGCCTATTTATTAGCATATGAATCTGCCAGGCAAGCTTCTGGGAATGCAGTACGAGTGAGAGAAATTTCGGTGGAGGAATGTAGTTGCAATAGAATGCAGCCATCACAGACCACTTTTTTACGCGGAATTCTGCACTGCTGGAATTGTAATAGATCGGGATATCTCCAAAGGGACTGCAGAAAACGCCAACGAGTGGAATCTCTAGAAGCACAGCAGACTTGCAACAGATTGCATATATCACTGAGCACTCCTTCACGTAGTGTTCTTTGATGCTGGGATTATAATAAATTGGGACACCTTCAAAGCGACTGCAGGAAACGCAGTCAAAGGGAGAGATGAATGTCCAAGTTGGCGAGCTAGGTACCAAGCCATTCGTAGAGAGACTAGACTCCAACTGTATGGCTTTCAGGTCCAACACAGGAAAGGTCGTATCCATGGAAATACAGAAGCCTTTGTACAATGTCCATGCAAAACTGAATGTAAGAATTGCCGCCGTGAGAAAGCAAAAGGGACAGCAGCTTG
Source organism: Dioctria rufipes (assembly GCA_963924295.1). Classification (NCBI taxonomy): domain Eukaryota; kingdom Metazoa; phylum Arthropoda; class Insecta; order Diptera; family Asilidae; genus Dioctria; species Dioctria rufipes. The sequence continues at coordinate 101,915,877 of OZ002741.1, read as the reverse complement.
TATACAGTTGGTAACTGTGGAACCATTAACAGGTTGGGACATCGAGAGCTTTCGAACAGCGCAACAAGAAGATTCGGACATATCGCCTATTCTTGCTTGGAAAGCAGGCATAGAAAAACCAGAATAGAGGGATATTTCGAGGATGAGTGAAAAGCTGAAATGTTACTGGGCTCAATGGGATTCTCTTCATGTTGAATGCGGTATATTAAAACGTAAGTGGGAAGCACTATTCCGAATACAAATAGTCGTGCTGGCATCAAAAGTCAACGATGTTCTAGGTGAAATGCAGCGGAAAATCTGGAGAACATTTTGGAGTGAATAAAGCATCTTCTAAAATATGAGAAAAGTGTTATTGGCAACATATGCGAGAGGATGTAGAGAAGTGGTGTCGCAGATGTACTGTGTGTGGTTCTTACAAACGGCGGCTATGTAGAAGCACAAAAAAATGTATTAGTGTAATATCAGAGTCTCATTGGAAAGGAGAGCTGATGTGCAAGGATCTACGAGAGCAAAATTAGCAGTAAATGCCAATCGGATGAGGGCCCGCTATAACTTACGTGCCAATTCAGCTGGATTCAATGAAGGTGATCTTGTCTCGCTGTACAACCAGAACAGACGTAAGGGACGTTCTCCAAAATCACAACAACACTGGGAAGGACCGTATTCATCAGTAACTAGAATAAATGGCGAACTCAGCATGGCACAAGAGGCAAATGAAAAATCGTCCATTTGGAGCGCGTGTGTCAATACTTCTTGTATCAAAACCGTGGACCACCCGTTGTTCGGGACAACAAAAAGAGACTGGAAATAGAGAGCAAACAACTTCAGGTTCGAAGAATAGATGATGGAATCTTTGGGGTGGTTCTGGAATAGAATCCTCGAGAAGATTATGGAGTGTTTGTAGAGTATAAAAATAGCAGTTGTCACCCCCAGTAGAGTAGTCTTGTCTTAGACAGCGCAGTGCTTACCAGCGAAAGCAATAAACAGGCGAACGTGTTCTAATTGGATTGCGATAATTGGAGATACAGTACTAACGATAATTAAAGTTGAGTTAATTAATTAATTTCATTTAAAGAAGTACCCTTGTGTATAGAACTAGTTCTTTACACAACGGAAGTACCCTACTTTTCACATTGCAGGTCCCTTGAATTTGTCTAAATCTTTAACAATGCTTTTGAACTTTTGAGCATAAGCGCAATTCAAATCGCAATCGAAAGCTACGTAATTTCAAAAATAGATTAAAATGGAGGAAGATATTGTGCTAGAATTTGTGTTCAACCATTAAAATCTGTTTGTCCTTATGTTTATGCAAAGCAACAGCAAAAAATCAAAGCAACATTTCAATATCACATCATTAAAAATTATTTAAAATTAAAATAACTTTTATTTTTCATCTCTGATAATTAACACATCGTTTCAAATTATATTTCCCTTTTAAGTCAATTGGATCTAGTTCCTTCCAATGATCGTGTTTATCACATATTGGCAGTATAACCGGAGTTTTGCTCTTATTATATGGCGCAGGATGCTTCAAATACGCTGTTGTGGGATCTGTGCGTGATGCAAACTTTTTCTCAGGAATGTCGAAGAAATCGATCTTATTTAATTTACTGTACGAATCCCTATAATATTCTCTTTGTTTTTGACAAAGCTTATAAAATGTATCAACTTGAACCATTCTTGCATCCTCCATCGGATGACATAATCCACTCAGAACATTGTGATATTTCTTCGAATTCTTGGACACAAGCGTCCAATTGGCTTGAGGGAAAACTTCAGTCTTCATTTAGAGATAATTTTAGTAAAAATTTAAAAATTTATGTAAAACATGTAAAATAATACGTCAAAAAAATATGAAAGACAATAGTAATGTAAATAAAATATTCGAAACAAAAACAAATTGCTAAATTTCAAGGATCAAAGCAGCCCTCTCATATTTTACAAGGTGCAAAGGGGCTGGATCTCGCAACTGTGAAGAATTTGCAAGTGTACACGATTTGAAAAACTCACGTGAACGCAAGTGTACACTTTTGAAAATCAATCGATTCTGTGAGCATCTGTGCACCCTAACGCGGGGGTCACACGAGATAGTGCAGATTGCATACAAGCCTCTCTTCCAACGAGTTTTTAAACTTGACAGCAGAAGGCAGTTCGGTTGATGACTTATCATCTTGCATGCAAGTTCATTTAAAAAATGGGATCGAGACGTGAAGTCTTCCGTATAATAAATGGTAAATTATAGCAATAAAAGAAACAGCAGAATTATAAAAACCCAATAGAAAATGAAGGGGAAGATGTTGGCATATGAGGTCTGTCTGTTTACTCGAAAGTTTTTACTCGGTGTAAAAACTTTTACGCATTTTTACTCACAAACCGTCTGTTTACTTTTAACTAGTAAAAATCGAGTAAATTTATACGTTTCCCCTCTTGCACAAAGTTGCACATTTTTACTCATGATCAAGAGGATGTGTAACTTTGATATGCAATCAGCTGACTGTCAAAAGTATTAAATTTGAGGTTAAGCCGTTTGTTGGGTTATCGAAAGAATGTAAAATGATAATCTAAAGAGTCGAAATTAAACAAAAAATATTCAAGAGGGTTGGTTTTTTAAAACGTATTTCAAATTAATTAATTGTTTTCTGTTTCATGCCTGGTATTGTGTTCATTTCGCGGATAAATTTTGTATGGAAATTTTGCGGTGAAATTTAGTTGCGAAATATTTAGCCAAATCGCTGAAGAAAGTGGTATTGTGTTTTATCAGCCAAAAGTTTGTTTAGTTTTGACAAGTAGATGGCAGTATTTTCCACAAAGGTATATTTAGCATCAGATTTATCCGCTCAATACCTTTTTTCCGCGCTAAAATTTTGACGTTTGGAGTTCAATGAAATTGGAATACAAGAGTGGCAGTGAATTTTTATTTTATTTTTCGGGCAAAAAATTCCGTCTTCAGTTAGACAATTCTTTTGAGAAGAAATTAAAATAGTAAGTATAAATATAATTTTCCTTACTATTTTGAGATTGGGTAATTGCAATAGCAATCTAAAAGAACAAGAAATAATATCACAAATGCACGACAGCTGATTGTCAAAAGCAGCCACCTATAGTTCAAAACAATGAACAATTTTAGCCGGAAAAAAGGTCCCTGTTCGATTGCTGCTAAATATTTATCCGCTAAATGAACACAATACCGGGCTTCAGACGGAAAAGTAGCAGCCAAATATTTGACACATGACAAGCTAACAAAATTTGCTCGAAAAGTGTCTGGTAACTTTTCTTGATTTATCCCCTCTACCGCATAAAAGTTTTTACTTGATTTTTACGCAAAGATTTTTACTCAAAAGTAAACAGACAGACCTATGATGTAATACAAATGATTCCAGAAAATCTCATTTTCCCAGAATAAATTTACCATTTCTTTTCCGCCATCTTGAAAACTGTTTAATGTCAAATTACTATCACCTCGTCAGCTGCCATGGTTTTTCATCATGCAAGTTACACGTGCAAGATGTATGGCAGTGTAGCTTGCATACAAGCTGTAGTATTGCGTATAATCCCCAGGTTAAGTGTTGAATGTTGTTTGAGTGAGAAAATAGTCTTTTTGAAGAAGTTAAGTTTAGTTATAATAAATGAGTTACATGAATTCACTCGTATAAAGGCCACTACGACTTAGAGAAAGGTAAAATAAATAACATAATAAATAATTTTGAAAATGCCGTTTGACAAAAACTCACAGATACCTATTCAAAATTCACGCCCAAAATGGCCGTATGGACCGCAGGATAAAAAAAAAATAGTTATATTCTGATCAAAATTAGAACGAAATTGGTGATGGCCGGGTGAAAGTAAAATAGATTTCGTAGTAACCCAGTCACTCATGGATAGTGACGACACAAAAAAAGATAGGAGGCAATAATAGGTTTGAGGAATTTTAACACGAAAATTAAGAACAAAAACAATCAAAGCAGCAATAGTCTTTAAAAACTAGTTACCGACTACTATATTTAGCCCAACACAATGTGAGAGTCGTTATATAGATGTGTAACATACATATACAGTCATCCCCCGAGATACGTAATTAATGCGGACCGTAGAATTTTGCGTAACTCGAATTTTACGTAAGTCGAATTTGAAAATTGAAACAGTATGTAGATACCATACCATATATTATTTACTATTTTTTTATAAATGAACAAAAGAAATATCTGCTGCAAGAAGTTTCCGTAGTATTTAAGTGATATTCACGCAAGCAAGGTTGGCAACAAGTTAGCAAGAAAAGTAAGAGGGTATGTACATGTGTTTGTTTACAAAGGGAGATAGACATTGAACAATGTATTTAATGACTCAGGGGTTACAAGGTATTGCATACTTGAGATAAAAAATAATTATTTGTAACATTTTATGTTATGTTTTATGTTTTCAATCTTTGAAATTTTGATTTTACGTAACTGCGAGTTTACGTAAGTCACGTGTTACGTGTCTCGGGGGATCACTATATATACATATATATTTTATAACCTAACAGAGAAATATCAAATCAACCCCAAATCTCAATTCACTTTAGAGAGTTGAAAAAGTCCTCTTTTCGCTATTTCTGCGAGCAATTGTTTTTTTTAATCGAACACGAAGTCTTACAGATAGCAACTTGAAAATGTCATTCGAACAAAAGATCTAAAGAAGGGCAATTTTGGAGCAGCCCATTCGAATTCGCTATTAATGATAAAACAAATACCCTGCGACAGGGCTGTCAACCAACAAGACTTTCCAAATGTAACGACGTTTTACTATAAAATTCTTTCGGTTGCAAATACACTGAACTGTAATATGCGTACTAATATCATTGAAACTGTTTGCGGTATGAATCATTGACGCAACAAAAGAACTAACTGATCCTGGCGCCAAAGGAATTTCAATTTTTTTAATTTTTTAATTTTATTTATAATTTAATATTATTAAATATGTATGTACGTACATATGTATATGTATTAAAAAAAGTAATAATTATGTGTTTAGAAGCAACTTTTTCTTTTAAATTTTCTTACTATCCTCCTGGTTCTACATAAGAGATAAGAGCTCTTATCCTCTTAACTGGGCTATCAAAGCCAGGTATGTTCCATCTGAGCACAACGTCATTAGTTGAAAGATTTCCAAAGAAATGTATGGGAAATTTTTATTATTATTTTTTTTTTAATTTTTTACAATCTTTTACTGCACAATTAACCATTTTAAAAGGTTTTCTTTGCTTAACTTCTATTAAATATGCACTTAAGAACTCAATTCGATTTATTAGCTTACGATCTCTTCACATCTGTGAAAAGTTTTTCAACTGATGACGCAATGAAAACAGAAAACAGTATTTCTCTCATACTGAGATGGAACATACCTTCTTACTCTTTATACAATGCACAAAGCCTAGCAGCCATTGGTATTCTACGTAAAGAGTTAAGAGATTTCAGACATCAGCTGTTCTGTCAACTTTTGTAGAGAATTTTTTAAAGAGCTTTGGTATTCTAGCATACAAAAATATCTGTCCAATATTTCTTAACGTAAGAGCTCCTGACCGAGGCACGCTTAAGTCTCTTAACGTGATAGTTGCAGAAATCGTTTTGTTTAAAATACTCAAATTTTAGATAAAAATAAGTAAGTACATATTTGTATAATACGTGTATATTATATAAATAATGTACAAGTTTGTAAAATATAAAATAATTATACAATATGAGCCGAGCCGTTTGCTATTTCTGAGGCTGTATAGAATTTCAGAATGTTAAAAATTTTTGCCTTTAAAGTGATAGAAATGACATAGTTTTACGATAATCTCCATTACTCGACAATATTGTTCGTCACTTTTAAGTTTTGGCAACAATTCATTGTTTTGCTACAGGCTTATACGAAAATGCTGTAGGACGTAACGACGGCTTTGGTATTCTTTACCTGCGATTTAGGCCATAAAATATTAATCCAATTGTCATTAATTATGTGCTGTGAATTTTTTTATTTCGATAATGGTAACCTTGATAATCACATGATCGTGTTTCGTGCTATGTTATGGTCGTAGCTATTGCATATAGCAATATGCTACATGTAAAATGCTGATGCATGTACGCTGGCCTTAAAGTAAAATGCAGACTGAACGCACCCGACCGAGAGTAATGCTTCCTCAAGCTCATGTGACATGTTGGTGAAGAAAAGATAAAGAAGAAGAGTATCGATCTGTCTACGTGTAAGAATAAAAAGTTACTGTCGGAAAGTCAGAGAAGAAATAGAATCTGAAATTTTTGTGATCATCGAGACCGAAATTGGAAAAATTAAGGTAAATTGCAATAAAATTTTACTGCCCACATAACTCACAAAAATTATTTTTGTTGAAAAATTAAGGAAAGACAAAGTGCACATCAAGACGTGGTAGAAAGAGTTCATAACGAGGCCCATGTGAGCCAGGCTATCATCAAAAAAACCGAAGTATAGAGCAGCGGAAAGTTCCTCCAAGTTATAGTGAAACAGACATTTTCAGAGCGTCTGAGTATTGAGCAAGGTAACATAGTTTAAGGTTTGTGAGATTTCCACTGGACAGGTCTACGGACTTTGCCGGGGCCAAATAAGCCCCAGTCAGCTGTTACCTGTTTGCAATTCAATTCACGTTCGGTGATTACAAGCTCAGATGACGGTACTGTGAAGCTGCGGGACACTAAATCGGGTGACTTTATACGCACTTTAGTAACTAGAGAGTCAGGAGGCTCTGGTGGAGTTTGTTTGGAGAGTGAGAGCTATTGATACAAAACTTATTTGTGCTGTAGGATCACGAAATGGCACTGAAGAAACTAAGCTGATAGAATTGGACTTTGATGTAGAAAGTGCCTGTTTAAAAGGCTCCTGAATAGATGCCTCTGGGGCGATTGTTTTATAAAATTTCTTCTATATACATAAGCAGCTTACCAAAACTAGAGATAAATACGTAGAACATTCAATACAGGAGCATATACTCACAAAATAGTTACTAAGTGTAAGTTTATTCATAAAAGAAAGTAAATAGTTCTAGGGATTAAGTTCAAAAAAAAAAAAAAAAACAAGGAATAAGTGATGAAATGCGCTTACGAACTACAAAACCACTATGTCATACTATGCGTAGCTCATGCTAGTTATAAAAGAAAAGGGAAGTACATAACTAAAAACGTAATGTATTAAAGTAAATGAGAATACGTTTTTTTATCTTTTTTAAGTTGAATAATAGAGTAAAAAGTCACTCTTACGTGCTCTGAGTTGATCGAATATTTTTGTTATAATTATGAATTGTCATATTTCTGTCTAATTACGACGGTGTTCATTAGATCGCATTTATCTATTGATTGATAGGAATTTTTGTATGAAAGAAACATTTTGCCTCTGATGTGCATAGCATTTTGAAAAGTAAGGTTATTGTAATGAGCTACAGGTTTTAAGTACGCATACCTAATTACAGACTTCATAACTGTATGATTTCTGTAAAGTGTGAAATTGACATTAGCTTCAAGATTGGAAACCAAAAGCAGACCCATAAATTTTTTTAAGTCTGTTAGCGAATAAATACTTCATTAGGTAGGATAGGTGTGTTATCTCACTAGTAAGTTAGCCTTTGCAATTGTAGAGCATCGATAGGCTCAGCTGAGGAAACGAAGTTTACTATCCAGCATATATCCTCCCTAGGTGGGGACAATTCACCAAGATTATATCATATATTTGTAAAGTAGTCTAAATGGGAGACTTTTAACACCTATTTTCAGAGATCCCGCATCCAGCTCTCGAGAGCCTTCTGGAGGAAAGAATAACGGGTGAGTGAATGAGTTCTAATGTTTAAAGCACACGGTATATTTGTCTATTCATCAAGATTCTTCCAAATTGATTGGATTGAGCTGAAATAATTTTGATTTTTAACGTTACTGTTGCGTAAATATTTCAATGCTTGCATACTTAATTTAATTGGAATATACATGCAAAATTTCGCGAGAAATTAGAAACCATAAGATAATAATAAAAGCAACCTCTGCTAAAAATTTCTTCTTCTAATAATAATATATAATAAATAAAAACAAATAAAAGAAGAATATACACGAATTTTTAGAGAAGATTTTATTTTCAAGTAAATTTAGAAACAAAGAAAAATTAAAACTTAAGTACCTACCGTGAAGCATATTATAACGTAGGAATATGCGCGAAGAGTATTGCTTGTGTCATCGAATCAGACACATTTAAATTAATCCAACGACGTACATAAGAAATACTTCTCTGTCATGTTTATCTATTCCAAAGGTACATATGATGGTATTTTCGCGAGTGTTATCTAAAATATAAAGAAATAATACATTTTTGGAGTAGTATTCAACTGTGTCCGTAGCAAGTAGAGATGCTTTTAGTATCTGAGTAAGTACATACAAGAATTAATTCAGAGTTTTTTTTGTCAAATGAATATCGACAAGATTTCGTTAACCTCGCTTATTAGATGCGACCAAGCCATGACAGTATTATCAGCTATAAGACCAACCGACATTGTATAATAGGTTAAGATTGTCCACCTTCTACGGAACCTGTCAAGATTAAAAAGAAAAAAAATGTATGTATAACTGAAGTCAATAACATGAATCGGAAGTAGAGTTTTACTTGTTCCTTCACATCCCGGAGCCCTCTCTCGCGTAAGATGAAGGTCGTCTAGGCGTGCCTAGTCTTTCTGCTTCTCTTTTACAGGTCAACAAAGGGACTTGGGAAAATAGTGCCCCCAAAGTCAAACGGGAGGATGGGGCTGGCAAAGGAAGGTAGAACACCTACACCTTCCACCTAGATACAGGTAAGTGACGTAAGGGTCCCTTCAGGACCGAGTGTGTGCTAGCTGTTCGTTTATTGAAGGCACAATATTTCTTTTTGTATATAGTTGGTAGCAGCGGCAGGTTGTTTTGTGGAACCCCCCCCCACACTCTCCGCCAATAGTCGAGGTGGACTAGCGTGCCGCGCTGTATACAACGCTGTTATCGGGTGATCTGTCAGCTCATGCTGGCAGTGTGGACTTAACGTCCGAAGTACATCACTCTCAACTTAATACCATAACAGCTAACTACGTGTGGGTTGGCCATATTGCCATCATCGCCTCGCCGAGAACAATACTTCTTCTTCTTCTTTCTTCTCTGAAAAGTAAACGTCTTTAATAGCTGGGCTTCTTAAAGTTAATATTTCTCCACAAAAATTTATGTAGAATACTAATTCTGCCAAAAACCTCTTCCTTGCTAAACTTAAGAAGTTAAGAGATCTCTTAAAAGTCTCTTATGTAGAATCAGGGGGTACATTATATTTTATATTCACATAAACACATTTTGTAAATTAATTAAAAGGCAAAAAAGACGCGGTACAACTTTCAGTCTAGGTGCTACAAATAGCCAAATCCGTCTCTATCTGGTGGAATAACCAATTTACTAAACATTGGACTGGAAAGAAGACAAACAAGCCCTAACCCAGTATAATCAGGAAATTGAGATCTAAAAGGCGATTATGGTGGAAATGGTCTGAAGATATTAATGAAACACATGTCTGTGCCAGAACCCACAAGGTATTTTCAAAAGGATATCCTAGCACACTCGGATTATTAGAAAAATAGCTTCACTAGAACATGGAAAGAAACTCTGGAGTTTCCTGCACAGAAACATTTTCCAGCTTGCAGTAAGTGAGGCTGAGGGGGAGTACAACAGTACAACGATTATCGCCCCAAAATCTTCACACCACAATCACTTGAGTGAAGACGAAATTTTCCCCGCTCTTCTTCAAAGAGGATTGGATGTACTTTTACCATTTCTAATTAAAATTTTTATAGTAAGTTTTGTATGGAGATATATCCCCAAATCATGGAAAAAGGCAAAGGAGATATATATATATATATATCAAAGGCAGGAGGCAAGTGTGAAGCCCAGCCTAGACCGCATCGCCCCATAAGCCTGATTTCATTTGTTCTTAAAGTAATGGAGAAAATAGTGGAGAGGCATATTAGAGACAAAAAGCCTTTGACATCATAAAAATAGCCGTTTGTTCTTTTCTGGACATTGCAGGCGCGTTTGAAAACACCTATATTAATTCAATATATATATACCGTTTGTAAAACCTAGAAATAATTATGGTAGAGCAACAGTCGATTGTACACCCACGAATAATATTAAAAGTTATTTTGATTTTTGCATGTCCGTCCGCTTGTCCGTCCTCACAATAACTCGAGAAGACGTGTACTTGAGAGCTGAGTTTTTGCAGATGCGCTTTAAAAAAAACTTTTAAATTAATTTCGAAAATGGGACAAAATGGGACAAAATTTCAGCTCTCTGAGTTGACGCGTTCTCAGTTAGTTGTCCAAATATCTAGTGGAAAACGAAATTTTTGTATGGCAACCCTACGAAGGAGTGCCATACAAAAATTTCGCTTTTCACTACATATTTGGACACTACCTGAGAACGCGTCAACGAAGAGAGGTGAAATTTTGTGCACAAAATCGGGCAACTCCTTCTTGGTGTTGCCACAGAAAAATTTAGGATTTTTACGTATATTGTGAGAACTATCAGTCCTAGACCGTTTTAATGTACGGAAGAGTTCTTCAGAATACGAAATCCTATAGAACTGGTTATAACCATTTTTACTGTCCGACTAACCGTTATAAAATATATGCGAAAAACTACTTCTAGGATATCATAAGAGTGCGTAGTTATGAAAATACAAATATAAATCAAATTTTTTTGTTTTTTGTTTTCATAGAACTGATCACCGTTCAGATTCGTGAAGAATAGCTCTCCAGTGTTGTAAGAGTTTCATTGACCGGATCGCTAAAAGCAAAAAGCACAATAGACAACCTTTTAGTTCAACTAAGCAACCAAGGTATTGAGTCGCGGAGTTATGATGATGAACTTGTAATTTCTATAAAAGGTGTACATGAGAACTATTAGTCAACCCCAGAAAAACAGAAATTATACCCATTATCAGAAGAAGAGAAACGAAGAATATAACTAGCGCTTCCCGCTTTAGTAAGGAGATCCTAATGTCCAAAGAAGCTAAATATCTTGGATAACCATTTATGATAAGCTCAACTGGAATAAGTATATCGACGAGGCAGTCCAGAAAAGTACACTTACGCTTTGGAACTGTAGAAAAATGGCTGGCTCAACATGTGGACTCAGATCAAACATTATGATTTGGCTATATAAGTCAGTAGTCAGACCCATGATCACACAAAAGACAACCATCAACGCTATTGAAGCTATCAGCATTCAGGAACGTTGTTGAAAAAGAGGCTGGAGTAATGGTGTACAAAGCCCGGACAGATGTACATAGTGAATTGGACTCCAAAGGTCTACGCGCTATAACGAAACGAATAAAAGTAAATCTAATACTGGACATTATATTAGACAGAATGATTGTTAAACACAACCTCTGTCTGCATTACAAGATAAATATACCAAATATGGATGAAATAGATATAAATCTAGTAAATAAAGCCTTAATCTAATACACAGCCGGTAGTAATACCGAGAAAGCCAAAGGAGCAGGAGCAGGAATATATCGTGGTCAAGAATTTATATTTATCAGATCCTTGACAAATACGCCTCAATACTCCAGACAGAGGTATATGTCTGCACTCGATGTGCATACGAAAACCTCAGTCGATCCTACACTAACAAAAGTGTATATATATATCTATACAGAGAGCCAAGCGGCTCTTTCATTGCAAGTATATCTTATTCTACAGTTCCTTCAGTTGGTTGTTTGCACGAACAAAGTTTGTTGCCTTATCGCATCTCAAATTTCAACAGTGTCCTCATCTAGCAATAAAACGTTTAAGGGAACCAAGGAGGCTTTCTGTGGAGGGGTTACTGACTATTTCGAAATGTATTGCCAAAAAAAAACAGCAGAATTCTGCTTTGTATGACCTCTGGGTTATGAAAGATTTTGCAAGTTGTACTCTTGTTGGTGGAAAATTTCCCTTGAATTGGGTCATTAGCTTGGACTCTGCCTTGTTGCAGCAAATACATTATTGCACTATTGATCTGGCAATTGTTTTTGCTTTCGTGGGCCAAAATCTTTGCCTTGCTGTTGCAACCAGCTCTTGAGGTCCAATATGAGGTAATTGTCGATGATCATAAGCTTTGTTAATTGATGCTCATATGGTAAAGCTACTGGATGTTTTGCCGCATAAGGTAAGTTTGCGTTTTCCAATCTACCGCCAACTCTAATAATAACACTTCTATCAAAAAAGAAAAGAGTGAAAGACTACTTGAGCAGCTGGTGACGTCAACACAATTAGTTCTTCTCTGCAACTGGATTAAATCTCCCTTGATGCCATATTGCTGGATTTGGGATAAAATTAAACAATAGAGCTTCGTTTAATTCTTCAGTTGTCGAGATCCTAACTTGAGTCACTTCACGCCGCTTCATTAAAAATTAACCTTGTAACATTTTGAATGAATTGTTGTGTTGTCCGTAACCCAAGGCAGTTAAGCTTACTTTTCTATAAATCAGTAGATTGTTTACACTAGCTTTCAGGCCAGATTGCTTCCAGACCATGTAGAAACATGAGACTGTAAAATCAGAGATAATACTGGACTATTTGTCTGTAGAAATTCCTCTTAAAACTACATACGTGCACTTGATTTGCCTGAGAAGGGACATGGTGCCACTGATCTGGAATCGATAACCGTTAAATAGTCGCAACACGGTTGGCGACGAGCCTATGTTATGATGATGCTGATTCAGAATTGCTCCAAGAAAGTGCAATTTCAAAATCTGTCCAAGAGATATGCATTGCACTAACTGAGTTGTAGCTTTGCTGCTCAGATTGCTAAGTGCGAAAGAGCTGTTATCTTATTTGTGTTAACGTTTGAGTTTGCTCACAGTAGCCGCACAATTAAGATACCATCCTGATGTATTGCTCCAACATATGTTGCTACTTCGTAAGCTGTTTCAGACGAATCTGACAATGCATGAATCTGAAGTATCTTGGTAGTCCTTCCCGAAATTTAAGCCAGCTAGTGTGCATTTCCATGGGTAATGCTGCTTCCCAGTCCAGTTTCAAGGTTCAGATTCTCTTGATGAACAGTTTTGCGGTTACGATGACAGGACTCATGAATCAAAGAGGATCAAAGATGTGTGGAATATCGGATAGTATAGTTTTTTTCGTGACTGTCTTTATTTCCTTCCATGACGTTTTGACAGAAAACACGTCGGATTTGAATAGCTAAATCAGTCCCAATGTTTTTATCAATCCTTCAGAGGTTTCATTGAAATCCAGTTCTAGTTCGATGTCTTCTTGAGGTACATTTTCAAGCAAGCCGGCTGATTGAAGCATATCATCTAATTTCGATAGCTTCAATTAGTTGGTTGGATCCAGTCATGACATCATCGACATAGAAATCTCTTTTTAACGCTGGAGATCTTAGAGGACGGGTTAGAGTCGTTTCATTAGCTCGATATTTTGTGCATTTTGTCAGAAATGGCGCTGTTGTTAGTCCGTACGTTCCTGTACACAGTGCTTGTAGTATGTGATTGGCTGAGCTTGGGTTTCCCTCCAAAAAATTAGTTGGTATTATTAATCCTCTTCAGTTAACAGCACTTTTCTATATATCTTCTCGATGTCTGCTGTGAATACAAACTTCGGAGATCTGAATTGAATCAGGGCTATTTACCACCCTGAATTGTAGCTCGCTTACAGAGTAGGACACGTTGGATTATGTTTGAGCTGAGCCATCAAATATCACACGAAGTTTTGTAATGCTACTATCCAATTTCGTGACACAGTGATGTGGGAGGAAGTAATGTGTGCTATCGATCTCAGTGGATTTTACTTCCTTCGTGTGCCCCAAAGATTTATATGCACATATGAACTGCACATATTGCTCTTTGATTTTAGGTGACTGCTGAATTTTCTTTCAAGAGAAAAGAGCCTCTTGCGAGCGATGTTCTCTGAGTCCCCGTGATAGGATCATTTAGAAACGGTAGCTTGTCTATGAATCTTCCTCTATTGTTTCTTTCAATGTATTGATAGAAATGGTTAACACATTTTTCTTCTGCAGAAATGAAATCTCTGCTTTCATCGGATGTTTACACCTCTTCCAATTTCCAAATCACTCTAACTAATCTTCTACGGATTCAACTTCGGTACAAATTTTACAAGAAGTATATGGATACCTTTCTAAAGTAAAGTGGCCAGCTACTACCTATCCCAAAAGTGCGTCTTAAAACGTTGTCATATTATTGCTTAATTTTATTTGACCGACTGATAGTATGTCATAATAGATGTCTGCACCGAGGAGTGGATCTATAGAGCCAGGGCGATTGAATTCTGGGTCAGCTAGTTGCATATTCTTCAGAATATGACTTGATCTGGTATTTATCAACTGGTCTGGCTGTTGAGACGTTATCCTCAATAGGGTAAACGCTCCTATTCGTGTCGAGTATTTGATCGTCCTTGACTTCAATGGCAAGTTTACTCTGCGCTGAGCATTTTGCTTGCTTTCTCCTAAGCCCTGAATATACATGTTTCAGAGCTGCGATTTAATTTTAATTTTCTTCCGACATTCTGAATTATGAAACTTAACTGAGAGCCAGAGTCGAGAATGGCTGCTACTTATTCCAACTATAGCTGCTGTACCTAGTATTACACTGGTTTGATTGAGATTCTATGTCTGATTCTTAGTTGGTACCTGTATTGAATACTGCTTAAATAATAATACGGCTTTCTGTGATCCACTATAAAGTTTGGTAACTCGTGGTTGAACCCTCGATGGATTGACCTATCTCTTGTTACTAGATTCTGGGGCTTCGAAATGTACAAATGTGTGTTTCTTGGCACATTTACAGCAGTTTCTGGCTGTGCATTACTCACGAATGATCACAGTTTATACAAAGTTTGTTTTTCTTCTCTGAGTTGAACCTATTGAGTGATGATAGCGCTAAAAATCCTTAGCAAAAATACAGAGATTGATTCTTCTTGCAAATGATACAGCCTTGTGCCCTTTTTGTTGACGTACATAAGCGGTGCTTTTCAATATTTATGGATAGATTTATTGCGAGTATTCGAGGAACGAAGAGTGCCTCTCTCTTGTTTTGTTATCCCATTCACTCATGCTTGCTGGAGCGACCGCAAAGAAGCGATTGGCTAGGAAATTCGAGCTTACACGAAAAATAGATATAAAAATCATTTTCACTGATTTTTATTCTTTTATTTATATTAGATTTTATTGCAAAACCTAAAGCAGATATACAGTTATTAATTATTAATGTTTATCGCTATTTTTCTAATTGAATTTTTTTTTAGTTTTTTTCATTTATTAAAAGATATCACATCCAAGGGATGAATCGCCGATGGGTGTTGAAACTGAACTCTTCGAGGTTCGGGTACGCTGTCCACAGATAACCATGAAATTTTTAAAAAACCTTTTCTGCTTTTGTTACCTATTGTTTTCTCACACGACGTTGAAAACGTACATGAGAAAATACAGAAAATCATTTACATGCCAATTTGTATGAAGAAATTGAAATTTGATATGCCTGTTGTTGTCGTCTTAAAATATTAATTTTAAAACGGCTAGGATCATTTTATGTATGTACAAGCAAATAGACTGGAGGAATTAAAGCAATATTACATTCCCAATTTCCACACAGAAATTATTTGAACATTGTATATACCCACTCATTACTGACCTACATTAGTTGCGTGTAACTTCCATGAAGAAATTATTTAAAAACATGTGCAGTAATGAGTGGGATTCGACCCACATTAATTACTTAATCGCATGAAAAACAAGTAAAAGTAGATCAAGTATCACAATACCCCTGCGCGAAAAAATATTCTCACGTTGCGAGACGACGAACTTATGCCAGAGGTAGAATATAGGTGACCAAATTAATGATTCACTCAGTTTATTGGATTTATAAAGGCACTTTTTCACATAAAAAACAATAACCGAAAAAAATGTAAACCGAAAAACTCAATTTGTTCCACTTTAAAGCAAGATTTTTGATCCAATGATTAATAAAATCATGGGAAATAGGATAAGCTAACAATTTTACTAAAAAAATTGTTTATTTATCTCAAATTTTTAAGAAACACAACTTTTATGTTTTATCAGCCGAATTTTTCTGAGTCATCGGCTTCAATTTTTCGCTGATAAAGATAGAACTACATAAATCTCCTTCAGTGTCAAGGGGCTTCCTCCAAATCTTCAATTAGATAGCGATCGTTGCGTAATACTTTTTTTAATATTGTTACGTGCAATAGAAAGAGCAAGCTGGTGACATCTACTGGCAATGGAGAGTAAACAACTTCAGGTTCGGAGAATCGATGATAGAATCTTCGGGAAGGTTCAAGAATAGATTGAGTTAAGAGGATTCTCGAATAGAACACTCCAGACTAATCTGGAGAGTTTCTAGGGTATAAATATAACAGTTGTCACCGCCAAAAAAAGAGTCTTGTCTTAGACGTTGCAGTGTTAACAAGCGAAAGTAATAAACGTGCGAAAGTGTTGTAAGTAGATTGCTATAATTGAAAGTACAGTATTAGCGATAATTAAAGTTGAGTTGATTAATGGAAAGTTTGTGAATTGTATAAGATTAGAGTGAAATAAAGAACTTGTACATTAAATATTTAATATTGTGTTTTAAATAACGAACGAAAGGCCACGCTCGCAACAACTGGTGTCAGAAGTGAAATAAATTCGCGAAATAAAGTGGTGGCAATTGACTTAAAAATTCAAATTGTGATTAATTTTGAGAAATTGTGTTAAATTGTGAAAGTTCTGGAAAATAATTTATATTTAACTGTAAGTGAATTACTAAAGTAATGGGGTGCAAAGTCGAGGAGCTTCGAATACCGGATCTGAAAGTAGAGCTAGGGAGCCGGTCATTACAAACTAGTCGTGCTAGTCGTGCTAGTCGAGCGACTCAGACAAGCTTTGATAGAGGAAGGAAAGGATCCTGAAACATTTGTTTTTGAAGAGAACTTGGAAGAAATCGAAGCTGAAGAAGAGCCTGCGATGAAAATGGAACAGCTTTTGAGTACTTTAATGAGCAAAATGAAAGGCCGTTTTGATGAACAAAAGAATTCTCTCGAGAAACAAAAGAATTCTCTCGACGAACAAAAGAATTCTCTCGAGGAACAAAAGAATTCTCTCAAGGAACAAAAGAATGCTTTCATTGAACAAAAAATTCTCTAGAATTCCGTTTAGATGAGCAGAAGAAATCTATGGAAACCCGTTTGGACGAGCAAAAGATTGCATTTGAAGAACAAAAGAAATCTCTGGAAACCCGTTTGGACTAACAAAAGATCTCTCTGGAGAATTGTCTAGAAACTCGTTTGAAGGAACAGAAGACTTTTCTGAAAAACTCGTTAGACGAACAGAATTTGAAATTTGAAGGAATCGAGCAGGAAGTGGCGGAAGCTCAACAAAAAGTCACCGAGCAGCTTGAAACCTCCAATATTTGATGGACAAAATTCATGGCATATCTTCAAGAGACAATTCGAGGCAGCTTCAGAAGTAAATGGATGGAATGATGAAGACAAAGCTATAGCTCTGGTGTTAGCACTTCGAGCTCCTGCGTCAGAACTCTTACAAACTGTACCGATTGAAAAGCAACGTGAATACACTTCATTAGTACAGGCGATAGAATTACGTTACGGAGATGAACACGTGCAGCAAGTATATCGCCTACAGTTGCGCAACAGGATTCAAAAGCATGGCGAATCACTACAACAATTGCAGGCTGATGTGGAAAGATTAGCGCATCTTTCATACTCCAGCGTAAATGCGGATTTTCTTAATGAAGTGGCGACGGAGGCATTTGTGAACGCTATGAACGCTATTGCAGATCAAAATTTACAACAAGCGTTAAGGCTAGCAGGAAAGAAATCAACAGCAGAAGCACTAGCCTATGCATTAGCATATGAATCCGCCAGACAAGCTTCACGGAGTGCAGTACGAGTAAGAGAAATTTCAGTGGAAGAATGTACTTGTAACAGAGTGCAATAATCACAGAGCACGCCTTCACGTGGTGTCCTTCGATGCTGGAATTGTAATAAAACAGGGCACCTTCAAAGAGACTGCAGAAAACGTCGAAGATTGGAATCACCTGAAGAAGAAGGGAAAGAAGAATGCCAAAGATGTCGAGCCAGGGAACAAGCCATTCGTGGAGAGACTAGATATCAAGCCGCGACTAGTCGCATCAGCTCTCCTGTTGAGCAGTCGGAAAACTAGTAAAAACCAACTTTGTGGGGCAGAAGTTGGTTGGTAGAATCGACAGCCCCAAAGTCACCATTCTAGTAGGCCAGTTACAGACATATATGGAAGTGTAGGAAAAAATGACTGCGCAGTCACTATCGATACTGGAGCTTCAAGATCAATTATTAGAGCAGATCTTGTTAAGAACAAATGGCTTCACAACACAACCAAATATCTACTAAGAACAGCAACTGGAGCAGCAGCACGGGTGTTTGGAGAAATAACTTTAGATTTTCAACTAGGCGAACTACTATTTCCTCACACTTTCCTGGTTTAAGACATAATGGATGAATGCATTCTTGGAATAGACTTCATGACCACATACAAAATAAATCTGGATATCGGAGAGCGGATTCTCAATTATGGGAACATAGAAATTCCTATGAAACTAGGAGAGGGAGCAGATCATCCTGCGAAAGTAAGGACGATGGTCTGCGAAAATATTACTCTTTCGCCATGCTCCGAGACACTAGTATGGACAAAGCTTACTGATGACTTCGGGACCTGCCGATTCTATCTGGTGAAGCCTAACCCCACAAAAGTTACATCGAGCATCATTGTTGGTAAGACTTTAGTGAAAGCAGAAGGTGCAACATTAATACCAGTCAGAGTGCTTAACACATCCGAAAATGAAGTACAACTAAAAGAAGTTGCTATAATTGAAAACTGTGAACCCGTTTACCAAATCGTCAATTTGGATAATGGTATAATAATGTCAAGGAGACAAAAACTATTGAATTTTCGGAATTATTTGCAATGAATGATGAT
The DNA here is from genome assembly GCA_963924295.1 of Dioctria rufipes. Classification (NCBI taxonomy): domain Eukaryota; kingdom Metazoa; phylum Arthropoda; class Insecta; order Diptera; family Asilidae; genus Dioctria; species Dioctria rufipes. The sequence goes on along the minus strand of OZ002741.1, from coordinate 101,896,846 downwards.
GACTATGGTAAAACAAATCTTGTCCAGCATCGGATAGATACAGGTGATTCCAGGCCCATTCGACAGACACCACGAAGATTGCCATTAGCCAAACAACCAGAAGTGTCAGACATGATGAACTCCATGAAGAAACAAGGAATAATAGAGGAATCTAACAGCCCTTGGACATCGCCGGTTGTTCTGGTTAGGAAAAAGGATGGCAGCACCCGATTCTGTGTAGACTACCGCCAACTAAATAACGTGACGAGAAAAGATAGCTATCCATTACCAAGGATTGATGACACGTTGGATAGCCTTTCCGGAGCGCAATGGCTTTCCACGCTGGATTTAAAGAGTGGTTACTGGCAAGTGGAAATACATCCCGAGGACCGAGAGAAAACTGCTTTCTCAGTTGGCAGTAGCTTGTGGCAATTCAAAGTAATGCCATTCGGGTTATGTAATGCTCCAGCCACATTCGAACGACTAATGGAAAACATGTCTTGTCTACTTTGATGACATAATAGTAATCGGAAGGACATTCAAGGAACAAAAACAACTTACGGGACGTACTTCAAAGACTCAAAGATGCAAAATTGAAGCTCAGTGCGAGTAAATGTGCTCTATTCAAAAATGAAGTTAAATATTTAGGGCACATAGTTTCATCACAAGGAGCGAGAACCGATCCAGAGAAGATAGAAGCCGTCAAAAATTGGCCAGTTCCAAAGGACAAACATCAATTACGGAGTTTTCTTGGTTTAGCTACCTACTACAGGCGATTCGTGAAAGGTTTTGCAGATATAGCAAGAAGCCTACATCAACTTACAGAAAAGGGAAGGCCATTTATATGGTCGGATAAATGCAACGAAAGTTTTGAAAATTTGAAGCAACAGCTCTGTGAAGCTCCAGTACTTCACTATCCAAAGCTGGGAAAACCATTTATATTAGACACGGATGCCAGCAATGAAGGTATTGGTGCAGTGCTTTCGCAGGAGGAGAATGGTCAAGAAGTTCCAGTAGCTTACTATAGCAAAGCACTTTCAAAGTCCGAGAAAAATTCAATTCAAAAATTCAAGTTCAACAAAACATTTTCATAAATATCTCAACGGGCAGAAATTCATCCTTCGCACCGACCATGCAGCACTCAAATGGCTTCTGCAGTTTAAGAACCCTGATGGACAAGTGGCGAGATGGATAGAGCGACTCCAGTCTTATGATTTTGAAATCCAACACCGAAGAGGTCTTATCCATGGAAATACAGACGCCCTTTCACGACGTCCATGAAAACTTGAATGCAAACATTGCCCCCGGGTGGAAGAAAAAGAAACAACAGCAACTATACAGTTGGTAACCGTGGAACCATCTACAGGTTGGGACAACGAGGGCCTGAGAACAGCACAACGAGAAGATCCGGACATTTCACCTATTCTCGCTTGGAAAGAAGACATTGAAAGACCAGACTGGAAGGATATTTCGGAACGGAGCGAGAAACTGACAAGTTACTGGGCTCAATGGAACTCTCTTAATGTTGAATGTGGTATATTAAAACGCAAATGGGAAGCACCTAACGGCGAATCATTCCGAATGCAGATAGTCGTCCCAGCATCAAACGTCAAAGATGTTCTACAAGAAATGCACGGTGGAACCTCTGGAGGACATTTAGGAGTGAACAAAACAATTTCCAAAATACGGGAAAGGTTTTATTGGCTACATATGCGAGAATATGTGGAGGAGTAGTGCCGCAGATGCACTGTCTGTGCTGCTTGCAAAGGGCCGCAACACAGAAGCAGAGGAGAAATGCATAAGTATAATGTCAGAGCCCCCTTTGAAAGGATAGCTGTAGACATCGCTGGACCTTTTCCTGAAACGGATGGCGGTAACCGTTATATATTAGTTGCCATTGACTATTTCAGTAAATGGCCTGAAGCTTATGCAATCCCTAATCAAGAAGCAACCACAGTTGCGGAACAAACAATAACGAATTGGGTCAGTAGGTTTGGTGTGCCTCACGAACTTCATTCGGACCAAGGACGGAACTTCGAATCGCGGACTTTCCAGGAGATGTGTAAAATGTTGGGAATAAGAAAAACAAGAACAACTCCTCTACACCCACAATCTGATGGCATGGTAGAGCGCTTCAACAGAACATTAATCGAGCATCTTAAGAAAGTAGTTGACTATCATCAACGCGATTGGGATCGGCATATTCCTACATTCCTAATGACTTATAGATCAGCCATTCATAACACTACCGGACAAACCCCAGCTAAGGTCATATTCGGAAGGGAGATGCGTTTACCTAGCGACCTCAAATTTGGTACCCCCAGAGGTGAAGAAAAGTTACCAGAAGACTACGTATCCGAGCTCAAACAACAATTAGCTAATGTGCACGAGGCCACGAGAACGAAATTAGCAGCAAATACTGATCGGATGAAGACCCGCTATGAGTTACGTGCTAATTCGGCAGGATTTAACGAAGGTGATCTTGTTTGGCTGTACAATCCGAAAAGACATAAGGGACGCTCGCCAAAACTACAACAACAATGGGAGGGACCGTATTCGGTAGTAACTAGAATTAATGACGTGGTGTACAGGATTCAGAGTAAACAACTTCAGGTTCGGAGAATCGATGATAGAATCTTCGGGAAGGTTCAAGAATAGATTGAGTTAAGAGGATTCTCGAATAGAGCACTCCAGACTAATCTGGAGAGTTTCTAGGGTATAAATATAACAGTTGTCCCCGCCAAAAAAAGAGTCTTGTCTTAGACGTTGCAGTGTTAACAAGCGAAAGTAATAAACGTGCGAAAGTGTTGTAAATAGATTGCTATAATTGAAAGTACAGTATTAGCGATAATTAAAGTTGAGTTGATTAATGGAAAGTTTATGAATTGTATAAGATTAGAGTGAAATAAAGAACTTGTATATTAAATATTTAATATTGTGTTTTAAATAACGAACCAAAGGCCACGCTCGCAACAATATGTATGGCAAACGATACTGGGCTCCATCTTCCGTGATTCTGAGGTATCAGAGGGCTTTCGATCAATACTAAATCCTCTTCCTTGTACTCGGTAGATAATTTATGTCGCGCGTCGTATCTGGTTTTCCATTTAGCTCGTTCAGCTTCCATATTTTTGGCGGCTTCTTTTCGTTTAAGTGTTTTGAGCTGGGAAGCTTAACGATGATCCGATGCGTTAATCACACTATTAGTGACGATATCTCGGAGACCAAAGTCGTAGACTATTTCATTTGGTGTAAACCCGGTAGTAGACTTTTGCTGGTTATTGAGACTCAGCCAAATATTTCTAAGATGTTCATCCCAATCGACGGGATCGACAGATAAGGCTCATAGTGACGCTAGCACTGATTGGTTTTCACGCACTATCTGTCCATTCGATCGTGGGTGCGTAAGGCGACTTTCATGTGTTGAATATCATTTAATTTGCAAAAGCTCTCGAATTCTCGCGAAGTATATGTTGTACCTCGGTTACTAATTATACGAACAAGAAGGTCGAAATAACTTGTCAAATCATTAAGCATAGTGATGACGGGCCTTGACTTTGTATTTCGAACGGACCGTGTTATAACAGACTCTACTCCGTGCTCCAAAGGAGAGAGCGTCGCCGATATTGAGGAAAATTAGAAAGAAACACTTTATTAGTTTTCTTTTCTATTTTTTAGGTTATTATTTTTATTATTCCTTTTTTTATATTATTATTTTTATAATTCCAATTTTGTTTGCACTAACTATAATACTTAATAGTTTAATTCCATGATAACTCAATACAAAAACTTTTATTATATTTTTCTAACACTCAATTAATAAGTTTTGTATGGATTTTAAAAAACGTTTTAAACTCGACGGGATTAAAGAACGAACTCCCGGAGCATCAGCGATATTGTGCTCAGGCACCCGTGAAAGCTTCAAAAAACTTTTTATTCTTTTTGTTACTTTCTTACGACGTTTAAAAATCGTACGTGAGAAAATGTATAAAAGTGTTGATGCAAGCTATATGCATCAATGCAAAACTGTAATCCGATATGCACTTGTGCGCCCGTCTTGAAATATTAATTTTAAGAGGGCGCGAATAATTTTGATAATTGTATGTATGTATGAACATACAATTAGATTGGATTAAGTAGGTAATGTACGTATGTACATAGTACATACGGAAAAAAAGGAAGAAGACACTGTATGTAGGTAAGTGTGCATACCGTGTGAGTGGAATGTGTGTCTGATAACAAAATGCAATTTATACTAAATTGCATTTTGTTATAATATGGGAATGCATTTTTAAATGCATTTTGAATTTAAATTGAAATGAAAATGTTTTTCAAGTTTTCAGGGTCAAATCTCGGATACATCGATATATTATATAGGACGATATATTGATGTATTGGGCTAATGGTAGTAATTTCGGGGCATGGGTACCTGAGTCACAACATCCCTCCCCCCTGGGAAAAAGGAAGTTTTATTCATCCTGAGAAGGAAACTTTCTTTCCTATTAAGTGAACTAGAATTTGTACATATATTTGTATACTATGTATAAAGGAAATGGTATATAACTAGTTAACTCTAAATAAGTACTTTTTTTTTTAATTTGAAATAAATGCTAATACATGTATATAGTATAATTTCTAATAGAGGGGTTTTATTTATTGTTATTATTAAATATGCGTAATTATTACATTATATGAATTTTGGTAAATTCTATTTATTGAAGTATTTTCCTTATAATTATTTATTATAATCGTTCCGCAAGTAATACTGTAATGTACACAATGATATATTTATAATATATTTATATTAGATAGTTAGGATAAAAGTAGGAGGAGAAAAAAAAAAACAAAATTATATCATTAAGTATTACTATTGATTTAAGTATATATTTGGATTAGTCTATTCCTCTTTTTTTTTATTTCTATTGAAAATAATACTTATTTTAAAAAGTAATTTATTCTCTGGCATTATTTGTTTTACTTTTATTTTTATAGTTTTTATTTCTCTCTTTATATGACCTTGGTGTTTATTAATTTAAAGCTTCTAAGATATTATAAAAGAAAGTGAATAATATTAAAATTGTGATAATTTTATTAAAATTGTAATAATTTTACAGCTACTCACATTTACCCTAATTATTTATTTATTTTCACTTATAGATCTTTTGTTTTCTATTATAAGTTATTTATTTTGCTTTATAAAAAACTACATATATATATATATACAGGGTGATTCAGATCAAGATACCTTCCGGTATACCACGCAATTCCTTGAGGTATGCTGTTCAAAAAATTGTTCCACATACCCCCCTAAAAATCTTCCTTTAGGAGCTGTGGCCAGTTGAAGATTTCGCCAATATTCGTGAGAATAAATGAGTATAACTTTTGAACCACCCTATAGATTTTGGTTATTGTTAGCTTACTACATAGCCAAGAATAGTAGCTGTCGAAGAGTGTATTGCTCTGGATGTTTTAATTAAGCATCTTTAAATTATTCGTAAATATTTCCAAAACATTGAGTTTTTTTACACACAAATTTCATAAATACCGTGATTTATTTCAAAAACTTTTGTGTGTAAATAAATGTGTAACAATTTTTTGATCAGCTTACCTCAAGGAATCGCGTGGTATACCAGAAGGTATCTTGTTCTGAATCACCCTGTATATATATACATATATATATATCAAAAGTATGTGAGATATTATTTTTCTCGTAAATTGTTTACAAAATTTTTGTTAGGATGAAGATGGGTATTATTGAGGACGATAAAAACTGGTAAGAAGAGGTTACTGTGTCCGTTTTTGTGTTTGATTTCGCACTTTATTTGGTAATTGATTTTTTTTTATTGTCTGTGTTTTATATGTTCTCTGCTGTACTCCTTTTGGGCACCGGAGTTATTTTAAAACTTATCTTTCGTGGTGCAGGTTTAGGCATATCTTCCAATTCAGGTTCAGTAATTATATTTCTAGAATCACAGACTTTTGATTTGTATTTTACGTACAAATAAACAGAGATAATACTGATAATGAAAGCTACTGTTAAATATGATAGTGCATAATGGTGAATATGATGATTATTTATAGGATTGAGAGGAATTAATTCCTGATCTTTTTGGGAGCGAATGGATTACGGATTTGCTCATCATAGACTTTGGCAACATCTTCGTCTACTGCTCTTTGTTCCCTATTTTGAGTTAAAAATAACATATTCCTATACTCTATATTTGCCATAATAAGATTGATTTATAGCAACGTACCATTGCAAGTGTGGGATATTCCTGAATTGCCACCGAGCTTCTGGCAAGTTGCTGTTATTTGCTGTGCGATGAACTGGATATTCCTGAATTCTGATTTAAAATTTTCCAGGTCGTAGAATGTCACTAATTTCGACTCGTTGATGTAGGAATTAACTCTGCCAATTTCCTCGAAATAAATGCCTGCACTGGCATTTAATTGATTTACCTCTATTCCTGAGCCGTAGGCGAAAGGGATGCAAAGTAGAAGGGATGTAATTTGCATCATTTTGGTAACCTGGAAGAGGATATTATGTTAAAGATTTGGAATGAGAAGGATGAACTTGTTATTGCGAGAAAAGTTTAAGATCATTGTTATGGACACGTTTGTTTTTATTATTTACTGGTATAGTTGAATTTTCGGGGGAATTAATCTCCATGATCTCGTACGGGCCTGGCCATAATGGTGAGAACTTGTTATCTCGTACTCTGCTTTTTAGTAAGACTTTGTCACCAGTATTATATGATTTTTCTACGGAGATTTTGTCCTATTGAAGCTTGGATTTGCCATGGCTATGTCTTTAGCTATTTTGAAACTATGTGGTAGACGGTCTTTTAACTCGTTTGCATAATTGTCATAATTATAGCAAACGATTGGAGACGATTTTAAATTGTTTGGAATTTCGACTGGGAATCCGTAAAGCAGTTCGCGAGGAGTATAATTTGTACTCGAATTAGGGGTGGATTATATACAAACATGGCATAAGGTATCCATGTATCCCAGTCTTGTGGATTTTTTGCTACATAAGATCGGAGATATTCTGCTAAGGTTCTGTGGCTTCTCTCCAATGCACCATTCGTTTGAGGGTCATATGGAATAGTTTTGAGCCTTTTAATTATCAGCAACTTAGATACCTCGGCGAATTTGCCACTTATGAGGTTAGAGCCCTGATCTGTGAGGATGCTTTCTGGAATACCGTGTTGACAAAGTATTGTTGTGGTGAAGCTTCCGGTAATGACTTAGACTCGGTGTCGACTATGGGAAAAACTTCAGAAAATTTTGAAATGTCGTCTTGGAATGTAAGGAGATATTTATTTCCAGAATGTGAAATTGGAAGAGGTCCTACAACATCTAGGTACACTCTTTCGAAAGGTTTGGAGCTAATGCACGAGATTTTCATACGAATTTTTGGATTTCTTGATACTATGTTTACCTGACAAAGTTTACATTTCCTTAAATACTTTACGATATCGTCTTACATGCCGGGCCAGTAAAATTGCCTTTTAATTCTTTTAATTGTACGGGACACTGCCGTCGGCAATAAATGAAAATCCTTTAAGACTTGCTCAATCTAGTTAATGTTGGATAAATATTTAATCGAATCTTGATAGAGTTCGATGTCTATTTGTTTATTAGTGAAGACCTGGGTAAAAATATTTTTAATAATTATTAGATTTTGTGGATCTAATATAGGGAAGGAGATATTTATTTGTTTTAACTGATTTGCTTCTGTGTAGCAGATCTCAGTTAAAGTCTTTTCGAGCTCTGATCTATTTCTTTGGGATCGACAAGGTAAATTAACTTTTGATATGGTTACTGTCGAGTCTTTTTTCTTAAAGAAGTTCAGTTCATTTGCTAAAAGTGGGGACTTATCTGAAAGTTTTAGTCGCGACGCCAATACTCTTTCAAGTTCTGTATCTTGCATTGGCAAGATAAAGAGCTTAGGATTCGAATTCTTTGTCAGTAAAAGCGGAAAATTGGTACCAGTTATTATGACTGAGGAATTGTTTGTTGACGATGGGGCTGGGTTAGGAGTATTAATACTCGAACTGGGAATATTCAGATTCGCCTGAGCTCTAACTTGATTCCTTGTTACCACATTTACGCACGTGGTAGGTTCTGCGAAATTTTCGCTACTATCTGGAATAGCTCTACTGAGAGCGTCTGAATTTGTGTTGAGCTTATCTGATTTATGGACTATTTTGTAGTCATATTTCTCAAGACGTGTTCTCCATCTCATCAGTCATGAGCCATACTATTGGTTTATGGTCAGTTATAATTATAATAATATAACTGTCTACCATAAACGTATGGTCTGAATTGCTCAACTACGAAAACGATAACTAAGAGCTCCTTTTCTATTGTTGAGTAGCGAGTCTGTGCACCATTCAGAACTCGACTCACATAGGCAATTAGATGATCTGCTTGATCATAAAGTTGTGAAAGTACTGCTCCGATGGTGTAGTCACTGGCATTGAAGGTGACAAAAACTTCTTTGTCGAAATCAGAATATGATAAAATTGGGGCTGACATTTACTTATTGAGTAATTCGCAGAAAGCTTCGTCACAAATTGGGTCGAACTTGAAAGGCGATTCTTTTTTCAAAAGATTTGTGAGAGGTTTCGCTATCTTTGAAAAATTGGGTATAAAGCGGCAATAATAGCCGAGGAAACCAACAAAGGCTTTGATGTCCTTTTCCTTCTTGGGTCTTGGATATAACTGAACTGACTTAATCTTCGCTGGGTCTGGTTTGACTCCGTTTTCCGTAATAATGTGCTCCAGATACATGATTTCCTTTCTTAGGAAATGGCACTTGTCTGGTTGAAGTTTAAGGTTCAAGTTGCGCAGACGGCTCAAGTGAAGTGAAGAAGTGGAGAATTCAGGGACTATGGAAGGGTCTGATGATGTCTGTCTAAAGCATTTCTTGTATCTGCCGGTTTATTTCCGTTCGGCTTGCCTCAGGAAATCTATAAGGCTTGGTATAGATTGGCGGCTTATCTTGGATGGTCTCAATTTTGTGGGTAATCGCATCTGTATATGAAAGGAAATCCCCTTCTATGAAGAAGAGATCATTGAATTCCCTACAGATGTCGCGAATACTCTCAGATTCCTCAGAATTGCAGTGATCCTATTTGATAAGGGTTTGCAGTTTATTTATTCTGCCCTTAATTGGATCTCTGTCAGAGTCTGTGGAGATGACTACAAACTCCTCCAAGCCTTGGTAAACTGAGTTCACCTCGAAAGGTCCCAGATCGGCGTCCTTCTCATTTGGTTCGACTATCGAGTTTCCTAGAAATAAACCTGACCTTAATTCTTTCTTGAAACAAGCCGATTGATGTTGAATAGAAGGAGCTGGAATTTCAATGATGAATTCTGATCGAGCCGGAATTTTAATTTTATTTTATTTATCCGAGTCTTTCGGATATGATTCTAACTTTTGTGGAATTTGGAACGAGTTAATTGATGATTCCAACTCGATAGAATTCGAAGAAGTTAAACATTTATTGACATTCCTTGTATTCTATTTCGACTAGACTACTAGACTTCACCTTTTGTGAAACGCTAGAAGATGGAGATAGCTTTTTATTTGAATGCGTCTTTTGTGCTGCTGCAGATGGAGATGTATTTTTACCGTTGTGCTTCATCTCTTGTGAAACTGTCGATGGAGATAGATTTCCTCAACAGTAATCCTCGGTGAATGCGAATTCCTTGGGCGTACTTGGAGAGTTACTGTATATTGAACAGAAGCAGCGTGGGCACCACCTATTCCACAGATAGAAATTTTGGATGGTCTTTTTGGAAGATTCAACAATTGAATAGCTGACTCAGTGATCAAAGATTAAGCTTAAGCTGACATGGGTTTGTACTGGGCTAGCTTCTAGTAATTGACTTAATACCGGCAGCGAGTTACTTGAGGCTGTACTGGCATCAACTTCATGAACAGGTGTGTCGGTTAGGGCAGAGTTGTGCAGCAGGGTGTGATGTCATCTATCACATTTACGGCATTTAGTTCTTTGTTTACATTTATTTACAAAGTGTCCTGGCACCATGCAGTTCAACCTTGGTGTTAACTCGATTATATATTTTTCATGATTTCCAAGGTTCGAAAACGGTTTTCTAAATATTTCTTGAGATCGGGCAGAGTGGATAGTTCTGTGGTGCCTTCAAGAGACTGTTCCCAGAGCTTGCGGCTTTCAATATCTAATTTCTGAACAGTTAGGAAAACAATTAATGGTCCCCAAGAATCAGTTTCAACCTCTAAATTCTTTAACGCAACTAACGTCTCCGTTTTTGTGCCTAAAAGCCTTCGGATACCGATGGCAGATTCTTGCACTAGATTGGGCTAAGAAATAAGCGTATTCAAAAGGACGTTAACTATGGCGCGCTTATTTTCATAACGATCTGATAGGCTTTTCCAAGCTTGATCATAATTGGCGTCCGCAATCTGCACTTGACGTAAATGCTGGGCTGGCTCACCACTCAAGTTTGACTTGAGATAATGTAACTTTTGAAACTTTGATAGTTTAGCATTTTGATAAATTAACGAAACATATAAATCTCTAAATTTAGGGACTTCAATTCGTGGAAGCTTAATATTGGTGCTATTTTCAGAATTATCACTGAATTGATTCATTTCTGAATGCGATAGATTTACTACAGAGGCGGCGTTGGGTAAGCCTTGTCAACTGCATGGAAATTTCACCATGAATCTCGAATACAATTCTTCGAACGAGGTAAATATATCCTCTATGAAATATGGTTTATCTTTAACGTCTTTGTCTTTTGGAACTAACGAAATTATGTCTTTATGAGAACTTTGGAAATTTGACCATTGATCACTAAGAGCGTTAGAGTACAAATCACACTAAGGAGGAAATCAAAGTCCAACAATTAAAAAAATTTATAGAAAATAAAATGAAAATGTCTACACAATCAGTTCAATTTAATCTAATTTAATCTATCACTGCACAACCAAAGGCTATTTATGTCCGTTATAGAAACCAGTTATGTCCATTACTACGGATAAAATTACTTCGCGTGTGCGCAAATATTTCTCTTGTTATTAGCAAAAAAATTAAAAAAAAAGGGGGGGCTGTCACCATCTGTTATCTATATCACTCTTCATTGTTTGTAACAATTTAGCGCGTATAAATAGTTTTTTTTCTTTTTAATATGTTTTATGTAGGTATATGTGGATATATTTTAAGTATCCGCAATGTCAAGACTGAAGATCGCTTGATATTTAATATTGCCTTCACTGGTTAGTACTAAATTATGTATAAGAAAATCTACATACCGAATTCCACAATTTTCTGACTAATTTCTGAGGACTGCACATTAATCTCTCAAAACGAGGTCATCTAGGTAATCTAAATACAAATTAATACATGCGCTGATATATGCAAAACCAATCCATATACTGATTAATCCGTTAATCCGACTCTGAAGGACCAATGTTGTAGATGTTGAAATCAATGAATTCATCCTTCTATTTGCTCTTGAGTCTCACAAGATTAACGTAGGTGAATTCAGGTGAATATTCGCATTTCTTGCTTGCTTCACTAAAGCCTCGTTACTTTTGGGTTATACCAAGGTAAATGAAAAATAACTTGACCACTTTGCCTCTATGAACTGCTGCTCTTTATTGAAAGAAACTCTTTTACAGACTGAAACTATTATAGATATCCCAAGCAAACTCGAGCCGGTTAATCGTTAACTGTGCATCCAGCACACTGACATATGTATATAATATGGACTGATTAAATTTCTATTTCATGTAGGCTCAGTTGCTAATGTCAAAAAAAGTTCTTACGCCGGTGCCAATATTGAAAAAATCATTGGCGGGAAGTTGAAAAATTAGCACGCAGCTCGAAAAGCGATTATAATAAAACCTTTCGAATTTGTGTTGCACATCTAATGAATATATTGCGTTTGGTAAAACAATTTTATCAGTAATTTACCCAAATAATTAATTTAAAAACATTTATTTCGACGAACCCACTTATTTATTTGTTGTTTACAGTTCTCTCTCAGTTGGTACTTGGTGCTTACAGTACTTTTTATGAACGTAGTCAGTCCATATTATATATGTCAGTGATCCAGCAACAAAAGAATTCTATCACAAATTGTTGGGTTTTCTTGGTGTACATATAATACATTTTATAGGTAATTTACTTTAGACATGAATAAATGTAATATATATATATAAAAAAAAACGCGTTGTGAATGACATCGAGATCGGTAGATACATGAAATTCAGAAATTCAGCAAAGCAGAATAATTATCAGAATGCAAAAAAATTCAAGTTTACAATTCTAATACATACAAGTATAATTTTTATTTAGGATGATCGCTGACAAAATTGACAATAGGACTGCAAATTCTTCTAGAAGAAATCCTCTGCATTATTCGTGAGTTACAAAAAACACCAACATATCGGCCTCCCAAGGGCGAGTTATCGACCTTTACAGCGTAGAGTCCGTGGAAGATTCAGGGCGAGGTATTGGCAAAAGGCAAAGCTTCGTCACAGGTCTCTTGAGTATTGAGCCTTTAGTTTTAATAGTAGCGACGCGAACTAGACCGTCAGCCCCTGGGTGCGTAGTGATCACTCGTCCTTCCTTGATGAGAACGAGGTCTCCGACTTGTAGGTTAGCTACCTTACGATTCCACTTCGGCCGTTGCTGTAAACCTGTGCAGTACTCCATCAACCATCTTTGCCAGAAATTATGAACAATCCGTTGACACTGTTGCCACCTCGTCAGGAGGTTTTCCTTCATATTTAGTAGACATGGTTCGGGACCTGATATTGGAGGCTCACCGATTAAAAATGCCCTGGCGTTAGGGCTTCGCGATCCTCTGGCTCATTGCTTAAGGGACTCAAAGGCCTAGAATTTAAGGTAGCTTCAATTTGACAGAGAACGGTGGCGAGCTCCTCAAATGTTAATGTGGATGTTCCCATCAAATGTTTGAGATGTCCTTTGTTGGATTTTATCCCGGCCTCCCACAAGCCACCAAAATGAGGTGATGACGGTGGGATGAAATACCATGTTGTGTTCTCCTCGACAAAACATGAGGATATTTGGTCTGGCAAGGGACCTTGCGCTGTTCTCGCTGATCGTTTGAGTTCTGTGTCAGCTCCCAGAAAATTTGTGCCACAGTCGCTATAGAGATATAAGCACTTTCCTCGACGACCCACAAAACGTTTGAAGGCAGCTATGAAGGCATGGGATATGTAATCGGAGACAGGCTCTAAATGAATTGCCTATGTCACCAAACAAACGAATAGGCATATATAGCCTTTAAAAGTTACTCGACCGCGACCCTTAGAGGCGCGCAGACTAATAGGACCAGCAAAGTCCACTCCGCTATGCAGAAAAGCTCTGCTTGGGTTAATCATTGGTTCTGGCAAATTACCCATTAATTGACTTTGGGCTTTTGCGTTGTATCGAATACAGGTGAGGCATTTAACAACTTGCCGCTTGACAAGTTCCTTGCATGCAGTATCCAGTATCTCCTTCGAATGTGACCAAGAGTGGCTTGGATACCTCCGTGTAGAGTGACAACATGTGCATTATATACCAGTAATGTTGATAGTGGACTGGTACTTGATAAAATGATTTGATGTTTTGTACACATAGGAAGATTTGCTGAGTGCAGTCGGCCGCCAACTCAAAGGCCCCGATCGTTATCCAAATACGGGTTGAGGTTTACTAATCTACTTGTTCTTTTAGCCGGACGCTTTTGAGTCAGTCTTTCTATTTCTGCGGGAAATCCATCGCTTGCGCTACCTTGCATAATATTATAATGGCTTGGTTCGATTCTGCTGCAGTAAGATAGCTAGTCTTACGTTCTGCCTTGCAACTCCAGCAATTATGGATAAATCTCAAACAAATAGCTGTAACTCGGGTTTATTTGGAATGAAAAACGATTCAACAGCTCGAATTCTGACGATATTGTGGAAATATAGCACGGCTTAATCTTCTTTTGCTCCTAGCAGCTCCATTAATGTAGACGAAGACCATTCGACCTGGGGTTTAATCAGCCAACTCGGGTCTTGCCACCAAAGACGGTGCTCGGCTAACTGAGACGGACGTACTCCTCGTGTTGCACAATGGCTGGGTTTTCCACTGAGGTCACATGATGCCACTGACTGGAATTTAGCACTTCTTGAATTTGACTGACTCTGTTAACCACATAAGTTTTCCAACGTGAAGGATGGCTACGAATCCATGCCAATACGATGGTTGAGTCAGACCAGGCATATGTAGAGGCATCAGAATCGTCCATTATCCTCTTCGCATTTTCCAAAAGCTGAGACAACAGCACGGCTGCACATAGTTCCAGTCGAGGAAGAGACACTTGCTTAACTGGTGCTACTAGGGACTTAGCTGTCAGCAAAGATACAGAAAATTCACCATTAGATGAATCAGATGATATCACGCGTGAATATACAGCTGCCGCAAATGCTTTACTTGAAGCGTCCGCAAATCCGTGAAGTTCGAACCGAAAATTAGACTGGGTCCAGTGTATCCATCTGGGGAGTTTAATTTTTGATATTTCCACTAATTCTTCTCGAAACTGAATCCACTCAGTTTTCAGTGGATGGGGCAATTGTTGGTCTCAACTTAGCCCTAACAGCCATAGATTTTTGAAAAACAATTTGGCCAGTACAGTACTGGGAGCTAGCCACCCCAATGGGTCGAACAGCCATGCAGAATCTGATAACGATCGTTTTGTGGGTGGTGAACAAAGACTCCAATAAACTCCAAGGGTTTTAACCACTTTTTCTTCCCCAAAAACCAGAAGGACAGGTTTTTCACGCTTTTCTAGTGGAATATTGCTTAAAAGCTCTTCGGAGTTGGAACTCCATTTACGTAAGTCGAAGCCTCCTTGATCGCTGACAAAATTGACGATAGGACTGCAAATTCTTCAAGAGGAAATCCTCTGCATTATTCTTGAGTTACAAAAAAAGTGGCACCAACAACATTCAATTAGTTTATTCATGTTCAGCCAATTTACAAGTCTTAAGATACCTCTTCAACCAATCTTACACATTCACTTGTATTTGTCCCTTGAATTTAAATTAATGTGTGTCAGCAAACAAAGCAAACTTTGAATATTTTAACACGTTTGGGATGTCATTTATGTACAGAACAAATAATAGAACACCCAAAATTGATCCTTGTGGAACTCTAGATTTATTTCGATTTCTTCTGATATTTCTTTCCCGTACCTATCTAACAAGATTCAAAAAATCCCAACTCTCTTCTTCTTATTCCATAAAATGATAATTTCTTAATCATAATACCTCTATCAATCGTCTCAAACGCTCTTTTTTAATAAAGAATTGAAAACTTGCGGAAATAGCGATGCGATCTGCGAACAATACACATTCATTTATTATTGCTAAAGCCCCTCTACAACGATAGTATTGTAACAATTCGGTTTGCATATAATTTCCCTTTGTGAATACCAACAATAAAGTTCAGGTTGGCCATCCACGCTTGATGAATGATGAAATATATAACCTAATCCTTCGTTGTCTCTGCTTTTATTATGTTGTACGTAAGCGGTAAAACCTTTGTAATTTGATTCTGGTTCAATGCTTAAGTCAGACTGTCATAGCGACAGCTTGGACTAAAAGATCAATCTACCTCCTCAATCCTGTTGGTTCATTCAAACCATAGCGACGAACAGCACTATTCCAGCAATTCTGCTCATTCAATCCTTCAACAACGCTGTGACCACAGACAAACGGCTCGTAACACTTGGCAATAGCCAAAATTACTTTTAAAATCTCACCAAAATAAAAGTCAGAAATTGCCAATTACAGGACCGACCGGTATGAGAATAAAGAATAAATAAAGAACGTGACAGTGAGATATATTAAATAAACTATTTTATAAGGACCAGCCAATTAAAAGGACGGATTTAACATTTATTATGTTAAATACAAAAATAAATCGATCAGATTTTTCAACTTACAAATAACATCTTTTATCTAAACGCTCATTTTCATGCTGTTTAACAATAGAGGTGGATTGTCGATTATTATTTTTATGTTTTTGTCGGGCCACTCAAATACTCTCCTTCCAACTACCGCTGAATCTGCATTTAAGACATTCCGAAAGGAATCCATCATGCGCGGAATTACATCATCAGTAATTAAAACCTGAATCCAATATCCGAGAACTCCATATGGGAATTCCTTACTCACAGCCGCTCCAGTAACTGATTCTGCAACAAAAGTTAAGGCCAAATTTTGAGATTTGAATGTAAAATGCCTGCCATGCCGAACACGGTCCTTAATGGCCAAAAGTAGAAATTTAGCTGCATAAGGTGCTAATACAATTTCTATACCATCAAGTGGTATAATGTTGGCAGAGTTTGGTTGATAATTTATGGGGCAAGATTTCTGGAGAGAGTTGCTTATTGACATTGTACGAAGAAAGTCGCCTTTTCCAGAATCCCGAGTCTCTTCAGTCTCGTTGGAAACGCATTGCTCGTTTAGGCTGTGTGAATCTATTTCAGTCTTAAATTTAGTTTTCTGCACCTCTTTAAAAGTAAATTCTGCATTAATACCAGCTAAATCAGACCCTTCCTTTTCAAGGTCGTCTTCGAGTTGTCGCAACGTTTCAGGAAATAGTTCAAAAACGCTTTCAGATCTATCCATATCTGTTATTAACCATTCCCCGCCTGTTGTAACATCACGCTTAAGTAAATTAAGTACACCACGGCCATTCCACCGAGACGCCTGCTCAAGTTCTTCCTCTGTAACTCCAACGACTTGACAAAGTTCAACCCAACCAAATGGAGTCTTTGTTCTTACCAACTGTGCGTCTTCTGCTATTAATAGATGTTGTAACCTTGACTTTGATCCATCAAGTGATTTTCTCCAGGGAATATTGTCACCCGGAAAAAGTCTGTTGCCAGTTTGAAAGCAGTATCTTGCTAATGCTTGAAGTAAAGTTGCTGGCCAGGTCGGAGGCCGATCAGGACAATTGCCGTTCGTTTCTTTTTTAACAAGTCTAAAAGTGCACACTTTTAATGACAGCTTAGAAAATAAAGAGTAAATAAAATTACCTAAAAGTCAATTCAAAGCCCATACCAGATCTGTTCCCAATCTCTGAGCAAGAATCTGACAAGTGTACTCTTCCATCACCATGTAAATCACTTAAACCAAAACTTATGTAGTGCCAATGAGGTGGAATTTTATTTTCTTTATCTCCTTTATTATAGTACATGCTTATGTAGTCAAGTGGATCTAACCCACCAAGCCAATACTTTAAGACAGTGGTCACCTGCAGAGGATTTGGCTGATCTGGATATAACTCCTGACATTGTTCGATTAAAGCCTTCAGACCGGGAGGCGCAACAGCAGCGTTGATTATTTCGGGTTTAGAAGTCATTTTATACCACTTAAACTTAATATATCCATAAAATTTGTCTAAAACCGGAATTTAGAAACAGATGCAGTAAAGGAGCTGTAAACAAATCCAAATACATTAATTTGACAGACTCTTGATTGATGGGTGGGGGGGGGGGGTTATAACACCAACCGAAAAATTATTCTCATTACGAACCACATTCCGCCATTAGTGACAAATTATCCAGGAAATGTATAGGAAAGCGCGGTAAAGAGAACACAATAACACAGGGCGTGTATCTTTTTTCCGCTCCGTAGATCGAACAGATTTTTTAGATCGTTCAGAGCACTCTGGAAAAAAGATACAAATTCGGAGTGCTCTGAGTGTTCTGGTAGTTTATTTTAATATTGGCAGCACTTATGATTTGTGAAATATCTATTGAAAATACAAAATTCTTTATAAAAATAAATAAATAATAATAATAAAGTTATAAAAATAAATAAGGGGTGAAGGAAAGAAAGGAAATATGGAATTTAAAGAAGTATTCACATTTTTAATAGAATTTTTTTGCGCTCTATTGGTATTACTGACGGATTGCTCCAAATGCTCCGAGGTTTATCTACGATTAGTTAGAGCACTCTGAGCAATAATAAAGATACACGTTCAGAGCGCTCAGAGTACTCTGAAAGTAAATAAAGATACAAGAAATCGGTGTTCAGAGCGCTCGGAGTGCTCTGAGCAGAATAAAGATACACGCCCACAGATTACATATATCTAATCTGTGACAATACTATCTGTCCTCTCTCTGTCGTCCTTAAAAATTCAAGGTATGGCAAGTTATTTGGCAGGATTAATGCTTGGAACAGAATGCATCGCAGCCACCAAGCACAATACGGTAATGAAGTGTCAAAATCGAAGCCACAAAACATGATGAACACAATGGCCATTGATGACTGCGTCAAGATGAAATTTAAATGAATTTGTTAACTGTATTAATAATAAATTGGGGCCACAATATTATTATTTTTAAAATTTTTCACCACCATAATTAAATTTTCTTTGAAACTCATGATGTACAGCATACACAATTTTAAAACAAACAAAATATTAACCAGCTGTGTCGACGAAGGTAATTGCGCTAAAGTTGAAAGTCGAGTAACTTTTGCGTGGGTGCTACATGCCTACGTTCATTGCGGTCATTTAATGTCATTGCCTTATGACTTACTTCTGCGTGACATTTCCTGCGTGGTGGCTACTTTCATTCTGTTCCAAAGGTAAGGCCGAAATACAATGATGCCGACACGACATTTACGACGACAAATTAAATATTGACCTAATGGCAATACTATGTTGCTGTACCCAATAGGCTAAAACCAAGGTATATAGAAGAAACAAGGTATGCCCATTAAAATTTTGACATATCACAGCTGATCAAGCAGCTGATAGTCTGTGACGTACTTCAGTGAATGAATAAAAAAGAAAAAGGAAATCTGACAGTGGCAGTACAAGCGCAAAGAATTTTGACACATTACAGCTGATGCCCTGTGACGTACTTCAGTGAATGAGAAAAAGGGAAAAAGAGTTTTAACAAAAATGGCGGAACGTGGTTCGAGTCGGGAATACTTGTCTTCTATATACCTTGGGCTAAAACCATGATACAAAGAAAAACAAGTATGGCCGGAAAATGGGGCAATTGATTGCTTGCCTCCTTTGCCGACAAATGTCAGAAATTTGTTGGTCTTAATTTCAATCCTCCTTTCACAGTGAAAAATTTTTCTATTTTTAAATTTCTTTGCTTTCCCACTAGCACATAATTACTTTTCCCGAAATATTTAAACGAAGAAACTAATATTTTGTTAAATATTTTAACATATTCCAAACGTATTTCAGTCAATAAAATACAAAAAACTCAAAAAAAAATTCGCTGGAAATGACAGTAGCCACCTCATAACGTAGCAACACAAAAAATTCCTCTCGAATCGGCCTTACTTGTTATCTTTGTATCATGGGCTAAACAAAATGTGAGCGACACAAAAACGCTGTCGTGTGGGTTCTAATAATCTGGCAGTGTATGGTACATAAAATACAATGCAGACGACATCGTACGACATTGTCCCTCGAACTTAAAGGCTAAAACACAATGTGAACTACACGACAAAAACGCCGTAAAAACGCTGTGAATTGGGTTCTAATAACATGGCGATGTCTGGTATAATCTACAATGCTGACAAAATCGTTCGACTTTTTCGTCGAACTTAAATGAAAATTGAAATTTGTCGTGCGTTTAGAAAAAATTAAGAATTTGGGCTGCGTCACGGAAAATAAAGCATAATAATTTTTTGGTGATAAATTTATTTAAACAATAATTAATGTTAATTAATTAGAAAAACATTTATTAAAGAACCTCAGCTGATATTAGAAGATATTTAAAAAATGGAAGAAACTCTTCGTATGCCAGAAACGCTGCACAAGCAACTTTAATTATCTTTTTTAATTTATATGTTGAAATTTTTCCCATTGTTATTTGACACAATTGATAGAATAAAATTTAATTACGGATGACAGCACTTGTCGCTCACATTGTATTTTCACGGACGTTTTCTACGGCGTTTTTTACGGCGTTTTTGTCGTGTCGCCCACATTGTGTTTTAGCTTAAAATCTGGAAGTAATTTTGCCGTCGTCGCTGCAGTACTACCAACAAAATTAATCGAATGAGATTGTTTTGGCAATCAGTTTAGTCTTTTTTAGGCCGGGCGCCCACTGGAGTGGTGTGTGAGCAATGTGGCAGTGGCGTGGTTTTGGCGTGCGATGTGGCAAAAAAGTGGTGTGGCAGTAGAATGGTGGCGGATTGGTATTAATATTATTAAGCGCGCATCAAAATGGCAAGTAGCGTATCGATTAAGTAATTCAACATCAACAGTAATAACTAAGGAGAAGTGGTATCCACTGCCACTTACCACTCGAAAATTAAACTTGTCGGAGACTAGTGGCAATCAAGTGGTGCCACGCCACTTGTCAAATGCCACGCCATCGCCACTCTATTTCAATGTGCGCTATTCAATTTGTTTTTACGGGAATAAATTTTTTCACTTACCATTTAATCGCCACGCCACTGCCACATTGCTCACACACGACTCCAGTGGGCGCCCGACCTTAGGTGGAAGCACGCCGCGGTAATTTTAAAATAATGAGCTTTGAGGAAAAATTGATCGAGGAAGTACGAAATCATATAATAATTAATGATTTACAAGACAGGCAAAACAAGAGGACAAAAAAGATGTGGCTTGGATCAATATATCAAGGCGTTTAATTTAGTTAATTTCTGCATTTTCAGTTTTTTTTCCCCACTTTGGTTCATTGCATTTCTTTCAATATAATATAAAATATTCTTGATAATAATCTCCTTTTAAAACGCTCGAAACATTTAACAAATAAAATTCACTTTCACAATCGTTGCTTACCGCCTGTCGTTGCAATTGTGTTCCCAATTTTTGACTGCCTCTTTCGTAGCGAATTTTTCGTAATCGTCTGTCGCTCTGTCCTCGCAATTGTGTTTAAGCCATCAGTCTTTCGATAGTCTTTCGCGCATGGGAAATATTTAGACAATTTTCTGAAAAATAATTTCGCTCATTTTGCTATTCATACACAACATGCATCATGTCGTAACCCCCGCAAGATACAAGCCATGAACAATGTCGAAAAAAGAGAGCATCGGGCCGGTCAGCAGGCGACATCCACAGTCTTCTTGCCTCGCCTTATGTCGTTTTCGTTTGACAATCCAGGAGGGTGATTCTGTGGGTTTTGTCGAACTTGAATGTCAAAATAATCGACTAAATGAAATGAACTTTTCTACTGATTTTTTCGTGTTTTTATTCAGGTCAGCAACCCTTGCATGACGTAGAATGAACTGAAAATGACACTTCATTTAATGTGTCGGTGCCTTCGGCGACTTCATGCCTTGTATTATATTCCGGGGGTTACGATCATGTACGTATGTTTTTTTTATAAGTATTAATGACAAGTTTCCAGCACTAATGACATGCTCCCTAACCTGCTTATATAAAATCTCATCATCCCTCTCTCTGACAGACATGTTAAAAACCTTGGCCTTCTCATGGACCCCCATCTCACATGGCAACCACAGATCAGCAGGGTTTGCTCCCGAATATACTTTGGCCTGCGCTCTCTGTACGCGGTGTCACATCATCTTGATCAGACCATCAGACAATCCCTGATTATGTCCCTCATTATGCCTCATTTCTATTATGCTGATGTGGTTATGTACCCTCTGCATGCCTCGGATATAACTAAATTAAATAGGGCTTTGAAAGCATGCGTTAGGTACATTTTTCATCTTAAACGGCACTCGCACATCTCCGCTCTGGTCCAGCTGTTCATGCCTGAACCCCTGGATAAGCTCTTGGAACTCAGAGTGTTATGCTTCATACACAAAGCTAGATGGTGCTCACTACCGGCCTACATAAACCAATCGCTCTCATGGAGCAACCTTAATGATCGCAGAATTGTCCTGCATAGAACCCGTACTCGATTTGGGTCCAATGACCTCTTTGGGCAGGGAGCCTGTCTGGAACTCTCTCCCTGACCATGTTAGAAGAGCTGGCACCTACAAGGAATTTAAAGAGCTGGCCCTGGGTCACCTCATGTGTGCTTAGAGCACGGCAAATTTATCAAAAAAAAAAAAAAACAAGGAATTTAAAGAGCTGGCCCTGGGTCACCTCATGTGTGCTTAGAGCACGGCAAATTTATCAAAAAAAAAAAAAAAAAAAAAAATGGACTGTTATTTTTGAGTAGTATTTTTATTTATTTATTTGCTATTTGCTTTTTAGTTTTAAGTTAAAGCTATCTACTGTTTGCTTTACTTTTCTTTATCTTTATGTCATTTTATTTCATTTGTTGTTATTGATATTTGCCTTTCTACTGTTATACTTTAAGTGCCTTAGGCTCTCTATTGTTGGACTGTGTCTGACTATATTACTTTAATTGCTTTCTACTGCAATGAGTCTGTTCTTTGCTCCTTTTTTAGTTTTCTAATGACTTTGTATGTTATCCGATTATGCCAACTAGCTATTACTTACTCGATGTACCTAACATTGTAACGTAGCGTAAGCTGAGGTTCTTTAATAAAGTATTTTTCCATTCTATTCTATTCTATAGAAATTTGCTACACAATAAAAAGTAAAAAATAACAGACCCGCATAGAAACAGCCTTTAGCGACTAGCAGAAGCAAACTAATTACTTACCAATGAGAAAGTTTGGGCGTGTTGTTAAACTCAGAATTTTTCTGCATGTCAGGCAGCTGTCAATTGAACTATCTGGATATGATTGAGACTGAGGTAACTGTCTAATTTAAACAAATGGACACCCGTGAACCTGTCTTCCGACAAACCGTTGAGTGTCAATTTGTAATTGTCAAAACAAAGCAAATGACAGCTATGGCCGGCTGTCAATATACTCCCATAAGCAGACTGTCAGCCGCCACACCCGTCAATTCTGTTAGATCACACGCTGCCATGCAATCTGACATTATTAAATCACAAATAAATACTGAAATTGATTAGAAAATTTGTCGAACAAAACCATTCCATGCTCACTGTGCTGCCATCTCTATATCTGAAGAAGTACTGAAGGATAACAAAAGATTTGAACTTCTGAATGCGTCTAAGTTTTCGCCTGTCTAGTGGTTACGGGGGCTAGCTCGTCGCACTGTGGGTAAGTGACACAATCTTCGTTCATGTTGACAGTTACTTGTTTTTTTGTTTTTTTATTATTATTTACAGGCTCAAGGGATACTAACGAAAATATAACAACTTGCAATTGCAGACGGGCGGACAGACAAAATGGTTAAAAAAAAATTCCACACCTCCTACATCATCGGGAGGGAAAGGGGAGTAGAATAAAGGACCCCCAGGTCATCACCACTACACCACACCACACTCGGCTTTACTGATTCATATTTGGTTCCATTGATAATTCAAAGGATATATAGATATTTAATAAAAATTGCAATGCTATTAAATAATTTCCTTTCTAGTTAATTCATATGAATTTAATGATTATATTTTTTTTCTTTTTTAATTTACCATATTATTTTTCTTTCAACCCAAACTTTAACCTCAATCTTTATTTAACAAATAAATATTATTTTTTTTTTCAGATCAACATCAACATCAGTTCCAACATTATATTATAAAAATTACTAGAAGAGTAATTATATTATGGAAAGAAATTTAAATTTGTCAGGATAAAATAAAAACCAAGCTCGTATTACAAAACTAATTAAACTTTATTGAGGGAAAAAGGTCTATATCTCGTTCACGCTTTGACAAGGTCTCTCTACAACTACTTCACCACACTACTCCTTTCGTTCAGTTATTCTCGTCTCATTTGTTGCTTCGCCATTTTCTTGTCGGTGTTGCCGCTTACAGCTCGTCCATCCTGTCAGGGAATCGCCCTCGATTTCCTCGTCGGAATCGGTATTGTCACCAGGAGGAAGTTCGCACCACCGTTTTATGTGATCTGCTGCATGTACGTTTACGTATAATCGTTGAGTTCGTTGACAGTTTGGTATATCCTCTATCAAATAACGATCGTGTGGAAGCACTTTCGTGATAGTGTATGGTCCTTTATACTTTGGTTCGAGTTTACGCGATTGTCCAGTACTTACTGGTTCATTTTCTATTAAAACTAAATCGCCGTCGTTGTATTTTGAAGGTTTCCCATGGTTTTCGTCGAAACGGAGTTTCCAAATTCGTCGTTTGTCATTCATGACAGTAGCAGCTTCTCTTCTCACGTTGCTGAGCAGCTCATCGTTTTTTTCTGGATGCTCGTCTTGTATGGTCAGACTTATTCGATTTCCCAATATGTCACGTGGATTATAGTCGAATACTAACTCGTGAGGACTCCTGGGGGCCTATTCTTGAATTACGAATGGTTTTTACGAATTCGTTATATAACGAATGGTTGATAACGAATCGAATACCCCGTTCGTATTCTTGAACCTCTTCGTTATAAAGTCGAAGTGGTGAAAAAGTATTTCAACATAACGAGTGTGGTAAGATTAAATCTGTCAATTTACAAATTGGATATCGTCAGCTGTTTCATATTTTAAAATATAATTTGTAAAAAATGGCAAGCTTCAGTGAATTATCATTATTGTTTGGTCCTGAAATCGTTAAAGAATCTATGGACTATCAATTACGTCAATAGTTAATCAATTCCTGCACCCTTAATTCAACGCTGGATAGAAAAAAAGGTTGCAGGAGGACCTCCACCAGTGCCATGCAAATGTTTTTATGCCGCCGCAGATTTTCCTTTTACCACACATTTTTATCCTGCCAAATCTGGACTGGAAATTTTCTATTACCTTTGTTTCGAATATAATATCATAAAAAAACTTTTCTAGTTCTTTTGTGCTTCGGGTATGGAAATTAATACTGATTTTATTTTGCCACAATTCCGTGGCATCTTTTGAACTGAAAGAGTTCTCATATTTACCAAATCTCAGTTTCTGGTTTTCCTTTAAAAACTCAATTAGTTTAGTTTTTTGAGCATATGATATTTTCGCACATCTTTTATCTCCCATTATCACCCATAAAGTAGCAGCTGATTCACTCTTCGTTTGGCATAACGAATGGTTGAACCCACTCGTTAAATAACGAAGGGTTTGCGTTCGGTATATAACGAATGCGGATTTCAAGAATACGATTCCGAATGGTTTTGACAGTATAACGAATACGGAATCTGTCTTCGTTATTCAAGAATAGGGCCCCTGTTCGTCGTTTGATTTTTTGCTGTGTTGAACGTCCACTGGATTTCTCTAATTTTCTCGTCCCATTTCCTGTCTTCAGATGCCATCGTTGAAATCATTGGTATAAGCGTTCGATTCACTCGTTCAATTTGACCATTCGCTCGTGGTGTTCGGACAGCTGTTTTCACGTGTTGAATACTATGTTCGTTGCAAAATTTCTCAAATGCTTTTGCTGTAAAAGCAGATCCTCTATCGGTCACAATTTTTGCAGGCATTCCTACAAATCCGGTTATTTCGTTTAAAGCCTTTAAGACTGCGTTCGTTGAGGTATTTCGTACTGGCTTTATTATAACATACTTCGTGAAGGCGTCAATCATATTGAGTACATGAACGTTCCCTTTGCTACTTCGCGGCAATGGACCGAGATGATCCATGTGTAGAACCTTAAAAGGTATTGGTTCCATGTCAGTATAATGGTATTCAATTTCTCGTTGACCGCCTGGCCGTTTATGATAAGCGCATTCAACACAGGATTTGATATACTTCTTTACATAGTCACGTAATCTTGGAAACCAGTAGAATCGTTGTATTCGGGCCACAGTCTTGTCAACCGCTAAATGTCCCGCATTATCGTGATTGTCTCGCACGATCCGCCACTTGATCAGGTTAGGTACCACAAATAATTTCTGATCGCCAATTATTTGAACAGTCGCCCCTTTTCCATGACGAATTCCCTTCGTAATTGCTTGTCTCGGTTTTTTGGATCCGTCAACTTAGTCACGATCTCGTGTAGAATAGAGTCTCGCATCTGCATTGTATGTAACCAATCAGCGTCGCTTAAATGAACCTTCAGTATTTCGTTAGATACTGGTTCCATTTCGATGGCAGCTTCGTTCGGGTATCGGCTCAACGCGTCGACATGTCTCATACGTTTTCCGTTTCGATGCTCTAGCTGTATGTCGAAGTTCTGGATTTTCAACCACCACCTAGCAATTCGTGGTATTAGTTCCTTATTTGTCATGGTCGTCTTTAATGCAGAGCAATCTGTTATAACTCTAAATGATTTTCCCAGTAGGTAATATTTGAACCTTTCTAGGGTTGCTACTATTGCTAAAGTTTCAAGTTCATAGCTATGGTAGCGGCTCTCATTTTCCGTTGTAGCTCCACTAAAATAGGCTATAGGTTTCAATATATCTTCTTTATCTCGTTGCAAAAGTATGCCCGGAAGCCCATAAGAACTAGCGTCGGTATGAACTTCGGTTTCTGCGTTCACATCGTAGGTCTTCAGTATAGGTTGCTCTGTCAATTTCAACTTTAAATTATTAAATGACGTTTCGTGCTCACTTGTCCACTCGAATTTGGCTTCTTTTCGTAATAACCTATGTAAGGGTTCAGCTATCAACGCAAACTCAGATACAAACTTCCTGAAATAACTGCACAATCCGAGGAACTGCCGTACTTCCTTAACATTTTTAGGTCGTATAAATATTTCAATCGCTTTCGTCTTTAGTATCCCAGGTCGTATTCCTAGAGGTGTAATCTCGTGCCCCAAATATTCAATTGTTGTTTTCATGAACTCACATTTTCTGAGATTAAGAGTTAAGTTTACTTCCCTCAAGGTAGCCAAGATTCGTTTAAGTTTGTCTATACCTTCTTTGACAGTAGAACTACCAATTAGTATATCGTCCATGTATACCAACATATCATCCTTTTCGACCATTGACTTAACTTTCGCCATCAAACGCTGGAATACTGCCGGAGCATTTTTAAGTCCAAAGGGCATTCGCATGAACTCATATAGTCCGTCCGAAGTTATAAATGCGGTGAACTTCCTGCTATCGGCCGCAATCGGAACTTGATAGTATCCGCTATTTAAGTCAAGAATAGTGAAGTGTTTGTACTTACCGGCTTGCTGCAACTGCTCTTCGATATTCGGCGTAGGACATACCTCTTTCTTCGTTTGCTTATTAAGAGCACGGTAGTCGATACAAAGTCTATCTTCGCCGCTCTTCTTTTTAACTAAGAACACAGGGCTCGCATAATCTGATTTCGATTCACACACTATATGATTATCGATAAGTTCCTTCACTGTCCTCGAAATCGTTTCTCGTTTTGGATATGGAACTTTATATGGTTTTAGTTGAACTGGTTTTTCACTGTCAACTTCGATTTTCATTTGCGCGATTTTCGTATGCCCGATGTCACTCAAATTTGTTGCAAACCAGTTACGCCACTTATTCACAACCTCGATTACCTGTTGTTTTTCCTCGATTGTCACTTCACCGATTTTAATGTCGTCACTTGATATTTGTTTTTCTCGTTTCCTTCTTTTCTGTTCTGTTTGTTCCGATTCATTTGTCTTCTCCAACGTAAGCTTCTGATACGTTTTTACCATTTTTAATTCACGCGTATTCAATATGTCGCGCCCTATTAGAATCGATGTCGACATAACGCTATCCGGTACGATATAAAAAACTCCCGTTAATGTAATGCTATCAATATCGAAGGTTGCACGAACGAATTTGTCCGACAAACATGTTCCGCCCATAAATCCAGTGATTTTATTCAAACACTTCTGCGTTATAATTGACAAATCACTAGCGACGCTCTCTCTAATCATTGAACAATCTGCGCCATTGTCAATAAACGCCACAAAACTTTTATTTCCGAAGTTAACAACTTTGCAGTATTCGTTCACAATTTCGCTCTCAAGATATCCAATCCGCGACGTTGACGGAATACACTCGTTCGGATCTCCCTTTCTATGCACTTTATTACATTTTGAACATCTTTGACGTCTTTGCGGTGAAGGGCAGTTTTTCGACACATGTCCAGTTTGGAAACAATTGAAGCACTTAGGTCCACACTGCTCTTCGCATTTCGCGGCAACATGTCCAAGTTTACCACACTTGAAACACGACATGGTATTTTTCGCGCTGGCCTGATTGAGCTTTTCTTCTTTCACCAATTTTTGTTTACTGCACGAAGTTTTGAGTTCTCTCATATTCAAATACCAATCCACTTTACTTTTTAATTCATCTATTGTATCCACTCGCTGTGTTTTGAACACTGTAAACAAATCATCGTCCTGCATACCCATGAGAAAATATTTGACAGTGGCATTTTCTGCCAGATTTCCCCTTCGACCCATTTTCCACATTTCGTCCAAGTAATCAATTATACTTTCGTTTACGTGTCGCTTACGTTGCATCATCGCAATATGTACATCAGCATCATTAACTTGCGGTTTACCATAATTTCGCAACACCCTTGAGTTTCGCGCTTGCTGCAAAAACCAAAACTCTCCCGACCAGTCGTATATGCGTTGAAATCGACCTACTCGCCGTATCCATTGTTCCACATCAACACAACCTTTATCATTCGGATCGTATTCAGGAAGGATTTCCATGACGTCTCGCAGTGAATATTTCAACATCGTGCTCGCTGGCGCTGTCGTTGACATTTCACATGACTTTCTCGCGCATTTTTTGTCTTCGCTAAGGAATTTTCAGTTCTGGTTGGCACTACTGTCACGTTTCTGTCGTTGTCCTCGCTATCTTCGTTGTTCTCGTTTTCGATACTATTGTCGCTGTCGTCGCTTTGTTCGTTCTCGTTAAATTCACTTTCGTTGTGTTTACTTCCAGCATTACCTCGTTTATTTTCCACACGATTCACTAACACGTTTGAACTTGAATCGCTGACGCATGGATTGTTTTTCTCGTTCTGGCACTTGCCGGTTTGGGTTTCTCGTTCTATCACGTTCAATGCTTCGCTTAATCGTTTCACCAAATCAGCCTTATTGCCACTCGAATTAATTCCTACTTCGCGCGACCTTTCCCTCAATTTCGCTACCGACCACGATTTTAGGTTGCTCGAATTCATGTTCAACAAATTGAATCATGCAAACGTAATCAAATAATCCGACTTTCAGTACGAATAACTCAATTGCGGGAGCCGTTCTCTATCCCACTTCTGAACTATAAAAATTACTAGAAGAGTAATTATATTATTGAAAGGAATTTAAATTTGTCAGGATAAAATAAAAACCAAGCTCGTATTACAAAACTAATTAAACTTTATTGAGGGAAAAAGGTCTATATCTCGTTCACGCTTTGACAAGGTCTCTCTACAACTACTTCACCACACTACTCCTTTCGTTCAGTTATTCTCGTCTCATTTGTTGCTTCGCCATTTTCTTGTCGGTGTTGCCGCTTACAATATGTATTAATTTTATTTAGCAAAATAAATCTTATTTCCACATTTAAGTCTCGTGAATTATAGTATTTTTTTTCTTCTCAAATTATCAGTAAAATTAATTACACAATTATATCAAATTGTTTTTATTTAACGAAATAAACTTTTCTATTTGATTTGTATGAATTTATTGTTATTTTTATTTCTCAATTCGCCATTTTATTGTTCTTCCTCAACTCAACTCAATTTTTATTCAGTTCAGCTCATATCAAACTTATTTTTATTTTTATTTTTTTTTTTGTATTGTTTATTTCATTTTTAATTTTTATGATGGCTTAACCATTCAAGAATTTCTCCGGACATTTCCTCACTTATAATTTTTGCACAAATTAACTACGCCATTTTCTTGGACGCCATTAATATAAAAAAATTTACCAAAGCAATAAAAACTTAATTCCTTACAAAAACAAGCATCAATAATCAATTATTGATATTCTAATTATCACATTCGCTCCATTTTCTGGAACGCTTTTTTATTATTATTTTAAAATTCACATGCGCCATTTTATTGGACGCTTCCATCAATCCTTTTAAAAAATCAACACTCAAGCCACTCAACCTCCTTCCAAATCAACGCTCTAGCCAAGACTCTTTTCCTTACCACTATCTGCTAGTGATTACCTCATCTTTTTTTTTTTTTTTTTTTTAAAACTGATCACAAACAAGCGCATGAACGAGATAACTAAAAAACTTCTTGATTTTCATTCAACCCACTTTTTATCCTCTGACAGACGTAAGGGTGCCGCGTTTACAGCGTGCCAAGGCTAAAAGTCAATTTCTACAAAAAAATCAGGTTTATGCGCAAGGAGTTTTGTTACAAAGCGGGTTCTCTGGCGGAGAGCTATTGACGAAAAGGAAACCGAAAGCAAAACTGAAAATCACAGATCGTGGAGAATTCAAACGTGTGGCACGACCCATGACCCTGAGATTAAGAGTCTCATGCTCAACCGGCTGAGCTAGCCGGGCAGTAAATCTCGCCTTCAGCCTAGGTTCCTAAATTCGAAAGGAACCGAAGAGCATCGACAACAGCTAGCCTGACTGTACCACACAGCCCTACCAGCTGTCCCCGAACCTCCACAGGTTCCCCTCAAGACTCAGTCCCTCAATCGCTCCACACGGACCGGAGACTATACCACATAGTCCCAAGCCATGCAAAGAAAAAGACGAAACTGAACTCCTCGCACTACTTGAAAATGGCTATGGAAATGTGTATTATTAGTATATATATGAAAAAAATGTTTTTTTTTTTTTTTTAAAAAAAAAAAACAATAACAACTTGATGCTAAATATTTCACCACCCATCCGGCATCACTATGGGCAGGGGAAAATTTTATTGGCACTGGTTTGGGTATCACTACTTATATTGTTGGATACCAGTTATAAGCTGGGGCTTGTTGATAATGTTACATCACGTAACCTACTACCTATACAGGTCGCCATCGGAAACAAATACAGCGCAAACCGTATCTTTGTAGAAAAAAGAAAAGCAGAAAAGTAAAACATTCACTTAAGATAACCTAGAAGAGGCCAGAGCTATGAACGGCTAAAACTCCATTTCCTCTACACCCGTGAGTGTAAAGGCCTATAGTACAAATAGGATAAAGTACCATCCGGTAAGTAACCACAGTAATAAGCACACGTGATGATGCTCATAGAACTAAGTTCAATTCAAACTGCAGTGGTGGCTAAAATAATGAATGAAAAAAAAAAAATTTTTTTTAAAAATTGTATGAATCACTAGTATTCATACATGTGAAATACCATTTGACCGAGCTATATACATCTATTGTCGTAAATCTTCAGCGTGAAAAGTAGCTATGAGATTTCCTTGTAGGTCCTCAACTTCATATAGACTAGCACCAACACGTCTTCGAATCCGGCCTTTAGAAAATTTATTTGCCAATTTGGCATTAAAACAGGCAGACATTTTGCTCAATGGAAAATTTCGACGAAACAGTTCCTGACCAGGAATGAAATTTACTTTTTTACAATGAGTATTATAAATATTCTCATGACGAGAATGAGCTAAAGAAAGGTTGTGTCTAATACGTTCACGTATTAATGACAAACGATCAACAGTTGGCATAACAAGGATGTCTCCATCTTGAAGTGCTTCAAGCTTTTTAAGGACTGGATAGGTTGATCCGTGTAGAATCATGTGACACCCGAAAAGCGCACGAAAAGGATCCATTCCTATGGACTCATGTATAGTACTACGAAGAGCACAAGCGATACTAGAAAGATTGCGATCCCATTCACGGTGGTCGTCTTGAAGATAAGCTCTGATTGCAGCCAATACGGATCTATTAACTCCTTCCGAAGCATTAGGGTGAGGCGAATATATTGCTGTCCGTACATGTCTGACACCATAGTCAGATAATAATTTAGAAAACTCTTTGGAGATGAACTGTCGACCATTGTCGGAAAAAATTGTTTCAGGTACTCCAAAGGTATGAAAAATTTCATGCTCTAGGAATTCGATGGCAGCAGTAGCCGTTTCAGCCTTGACTGGATGAAGAAAAACGAATTTACTGAAAGAATCTAGTACAACAAATACAGCAATATTACCACTTTTAGTCTGAGGGTATGGACCTAGAAAGTCAATATATAAAGATTGGAAAGGTTTAGAGACGCGTAAAGGAATACCCATACGAGGTCGTAAAATTTGATTTGTAGCCTTAGTCTCCTTACAGACCACACACTGAGAAACATATGACTTCACCTGTTCCCTTTCCGGGCCAAAAATATTTAGTTTTCAGTCGAAACAAAGTCTTGCCAATACCACCGTGAGATGCTTGTGGAGGTTGATGAGCATTTTCAATCAAGGTCTCAGTTAATTCAACAGGAATCCACAATTTCCAAGTAAGATCTTCTTGTACCGGATCACCCAATCGAGGAGAAGTACGATGATAAACATATCCTTCAGAAACTTGTAAATCAGGCAATTGATCTTTATTGCTTGAAACGTGTTCTGCCAAAATTTTATAAGCTGGAGATTGAAAAGCTGAAGAATTTAAATCCACATCCAATATTAAAGCAATCTCATCAATACAATTGATACGGGATAAGGCATCTGGTACCACATTCTGTGTACCCTTACGATGTTCGATACTAAATTGAAAACCTTGTAACTTCAAGCTCCATCTGGCTAATCGTCCACTCAAGTCACTTTGGTTCATAAGCCACTTTAAACTAGAATGATCCGTAATTATGGTAAAAGTCTGACCTTCCACATATGCTCTGAATTTCTTTACACTCAGGACTGCCGCATAACATTCCAATTCAGTGATACTGTAATTACGCTACGCTTTATTAATTTTCTTAGACATATACGTAATAGGATGTTCATTATTATCCTTGTCTTTTTGAAATAAAACACTTCCGACGCCTTGTCTACTAGCATCACACTGAATATAGAATGGGCTCTCAAAATCAGGAGTGACCAGAACTGGGGCTATTGTCATTAAATGTTTCAATTTTTCAAAAGCTTCTTCAGCTTCTGAAGTCCATGCAAACTTTTTGTTCTTCAAGCAATCCGTAATTGGGGCAGCCACAGTGGCATAATTGGGAATGAAACGCTGATACCAACCAGTCATGCCAAGAAAGCGACGAATTTGCTTGACCGATTTCGGAGCAGGAAATTCGTTTATTGCAGCAACTTTACTAGAATCAGTTTTTAATGTTCCATCACCTATAATGAAACCCAAATACTTTACCTCACGAACACAAAATCTACTTTTATTTAAATTGATAGTCAGTCCCGAACATCGAAGACATTCACTGACTTGCTCTAATACTCGCAAATGTGTCTCAAAATCAGGTGTTACAATCAATAAGTCGTCCAGATACACAAATAGATTTTCTCTCAAATTTCCCGGAATTACTTTGTCCATCAGTCTACACATACGCTGTGGCTCATTGCATAAACCAAAAGGCATTACCTTAAATTGGTAAAGAGGACGACCAGGCACTGTGAAAGCTGCTTTTTCACGAGATTTTGTTTCTAATGGAATTTGCCAGAAGGCATCTTTCAAATCCAAACTAGAAATATATCTGGTATCTTGTAAACGACCAAGAAGACCATCAATGTGAGGGAGCGGACATGCATCCTTCACTGTTACATTATTTACTTTCCGAGAATCAATACATAAACGTACTTTTCCAGGTTTACGTACGAGGGTAACTGGAGAAATCCATGGACTATTGGATTCCTCAATAACTCCCATTTCTAACATTCGGTCAAGCTCATTGTACATTAACTTCTGTATGGCTGGGGACACTGGGTAGTGACGCTGTTTGATTGGGACTGCATCCTCAGTATCAATCACGTGTTCCTCCAGATGAGTTTTTCCCAAACCCAATACAACAAAAGACGGAAGTTTAGCTTTCACTGTATTAAGCTGAGCCGATTGCGTTGAAGTCAGTTGATGAAGATTACTATCCACAATTGGTGTTAAAAATGTCGGACTTATCTCATTGATTATGTGAGGAGCAATTTGAAATTCTCTCCAGAAATCAATACCCAAATAGAGCTCTTGACTTAAACTGGGAATAACGTATAATGTAAATAATTTACGAATTCCATTATAACTGACAGGAACTTTGACATAACCAATAATTTGCTGGGCCGAGCCATCAGCAGTCTGAACCGAGGTGTGCAAAGTTTGAAGCCGAGTAATGCTATGTTGTTTAAGAAATTGTTGAGCGTTCCTCCCCAGACAACTGATATTAGCACCACTATCCAGTAGGCCTACCATGTTTGTATCTTGTAGTGATATATTCACATAAGGTCTATTATCAGAAGCATTACTCAATACAGATGATATAACTGTGTTAGCCAATCGCTTCTTCTCCTTTGCTATATATGTATCTAATTTTTGGTATTTTTTAATGTAAAACTACATTTCTATTTGAAAATATTTTACCTCTAATATTTAAATAATTCTTCCATCTATTAATGAAAGAATTTTTCACAAACTCGTTAGGAAATTCAACATTAAGGTCAGGTATAGGTAATACTGGGTCACATTTGTTTAAGCCATCTGATGAAGTATCCAAAGTAGTACAATTCAATGCGGATACGTCGCCTCGAAGGACTTCGCATCCCTTAACTGGTTTTCCGAACTACAGTTAGGGCACTTTGGCGTAACCACTCCAGGTTTACCACACTTATAGCAAAACAAATTTCTAAATTCAGCAGGACATTCATAAAATGCATGACCCTGTGACTTACAATTCCAACATGTCAATGGTTTCCGTGTCGTTAATTTATTTTGGATTTGAACTTCTTCCACTTGGGCATCATACTGAGCACCGGAAGGAATTGAAAAAGGTAAATCAGGTGAAGATGTAACAGGAATATTAAAAATTGATTGATCATTTTCATGATTCATATTTATTTCGTGCACTCGCAAAGGTGCCACTGGTCTACGCTCTGGTCGGTTACCAATATACCATTGCTCTGCCTTGATACACATTTTACGCAAATCATGTACGGAAGCAATATTATGGCCTACAGCAAGTGGACCAAGACGAGAATTCAAATTCTGAACTATTATATTAACGTATTCAAACTCCTTCATAGGTTCCTTCAAATGATTATGCAATGATGTCACTTTATGCAAGAATTCATCAAACGAATCGAAACCCTGTTTGAGTTGATGAGGCAGAAGTCATTACTAAGGCTACAGAACTGCGTCAAAAAGCCAGCACGAAAATCATTCCAAGTTGGTCAACGACAAGCTCTTCTGAACTGAGACCAATACCAATCTAAAGCCTTGAAGAAGAGATACAATATTACCACAGACTTCTTCATATGAAATGTCTGAGTCCAAAGCTAACAATTCAATACGATTTATAAATTCTTCGGCCGACAAATGGTCATTGTTTGCAGGGAAACGAATGTTCCAGTGTTGAACCAAAGAAGGACGGCGAGCTGGATTCGTGAAGCGGTTCGCAGCTCTTACAGGAGCCCTACACAATAATTCATCATTAGAAGCATTATGTGGGTTTGGTGGCGGTGAAGATGTTGAAGAACGAGAATGGTAGGGTTTGGACAAAATAGAAGGCGTGACTTGTTTCTCACGAAGTTGATCCAATTCTAATTGCATTTTTGCAATTTGTTGGAGTATAGCATTATCTGTTACTGTTACAGCAGGAAGCGAAACTTGATTGTCTTTTAAAAGAATATTTGTGTCAACAACTGAAGTCGTTGCTATTTTTGTTTTATCCTCCTGAGATTCGGTCTCTTCCAGAATCTCCTCAGGATTATCAATAATTTCAGCCGGGGTATCCCCTTAGATGACTTACCAGTTCCCTTTTGGGTATTTTTATTTCTAGTCCCAGTCATTATATTTTTATATATATATATATATATATTTATATTACTTAATGATTAAATAAAGGTTATTAATGTTGTTAGCTCTTAAGCTAATCACCAAAATTACAAACTATCGAATATTATCGAAATAAACACCGAAATACAAAATGGATACAATGACAGTTCTTCTCAAAAAGACACCGCATATGCACCAAATACAAAAATATTTAACTGGATACAATGACAGTTCTTTGCACGAAGAAACCACATATATACCGAATACAAAAAAAAATTTTTCTCGCCAGAGAAACCACTTTCAAACAAATACGAAAATATAAATTAATCACCTATCAAAACGAAGTGCGGTGCAGCAACAATGAATACAGGAATTCTCCCTCCAAGTTGGTAAGGAAATAAGGAATGGGGAAAGGTATGGGGGAATTAAAGGATAAGGATTTGTTCGATGTTCGGTGCCTCCTCCATCACAGATCAAAACTAGCACTCCGTCGCAGGTCAACTGAACATTAGTCAATTGAAACCAGACGAGAGCGAAGTACCCATCCGATCCCTTCAACAGAAAAAAGCAACCCATCGCACATGGGAATAATAATGAATAAGGAAATGTCAGTGTGGATAAAGCAATTTAGATTTTACAGCAAAAAAAATTATTTAGAAGTTTTATTCACATGTTTCGGATTTAGGCAACGGATTGGACAGGTCATACTTCCAAAATTCCGGACAAGAATCCTGACTTGTGATATTATGCTAATGTCTCCCTTCAAACAACCACTGCTCTACCCAGCCCTTGATTTAAGTAAGAGGAAGGCAATGTAAAAAGGAGAAACATACAAAAAAATTTAAATTTTCTCAATGACTGTTTCCAAAACCACTAAGACAACAAATTCGTCGCAAGCCAAATGGATATTAGCCACTTGTAAACCAGACGAGAGCGAATGAGGTTGCATAACGGTCGCTATTGAAAACCAGTTCACTGAGAGTGATAACAAGACATTTTTTAGAAGAAAGATGAACAAGGTTTTAAGATGTCAGGTGCTCCCTCCGCTAAAGATTTCAACCCACACCTTTAACCTAAGCCAAACGAACATCAGTCGCTAGAAGCTAGAGAAAAGAGGTACCGATCTGTCATCCTCTTCTGCAGAAGAAGCAGCATATCTTACAATGCATTAATTACAGCAAAATAGATGGATTTTTAAAAATTTCTAAAAATGCAAGATTGAATCGGAAATACTATCAAAGAAAATAATTGAATTTCTGTGGACTAAGCCGCAGAAATACTAACTACAGATGGCCATACTTGTAAGTATGGACAAACCACTAAAATGCAAGAAAAATATATTTTAGACAAGTGAAGCTTGTCCAAAAAAGAAACCTATCGTTGGGCGCCATATTTGTAACTGTCTAATTTAAACAAATGGACACCTGTCAACCTGTCTTCCGACAAACCGTTGAGTGTCAATTTGTAATTGTCAAAACAAAGCAAATGACAGCTATGGCCGGCTGTCAATATACTCCCATAAGCAGACTGTCAGCCGCCACACCCGTCAATTCTGTTAGATCACACGCTGCCATGCAATCTGACATTATTAAATCACAAATAAATACTGAAATTGATTAGAAAATTTGTCGAACAAAACCATTCCATGCTCACTGTGCTGCCATCTCTGTATCTGAAGAAGTACTGAAGGATAACAAAAGATTTGAACTTCTGAATGTGTCTAAGTTTTCGCCTGTCTAGTGGTTACGGGGGCTAGCTCGTCGCACCGTGGGTAAGTGACACAATCTCCGTTCATGTTGACAGTTACTTGTTTTTTTGGTTTTTTATTATTATTTACAGGCTCAAGGGATACTAACGAAAATATAACAACTTGCAATTGCAGACAGGCGGACAGACAAAATGGTTAAAAAAAAATTCCACACCTCCTACATCATCGGGAGGGAAAGGGGAGTAGAATAAAGGACCCCCAGGTCATCACCACTACACCACACCACACTCGGCTTTACTGATTCATATTTGGTTCCATTGATAATTCAAAGGATATGTAGATATTTAATAAAAATTGCAATGCTATTAAATAATTTCCTTTCTAGTTAATTCATATGAATTTAATGATTATATTTTTTTTCTTTTTTAATTTACCATATTATTTTTCTTTCAACCCAAACTTTAACCTCAATCTTTATTTAACAAATTAAATATTATTTTTTTTTTCAGATCAACATCAACATCAGTTCCAACATTATATGTATTAATTTTATTTAGCAAAATAAATCTTATTTCCACATTTAAGTCTCGTGAATTATAGTATTTTTTTTTCTTCTCAAATTATCAGTAAAATTAATTACACAATTATATCAAATTGTTTTTATTTAACGAAATAAACTTTTCTATTTGATTTGTATGAATTTATTGTTATTTTTATTTCTCAATTCGCCATTTTATTGTTCTTCCTCAGCTCAACTCAATTTTTATTCAGTTCAGCTCATATCAAACTTATTATTATTTTTATTTTTTTTATTGTATTGTTTATTTCATTTTTAATTTTTATGATGGCTTAACCATTCAAGAATTTCTCCGGACATTTCCTCACTTATAATTTTTGCACAAATTAACTACGCCATTTTCTTGGACGCCATTAATATAAAAAAATTTACCAAAGCAATAAAAACTTAATTCCTTACAAAAACAAGCATCAATAATCAATTATTGATATTCTAATTATCACATTCGCTCCATTTTCTGGAACGCTTTTTTATTATTATTTTAAAATTCACATGCGCCATTTTATTGGACGCTTCCATCAATCCTTTTAAAAAATCAACACTCAAGCCACTCAACCTCCTTCCAAATCAACGCTCTAGCCAAGACTCTTTTCCTTACCACTATCTGCTAGTGATTACCTCATCTTTTTTTTTTTTTTTTTTTTTTAAAACTGATCACAAACAAGCGCATGAACGAGATAACTAAAAACTTCTTGATTTTCATTCAACCCACTTTTTATCCTCTGACAGACGTCAGGGGTGCCGCGTTTACAGCGTGCGAAGGCTAAAAGTCAATTTCTACAAAAAAATCAGGTTTATGCGCAAGGAGTTTTGTTACACTGAGTTTTGCAACACTTGACAGCTCATATCATTTTGACAATTGTTGCATCTTGTGTTATTGAGCCAATTTTAAAAAAAATTAAAAATGAATCAGATTACTAATAGTTCTGAATTGTATCAAGTAATTCTGGATGACTCTAATTTGAAAGAAATGAAAGCACTTCTATTAGATGAAAGTAGCACTTCGGATTCGGACCAAGAGACTATATTACGGGTCAAAAAACAAAGAATAGAAGATTTCGTTACAAATGTTGTACCTTTGTACAGCATGGAGGACTTTAGAAGCCACTTTAGGATGAATAGATGTAAGCTTTACGAGAAAACTAAATTTTTATAT
This sequence comes from Dioctria rufipes, assembly GCA_963924295.1. Taxonomy (NCBI): domain Eukaryota; kingdom Metazoa; phylum Arthropoda; class Insecta; order Diptera; family Asilidae; genus Dioctria; species Dioctria rufipes. Next base: position 101,857,689 of record OZ002741.1, on the reverse strand, counting down.
TGTTCATTTGCTTATTCTATATCTTAGCATTTGCTAGTAAATTTCGGCTTTGCTGGATACAATTTGGTACTTGGCCAACATAGAAACCTACAGGCAAGTGGGTGACCGTTTTAATTTTGAGAGGGGGATGACTCAAAGAACTGTACTTAAGATATGTAAAATGATGTTCGATAAAAGAAAGGAATTTATAAACTGGCCAGAAGGCGATAACATTAAAAAAACTATTGATGCATTCAACATACTCAGAGGTAACAACTCCTTTCCCAATGTTGTTGCCTGTGTTGACGGAACGCATATTGTTATAACTGAACCTACAATCGATAATAGTTACTACATAGACATGGGCAGCACTCCGTTCAACTACAGGTGTTTTAAAGTGAAAACAGTTGTTTACCTTGCTCTTGCAGCATATCATATAAACTGTCCTCAATTTCTAAACAATGGCTTACTCCATTCAGTAGCACCGTTAAATTCATTTCTGCTATTTTTTTAAATAATATTTATTTTCCTAACTTTCAAACAAACTTTTCATAATGAAAATAAACAAAATGAATGAAAGTGTCAACACAAAATCATGCTTCACGCACACATCTATACATCAAGATAATCAAGTGCGTTCGGATCGCCCTGGATTGTCTTTAAAGAAAAATTCTTAATGCTGAGTTTAACAGCACGTGCCGTTTAAGAAATTCTGACTTTTACAACACTTTTGTCTTGAAGATCTTAAAGATTCTTAGGCTGTGTGCCAAACCAGACTTTTCATTTTAAAAGTTCGGTAAAAATGTACTAGATCAAGTTGCTTGTGCCAAACAAGAGGAGTCTTTTCACGTGACGTTGTATTGATATTTGTTGTATTTGAAATTTAAAAAGATGGAAAATGGACGAAGATATCGAACTTATAATTTTATTTCTTCAAATGCTGGCGAACTATTTGAAATACATAAGAGAAGAGGAGGAAAGTAAAGCGTTGTATGCTAAACAGGATAACCAATATTATAGTTCTTAATATATTGCATATACTAATGTTTTTAATATATTAGCAACCCTTATATTGTTCCAATCAAAAGTCGCTGCTCTATAAGGTAATACTGAATAACAGTGATCAGGGTTTTCGTGAAAATATGCGGATTTCAAGAAGTTCATTTGAAAAGATTATTATCAAGGGATTGGATCTATCAGTTTTCTCGCGGTAAATTTAATATAAATATAAATTTTAAAACTCACACACAATTGTAAAATAAGGGTGGACAATTAGGAGAGAGGAAATAAATACAAATTCAACTGACTTTTTATTTTAGTTTTATTCGCTTTCTGAAGAAATTTCAACTTCATGTTTCTCCCGGATGGCTGTACAACATTTATTGATTGATTTTAAGGCCTTTTTCCCCAAAGCCTCAATTTCGTTTTCTTGAGGATGAAGTAGACGGCGTTGAAGACGATGGTCGACTTAGAGAATCTTCGAGCGATTCTTGTGCAAGAGATGGCTCTACTTTCGATAAGGAAAAGTATTGATTTGTCATTGAAATGTCTACTCGCCAGAATACTTTTCGTTAAGTCGACTTTTCAAACGAAAAGTCTGGTTTGGCACACAGCCTTAGTTTAACAACATGCCATTTGTGAGCACATCTATTCTGAGGTACACTGTTAGAAAAATGAAATGTTGAAATTGTTTTTCAGAAAAATTTATCGTAAAAAAGTAAATTGCATTCCAGATTTATAGTATTTTAATATTCTTAATTATTATGAATTCAAACATTTTGAAATTTAAAGAAATTGTTATGATTTTTGTTTTTGTTCTAAAGAGATTTGCTTGGATAACGTGAAGGCTATAAAAATTACTTGTTAATAATGGCAAAGAAACATTTTTATGATCAAATTTCTTACTAGAAAGGCAGATCTTAAGATTTCATCATGTTCTTTGACCTTAATCGCCTCCTCAAATATTTCCTTATAATTTTCATTCAAATTTTCTACGTACATATTATCGATGGGTATTTTATTGTCATCTAATTTCTTATCCAACTTCCTTATATAATCTGAATTTGGTATGAGCTCCCCGATTTTTTCACTTTTATATACAGCACTCAACCGCAATCACCGAACAAATTCCATGTGACAGTTCACAAATGACGAATGTCAAACGGTTACCCCAAGAAATTTTTAGTGCAAGTTCGGGGCACGAAATCAGAGACACCGGGCTTTCATCGAATGAATTGCTGATACCCCGTGTAAGCCCAGGGTTTTCAAAAAACAGGAGAGTGTAGCCCGGTGTAGCCCCGGGCTTACCCGGTGTTTTCATCGAACAAACCTAATTTGTGTACGCCTTTTAAATTAAAGGGCGCGTTCGCTTTACGTAAGTAAATGTGCTTACGTATACTTCTATTGTAGTTCAGCCTTTAGACCTATAGGAGTTAATATGCAACAGATTTAGCCTTCTCTTTGTTCTGAAGAGAAAATTTGGATTTGCAAATTAGTAGAGTGGTCTTAATAATAATTGTTGCTTTTAAAATAAGACTTACATTCAAGGAGTTCTTCGCACTCGTGTTCTAGAATGAACAGTCCGCTACCTACTATACATGGTCATGGCCTCGTAGCTTCAGAAGCATTGCTGGCTGTTCTTCGAATTCAGATGCAGGACCTAATAGGAGAAGGAATCACATAGAGGTACTATGGTAGATGAAATTTTTAACCATCCTAATCAGGCAGCTCCTGTTTCGCCCATTCCTCCCGTAGATACCACTCGACCACCACCACCTATTGGTGTGCCTATAGTAAAACAAAGACCCGAGATTTCGCAGGAACCGATGCCTAATAACATTCCTCATGCACAGGTATATCAGAATGCTAGACCTCAATGTAATTCATGGTCACGACGATCAGGCAGTCATATACGTAGATGGAGCATTTCGTACAGTGGAGCCAGTTCAAAGCTGTCCGTGGATGAGTTTGTCTTCCGAGTTGAAGCACTCACCTACTCCGCTCTCGAAGAAGATTTCGATCCCCCTGTTAAAAATATGAGCATATTACTCGTAGGTCCGGCCATGGACTGGTATTGGTCATTGCTCCGACTAAACTCTACACCAACGTGGGAGTACATCAAGACTGCTCTTCTGTCTGAATGTGGAGTTCCCAAAGATGATTTGAATGTGCGAGTACAATTAATGCCCCGTAGACAGAAATCTGGTGAGTGCTTTGCAATTTACCATCAAAATCTAGTGCAGTTGCGTGATCAGCTGCAGACTTCGATGCCAGATAGTAAATTTCAGGAAATTGATAAGTCCAAGTTGTAACCAGAGAATCAAAATAAGATCTGTCTGAACCCTACCAATACTATTGGACAGCTGAGGTCCCTTGTCACTCAGATTCAATCTACGCAATTGCGGATTGCGACTGTTAGTAGCCTGAACCTTTACCGACATCATCGATTGAGTGAAGTTGAGGACGCACTAAATTTCTATCCTTATGTACCTAGATTACCCGGAAATGACAATAATATCATAGATTTATCAGCTGTCACGAATGGGCCAGCAGCACTTTGTTGGAATTGCGATTAGAAACGCCACTACTATCAAGACTGTTTGCAGGAAAGATAACAAGTGTTCTGTTACGGATGCGGACGCAAGAATGTTTTCAAACCGAACTGTAGACACTGTCTGTCAGAGAAGGGTCGGGAATCAAGACACCTTTTCTCGACCGAGCATGACATCGCGAATGACAACAGCTGTGACTGCCCCTTGAATAGGGAAGACAGCCTGCACAGTCAGCAGACCTCGACGGACCAACAGACTGTTCGTTAATATCACTCAGTGATTCTGGTGATATTAACAATCCAGTCCCAATGCTGATAATAGTTCTTGAATGGAAGCAGAAATCTTAATTGACTTCTCTGAAGATTTTCAAGGTCCCGTTTCCATCATTAGGGAGCTCCAGACACTGTTGATAGACACCTCTTTAGAAGAGTTCTTAATTTTTGACGTCCCTTTAATACCTAGCGTACCTTCCTTGAGCAATATTGCTGAGCCGGAGGTTCGGTCTCCTGCTATTTCGATATTAAAACGGCCACCATGCGTTGTTATGACAATGCAGTACGAGACCACATCTTCCCCTCAGGAGCTGAATTAGTAGGGATTATGTATCCCGATTTGGACCTTATTAAGAAAAAGAAACGATCAATTGGTCATTGGCGTTAATATTGTCGACGAATAAAGACTGAACGAAAGAAACTGGCACGCATTTCAGTGTCGATGTCAGACGACATTCGACCATATGCCGAAGTTAACTTGCTAGGGCGAACTATGACTGGGTTACTCGATAGTGGTGCCACTGTTAGTATTCTGGGCCAGGGAGCTCTAGAGAAGCTGGCTGAAGAAGACGTCGAATGGAGGAGGTATCACACTAAAGTGCAAGTAGCGAATGGTTCCATGACGAATGTCCATGGTCATGTAGACTTGGACGTCACTTTCCGCGGTAAGACCCAAAACGTGCGTTTTTACGTGGGTCCTGGGCTCACACAAGCACACTATCTGGGAATAGAATTCTTGCGTTCATTTAGGTTGGCTCCAGATGTTCTGGGTATAGTTGCTGAAGCGATGCCAAGCCTATTAGCTGCCTCAGACACTGACCGTCATGTTCTTTCTGTTCAAGACAACCAACGTCTTGAAGCTACGAAAAACAGCTTTTTCCTTCCTTCGCCTCTTTCGGCTTAAGAAAAACATTTCTTGTCACTCACAAGATTGAGACGAACGATGCAACTCCGATTGATAAAACAGAAGCGTGGCTTTCGGCCTTGTTTTGATGCCAGGAAGGTCAACTCCGTAATTAAGAAGGACGCCTATCCGCTGCCGCAGATAGACTGAGTCGACTTCCTCCGCCAAATCACATTAAAAGCCAGGATTTGAAAGACGCTTTTTGGCAGATCCCACTAGACGCTGACTCCAGAGAGAAAACTTCGTTTACTGTACCTAGTAATCCTCTCTATCAAGACACCGTGATGCCGTTCGGCCTATGCAACGCTCCACAAACTATATGCCGCTTTATGGATAAAGTCATCCCGTTCGATCTTCGTGCAAATATTCTCGTCTATTTAAACGATTTATTAATACTGTCATCACACTTTGACTCTCATCTCATGCTACTATATCGCGTAGTGGATCGCTTGAGGAAAGCTGGCCTCACTATCAACGTTGAGAAGAGTAAGTTTCATTACAAGTACAAGTATTTGGGTTTTATTGCCAGAGAAGGAGGAATAAGAACTGACTCCAATAAGATTTCAGCCATAGTGGACTATCCGTCACTTAAAACTATTCGGCAGGCCCGACTCCTACTAGGTATGGCGGGATTGCATTGAAGATTCATTTCGAACTATGCTGATCTAACTGCCTCCATTAAAGACACCTTAAAAAACCCCAGTCAGTTCCAATGGACACCTGAAGCTCAGACGTCTCTGGAATTGTTGAAGCAGGAACTTACCTCTGCTCCGTTGTTAGTGAGTCCAGACTTCAGTAGATATACTATGGGAGTTCTGGATCACTGTTTTAGCTTCCAGGATTTCGCCACAGATGGCGCCACCGTCGCTAGGTGGTGTAAATCCATACTAAATGTGGGTTTGTGCCTTGGATGTCCTGGTTTATGTCTTGGATGTTGGGGATACGAGACCACTTTGGGGGATACGAGACCACTTTTAGCACTCTCCAGCATAGGGAAATAGCATAGGATTTCAATTTTGTTTCTGAAGTGCGCCTATTTTTCATCTCGAATCTTGGGGATACGAGACCATTTTGGGGATACGAGACCACTTTTAGCACTCTCCAGCATAGGGAAATAGCATAGGATTTCAATTTTGTTTCTGGAGTTCGCTTATTTTTCATCTCAGACTCGTAGCCTCCAAGTTTTTCATCTCGAGTTTTGGGATACGAGATCACTTTCAGTTGTGAAGGGGGTGGCAAGCTTTATTGATGGATTTGGTCTTGACTGCGCCCTAGCGGCATTAGCCGGTACTACGGTTTTCTTCGATAGATATGTGGTGCGCCTAAATGTAGGCTTTTGGTTTTGAACTAATATTAGTAATAATTAAAGTTAACGCTAGGAAATTTTTGTTCATGCCAATGGATTCTAGATGGTGGGGGTGGGGATACTAGGGGGGACGAAATTTCCATCAGAAATCCTCTATGGGCTCAGGTTTTCGAGATATTAGCGATTTTACGTTTTCAGATATAGTTAATATTATTAATAATTCAAGCTACCTAGGATAGTTTTGTTCATGCCAATAGATTCTAGAAGGTGTTATAGGGGGCGGGGGGTTAGAGGGGGAACGAAATTTTTATCAGAAATCCTCTACGGGCTATGGTTTTCGAGATATTAGCGTATTAATAATTCAAGTTATTTTTTGCTCATGGAAATGGTTTCTAGGTGGTGTAGGGTGGGAGGGGGGACGAAATTCTCATCAGAAATCCTCTACGGGCTCGCCATTTCTTGAGTAAGGTTACCTAGCGGCATTAGCCGGAACTACTAGCATGCCTTGGTTTTGCTGTTTTCTTTTATTAGCTGGGAAGTTCTAGATATCAGCATGACGTCATCTTGGTTTTGTTGTTTTCAAGTGCTGTTGTAGATATCAGCATCATTCGAATTTCACAACATGATATCACCTTGGCTTGCACCATTGAGTCTCGACTGCGCCCTAGCGGGATTAACCGGTACTACCGGGATGTATCATTTGGTCTTGACTGCGCTCTAGCGGCATTAGCAGGTACTACCAGCATGCTCCGGTTTTCCAGCGGCATCGAAATCACTTTCAGTTCTATATATTTATGAAGGGGGTGGGAAGCTTTATTGATGGATTTGGTCTTGACTGCGCCCTAGCGGCATTAGCCAGTACTACGGTTTTCTTGGATAGATATGTGGTGCGCCTAAATGTAGGCTTTCGGTTTTGAACTAATATTAGTAATAATTAAAGTTAACGCTAGGAAATTTTTGTTCATGCCAATGGATTCTAGATGGTAGGGGTGTTGGTGCTAGGGGGGACGAAATTTCCATCAGAAATCCTCTACGGGCTCTGGTTTTCGAGATATTAGCGATTTTACGTTTTCAGATATAGTTAATATTATTAATAATTCAAGCTACCTGGGATAGTTTTGTTCATGCCAATAGATTCTAGAAGGTGTTATAGGGGGCGGGGGGTTAGAGGGGGAACGAAATTTTTATCAGAAATCCTCTACGGGCTATGGTTTTCGAGATATTAGCGTATTAATAATTCAAGTTATTTTTTGCTCATGGAAATAAAAAGTGTCCGGAAAATTCCAACTATTTTGGTGGTTCTGGACCGGGGTTCTGGGCCACTGGGGGAATCCGTCTAGTGGTCTACGTCACAGGGCCTGCCTGGGGAATTCCTTCTGGATCACTGAGGGTTCTGGGAGGGGGAGGAGAGGGGGTAAGGGGGCTTTTGTACTGCAATTTTGACATTATCTTGAAGTTTTCTTTTAGGAGGATACTTATGCCAACAACAACAACCAATGTAGGTATGTTGACTTGGATATGTCCGATAATCAAATTCTGAATAATGTAAACAAAATCGCAACCGAGTAAAGTAAACAAATTGAGCGATATTTACACACACACACACACACACACCAGGGGCCAGGTGGCTGGTAGTTTGATATCGCCTCTTCGCACAGGTCTACATCACAGGGAATTCCTTTCCTACCGTCTGATAAACCAGAGTATGACGTCATCTGGTTGGCTGATCCCCTCAGCTAAATAAGCGAACTCCAGAAACAAAATCGAAAACCTATGCTATTTCCCTATGCTGGAGAGAGCTAATAAGTTGTGGATTAAAGATTTGATGATATTAATCTGTCGGTGTTTTTTATAAACAAGATTGCACCATATGATCATATATCTAAAAATAGATCAGGCGAAGCTGATTGGGGCGAATGTAGGTAGATATGTTCACTTAGATAAGTAATGGAAATTAGTAAATGTGTAATTTTGCTCTTCAGGTGGAATGCTTCTGATCTTATTCCTTGCATAAACAAATTCGCACAGTCCAGCAAAGTAAACAAATTCGCAGTCGAATAATGTAAACAAATTCGCACAGCAGCCGATTAAAGTAAACAAATTGAGCGATTTATGTAAGATTCCCAATTTCTTTAACTGAAAACAACAACAACCGATATTAATCTGTGGGATATGATGTCTTAGATGAGTAGTGGAAGATATACTTGAAAATTTCTTTTGCTGAAAAAAACAACAACAACAACTATTACGTAAGTTGTGGTCTGTAGGTGTCTTTTATAAACAAGAGTGATCATGTTATGATATTCGATGTGTAAAAATTGATCACGGCTGCTTGGGATGGTAAGACACATGAAATCATTAGAAGTAATGGAAATTAAAGCATTAGAAAAGGTGGCCAGGTCGCTGGTAATTTGATATCTTGCGTAAACATATATAGCCGAGTAAAGCAGGCAAATTGAGCGATTAATGCTTTTTTTGTATCTAGGAGTTTGTATTGAAAAGTCTTTATGACGAATTGTTTTTTATTTTCAATAAAATTTCTCAATCAGTCACACTGTTATGAGATTTGATTGATTCCCCGATATCATAGTTCACATGAAGCTGATAAGAATATGATAATTTTATCTTCATACTATTGGGGGCAGGTACATTGTTTACTTACCATTAAGTTGAGAGTGGGTTAAATTAAAAGCTTTAATAGACGAACGCTGTGTTATGATATTAATGTGGTATGATATGTTGTCTGAGGTGAGTAGTGGAAGTTGTATGGGAGCTATGAATAAGCAGTAAAATCCTAATCAGCAATCTCGCTGGATATATGATAATTCTCCATGTCCATATTAAAGATCGTGGTGGTGGGTTGAGAGTAGGTACTGTAAGTTATGTATTAAGTTAAAAGTTTTGCTGGATGGTATTTGGCATTTATCTCCTCGAAATGGTGTTGTATGAGTATCAGGAAGGTTGAAAAAAGTTGATAATGCTTCAAGTTCAATAGTGAAGACCGCGATGTTGAGAGTGGGTATTTGGAATGATATAACTCTAGTAGGATATCTTACCACATTTGAAAAAAATTACATAATATGATTAAGAAAGCTTCATGATATATATCAAAAGTGATCCCAATGGATTACATAAGGAAAGTATGTTCACTTCATCTGCAAACAACAAATATGGCTGAAAGCGACACACGGTGTGAGCAAAAATCATTCTTGCTTCAATTATCACTATTAAATGATGTGTGCCGCAGAAAATATATTAAGTCTAGCCTAGTCTAAAATATGTATTGTAAATAAAAATTGTATCATGGTTATAATGCCATTTATTGAAATAATTTGTTTTAATTGTGTTAACTCACTAACACATTTTGAATATCTAAACACACTACACTTACAATATTGTGCTGCCTGGAGTGCAATGTGTTGGCTCTTGAATATTTAAAAGAATCTCAAGGTACTGCCCTCACTCATTACCTGAGACCAACTGCACGACAAGATTTAATATCTTTCTTTAAAATGAGATCTTTATGAGGGTTGCCATATTGCTGTCCATTCTTAACCACAACAACGGGCTGCCACTGCTTGACAGTGCTTTTCTATTCTACATCAGCAATTAGGGATTTCAATTGCTCCGTCAACATTCGGCCATCCTACGTGTCGCTGCCCTCAGCGACAATTTATTATGTATGCTAATATAATTCTACTGATATAAAACTAAGATTTAGTACTGTGGTTAGTTAATCACCTACTACTACTACTACGCTTCATGCAAATAAGTACTTACTATTCTCTACATACTAATTCTCTCTAATTTACACTTCTTGTTGACGTCAGACAAGACTTATACCTTGATCTTGAACAACCGTTCAATAATCAATCTGTAAATTTTGATCATACTACCAGTCGGCATATCCAACGTATCTCGTTAGCCAACAGGACAGCTCAAGGCTACGGTTCTCAGCTCAGGATCTCCAATAATACACATTAAATATATAAATCCCACATTTTTTTTTTTTTTTTTTTTTTAAATTGCTTAACTTTTACGCAGCACTGATAATGGTGATTAGTTGGAGTCTTCTTCTTGAGAGTCATCATCGTCTGTATGAAAACTTTCTTCTGCTTCCTTCAGTTCTTCTAAGTTGCACCATGATCGCATCTTATCAGATGAATACACAGAATGAAAGGATTTACTGGCGTTCTTACGGAGGTCGGATATTGCATAGCGCTCCCGACCAAGATCCTTGTCTATTACATAGGGTCCTTTATATCGCGGAAGGTGTTTTCGCGGATGACCTGTAGCAGGAGGTTCATTACGATTTAAAACGAGATCTCCTGGGCTGTATTTTCTTGGCCGCAATCGATTTAAGTTGAAGTCATCTGCCTTTTGGTTCCGCTTTTCGTTCATCTGCTCAGCTATTTTCTCACGAAGCTGTGATAATGGTATTTCCTCTTCTTCATCACTAACGTCTTCATGTAGAGCAGCGGCGAGTTTGTTTTTTAGAATACTTTTAGGTTCGTATCCCAAAATAAGTTTTTGAGGAGAACATCCAGTGATTCTGTGCGGAAGACTATTTAAACTCCATTGGATAGCGGCAAGATTCTTATCCCAATCACGACCATCTTCTCTTTCTGTCATACTTGAGATAGCGGCCTTGATGGTACGGAAATATCTTTCTATCTGACCATTACCCCGAGGAGTTCGCACAGCTGTCAATATGTGCACAATACTGTTTTCATGGCAAAAGTTGTTAAAAAGCCCTGATGTATACGCCGTTCCGCGATCTGTGATGACTTGATCTGGAATACCCAAATACTGCGAGATTTCTTCTATCATTTGTATGACGTATGTCGACCTGGTGTTCTTCACTGCTTTTGTTATTATGAGTTTAGTAAAAGAATCTATTATTCCTATCAAATGTGTATTTCCCTTTGAACTTTTTGCATAAGGTCCCAAGTGGTCAATGTGTACCGTATGAAAGGGTCGCGGTTGTATCTCTCGTACATAAGCTTGAACACGTGTTTCATCCTTGTGCCGTTTATTATAAAGGCATTCCAAACAATTATCAATATATTTCTGAACTATTTTTCTCATTTTTGGAAACCAATAAGTCTTCTGAAGTTCTGTGATTGTCCGTTCAATTCCCATATGTCCTAGGTCGTTGTGGGCAGATCGAATAATACGCCAGCGTGTTCCACGTGGTGCACAAAATCTGAGTCCCTCTGGGGTTATCTTGAAAATACGTCCTCCTTTTATTTGATACTCTTTCTCGTAAGGTTTCCTATTTTTTTCTTTACTTTCCGTGCCTTCCAAAGTTTTTTTAATGTCTTGTAGAGATTCATCCTGCATTTGTAGTTGAGCAACCCAATCAGTTTCAGTTGTTCCAACAACCATAACTTTGTTACCCACTTCTTCAATTTCACTTGTCTTTTCTTGTAATTCTCTTAAAAGAGCATCCCTACTATATTTCCTGGCCATTTTTATTGATAAATAATATCACGACACGTTCACTTTACACTTCACACTATATATAATGTTTGTATATTCTATATTTGCACTTGACTGCACTCACTTGATCAATTTAATTCAAAGAACACGTGATACCAATTACTGAGATATTTCCCACAGCAAATCCAATACTTAAATGAAGAATAAAAAATTTGTGTAGCTCACCTTATTTTACCTCACCTTCGCTGCAGTACTCCTTACAGCTGTCCCTAATTCCCATCTATATTATTGACCCATGCACACAAAATATTTTTAAGATATTTTTAACAAAAAAGAACCGTACTTCATTCTTAAGATTTGCTGAAGTTTCCCAATTAACATTTTATGACATGTTCGACCCTTTTAATTTTTTTTTGCTAGGCACTTAGTCTCTAGAGCAATAATCTTAATATTGTCAGTAGGACTTGCCCGGCGCAAAACGTAATTAAGAGCCATGAACACAGTCTACTGTGAAATTTATTTTTATGATCCTTTTAGAGGGAACCGCACCTTGATCTCAGCCCTTCGCATAAACGTACAGGCAATGTGAATAGTTCGTCTCCGTCCATTCACTTTCTTTGGTATGTAGTGTAATAAACTGAATATTAGCAGTACATATTTCTTAGAAAATTGGATATTGGAGACAGAACAACAAAAAGGATTCGTACTTTGTTATCATTTTTTTTAGAATTCTTTGAATCTTTTTTACTTATCTTCCTATGTTGAACACAGCCGGTAGTCCTCAAGGCTTAGGTGATCCCACTTCTGATTAATGTTAACTCACTAACACATTTTGAATATCTAAACACACTACACTTACAATATTGTGCTGCCTGGAGTGCAATGTGTTGGCTCTTGAATATTTAAAAGAATCTCAAGGTACTGCCCTCACTCATTACCTGAGACCAACTGCACGACAAGATTTAATATCTTTCTTTAAAATGAGATCTTTATGAGGGTTGCCATATTGCTGTCCATTCTTAACCACAACAACGGGCTGCCACTGCTTGACAGTGCTTTTCTATTCTACATCAGCAATTAGGGATTTCAATTGCTCCGTCAACAATTGTATTATAGCTTAAGTCTAAAATCTTTTTTTCTTTAGTTCAGCAAGGCCAGGATTTCATAGATATAGACTGATCCTTATATTGAATATTCCTTATGCCTTTACACCAATGTGGCCTTAAAAGGTTCATGGTGCACCACTTTCACAAATAACATCTCTCCATCTTTACTTTTTGCGATCTTTGTTGGAGTATCCTGATTTTTCGACCTGTTGGTAGGGGACAGTCGACTCGTTTTTGGATGAAAAACTTTCTTCTTTATTTCTGGAAAGCATCGATTTCATAGATGTAGACTGAGCCTTATATGAATATTCTTTACTCCTTTCATCCGTAGGCTTTAGAAGGTTTGTAGTGTCCTTAGAGCTCATGTTGAAATTATTGCGTAATTAGCTTGCCAAGAAACAGTGATCTGTTTGGCTAAAGAGCAAAATATCAATTGCAAAAACAAGTTATGAAACTACTATTTATATGGATTTGGCACATTGTCTTGACCTCTGACGTCACCTTAACCTTTGAAACCGAAAGTGTCTGCTCTTGGGTTCACTTGGATGATGAGTAGTGCAAGTTGTATGGGAGATTATAATTAGCTGTGAGTAAACTGTAAAGAAGAAGATTTCTGATAACAGTATGTTCCATACATAATCTTACAGGTGGAAGAAAATTTTATAAGAATCTGGTAACTGCATTTCCTTATAAACCTTATATAAATTCATATGTGACCAAACCGAGCTATAGATTTTTGTTCTAGATGAATGCACATTATATATAATATCTGAAAATAGATAGCAGCAAAATGAAAGGCTATAAGAATTTGGTTGCAGTATATTCTATACAAAATCTAATAACCATAAGAAAAATTTTATAAGAATCTGATACCATGCTCAGTTCACAATTTAAAAAGTAGAAGAAAATTGTATAAGAATCTGGTAATAGTATGTTCCATACAAAATCTAACAAGCGAAAGAAAATTTTATAAGAATCTGGTAAGAATCCGGTAACAGTATGTTCCATACAAAATTTAACAGGCAGAAGAAAATTTCATTAGAATCTTGTAACAGTATGTTCCAAAGAAAAATCCAAGATTTTATGCATTTCCTGATATGTAAGCCTTATATAAATCCATATGTTCTATATAAGAAATCGGTATATAAATATCTGTTAAAAAATTAGTTAGGGTATATAGTGATTTTAAAAAATTCATATCTCCAAAATGGTGCGAGAACCAAAATCCAAAATCTACTAGGTAGCAGACAATTTTATAAGAATCTGGTATGTTCTATACAAAATCTAAAAGGGGAAGGGAAAATTGCACGAGAGTTCGGTTAGTGGTTAGTGTATTCCCGAATGCTGAACTGTTAAGATGGATATTGAAGAGTTTTTAGGAGAATATAATAACATTTGACTCGATGAGCATAAGAAACAAATTCAAGAATGCTATAACTTTTTAAAATTATATGAAAATATTGAAAAAGTCGAGTCAAAATTTGGTGAACACTTTATAAGCTGCCCTTGGTCAAGAGATGATTCAACGGATGGACCAGATACATGTGTATGTTGTGGTGTTGCTAGATGCCTAAAACAAGCTGTGAAGCTATATAAATTCTACCAAACATTGACAAAAAGTAATTACGAGGCATGCCTTAAAAAGTGCGATTTAACTTAGCACTAGAAATTCTCATTTTGTATACTTGGAGAGCTCATAAAGGATCATGTAAACTTACACTGTATGCAGATGCTGATTTCAACAACAGATTCATCAAACACAGGAAATTTTGATTACATACAGCTCTGTACCATAAGATTATAAGAATTAATACTTTTTAATTTTTAATAAATGATATTTTATATATGGCCTTCTTTTTATTCAATTTCCCATACTAAGTCCGGAACTCCCGAATAATGTTTGACCACTACAACGGGTGGTGGTAGCGGTGGGTGGTGGTGGTGGTGGTGGGTGGTGGTGGGTGGTGGTGGTGGTGGGGGGTGGTGGTGGGTGGTGGTGGTATTGGTTGTGGTGGTGGGTGCCTGGTCTTGGTATGGTGCTTGAAACGGATATTTGACGCATGGCATCAATGTGACGCTGACCTCTGACGTCACCTTTACCTATGAGACCAACCGGAAGTGAGGTCAGATAACAGCTTAACAGCTTTTATAACAAGTCTGATAACAGCTTAACAGCTTTAAACCAGCTTAACAGCTTTTAAAACAGGTCTGATAACAGCTTAACAGCTTCTGATAACAGCTTAACAGCTTTTAAATAGCTCTGATAACAGCTTAACGGCTTTTAAAACAGCTCTGATAACAGCTTAACAGCTTTCCAAACCAGCTTAACAGCTTTTAAAACAGCTCTGATAACAGCTTAACAGCTTCTGATAACAGCTTAACAGCTTTTAAAACAGCTCTGATAACAGCTTAACAGCTTCTGGTAACAGCTTAACAGCTTTTAAAACAGCTCTGATAACAGCTTAACAGCTTTTAAAACAGGTCTGATAACAGCTTAACAGCTTATAAAACAGGTCTGATAACAGCTTAACAGCTTTTAAAGCAGGTCTGATAACAGCTTAACAGCTTATAAAACAGGTCTGATAACAGCTTAACAGCTTTTAAAACAGCTCAGATAACAGCTTAACAGCTTATAAAACAGGTCTGATAACAGCTTAACAGCTTTTAAAACAGCTCAGATAACAGCTTAACAGCTTTTAAACAGCTCTAATAACAGCTTAACAGCTTTTAAAACAGCTCTGATAACAGCTTAACAGCTTTTCAAACAGCTCTGATAACAGCTTAACAGCTCTTAAACAGCTCTGATAACAATTTAACAGCTTTTAAAATAGCTCTGATAACAGCTTAACAGCTTTTAAAACAGGTCTGATAACAGCTTAACAGCTTATAAAACAGCTTTTTCAGCTCATCCGCAGATAGAAGGGTCGACCCTAGAGTAGTCAGCGTCAAATTGATGCCACGCGTCAAATATCCGTTTCAAGCACCATACCAAGACCAGGCACCCACCACCACAACCAATACCACCACCACCCACCACCACCCACCACCACCACCACCCACCACCACCCACCACCACCCACCACCACCACCACCCACCGCTACCACCACCCGTTGTAGTGGTCAAACATTATTCGGGAGTTCCGGACTTAGTATGGGAAATTGAATAAAAAGAAGGCCATATATAAAATATCATTTATTAAAAATTAAAAAGTATTAATTCTTATAATCTTATGGTACAGAGCTGTATGTAATCAAAATTTCCTGTGTTTGATGAATCTGTTGTTGAAATCAGCATCTGCATACAGTGTAAGTTTACATGATCCTTTATGAGCTCTCCAAGTATACAAAATGAGAATTTCTAGTGCTAAGTTAAATCGCACTTTTTAAGGCATGCCTCGTAATTACTTTTTGTCAATGTTTGGTAGAATTTGTATAGCTTCACAGCTTGTTTTAGGCATCTAGCAACACCACAACATACACATGTATCTGGTCCATCCGTTGAATCATCTCTTGACCAAGGGCAGCTTATAAAGTGTTCACCAAATTTTGACTCGAGTTTTTCAATATTTTCATATAATTTTAAAAAGTTATAGCATTCTTGAATTTGTTTCTTATGCTCATCGAGTAAAATGTTATTATATTCTCCTAAAAACTCTTCAATATCCATCTTAACAGTTCAGCATTCGGGAATACACTAACCACTAACCAAACTCTCGTGCAATTTTCCCTTCCCCTTTTAGATTTTGTATAGAACATACCAGATTCTTATAAAATTGTCTGCTACCTAGTAGATTTTGGATTTTGGTTCTCGCACCATTTTGGAGATATGAATTTTTTAAAATCACTATATACCCTAACTAATTTTTTAACAGATATTTATATACCGATTTTTTATATAGAACATATGGATTTATATAAGGCTTACACATCAGGAAATGCATAAAATCTTGGATTTTTCTTTGGAACATACTGTTACAAGATTCTAATAAAATTTTCTTCTGCCTGTTAAATTTTGTATGGAACATACTGTTACCGGATTCTTACCAGATTCTTATAAAATTTTCTTTCGCTTGTTAGATTTTGTATGGAACATACTATTACCAGATTCTTATACAATTTTCTTCTACTTTTTAAATTGTGAACTGAGCATGGTATCAGATTCTTATAAAATTTTTCTTATGGTTATTAGATTTTGTATAGAATATACTGCAACCAAATTCTTATAGCCTTTCATTTTGCTGCTATCTATTTTCAGATATTATATATAATGTGCATTCATCTAGAACAAAAATCTATAGCTCGGTTTGGTCACATATGAATTTATATAAGGTTTATAAGGAAATGCAGTTACCAGATTCTTATAAAATTTTCTTCCACCTGTAAGATTATGTATGGAACATACTGTTATCAGAAATCTTCTTCTTTACAGTTTACTCACAGCTAATTATAATCTCCCATACAACTTGCACTACTCATCATCCAAGTGAACCCAAGAGCAGACACTTTCGGTTTCAAAGGTTAAGGTGACGTCAGAGGTCAAGACAATGTGCCAAATCCATATAAATAGTAGTTTCATAACTTGTTTTTGCAATTGATATTTTGCTCTTTAGCCAAACAGATCACTGTTTCTTGGCAAGCTAATTACGCAATAATTTCAACATGAGCTCTAAGGACACTACAAACCTTCTAAAGCCTACGGATGAAAGGAGTAAAGAATATTCATATAAGGCTCAGTCTACATCTATGAAATCGATGCTTTCCAGAAATAAAGAAGAAAGTTTTTCATCCAAAAACGAGTCGACTGTCCCCTACCAACAGGTCGAAAAATCAGGATATTCCAACAAAGATCGCAAAAAGTAAAGATGGAGAGATGTTATTTGTGAAAGTGGTGCACCATGAACCTTTTAAGGCCACATTGGTGTAAAGGCATAAGGAATATTCAATATAAGGATCAGTCTATATCTATGAAATCCTGGCCTTGCTGAACTAAAGAAAAAAAGATTTTAGACTTAAGCTATAATACAATTGTTGACGGAGCAATTGAAATCCCTAATTGCTGATGTAGAATAGAAAAGCACTGTCAAGCAGTGGCAGCCCGTTGTTGTGGTTAAGAATGGACAGCAATATGGCAACCCTCATAAAGATCTCATTTTAAAGAAAGATATTAAATCTTGTCGTGCAGTTGGTCTCAGGTAATGAGTGAGGGCAGTACCTTGAGATTCTTTTAAATATTCAAGAGCCAACACATTGCACTCCAGGCAGCACAATATTGTAAGTGTAGTGTGTTTAGATATTCAAAATGTGTTAGTGAGTTAACATTAATCAGAAGTGGGATCACCTAAGCCTTGAGGACTACCGGCTGTGTTCAACATAGGAAGATAAGTAAAAAAGATTCAAAGAATTCTAAAAAAAATGATAACAAAGTACGAATCCTTTTTGTTGTTCTGTCTCCAATATCCAATTTTCTAAGAAATATGTACTGCTAATATTCAGTTTATTACACTACATACCAAAGAAAGTGAATGGACGGAGACGAACTATTCACATTGCCTGTACGTTTATGCGAAGGGCTGAGATCAAGGTGCGGTTCCCTCTAAAAGGATCATAAAAATAAATTTCACAGTAGACTGTGTTCATGGCTCTTAATTACGTTTTGCGCCGGGCAAGTCCTACTGACAATATTAAGATTATTGCTCTAGAGACTAAGTGCCTAGCAAAAAAAAAATTAAAAGGGTCGAACACGTCATAAAATGTTAATTGGGAAACTTCAGCAAATCTTAAGAATGAAGTACGGTTCTTTTTTGTTAAAAATATCTTAAAAATATTTTGTGTGCATGGGTCAATAATATAGATGGGAATTAGGGACAGCTGTAAGGAGTACTGCAGCGAAGGTGAGGTAAAATAAGGTGAGCTACACAAATTTTTTATTCTTCATTTAAGTATTGGATTTGCTGTGGGAAATATCTCAGTAATTGGTATCACGTGTTCTTTGAATTAAATTGATCAAGTGAGTGCAGTCAAGTGCAAATATAGAATATACAAACATTATATATAGTGTGAAGTGTAAAGTGAACGTGTCGTGATATTATTTATCAATAAAAATGGTCAGGAAATATAGTAGGGATGCTCTTTTAAGAGAATTACAAGAAAAGACAAGTGAAATTGAAGAAGTGGGTAACAAAGTTATGGTTGTTGGAACAACTGAAACTGATTGGGTTGCTCAACTACAAATGCAGGATGAATCTCTACAAGACATTAAAAAAACTTTGGAAGGCACGGAAAGTAAAGAAAAAAATAGGAAACCTTACGAGAAAGAGTATCAAATAAAAGGAGGACGTATTTTCAAGATAACCCCAGAGGGACTCAGATTTTGTGCACCACGTGGAACACGCTGGCGTATTATTCGATCTGCCCACAACGACCTAGGACATATGGGAATTGAACGGACAATCACAGAACTTCAGAAGACTTATTGGTTTCCAAAAATGAGAAAAATAGTTCAGAAATATATTGATAATTGTTTGGAATGCCTTTATAATAAACGGCACAAGGATGAAACACGTGTTCAAGCTTATGTACGAGAGATACAACCGCGACCCTTTCATACGGTACACATTGACCACTTGGGACCTTATGCAAAAAGTTCAAAGGGAAATACACATTTGATAGGAATAATAGATTCTTTTACTAAACTCATAATAACAAAAGCAGTGAAGAACACCAGGTCGACATACGTCATACAAATGATAGAAGAAATCTCGCAGTATTTGGGTATTCCAGATCAAGTCATCACAGATCGCGGAACGGCGTATACATCAGGGCTTTTTAACAACTTTTGCCATGAAAACAGTATTGTGCACATATTGACAGCTGTGCGAACTCCTCGGGGTAATGGTCAGATAGAAAGATATTTCCGTACCATCAAGGCCGCTATCTCAAGTATGACAGAAAGAGAAGATGGTCGTGATTGGGATAAGAATCTTGCCGCTATCCAATGGAGTTTAAATAGTCTTCCGCACAGAATCACTGGATGTTCTCCTCAAAAACTTATTTTGGGATACGAACCTAAAAGTATTCTAAAAAACAAACTCGCCGCTGCTCTACATGAAGACGTTAGTGATGAAGAAGAGGAAATACCATTATCACAGCTTCGTGAGAAAATAGCTGAGCAGATGAACGAAAAGCGGAACCAAAAGGCAGATGACTTCAACTTAAATCGATTGCGGCCAAGAAAATACAGCCCAGGAGATCTCGTTTTAAATCGTAATGAACCTCCTGCTACAGGTCATCCGCGAAAACACCTTCCGCGATATAAAGGACCCTATGTAATAGACAAGGATCTTGGTCGGGAGCGCTATGCAATATCCGACCTCCGTAAGAACGCCAGTAAATCCTTTCATTCTGTGTATTCATCTGATAAGATGCGATCATGGTGCAACTTAGAAGAACTGAAGGAAGCAGAAGAAAGTTTTCATACAGACGATGATGACTCTCAAGAAGAAGACTCCAACTAATCACCATTATCAGTGCTGCGTAAAAGTTAAGCAATTTAAAAAAAAAAAAAAAAAAAAAATGTGGGATTTATATATTTAATGTGTATTATTGGAGATCCTGAGCTGAGAACCGTAGCCTTGAGCTGTCCTGTTGGCTAACGAGATACGTTGGATATGCCGACTGGTAGTATGATCAAAATTTACAGATTGATTATTGAACGGTTGTTCAAGATCAAGGTATAAGTCTTGTCTGACGTCAACAAGAAGTGTAAATTAGAGAGAATTAGTATGTAGAGAATAGTAAGTACTTATTTGCATGAAGCGTAGTAGTAGTAGTAGGTGATTAACTAACCACAGTACTAAATCTTAGTTTTATATCAGTAGAATTATATTAGCATACATAATAAATTGTCGCTGAGGGCAGCGACACGTAGGATGGCCGAATGTTGACGGAGCAATTGAAATCCCTAATTGCTGATGTAGAATAGAAAAGCACTGTCAAGCAGTGGCAGCCCGTTGTTGTGGTTAAGAATGGACAGCAATATGGCAACCCTCATAAAGATCTCATTTTAAAGAAAGATATTAAATCTTGTCGTGCAGTTGGTCTCAGGTAATGAGTGAGGGCAGTACCTTGAGATTCTTTTAAATATTCAAGAGCCAACACATTGCACTCCAGGCAGCACAATATTGTAAGTGTAGTGTGTTTAGATATTCAAAATGTGTTAGTGAGTTAACACAATTAAAACAAATTATTTCAATAAATGGCATTATAACCATGATACAATTTTT
Source organism: Dioctria rufipes (assembly GCA_963924295.1). Taxonomy (NCBI): domain Eukaryota; kingdom Metazoa; phylum Arthropoda; class Insecta; order Diptera; family Asilidae; genus Dioctria; species Dioctria rufipes. The sequence continues at coordinate 101,836,847 of OZ002741.1, read as the reverse complement.
ATTTACAATACATATTTTAGACTAGGCTAGACTTAATATATTTTCTGCGGCACACATCATTTAATAGTGATAATTGAAGCAAGAATGATTTTTGCTCACACCGTGTGTCGCTTTCAGCCATATTTGTTGTTTGCAGATGAAGTGAACATACTTTCCTTATGTAATCCATTGGGATCACTTTTGATATATATCATGAAGCTTTCTTAATCATATTATGTAATTTTTTTCAAATGTGGTAAGATATCCTACTAGAGTTATATCATTCCAAATACCCACTCTCAACATCGCGGTCTTCACTATTGAACTTGAAGCATTATCAACTTTTTTCAACCTTCCTGATACTCATACAACACCATTTCGAGGAGATAAATGCCAAATACCATCCAGCAAAACTTTTAACTTAATACATAACTTACAGTACCTACTCTCAACCCACCACCACGATCTTTAATATGGACATGGAGAATTATCATATATCCAGCGAGATTGCTGATTAGGATTTTACTGCTTATTCATAGCTCCCATACAACTTCCACTACTCACCTCAGACAACATATCATACCACATTAATATCATAACACAGCGTTCGTCTATTAAAGCTTTTAATTTAACCCACTCTCAACTTAATGGTAAGTAAACAATGTACCTGCCCCCAATAGTATGAAGATAAAATTATCATATTCTTATCAGCTTCATGTGAACTATGATATCGGGGAATCAATCAAATCTCATAACAGTGTGACTGATTGAGAAATTTTATTGAAAATAAAAAACAATTCGTCATAAAGACTTTTCAATACAAACTCCTAGATACAAAAAAAGCATTAATCGCTCAATTTGCCTGCTTTACTCGGCTATATATGTTTACGCAAGATATCAAATTACCAGCGACCTGGCCACCTTTTCTAATGCTTTAATTTCCATTACTTCTAATGATTTCATGTGTCTTACCATCCCAAGCAGCCGTGATCAATTTTTACACATCGAATATCATAACATGATCACTCTTGTTTATAAAAGACACCTACAGACCACAACTTACGTAATAGTTGTTGTTGTTGTTTTTTTCAGCAAAAGAAATTTTCAAGTATATCTTCCACTACTCATCTAAGACATCATATCCCACAGATTAATATCGGTTGTTGTTGTTTTCAGTTAAAGAAATTGGGAATCTTACATAAATCGCTCAATTTGTTTACTTTAATCGGCTGCTGTGCGAATTTGTTTACATTATTCGACTGCGAATTTGTTTACTTTGCTGGACTGTGCGAATTTGTTTATGCAAGGAATAAGATCAGAAGCATTCCACCTGAAGAGCAAAATTACACATTTACTAATTTCCATTACTTATCTAAGTGAACATATCTACCTACATTCGCCCCAATCAGCTTCGCCTGATCTATTTTTAGATATATGATCATATGGTGCAATCTTGTTTATAAAAAACACCGACAGATTAATATCATCAAATCTTTAATCCACAACTTATTAGCTCTCTCCAGCATAGGGAAATAGCATAGGTTTTCGATTTTGTTTCTGGAGTTCGCTTATTTAGCTGAGGGGATCAGCCAACCAGATGACGTCATACTCTGGTTTATCAGACGGTAGGAAAGGAATTCCCTGTGATGTAGACCTGTGCGAAGAGGCGATATCAAACTACCAGCCACCTGGCCCCTGGTGTGTGTGTGTGTGTGTGTGTGTGTAAATATCGCTCAATTTGTTTACTTTACTCGGTTGCGATTTTGTTTACATTATTCAGAATTTGATTATCGGACATATCCAAGTCAACATACCTACATTGGTTGTTGTTGTTGGCATAAGTATCCTCCTAAAAGAAAACTTCAAGATAATGTCAAAATTGCAGTACAAAAGCCCCCTTACCCCCTCTCCTCCCCCTCCCAGAACCCTCAGTGATCCAGAAGGAATTCCCCAGGCAGGCCCTGTGACGTAGACCACTAGACGGATTCCCCCAGTGGCCCAGAACCCCGGTCCAGAACCACCAAAATAGTTGGAATTTTCCGGACACTTTTTATTTCCATGAGCAAAAAATAACTTGAATTATTAATACGCTAATATCTCGAAAACCATAGCCCGTAGAGGATTTCTGATAAAAATTTCGTTCCCCCTCTAACCCCCCGCCCCCTATAACACCTTCTAGAATCTATTGGCATGAACAAAACTATCCTAGGAAGCTTGAATTATTAATAATATTAACTATATCTGAAAACGTAAAATCGCTAATATCTCGAAAACCAGAGCCCGTAGAGGATTTCTGATGGAAATTTCGTCCCCCCTAGTATCCCTACCCCCACCATCTAGAATCCATTGGCATGAACAAAAATTTCCTAGCGTTAACTTTAATTATTACTAATATTAGTTCAAAACCAAAAGCCTACATTTAGGCGCACCACATATCTATCCAAGAAAACCGTAGTACCGGCTAATGCCGCTAGGGCGCAGTCAAGACCAAATCCATCAATAAAGCTTCCCACCCCCTTCACAACTGAAAGTGATCTCGTATCCCAAAACTCGAGATGAAAAACTTGGAGGCTACGAGTCTGAGATGAAAAATAAGCGAACTCCAGAAACAAAATTGAAATCCTATGCTATTTCCCTATGCTGGAGAGTGCTAAAAGTGGTCTCGTATCCCCAAAATGGTCTCGTATCCCCAAGATTCGAGATGAAAAATAGGCGCACTTCAGAAACAAAATCGAAATCCTATGCTATTTCCCTATGCTGGAGAGTGCTAAAAGTGGTCTCGTATCCCCCAAAGTGGCCTCGTATCCCCAACATCCAAGACATAAACCAGGACATCCAAGGCACAAACCCACATTTAGTATGGATTTACACCACCTAGCGACGGTGGCGCCATCTGTGGCGAAATCCTGGAAGCTAAAACAGTGATCCAGAACTCCCATAGTATATCTACTGACTTCACCAAACCGTTCGTTATCCAGTGTGATGCGAGTCAACAAAGTAATGAGGGAGTGCTGTTACAACTAGATGACGATGGCCACGAGAAGCCAATCGCCTACGTCTCGAAAAAGTTGAATTCAGAACAGCGAAATTATACCGTCACGGAGCAGGAATGCTTAGCAGCATTATTAAGTATGCAGAAGTACCGGCCCTTCTCAGAGATTATGCCATTTAAGATCGTGACTCATCGTGCGAGCTAGAAATGGCTGATATCCCAAAAGGACCTCAGTGGTCGACTTGCGCGGTGGAGTCTGCAGCTTCAGAGCTTCGACTTCACTATCGAGCATCGGAAAGGAAACCTGCATATCGTTCCTGATGCGCTGTCATGGATTCACTGTGACAGCCTTACAACTGCTGAAGATCCTGGCCCAGTGATTGACCTTCGTTATCCATATTTAATTTCGTTGGAATATGAGGAGCTGAGTAAAAAGGTCAAATCAACTTCTGATAAATTACCAAATCTCTGCGTCAGGGATGACTTCGTGTATATTCGCACTGTTCCCAGAACAGGCGATCCGATTCAGAAATTTGAAGCTTGGAAGCTTTGGATTCCGCGCGGGCTTATCTCCGACGTCATTTCAAGAGTACATGATCCGCGGCTAGCGTCGCATGGAGGAATAGGGAAAACTCTGGAACGCTTAAGACGACATCTGTACTGGCCTCGAATGACAGTTGATGTCACAAACTACGTAGGTGGCTGTGACGTGTGTAAGGAAACTAAAGACCCTAAGACCATTCTTAGACCACCAATGGGAGTCAGCCTGTGACAGAAAGACCGTGGCAAAAGTTGTACATCGATTTCTTAGGTCCATATCCCAGATCGACAAGCGGAAATGTCTGTATCCTGATAGGTCTTGACCACTTCTCCAAATTTCCAATTCTTACACCAATGAGGAAAGCATTTACTCTTAATGTGTGTGAGTACATTGACGTTCAGAGTTCCGGAGACTATAGTCTCCGACAACGATGTTCAGTTTTGTTTAGTTAAATTCACTAAACTACTGGAAAAATATGGTGTCAAGAAGTTGTGAACAGCAGTTTATTCACCGCAAGCCAACGCGTCAGAACGAGTGAAGCGATCTCTATTGTCGGGAATTAGAACTTAAGGCAGAAACACATCCAAGCAAGCCTCAGGCCTGGTCTCTCTCAGGCATCCTCGCAGCTCGCCTCAAGGCTTGCCTTAGAGAAATGAAAACAAAATGATACCACCGGGCTCTGTACAATATACTGTGGCTCGGTGCTGTCATTTTAATTTTGTTAGTACATCTGTTGACAGAAGTAGGCCTGAGAGAGAAAAATCTCGAACATTGAGCAAAGCGAGCTTTGCGGCTAGGCCTTGAGGCTAGCTGCTAGCTTGGTTTTGTGTTGCATCATTTAAAACCCCGTGTTGGAAATTTTGACAACATCTCGAGGAAGCCTCGAGGCCTGGATGTGTTTCTGCCATTATATTCAAAAAGAACAGAATAAGTGGGACGAGAAGCTGAGCCATATCGCTAGCTCTCTTAGGAGCTCTGTCCATCAAGCAACTGGCTTCTCGCCCTACAGAGTTTTGTTCGGTCAACAGATGATTGACCACGCGAGCTCGTATCCCATCCTTAAAAGCCTAGAAACACTGAATGAGCCTTTAAGAGTGGATGCTGAAGACAACCTAAGATTGATCCGTCTGAGAGCGTAGGAAAATTTGAGCTACGTGTTCGAACAGGGTTCAAACGCTTATATACTTAGAGCGAAACCTGTCAGTTTTAGAATTGGTTAAGAAGTATACAGACGAAATTTTACACAGAGTAATTTCCAGAAACAGACCAGTGCTAAATTAGGACGTAAATTTTTAAAGTCTCGCGTCAAAGCAAAAAGGGGAAATTCCATCTATGAGCTTAAGGATCTGCAAGGCAGGTCAATAGGAACTTACCATGCTAAAGATATTAGGCCCTGATCGCAACTAACTCAACTAAGAGATCTGTCATACTTACCGGATGTATATCTTTCAATCCTGGTAGCCCGAAGAAGGCATCCAGCCAGTTTAACTGGTAGTTACAGGATACCAATGTGCCGCTTAGAACCTTCCCAGCCTAGTGGCCGGTATACCTTTTGTTAGTAGACTCACTTTTTCACATCCCCTAGCCTGACAATGCGTCAGAGCCCCTCTCACATGGTACTCTACGGAGGTTATTCCGCCGTAGGAATCTCACTTGTACAATGCCTTCGCAAAAATATTAATATCTGTTGTGTCAATACTCTTACAAGGTAACTGAAGACAGTGAAGACCAGAGCCGTGTGGGGTGACTTGGAGACACTTCCTTGAACGAGTGTTGGTCTGCGATCAGAGGGAGATGTTGGGACCGGGGGAGGCTTCGCTATCGGTTAGTTAGCTAACTGATCGCGGGGTTTCCTCAACCAAGCCGTTGGGCGCCTGCAGTGATGAGGCCTATGTTTAAGACCGGCTAGCTCAGTCGACAGCTTTTCAGTGTCGTCTGGACCACAGGTGGACTAGACGACCCTGCACTGTTATGGTCGTAGCATACTGTATGCAGCAGTATGCTACACTGATAGCTAGCAACGGTATGCTACACGTAAACTACGACAGATGTAGCAGTGCGGACATCAGCCCATACCGCGAATGTTCTGCCACTGTCGCACAGCCACACAAAATAAGCCCAGCTAGGACAAAGTACGCACAGAAAGGACTGACAAGGAAGAAGAAGAATCCGATAGGCAGGAAAACTGTGGTCTTTTTTAAGAGTAGCCATTTTGGTTCACAAGTGAAATCTAAGCAGAAGTGACTCGGGAAGGTTATGCCTTGATAGTGTTAGAAATCCAGACAAAGAGGAAAGAAAGGTTAGAATCACAAGGTGAAGTAGTAGCAGAAAGAATAAGTACGAAAAAGGAAACGAAACAAAGAAAAGCTACGAAAAGGGAAACGAGCGGTCAAAATATCCCTGCATTGCAAGTAAGTATCAAGAAAATGCTCAATTTACCCTTTAATAAACTCGCCACTTCTTCCACAAAGTAAATTGCACTGGTGTAAGACAGGAGAATTTTTCCCAGTCAAGAGCCCACCGGCAGAGACAAACATCACTTCCTCAGTATTACGGATGCAGGCGTCATTGTTGTTGGGGTACGGAATAACATCGGGCTCAAATTGAAAAAAAGAAAAAGAAAAGAAAACAATAATCCAAACGCCCACCGATAGATACGTCCATTTTGAGGCACCCTCATCTATATATCGATGTCCAACTGTAGAAAATTCTAACCAAAATGGTATCGTCTGAATCAGCGTTCCCCGCCATTCTCAGAATCTGGCTGAAAAAACGGGTGCTTGGTCCACTAGCTGAAAAGAGTGTATGCTCTACTGCAGGCAAAGATTATAAAACAGGAGGCAGCTGCCTACCTGAAGTATTCAATACGAATTGTTATCAAAAAGCCGAAGCAAGCAGGAAGGAAATCAGGCTGGAGAGTTCCATATCTTAAATTATAACGAAACAAAAAACAAATTAATTTAGTGATTAGATCTTACGATATTAGTATACTTTTAGTAATTTATTGGCATAGCCACGTCACTAAGCTCGTGTGTACATATAGGACCACCATACAATGCTTTATCGAGAACGTGACAAGCATTTGACCAGTGTGACCAGTGTGGACGTAATCGGTCGAATTTTTTTCATGAAATAATCACCCATAGGTGGAAAACGAAAAGTCACAAAAAAAAGAAAAAAACGGTATGAAAAGAAGACAGATGATAGTTTCTTTTCGAAATAGTTAAGGTTGCTAAGTATGGTGATAGTTCGGTAGTAGTCTAAAATAATAAACTTTATTTCCATACAGGTTGCATAAAATCATCCAGGGCGCTCCTTAGGGTACAGGATGACGTGTAAGTAAATGGATTAAAATTGCAATTCATGGTGCACTTTACGTATTTGATAGATTTGTTTTACAATCAGTGATTGGATAGAATTATTTTTGTATTGTTCTCCTCATTTCGATTTAGTCGGATAGGTTATCTGAGTCAATGTTATGGGCCGGTAAGCAGAAGATTCTTCCAGCAGCCAAGGCCGCATTCTACCGAAATAATCAGCAGTTGCTAAACAATAACCTCGCATGGTATTGTTCTGCAACTGTCGGTTAAGCGCTTACTTGAGCAATCGACGATTACGATAATAATTAACCTCGCATGGTAATTATTATATAAGACGGTTGTTTACAACTAAGCGAATCTGGTGCTGCAACCGGTAGAACAAACAAAGAAAGTTTACTTCCGAATATCGGACATAAAAAGACTAATGACTGGTCTGGTGAGTGCCGTGTAGTTATCAGTCATCGCGTTCGTAAGTTTCGGTTCGAGTCAGATTACCAAGTAGGTCAGTTCGAAAGTCGGAATAATTGTTTGAAGTAATTCGTGTTAAGATAGGTCAGTTTACGGTAAAGAAAGAATTTTAAATGTGTTAAAGAAATTCGAGTGTTGTTTTCATTGAAGAGTGATAGTGATCATGGCTAATTAATATTTTGTGTTGTTTGATTGCTAAGGGCAATTGGCGCAGCCTGTTTTTAAGGTATTGTGATTTTCACAATTGATTTTTTTATTGTGGGAGTTAACGCTTTTCTGCTCCGTTATAAATTTTCTTTTCTTTTCAGGTTAAATTAAGTTTTATTTTTTGTGATTTTTATGTTTTTTTTTTGTGAAATTAAATTTTAAATTACACTTACGTCATTTGAGAAGTTGATCTTTATCAGCTACTCCACACAAACATACACTGGGAGCAAAGCTAATTTAGCTACTCCAAACACACACACTCGGAATAAAACCAATTTAGCTACTCCAAAACACACACACTGGAAGCAAAGCTAATTTAGCTACTCCAAACACACATACTGGGAGCAAAGCTAACTTAGCTACTCCGGTTATATACGTAGGTACATACAAGAGGGCAACAGTTGGGAAACGGGGAGCGGCAGCTGAAGAGCTTTCCCCCAGCTGCCTTCCACTAACGGTCTTGGAGAGGGTAGGCTTATATAAGGTAGGAAACAATGAAATGGAATTAAGTCTAATGAATAACTGCATCATCATGGTCGAAGCTGACATAGGTGTAGAAGGTAAGTTATCATCGGGATCTATATGTAATATAGTTAAGATAAATCGGGTAAGAAAAGATACACCAGTCCAAACGCAGAAGAAAATAATATTTGGTGGCTTGTTTGGAGCTCAAAGTAGCTCAATAGGGACTTGCGAAGCCAAGATGCGCGTGGGAAATAAGGTACAGACCTGTGAGTTCAATACAATCCAGGAAACGGACTCGACATCTGCAGACGGCATATTGGGAATGGCATTTTTAAGACACAAGGCACCAATTGACAGTGTCAATAAGAAACTAGTAATAAAAGGAACAGACGAGCACAAGACGAAACTACCTCTTTTTGGAAATATTACAGGTAAAGAAGCGGCCATTACATTAGCAAGGGAGAGATGCCTTCAGGAAAAGGGGTACAAGCCAGAAATAGCAGAGCTTAAGGGGACTCCCCAAGTAAAGTGGAACAAAGAATAGTGGATTGAATCAACGGCTTGAAGAATATTATAACCAGTGTGGAAACAGCGTCCAATAATGTATATATATATATATATAATCAAATATCTGGGTTATCGAGAACAGTCTCAGAAAGCGAGAAAAGCGAGAGATTAGACAAATAATCAAGAAGAGGAAATTAGGAATTTAGCTTCAGCAATGGCCAGAATATGCCCTGGCTTCAGCACGTAGAATAGAGATCAAAACAAATAAAGACATAGGGGTAAGATAGCCAGAGGAGATGTGGGGCAAACCACAAGCAAACGAAATAGAGGAAAGGGATAAGGAAGCGGACCTTCCGCTGACGGCGGTCGAAATTCAATCTCTTCCGATCACTAACTGTGCAGGAGCTTCAGGTAGTAAAAGACCTTGCTGCAGTGAAAGCACAAGAGCAAGGTAGCACGCGTTAAGGATCACAGGTACACAGTAAGCGGCAATGCGCTTAGAGTCAAGAACAGAACAACTAGTAAAAATTTAGGTAGAAAGTAACGATGCACTGGTTTGTATGGCAGAAGAAATCAGGCGGGACATACTGCGGCAATACTATTGTTAGGCCAAAGACTGGCCAGGCATATGTAGGTATCGTTAACGCTAGGACGGACCCAGTTGAAGTTGTTAATTTTAGGCCCCAGCTGGAAAAATTAGATAGGTATCTGGTGAAGTTACTGAAGAGGGAGCCAGGTACATTAAAAGTAAATCAGCAACGGCTTAAGTAGATGAAACAATCTGTGTGGCTGGGGGAAGGGCTGAATTCAGAAGAGAAAGAGGCAGTAATGCAAATCTGCTAGAATACAGCGATATTTTTCACTTGCCTGGAGATAAGTTGACATACACTCTAACAAAAATGTTCAAACTCCCCTTGATGGCTAATACCGGGCCCATAAATAAAAAACAATACAGAATGCAAGAAGCCCACAGAGAGGAATGGCAGGAGGAAATTAAAAAGCTGTTAGAGGAAGACATCAGTGAGCACAGCAATAGCCCCTTTAATTTTCCAGTGTTATTAATACCGTCTGTCTACCTGTTACGGTTAATGAGATACATCCCGGTGACTAAAAGTTAATAACAAGAATGAGATAAATCACGTTTCTTGTATGGGGGCCCCCTTTAATTTTTAATTTAATTTTATTTTTATTATTTGTTGTTATAGTGGTAATAATAATAAAGTACACAGTCTGTCAAAATTTCAATTCTCTACCTATTATGGTTCATGAGATACAATCTGATGACGGACGGACAACGAAGTCTTAGTAATAGGGTTCCTGTTGTTACCTTTTGGGTACGGAACCCTAAAAAGGGAACCGGCGAAGCAGGTAAGCGAAAGTATAGACTGTACGTGGACTTTCGTGAGCTTAACAAAGTCTGTATCCTATTTTCTTACCCATACCACGGATAGAGGATATCCTGGATAGGCTGCGTCATTCTAGGTACTTTACTACTTTAGATCTTGCCAATGGTTAACATCAGATGTTGGTCGACCTAGCAGATCGCGAAAAGGCTGTTTTTAGCATAAATTTCAGCCACTCAGCCACTTCCATTACAAGAGATTACCATTCGGCTTAAAAACAGCGCCTCCATTCTTTCAATCTTTATTAAACGGGCTATTAACAGGCATGCTTTGTGTACCTTGATGACGTAGTAATATTTGTAATATTTGCGAAAAATTTGAATGACCATAATGAAAAGCTACGGGAAGTACTTCAACGTCTTAGGAAACATAACTTGAAACTGCAATCTATAAAATGTCAATTCCTGAAAAAGGAGGTAGTATACCTTGGGCATGTTTGCTCGGAGAAAGGTATACAACCTGACAAACGGTTAGTAGAAGTGGTACAAAACTTCCCGCGACCAAGAACAGTGAGACAGGTACAGTCTTTCTTGGTCCTGGGAAACTACTATCGTAAATTCGTTCCTAATTTTTAAAGATCTTGGCTCCAATTAATAACCGTTTGAGCAAAAAGATGAAGTTCAATTGGGGGCTAGAATGCGAGAATTCCTATAAGGTGATTAAAGATGCTCTAACATCACCACCAGTATTATCTTACCCGATTTTTGATAAGGAATTCACAGTCATCACGGATGCAAGTGGGGAGTCATTAGGAGCGGTCTTGGAGCAAGAAGGTCAGCCGGTTAGTTATGCCAGCCGCACATTGAACCAAGCCGAAAAAAATTACTCAACCGGAACTGGAATTGCTAGCCATTGTATGGACAGTACGTAATTATAAATGCTACCTGCTTGGAAGACATTTTAAAGTCATAACCGACCATCAACCACTTCGAGGAATTTTTAAGGTTAAGGAAACCACATCTCGCATGGTGAGGTTCCACCAAAAACTTTCGGAGTATGATTTTAAGATTATCTACAAGAAGGGAAAAGAAAATGGCAATGCGGATGCTCTCAGCAAAATTACACGAGATATAGACAAAGGTGAATACAAGTGTGGTAGCGAGTACCCATGCTTCGAAATGACCCGAGCGCAAGCTAAAAGAAAGGGAAACGAGGAAAATCAGAAAAAAAGACTTTTCTCTAAAATCCGTAGATTAATGGGATGACATAGATGAGACGAAAGAAATAAGGCTCCAGAAGAACACAAGACCCAAGTATATAACGGACCCAGGGGACATAGGGATTATATTGAGAAATATTTCGGAAGGAACAAAAGCGTTTCTATTATTGGAGTGGAATGAAGAACGATATCTCTAAACATGTTCGGCGCTGTGTGAAATGTCAAAGAAATAAACGTTCTAAGACTAATAAAATGCCGTTGGTGATAACAGAAATTTCGGAGAAGCCTTTCGATAAAGTATACGTTGATCTAGTTGGCCCGCTGCAGACAAGTCACAACGGAAATAAGTATATTCTGTTCATGATAGATGATCTCACTAGGTTCGTCGATTTTGTAGCAATACCAGATCAAGAGGCGAATACTGTGGCTCGGGTCTTATTCGAACAAATACTTAGTAGATACACATTACCCAAGCAGCTTGTAGCAGATCAGGGTGCAAATTTTACGGGCGAAGTCATGAAAGCATTGTGAAAATTACTGAGGATTAAGAAACTGCGAGCTACCGCGTATAATCCCCAGTCAAATGCGGTAGAAAGACAGCACAATCGACACTTACCAATTATCTGAAGAGCTTTGTCGATGAGGAACCTAGAACTTGGGAAAAATTTTTGAGGACGGCAGCGCATGCTTATAATAACACAATGCATATGGGTACTAAACTGACACCAATGGAAATCTTGTTCGGGTTTGTATCCGAAGCTCCTAGTACTTTGCAACGTAAAGCAGAGCCAGTGTATAATGCCGACAGGTATCATGCAGTGCTGCGGTTTAAATTACAGAGAGCTTTGGAAGTAGCTCGGAAGAATTTACAGAAAAGTAGGCTCAAAGCAAAAGGTACTACGACAGATCTACTAGGATAGAAGTTCTCCATGTAGGAGAAAAGGTTTTGGTCAAAGACTTAGCGCGGGCTGGAAAACTAACATCAATTTTTAAGGGACCCTACGAGATGATATACATACACAACCCGGAGAATATAAAAGTACTCCAGAGCAAAAAATTCAACCGGGTACACGTAAATCGCTTGAAAATATTTCAGGATTAATTTTAATTTCTTTTTAATTTAACATCCAATTTGCTTTTATTGCTGAATAATCAATTTAAATTTTCCAGAAATAACATCCCACAAATCCAGAGACGCAATAGGAACTGAGGATCGCAGCAGGTTTTTGTTTCTATCCGTCTAGGTTGAGCCAATACCAGCACGAGAAGCTTTGTGTTTTTAGGAGAAGGAAAGGCGAAAGAGGTGGAATAAGTTTAAAAAAAGTAAAGAGGTCTTGGGAAAATATACATATACCTAAGAATACGTAGCATTCAAGTACGTATAAATATGAAATATAAGTTTTTAATACGCCTTGCGAATAAGAAAATAAGATAAGGAGGTTGCCAGTAATTTGCAGTAGAGATAAGTTTCAATAGTAATCGGGAATTCCAACACCATGCCGACGGTAATTGTGGTAATCTTGGCATCTATAGCGGTCATATATGCAGAGAATGTGGGGGCTTTTTATAAAGCCGATAGCAGATTCAGGAGTACTATTTGAGCAAATAGGGAAGGTTAACTTTTATACCAACCATTGGACCATCTTGTCGAAACTAGAGGTATCTGATTTATCAAAGGAGCTTATATTCGCCAACAATTGCAACAATCTTATCACGCGACTATGTGCCGAGATCAGTCATTCCGGAATAGTCAAATACGAGGTAGTAGCAAAGGAGTTAAGATGCTGGGTAGCTAAAATCAAACGACAACATGAGGAACTAACCCATCATACACATGAAGAAGAGAAAGTTTGTCGCAAAAAACATTCTTTCTTTGATGGAATAGGTTCAATGTTCAATACCCTATTCGGAACGATGGATCACGCTGACTCAGGGGAAATACGTGCATCATTAGACGAGATAAACGGAAAAGAGAACCGGACGTTTAACATCCTCAAAGAACAGACTACTGTAGTAAAATCAAGCCTGGACCTATTTAACGTATCGCGGGAGAAGTTGAAAAATAAGATTTCAGCTATCGAAAAATGAAAGCGAAGAGCTAACCGCATTACAGTTGAGACTAAAGCTGAATGAAATTATTACAATGATGATTCTCCAACTACGAGAAATCAGTGACTCTTTAGATACTTTATCAGATATGCTGGTCTCACTAAGCATGGGAAAGCTACACCCACTAATAATCCATGCGAAGGAGATAGCAGATATCATGAGTAACGCCAAGCGGCAGTTGGACCTGGACGAGAGATTTCAAAACTTTCAAATTCTAAACCAAATTGCGAAGGTAAATCCCTTCAGGTAGATCAACAAATATTGGTTAAGATTGATATTCCTCAACCTCAACTAACAACATTTGATCTGCATAAAGTTTATACAATACCTTTATCAGTGTGTGAGGAAGGTTTCCACATCTACAATTTAAACATTGAATTTGTGGCAGCAAACAACCACGAGCGACAGTACGTGTTGTCGAGTCACCCGCAGTATAACAAATGCCAGCAGATCATGACCAGCGCGGACCACCCACAACTTCTGTGTCCACAACTGGGCCCAACCATCACGGCCATCGGGGACAACTGTGTGCTGAATCTTTTCCGGAGCTTTAATGTGAACACTAGGGCATGCGAAGTGAGAATAGTTTCAAAATGGAATGGCCTGGTTAGAATGGTGACTAAAAATTACTTGATCTTTGTGATGTCTGGAGAAACTAAATTGGAAGTAAACTGCAAGAATAGGCCAATAGGAAGAAAAAACAGACAATGAAGAGTACCAGTCGACTGTCGAGATTGCCGACCATCCAGATGTCCAAGCCCGTCCGAAGTATGCAAAAGAGTCATCGCTTGAAGAACCAGAACCGAACCTTAGCATCGAGATCATCCCCACAACAGCCAATATATCTCCCATAATCCTGCCAAACGTCATTAAAAAAGAACTGGTACAGCTGAAGTAACCATTAAGTTTTATAATTAGATGTGTTAGGATAGTTATGTAACGTTTAGGGACAACCCGTCTAGTTAGAAAGCAAGGTAAAGCGAAGCAAACTCATAAAATTGTAATCATGGGAGAGATTTTTTTTGATAGTATTTCTGTAAGTATGCCTATTGATATAAAATACAGTAAAAGGATTTTTTTGTTTGTTTTTGAATTTTTCTTATTATATAGACAGTAAGTAATGCTTTCTAACAATGTAATACGTGTAAGGTAATTAAGGAGTTCTTGTACAATAGGTTAATAATAACATTTTAATGTAATAGAAATAAATAGATTACTAGACAATTAGAGAAAATAAAAAAAAAAGTAAAAAAAAATGTGAAAGTGAAAAAAAACGGGCTTTTTATAAGACAGTTTAATAAATTACATGTGAGATAAATAAATGAAGTAAATATGAAGAGAAGATATAAAAAATTGAATATGAAAAGAAAATAAAGAGAAAAAAAGAAGAAAGAAAAATGTAAAATGAATAACAAGTGTAAAAATGAGATAGAGAAAGAAGCCAAGATAATGTAAAAGAAAAAATATGAAAAAGAAAAGAAGGGAATGTAATAATATTAAGAAAAATAGCACAATCATATTCGGAAGTAAACTTTCTTTGCTCACAACGCGGAAGTAAACAAACGACAACAACCTTGTCGTTTGCTCTACCAGTCGCAGCACCTGAGTCGATTAGTAGTAAACAATCGCTTTACATAATAATTACCATAAATAAAAAGATTACGTTTGGACTTTTTACCGGATTAAACTTAATTTTGTTCAAGAAAGAATTTTTTGGGGATTCTCCGGTATATAGCAAAAGCTAAAAAATGTTCTAATTTGTTATTTCATCACACAACCCATTAATTTTTGGTGACAAGTTTCAAGTCTTGGTTCGACTCATCAACAGGTCACAAATAGTGAAATTGGGTGATTTGAAAAACAAATGAAAAAAATGAAAACAAGAGTAGAAAGAAATGAAAAGTTTGAGAAAATAGAGAAAAAAACAATTTTTTTATTTATTAAAAAAATTAAAAAAATTTTAAAGAAACAGATTCATTCGAAGCGTATACAGGTTCGATTTGCTTAATAAAAATGGAACGATACACGATTCAACAACGCATTGAAATTATTAAAATTCATTATAAAAATGGTGAAAATGTGGCAGAGACGGTTCGTAAAACTCGAACATTTTTGGGTCGTCGTGAAGCACCTTGTCGGACCGCAATACAGAAATTGGTAGAAAAATTCGAGCTGTCGGGACAAGTTAGTGATGTGAAGAATAAAACTTGTGCACGTCGCTCAAGAACAGCCGGGAATATTGCTGCTGTAGCCGAAAGTGTTGAAGAAAACCCAGGTTTGTTTATTCCTCGTCGTTCTTTGGAATTAGGCATTCCACAAACGTCATTACACCGTATTTTGCATAAACATTTGGGTCTTAAGGCTTAAAAAGTTCAGTTAACACAAGAACTCAAGCCGGCCGATCATCAACAATGTCGAGTCTTTGCTGATTGGGTCCTTGAAATGCATGAAAATGATCCGGAATTCCATCGAAAACTCATCTTGAGTGATGAGGCCCATTTTCACCTCGATGGCTTCGTCAACAAGCAAAATTGTCGCATCTGGGGCTCGGAAAACCCAAGAGTTATTGTTGAAAAGCCTCTCTATCCTCAACGTGTGACTGTTTGGTGCGGTTTATGGTCATTGGACCTTACTTTTTCGAAAATGAGGCTGGAGCAACAGTTACGGTGAATGGATTCCGCTATCGACAGATGATTAATGATTTTTTATGGCCGGAATTGGATGGTATTGATCTGGACAACGTTTACTTGCAAGCAACGATACCATTGATCTTTTACGGGAAAACTTTCCGGACCGTGTTATCTCTTGAAGAGGTGATCACAATTGGCCACCGAGATCTTGTGACTTAACACCTCGCGACTTCTTACTTTGGGGCCACGTGAAAGAGAAGGTCTACGCCAACAGCCCAGCGTCGATTCAAGACCTCAAAGATGGAATTCGTGAGGCTATCGAGGACATAGGGCAGCCACTTTGCGATTTGGTTATGGAAAATTTCATGAAAAGGATATGGTCCTGTAGGCGTGGTCGTGGTGGTCATTTGGCTGATGTTATTTTCCATTATGAACGGCATACCTTCTTCTTTATAATGAAATAAAGATCCGATCATTTATCTCAAAAAATGGCATTTTTCTTTGAATATCAAAATAACACCTCTTATTGGAAAACCCTGTATATTACCCCGAATACTTACAAAAATACTATCTAAACTATAACAACAAAATTTCTCTCTCCCATTATTACAATTTTATAACGGACGGATTTTTATTGTTCGGGCTGAAGGTGATAAGGCGGTACCTGTTACAACTCTAGTAGCTGCAATGTTTTGATGGGAGTAACTCAAATAATGGGTATTTCATTTTTCTGCTTCATTTCACTTAGTCTCAATATAATTATTTCATGTAACATAAAGCTCAGATTAACAAATTGCTTTGTATGTCGTATTGCATCTAGTTTTTCTCTCTTCCTGATATTTTTTTTTGCAACTGTTCTATTTTCTTCTCTTAATTATCTTTTGTTTTTAATAGTTATTATAATCACAAGTTAGTATGTGCATAATTGGTTTTACTTTTTCTACACTGTGCTGGTGCCTGGTGTTGCTGCGATTGGGAATTAAGTTTCGCCCTGGGACAGACTTAGGCCGTTCCTAAAAATATTTACAAATCAAGCTAAAGGACTTAATATCTGTTCATTTAATGCTTAGAGACATCCGGTAACACATTATTAAATATTAACATTTCCTTGTTGCGAGATGTTGAACGTGTAGAATTAACTTTTGTCCAATAGCAAGGTTCATATCGAATTGCATCAGTGTAGTGACAATGGGCTCTTGATATTCTCGATGCAGTATGCAAACAGGTTATTTGGGGGAAGAGGTGAGCAGAAGCAAAGAGATATCTCTCCAAAGTGTAGAAATATCTCTTTGCTTTTTCTCACCTCTTCCCTAGAAAACCGGTATGCATACTGTATCAAGAATACTCGTGTGGGACGGCTTATTGTCTCCATAGTGCTAACTTATGTTGCCTTGTAAAGTCAATAGAGGTTATCTAAGAACACGGCGCAGAAAATGCAAGGTATTGTTATTAAATTATGACACTTGTGCTGTGACGTAATTTTATCCGCTAATGTATTTACATTTATATAGAAAAGATAGAGAGAGGTGAGAGAGAACTGTGTTGTCTTTACCGTGCTTTCCTATACATTACTCACCGTTTTTGCCCCCTAAAGCCTAGTAGGGGAGCCCGGGGCATAATGACGAACGCGGCATAGTGACGAATGAATATTATCTGTAATCAGCGTTATTCTAAACTCGCGCTATGATACCCAGAATGCAGGGTTAAGTATTGCCAACATGTGGTCAACATTTTTTTCGCATTATTCTATGTTTGTTGTACGAAAAGAGCAGACGAATTTTGCAATTAGAATACACAAAAGTTTTAGCTGTTCCAAAGATTGTGTTTGAGGGGATATTTTAGGCATTTTGATTTGAATGGTGAGTAAGTCTAGTGTATTTATGGTGTGCAGTTTGTCGGTATAATAATAGATTTCATATTGGTTTACGATAAATTTTGTATAACATGTCGGAGAAAGACTAATGTATGGTGGAGCAAGATGACTAACTTTTTACGGGGCATAATGACGAGTTTTTATGGGGCATAATGACGAGCATTTTACGGGGCATAATGACGAGCATTTTACGGGGCATAATGACGAGTTTTTACGGGGCATACTGACGAGTGTTTACACTAAGAAAAGATGTTTAACCGTTAATCAACGTGATATTTTTTTTAATTTCATTAACGGATAAGCCTCTCTTGGACATACATGTATTATTATAACTGAAAATAAATTGGCTGTTTTCCCAAATGCATTATATTCTTCATTTATTCCATCAAATGTTCAAAAGTTATCACATCTGCATCAGTATAATGTAGAAAATTATGCAACACATAATGCATCAATGCATCACATCAGTGCGTGAAATGCATGTAAAAAAAAAACAGAAGACTTATGTTTAAATCAGTGATTTGATTAAATACTTGTTATTAGTAATTACCATAAATACCTATTTTATTTTTTAATCATTGCTACTTAGCTTTAATTTAATGACATTTCATGGACATTTCCATTAGCAATGGTACGTAAATATAAAAGAAAAACCTCCGTGGTTAATAATGAAGTATTACTTACTGCATTAAATCTTATAAAAGAAGAAAGCAGAAGTGTGAATAGTGTAGCACGTCAATATAATGTTCCTGAAGCAACCTTAAGCAGGTTACCGACCCCAGGTGCTTTCAAAAAGGTGAAACATACATATATACTCTCTTGAATTTCGTATAGGTTAATCAAATGCTGGTTGTTGTAGGTTTTTTCGGAAGAGCAAGAGAAGGAGTTGGTCAGTTATATCCTTGCATGTTCCGATATTTACTTCGGCTTGACTCCTAAGGAAGTTCGAAAAATTGCCTACGAATTCGCTGTGTCCCAACAGCGCAAATCTCCAAATTCTTGGGATAAATCGGGTTGTGCTGTATCAGATTGGTTTGGATCTTCTCTGAAGAGGCATTCAAACCTATCAATAAGAAAGCCACAAGCTACAAGCTTGGCGAGGGCATCTAATTTCAATGTCGGCTTGTTTTTCGACAATCTACGGACAGTTTTGGAACGAATGAACTTTTCTGCTAAGGATATATTTAATATGGATGAAACTGGTTAATTACATATTTATTTAAGAATACAATATAGGCTGCTAAGTTTTCATTTCATTATTAAGCGTAACTACCGTTCAAACTCCTAATCGAATTGTGTCACGTAAAGGTGTTAAACAAATCGGAAGAATCACATCTGCAGAGCGAGGCCAACTTGTTACAGTTGCTGTAGCTGTTTCAGCTACAGGGGTACAAATACCACCGTTTTTCGTTTTTCCGCGTGTTCGCTTCCGCAATCACTTCCTTCAAGGTGGCTCACCAGGTTGCAGTGGAGATGCCAATAAATGTGGATGGATGAAAACAGAAAATTTTACTAAATTCTTTAATCATTTTATCAGCAATACTAACTGCTCTCGAGAAAGCCCGGTGTTATTTCTGTAAAGTCTTGATATATGCTGACGACATTAAGCTTTTCGCTCAGATTAAATCTGTTAGCGATTGTGAACAGGTACAGGCTGACCTTCACAAATTTTACGACTGGTGCAAAAGTAATAATTTGGTACTAAATATAGACAAATGTGAGGTTATGACTTTCCACAGAAATCAGAAACCAATCACTTATGATTACGAGTTCTCGCATTCCTCGATTCGCCGTGTTAGCTCTGTCTGTGATTTGGGTGTCAAATGTGACCACAGATTGAATTTTATCTCCCATATAAACTACACAGTATCAAAGAGTAGTTCTATGCTGGGTTTTATAAAACGTTGGTCCCGAGAGTTTTCAAATCCTACTATAACATTGCGTTTGTACACTTGCTTTGTAAGACCACTTCTTGAATACGCTAGCCAGGTCTGGTCTCCATTTTACGGTATACACATCGACCTTATCGAGTCTGTTCAGCGGAACTTCTTCCGATTTGCTTTCAGGCACCTACCCTGGAATAATTCATTAATTCTTCCACCCTATGAGGATCGCTTGAAGCTTTTAAATATGCACTCGCTTGAGAAACGTCGTATAGCCCATATAACGTTTGTGCATCAACTCTTAAACGAGAATATTGGATCTCCATTTTTACTTAACAAAATCTCTTTCCGTGATAGTAGGCACAATTTAAGAAGGCTACCTTTGTTGCATGTTAACTCCTCAAGGTCTAACTTTAGCATGTATGAACCTGTTAATGGCATGTGTATTACTGTTAATAATATGGCTGAGCATCTTGTTCTCGACGTTTCTTAACATGTTTTAAAAAAACGTCTGTCGTGTCCCAATAATAAAACTCACGAATAAATAAAACAATAAATCTTTACATCAAAGAAAACACACGAGTTGCAATTAAAACAATACTTTATTAAAAACGAGAACTGACCTAACTTAATGTCAATATAACTAAGCTACCTGGCGCTTAGGTAACCTGAACCGACTCTAATCGCGATAAGACTGCACACTTTACGGCACTCGCCAGTCCAGTCATTGGTCTTTTATGCACCAATATTCGGAAGTAGACTTTACTTAACAACGCGGATGTAAACAAACGACAACAACCTTGCCGTTTGTTCTACCGGTTGCAGCACCTGAGTCGCTCAGTAGTAAACAATCGCTTTACATAATAATTACCATGCGAGGTTAATTATTATTGTAATCGTCGATTGCTCCACTAAGCGCTCATCGCAGCCAGCTGTTGAGCTAATCAGCAAAATAACCGACAGTTGCAGAACAGTACCATGCGAGGTTAATGTTTAGCAATTGCTAATTATTTCACTAAAATGCGCCCTTGGCTGCTGGAAGAATCGTCCGTATATTGGGCCATAACATTCCTCCCCCCTTGGAAAAACTAGTTTCCGCCGGGAACTAGTTCTGGAGAGTGCAACAATATTAATTAAAAACTGAAAATGTCTTTATCCTCATTTGGTTCAGATCCTTTACATTTTCCATTATATACCTACTATCTAAATTGTCTTATTTTTCTTATTCAAACCGTACATTTTACATTTTTACATCTTTTTACATCATTTCTCTTGTTATTTTCTTTTACATTTAACTTCTTTAAATTCAATATTTCTTTTTCACATTTAATTCCTTTCTTACATTTTTACATCTTTTTACATCATTTCTTTTATTTATTCTGATTTTACAACATATCTATTTACTTTTTTCTTTTACTTCACATGTCCTTTTATTTATTCTGATTTTACAACATATCTATTTTTTTTTACTTCACATGTCCCTTCTTGGAAACTTCCTCCTTATTATACTAATAATTTCTTACATTTGAATCTTATAACAATTAATCTATTTCTTTCCATTGAACATGATTGAATATTATAAACCATATATACATATTTTTATTTCTATATAACTTTACACGTTAATCTCTAACTATAGGTTGCCCTTAAATTACTTCTACATTATACAAGTGCAAAATATATATATATATATACTTAACTAAACCTATGGCGGTCACTCTAGCTGCACAAGTTGTTTCCCCACAATAGTTGGCAGATTGGTGGTTGGCAAGTTCGCTGTCGTGGGCAAGATTGTCTCAATTGTTATGTTTGCATTTTGGGCCTTGGGTTGCTGCTCTGACTTATGTACAATAGGTAGAATCACTCTGTTAGTGCCGGCTTGAGTACAGTTCCTCTTCCAGCGCTTCAAACGGCATAATACTCCTATCCTGATGATGGCTAAACATGCGGTAGTAGTTGTCGCTGCTAAATGTACTGGATGTGGAATGGCACGTCTACTTGCCTCCTCCGTGCTGATTTTGTCTTCAACCTTCCTTATAGCTACATCCTGCTCTCTCCATGCTTGATTAAAGTTGTCACTAGCCAGCAATCGTATTTCGTCCTTTTTTCCTTCTACTACCTCCTCTCTCTGCCTGTCTGTCTGTGTTGCGATGCTGCTCCAGGCTGGTAACTCCATTCGTCTGGGCTGCCATAGAGATATATTTCGCTGCGCGGCATCTTCAGCTTGTATGCGTAGGTCACCGATTTGTAGGTGACAATGTTCTTCGATGAATAATACCCCTGTTTGCTCCAGCTCACCGATGGAAGTTGGTGAATGTTGGCAGTTCACTTCCAGCTTGGTCTTCTCGGACATGACAAATAACCAGTGGTTTCTCGTTACCATTCTCACCAAGCTGCTCCACCTTGCTGTAACTCTTTCCTTACAGGCCTTCGCATTTACGCTGAAGCTCCGGAAAAGGTTCAGCACACAGTTTTCTCCAATAGCAGTAATAGTTGGGCCTAATTGTGGGCATACGATTTGCGGGTAGTCTGATGCGGTTAACAATCTCTGGCACTTCTGGTACTGTTGGTAACTCAGCAATACATACTGTCGTTCATGATTGTTGGCTGCCACAAATTCAGCGTCCAGATCATATACATGATACCCAAATTCATCTATAGCTATCGGGATCGTGTATACCTTATGTAAGTCAAATGCAACTCGTTGGGGCTGTGGGATATCTACCCTGACTAGGATTTCTTGGCCTATCTGGAGTGCTTGTACCTTTGCAATTTGTACCAGCAATTGGAAATTCTGGAATTTTTCATCTAAATCCAGCTTACTAGTGGCATTCTTCATTATCTCGGTCAGCTCTCGTGCATGAATAATCAGTGGATGTAGCTTTCCTACGCTTAGGGAGATTAATATGCCCATCATTGTTTCTTGCATTTCGCTGATTTCTCTTAAGTGAAGGCTCATTAGCGTAATTACCTCACTCAATTCCATTCTTAGTTTTAATGACGATAATTCCCGATATTGACCCTGCTGCTCTTTAACGATGGTTGAAAGTTTATTTTGTAGTTCTTCTCTCTCTTCTGCTGCCTGTAGCCTTGAAGCATTAAACAAATCGAACGTAGATTTGACGACTGTAATTTGGTCCTTCAGTGGATTTAATGTTCGGCTCTCCTTCTCATTCAGGTCATCTATAGCTGCATGTATTTCTTCCGAGTCGGCATGGTCCATGGTTCCGAACAGTGTCTTGGCCAGAGATCCTACTCCGTCAAAAATTGAACGCTTGCTTTTTCCGGGCGTCTCATTTTGGGTATGATGCGAGAGTTCCTCATCCTGACGCTTAATTTTTTCCACCCAGCCTCCTATCTCTTTGACTGCTGCCTTACACCTTGCAACGCCTCCAGTATCGGTTACATTTGCGCATAATCCGCTTATCAAACCGCTGCATTTGCTGACGAATTTTAAGTCTTCAGTGAGATCTGGTGTTTGGAACTTAGACAGAATAGTCCAATGTTTCGTGTAGAAATTAACCACCCCGAGACGCTCGAACAACACTCCCGACTGTGGTATCGGCTCGATACTATAACCTGCCTGGTCTGCTTGTATCCCAGCTACCCAAGCGAAGATTAAAATTATTGCCGTCTTCATCGCGAAGCTAAACCTTACTTTATCACTATATAAATTTAGGGCAATCCTAGTATCCTTAGACTAAATGAATTTTGCTTTTCTTTAATATAACTCCTAATTTATTCTACTATATTTCAATTCTCACTTTTGTTTTACAATCTTTATTTCTCTTACACCTTCTTTCTTTAACAATTCTCTTTTCTCTTTACACAACTTGTATAAAAACTTCTCTTTTAAATTTCTGAACCTGTTTTTTTTTTTAATCTTTTTATTTTTAACCTCTTATTTATGTTTTCTTTCAACAGCTCTTCTTATTGATTTTCCATTATTTTTTTTTCAAAATCTCTTATCTCTTTTTTTTTTAAATCTTTATATCACTATCCCTCTTTTCTTTCTCTTTTTTTTTTTAATTATTATTTCCTTTAAATTCTCTATTTCTTCTTTTTTTTTTTTTACATATACTTACTTCCCTCTATTGGCAATCTTTTCGCATCTGCATAATCTTCTTTTTCCTTTCCTCTCAGCCTAAACGCTTAATGAACCTTGTTCTGCAAGAAAAACAAAGAAACTAAGAAAAAGACTAAATAAAATAAAATATTCAAATTGTAAAACTATTCTCTCGTGCTTCATTCCACTTAGGTTATCGTCCTAATATGATGAACGAACTCTAATCTTTAAATTAATCATGATACCTTCTCAAACGATTCGTATGAATCCGCTTTAGCTTTTTCCCGTGAAGTATAGTTACATTCTCAGGACTGTGAACGTAAATTACTTCATATGGGCCTTTAAAAATGGATGCTAATTTCCCTGCCCTAGCTAAGTCTTTAACTAGAACTTTATCACCAATATGTAAGACTTCCGGCCTAGCTGAATTGTCATGGTACTTCTTTGCCACTAGTTTGCTTTTAAGTAGGTTCTCCCTAGCTAGTTGAAATGCCCTCTGTAATTTGAACCGCAATACCGAATGGTACTTATCCATATTATATACCGGTTCAGGCTGACGCTGTACGCTACTGGGGATTTCCGCTACAAATCCAAACAACGTTTCCATGGGCGTAAGTTTTGTGCCTGTATGCACGGTGTTGTTGTACGCGTGCGCTGCTGTTCTCAACAGCTCGTCCCAGTTTCGTGGCTCTCGATCAACGAAACTCCTCAGATAGTTGGCTAGCGTAGAATGCTGCCTCTCCACAGCGTTGGACTGGGGATGGTAGGCAGTTGTTTGCAGCTTCTTTATCTTCAACATTTTACAAAGAGCCTTTAAGACTTCTCCAGTGAAGTTTGATCCCTGATCCGTTACTAGCTGTTTCGGTAGCGAGTACCGGCTGAGGATTTGCTCAAACAAGGCCTGGGCTACCGTGTTCGCTTCTTGGTCTGGTATCGCCACGAAATCTACAAATCTAGTCAGATCATCCATCATAGACAAGATGTACTTGTTACCCTTGTGACTGACTGGCAAAGGTCCAACTAAGTCAACATAGACTTTCTCAAAAGGTCTTTCCGCGATTTCCGTCACTACTAATGGCATCTTGATGGCTCTAACGTGCTTATTTTTTTGGCAAATCGTACAACGTTTAACATACCGAGCTATATCAGCCTTCATTCCCTTCCAACGGTAGAAGCGCTTCACTCTGTTGAACGTTTTGTTCCTCCCAAAGTGTCCTCCAAACCTAGAGTCATGATAATCTCTTAGAATTAGCTCAATCTCTTCTGGATTGGTCACCAGTTTTGGTTCTGGTTTCTTCAGTTTTTCTTCAGTGATTATCTCGGTACCTTCAATACTGTTACCTTCGTTTTTAGAATCTCGCAATGGTGTTTTTTGTTGTTGTTCTCTTTCTTTCTGTTCCCTAGCTTGAGCACGAGTTATTGCAAGGCATGGGTACTCCTTGTTATGATAGAACTCAGGTTCTTCAACGTACCTTGGAATTCTGCTTAGAGCATCGGCATTACCATTTTCCTTTCCAGTTTTATATATAATCTCAAATTCATACTCCGATAGTTTTTGGTGAAATCTGAGCATACGTGAAGTAGTGTCCTTCACCTTGAAAACTCCCCGTAGCGGTTGGTGATCCGTTATTATTTTGAAAGGTTTGCCCAGAAGGTAGCACCTATAGTTCCGTACTGCCCACACAATGGCCAACATCTCACGCTCTGTAGTGGAGTAGTTTCTTTCTGCCATGTTCAAAGTACGACTAGCGTAACTAATTGGCTTGCCCTCTTGCTCCAGAACTGCCCCTAAAGATTCCCCACTTGCATCAGTGATTACCGTAAATTCCTTTGTGAAATCCGGGTATATCAAGAGTGGTGGTGTAGTAAGAATTTCCTTGACACGACTGAAAGCCTTTTCACACTCGAGTCCCCATGTGAACTTAACGCTTTTCTTTAATAAACTATTAATGGCTGCCAATATTTTTGAAAAATTCGGAACAAATTTCCGATAATAATTGGCTAGCCCTAAAAAAGATTGAACCTGACGAACAGTTTTTGGTTTTGGGAAATTTTGCACTACTTCTACTAACCGTTTATCTGGCTTTACCCCTTGTTCTGAACAAATATGGCCCAGGTACACTACCTCTTTCCTTAAAAACTGACATTTTGAAGGCTGCAACTGAAGGTTGTGTTCTCTGAAGCGCTGAAAAACTTCTCGTAGTTTGCTGTTATGTTCGTCCAAACTCTTAGCAAATATCACTACATCGTCGAGATACACTAAGCATTTAATCCCTTGAAGTCCCGTTAGAATTCCGTTCAGTAGAGATTGAAAAAATGGGGGGGCCGTTTTTAAACCAAATGGTAATCGTTTATAATGGAAATGATTAAAATTGGTACTAAACGCCGTTTTTTCTCTGTCTTTTGGGTCGATTAATACTTGGTGGTACCCGTTAGCTAAATCTAACGTGGTGAAGTATCTAGAATGCCCCAAACGATCTAAGATGTCCTCAATTCGGGGAAGGGGATAAGAAAAGGGGATGCAGACTTTGTTTAGTTCTCTGAAGTCTACACATAGCCGATACTTTCTTTTACCGTTATCATCTACTCCTTTCTTAGGAATTAGAAGTACGGGGAAATTAAATGGACTGTCGCTGGGTTCGATGATATCGTCCTCGAGTAATTTTTTGAGTTGTTCCTGACACTCTTCTCGATGGGCTTCTGGCATGCGATATTGCTTTTTGTGTATGGGGGCCGTATTAGCCATTAACGGTAACTTAAAGGTCTTCGTCGGGGTGTATGACAATTTATCGCCTGGCAAATGAAAGATATCACTGTATTCGT
Source organism: Dioctria rufipes (assembly GCA_963924295.1). Lineage (NCBI taxonomy): Eukaryota > Metazoa > Arthropoda > Insecta > Diptera > Asilidae > Dioctria > Dioctria rufipes. The sequence goes on along the minus strand of OZ002741.1, from coordinate 101,810,422 downwards.
AGCAAATATGGGTTACTGCTTCCCTTTCTTCGAAGTTAAGGTCTTCTCCCAGCACCAGTGATTCCTTCATTAGCTTGAGCCGTTGTTGGCGATTATCAATCTTACCCTTATCCCGTCCTAGTGGATGCACAGTATACTTACTCAATTTTTCAAGCCTCGGCCTGAAATTTTCTAGTTCAACGGGTTCCCTTCCTGCGTTAATAATACCTACCCACGCTTTACCGTTCCTTGGCTTAATTATAGCATTCCCACAATACACTCCTGGCCTAATTTCTTCCGCCATGCATACTAAATCTTCCTCACCTGTGACAGGAATTTCCAATAACCGCTCTGTTCTTGGGTTCAACTTAATTCTTGTCCCCTGAGTGTTTTTACTCTTTCCTAAGTAATACTTTTCCTTTCGCTGTGTAAGATGTACCTTTTCGCTCTGAGCCTCTGCGTAAGCTGTAGCTTTAGAGGGGTCGCGCTGGGCTTCCATGCGAGGAATTTCCAGCTCCTTTTCCCTTCTTCCTGCCACACCTTCTTGTTCTCTGCTTCCCCTCGGTTTAGTCCTATTGATGGGTGCTTCTTGAGAATCTTCTTGATTCGTTCCCGTGCTAAGGGACTCGACCAATTGTACGAAAGGCCACTTCTCAGCTGTTAGAGCTGGCTGTACCTCATCTTCTTTTGGAAAAGTCATCTTTCTTTCTTTTATTTCACCACCTTGGTAAGATTCTACTTCTGAAAGATACTTTGTGAGGCTATCTGATACCACACCCGCTTTGGATATAATGTCACGCAAGGCTGCGACTCGATTCTTCATTCGTTGCTGAATCTCTTTTGGGGAAGAATACACTGACTCTTCTTTCTGGATAAACTGGTGATGATTATCCTGGGTGCTTTCCTTCAACTCTATTATCTTGATTTTCTCCTTTCCAGTGATGCATCCAAAAAGAGGTTTTTCTTCCTTTATTTTCTCCATGCCTTTCACTCACAGTTTTCCATTTATACAATCAATGACTGCTTTGTCCTTCAGGAACTCGATCCCCAAAATACCGTCAGCTGGAATCGAATTAGTGTCATAAATGGTGTTAAACTCGCATGGCTGTTCTACTCCACCTATGCGTAGTGTGGCTTTGCAAGTTCCAATTGAACTTTCTTGTGCCCCAAACAACCCTCCAATCATTATTTTCTTGAGAGTTTGTATAGGCGTGTTTCCTTTAATACGATTTACCTTAATTATATTACATGTTGCACCTGTATCTACTAATAATGTTAATTTACCCGTTATACCTATATCCGATTCTACTGAGATAATGCAGTTATTTAACAAACTTAACTCTATGACACTGGCTTCTTTCTGTGAGGTCTTCATGGTCTTGAATTCCGTTAATTGAAGGCAGCTGAGGATAATTCCCCCAGCTGCCGCTCCCCGTTTCCCTTCTTTAGAGCTTCTTGTTCCGCTAGATATTTCTTCAAGCAGTTTGCGGTATAATGATTGCAGGTTCTACAAAATTGGCAATAAAGGATATCTGGGTCTGTTTGCAGCTGTCCTGGAGAACCAATTGAAGTATCCGCGAACCTTATGTTTTGTCTTCGGCAACTAGTAGTATCGTGACCATAGTTTCGGCATTTTACACAGTATGGTGGCTGTTTTCTTGATTGGCATTCCCTAGCAATATGCCCTCTTTGCCCACACTGGAAGCACTGGATGGGCCTAGGCGGCGTTGCCCTAGTCTGTGATCCACGATATATTCCTGCTGCTGTTGGAAATGGGCCCTTCTGTACGGCTTCTCTGAATGGTCTGCTGGTATTATTGTTGAAATGATTAGTCCCCCAGCTATCTCGCATTGTTTCGGAATTCAGTTTTCGCCCACTACCCCAGACTTCTGGTTCTCTACTCTGGAGCCTCGTTGCATCCTTCTCGAAATAACTAGCTTCTTCTTGTACTTCATCTAGAGATTGGAATCTCCTTCCCGTCAGATGCACTTGCGTTGTCTTATTCGCTACGCCTGCTTTAAAAGTAGCCACTGCGTCGGCTTCCAATTCTGCTATTAGTCCACCTTCTTTATTTGGGTACTTAGCTGTGACTGCTGTTTTAATTTTGTCCAGAAGCTCTTTCATTCTGTCAGCGAATTCTCGAATGTCCTCTCCAGGTCGTTGTTTACACTCCAGCATTTCCGTACGTAGCTCACTGAACGTTTTTCGTGGCGTATAAGCAGTTGTAATAACTTGCTGCAGAGTTTCAAAATCCTTCGGCTCCTGGGAACACACTAGATAATAAGCGTCATCTGTAAGCCGAAATTTCACACATTTGATAAAGATAGCTTTTTCTTCAGTAGTCAATTGGTCGTAGAGTTCCTTGCTGCAATTCAGGAAACGGTACAGTTCTTTGCCCAGCTTTGGTGACCTTTCCCCAGAAAATAATGGTATATATTTGGATACCATATCCATAACTTTCCCATGTGCTTCCGCCATACTGTTCTTGAGCAATCCGTATGATTTACTGCTTCCTGGTTCTTTTGTCTTTCCCTTCGATGAGCTTCCTTTCGTTTCTCGTGGTTTATCCCAGAACACTAATTTCCTTGGTGTCCACTTCTTACAGACTTCTTGTCTGTATACTTTTTCTTGCGGCAGTGGACCCTCGGCTCTTAATTCTGTCTCCAGTTCCTCCGCTGCCTGTTCTGCTTCCTTCAGTTGCTGTTCCAAGGACAATATTTTCTTTACTAGACCCTTGTTCTTTCTTTTATCTTCTTCTAACAATTGTTCTGCTTGGATCTCACCCCTTTGGATCACCTCGAGTGTAGCCGTTACCAGCAAGTCTAAAGCTTCGCCTTTCGTACAGGACTTGGCAGCTGTATTCCACTCCTGAATCAATTTTCTCGATTCTTCACTTGATGTTCGTTTTTGCAACTCTGCCGTGAGATGCTCTCCGATATACTGCCAGTCTTGCTTCGTAGCTTTCTAGCTTCTCCTTACACTCTTTTAGCTCCTGCGATCTTTCCTCTAGTTCCTTCTCTTGAGTTTCGAACCGTAACAGTTGCTCTCTTGTCAGTACATTACTTCTACTCCCCGACATTGAAGTCTGCACCAGAAGATCATCTAATTCTTTTCTCTTTTCCTTCCAATCTAAGCCTAATTACCAATGACTCCCGATACCTTAATTTATTAAACTTAACACCTAACCAAAACTTTGTAACATAAATGCTCCCTAGATTAACACTTTAATCACAATCGTTATAGTCGACTTGACTTTTTCTGTGAATCATGAAGACATAAACCCAACACCTCAGCAGATATCAATATCGAGATTCATAATCTCTGTTTAAAATGTTGACGACTCAAACGAATATAGCATACTCTATCAAAATTACTACAATAGCGAGAGAGCTTCGATCAAACAGGAGTGAAACTCAACTTTTAAACGGCATAAAAGAAAATAACGTTATCATTACAAAAAATTCCTCTTCTTAACAACTACTTTTACACTATATACCGCCTAAGAAAAAATTCACCGTTTCCCCTATACACATAAATTCATTCACCAACACAACGCTAAAGAAAAACTTATTACACTTCCCATTTGTAACAAGAACACGAAAGCCAACTATGAACACACAAAATATTTATTTCCCTCGGTTGAACGAAAAGCATTGATCCACATCACTGCAGACAAAACAAAAACAAAATTCCAAGAGCCCCCGATAAATTAAATACTTAACCTATACTTTGATATTTTCAACTTACACATGGAATTCCGAAAAACAAAACTTTCAAACGCCTATAACTATTAACACTTAACCCAAACACTCAATCTCAGCATTATCACAACCTCAATCAATTTCTATATATTTATATTATATTTACCACTTATTCTAACACTTCTTAAATTTACCCTTAAAAGTAAATGGAGCAGCTAAAGAAGCAGAACTCCCACAATTAACAAAATGGAGCAGCTAAAAAAGCATAACTCCCAAAAAATAATAAATAAATGGAGCAGCTAAAAAAGCATAACTCCCAGAAAATAAAAAAAAAATGGAGCAGCTAAAAAAGCATAACTCCCAAAAAATACAAAAAATGGAGCAGCTAAAAAAGCATAACTCCCAATATATATCAATTTAAAAACACAACACCTTTTTAAACCGGCTGCGCCAATTGTCGTGTCCCAATAATAAAACTCACGAATCAATAAAACAATAAATCTTTACATCAAAGAAAACACACGAGTTGCAATTAAAACAATACTTTATTAAAAACGAGAACTGACCTAACTTAATGTCAATATAACTAAGCTACCTGGCGCTTAGGTAACCTGAACCGACTCTAATCGCGATAAGACTGCACACTTTACGGCACTCGCCAGTCCAGTCATTGGTCTTTTATGCACCAATATTCGGAAGTAGACTTTACTTAACAACGCGGATGTAAACAAACGACAACAACCTTGCCGTTTGTTCTACCGGTTGCAGCACCTGAGTCGCTCAGTAGTAAACAATCGCTTTACATAATAATTACCATGCGAGGTTAATTATTATTGTAATCGTCGATTGCTCCACTAAGCGCTCATCGCAGCCAGCTGTTGAGCTAATCAGCAAAATAACCGACAGTTGCAGAACAGTACCATGCGAGGTTAATGTTTAGCAATTGCTAATTATTTCACTAAAATGCGCCCTTGGCTGCTGGAAGAATCTTCCGTATATTGGGCCATAACACGTCTATATAATATTTAATCTATTTTGTTTAATGTTTTCTGCATGTAATTTCATCTGGTGTTTGGTTTATGTTTAGTGTAACATACTAATACTAACACCGACTAAATGATGAAACGCATGTATTGTTGACCGTTTATTTATTAAACGTGTCCATGCAGCGAGCTTGTGTTAAGCTGGTTCTGATAGTCATAACCACGAATCGCATTTAAGCATAGCTGGGATTACTTTACTATCGTTTCCCGCACATTGCACACATAAACTGCAGCCGTTAGATAGAAGTTTATTCGGGCCATTTAAAAAAGCAATAAACTCTCAATGTGATTCATGGATAACTAACAATTCAGGCAAATGCATATCCATTTATAATATACCAGGAATTGTTGCAAAAGCTTTACCAGTGGCTGCTACTGTGTCGAATATCGTAGCTGGTTTCGAAGTTACTGGAATATCACCCTTTAACCCGGACGTATTCACAGAGCTTGACTTCATGCCTAGCATCTCCACCAACAGACCTCAATCAAATGCATCCCAACCGCTAATTACAGATCAAAATATGGAAAATACCTATGAACTGGAAATGCCCAAGGACATGATTTGGGTCCACTGCCGCAAGCGGGTGCAAGGTCTACACCGAGAGGAGGAAGGAAAAAGTGAACAACTGAGATTCTGACGGATTCACCAGTTAGAGACCGATTGAAATTCGATGCTAAGCGCATTGAATAGAGGCGAAACAATAAATCTACAAATACTGTCCAAAAAACTAAAAAAAGCATCATTAAACGAGTTTCCGTAAAAAAAGAACCAGTTGCGTCAACTTCAGTGGGTCCAGTTCTTAATCCCTGTCCGTCGAACAGATCCTATAATCGAAATCCAAAAAGTACGAACAACATCATCAAAAAAATGTGTATCAATAAAGAACCAGTTGCATCAACTTCAGCAGGTACAGATTGTAATTCCGGTCCGTCGAAAAAATCCCGTAATCGAAAAAGAAACAAAGTTATCGACATCTGCAACATTTGCTACATTTTTTTGCCGAAGAATTATGATGACTGCATCCAAAGCAGGATGTGTAAAAAATATACGCATTTGGAATGTTCACAAATTTCCCTTCCAAACATTTATGTTTTCATTGACTGCACAGATGAAGACATCGAATAAGTATCATTTTTCAATTTTCACATTCTGGTAGGCTCAACGAAGAGCGGCTCCAGAAGACAAGGTAAAATATCAGATGTTTTCAGTTTGAATTTTTCGAATTCCAAACTCGATGTGTTCCTCATTTTAAAATGTATAATTTTTTTTTAAAACCATATTTCTGCAAGCCTAATTATGGTACTTAATTAATAATAATATGTTTTGATAAGAAAAGATGTTATTTCATGTATTAAATATAATTCGTTATTATGCCCCGAGCCCTTCGTTATTATGCCCCGTGTGTAGGGCATAGTGACGAATTGGTTATCACTCCATTTAGATTAACAGCGCACTTCATAAGGATGCTAGACGGTAATTATATATATCACATTTTGTCCCTGATTGACCCTACTTTGTATTGGTATATTTAAGGTTTCAAGAAATGGACTCAGGGATGTAAGAAAAACCTAGAGACAAATCGTTCATCATTATGCCCCGGGCTCCCCTATTAAGGTCCGCGCTAATCTAAATTTTGGCGAGTCTCCAGTATCGGGCCTTTTTGGCAGCTAAAATATGACAGCGGAGACTCAGAGAAAAGATATAGTAAAAAGAAGAAGAAGCGTTTTGCAATTTTTTATTCGGAAATACAACGCGCGGTCATAATATTTCTAAAAACTATTTGGAATTATTATTATTATTAAAAATATAAAAATAATATGAATAATATATGTAATAAAAAAATAATAATACTGATATTGAAAATACGGCCGCGAGAAAAACTCCAATTCATCCGTACTTAACTATAAAAATCCAGTCAATAAATTTATCAAATCTTAGAGCTCTGACAATAAATATTTTTAACGGACTAAAGAACGGCCCGGATGGATAAATTCAAGAATTTTTTGAAGACTTACTGGAGTTGCCATCTCTAACAAAAACCCAAAGGCCAAATTTATCGCGTTGAAATTAGTACTGCTCGCGCTAAAATTCAGGATAAATTTTCGACAGTAGCTCTTAGCGCGCTAAATTTTCATATAAAATTTAGCTTAGCGCGCTAAATTTTCATATAAAATTTAGTTTAGCGCGGAACTTAGTACTAGGCTTAATGGTGAAACGTGGTTCATAATGAGAATACCTTATATTCTCTGTACCGTGATATAGGATTATTGAAAAGGAAAAAACAAGAAGGAATTGTTTGTATTAGAAGACCATCAAGCTACAGGGCGAATATAAGAAGGATAAATAAAACAAATGTTTACTTTTTATAACGTAATAGATCTATAGAGTTTGACTTTCCTCTCACTATACCGGAGCCTTTCTTCGCTAATCACGGTGACTAACTAGGTCCGCTCCTCCACAATTTGCAGGATGTTATCGGAGCATCGTAATAATATGATGGCAGGGAAGGCCGGGGCAAGGCACTAAGAGGATCATAACATCTGATGATCCTCCACCAAGCTCGATGATAAGTGATTCAGGACTCTCTCTAGATCTAGTGAGCAATTCGATTTTACACCAATAAAACCAACGCACTTGCCATTAAATTTTTTACTTATGGATCCTAAATGCTTTCTACAGTATTTACAATAAATATTTGAAATAAAAAAGTGATGAAAAAAGGTTTTGCGTTATTACACCCTGTTGATTGTAAAAATAAACAATAGAATTGAAAATAAATAATTAATTTAATTTTAATTGCTCAAACTTCAAGCATCTTCACTTTCATTGACGCTCTCCGTATCCATTGAGTCATTACAAATAGAGAGATCCGATTCTGATTGATGGAATTTGTTAATTTGACCAATACACGGCGGATTGTTATTTATTGCGCCCTCTGTGGATGGCAATTGCGTCTGTCGTATGAGAGCTAGCCGTTGTTGAGTCAATTCTAGATGATGTTTTCTCCACTTAATTCTTCTGTTTTGAAACCAAACCTTTACTTGAGCTTCGGTCAATTGTAGAGTGTGAGCTAAATATAGTCTTTCAGGTCCGACCATGTACTGTTGCCTCTCAAATTCAGCTTCCAGTCGTTCTAGTTGTTCTGGAGTGAAGATAGTTCGAACTCGTTTGCTTTTAAGAGATGACTTTTTCGCCGAATTATGGTCTAAAATGGAATTAAAAAAAAACAAATCATGTAAGAACAGCGCAATGTACATTATCAAAATTTATATATTTATAAATAAAAATTTAGGAACACTCAAAATCAAAATAGAAGCATTCAATTCTTGCAGTGTACACACTTGAAGTTTTTTTTTTTTTAATCTGGTGACCAAAAGTACTAAATATGACCTCAGTTAGTTTTGGGAGAAATTGTTTTAGAGTTCGAAATAAAGCTAAAATGGTATTAAACATCGAATTGGACTTTGGTTGATGAATTGTTCAAAGCCAGAATCATTAAATCTGGACGGAAATTTGAAACAAAATTAGAAGAAGATTAGAGCGCATTTCGAAATATGTAGATATATGTAACTGCAGCATTTCATTTTAGCAACAACAATAACAATTTTAACAGATATGCTATGTTTATGATCTTTGGAGGGATGATAGAAGTCATAAGGGGACCCTTCTGAGCTTAATGCCGCATTTTCAAGTGACTTCGTTATACCGCCATCTTTAAAAATGAAGAAGATTATTTCGAGACTTTTAAATAGAGCTTGAATCTTTTATGACTTTTTTCAAAAAGTCTCTAGAATACGAGTTATTATTAACTTTCATTCCATAAGAATTAAACAAAATTATAAGAAATAAGAGTTTTAAAATAATAAAAGTTAGTAATTTTTATTATTGAGACTTCCAAAATAACCATTATTTTTAATTGTTATTTTTAGCTGTTATACAAAATAAAAACTTTTTGATAGTATTTCGAGACTTTTATTTCATAAAAGTCTTTTTAAGAACCTTTTGAGACTTTTATTTTATAAAAATCATCTTAAAAGTCTTTTGAGACTTTTATTTTAAAAAAAATCTTTTTAAAAGTCTTTGTTTATTTAAATATTTACAGTATTTACGGTCTGATTTAAAAAAAAGCCTCTTCCGCTGTTTATTATAATGTTTCAATCGATTTTATCCATACGGACATTCATATAGGGTATAATAAGTATTGGTGTTTTAGACTAATTCTAGACTTTTTACTTGTTTTTATTTTATTTAAGCTTTTTGTTATATTTTTTTAAATTTCCTTCTAATTAAAAGAAAAGCCATCCTGGAATTCGAACGCGTTACAGACAGACAGAGTCTGAACTTTTCATAAGTTTATATGATATAAACAAATTATGTTATGTATATGGATCAAATCGATTAAAATGCTGTAAACAGTGGGAGAGGGTTCTTTTTGTATATATTTAAATAAAAACATAAAGAAAGACTTTTAAAAAGATTTTTATAAAATAAAAGTATCAAAGACTTTAAAAATGACTTTTATAAAATAAAAGTCTCAAAAGACTTTTAAAAAGATTTTCATAAAATAAAAGTCTCAAAAGATTTTTAAAAAGATTTTTATAAAATAAAAGTCTCAAAAGACTCTTAAAAAGACGTTTATAAAATAAAAGTCTCGAAATACTCTCAAAAAGGTTTTTTCTTAGATAAAGGTCTGAAAAGACTTAAAACTTTTATTTCGTACAATAAAAGTTTACTCTTAACTTTTACTTTTAAAAATAAAAGTTAAAGTATTATTAAAATTGATTTTTTAAATATAAAAGTTTCCAGTCGGACCCCACTTAAAAAACGACTTAATGGAGAGTTATTTTCAGGCTCTGCTTTTAAATATCTCACTTATTGTAACCCAGCTGGTAATGAAGTCAATGAACATTATCTGTTCTATAAGGATCTCAACCGTTTAACCAATAAGTTAACATTTAATATTAAATCAAAATGATGTTTTTTGCAATTTTATTCTTTTTCGCTCATTCAGGTAAAACAATTTCAGGAATAATGTGTGCTGTATAAGGAAGGGAATAAATAGTCAATTTATATGTATGACATTGGCGTAGCCAGTGTTTTGTTGTGTGGTGGCAGTAGGGGGCAGACTGACACAATATTGAAGAAGAATATTCTTCAAGCAAGTATTGTTTTTCAAAAATGTGTATAACTTTCTAAAATGTTAATCAGTGTTAAATCCAAGTTTCCTTACATGAAGCAAGCTATTTCATTGATTACCGTTGTTTTTTTTTCAACCAATGTATGCTTAAATTAAACAACAATAAGAATATTTCCTAAAAACAAGAATAAAATAAGAATAATTTACTAACATATCATTATATGGTTTTCTAAAAAAAAGTTATTTCAAATTCATGGTTCTAATAAATTGTGAATGTATCCCAATAATAGCCCTGAAATTAGAAAATTATTTCTTCAATAAAGCTGGAATTGGTCTAAGACCAATTCTTATGATACCCTAAATGAATGCTCGTATATATCTGTGCAAATTTGATTTTTGAAGCAGTTTTTCGCATATATTTCTAAAACGGTTCGTCGGACAGTAAAAATTATTGTAACCAATTTCATAGGATTTCATAGTCTGAAGAACTTTTCAGTCCAATGATGGGAATTGAATGTTGAAAAAAATTAGTACCAATGATACTCAAACTTTGTAGAGAGCAAATTTTAATGACCACTTGTAAATTTTCATTTTGCTTTTTTTTTTAAGCAATTACTTTTTTAATTATCTAAATTTAATTGCGTATATAAATTTGATTTCGAGCAAAACAAAATTTGAGCAATATCTAAAACTCTCATAAGATATATAAGTTTAAGTAGGGTAAAATCACCAATTGCCGGACAATGTTAAAATGTTCTAAAGATAAAGGAGCCACGCTGATTATCCTCAGGTAATCTTAAAATGTGTGCATACAATGGATTGACTTCTTTCTTCTTGTGGGATCAAATGGCTTATAAAGATATTCCGTTACATTAAAAATACATTTTTGTATAATTCTACGTTATTTTTCTACGTACCAATTTGCGGAAAAATTTAAAGGTCTTGCAAATTATAGTTACTGTACTATAGAAATAGAATGATTTATATTCAGAAAAAAAAGGATCGCATAAAATTCATATATATCCATCCATTAATGAACTTAATACCATTTTATGGGCCTACCGATGATTCAAAAATTAACAAGTTATGGCCGAATTAGCTGTCAATTGGTTGCTTGCCTGCTTTGGCAACAATTGTCACAAATTTGTTCGTCTCAATTTCAATCTAAAAATTTCTATTTGGAAATTTCTTTGTTTTCTCACTAGTACATAATGAATTACTTTTCCCGAAGTGAATTAAACGAAGAAACTAATGGTTAGATAAATATTATAATATATTCAAAACGTTTTTCAGTCAATAAAATACGAAAAACTCAAAACAAATTCGCTGGAAATGACATTGTCACCTCATGACGTAGCAAAAAAAAAATTCCTTTCGAATCGGCCATAGCTTGTTATCTCTGTGTCATGGGCCGACCTACACATATTAATCACGATCATTCTGCTACACTTGTGCCCAAATGCATGTCATCAGAAAAATTTTGATCAACTTACAGTTATTGATATAAATAATAATTGTATCACAAATTCGTAGCATATAATGAGAATTGAATTATTATATTATCATATAGGTTAAGTCTACAATCGAGTTCTGGCAAAATAAAATTTTACACGGTCTCCAAATATATATTTCACATTAAAATTGCTGGTAAAATTTTGTCATATCTAAGAGCCAGATTTAGCGTAATGAATTTCTGGTTGTGTTGGTAGTCCATTTTTACATGTATTTACCCGCCATCCCTATTCTAAGCATTTTGTCAATTTGCAAAAAGTAAACAAAGGTTTTGTGTGGAGCATCTGTGGTAAAAAATGTTCCTTTTCTACTTTATTTTGAAATAATTTTACATAATTAATTTATATAAATCTCTGCTTCTATTAACAAAAAAGATAATTTAGATAGTGCAGTTGCCTCAAACTGGATTTCCCTAGTTTATAATCCAATTTATATTTGCAAGCACTATAAAACTTTGCACTGAATAAAGTTCGAAGTTTGAAAAGAATTGATTCGGTACTTGTGTTAAATTTCGCAAAAGAATTTTAAGTTGACTAAATCTGCTCACAAAACAAAATCACATTTGACAATTCTGCACCCAGCTTTGACAAATCTTTCCTGCAGCATCTCACTTACTCTTATGTATAATCTCCTGCTCTTGACAAATTACGCTCATGTACACGAATTTTACACGATTAAACCATTCCTGTTTGCTCTATATTCTAAGATCTGGCATTCCTGTTTGCTATATATTCTAAGGAGTGAGCTATTACTGCACGGCTGTAGCCGGCCCCTTAAGGCCTTTTAATTTACAGTTTTTATGATGTCGCCTTCTGGTTTGACGAATAAAGACAAAAAATGTGATATCGCGGATTTACATACAACGAAACAGAGCGGCAAATTGATTAATTTTCATAAATAAATGATAATGACAAGTGGCGGAATTTTCAGATTTCCTCTCATGTAATACCGCGCTCTTGTGAAAGCACTTTTTTCTGAGATATTGAAAGAGGTCACCAAAGTTTGTTCCAAAGTTGTTGCTGTATAATCCTATGTTATTTGAACAGAATGTGCTTCTGTTTACACGCTTTGCTCTAAAGAGGGTGGGTGTTATCAGTATTGGGAGATCGTGGGAATTCCATATTCTGGCTATTTCTGCCATTAAGATATTGAAAAGTAGTAAATTAATATGTAGTAGCACTGATTACTTTGCGCTAGTGATGTGAAAATACAAGACCAAGACCAAGACTATAATGGTCTTGGTGTTGGTCTTGGTCTTGCAAACTTAGTCTTGGTCTTGCTCTTAGTAAGATTGGTATAATATTGGTCTTGGTCTTGGTCTTGCATAGTCAAGTCTTGGTGTTGGCCTTGGTCTTGATCTAGCTCTTGGTCTTGCATTTCAGTCTTGGTATTGTCTGTGATCTTATAGTAGGTTTTAGCTTTGGGCTGCACAGTCAACTTTTGGTTTTAGTTTTAATCTAGGATTTCGTTTTTTTGCGCAATTCTATAATTGATGTATCATGCGATAAATTTATAAATAGTTAAAAACTACCTTATCCCCGTCTAAATAAATTTTGTCTGTACACGGGATGTGTTATTTGTATCCTTTTAATCTTTATATAAATAAAATACAATAGTGCTATGACTTGTGATTGAACTATGAAAATGAAAGAGAAAGGAAGCAACTGAAACGACATTTTGTGAATCCAATATATTTATTACATTTCTTTTGCCCAGTTTTTCTCTCAAATTCCGGTAAAGTACGTACCGATCATAACTATGCTTCGCTATTGCACAAATTACCAGATTTTTATCTTGCATAATGTGGTCTTGCATAATGAGTCTTGGTCTTGCATAATGTGGTCTTGGGCTTGGTCTTGTTAACGTACATGTTTACAATCTTGGCCTTGGTATCGGTCTTGCATATTCTGCAAGACCAAGACCAAGACTGCAAGACCAAGACCAATTTTGCTCATCACTACTTTGCGCCTAGTTGCTAATGTACTTTTATAGATATCTCTCCTATATCAATAAAAATTAATTAGTTTTTGAAAGTTACGTGAACTGAACTATTCCTTTTGGTGTATTTCTTATGCTTTTGGTACCTAGAATAAAAATGGTCGGAATTCGCATAATATAATAATTTGTGGGAAAAGTCGCCATTAATTCCCATTTTCGAGAGAATTTTACCCGCAACAATCTCCCAACGGTACTGTAACTCATTCTCTGATGGGCTTGGGAAAAACGACATTTGTCTTTTTCTTAAAAAAGTGAGGTAGAGTAGATATACGAAAAATTCATTATTATGAATAATTTGAAAGGATTTTGAAGTTATTCATAATTTTGCAAATAATTGAATAAAATCAATTATGTTTGTATGTACTTATGCTTACTACATGAAAGAAGAATGAATGAAAGAAAAAATTGCAAATTATTAGTAATAATTGCTTCGTATTTCTGCGGGGGGGGGGGCACCGAGCCTACACGGGCTTCTCTGGGGGGGGGGGGGAAGAGGTAAAAGAAGCCGAGAGAAATCTCTACGCAGCAAAATTGTAGAGAAATTTTGCATCAAAAATGAAATCGGATGGTAGTCGTATGTTTGAATGTTGCTCCACTAAATCTAAGTTTATCTAATTATTTTTCTTTCCCTGAGTTTTATGGTTTTATTCTAAATATTTCATAGCTCATATATAGAATATATTTCTCTTTTGTAATTTTTTTTTCTCAGTTAAATGTAATTTTAATTTTATTGTTATTTTTAGTAATTTTCCTATTGAGGCCAGCACACTTTGTACATCTTAAGATTGTAATATGATCTTTGTACGGTAAATAAAAACATTATTATTATTGTTATTATATGTATATTTGGGCACTGCCTGATAACGGGTCTACGTAGAGAGCTGAAGCTTGATAAATAATGTTTTTGTAGCAATAGTAAATAAAATTTAGAAAATAGACTAAATCGGGCAACCCATTCTTGATGTTCACATATAAAAATTTAGGATTTTTACATATACTGTGAAAACGATCAGTATTAGACAGTTTTAATGTACTGAGAATTTCTTCACAATGTGAAATCCTATGAAATTGGTTATACCCATTTTTATTGTCCGACGAGCCGTTTTAGAAATATATGCGAAAAACCACTTCAAAAATTAAACTTGCATAAGGAGGTCAATACTGGCTTTCTTACATGTTTACTATACATATATTTGAGCAATGGAAAAATGAATGAACTAAGTCTGGCAACCTTTTATTGATGTTGCCATACAAAACTTTTGATTTTTACCCTCATTTGAAATTTTCAAATAGTTGCGAGTTTTATCTGAAATTGCAGGCTGAATCAGTATGGCAAGTGACATTTAATCAAAAATTCATTGCTTCTTCGTATTTTGTAGCTAATGAGGGTATACATTTCAAAGATTAACTACTTAAATATAGTAAAAACTAAGACATTGTACGGATTAATAAATAGTAAAAAATCGGGGAATATTTATTGCCCATTCCTATCGCCACGACTACAAGTCAACCGCTATTCGAAATAAAACCCCAGCAATTTGAAAATTTCAAATAAAGGTAATCAAGTGTCTTGGAATATGTCCTGCGATTTTCCTAGTATATAGGGTGATTTTGTATTGACGGACATAAATTAGCTTGAAGTATTAGGAACAAAAAATCTATAATACAGTGGGGGAGGCGGGAGGCAATTTCAATCATTTCGAAGTTACAAGGTGATAAAGAAAATTTGCTAGTTTCTCACAAAACGCCCCATAACTTTCTTGTCTTTGACAGACGTTCACAAATTAACTGCAACTCGTCAGAGGGGAACTTTCTTTAAGTTTAAATGCCAAATTGCAGTCAGTAAAGGTGTGGTAAGAGTCGCTCATTCCGTAAGAAAACGATGTGTTAAACAATTAAATTAATATTAAATGATTAAAAATGCAATATAAAAATTAAAACGGAATAAAAATGGTAGTGCGAATTAATAGAAAGCACAAATCTTCGATTAAATCAACTTCCATTTGTTATTTTTTGTTTTGTTTTTACCACTTAAAAATTACCAAATTACCAATTAAAAACATTAAATACCAAGTTAATAACCCTTACGGTATGTGATATCTATCTAGGCTAAAAATATCAAATTTTCGTAAGTAAACCACTGTCTCGCTCAGAATCGAAAGTTCGTTACTTCAATTGTAATTGAGCCTTATATCACACTGCTCCAAAAACTGGAAGCGAACTGAGAAATGAAGTGAGTAATGAAGTGCGCATCCTACATTGTCATTATAAATAACAGTATCCCCACTATGTGACAGTAATGATGCCTGAATATCAGAAAAGCCGGATAACATCATTTTTAACTAATATCATTACAATTTCTGAAAACCTTACACGAATTCTGATAACCTAATGACAATATTACTGATCGTGTAAGGTACTCATAAAGATTTCAGTTTGCTGTAATATTTTAATATGTTTTCCAATAATTTCCTAATAACACTTAATTTCTAGCTTAAATCTAAAGTGTATTACTCTGTATTTTTTAAGTAAGCATCTTTAAATTATTCTCAAATATTTCCAAAATTTTGATTTTTTTACACACAAAAATTTTTGAAATAAATAACGGTATTTATGAAATTTGTGTGTAAAAAAAATTAATGTTTTGGAAATATTGACGAATAATTTAAGAATGCTTAATTAAAACATACAGAGCAATACACTTTTTGACAGCTACTATTCTTGGCTATTTAATAAGCTAACAATAACCAAAATCTATAGGGTAGTTCAAAAGTTATACTCATTATTCTCACGAATATAGGCGAAATCTTCAACTGGTCACCGCTCCTAAAGGAAGGTTTCTAGGGGGGTATGTGGAACAATTTTGTGATCAGCTTACCTCAAGGAATCGCGTGGTATACCGGAAGATATCTTGATGTGAATCACCCTGTATATAGATACAGCATGACAATCCTATAACGAATATGTCATGAAATAAAAATCTGTAAAGATCTTATAAATGAATTACGATACAAGTAGAGGCACAAAACATATAAATGATTTCAATTAAGCCATAAATAAAGCGTTTTCCAATAAGAGGTGTTATTTTGATATTCAAAGAAAAATGCCATTTTTTGAGATAAATGATCGGATCCTTATTTCATTATAAAGAAGAAGGTATGCCGTTAATAACGAAAGATAACATCAGCCAAATGACCACCATGACCACGCCTACAGGACCATATCCTCTTCATGAAATTTTCCATAACCAAATCGCAAAGTGGCTGCCCTATGTCCTGATAGCCTCACGAATTCCATCTTTGAGGTCTTGAATCGACGCTGGGCTGTTGGCGTAGACCTTCTCTTTCACGTGGCCCCAAAGGAAGAAGTCGCAAGGTGTTAAGTCACAAGATCTCGGTGGCCAATTGTGATCACCTCTTCGAGAGATAACACGGTCCGGAAACTTTTCCTGTAAAAGATCAATGGTTTCGTTGCTTGTATGGCACGTAGCGCCGTCTTGTTGAAAGTAAACGTTGTCCAGATCAATACCATCCAATTCCGGCCATAAAAAATTATTAATCATCTGTCGATAGCGCAATCCATTCACCGTAACTGTTGCTCCAGCCTCATTTTCGAAAAAGTAAGGTCCAATGACCCCGGGGGACCATAAACCGCACCAAACAGTCACTCGTTGAGGATAGAGAGGCTTTTCAACAATAACTCTTGGGTTTTCCGAGCCCCAGATGTGACAATGTTGCTTGTTGACGAAGCCATCGAGGTGGAAATGGGCCTCATTACTCAAGATGAGTTTTCGATGGAATTTCGGATCATTTTCATGCATTTCAAGGACCCAATCAGCAAAGACTCGACGTTGTTGATGATCGGCCGGCTTGAGTTCTTGTGTTAACTGAAATTTATAAGCATTGTTCCATTTTTATTAATGGCGTAGTTTCTACTTGTCAAATGTCAAAAAATGACAGCTCCAAAAGTGACATCAACCGAAATAGCGGGCTAATTAAAATAACACCTCTTATTGGAAGACCTTTTAGTATATATATATACATAAATATAACTTCACTCAAAGAAAAGTTATATAGATTTGCATAGATGCTTTTATAGTTATCAGAACTGTAGTTATCTATTCCTAAAAATTGATAAAATCTTGCATCTATTACATATGTAGTTTTATGTGGATGAGATAGCTATTAACCAAAGAACATATAATTTAACTATTTTATATGTTATTTGCTATAACAAAGTAGATGCATGATATTTTCTGCAATGTAATGTTGTAACTGGGGTAGAGAAAATGCCTGTGACTGTATGATTTACGAAAACGTACAATTTATGTAAAGTTAAGCGGGAAACACAATGCTACGGTCATCAGAGTTCATCAGCTCAAATTTCAATTTATTCCTATATCTGATAATAGAATAGAATGAAATCTGAGCTGATGAACGCTGATGGCCGTTGCATTGTGTTTCCAGCTTTAGACGCAACAACCAAAATATTCAACAATATGGTTGCTTTATCAAAAGGGGAGTTCTGCAATAGAAATTTCTATATAACCATAGACGGCACAAGTACTAGATATCGCATGGCATACCAGATCAGAGTATACAGATCGTGAAATGAGTGGTACATTCTGGAATTGACCACATCATATTTTAAAGCGTGTCGAGAGCATATGTTTCTTTAACAGCAGTTTTGTATGCATTTGATCGGCCTCCTCAACAAAGCAGGTGTGAAAAAATATCACTGACTCATAAAAATGGACTGAGCGATTTGCTATTTCATGTGGCACAAAAAATATTGTGTTTCTGTATATCACAGTTTGAGCACCCTTTAAAACGTTTACTACATAAAAACATGTAAAACTCAACCATTCAGAAAAAAATTTACACCCGAAAATCTAATTAAATAAAAAAATATATTTTCTTGTATCCAAGTGACCGCTTATAAGCACTCTTATAAGAAATTAAATTCACTCCGACTTTAATCTTCAAAAGGTTATTTTTACCATAATCCTGCGTATGGGCAAAAGAGACGGAGCATGGTGAACACTATCTTTACGTTATTCTTCCTGCGGTGATTGCATCTGCAGCCAACATAAAAACATCAAATGGCATAAGAAAATGTTCAGTAAACGATATTTTGTGTTGGTATAGCTCCAACTCTGCCATAGCGCGAAAGAGAAAACAATAAAGCTTGTGCCATTCCTCCTATAGGAAAATGACAATACGCTCAGTCCATTGTTATAAGTCAGTGGAAAATATTGATCATTCGACGTATGCATCGTTTCAAATATTGTGGTCCACCCAGCCATATAAAATTTATATACTTTTTCTGAAACTACATGCGACATCTAGTTCTTGTTGTGCCATCATGATATAACATACCTCGTACTCGTTCTTAAAAAAATCATAGAAAAATACAAATAAGAATGAGTGAATATGGCAATGAACGACTCATGTATTTGGATGAAACTTTTATATATGATACAGATTTATAGTTGAAATCTGTCACCAAGGTTATTTAGAGGTCAAAGATCAAGGTAAGCAGGAAGCGACCAAATTATTGAAGTAAATTTACATAGATAGTTAAGCTGTTTTTTTCATAGCATGCTTCATAGTCATATTCGTACTTTATATCAAACAAATCTCAGTTTTACTTGAAAAAGAAATAAATAATAAAATTAGCTTAATTCTTTAATGTCCAATTTAATTAAATTTTAATAGTTACATATTATGTAAAGGAGCCAGTTTTCAATTTTGAAGGCAAAGAATTTGATGCTCAACTGAATAAAGCTCCCAGGAGCAGAAATAAGTCTGTACAAAATATTTTATTGCTTATCAATCAAGAACCTGCTGGCAACTATATTTAATAATGTTATTATAATTCGTATAACATTTTTTCTTTAATAGGAGCAACACTGGGATTGTGCAAAAGCTAATAGTTTATCGGGTATAAACTTACCGCTTTTAATTTTGTCCCTTGCTTGGAATCCTAGGTTAGCTTGTTGAGTATGATGCTGATGTAGTTGCTGTAGACTCTGTAGTGCAGAAGGTCCTGTCACGTTAGCAGCTACAGCTGCAGATACTGCTGCTGCATGGTGGCCAAAGTGATTTAGCCGTAGGTGGGCAGGATTCACAGATGAGACACTATTCACAGATAAATATCGACCTGAATTTATGTTATCACAATCAAAACTATTTACACTGAGTCCACTACTTCCGTTACTAGTCACACAATTGTTCTTCTGTAGGTGGCTATTGAGGGAGAGATTCATAACACTATTATAGTCCTTCTGATTATTTTCAATAGCGTTTTTTTGGAGTCCTAATATTGCAGCGATTGTAAAAGATTTCCCCACATCAATAGAAGTGGTGACACTGGCATCCAAAGCCGAACCATTGAGAGCGGTGTGCTGTTCGATTTGCTGCTGGGCGTGATGTTGATGATGCGAAGCAGTAGAATTGTGTAACGCCAGGAAGTGTGACAAAGGATTCGGGTGGTATTTTGACGGATTTTGTAACATTTTCGTGAAGATAATTTCTCAGGCGGGCACATTGAATACTATTAATCCGTCCTCATCATCCGGTAAATATCAACTGAACTGTCGACGCCTTCCGTGCAGCTACACCTGAAAAGTCAAAGAAATTATCTGACCATGTCGTATACAAAAAGACCACACATTAGTTAAGTTTTAATGACATGGAGATGAGAACGTAATTGACACCATGAATACACCCATGCAAGATTTGTTTTTGTTTTTTAAATTCTTAGCATTCAACAGTAATAAAGTTGTAGCCATTGTTCTTTTTCTGCAGTTTAATTTGGTCAAATTACGTAAAAGGGACTGACTAAGTAAGGGGTGGATTAATTTACCCGTACCGTACCACCATTTGATCTCATCTTACCTCTGAAGAGCGTATTCCGGTACTTTCTATTGTTGTTTGGTTGTTGCTCTTCTGAGAGCCCTTAGGTTTAAGTTCGGTCTAAAATGTGTTGCGTTTCCCCCATAAGGTGCTTGTTGTAAGATATACAGATGTGGATCGGTTGACTTATTGTTCGTGAGGCGGGAAGGAGATGATGGAATCTTATATGCACTCAAATGCACTTGAGGTGAATTAAAGCCGAGAGGTCTGTGACATCTCATTGCAATCAGAGTGATGAATTAACTGTACTTAAGTATTGTGTCAGCCTTTAATTTCACATGTCTAACGTGTGACTATATATATATATATAAATACATGCTTTAGATTGACATATCTAATCTTATGTGTTGGTGTTGTGAAATTAGTTTTGAAGTTTAAAAAAAAAGACTTACATACATATATAGGTATGCAGATTTCTAGTGCTTTCTCAAGTTCGTAAGTAGGTAATCAAAGAAAATTTTAAAATTGTTTAAGAGGAGTCAGTAGAAGAATAATTATTTACATCTTAAATTAAAGGTAACGAAGAAGTCTATTAAATAACGTCGGCAAAAATTAAAAAAAAGGTATTGGAATGGAGATATTAACTCAGAAATTTGTAAAAAACGGTTTTTAAATCAAATTCTTGTTAGTATGTGTTTTCATTTCTTTAGATTGTGACTATTTTCGAAAGATAAAGACTAGATCTAGCAAATAACGTCGTGTTTTTCATTTTTAGTGGCGTTTTTTTTTTAATTATTTGACTCTAATAGTACCTACTGGTTTTTTCACCGACGAGAAATTGCAATATTTCGTTGAAAGTTGTTGAAATACAAAGCAAAATAGTATGTTTAACAATCATGTACAAAAAAATCTAGGAGAGTTAATTCTCGTTAAAAATTTTCAATGTATTTGAACTGCAAATATTCATTTTTCGTCTTAAATTGTCATATGTTGGCTTTCTGTCTTTTACGCTAAATGTCTCTAATGTGATCTGTGGTCTAGGTCTAGGTTAATTTTGTATGAATTTTCTCACTTTCAGGACACAAACTTACGTATAGTAAATTTTATTGCCTACAGGCTCGCTGGCATCTAAATTGAAACTTTTGCTGAGTATACTGACTCCTCTTAATATGTAGGTTGACTTTTAGACAACATAGAAAAAATCTTTTTATCTCCTATATGTGATATTCACTGTTTTTAGTATCATCATAGTTGGGGAGGTGTTAAATTTTAAGCTATTATCGTATTGAAAATTGATATCTAGGATCTAAATATATTAGGTGTCTAGTAGTCTACCTCCAAGATGGTGTGGAAAAGAGTACATAAATTAATATGTGGGCTTAAATTTTCACTTATTATTAAAATTACATAATAAAAAGAGTTGCCCGAAAGTTATCTAAATTATGAGTTCAAAGACTTTATCATGGAGCAATAGAGTAACTGATATATATCCTAACCTAACACTTAGTTTAAGTCTGAATAGCCTCACATTCCAGCACGTAGGAATAGAATAACTAATATGTATACATTAAAGAGTATCCCGATCCTGGTCGAACAAGAGCATACGGATTGAATTGCGCGTTATTTATGTTTTGTTCACAGTAGGCACTCAAATTTTTACTCCTGGTATGTTATACTATACCTACATATAACATATCAGTTAAAATTTTCATTTGCATTGTAGTTGGCTTATCAGTTATGGAACGCTACGTGGACAGACGGCTTGTTGTTATTGTGAACATATAAATACGGGAACAGTTTTACGGAAACAGTTCACAGATTGCGTGCAAGGTTTGGTTTCTATTTATTCGACAGTTACGGTAGAGCTCTTCTTCTGAGACGATGCTTAAAGAAAGGATACAATGAGACTATATGAACCAAACTTTAAACATGCAAACATCATTTCATACGAATATCATATTGGCTAGTTTTATTCACTGATTAGTCAGCAATGGCGTAGCTAGACGGGAGCGATGTGGCGGCCCGGGGGACAGGGACGTTGGGTTGGCCTATGGGACGGCCCGCAACGGATGTCCCATTTAGGTTGTGAAAGCCACAATTAAAGAAAATTTAAAATTTGTAAAAGTTGCATGAAATGAAATAGTTGCTAAAGTTATGAAACGGTAAAGTCAACCACACATCAAGCGTAACACGACGATTACACGAGTCAGTAGAACGGACGATCAGTACTAAATTCGGCTGTCAGTTTTACTGACTAAAAACGCGTTGTGTTCGATCAACTGACTAGTCAGTTCTTTTAAAAAAAAGTAGTCAATCGGTCCAGACATTCCTCCTCTGTATGCAATTGTAATGATTTCCTACTTATTTCGTCATTATACCCTAGATGAAATCCATAGGGTATACTAAGCTTATCATTCCGTTTATAATGCACAGAAATAATGATGGTAGAGCAAAATGAAGAATTGGACACCCACGCATAATATTAAAAATTATTTTGATTTTTGCATGCCCGTCAGTCCGTCTGTCTGTCTGACTGTGTGCACGATAACTCGAGATCGCGTATGCTTATAGAGCTGAAATTATGTACACGGACTTTAAAACAAAGGAAAAACCAAATGGCTAGTGATAAGATATATGTTCTTTGGTGATATCATGTAGCTACAGATGCAAGGCGTACACTGAATTCTGAAATTCAAAGGAATATTTTGGAATGTTTTGAGAAATTTAATACTGAGCACCGAACTAGATCACAAGATTCAAGATGTAGCTTCACTATTCGAGGATGTTGAGACAACTACGTTGCTTTCGGCGAACATAGGGGAGCATAAAAATAGCTCCGTATCAAAATTTGCTAATTCTTATGATGAACTATCAGAGACAGAACGTATCCTGGAGATACGAAGATCGAAAAGGCATTTATAATTCGTCAATGGTACTGCGTCAATAAAAAACCGTGGATTGGGATTTTATAAAATCCCGTCCAAATCTTATGGTTGCTCTAAAGCTATTTGAACCGTTTACTATCTATCTAACGATCTAACTTATGTGATTTTATTTTATATTATTTAATACTGAATTTAAGAGTTTTCAAGGGTCACACCACGTACATACACACCGGGTGCCAGTGTACTCACTAGTCAGTAAACTGTAAAAAGTAAAATTAAAATGGCGGAAACTGAAACGTAAAGGTAAGATGTTAGTCGAAATTTATGTTTATATTTAAGATTTTCTCTCTTTTTGATGGGAAATGACTGAAAAAGCAAAGGGAAAGGATTTGTTCAGTATTTCCGTTTTCGCCGGATTCTTTGCAATATTTCCCAAAATTTCAATTAGCAATAAACCTACCA
Organism: Dioctria rufipes; assembly: GCA_963924295.1. Classification (NCBI taxonomy): domain Eukaryota; kingdom Metazoa; phylum Arthropoda; class Insecta; order Diptera; family Asilidae; genus Dioctria; species Dioctria rufipes. The sequence continues at coordinate 101,786,847 of OZ002741.1, read as the reverse complement.
CTGTAATATCTGCACCTTTTGAAGGCATTTTTAATCGAACGTAAAACGTTTGTAGTCAGTAATGACAATCAGTTCTATCGAAGCATGTAGTCCCGATGTTACTCATGCTGGATGCTTTGCTGGGTTGGGGAATCTGTCTTTTTTTATTTTGTAGAACGTCAGCATATTATTTTAGTGTGTTGTCAAATGTAAAATTTATATTTTTCCCAAAGTATTAATTGAATGCTGAAAGTAGTATGATTCGATGTAGGAAAAATTCATTATTATGAATATTTGGAAAGGATTTTCAAGATATTCAAGAAGCTTTTATCATTCGTTTAATCCTTTGTTCCATCTAATTTTGTTTTTAACTCATTGCCTTAGTCGTACTAGTATGATGTAAAGTTAAGTAGGTATGTATATATTTAAGCGTTTTTATTAATCTATAGAAATAAAATTGAAGTACTTTTCGTTGGTAATTGCACCATTTGAGAACGGCTGGACTGATTTGGGTAATTTTTTTAAAATGTTCCTAATAGTCCGAATAAGGTTTTTTGGGAAAGAAAAATTGGAATCGGAATGTTGCATACAAAACTTTGGTTATTCACTATACGTCGACTTGTCGAGCTCAAATTTTGTAAACGGCGCCTGTTAAAAAAAAAAAAAATAAATTTAAGTTCATAAATGGGACTAATCGAGCAACTCCTTCGTAAGGTTGCCATACAAAAATTTCGTCTTAAACTATATGTTTAGGCCCTGCCTGAGAACACGTCGACGTAGAGAGCTAACATTTGGTATATGGTGCTTTCATAGCAATGGTAAAAAAATTTCAAAAATAGAGTAAATCGAGTTACCCCATCTTTGTGTTGTCATTCAAGACATTGGTTTTTCACTATATATTTGGAAGCTGCCTGAGATGGCATCGACGAGCAAAGCTCATATTTTGTATACGGCGGCTTTCATAAAATTATCAAATCGGGCAACCCGTTCTTGATGTTTCCATACAGAACTTAAGTTTTTCCTATATATTTCGACGCTGCCTCATACAACGTAGAGAGTTGAAATTTTCTGCATGGGTCTATTAAAAAAAAATAGGAAATCTAAGTTCGAAAATGAGACCAATCGGGGAACTTCTTTCTTCGTAGGGTTGCTATAAAAAAATAATATTTTTTACTATATACATATTTGGGCACTGCCGGAGAATGCGTCGACGAAGAGAGCTACACTATCCCACGCATATAAACGCGCGTGCATACACAACCACACACGCACACACACACACCCACACTCACACTGAAACCCTAGACTACGGAATCGCGCGATCGAGTCAGATGATAGCTTAGCTTAGATATTATTCATGTCTAACCACCCCACCCCTTTCAACCTCGACCACAACTCTTCGAGGCATCTACATTATCGCCGGGCAACGCCGGTGGGTACTCCTAGTAATAAAATAAAAATTATATATACAATGTGTTTCCTCCATGGTGGTCAATAGAGCAGGACAGGAGGTGAAAGCAGTCACCTAAATAAACAAAAACTTGTAAGGCAAGGGGGGCATATCAACCGCTTCGGAGTTACTAGTTGATTAAGAAAAAAAGCTAGGTTTTAACAAAACACCCTGTATCTTAAAAAGTACAGGACATACGGTCATAGTTGCAAGCTCATTATATGCAGAACATCATCTCCTTTCCAACGACTGCTCAAACAGCACCATACCTCTTTCCTCTCAGGTTATGGGGGTCTAAACTAAAAGCTTTCAATTTTCTTATATATATTTTTTGATTTTAACTTCTCTTTCCTTTACAAAATGGTAGTTAACATAACTTTTTTTTGGAAAAACTGTAGACTCTCTTCTTTAATTCAACTTATTACATCCTATATTCTATCTCCAGCCGTTAAAGAGCCATACATTTTTGTTGTCTAGGTGAGTACTATCACCTCCTGCTTTATTGTCCAACATGGAGGTAACACCCTATTTAAAACAAAAAACTTAGGTTTTGAAAAAATAAAACAAATTATATATCAATACAGTTACATTTTTTTTATAACAGATGGTCATTGAAATAGTTTCAGAGCTTTTATCAACAGTATTTTAATTTATATACATCTTCATATTTTATGCATATTATAAAACAAAACAAAAATAAACTACAGACTTATGTTTTCTGGGTGTTTAAAAAAAATTAACATTTCCATTAGCTTCATACTTAGCTAAGACATTTTTTAATAGATTGTCATTGCAATGGTTTCAAAATATATATATATTTTTTTTCAACAGTAGTTTCAATTGAATACATTTTTATATTATGTCGACCAATCATTTATGTAGTCGGTATGGAATGGACATAAGTCCCTTTTTCTCGGACACACTGCTTAGCTAAAAGTGTTTGAGTTATACATACCTACTATGAGTATTCAAGCTATTTCTTAGCTTCATTTTTACTAAATTAACATCACTAAATATCCTTTCGCGTTCCGCTTTCGAATGAGTCAAAGACAAAATATTTAAAATAAATCTGGATATATTAGGAAAAATTAAATTAAATTAAGTTACTTATGCCAAAAACGTGTACTTGGCTTTCATTAGAAATGAGTTCGTGGGGAAAATATTCCTCCATTGATCGTCTGTCTATACTTCGAATTAGTATTGACCCCAAGCATCGACGAAGTAATTGGGTAAGCCAAATGAGAGGAGTTTTCAAGTCTAATGCAAGTTTAGGATTAAGGATATTCAGGTTAATCATAACTTCGTTTGAGAACATGGAGAATAGAAGAATTTTAAGAACTTGTATTTTTAACGATTCTAAATTTAATCATAAATACAAAAGGAAAAAAAACGAAAATATTTACAATTTATTTGTGCGAAATAATCGTTACTGGCTAATGCCAGCTGAAAGCAACGGTGGCTTAATAGGCTAGATAAAATTGAGAAATTCAAGATGGAAAAGCAAGTGTGCAAGTATGTCTCGTCAGTTCAGTGGTAAGAGCAGTCGCCTGGAAAGCGGAAGGTCCCGGCTTCATACCCGGACGCGACGGTTGCTTTTTCATTTTGCATTTATGATTTAATTTAGAATCGTTAAAAACAAAAGTTCGTAAAATTCTTCTATTCTCCACTTATGACAGATTATGAGTTCGATTCCCGTATTTGAAAAAGTAATAAAATTTCGTCTGAGAATTTATACCATTTTCGTATTTCCAAACAAGATGTATGGAAAAAATTACGGCATCTGTTTTTAAAATCAGAAAGCTTAAGATTTAGGTGTGTCATATGATTTCCATGCTGTGACTTTTTATAATATCCTGGATTTTAATCAAGACTTTTCATCCTAAATGTAATTGGTTGTCATTTAATGAAATGAATGAATAATTGAAATGTTGAGTTCAATGGGTCTATATATTCTAAAGCTGTTCTTCGCATGTATTCAATAATTAAAATGATCTTAATATGTATGCCTTTGCACAAGGTGCACATGCGGACGTGAGGGTTTGTTATCACACAAGTAAGCGATAGAAAATGTGCATTTATCGAATAAAATTTTGGCAAAATCCAATCCAGAAATAAGTAAAAAAGTTTAACTTGAGGATCGCTCAGATTTCGTAAAACTCGCCTCTCCACACTAGCTGTGTTTTCATTTTGGCAAAATTTCATATAAAAAACAAAAGTCGAAGAACACACCATTTTTCTAACACACGATTGACTACTGTGTGTAGCAAAAGTCAACGTGCTTGTGATGGCGCTAACAATTTGTAAGGCTTTACTTTAAGAACATTTTGAAACTGTAAAAATATAACTTTCCCTTATCTATTGTTTTTAAAAAAGTATAATTATCACGAGCTAAGTCCTCACACCTCCCCGCTAATCAAATGAAAACTTTAATACCTAATTACCTGTTGATTTTTTCTTTTTTAAATTAAAATACCTTGTGTTCAGAACACCAGGCTAATTTCAAGAAATTATCTTTTTCGAAGTTAAAATGCTGTTATAAATGTAGCAGTATGTGTAGCGGAATTGAAAAGGAATGCAGGTCTAGTACAAAAAAAAAAAATGCGTGCGGTCACTTCTCCTCTGTTTTATTGTGTTAAAGTTAGTTACTACAAATCTAGAACTATGATAATTCAATTTATGCACTAAATTACGTTATATCTGGTAGCATCTACAAAGATATCTACAAAGGGAATTCAATTTATTCGCTTTAGTTTCTACAATTGGCTACAAAAATTTCAAATTAAACAATTAATACGGCCAAATTTGCTATAATCTACTTATATTTTCACTAGTTTGAATACAAGCAAATATTATTGACGAAGTTTTGTGTCAATCGCTGATTTCATACAATTTACTGTTCCTGAAGACAAAAAAATTCAATTTCTGCCCTTCAGTGAGTTGCAATGACATATTGAGCCCCGATACCCTTATTGGTATGTTGTCACTCGATATCAATTGTGCGAGGTAGTCTAAAAAAAAATTCGAAGTAATCTAGAAAAATTCAATCTTCACCTTGATGTAATATTTGATATTGTGATGTCGCTGCAGGGCTTGTATTGATTCCTGTCACGTTCACCAATGTTGGCGAGTGGCACATAGCCTTTGACAGGTTTCCTCTGTGATAAAAGAGGATTGTGACCCTGCGTCGATGAGGCACCGCAACATATTTGGTTCCCCATTCTGTGACTGTGGAATTACTAACGCAGTTGATAGTAATGCGTAATGAGTTTCCCTACTCAAGAAGGTCTGAGTAGCATTAAAATCATCAGGCCCGTTGATAGGATGTGACTCTCAAGCACGCTTGTCAATATTTGCTGTGGCCTGCACTGATGAAGTTCCTTGATGATTCACGAAATTTTGAGGTGTCTAAATTTCCTCAACACAACTGGGCTTTCGTAATCCTGTATTGGCTTGAGTGTTTGAAGCTTGTGTGTGATGTCGACTGTGTTACAGCTTGCTCAAGTGTGTTTCTCTTTCTTTTCGTGGACGTGGTTATGCAGTATTTGCTCTGCAATTCCTTGTGTAACGTAGTGTGGTGCCGATGATTGCATTTCCAGCATGTGTATTTTCTTAAACAATCTTGACTTGATTTCCTGAACAATTAATGCAGCGCGCTGCTGCCTTAATGATCTTTAATCTTGCCTCTATATTCATGCCTTGATATATCGGGCAGCTCGTTACGAAATGATTTTTGTGACATGCAGGACATCCCTCGTTTCGTGCAGAATTGAATGCTTGTGTTCGTTCTTTGGGTGAAGGCTTAGCGAGTGTTGGTTTGGATAGTATTGTGTTTGAAATAGGCTCTAAGATTTTCAATCTTTTGTCCAGGAAAGTGCTGCAATGCACGTACGTTGGAAACTCTTGCGATGATCCAATTTCCTCCTCCCACAATTTCAGGGTTGTGAAAGACAATTTCTGCACTACTGGATATATTAAGATTGCATCCCAAGACGTCGTATCTAACTCTAGACTTTGCAACTGTTATAGACAATCTTCGGTTGTATTCATCAGGGCCTTGAGCCCATGCGCTGTTTCAGTGCTGATCTTGGGTTGATTAATCAGTACTGCAAGCTGATGATTTACTAGAATACGTTTTTTCTCGTATCTTTCCTTCAATTACAACCATGCTGGTGCATAATCCTTGCCAGTAATAGGCGTGTGGCGTAGTAATTTCTCCGCTTCACCAGTCAGGCACGATTTTAGATAATGAAGCTTTTTCACTGGAGATAAATTAGTGTTTTTCTGGACTAATGCCTCAAATAAATCTTGGAAATATGGCCAGGAGTCGTAGTCACCATTAAACTTTGATAAACTGATTCTGGGTTGGCTTTAGTCTTGAGCCCGTGGTCGCTGTTTGCGATGTACTGTTATCTGATGCTGGCTTTACCGTAACCTAAAATGCTTGCAAGCCTTCCTTTTAACTGGCTCATATACGCTGAGTATTTGTATTCAAACTCGCCAAAATAATCTCCATTTAAATATTCATGGGATGCATCCTTCTGTAGAAAATAGCTGATTACAACAAAATCTGTTCCAGCTTACCTTTCCCATAGATTTTGTATATCAGCCCTTTTTGTTTCGAGAAATCCTTGCGTTTTTTGACTAGCCTCGACGGCTCTGCCATTTTCTAATAATATTTCCAATCTATTTCGTAGAATTTGCTCTGTGGCAAGTAACTCTTCTAATGTTGGCATGATGATAAGTTTGATCTAACAGCGTGAATGTTTGAATGTAATAATATGTGTACCGCAATTGGCTACCGCGGTGTTAGCACGACCACAATGCCTGAGTACAGAAATTCAGGTACCGCTAAGTGAGTACTGTAATGTATGTACGTCGTTATTGACTGTACTTTCTTATCCGTGTACGCGTCTTGATACAAGATAGGTTTGCTTAGAATGAAGCAATAAATGGTTGTGTTGTCTAGCACTGTAGTAACTTTTCATCCCTTTGCATGCAACCAAACAAAGGTGAAGGTGCATCGCATTCCTGGATGGAGCCACCAAAAAATGTGCAGAACACCAGGCTAATTTCAAGAAATTATCTTTTTTCGAAATTAAAATGCTGGTATAAATGTAGCGGAATTGAAAAGGAATGCAGGTCCAGTACAAAAAAATTCGTGTGGTCACTTTTCCTCTGTTGTATTGCATTAAAGTTAGTTACTACAAGAGGCAGAGGCTAGAAGGATTGCTGCACTTCAGATAGAACAGCGGAATGAGGAGAGTCTTAAAAAACGGACTCGCTCTGACGACTCTTCTCCTAAAGTGGAGCAACCTAGCGCTAAACGCAGCAAGGCAGTAACGGAGAATCCTTCAAAGAAGCACGTCTCCCAGCCTTTGCGTAAGCAGCCCTCCTATAAAGAGGTTGCAGAGAGCGTTCGGGTGGGTATTCTTCCCGTCGGTTATCCCGAGGTGGCACTCAACATGGATCAATTGAAATCCGTACAGAGTGCTATCTTGAGAGAAATCGCGGCTAGAAAACAAAGCCCCCTGAAGCCAAGATTCCTGGGCTCCACATTTAGACCAGGGTGGATGGTCCTCAACTGCGCCAATCAGGACACCGTGACGTGGCTAAAAGGTGTAGTTGGGGAGCTAAAACCCTGGGAAGGAGCCAACCTTGTCCTGGTCGAGGAAAGTGAAATTCCTCGCCCACAAGTTCTTGTGGGATACTTTCCGAACAGCGCTGAGGACCCTACGGACTTGATTCTCGACTACATCGAGGGTCAGAACGCGGGGTTAAAGGTGTCAGAGTGGATTGTGTTACGCAAGACACAAAAACCTAGTGTAACGGAGCTAACCTTCTCCGTGGACCATACGTCCATGGAGGAGCTAAAAAAGGCTCAATACACAATTGGGTACAAGTTCGGCTCAGTCCAACTTAGGCCCAAGGGTGGAGCAGTAAAGACTGTGCCGGAGGCTGGGGATGGCCAAGGTCAGATTAAAACTCTGACTGAGGAGCCTCAGCCATCGACATCAGGAACCAGCAGGCCTAAACTTTCCGTCAAGGCTAAGGCTGGCCCCGGTAAGACAGTCGGAACTGCAGAGGCTAAACCGGGGACTTCCGCAAAGAAGTCCGACGGAAACAAGAAGAAGCCTCCTCCTGCCCGTGCGAAGCAGGGCAAAAAAGGAAATCCGAAAGGATCTCCTATCAAGGCTGCTAGCGGCCATAAAAAGCCATCTTAGTCATGGCTAATCACCATCTAAGTTGCCTCCAGATAAATCTCCATCATGCCAAAGCGGCATCAGATGTGCTTAGCAGGAGATTTGTCTCGGAGAAACTTAGTCTGGCGCTCATACAGGAGCCCTGGGTACATCAAGGCCGCATCAAAGGACTTCCCACAAAATCATGTAAGTTAATTTATAGTAATGAGCATGAATATCCCAGGGCAGCATTGCTGCTCAACACTAATCTAAATTTTATTCCTCTTTCGCAGTTCATCTCGAGGGACGTAGTTGCAGTAGCTCTCGAGGTACCAACTCCGGGAGGTAGTCACGAGGTAGTAGTGACCTCAGTCTATTTTCCTGGAGAGGCGGATACACTACCTCCTACAGAGCTAAAAAAGCTCATCAGCTACTGCAAACGAAGAGGAAAACAATTTATTGTTGGATGCGATGCGAACGCACATCACACGATATGGGGCAGCACGGATACCAACATCAGGGGTGAGTACCTCCACGATTTTATAATATCTAATAATTTAGAGATACTAAATCGAGGTAATAAGCCAACCTTTATGAACACTATCAGACAAGAGGTCCTGGACCTAACACTTGCCAGTATGTTCATAAGCACAAAAATAAGCAGGTGGCACGTATCGAACGAGATTTCCATGTCCGATCACAGACATATCAGATTCGATATAGAAGCCGCACTTAACTCAAGTCTAGAGTACCGAATCCCTAAATTAACTAACTGGGAACTCTATCGACAACATCTTAAGGCTGTAGTTAACTCTCCCGGCAGTAGCATTAGCACAACGGAGGAGTTGGACTCAGCCACTACGCAGCTACAAACGGCTGTACTGACTTCATTCGAACACAGCTGCCCTCTGAAGCAAAAGACTTGTAATCGGCAGGTACCTTGGTGGAATAGGGAACTGAGTTTGAAAAGAAAAGAAGTCAGGAAACTATTTAACAGAGCCAAGCTCTCCGGTACCTGGGGAGAATATAAAAAGGCTCTAACGGAATATAACATAGAATTAAGAAGATCTAAAAGAAGAACCTGGCGGACCTTCTGCGATGGCATAGATCAACTGCCCGCAGCTACCAGGCTCCATAAGGTACTTTCGAAGGATCACACGAATGGTATATGCTCACTTCAAAAAGAAGATGGGAACTATACCGAGAGTTGTGAGGAAACAGTCAGGCTCTTATTAGAAACTCACTTCCCCGACTCTACCAGTCCCGCTCAAGGAATAGTAGCTCCAGACCCAATTGAGGTGGGCAATTACAGGGTCTCTAACAGGGGTAAGAGCCTTGCGGGAAGAATCTTCACTCCTAACAAGGTTAGATGGGCCGTTGGTACGTTTAAACCCTATAAATCTGCTGGAGGGGACGGCATCTTTCCTGCCTTACTACAGCAAGGGGTTGAAGAAATACTTCTTCCACTACAAAACATCTTTCGAGCCAGTTATGCTCTGGGGTATATTCCCCAATGCTGGAGAGACGTCAGGGTGGTATTTATACCCAAAGCAGGAAAAAGAGCTATCTCTCTAGCCAAATCGTTCCGAGCCATTAGTCTCTCATCATTTTTACTTAAATCCATGGAAAAAATCCTAGACCTACATATTCGAAGTGAAGTTTTGATTAAATCACCACTTCATTCTAAGCAATTCGCTTATCAAACAGGCAAGTCTACCGAGACTGCCATCCACACTTTGGTTAAAGACCTCGAAAAAGCTCTTGAAGCAAAAGAGGTGGCCTTATGTGCATTTGCAGACATAGAAGGTGCTTTTGATAACACCTCCTTCGAAGCAATTAAATCAGCTGCCGAGGACAAGGGCTTCGAGCCCCCCACGGTTAACTGGATAGACTCCATGCTTAGAAGCAGGAGGATAACTACTACTCTGGGAAACTGTTCAGTCACGATCACTGCAGCTAAAGGCTGCCCACAAGGAGGAGTTCTCTCTCCACTCCTATGGTCGATCGTGATTGATGATCTCTTAGAGAAGCTGACCAGTTCGGGTTTTACCGTACAAGGCTACGCGGATGACCTAGTAGTCACGATACGGGGCAAGCATGACCAAGTCATATCCGACCTCATGCAAAAAGCCCTTTATAAAGTCCGCACGTGGTGCTTAACCAAAGGCCTCAGTGTAAACCCAAACAAAACGGTTATTGTTCCGTTCACGAGAAGATCAAAGCTTTCACTAAAGGCTCCTCTGCTCGATAACACGGAATTGATATTTTCAGAAGAAGTCAAATATCTGGGGGTCACCTTAGATAAGAAACTTTCCTGGAATTCGCATCTGTCTAGAGTGACGGAAAGAGCGATAGGATCTCTCTACACGTGCCGTCGCTTCATTGGCAGAACATGGGGTCTGAAGCCAAAAATGATGTACTGGATGTACACCACGATTGTTAGACCCATGGTCACCTATGCGGCCCTCGCATGGTGGCCAAAAACTAATGAAAAGAAGGCTGAGGCTCTGCTTCAAAAAACACAACGGCTTGCCTGTCTAGGAATAACTGGTGCCATGAGGACCTGTCCTACAGCAGCCATGGAAGCCTTACTAAACCTTCCACCCCTACATCTGCAGGTGAAAAAGGAAGCAATCTCCAGTGCTATAAGACTGCAAAAGGAGAAACAGTTAAAACCAGGGAATCTGGTTGGTCATTTAAGTATCTTAAAACAGATACGCTTTGAGCAAATGACGACAATATCTGATATAATCACACCCAAGGTGGATTTTGTAAGACCATTCGATGTGGTTTTGGGAAACCGACAGCAATGGCGTTCCACTAAACCGTCCTTTCATCAAGGATCGATGGTGTGGTATACAGACGGTTCAAAAACGAACAGTGGAGTCGGACTGGGCGTATACGGCCCCAGATGCCATATATCAAAGGCCCTGGGCTTTACCCCTACCGTATTCCAGGCCGAGGTATTGGCCATAGAAGAATGCGCCAATACCTGCATTAAAAGAGCTATAAATGGCTCAACTATTAATATTCTCTCGGACAGTCAAGCTGCCCTCAAGGCCTTAAAGTCCTACACCATCAAGTCAGGGATAGTCTGGGAGTGTCTACAAACCCTAAAAGATTTATCAAGAGGAAACAAAGTTATCCTCATGTGGGTACCTGGACATGAGGGCCATAAAGGCAACGAAATTGCTGATGGCCTAGCCAAAAGAGGAGCGGAAACTCCCTTTGTCGGACCGGAGCCATTTTGTGGCACCTCAAAATGTTACCTCAAAGCTGCCCTAAATAACTGGGAGAACAAACAAAAATCCCTATACTGGGAAAGGCTACAAGGACTTCGTCAGGCAAAAAAGTTTATCGACACCTCTGGAGGAAAAACAAAAGAACTATTACTCCTCAAGAAAACAGAGCTCAAAATAATTACAGAACTCTTCTCAGGCCATTGCCCCTTGAGGTATCACCTTAACAAGATGGGCTTGGCTGAGACTTCATCCTGCCGCTTTTGCCAGGATGCTCATGAAACCTCGGAGCATCTGCTCTGCAACTGCGAAGCATTGACCAGGCGGAGATTACTCCATCTCGAACATGCTTTTCCTACACCTAACTACGTACGGAACCTCAATCCCAGAAGGATCCTAGACTTTATTAACAGTCTGAACCTAGAAAGGGAATAAATTCAACGGGGACTCACAATAGATCTTTTAGGTCGCGGTGATTGCGAGGCTGTGCCTACACACCCCTCTACGAATCTAATCTAATCTAGTTACTACAAATCTAGAACTATGATAATTCAATTTATGCACTGAATTACGTTATATCTGGTAGCATCTACAAAGATATCTACAAAGGGAATTCAATTAATCGCTAAAGTTTCTACAAGTGACTACAAAAATTTCAAATTAAACAATTAATACGGCCAAATTTGCTATAATCTACTTATATTTTCACTAGTTTGAATACAAGAAAATATTATTGACGATGTTTTGTGTCAATCGCTGATTTCACACAATTTATTGTTCCTGAAGACAGAAAAATTCAATTTCTGCCCTTCAATGAGTTGCAATGACATATTGAGCCCCGATACCCTTATTGGTATGTTGTGACACGATATCAATTGTTCGAAGTAGTCTAAAAGAAAATTCGAAGTAATCTAGAAAAATTCAGTCTTCACCTTGATGTATCTAGCACTTCCACAAGAACTGATGAAAGCAAAGAAAAAATGGCAAAGTCTGGAATTGGTGATGTCCAAAAAAAAAGAATTTGAAGCAAAAAAAAAAAACAATCGGAGTCACTTGGTAGTGCTAACTGATCAAAATCACAAACTAAAAAGTGATTGATGCTTAGTCCGAGCCCTCTTTTTAGCCAGATCCGCCACGTTGGTTTTATGTTCCACAACGAATTTTTGTGACAAAATGTTGAAATTCATGACTTTGGGGAATGAACCTTGTAAATTTACATTGAAATTTGCGTCAAGTATTTCACTTTAGATCGTTTTGCAATTTCAATTAATTTTTTTCTGGTAAAGATATCGTACCAATTCATTTTTATACCCTAGATGAAATCTAATGTTTGTCATTCCATTTGTAACAACTCGATATAATGATCGTAGCGCAAAATGAATTGGACACCCACGCATAATATTAAAAGTTATTTCGATTTTTGCATGTCTGTCGGTCTGTCTGTCCGTCCGTCCGTTCGTCCGTCCGTCCGTCCGTCCGTCCGTCCGTTCGTTCGTCCGTCCGTCTGTGCGCACGATGACTCGAGAGAGCTGAACTTTTGTACACAGACTTAAAAAAAAGTAAAATTAAGTTCGAAAATGAGACAAATCTGGTAACTCCTTCGTGGGGTTGCCATACAAAAATTTCGTTTTCCACTATATATTTGGACACTGCCTGAGAACGCATCGACGTAGAGAACATGGTGTTTTCATTGTACTAGGAAAACACTTTCAAAATGGACTAAATCGGGCAACTCCTTTTTGGTGTTGCCATATAAAAATTTAGGTATGCTTTGAAAACGATCAGTCCAAGACATTTTTATTGTACTAAAAACTTCTGCAGAATACGAAATCCTATAAAATTGGTTATAATCATTTTTACTGTGTGACAAACCGTTCTAGAAATATATGCGAAACACACAAAAATTCTACTTGCATAGATCGGTGACCTTACGAAATTTTATACAGGCATTCATCTAGGGTCTCATATGAATTGATCCTAGACCAATTCTAGCTTTTTTACTTGTTAAATATCGCTTAAGCAAACTGACTCTGGCAGTATTTATGGCTCTTTCGTGATATGGAACTTGATCACTACCGATCTCTTTCTTGGTCTTTCTCTCTTTCCTTCTTATTGGATATATGATAATATATTAATTTCTTATATCTTTTACTGGCAATTTTTATCACCACCAGTGTGTTGTCGGGGAAAAAACACCTCAACTTCATGTTTCATATATTGACAGAAATTGAAGGAGTCCCAGCTCGTGGTTATTAGCTACGTTTAGGCCGTAGTAACTTATACTGCATAAGTGACTTATGCTGCATAAGTTATTCGGTTTATACTCATGCAGAATTTGAAGTTCTGGTACAACATTTATAGTGATCCAAACCCCGTTCTATTCTGTATAACCATATTTGAAAGCGGTCTAAACACCTTACAAATGCTATGCCAATTTATAACATCAATTACTTAAACGAAACAACAAGTGTCATTTTTGATCTCCCGAATTCGTATTAATTTAGGCATTCAATTATAATTCTTAATTGTTTAACTCAGTGCATTGTGAACTTGATTAATAGTATTAGAAGGTGTATTTACAAAGATAATTATCAAAATCGGTTACTGCTGATTTTGTTTATTCACGAGAAGCCAAAATGACTGAGAAGAATTGTACACCAAAAAAGGTTACATATTGGAATTTTGAAGAAGTAAACAATTTCTTAGCAATATGTCTTGAGTTAAAAGTTCCCGATGCTATGGATGGCAAAAAGTTCTCTAACTTAAGACTATTCAAGAAAGTGTATGAAAAAATGAAAGAGTTTGGATACACAAAAACAATTCCGCAACTTGTCACAAAATATAAAAAAATGAAACAGGATTATTTTAAAGTGAAAGCAAGTAACAACAAAAGTGGTGCGGCAAGGCACACGATCGACTTTATGGAGAAATTAAATGAATTATTTAGTTTACGTCCACGAAAGGTATATCCGGAAGTAGCGGGTGTTGATTCTGGAGAAGTTACAGGTGAGTGCTTTCAATGTTTGTAATAATGTTCTTTTTTTAACATTTTTATCGTTTGCAGAAAACTTTTCATGTGTTTCGTGTGAACTGAGTGAGGATGAAAGTGAACGCCAACAAAACGGTGATAGTCTACAACTTAATCATGAACAACAAAATAATCCAGCTTCGGGGACACCACGAGTATCGCAAATCACATCCCGACGCGGAGGTAAGCATTAAGCAGAAATGAAGTAACTAACATGATATTTTTATTTCGTAAAGCAGCTGTTTTATACACAATTTGTGCTCAAATACAGATAGATAAATTTGTGCAGGAACGTTTTTAATATAGCTCTCTTTACTAACAGGTCGTCAATCGTATTTGAAAGCTGTTGAAAAAATGGTAAATCTGTTTACAGAGAAACAAGAAGAGCTACAAGCAACCTTCATTGAGGAGCAAAAACAAATGCTCAATGAATTTAAGGTCATGCAACAAGACAGGCAGGAGTGGGAAGAAAAACAGGCTGAAGAAGACAGACGTTTCTTTCGAGAGATGTTTGCAGAAAATAGGCCGCAGTCAACTGGATATTTTCTGATGCAAACACCGGAAAACTAAAACTGCTTGGTAGAAACTACTTTTAAGACATAACTGTGTACAAAGTGAAATTACGTAAAATTTATTAAGTATACATACACGTCCAACATTTTGTGCTAAGGTCAATTGAATTAAAACGCGACCGACATTGTGTTCATTTTTTTTTATTGTCGCCTTTAATATACATACATATTAGTTCAATAAATATTTACAGAGGTGATCTCTTAAGTTTGATGCATTATCATTATATTTCTCATTGTGGATTCTGCTGGGTTGGGGAAAAGTGATTGTATCCGATTGGACAGCTTGAGACCAATGTGGATTGTAAGGATCGCGCTCACTTTGAATAAAATTGTGCAGTATACAGGCAGCAGCAACAACTTTAGGCATGAAAGTATGGTTTATATCTGCTCGCTTTGATAGCATTCGAAAGCGTCCCTTGAGTAGGCCAAAAGCATGTTCGACTTTTATTCGAGCTGAACTCAGTGATGCGTTAAAATAATCCTTTTCAAAAGAGAGATTGGTTCCTGTGTAGCCTTTCATTAACCAAGGCATTAGCATATATGCTCCATCTCCTAATAGAAAATAACCTACTTCCTTTCCGTCGATTTCTCGAGTGGCCTAAAAGAAGGAAAATACGAATATTAAAGTATACAACAAGAAAATTATGTATCTCCGATACGTAGGTACATTTCCAAAATTAATGATATGTGAACAATAACCTGAGGCATTAAAATGTCATTTTGTTTATACAGTGAGGAACCCTTCAGCACTGCCATGTCATGAACGCTACCAGGAAATTTGCAAGAAATATGTTGAAACCTGAAAATGTACAAGTGTTAAATTCTTTGTACGGTTTTCTTGTTCATTTTGGTGTTTACATGCATTTGTGATTAACAACTGCCTGCAATACTACTGATGTCCATCCCTTTCTATTTGTAAAATCGGAGCACCCGTCGGCTGTCACTAAGGCAGGGATATGAGTGCCATCGATGCACCCCAAAACCTGCGGTAGTCCACATATTTCCTCAAAAGCTACTGCAACGTGAGTAGCATCTGTATCCTTTGGAAATATAATATATTTCGACAATAGATATTTGTTGATTGCTATAACCGTCTCATAAAAGTACAGTTTTACTGTAGCTTTATGTATTCCGAATACGTTTCCTACTACTCTATATTCCACATTTGAGCCCAATTTATAAAGTGTTACAGCCAATTTTTTTTCTGTATTTGCTGGAACATGGACGCTTATAGGATGCTCTTTAGCTTTAAGGAAAGGTCGCAGAAGATCAGCGAGTTTTTGGAATGATGTCTTGCTCATTCGAAATGATTCAAGCCACTGCTTTTCATCGTAGCTTTTAAGCATTGTACTTGTCCATACATCTTCTGAGCGTTTTTTCCATGCAATATTTCTTTCTATAGGTGGTATGGAAATTATGCTTCCGAAAAGTGCATGTATCAAGTTTGATTGCAGAGATGAAAAACATTTTAAATTATACGTAATGTTTTGGGATAACAATCTGCAAAAGGTTATGATTTTTTCTAGTGAGATGCAATTGTATATGATTTAGATACCTTTGTTCCGCATTAAATTCATGTTTGCTTGTAGATTTCTTTTTCTGCATATGTTTTATTTTTATTTTTACATTTTCCATGGTTGAGATTTTTCCACAAGGTTCGATTTAATAAATTTTTGTAATTAAGAGAGTATATAAACTTTTAAATGCGTAAGAAAAATCATACATTAATTATCTCGCGAAATACGGAACCTGTTAGCTGATAAATAAAAATTTGTGTATCTGTTCACAAAATTACAACGGAAATGACAGCTGCTGTCAAAATTTTACTACGAGTGCAGCACCAGTTTGGTACTACAAGCCCATTCTCGGCATAAACTCCATTCTCATGGTAAGCCGAACTGATGCAGAACTAAACTGAAGCAACGGCCTAAACGTAGCTATTGTGTCTCGTTTCGCGGGCTTGTTTATGTCGCGAATTTCCTGGTGATCTCAGGTGCAATATCAGGTGAGTGTGAATTAAAAATTATTTTGGTGTTGTGTCGTTGTGAATTTGCTGTTTAAATTGCCACAACTTACTCAAGTTCTTATGAATTGAGAATTGTGGGTTATGTCAAGTGGATTCGTGTTTTTCGTGAATTATGTTAATTTCACACAATAAATTGCTACTATTAGCAATTTACAGTATCCACACACCTTTGACGTGATTTGTGAGTATTGAAGGAAGTAAATTACTTTAATACATTTGTTTCTAGAATTAATCATCTTCTCTGCTGCAGAAGTCAACAGGTGATTTGCTTAAGACTTCTACCTGAGCTGCTCACGGGTACATGATTAATTGTAGAAACTGAGTCACATGATGTGTGAGGTGATGTTTAGTTAGTGAAAAATTACGCAATTAATTTGTTTTTTTTTCTTTATAAGTTTTATTCAGGTGAATTACAGGGAATCTTTTTGCTTCTCCCATTTATCTATCGGCGTGGGACAGAGTGACTTGACGGCTTTCCCAGGTCCAGGTAGGTATGCATGATTCACCTTGATACATACAGATTTTGTTTGTCGTTTTTTCTTTACAGGTATGGTTGAACACCTTGAATATATAAATTTATAATAGGCAAAACAGACTTAGAATTATTTTGTTAGTTTTATGACACGTGTGCTTTTTACACTCAAATTAAATTGGGTATACAAAAACTGAACGATATGAATTTATTCTGCATTTCGTATCATAAAATGCAAGTAGGTATGTTAGCTTTTGTAAAATTTTTTACTTGTCCGAAAATGATTTCTCCCACGTCCATACTATTTGAAATACACTTTCCTTTCCGATTATTGAAATAAAGCAACTTAGAACCAGCAACTTCAGTTTAATAACCCGCTGGCCGCGGGGCTGTGGTGATGTGAATTACTGACGAACAGAATGAGAAAACACAGCACAGCAGAAATAGAACAGTAAAACGAGAAACACTGTGCTAGCTTTTCCAACCTCGAACTCAGCATAATCTTAAAAACCTCAACCTTGCGAACTTTGCTAACTTTTGCAATTCACAATACTAACTTTGACAACTTCTGTATGATAGCAGTTAATTGGGCTATTGGCTTGAAAATTCACATTATTTTGTAATAATTTACTACAGCAGGAATAACTTTTGATGTTAAGTGTGTTTCCCAAATTTTTTTAAATAAATTTCCCGTGTACTTTTTCCTCATAACAAAAATTAGCTGTCAAAGTTACCCCAGCGTTGTGATTCTAATCTCTATGTCGTAGATTAGGCGAATATTTTAGTCACATATTTTGAAATTTCACCAAAAATTTGTCGTACTTTTATATTTACCATATTCATTTTGATTTATTCTTTTCATCAAACACAAAATAAACTAAAATGGATTTGCAATGCATTAATGTTAGAATACACGTCTAAAACTACGGCAAATTAGTCAACCGCTTTCGAGGTTGTGATTGTGACAAAAATTTTATACTGTGGTAAATGGATATTCTACATCTAATTAGAAGTGAAGTGTAATTTTCCAGTTCATTCTACTTAATGCAAGGCCTGCTGAACTGAATAAAAACACGAAAAAATCAGTAGAAAAGTTCATTTCATTGAGGAGTATATTTTGACATTAATATACCACAAAAGATCAGAATCACCCCCCCAGAGTAGAAAATTGACTTACTCGATTTCAACATCAACCTAGCTGGCCTCATCAACTTTGCCAATGGATGCTAGATAACCTGATGTCATATATTCTACAGAACTGTCAAAGTTGGTGAGGCTGGGGCAACGAGGTAATAACTAAAGGAGATGCAATCAAATATACGATCCGTGTACATGAGCGTACCCAAAATTGCCCTGCATTTGTGTATGTTTCACTCCGCCATTTTTGGTCTTCGCTGTCAAATCCATACTTAGGTTTGGTTGGTTTTGGGCTTGGTGCATTGACGCAGGAAAACACGTGAAATAACCGTAGGGGCACGAAGCAAATATTACGCACAAACTTTTTACCACTGAACTTTTCTTCTTAATTATTAACTTTTGTACGTTCACGTTTGCAAATTCAGTAAATACTTTTGAGTATATGAAAATAAAAGCGATTAAAATTGCGCATAGGTTGTACAATTGTGTACAAGTGTACAAATTTTACGGCGCTTATGTACAAACAATATCAGTTTCATTCATTCGCGATATTTTCTCATTTGCATCTCCTTTCGTTCTTACCTCGTTGGGCTGGCAGGTTGGAAAAGCAAGCACTGTGTTTCACGCTTAACTTTTCTTGTTCTTCGCTTATGTTGAGTATACTGATTGCTGCAATGATGCTGCCTCTTGTGCGAATACGTGTATATATGGGTATGCTACGTTTACTGTTCTCGATTGCGTTCATATTCCTTCCAAATGGTTCAATTCGTATAATAACCGTACATTTTACGCTAAAAGTGAAATAACCTTACATTTTGCGTACGGTTAGAGGGCTTGGTCGTATATCGTACAAGAGGTAGAAAAAGCTTACAAATACGATGCAAATGTGCGCTTGGCAGCTATGGTATTACGTCTCCAACAAACAACGACGCCAAATGCCGTCGACAATTGGGGCCGACGGCCATTGCAGATTCCTATGTAATATACGCCGCAGAATATATTCCTAGAGAAAATTGTTCCTATGGCTGAAATTTTCATCCGCCATCAGCCTCTCTAGTCGTAGCAACTCTGTTCAATGCAATTGAATGGTGGATGGCCGACGGCCACTGCAGATTCACGATCCATAAAAGGTTCCTAGAGAAAATTGTTCAGAATACTGCAATAGTCGTCGCCCGTCGCAACTGTGTTTGAAGGCTGAAATAGATTACACTTTAGTGCGCGGCGCGATAACGCGGCAAATTGAACAGTGAAATTGCTCCGCCGCGCTGTGACACAGATTGCAATAAGGTCAGCAGGGTAGATATAACGCTTTCATAGTGATACTGCATACTTTCATGAGAAGCTGCCAACCCCTTAGAACAAATAACTAAAGCAAGCGAAATATCATGTAAAAGCTCTATCGGTGTGAGGGAATCTCGGTTCTAGGGCGAAGGGGTGGAAAGCAAGAAGAACGTAACCAAGTCTAACCAAGCCTTGACCAAGCCTACCAAGTTATTTTGCTAACGGGAATTGTGCCATTTCGAATTAAACGTCTGATTCGTGTTTTCTGTGCCTGGTTTTTTGTGCTTTTTTTAATTAAAAAACTTTAAATTGTTCCGCAGATTGTGTTAATTTTAAATAAAAACATTTGAGGTGATAATTTAGTGATTAAATCTTGGACAAACATTCATAAACTTGTGAGTATTTCAACAATGAATTGTGGTGTAATCCCGGAAAGACGTTTTTCAGGCAAGGTGAAATGCTGAAATTAAGTATACTAGAAAGTTTCTTTTCCGCAGATACGTACAAAAGAAGTGAAAAAAGGAGAGAAAAACAAAAATATCAAGATAAGTGTTCAAAATTTTTCTTTGTTTACATTTTTGTGTTCTCAATTTTTTGTTGTTGTTCAATGTGTCAGTAGCAGTCCACAATTTTACTTTACATAAACATATACATAAACACAATTCTACCACATAGTGCGAAATGCCGCAATTTTTCGGGCTTATTCAAAACCTTCGAGAATACTTCCCAACAGTCCGCCATCTCCAAGGCTCTTGAATCAATCCTTACTGAACAAATTGGCCAGTATTTAGAAGTCTAGAATCTGTTGAATGAATTTCATGTAAACGCTCTACTACAACAGCAAGGCGGTATTCAAGGTGGTATCAGACATTCGTGATCTCTGCGATGATAGCGGAGATGTGGTCCACGTTCTCCGATCAGGCCTTCGACTCAGTTCCTCACTCCACTCTAATCAGTAAGCTACCCTCTACTCTTTTTCATGTGTATAAATGACGCCTTGCCAGTTCTCACAGGATCGAGAGCAATTGCAGAGATCCACTTCGACCTATATGCGGATGATCTCCAAGTATATAGTGCGTCGTTGGTGAACAATCTCCCCGCACTCATAGCCAAACTCAATGACATCTTAGATGACATTTTACGATGGTGCTGGCATAAATAGCTTATAATCAACCCGGAAAATACACAGACAATGATTTATTCATCATACTCCAGGACACTTACCCCTTCTAGCATAACACCTCCGTTGCTTCTTGAAGGCATGGTTGATCCTTTCTAATCAAAACCCAAGTCAAAAACCAATCCACACGGAGCCTAAGACGAATACTTAAGCCAAGAAACATGTCAACGACTAGAAGACAAGTATCATAGCATAACAATACACTTACAAGAACTACTTGGGACAACGCAGCATACAAATGATGAAATCAGGCTACCCAGTCCTATGCTTCCGACGTTTGAGGGAGATTACGAACACTGTACTCTTTTACATGATGTATGTATGTGTTCGTCTCATACATAACAACACAAGGTTAGGAGACGGCGAAAAATGACAAATGATAATGAAAGTTGAGGACTTATTTTCAACGGGAAGCCACCAACTTGCTTCAATATTTGACAATATCAAATGCACATTATAAAACTGCATGGCAATTACTCAAGCTGCAAATATTGGTATCTCAACCAAAATTACAACAAGAATCAGCAAATCGAGTCACAAATTAGATCTCGAGAGTCATAGACTGTACGAGCAAATACTAGGAACCTCCGAAATCTAGCAACAAATGAGGGACTCTTTCGCTTCTTAGAGATGCGATTTCAGTCGTCGGAACTACTTAAAGACGAAAAAAAAGAGAGAACTCCTCATTAACCAGGCAAAACAAAGTAGTAGGACCCGTTGATTACTCTCGATATAAATCAAATTACACGGTCGCCAAGCCACTTGGATGCAGTTACTGTCAGCAGTCCCACAGACTCAGAAGTTCATACGACTTTCAACGAATGATAGCAGACAGTTAATTCAAACAATGATACTTTGCTCAAATTGTCTGACACATAAGAAAGGCGAGAAATGCCTCGGCTACAATATTTGCCAACATCATCATCATACGTTCCTACAGCAAAGCATTGAAAAGCGACAGTATACAACATAAGCCACTGTGCATATATCAACAGCCCAAACAGGAGAGGCTACAAAGATCAAACGTCAACAATGTAAGGTTGTTTTAGCTACTGTCCTTCCCGAGGTTAAAATGGAAGATTCGAGCGCTTGCGTGCTTTGATCGATCAAGGATCGAAGTTTCCTTCATTTCTGAAGAATACGCTCAACTTCTTGGACTTCCTGGATTAAAGGCAAACGCACAGGTGTCTGGCGTAGGGATGACAAAGGTAGGACTTGCCAGATACAAGGCCATGTTGGATCTTTCGCCAAGACTTTCATTACAATTCTCTATGAAGATTGAGGCACTTATGCTTCCTCAGCTAACGAGACAATTACCAGATTCAAAGGTAAAAACCTACAAAAGCCTACATCTCGAAATAATTGACTCCTAGCCGATCGGACATTTGGCACTCCGGGCCCTATCGACATAATAATTTGAGCTGATGTATTTAGTACCATAGTTTGTGAAGGAGTAAAGAAGTCTAACAGTGGGTTATTTGGCCAGCAAAGGAATTCGGGTGGATCTTAGGTGGACCGGTTGAGTGCGGCAATAACAGCGTCAATAAAATTGCAAGCATGGTGTCATATATAAACCTGGATAACGCATTAAAAAAATTTGGGAAGATAGAAAACGTTGAAGCATCCACCACTCCAATATCAACTGAAGACGCATCGTGTGAACAGCACTTTGTTCAAAATCATATTCATAATAATGGTGGAAGTTACACGGTTAGAATGCCGTTTGAATTTAACAGGGAACAGCTTAATGAATCAAGAAGAAAGGCATTGGCTAGACTTCAACAAATCGAGAAGGGGTTTGTCTCCAATAAAAAGATTTAAGCTGACTACAAAGCTTTTATGTGAGAGTACATAAAGCTTAAACACAAAGTGCCAATTCAATCGGGTGCTGAAGAAGGATACTATCTACCATATGAAGCTGTAACAAAGGAAGATAGTTCTACGACAAAACTGCGATTCGTATTTGACGCCTCGTCAAATACTACTACGGGCATAAGCCTCAAGGATACTATATATGCAGGTCCAAAGCTACAAACGGACTTAACCAACATCATAATACGTTGGAGAAATCACAGATATGTCTTTACTGCCGACATTGAGAGAATGTACCGGCAAATAAAGGTCCATCCAGACGAACAAAAATATCTGAAGGTTCTATGGAGAACCTCAAGACAGGAATCAATCCAGGAATATCAATTAACAACGGTGATCTACGGCACTGCAGCAGCATTCCTCCTCGCTATTAGGACACGGCACCAACTGGCACAAGATGAGAAAGGAAAATATCCGCTGGCAGCTTGTGTTCTGTCGGCATATTTTTATATCGACGATGTACTAACTAGAGCAGACACTCTCCGAGAAGCTAAAATATTACAGTGAGCTTTGATATCCATATTGGAGTTTGGAGGGTTCAACAACAAATCAACAATTACTCCTTCAAAGTATTTCCGAAGACCAGCGCGAAAAGAATCTGCTAGAAATCAACAATGGAGGGCCGGTTGAGATTCTAGGATTGCATTGGTCACCGGCAAGTAGTTCGTTCAAATTTCGCGTTAGTTTCCTGAGAACACATATTCAAATACCCAAAGGTCATCTTTTCTTCCGATAACAAATTTTTCAAGCATTCTCGCAGAAAAGCAGCAACACTATGTGGTAGATACTAATCCCATCCCCCTTATACACTTGGATACCAAACCTTTGGCGGACATCCAATTCAATCAAATCAAGGATAAATTTCCTGTGCTCGATCATCATTATGTGCATAATTATACGATCACGTACCTGATCATTGCCAAAATCATCATAGGAGTAGTCTGGTATAAACTTCCACAACAATGTAAACGGAGAACAACAAAAAGCACCACCCCTGACGATGCCAACAAAAATTCACACTATGCACACATGCATTTTATTTTTCTCGCCGTCTGTGAAAAGAATTGAGTGATAACGTCCATTCTGACAAAATTCTTGTACATCTAAATTTCATGTGAAAACGTTGAATTTCTGGATAGATAACATTGGTTCCCATAATTTATCTTTAAGGTAAATTTTATATAAATATAGAACAAAGTTAAATAAAGACTTACTCATAATTCAGTCACCAAAGAAGTAGTTTTATTTAGATTTTCCCCTTCAGCGGAAAGGGTTCTAACTTTAACTAGCTAAAGTTCAACATTAACGACCAAGATGCTCCAACAGATACTACGGTCAAAAGATTTTCTTTCGAAAGAGGTTACCAGGTAAATATTAATAAAAGAAAAAGACCAGATATTGGACAGAGTGTTCCAGTTTCCATGACGGGCCCAAGTCTGGTATAATGATGGATCCCGGAAGGATGGTAAAAGAACAGCAGGGTTGGTCGGTCCAGAAGTGCAGCTTGATCCGCTTGATGCCCCACTTTCCATTTTTCAGGCGAAGGTTTATACTATAGAGGCTGGAGCTCAGGAAAGCCTAAGCAGGATCTGTAAGAACTCCAACAGCTACATCTGTTTAGACAGCCAACCAGCGCTGCTAGCTCTTTCCTCTCAAGCCTTTGAGTCAAATCTAGTCTTAAGCTGCTACGCGAAACTCCAGCTACTGTTTAGGGACAACCAAGTAACCTTGGTTTGGGTTCCTGATAAGAAGGAGTGGACGGTAATGAAAAAGCGAACGAACTGGCTAAAACATTTGGCCTACCAAAAAGCCACTTTAGGGGGAGGGCTGCCCCCTACTGTTCTGGAAAAATTGTAACAATATATGTTTAAGGATGTCAAAAATCTCAGAAGCTTGTAGTTAATGCTAAAAAAGGTACCAAAAGTGATTAAAAATGAACAAAGCTACGAACAAGATGTTCGCGATTTCAGATTCTGTCGTACGTTCTGATCAGCCATAAAATGCACCAAATATAAACTACAATGTCAGACATGTCAGATATGACTGGTAAATCTTTGACTCTGACGCACTTTTTTATGGCAGTCTTCTGCTTAAGGAGATCCAATCATATTTCGCAACAACGTAATCATATACTTGGTTGATCCTTAAATCTATACATCTTACGTAGGCTTTTGGCAGTTCCTCATAAGTTCATCTATCCTAATGAACCAAGCTATTTATTTAAAAATGTTGCATTGTTAAACTCTTCAAGGCTTTTCGACGTGCTGACACCGAAACTTCAGTATTCAGTACTGGAAAACTCGTTAGCGGTGTTCGAGCTTGGAATAACTTACCATCCGATATTCAGCGTACGAGCTCGACTTGCGGATTTACGGAGCGGATAATGCGCTGAGCACCGTTGTGCGATAGACTTTTGGATGTATTTCAGTGGCAAGGCGTCAAAGGGTTTAAGGTGTTCACTGAAAACCAAGCCTGTAAACATATATTTCTCCGGTTGAAAATAAAATAAAAATAATAAAAATTCATTACATCTAAATTTGCTGTATTTCCCCAGCACTCATGTCTTTGCATTGCTTATGACGGTTGTTCATTACCATAACTGACCGCTAAGGTGGCATCAATATGTGCGAATGCAACGAACAGAATTATTCATTCTGGCTAAATTCGTAAGTTCCCCAGCCCTTATGCCTTTGCATTACTTGTTGATGCCGATTACGGTATACAGACTAACAAGGTATGTCCTGCACCATAGATTCGGCGTTTTGTGTGTGTGACGTCATGCGAATGGCATCAGATAGGGTCATTCCATAGAAAATCGAAAATATTTGTGTAAATTTGTGCATCGATCATCTCTGTTTTTGTTGAAATTCCACAAGTAAGTTAATTATATTGTTAGTAGTATTTTGCTGAAATATTTTCTGTTTTTGTACAGTTTTTACGGACATACGTTATCTTGAAATTCGAAAGTGACAAATTTTGCTTGGTAGGTGTAATTTCAAACATATGTACACATTGCAAGTCCATGAAAGAAACGCTACTTATTTAAGGAAGCTTTGACGAGCATAGTTGTGGGTGATGACGTCATGAAAGATCTAAGGTTGGGTTGTTAGGTTAGGGCGGGGCGCCGTTTCCCCAAGGCTAATGTCCTCGACCCCCTCAACCGTTTCCCCTAGGCTAATTTCCCCGACCCCCTCAGCCGTTTCCCCAAGGCTTTGCTTATGACTCCTCTTAAAAGATTGATAACACTGCACAATATGCAAAAGCTATCAAAACAAAACGTTATTCAACTCACGCTGCTTCAGTAAGTAGCCGCAGATTTTATTAAACCTGAACAGCACGTCACATCGTTCGTTGCCACTGCTGCTTCACCCAATTAAATTTGCATAATATCACAAAATTGCGACCGCTTCGGTATTGTGAGCGAGTGTAGGACTGGGAGATCAATGATATTTTAATTGTATGAGTAGAATGGTAGGAAGGTGTGAATGCAAACAAAAGCCGTTTGTATGAAAAACAAAAAAAAAAAGCTGAATTACATTGCCGGCATGTAAACAAGGGCAGATTAAAAATGGCATTAATTGTAAAAACTAAGAATAAACGCATACTGCTCACATTTTATAAAGATTCTTTGGAGTTGAAAACCATCAATCTGGCTAAAACAAAGCTACAACCGGTCCACGGATGAAATTTAAGAATTTCGTGATGACTTATGTTAGGTGCCATGCTAGCAATAAAATTTTGTTGATAACCAAACAATTCTTAGATTCAAACTTGTTCTTCACGTATTGAAATTTTGTTTATACATGTCGATCACGCTGATTAAAAAATGAAAATAATTAGCATGTTGTGCTCATCTTTGCGACCGGCGTCATAAAGTATATGTGATGAGGCTGTTGCTCGTTAAAACCGTGAAATAATTTTAAATAAAAGCTGAGACTACTTTGAAATAAAGACTGGTGGGATATTCGCAATAAAATAGATAAAATCAAATAAAAATATTTATTTTTCTCAATATTTGAAATTTTTATTAAAATTTAGCTAACTAGTTTATAAAAGTTTAAAAAGGTTACAAAACTTTATATTATACATTCTAATTTTAAGTGCACCTGTTATCCACGTTCGACGATTATATTCTGCTGCGCCAACCAGCTAATCATAGTTCCTGTCAGACTAAAATGAAAGACGATATATAAATAAATAATGTTATGCTATGCCGCAGTTCTAGCCCAATTTCCTGTCTATTTTTAAAGGGGGCTCTAAATTTACCAACATAAAAATCTTTATTCGAATAAAATGTGAAAAACGCCGGATGTTCAAACCTAACAACTCTGGAAACAAATGAGACATCTTGTATCATACGTCGAGGCCGATGTGCTCTGAAAATATGTTTATAATAGGGATTTTTTAAAATAAACGAGTTTTTAAAACGCTATAAAATTCTTTTATTTTGCATAATTACAATATTTTCTTATTAATTAATCTGTTTCCATTATACTCTAATGTCTCCACGGTAACGTTTCATAATTACTTAGCGTTATATGTATATCTTTTATCATCGTTAGGACTGAGAGCAATGTTAGATTGAGTAATGGAAGAAATTTGATGTTTCCGAGATTGAATTAAATTTTGTGTAATTGATTTTTCAGTATTACTATTTAAACATTCAACATAATCATCGAAAGTTATATCATTTTTAAAAATATTTCTTTTTATACCTTTAGATTTTTTTTGTTTCATCATTACCCTCTACACGGATCGCGTACATCTTTGATCTTAAGCCAACAAATTCTGTCACAATTCTACCATTATTTTCATCTTTCATGAGGCCCAACACTATTTTGTTTACCAGTGGGATATTCCAATTATTTTCTGGCGGATAGTCACTAGTATCAAAATGAGTATGGCAGTCATGTTTAATAACTTGATAAAAGTCAGGATAGATTACCTCATAAATGAGGGAATCTGTGTCTGTATAACAAACTGTACAGTTAGATCCAAATTGAGGAAGCATATAATCATAATGAAAATTGTATATGGTAGTTTTAGCCAAGTCGAGAATGCACATACCTACATAAAATGGTTTGTAAGCGAAAATCTCAGATCAATTTAATTCTATTGCTACTAAATTTTCATTGAATATAGTGGAGTTTTTAAATTCGGGACTTCAGCTCCATATCGGCCGGCCATTTAGTTACCAATTTCACATTACTATATTTTCGAACGTTTTCCATAGTTTTACCAAAGACTGCATTATTCATACGTTTAAAGAGATTTGTCTCAAAATCATGTTTAGCTAATGCTCTAAGGGTAGTGTTTAGATTAATGTATGACTTGAGCCATGTGAATTGATTAAATTGAAGAATTTTATGAATTTTCTTTAATATTAAACCATGTTAGAGAGCTTGCTGTAAGTTTCTATAACGTCAAATATATTTCGTTTTATTTTTAACTGTAGCTAAAAGTATCATTTGCTTAGATCCGTAAGCATAGTCGCGTTCCGGGCAAAATGGTAAATCTTTATGGGTGTCATGAATTTCTTGTGGATATTCTAGATCCACTTCTAAAATGTAACCAATAGGTGAATCATTAGGCACATCTTCAACCTTAAAGTTGTTTTTGTTTGCTACCCACTTGAAGCCATTGTAAGGTAGAGGTTGCGACATTGCCCAACCATATTGATTGTTGATATCATAATATTGTAAGAATTTTTGTGATTTATTTGGGTCATAGCTAGTCATATGATATTTATTATTTGCTTTGGAGTAACGTTTAGAACATTGGCTAAGACCACTTCGAATACCGCGCTCTACAAACATAAACATATCAATATCAGACAACAATTTTAACGATATATTTGTATGTTTCAGCATTGCATCCCAAGTATAGCCAGGTAATGTAAAATAATGTGCAGGATCTAATCCATATGTCTTACAACAACTTGAACGGGATTGCTCAAACACGTCTGCTAACAACAGAACATCTGTTTTTAGATATAACTCTGAATATTCGCCCAAATTATTTAAATTAAATTCATTCCAAACTTTACAGGCATGTGTATAATCTTGCTCAATAATATCACAATCATTCAACTTATTGTAAAATTCAGTCTCGAAAAATCTGTCTTTAGTACTAAAGTAATCGTAAGGGTATACAACTTTACGTGTTAATAGATTAAATTGATTGTCAGATAAATTTTGAAATTGAGATTTTAAAATAGGAAAAGAAGTTAAATATGATGAAAGGGTATCAAGGCGACTAGCCATAAACCGAAAAGAGTCAATAAATCGAAATTTTATTGGAAGATTATCTAAATGTTTTGTGAACGATATGTATCGGTCTTTATTTATTTGAAGAAGATCAACCTTCCCTTCTAAATCTGAAGCTAAATTTTTTATAATAAAATGTGAATCATAACCGCTAAGATTATGGAAAATAACAGGAACAGTGTGACTATCTGTAAAATTTATATTACACCCAGCATGTGCTGGTCCTCGGTACTTACCTGTTAAGTGATAGTGATCACGCACTTTTCTGTCATCTTCTGGAAATGGTTTCTCGCAAATATGACAGAGTGAAGCTACAGGAAAGTTGTTGACCTGCTCTTCAGTTAACCGTTCCATTCGTAGTGGGTTATTGAAAATATTTTCTAAATTTTTTGCAAATTGATTTAACTCGCTCACAAACAAATTAATAAAATCCTCGCCACTGTAGTACTTGTAAAACGATAACGTGGGATCATATGAGCACTTTATATAATACGCTATACTACACGAAACATGTTATTGATACTTGTTCTTATCACTACAATCTATTAATTAACACTCCAAGTCTGCATATATAATAAAAAGTGCTTCTATCTTATTCTTAAAGTTTTTAAATACTAAAGTTGATTCGTTTTCTGATGGTAGTCGAATTCTCGCATTGTTAACTTTTTCACAATTCTTTGTATGCTCCTCCTGTTTTGTAGTTGTGTGGAAGAAGTGAAGACATCGGTCGCAGAAATGGTTCTTTCCCTTATGACTACTGAGTTGCGACGACAAAAGCCGGGATAAGTTCTTAATCCAAAGTGGTATTTAATTGGTTCTTCATCTTTGTTGTAAATATATTTGTGTTCTTCTGCATCATTGTAATATACATTTTGTATCATGAGTAGATTTACGTGCTTTTCATTTTTATCTTTTGTCAAGTAAGTTGGTAAAGTGGTATAATATGTTTTCGCAGCATCTGAAGTCATTTTCAAAATATATACATTGATTGAAAGATTATTTTGCCTTTCAAATCGTGGTATCTGTTTAGTCGTCATCGGGAATGTAATGTTTTTGAGGTCTAGAACATTAGAATAGTGGGGGTATTTTGTTACACGTTGTAGTTTCCTCTTTGCAGGATGTAGGGCCGATATTACCGCCCAAGCAAAACAGGAGTCATCATTATTCTTTACATTAATGCAAGCTTTTTTATATTCAATTTGCTGGGGCAATTCAATGTATGAAGATCCTAGTTGTGGCGTATATTTTTTAATATTAATACTCAAGTTTTTAATTTCTGATAACGACCAACCGCTATCTTTTTCTTGAAATTCCTCCAACTGTTTCAGGATTTTATCTTGGATGTTTTCTTTAAACCAAGCATTAATGTCTATATCTCTATATATTGGGGCATTCTTGGTGTTCATATATTTAAATTCGAATATTTCTTCACCTCCTTTTATTATTTCAAATTTACCACAAAACACCGCATTAACCTTCAAAGCTATTTCTTTTTTGAGAGCCTTATTGATGCGTCTGCGAAAGAGATCTGAGCAATCTTGTAAAAATTTTAGTGGTTCCTTGTGGACTAAGTTGATAATTGCCCCTGTCCTGATGAGATCATTAAAAGCGGACAGCACGTCTTCCCATTTTACTCTGGTGCTAGCATAATTGACTCTATTTGGGTGTAGATTCGTATAACCACCACCAGTCATTCGTAACTTTTTAATTGCACGCGATAACCTTGCACATGACTAATACCATTTATCTAGGTTTGTTTTTCACCTACAGTCTTTACTCTTTTTAAGTTTTTCCGAAGAACTCCTAAATATTTGGAACAGTCTTTTACACCTTGCTCAATTAGTTCACGATTATTTTCAGCACTTATGAAGGCAATATTAGCCTTTTGAATGAGTTCACTTACCCGCAGCATTTTTATGCTTCAATGCTAATATATTAATATTAATAACGTAATAATTCGCACACGACACTAATAACGTTAAAAATTCTACAGTAGGTATATACCTGCTAATATAAACGCCTTAAAACTTTTTTAAATTAAACGGAATCGACGGTTGCCACAACCTGAGTATTTCAGCCACAGGTTCTGCTCATCATATATATATTTACCAATATATGAAAAAGGAAGAAATAGCGAGGATAAAAAATTAAATTACCATTCACATAAAGTAAAATTGTTTATGGCTAATAATGTTTTCACCTTTAATTATGCCTTGGACCTGCAGTATCTGCTTGCTGATG
Source organism: Dioctria rufipes (assembly GCA_963924295.1). Classification (NCBI taxonomy): domain Eukaryota; kingdom Metazoa; phylum Arthropoda; class Insecta; order Diptera; family Asilidae; genus Dioctria; species Dioctria rufipes. The sequence goes on along the minus strand of OZ002741.1, from coordinate 101,755,925 downwards.
TATGAAAAATGAAAAAAAGAACGAGGATAAAAATTAAATTTACCACTCACATAAAGTATTGCTAATAATATCTTTACCTTAACCATTCTTTAAAGGCATAATAAGTTATCACCTGGGTAGATGGCGATAACCTTTTTTAACCGTGCCGGATTAAAATTCTCTATAGTTATTCTACAAAACGTTGTGGAAAACAAATTAGAGCTGACAATCAATTTAATCTCTTAACACTATCACTGAACATGTAAGTACCGAGCACCAGGACAATTCAATCTCCTAACACGTCAAGACGTAAACCCTTACGATCACTTTAGTACTAAAGACAAATTTTTAGAGACTACTTTAGCCACCATTTCTGAATTTTACAATAAGTTGAATGATTGTGATATTATTGAGCAAGATTGTACACATGCCTGTAAAGTTTGGAATGAATTTAATTTAAATAATTTGGGCGAATATTCAGAGTTATATCTAAAAACAGATGTTCTGTTGTTAGCAGACGTGTTTGAGCAATTCCGTTCAAGTTGTTGTAAGACATATGGATTAGATCCTGCACATTATTTTACATTACCTGGCTATACTTGGGATGCAATGCTGAAACATACAAATATATCGTTAAAATTGTTGTCTGATATTGATATGTTTATGTTTGTAGAGCGCGGTATTCGAAGTGGTCTTAGCCAATGTTCTAAACGTTACTCCAAAGCAAATAATAAATATCATATGACTAGCTATGACCCAAATAAATCACAAAAATTCTTACAATATTATGATATCAACAATCAATATGGTTGGGCAATGTCACAACCTCTACCTTACAATGGCTTCAAGTGGGTAGCAAACAAAAACAACTTTAAGGTTGAAGATGTGCCTAATGATTCACCCATTGGTTACATTTTAGAAGTGGATCTAGAATATCCACAAGAAATTCATGACACCCATAAAGATTTACCATTTTGCCCGGAACGCGACTATGCTTACGGATCTAAGCAAATGATACTTTTAGCTACAGTTAAAAATAAAACGAAATATATTTTACGTTATAGAAACTTACAGCAAGCTCTCTAACATGGTTTAATATTAAAGAAAATTCATAAAATTCTTCAATTTAATCAATTCACATGGCTCAAGTCATACATTAATCTAAACACTACCCTTAGAGCATTAGCTAAACATGATTTTGAGACAAATCTCTTTAAACGTATGAATAATGCAGTCTTTGGTAAAACTATGGAAAACGTTCGAAAATATAGTAATGTGAAATTGGTAACTAAATGGCCGGCCGATATGGAGCTGAAGTCCCGAATTTAAAAACTCCACTATATTCAATGAAAATTTAGTAGCAATAGAATTAAATTGATCTGAGATTTTCGCTTACAAACCATTTTATGTAGGTATGTGCATTCTCGACTTGGCTAAAACTACCATATACAATTTTCATTATGATTATATGCTTCCTCAATTTGGATCTAACTGTACAGTTTGTTATACAGACACAGATTCCCTCATTTATGAGGTAATCTATCCTGACTTTTATCAAGTTATTAAACATGACTGCCATACTCATTTTGATACTAGTGACTATCCGCCAGAAAATAATTGGAATATCCCACTGGTAAACAAAATAGTGTTGGGCCTCATGAAAGATGAAAATAATGGTAGAATTGTGACAGAATTTGTTGGCTTAAGATCAAAGATGTACGCGATCCGTGTAGAGGGTAATGATGAAACAAAAAAAATCTAAAGGTATAAAAAGAAATATTTTTAAAAATGATATAACTTTCGATGATTATGTTGAATGTTTAAATAGTAATACTGAAAAATCAATTACACAAAATTTAATTCAATCTCGGAAACATCAAATTTCTTCCATTACTCAATCTAACATTGCTCTCAGTCCTAACGATGATAAAAGATATACATATAACGCTAAGTAATTATGAAACGTTACCGTGGAGACATTAGAGTATAATGGAAACAGATTAATTAATAAGAAAATATTGTAATTATGCAAAATAAAAGAATTTTATAGCGTTTTAAAAACTCGTTTATTTTAAAAAATCCCTATTATAAACATATTTTCAGAGCACATCGGCCTCGACGTATGATACAAGATGTCTCATTTGTTTCCAGAGTTGTTAGGTTTGAACATCCGGCGTTTTTCACATTTTATTCGAATAAAGATTTTTATGTTGGTAAATTTAGAGCCCCCTTTAAAAATAGACAGGAAATTGGGCTAGAACTGCGGCATAGCATAACATTATTTATTTATATATCGTCTTTCATTTTAGTCTGACAGGAACTATGATTAGCTGGTTGGCGCAGCAGAATATAATCGTCGAACGTGGATAACAGGTACACTTAAAATTAGAATGTATAATATAAAGTTTTGTAACCTTTTTAAACTTTTATAAACTAGTTAGCTAAATTTTAATAAAAATTTCAAATATTGAGAAAAATAAATATTTTTATTTGATTTTATCTATTTTATTGCGAATATCCCACCAGTTTTTATTTCAAAGTAGTCTCAGCTTTTATTTCAAATTATTTCACGGTTTTAACGAGCATTACATGTACTTTATGATGCCGGTCGCAAAGATGAGCACAACAGGCTAATTATTTTCATTTTTTAATCAGCGTGATCGACATGTATAAACAAAATTTCGATACGTGAAGAACAAGTTTGAATCTAAGAATTGTTTGATTATCAACAAAATTTTATTGCTAGCATGGCACCTAACATAAGTCATCACGAAATCCTTAAATTTCATCCGTGGACCGTTGTAGCTTTGTTTTAGCCAGATTGATGGTTTTTAACTCCAAAGAATCTTTAAAAAACGTGAGCAGTATGCGTTTATTCTTAGTTTTTACAATTAATGCCATTTTTAATCTGCCCTTGTTTACATGCCGGCAATGTAATTCAGCTTTTTTTGTTTTGTTTTTCATACAAACTGCTTTTGTTTGCATTCACACCTTCCTACCATTCTACTCATACAATTAAAATATCATTGATCTCTCAGTCCTACATACGCTCACAGTACCGAAGCGGTCACAATTTTGTGATATTATGCAAATTTAATTGGGTGAAGCAGCAGTGACAACGAACGATGTGACGTGCTGTTCTTGTTATGCGCTAAATCAGGTTTAATAAAATCTGCAGCTACTTACTGAAGCAGATAGAGTGAATAACGTTTTGTTTTGATAGCTTTTGCATATTGTGCAGTGTTATCAATCTTTTAAGAGGAGTCATAAGCAAAGCCTTGGGAAACGGCTGAGGGGATCGGGGACATTAGCCTTGGGGAAACGGCTGAGGGGGCGGGGACACACTAACCTAACAACCCAACCTTAGAGCTTTCATGACGTCATCACCCACAACTATGCTCGGCCACGTCTACGAAAAGCTTTTGGTACCATTTTGTAAATTTAGAGGCCCCTTTAAAAATACGCAGGAAATTGTGCTAGAACCCGTCTAGCTATACCACTGGCTTTGAAAAAGCTGTAGAAAAGAGAAAATTAAACTTCATGAAGTTTTGCTGGAGTTATTTTATGTAGTCCAGAAAACGTTGAACGAAAATTGTTGTCAGATTATATGGAGAAGTTCTTTCACGGATATCGCCATATCGAACTTGGAGAGTAGTTCCACACATGACCTTTCATCCTTTATTACGATATTCAACGTGTTACGATTTATGGTAAAATATCTCAGTATTAAGCCTTAAATTTGAATTCTTGAAAAAGAAAAGGTCATGCAAATTTCCAGTGTTATCCCTGATCCTGTAAAGTTTTTACACCAGGGACACCTATTGTGTTCTGGAAGTTAAACTTTTTAACTTTTCGCATAACAGAAAAATATTTATAACTTTTGAACGGAAGCAGATATTGAGGTAATTCTTTTCATGTTTTAAATGACTATTAACGGGTCATATTTGAAAAGGAGAAAAAATTATGTCCTTGGTGTACAAACTTTACAGGATCAAGGATAAAACTACAAATTTGCTCTCGATTCTTTTCAAGAATTCAAATTTAAAGCTCGATTACGGAGGCATTTGAATTTTTCATTTTTTGTTCACTCTGCAATAGTGATGGGTCGATCGTCAACGATTCGGTCGTTTTTACCGGGTCAGTAGAGTGACTCAAAAGATCTGAGGCACTGTTTCAAAATCAGTCACTTAGACTCAAGGAGAGAAGAAACGGCTTTCTTGACATATTTGTTAAAGACATATTTTCAACCATTCTTAAACTTTTTATTTACAGGGCTACGCATGAAACTAGCACCCTTATTATCGTTGTCACTTTAAGTGAGAAATGGCGTTACGACAGAAAAATGGTATTATGGTTGTCGTTTAAAGTGACATTTGTCGAAAACATACGACTTTGGACGTATTACTGTTGTCGTATTAAGTAGACAAATGTCGATGTAAGTGACAATTTTACTCACTTGGTTTTCGTAAGTGACAGATGTTAGATTTGTGTAAGGAAAAGGAAAATGCAAGCAGAAAATGTTATAATGGCTTTCTAAGTTGTTCATTAAAACATAAAATTCAATAGATTTTTATAAATTAAATTATTTTTTTTTGCAATTGTAGTGTAAAGATTACAACAAAAAAACAATTTGAAGTCATAATAGATTTTATGGTGAAGCATCCTGTTATAGCTAAAGGGCTAAAATACATCGCGTTTATATATATTTTTTTCTTTTAAACACTTTCAAAAATAACAACAATACCACGAAATAAGACAAACCTCACTTTTGTCTACACCCTGACGCATGCCCTGATGCTACCTGTCCCTTTAATGGTGAATTCTTTTCACCAAAACCGAGCAGGCACTGAACTGAACCAGATCTACACCGAACTTAGCCCTGTCCTGAGCGGGGACAAGGTGAAAAGAATGCAAGAAAGTAAAATACCTGAACCAGCCCGGTTTTGTGGTGAAAAGAACTCATTTGATGATGCATTTACGAGTAATGCCTTTTTAAAATGTTCGTCGTTTATAATTTTAATAAAAAAATAAATCACTTTGACAAAATAATTTCACTTCCAAATGTTTGCACATCACACTGATAACAAATAATTTTGATTTGACGTTAAGTTCGGAACCGTAACCACAAATTTTCATGGAACAAGAAAGTTCAAAACCGGAGCAGAAACCGAACATGAACCGCTGTGAAAAGAACATACGTTCTGAACCAGTTCTGTGTCAGTGCGGTGAACAAAACACTTTGGGTGTAGGAACCGAACGAGTTATGGTTCAGTTCAGGTGAAAAGAATTCACCATAAGTGACAACTATAATACGGCTTTGAAGAAAAATGTCACGTCACACCGTTCGACAACGATAATACGAAAAGTGAAGTGAAGTGAGAGTGACTGCGAAGCTTGTCACTTTGGTGAGTCGACAACTGTAATAAGGGTGTAGATCTTTATCTAATATTTTTTCACATTGAAATAAAACTTTTGCATCTAGTTCATATTGTATATGTTCCACTCATAACTCTGTTTCGGCAGCGTAAGAAATTGCAAAGGTTGCATGCTGTCTGCATTAATTTTTATTGCTACTAGTTCCTCAACTGCCAACTCCTCTTAGCTCATGCACAAGGTTGCAAAGTGGTGCCAAATCAATGCATGTATTTAAGAAACATGATGGACAATTTTTCAATGTTATTATATATTTTTATACTCTACCTGCAACGATCGGCTTGGGACTTTAAGTTCGGTCATACATACTTAAAGCCAACTAATTTGAATTTGTGTTATAGATTTGTAATTTTCATTTCCTTAGAAGAAATTTTCTTAAGAAAAAGTTATTTCTATGATTAAAGAATGAAATAAATTGAAACAAATAAAAATTTCTGCTGTACTGAAGGCTGATTTAATTATTCAGGGAATGAAGCAATTTTTGATTTGCTAAATTTTTGCTATGAGGCCAACCGGGCTGCCTTTCTATGCAACACTTCAGCAGCTGAGCAGTTATAAAGGCACAATTTTAATTGTGATAGTAATTGCTTAACATGTAAAGATATATCAGTCGCGAACGGCTGCAAAATTGATAAACTAAGCGCACTTTTAGCGTTGAGCGTTTCCCCTGACATGAACGATTGGGTAAGGTAGGTTATTTTAGGGTATTAGATGATTATTCTCAACTGACTCTAATGACCATATCTTTTACATGAGTTGCTTATACCAAAAGACTCGTATGACCTGAGTCACCAAAATGACCGATTTTGCCCATCACTACTCTGCAAAGAGGACTCAGGCTTTCTATGAACATGTTAGAATAAAGTTTGCACAACTTGCTTCAAATGCTCTGAATTCCAGAATTTAAACACTGTTTGTCAGTACAAAGAAGGCATTATCGAGTTTGTTGAGAAAATAATATCCGAACCAGAAAAATGAAACAAAAAAAAAAACATTTTATTTTCCGGGGGTTTCTACATTTCTAAAATAAATTTGATAATCAGTTTCTTCTCATTACTTTTCTAAAAATATTTGTTTTCGCTGATGTTTTATTTAACAACCTGCAGAGTAAAATCATGGATATTTGTTACTGCAACGAAAAAATTCATGAACAGTGCCACATATTTGAACTATGAGAGGTAGTTGCTCAATCGTTTCTGACGAAACCGTAGCATTCCACCTCAACAACGATGGCGCTTACAAAATGCATATGAACCAAGTGCACAATACAAAATTTTAATTTACTATTGCTATAAAGACACCTTGTACCAAATTTCAGCTCTCTATGTCGACGCGCTCTCAGGCAGAAGGAGTTGCCCGATTCGGCACATTTTCGAACTTAAATTTACCTATTTTTTTGTTGTTGTTAAAAGCCGGTGTTCAAAATACTTATCACTTCTCTAAGTGAACTCGTTCTCGAGTTAACGTGCGCACGGACGGATGGACATGCAAAAATCAAAATGACTTTTACAAAGGGAATGATAAACTTACTACACCCTACAGATTTCATCTCGAGTATAATTAGCATATAATAGTTACAGTTTTTACAACTTGCTAATACATTATTATTACTGTTAAATATATGTAAGTAGTGTACGTAATAACTTTTCGGTTTCATTTTGGTGTAAGGAAAAAGACACTCAGAAATCATATAGTATATAGCAACATACTCGTATATATAATAAATAGAGGGTATACATAAAAGAAAACATTATGAAAACTGATTACAAAAAAAGTACGAGTATATTAATAAAACCTGGAAAAAAACATTATCCTTTAAAACAATAAGAGAGAGAGAGAGAATAATCAAAAGAAACTAGTAAAGAAAAAGTTTAAACCCCATTAAATAATAGGTTAGTAAAGAGTCGTAGGCAAATAAATAATAATAGGTAAAAAAAAAGAAAAAAGAAAACGAACAAAAGTTAACATAGGATGGAAAGAAACAAGAACAATTTAAGTTATAAATAATAAAACTACCCTATAGGAATATAAGACTAAAATATATGCTAGAGCCCAAATTAAATATTAAATTGAATGTATTAACAATATGTTTTTAAAATTATATTATTTCGTTTGACTTCTTTTAAAGTGCATTAATAAAAGCTTTGGCATGAGTTGCAGTTAAACAATTGTGATTATAGTTATTGATGCCCAATTTTATGACTTAAGAGCTCAAACACTTAAAATCAAGTGAGTTTTAAAATATTTTTAATACATTCAATTTGAAAATTTAATCTGAGTTCTAGCATTTCTTATTTTGCAATGAAACTTTTCTTGTGTATATCACTGAGAAAGATAAATTGACTTTTTTCTTGTTAGTGCAGTTTACTAATAAAAGCTATTATTTAAAAGTTTTTTTATTATATTTTATTTTCTACTTTTTAGTCAAACTATAAATAATTAAGAATTTTTTAAATAGATCAATTTGAAAATGCAGGAGGCAGTTTTCTCATACGCTTCATTCCTTAAAGGTCACCATCGCATCGGACGGTATACATTCCGGCACTCTTACACATAAAGCTATTCAGTCAATCATTACATTTTCGTTAAAAACGCATATAACGCTACATAATCAATCTGACATATGCATATTAATTAGCCTCTGCGTTCTCTTCCGAACGTTGGGTGTATCTTTTTTCTTCTCTGCTAAAGGTAGTTTAGAAGATTACATACTTCCATGTAAAAAACATATTACACAATAAAACTGGAACATTTTTTAACATCAAAACCCATATAAGGGTTAAACATAGAAAACTGAAATGTTCCTATAAAATATGTAAAATAATAAGCTAAAGCGTTTAAAAGAAACATCAGGCCTTCGCACTAACCTGATATACTCGTTCTGTGCATAAAATCGAAAATCACGCATTTTATTCGATATTCGGATGAAAAAAGTCTGTTATATAGTTTCTAACAGAAGAAAAGAAAATCTGTCATTTAATAGCAGTCAGCAAGAGATTTAATTTGAACTCACACACTGCCCGAATTGGACAACTCCAAGAGGGTAATTACCACCCCCATCCAAAAACTCCCAAACGTTAAAAAGATTGACCCCATCGGAAAGCTCCCCATTCACTCATTCTAAATCAAAAAATTCCATGTAAATCCATCCACGTTTACTACCCTAAAACTTTTTCCAAAATATGACAATTTTATCACAAATATGTAAAGCGGAGAGACAAAATCTGGCAAAGTTTTATACCCTAGGCTCATGCGCATGACGGCTTGACGACTAGAATGATCTTTGATCCAATTACGTAATTGATCGAATGTTCATTGCTTGGAAATTCGGATATAACTAGTCCAGTCTTTATTAAAAGTATGCTTACGACTGTTTAGCTAGTAAATAGATTTTGTTCGATTTTCTGAGTACAGTAAAAGTAAATTCTAGCAAGTCTCCATTATCCATATGACGGCGGAGACTTTGAAGAAATTTTATTAATTATAACATTAAATACAAGCCTGGAAAGTTCAATAAAAATGCCGACGGATTCAGTCGAATACCACAATCTGAAAACGCTAATGGAATTTTGGTAGATAATGAAAATCAGGGAAGCAATGAGCAATTAAGTCAAGACCATCATGAATCAATTAATGATTCACAGAATACAAAAGTCAATAAGGACCCCCTAGATAAGGGTGAAGGAACGACAAATCAACTAGTAGTAATTGCTCAGGTACACCACTCTATGGACTCGAGCGGTGAGAATGATCTAGTTAAGTCATCAGCTTGCCATGTTGTAACCCGAGCGCAATTGCTTAAGGATTTGGTTGAGACATCGAAACACAGTGATGAAGTAGGCCAAATTTCTTCTCGAACTACTAGCAGTAGTAGTTTGGACGAAGAGCACATAACTAGTAATTCTGAATCTGAAACTGAATCCTTTCCACTGGGACGAGATTCAAAGATACAAACGCTAACTAACCCAGAAGATATTAAAACTGTTTTATATGATTTTCATAACTCCGCACTCGGAGGACACAAAGGCATATACAAAACGTATAAACGCATTAGCAAACAATTCAGCTGCTTTATCGAAACGATTTCATTTCGAGAATTTCTAACTTCTCTTAGAAAAAGCGACTAAACTGTTTTTTTTTATTTCTCGTTTCGAGAATCCGTCGAAATCTTTTAGAGAATCGCATATCATCTCGAATCTCGACCTGATCTCTTTATTTTCTCCGTATTGTGTTCATGGCTTGCTGTTTTTATACCCTAGATGAAATCTATAGGGGTATACTAAGTTTGTCATTCCATTTGTAACACCTCGAAATAATGATGGTAGAGCAAAATGAATTGGACACCCACGCATAATATTAAAAGTTATTTTGATTTTTGCATGTCCGTCCGTCCGTCCGTCCGTCTGTCTGTCTGTGCGCACGATAACTCAAGAACGCGTATACTTAGAGAGCTGAAATTTTGTACACGGACTTTAAAAAAAAAAGAAGTAAAATTAAGTTCGAAAATGAGACAAATCGTGGAGTTCTAGAAATATATACGAAAAACAACTTCAAAATCAGTGACCATACGAAATTTAATACGGGCATTCATCTAGGGTATCATAAGAATTGGTCTTAGACCAATTCTAGCTTTTTTACTTGTTTTATTTCTGGTTTCAAGAGTTCTGCGAGTTCTTCTCGAAAATGTCATTCTTTCTCGCATCTTGGCCATGGTTGTTTGTTTTTTTTTTTTTTTGTATGAGTGTTCATGACTAAATTTTGCCATCTTCCGAGATTTTCTCGAAAATATCGCTCTTCATTTTTCTTATATTCACCAATCACCGCCAGTTAAATGTCATTCTGTGATATGATTTGCGTTTGACTAGTCAATATTCAAGCGTGTTTCATTAAAAATTGCTTTAATTGGCGCAGAAAAATTATTAAAAGTTAAAAAGTGTTAAAAAAATTAACGGTAAGTGTAAAGTCAGATTTGTAATAAATAAAAATAAAAATTTTTATAAGTAAAAAGGCAAATAGCTAAAGAATTTACCGTAAATGAGATAATAAATATATGATAAGGTATTCGGATTATTCTATGTTCGTCCATCCGCTCGTATGCTTGATAATGCAGCTTTAAAGAACTTGTCAATACATTAATAATATGTGAGACTCACCGCTAACCCAATTTAGTTCATTATTCAAATTATATACCAAACCCTTCCAGGATATCCGTACATCAAATTTCAGCTCTTTACGTCAGTCAGTATCCAAATATATGTTTAGTGAAAAACGATTTTTTTGTGGAAATACCACGAAGTACTGCCTAAAATTGTCCCATTTTCAATATTATATTTGCTACTTTTTTGAAACTCCCATATTCAAAATTTCAGCTCTTTACGTCAACGGGCTCTCATGCAGTGCCTTTTTGTATGGTCACCCTACGAAGCAATTAGCCGATTTGTGTAATAGATCTAATTTTTTTTAGAAAGATCGTGTACAAAATAGTGAAATAACAAGTATATCTTATGATTTCATTTAGATAATAAAAACAAATTCTATTCTACATATTTTCAAAAAATAAGATTTTTGGTTAATCGCTCAATGCGTATAATAATTAGCAATTGTTGATTAAAGTTACGAAAATACTATGTATTTTGGGCGATAAAATTAGTGATCTTCCAAAAGATCCCAGATCTATTAAGAGAACTCCTAGATTATCACATTCCATTTCATTGGGCGACGGGGAATATGTTCATTACGGACTAGAGGATGGATTAGCAGATTTTCTCGTAAGTAATGAACGTAATATGATCACAGAGTTGTCTTTATATCTTAAAATAGATGGCTTACCAGTAACAAAAAGCTCTCGAAGCAAGTACGGCCCATTTTATGGCATATTATAGGAACATCGCATGTGTTTCCTACGGGGTATGCGCTGGACTCAGTAAACCAAAAGACGCAGATCAATATCTCATCCCTTTCATTTCAGAATTAAAGATTCTTATTGAGAAAGGAATTACTTACAAAAACCAAGCATTTCCAATAAAAGTTCGAGCATTTATTTTCGAAACTGAGAAAGGAAACTGCTATTTACAAAGCTTACTAGCTCTATAATTGACTTGAGGAAGAAGATACGAGCAAATAGGAGTTCAACTCACTTTTGAAACTAAGGAGCAAGTAATAGAATTCGAGCTAAAGATCTCGAAAAACGAAAAGCATTTTGAGGAATTGGTACTTTTTAGTATTAAATACATATTTGAATTACATAAAATTAGTAACGATTCATTTCCAGCAAAAATCTTTTCTTCATCGAGGTTCAGATGATCCGGGGAGGCTTGTGACAGGAAATATCAAAGCAATTTTTAAGGACGAAGTAGCTAAAGGATAAATAAAAAAAAAATGTGCCAGAAAAATGCATATAATGGCAGTATTATATACATAAAATATTCTTTAACTTTTTAAATACTGAGATATTTTTCCCAGATGCAAAGCATCAATTGTACAAAAAAATAAATTACAGGACTGGCAAGGATGATGAGTGGTATGTATGTTTACTCCTTTATAATCTCCGTATTCCAAAATTTTTAAAAAAAGAACACAAAATTAAAAAAATTTAAAGCTATACCTACAAATCTACCTATAAAAATTGTTAAATAATCAGATTTTATCTAGGGTATTATGGAAACAAATTAAATATAATTAAATATGCTTAATTTTATAAATCAATGTCATGGAGAAACTCACAAAAAATCCAATGAATAATGATTTTTTTTATTTTACCTAAATTTTGTATCTTATTTTATATGTATGTATTTTCTCTTAAATTCAAGATATATTCAATAATTTTTTTTATTAATTATATTACATTCTATTCTAAAACGACTCGAAATCGCATTATTTCCGCTTTGTTTAAGGAATTCGAAAGCGACTCGATATCGTATTATTTCTGTTTCGCCATGCTATTCGAAAACGACTCGATATAATAGAAAAGATCGAATGCGTGGTGAAGTACTAATACATAGAAGGTCTTCTAGATTGATTCGAAATTGATTCGAGAAAATAACTCACTATCGAATCGTCTTACCGATTCGATATAGCGTTCCTTTTTCATCATTTTCGGTACTGACCACGATTTGCTATGGGATTTCGTCTCGAAATAATATTTCGTTTTTACGATTTGCTTTCGCACCGAGTTCATTTCAAATTGTTTACAGGGGAGATATTACGCAGCATGTAAAGAAATGTCTTAAATGCCAAAAAAATAAATCTGGGAAGGAAACGAAAATGCATATGATGATAAGTGATACAGCTCAAAAACCTTTTGAGATGGTGTACCTTGACATTGTAGGACCTTTACCCACGTCGGAAAATCGGAACAAATATATTCTTACTTTTGTAGACGATTTGACCCGTCTATTCGACTGTTTTGCAACCCCGATGCAGAAGCAATAACAGTTGCAAATAATTTCTACAAAAATATAATTCCCCGTTACCAGGTACCTAAAAAAGTCATTAAAGATCAAGGCTCTAATTTTAGTAGTAGTCTCTTTAAGAACGTGTGTAAATTACTAAGGGTTAAAAAGATACAAACAATGGGGTTTTAGAGAGGGCACTTCGCCCCTTGCTCGACTATTTGCGCAGTTTCGTTGATGACCAACCTGAAAAATGAGATGAGTGGCTAGCAGAAGCTGTATACGTACATAACAACACTGTTCATACTGGAACGAAAATGACACCCATTGAAGCACTATACGGTTTCTGTAACCCACTCCCCACGAATGTAAAACAAGATCCAGACCCGATTTATAATTATGACAGCTATGGTAATTACATCAAATACAAAATGCAAAACATACACAAAAAGGTTCGCGAAAATCTAATACGAAATAAGGAGATAACTAAAAAATATTATGACCGTAATACAAATATGATAACAATTCATGTCGGAGATCAAGTTCTTCTGCGAAAGCCCAAAAGAAACACAAACTATCGCCTATATGGACAGGGCCATACGTAGTCAAGAAAATAGACAATGATATAAATTGTACTATCCAAATCGGTAAAAAATTACGATGTGTTCACAATAATCGTCTCAAAATTTTTTTTGAATTATTGAATAATTCTTAATATGGTATACGAATGTCTTTATTTTTCTCCATCCAATTAGTTTTTTTTTTTAATCCAGGATAATTTCAGGAATAATTCTGTTGGTAATTTTGCTGCTTCTGCCAGGGATATTCTGTTTACGACCGGAGATACAAGAAATAAGAAACGCTGGCATTTTATTCGAGCAAATTGGAAACGCTCTCGTGTACTAAAACAAGTGGACCCTAATCACCCAAGTGAAATTTGCAAACGAAGTAGAAGTGGTAGGATTTATTGAGAAATGTAATAAAATTATAACAGAGATGTGTAAGGTTTTAAGAGCAGAAGGAGACCTAAATAATTCTTGTATTTCTTGGCATGAGCAAATCACGCGAATAGTTAAAAATATAAGAGAAAAGTTAGATAGCATAGAATTCTATTCAAGTAGGGTTAGAGGAAAAAGGAAAATACTCGATGGTATTGGTAGGCTATCAAATTTGTTATTTGGGACCATGGATAATAGGGACGCCAAAAATATTTGCAGTCGTTTAGAGAACCTTGAAGCCCATGATAATGAAAACCTACATTTAATTTCCAAGCAAATAACAATGGTAAAATCAAAGTTTTGCACAGTAGATACTATTCTGCAGAACTTTACCCATCATCAATTAGATCTGGAACAAAGGTTAATGCATTTCTCGGAGAGATTAGGCGTGCACCTCCAATATGTTACGGCTGAAATTCAAAAGGTTCACCTACAAGCACATTTCAATGAAATAACCATTCTCATATTATTAAAGCTCCAAGAAATCTACTTCCACCTCGCAGAAGAGGATACAATTATTACAGCACTACACAAAGAAAAAATTACATCCGGCAATTCCATCAGGGCAAGATCTTTCCAAAACCTACCAAGAGATAATAAAAATAAATTACGGACACCCACTCCTAAACGATTTGACTTTATTCAGCCAAGTAATCAATTGGGACTATTTCCAAATTAATAACCAATTTATTATTCGAATTCACATCCCACTCACAGAATCTACAGCTTATACAATAAATAAAGTTTAGTTACTTCTGATACCAATTTCAAATACACAGTCTTACTTTCTGTTTTTAATAATACTAAGCATCGAAACTATTTAGAATTCTCAGAGCAAGATTTTACAACTAAATGCGATTCGTACACATCAGCTAATTATACCAGCATATACATTTGCAAACAAATCCAACCTAAATTTATGGCCAATACAAGAATAATTACTTAATAAAAGTTTTTGATAACCCTTTCAGTGATCAGCCGTCTTGTTTGCATCGGATCACAGACCAAAGCAAAGATTTCTTTATCAAAATGGTACAGAAAAAATATGTGGCTCTATAATTTTCAGCAGATGACAAGTTTAGTGGTACGTTGTAAAGAAGCTAATTACCGTGAAACCTTACACGATCAAGGGATATTTACTCTCAAAGAAATGTGTTCGTATCAAATGGGCGTGTTTGAGATTCCTTTTGAACAAGCTATTCCTGTTAGGGAACCAGACCAAATATCCCGAAACTAAGAGTTAGTGCAGATTCCCAGAAAATTCATGATTTTCCTAAATTGGAAGTTATGAATGCGGACCTCGTTCAAAATAACGATTACTTACATGCCCTAAAGTCTGACACAAAGGCAATAGACGACCTGAAAAAGGATATAAACTTACTCAAATTAACGAGAGATTCTAAACAACAGCGCATTCAAACCCATCTCAATTCCACAATTAGTATTTTGTGCGTTTTCATTGTTCTTTTTCTGATTGTGGCAGTAATTCGTAAAAGATTCCCTAAAATTACTAGAATTGCAAAGCAAACCGAACAAGCGAAAGAAACCCCCCAACGAATCGAAAAGCTCTGAAGACCCAAATAAACAAGACCACAAACTAAATGAAATAGTGGTACCAGTAATATCAGTTTCGGAAAACCCACTTAGCAGGTTTAGTAAATTAGGACGTTCATTTAAGGTTAAGATTTAGGAAAATATAAACAAGAACAGAATACCATAATAGAGTTATTAATTATATATTAATATGCACTTCTGCCTCTGCTCTTTTATTCCATTCTGTCTGATATAATAAGAAATAATAATAGATAATACACATAAACAAATTAAATCATGATTTAAGGGAGCAAAGCGGAACATATTTCGATTTCAAAATTATTGTAGAAATTTATGAAGATTATCACTAATACATAATAACATTTCGTTGAGGTTTTCTTTTATTTTTGTATCAACTTTATATATCTTTCGTAATTTAGTTGAGAAAAGTAAAGACGGCCATTAATAATGTAAGAAAAATCATTAAACTAGATTCCTTATTTCGAAGTCGCATAGCCTTATTTTTTATTACTGTAGACATGTAATTAAATTAGACTTAACTGCTTAGTTTCTTTTCTTATTAATATTATATAAAAGTTTAATGGTTGTTCTATAGTGAAATTAATTGGTATTATTAATGGGTTCTTATAGATGAAATTTATAAATTTGGTTTAAATTAATTATTTAATGAATAATGAAAAAGTAAAATTACAAAAATGTTTGCTAATTTCTACTCATACAAAAAAAAAAAACAATACCTAATAAAAATAAAAATAGGAAAGAAAAATGTTACCTACAGTAGGCATCATTTTCCTACGGGGGTAAGGAATGTAAGGAAAGTAATTATTCCACAAATTCACCACCTAGTCTTGGCAAAAGTAAATGTAATTAAATTGAAAATGCCAGGCATATTTAGTGTCATTCACATTTATTTGCATTGCAGTTCAATTTATGGGGAACAACCTTAGCTTCGCGAATTGTGACTCATATAAACAAAAATTATTAATTAATTGCGAAAATTATCGCGGAAATCGAATAATGGGCAGAATTAATGATTGCAAAAAACCGAAACAGTGACCCTCAATGCGAGTTTTAAGAGTACGGTTTGGAATAAAAGCGAAGTGTGTAGTTAAAAAAAGCAGTGACGGACAGGTCGTGAATTTATTTGGAAGTTCGGTGTGTTGTAAAAAGTTTAATGAAGCGTCGGTCAAGAATAATTATTAAAAAAGAATATGAAATAGTACAAGTTTAAAAATAGTTTGGTTTCACTACAAGTTTTGTTGTATGAAGAATAATTCTATACTTATACAACAAAGAGGTGCTACTGAATTATTATAATGTATTTATAGTGCTAAATATCTGAGAAGTATATAATAATTTACTAATAAAATCAGCAAATAAAAGTGTTAACCTCTTGTGTTTGTTATAACCTACAAAAAATTCCTAACAATAATAAAAAATAGAAGAAGAAGCATTTTTACATTTTTCTCACTCTTTTCTAATATCGTCGTTGGATCTGCAAGAGCTCGTATACTATGTAAAAATACTAATTTTACAGGGAAGGAAAAAAAATGTCTGCTCATTTTCATAGGCGTATATCAATGGGGTCCATTTTTGTCTTTGTAATAGTACTAATAGAATGAAATGACAATAAAATACTTATCTAAATAATAAAATCAAAATATTTCCATTATTTATTAACTCGTTGTTGATATTTCTTTGAATTCTTAAAAAAAATATTTTTAGCGCGCTAAAGAACGGCCCGGGCGGATAAATTCAAAATAAATTGTTTGGAGACTTACTGGTGGTGCCACCTGTTTTATCAAAAACAACAAGCAAAAGTTAGCATGTTACCTGAGTACTGGTTTCGCTAAAACTCAGGATAAATTTTCGCCAATAGATCTTAGCGCGCTAGATTTTGTATGAAAATTTAGTTTATCGCGGTTCTTAGTATTAGACTTCAGTTGGAAGACTGAAAGCAAACATTCCAATTAATGGAAATTTTCTCACTGGATACACAACTGTTACATAGCTTTTTGTACAAACAGTATATATTATAAATGAATATTAAACAAAGTTTAGCGGAAGCTGTATTTTATTGTGGAAAAGAGTGAAAAACTTTGAATGTAAAAAAAAAAAAAAAAAAAACATAGGCGCAAACAACTTAATAATAGGTATGTAAAGTTAAAATTAAAAAAAGAGCAAAAACGGGAAAACGAAAAACCAAGAAGTTAAAGAACTACGAATAAATAAATTCATTTTAAAAAAATTTATAAATAATAGAAAACAATAATTTCCTAAAATGGCTTTCATTGCAATAAGTTGATAAAGCTCCCTTAAATTGGAAAAAGAATAAAAAAAAATATTGAATTTAAAATGTTATGACAGAAATATTGCGACTGTAAATATTAATGAATCTCACTGAAATTTTTCATAGAAGTTTGAAATTACATTATCTAACAAATTCTAAATGAGCATTCAAACATTTTAACACTTTTGCAAATCCATACATTTTTGGGCCACCCTTACCTAATGCTTTTGTTTTTTCTGTGAACCGAACACTTTCTAAACAAATATTAATATCACTTAAATAAAATCACAACTATTGATATTAAATCCGAGAGGACAAACAAAAACAAACTAACTTGCACATTTGCATTTAACTCCTCGAATTGGAATCGAATAGGAAGGAAAGTGAAAAACTACGCCGTCCGGGCCGGCTGCGATATACATTTATTCATAATATTGGATTAATAGCTATTCTTATAAAGAGAGCTTCTTATTGGTTGACTTATTGGCGCAAACCACCAAACAAGTGAAAGTGAAGTTTGCGTCAAGTCAAAGTTAACTGTCAATCCCCAAATCGCCTGTTCCCAAAAGGATGCATTACGAAAACTAACACAGAAATTGCTAAATTACAACACATTATCAGTTTTTCACAAAAAATTTTATATCTATAAATAGAGCCCAAAAAGTGCAGAAAAAACGTTGTCCAGTCCAATTGGGCGTTGGGCTCTTTTCATGAAAATCGAAGCGCAAATTTTATAAAAAGATAGCCCAATTTGCGGAAAAGCGCCCAACCTGGCATCACTGCGCTTAATTTGCCAATTTTTGTTTTTATTTAATTTTTATTTTTCGATATAATATGGTCTGAAAAATAACGGGACTCGAAAAAAAAAAGAAATTCGTCGCTCGAAAAATGCTAAATTCCGTTCTCAGAAAACCGCCAATGCCCGTGAAGCGGCGTGCTACTGATAAGAAAATGATGAAAAACGAGTTAATTGAACATCGCTTTGGCTGAATTCATCAAATGCTATTAAGAGAGAAATTCTTGTTTTGTAAATTTTATTTTGAAAACACCTCCAAGGATTTTAATAAAATGGAGCGAATCTACCGTTTCCTAGTGCGACAAAATCGATTTAGCCTGGTCTTAGCTTTGGAAAGCTCATTTTGGTGGTATCGTAGTGCTTATGCTGGATTTTGATAAAATGGAATGAACCTATCTTTTTCAGATACTGCAGACCGATTTAGCTAAATCTCGACTTTGGGTAAACTAATTTAGGGAGAGTCTAGGGGACAATTGAAGGTAATAGGGGGGTTTAGTATAGATAGATAGATTTTATCTTGAAAACACACCCAAGGATTTTAATGAAATGGTGGACTCTATCATTTTCGGGTGCGAGTAAGCTAGGTCTTGGAAAAGTTATTTAAAGGGCACCTTGCCTTGGTTAGATTCATATTCGAGTAACGAATAGGCTGAACAGTGTAAGCGCATCGCCTTACATTTAATTCGTGAACTAATTATTAGTAGAATAATTAATAGTTTATATTTGAAATAACAAAACTGAAGTTTCTTTTCCATTCTCGGAAAATGGGACATTACCTGGATAAGCTAGGTACTCATAGAGATCTAAAGTCCTTTTCCAAAAATTACTAGAAAATTACTGAACCGATTTCAAGCAAAGTTATATTTATATGGTACTACCACGGCATCTTAAATTTCATTTGAATTCGTGCAGCCGTTCCAGAGTAATCTATATAATATACAAATACATCTTCCGGTCAAATAGGGTAATACAGGAAAACGTTTTGAAAATTTGGAAATTGGAATTTTGCTCAGTATCGAACAATAAAAACATTAGAAAAGGTAATTTAAGTGTGTAACTACAACCTAGTTTCCATTATTATTATACAAGGAAAGTAATTCGTTATTATTCTGATATCAAAGAAAGTTCAGATTTCTTTGGAATTAAAAAAAAAGAACAAAAACTCGGTAAAATGAGTACATCTAAATGAGTATGTTATTTAAGAACTATTGAGTTCTACAGTCTTATCATTTGCTACACTGTAAAAAAAGTATGACAATTCCCTAAATTAACGACACAATTTCTTTTGATTATTATTGTTTATGTGTAAGACAAAAGAATAATTACATACTTAAAATTGTGTAGAATAATTTTCTAACAAATTGCAAAATCTCAAGTAATTGCACGTATTGCCTCTGATGGAATATTTGAGAAAATTGCAACCAGACAAAAGATTTCGTTGGCCTTTTACCATGTCACATGCTTCAAAAAGGACTATGTCAGAAAAAGCCGACCACCTATCTCCTCCAATTATTCATCACCAGGTAAACAAAACTAGGGAACGCAAAGTGCTTATGCAGTTAAAATGGAAGTCAGCCAGGAAGAATGTCGGAAATTAATTCTTTCCGCACATATGGAAAGTCTGAATATGCTTTAAATAGGCTTAGCTAAAAAGTTGAAAATCCCGTCGGTACATCAAATGTCCCGATAAATGCTTAATTTTGCAAGCAATATGTACGCGTGGCCAGAAATCATTACTTTTCGTGACAACAGCTACAATCAACACGAATGTGCACGTTAAGGAGAGTATTTAGAAGCGCCCTGTTCAATTCATGATGTACCTATCAACTTTCTTTTGGCCGGATTTAGCAACTTACTATTACAACAGAAAAACGTGAGATTTCTATGAAGTTCAATGCATGCCCGTAGTACCAAAGGAAGCGAATCTTCCAAATTGTCCGGCATGAAGTCCAATCGTAAAATGTTGGGCTAATATTACAAGAGAGATTTACAAAAAACAAAACAAAAAAACAAAAACAAAAACACTCCTCTA
The DNA here is from genome assembly GCA_963924295.1 of Dioctria rufipes. Lineage (NCBI taxonomy): Eukaryota > Metazoa > Arthropoda > Insecta > Diptera > Asilidae > Dioctria > Dioctria rufipes. Next base: position 101,735,452 of record OZ002741.1, on the reverse strand, counting down.
ACATAGACAATACAATTTTAAGAGTATAAAAGAGCGTCCGATCGTTCGATACTGCTCTGTAATTTAATCAAGAACGTAAAGCAAAAAGTTCACCAATTTTATAGCACTGTCGGTTGTGTGCAATGCAGATGATTAAGTAATAGTTTAATTAAATATTACTTGATAACAAATAAAAAAGGTTTCTCTAGTTGATTTCATCATTCATTTTTTTCCGAAACCGTTTTTAAATGTTGTGGTGGCCCAAAAAACCAGTTGAGGTGCAAAAGTTAAATGTTCCAAGCATTTCCTTGGTAAATTCATCACCGTTCAGGAAATCTGCTTGTTTTGAACTGTATCGGTTCATATGTTTGCGGCATGTATTTGTTCATCACCTATGGTAAAATGCAAGTACTTATAGGTAATGGCGGAAGAGAATAATCTTCCGAATATATTGAATCAAGTAACGTTCGGGGAAAAAAATCGTTAGATACCTAATTTGAAAAATGTTTGTTTTTACGAATGGAATTCCCGTCGGAGTTGTGGACTTACGACACTACTCAACTGCTGTTTACTATGTTTACTTTTAAGCTTATCCGAAAATATTAAATATTCATAGAACGCACTAATGATAATGATTAGGTTACATATTATACTTAATTGAGAACCATTTTTTTTTTTTTTATAAAATTTGTTAAGGATATGATTGAAAGAGATTGTTGGCTTTAATTCATCAATGTGTAATTAAATGACACTAGTGGGCAAAGATTGTTATTGTTTGTAAATAGTATTATGATTTATTTAATTATTTAGGTTAATATTTACGTTGTTCACTATTGATGACAAACAAGCTTATCCAAGTCACAATTTTTCACTTCACACTTGGATTGTTTTTTCAAAAACATCCATTTCCACATTCGTTGAATTTTTCACTAAAAAATATATTTGTATTGACTACGTTTTTCTGATTAAAACTATTCACTCTTCTGATAAAACACAAAAATGTTTTCATTACAGTTACCAGTTTTCTATTAAATTTTTCATTTGCCATAAACTTCAAATCAATTAAATTACACCAGAATTAAGTAGCCGTAAATCAAGCCATAACGTCCGTAGCTTCCTGCTGACCATCGTTAACTGAACAGCATCCATTCTGGAGCGATACACTTATTGTTTTTAACCCCGATAACTAGTATAAAAACATTCCCTCCGCTTGATATTGATATTATGTTATCAAAGCACATCATCATCATTGTCCTCATCATCATCATCATCATCATCCCGGAACGGCATCATCAACATCCACCACCCGAACAGCCCCTTAAAGAAGTTGCCCTCACCAAAGTGCCACAAACCTGTCCGTGTGTCTGAAACTATAATATTATGCTGGAAAAAGTACGCCGAAAAGAGATCACTTCTTCTCCTGCTGTATCCTTCATTCACCATTGATGCTTTTCTACGTATATGCGTGTCACAATGCACAAAAACAGCGGGATGGCCTTTTCCTTCCCCAAAATATTGTACTGCATGAAGGAGTACAGAAGTATGGTAACGATGGCGGCGCGGCGTCTGCTGCTAGGCACGCACATTTCAATCATCATTAAGGCTAATATACCCACAAATATTAGCGGTGCTGCTCTTGATTTGGGCCCATAGACAAATCTCTGAATCAACCCAACCCAGGCTGTGGTACAGGGTCAAATATACCTAAAATTTTCATCTTCTTTCGTCTTCTCCAATTAGGAGAGGTTGAGAGCATGTGCCCTTATATAAAATATTTCGTTGTATACGTATCTCAGCCCAGTATCTGGCTGTGTTTATCGGAACATATACTCTCGTGGATGTATTTGTACATCCTTCTTGAAAATGGTTTTCTTTCACGTGGCTCGTTTCATCCTTTTTTCTGGAACAATAAATGTTTTTTTGTTTGGTAGGGTGCAGCGCAATAAAGAACGGAGAATGGAAGGGATTCTGTAGGGTGCAATTTCAGGGATGGCCAAAATATTTTTTTTTCCTTTTTAATTTTATTTGTAAGGAAAATAAAAGTGTGTTCATAGTCCGATAAGCAATATTATTTAGCTAAAGCAAAAAAGCTTCCGAGACACTTAGAATATACGAGTCGAAATTGTTAGCCTATTGCAGTAAAAATTTAAAATTTCCTATAGAAATTTTGGAATCTGGTATCTCATTACGTGTCTGAAAACGTTTCCTCGTCCTTATACCTATTAACGAAAGTTAGTTCACAAAAGAGTTTTCTCACACGTCAGGTATAATGAATAAACTTATTTTTAAAATTTTTCTGCCCGAATCTTACCTAACATAAACGTTCATAATTCTTGAACCATTTATGGTAGAATATTTTTATTTTTTTTTTCAATACATCCATCATAATAAAAACAAGAAAGAAAGTTATAATAGGTCTAAGATTTATGACCAATTTTATTATATCCTGGGACAATAAAAGTGAAATAAAATAAAATCCGAAGTTTTTTATGGCAACACCAAGAAGGGATTGTCCGATTTAAGTGGGTATCACACCAGGAGCGGCGCGGCGTGGCGTTTTGCGGTTGCCGTAGCGCGATTACTTTTGGAAAATTAAATCTATAAGCCACATATGGAGCGGCGCGGCGCGGTAAAATAGTTGGAGATTACTCAAAAATACAACTCTGCCGCTAGCGGCAAGATTTCTTATTCATTCGCAGTAAGTCTGTGCAACTCGTCAAATTCCGCTAATGGCATTCGTAGAATTGATTTTCATCACTTTTCTCTGCCCTGGTGTGACTACGGCTTTAGTCTATTTTTGAAATTGTACCTATATTTACTATTTTCATGAAGACGCCATATACAAAATATCAGCTTTCTAAGTAAACGTGTTTTCGAGTTATCGTGAGGATGAAAGAACGGACAGGCATACGAACGAACAAACATACGGACGGATAGATATACGACGAAGATGGAAAAATCAGAATACGTTGTAACAGTGTTGGGATCTTTGCAATCCCAAATTCCACATATTGAGCCAATTTTTCATAATGAAAAACGTAATGAAAAATATATTACCTAAAACGTATATATTTTGTGTACTTATTAATTTTCGATGCAAAATTTGTGGTTTTTATATGTATCCGTCACTAAAGAAAATATTCTTACCGCTTCAGCATTTTAATGTGGCAGAGTCAAAGCATATTTTACCACTATCAATAATTTCGGAAACTGTTGTTCCGCAATATTTATCCAAACTTCATCAACCTTCATATTTCTTAAAGATTCCCTTCCACGTGTTATAAAGCTACTGACAAACTTCGTTAATCAATTGATAAATGCAAGAGGGAAAATCATCTGTCTCCTTAGCTCAGTGGTAAGAACAGTCGCCCGGCAAGCGGACGGTCCCGGTTTCAAACCCCGGACGAGGCGGTTGTTTTTTTCATTTTTCTGTTTTTTTTGTTCTTCTTGCATTTATAAATTTGATTTAGAATCATTAAAAATAAAGGTTCTTAAAGTTCTTCTTTCACCATCATTGACCGATTCTAACAAGTGTAGGTTCGATTCCCGTCCGCGGGAAAAATAAAAAAAAAAACTTCGCCAATCAGTTTGTACTTTATATATTCGGAACTTTACTCGAGATTGATTTTAAATTAACGCAATTAGCATTTTCGAAATACAAGGCATATGTACATGGGATTTAAGAAATCGTTCTCCCACTATAGTTTGAACAAAGCAGAATGGCACGATACAAATTATCATCAGGCTGCCATGTATACAAGTAGGTACTAAATTAAGCTTTTAAAAATGAGACTCAGGTGATCTTTATCCCATCTGTTATCCTCATAAGCCAATATTCGCTAGACTAGGAGCCTTTACCGGGTTTTTTCTACTATACGACATACTGATTGATTTACCTATTTTCAAGCTCTTCAATTTAGTACATTTATGTCTGGTAGTCTACTTTTGAGTGATTGAAGCAAGTACAGCAAGAACAAAATTATATCAAAATATCACCTTCGCTCTTAGTGTTTAGGTTCTTGTCTTGTTTTCTGAGAATGGATGAATCGTTTCGCATGATTTGGGAATGTACAACTTTCATCATAGTTGTTTTCTTCTGCTCCTTTAGTTGATGCATAGTATGTTATGCTCAACATTTCTAAATTAAACAAGGAAGATAAAATAAATGTATTTGTATCAAGGCTAGAAGAAACAATGACAGGAGAATATAATTTAAATGAAGAACACAAGGGTAGTCACTAAGCCTATCCTGGAACAGATATGTGCAAGCGAAATGATGTTATCTTCCCAGACGAAAGGAATCATCATAAGTTTAAAAAAAAAAGTAAATCTGAGAGAATGTGATAACTGGTGCGGAGTCACACCACATAACTTGGTAAACAAGATACTAGCTGTTAAAATTCTCTCTACAATAGAAAGAAAAATAGAGGAAAATATGCGCAAGCTGGATTCAGACGAGGACGTGGATGCTTAGATCAACCGAACACACTTGCGATGGAATTTCCTCTCTACATTATATTTATTGTCTTCGAAAAAACGTGTGGAAAAACAACGAAGTAATGAAAGTAGCTAACCAATGCCAAAGCAGACTACAAAGATAACATCGCCCTATTAGCTCACTCATTCGACGGCATTCAAAGCACGGTTCATTCAAGAGAGGTTGGTTTAAGAATAAATATTGGAAGTCAAAATACATGAGAATCAACACGATAAATATCAGCCAACTAGCTATAATCAACACTGTAATAAAAACAGTTGTCAAGATTAAACTGCCTCAGTAATACCTACTAGTACAAAATTGAGGAGTAGATAAAGCCTTAAACGAAAGGATGAGAAAAGCAAGAATAGCTTTCGGAAGACTCTGGGCAGTTTGCAAGTCCTCCTACTATACGAGGAATATCAAACTCAGAATATTCAATTGCTGTGGGAAGTCAATTATACTATGGAAGTGATAAATGTGGCATGTTAAGAAAACTAGATCCAAGTAAGTCCAAGTGCTCATGACAAAGCTCTTGTGGATTGTATGTAAAATATTCTGGCCAAAACTAATCACAAAGTCGGAACTCTGGCCTATCACATACCAAGAACCAATAGTGGCCCAGATGAAACAAAAGAAATGGAAATGCATAGCACATATACTTAGAAGGCCTATACTAACAATTATTAATCAGACAGACAGACAGCTTGCCTGCAAGCCGCATTGCCATACTTCTTGTACGTGTAACCTCTACTGCCATGCTGGCCGTTCAGCTTTCAGCGAACTTGCATGATGAAAAACCATGGCAGTTGAGGTGATAGTAATTTGACATTATACAGTTTGCAAGATGGCGGAAAAGAAATGCTTGAGAGAATTTGATAAATTTATTCTGGGAAAATGAGATTTTCTGGGATCATTTGCATTACATCATTTACCAACACCTTCCTCTTAACCTTTTCTTGGGTTTTTATCATTCTGCTACTTCCTTTATTGCCTTCTGCTGTCAAGTTAAAAATCGCGTTGAAAGGGAGGCTTGCATGCAAGCTGTACTATCTCGTGTAATCCCAGGGTTAGAAACGAGTTATGTAAAACGGGGGTTACACCTGCAAGTACAGCTTTCAAGTACCTGCAAGTACAGCTTGCATGCAACTTGCACTGCCATACTTCTTGCACGTGTAATCCAACTGCCATGCAACTTTCAGTGAACTTACATGATGAAAAATCATGGCAACTAGGAGATAGTAATGTGACATTTATACAGTTTTCAAAATGGCGGAAACGAAATGCTTGAGCGAAATTCATAAATTTGTACCGGGAAAATGAAATTTTCAGGGATCATTTGCAATGCATCATTTACCAACACCTACATTTTCCTTTTTTTTGGGTTTTTATCATTGTGATACTTCCTTTATTGCCATAATTTTCCAATATACGCAAGAGCTTACGTCTGAATGCCATTTTTAAATGAACTTGCATGGAAGCTGATAAGACATCAACCGAACTGCCTTCCGCTGTCAAGTTAAAAATCGTTTTGGAAGGGAGGCTTGCATGCAAGCTGTACTTGCAGGTGTAACCCTCGGGTAAGAATGAAGAAGAATGATTAATAAAGAAACAAACGATAGTAGGAAAAGCTTGGCAGAAGGAAGGAAAGGAAAGCATAGTAAGGAGTCGAGTGAAGAGGCAATGTGGAAGCACTATGCTCCCAAGGAGAATGAAGAAGAAAAAAATTAACGAAAATGTTATTATGTATGGTGGTCTTTACCAATTTGAGACAGAGGCAGGCAGTACACAGTAAAAACAATCGTTGTAAATTTACTCCGTTTGCTGGATAACATGAATTTTGAGTACATTTCGGATAATTTTAAATAATTTATACCCCATGATCATAGAGTTTAAAATTTTTTACAACGAATGGTGTAAAAATTCCCCTCTATATCCGAATGAAACTTGTTTTGTATGAAAATCTCAAAAATATTATTCACATGGATAACAAAAACACAGACCGGAGCTCTATCTATCGGAAAACTTCAAAAATATTTATTTTAAATGTATTCTTTCAAACATAATTGTATCTGAACTCCGTTCGGTGTAAAATGCAACAGGTTCTATCGTGCTTAGAAAATAATTATGAAATAGTGTCATTCGTAATTTTTATATTTGTAGATGCAAGTGTTTTACAAGTGCGCAGCTATGAAATATTTATTTAAAGTAAAGTTTAATGATGTGCAGAAATTCGTGACGATGGATAGTGAAAATAATACGTAGAATTTTTGGGTGTTAAAAAATCCTAAGACTATTTTTTATTAAATTTTATTTTAATTTACTCCATCTTATAAGGGCATGATAAAATACGTTAGTTGTAAGCGGTTAAATTAACTGCAATTTCTTTAAATAATAAAATATGTATTGTGGCACAGATATTATTCTGTGAATTCTTTTGCATCTTAATAACGCTTCATCCCATCGCAGACTTTTGCCCTGGATCCGTGATAAAAGTTGATGAATAACCATTAAACCATTTCGATCATTCTAATCAAGATACTTATAGTATTTAGTTTTAATATTCTTTGACATGTAAAACATCTTTGAAAACTTATTTCGGGCGGAGTTGCACAAAAGTAAATGCGTATTTGTTCTTTGATAGTAGTCTAAAACTTTTTTAAAATTTAGATCATAACCAAAACTATGTCATTTCAATGCAGTAAACAGTTTTGGATATTATATAAAATCAAAATATTTTTATTTTTCAATAACGCATACCTATTCGGAAATTCCTGTCTGAAGGAAACATTAAAATTAGATTTGTACGCGTTTCGGTGTTAAATTACTCAAAATAGGGGCTTCGAATGCAATTCCGATCGGGATATATATCGTACTTCTGAAAAAGTTCTAAATATTCACCTCACACAATAATAATAAACCTATGCCGGAGCTTGGTAAAATTATATTTATGAGTAATAATAATTACAGCGCTTTAAATGGACAATTGTACTCCGAAAATTTTCGGACCTCATTGAACACTATTTCAGTGTTCATGGAACTCCGAATTTTTTACTGTGAAGCAATCATCTTTGAAACTGATGATCAGTCAATGAAACCTCGGTTATTTAGTGTAATTTTTTGAAATAGCATCCATAATGTGCTGTTCAGTTGGGTTAGAACCAATGAATATGAGTTTTTTGCACGTTGTGCGAATGTATTCTCCTGCATAGCGCTATTTGAATCCGAAGTCGATGTTGTATGTATGTGCTCACTTCTTCTAAACTTTATTAAATTTCCTGATCGATTATTTAAGTATCACATTCCTTTGTCATGATCGTACCTTATTTATACCAAAAGTTGAAGTCACATATTTTGAATCAGTTTCGCGAATACCTTTCACTGTTTTCTGTATTACTTATCTCAAGTCACATTTTTACATTAGATAGTTAAGTTTCATCCAGCTCTTCTGTAGGACCTATTATCTGTAACAACGGAATGAAGACTTGAATTGATACGTGCCATTAATGAATTTTTCATTCGTTAGAGGCCGGCGACCATTTTGATTTTCCAATTATAAAGAATTTATTTAGTGAAAAATCTGCTAACAAACTTTTTCGTTTTAACTTACAAAAATTTAGCGAAATATTGTTTTTACTTAATAGACTCTTAAAGAAATAATTTTAAAACAAATTGAATTTGTACAACCCTGTCTGCTCCCTTAGATTAGTGCACAAAATAAACAGGCACCGCCTCATTTTGATTTCGGTTGGATGTGTAAAGCCACCTCTGAGTTTTCGCAGTTTTCCTCCTCACATATTTTCACATCTTTCAAAGCAACCGTGATTTAGGATGTGTATGTGCATTTTCACCATCCTCCTCTATTATAACTCCCCATATTTGTTCTTATATACTATGATGCTATGGCGCGGCGGTGACAAGGGATGTGCGCTACTCTTCATATCTAATGTACAAAACGCTCATCCTAAAATCAAAGCCAGCCACTCATTTGTGGTTCTGCTTGGTTGAGTGTGGATTTAACGAAGTTGCAGATTTTATGGCGTTTGTCTATGAGGGTAATGATCTGAAAATCATAATAATTTAATTTGTACCGTTATTTTTGGTGGTGGCGTCCAGAGTGAATGGTAACATAATTATTTATCAGACTGGAGGTTGCGCACTGGATTTTTCGACAAGGGAAAGAAATTGTTGATTTCCTTTTGGCTTTTTTAAAGTAGGTATATAGGACATACATCTATACTTAAATATAGAATAAGAGTAGTGCTTCCGTGAAAGATCAAAATTAAAAGTGGTATTTATTGCGAACAACATTGTGACAGCGGAAATTAAGTTTAATGCTATTATTTTCAATTGAGATTTTGCTTTATTTTTCTAGACGTTACATGTAGATAGCCATTAACTGAGCTTGTATTCATACAGATAAACAAAAAAACCGTACTGGGGAAGGGCCAAATTTAACGATTTCGGAAATAAGAGATTCTTCGAGTTTTATATTGAGCACCTTGTCATTTCCACTAGCCAAGCCACAGCTATTTTTTGATACCTCCTTTAATAGAAACCCCTTAGATCTTTCCACAAAACTAACAACCCCTATTACATACCTCCACTCTATGCAGTTATAGCATTTTCAATCTAAAATTTATGAATTTTATAGGAGTATTTTTTAACGAGTTTCTCATTCCGTTTAAGTATATCGCATTGAAATATTGCTGGTGGAGCAGAATAGACTGGACACCCACACATAATATTAAAAGCTAATTTTAATTCTGGCATGCCAATCTCTCGGTCTGTCTGTCAGTTTATCCTCACGATAACTTGAGAACACATTTACTTAGAGAGAGCTGAAATGTGCACGCGGTCTTTTTAAAAAAATTCTAGATTTAAGTTCGAAAAAATAGGTAACTTCTTCAGAGGGTTGCCATACAAACATTTCGTTTTGGTGGATATATTTGGACACTGCCTGAGAACGCGTTGACTGAAATTTTGAACATACGATTTAAAAAATGGTCTAAATCCGGCAAACCCCTCTTGGTCTTGCCATACAAAACTTTGATTTGTATACTCTAGATGAAATTATAGGGTATGCTAAGTTTGTCATTCCATTTGTAACACGTCGAAATAATGATGATAGAGCAAAATGGGTTAAACACCCACGTATAATATTAACAGATATTTTGAATTTTACCTGTCTGTCCTCCGTCCATCAGTCCGTTGTCTGTCCATCCTCACGATAACTCGAGAATGCGTTCACTTAGAGAGCTGAAATTTAGCTCAAGGGCACGTAAATTTAAGTTCGAAATTGGGACGAATTGGGTAACTCCTTCGAAGGGTTGCCATACAAAATTTCATTTTCGTTTTCAAATATACACCGCCTGAGAATACGTTGATGTAGAGGGCTGAAATTTCGTATACTGTGTTTTCATAGTAATAGTAAATAAAGCTTCATAAATGATGATGTTGCATATGAAAATTTAGGTTTTTTACGTACACTGTAAAAACGATCAGTCCTAGACGTTTTTATTGTACTGAAAAGTTCTTCAGAATATGAAATTCTATGAAATTGATGATAATAATTTTTGCTGTCCTACGGACAATTCTAGTTTTTTCCTTGTTTGAATTGAAATTAAGAATTAAATAATTCACAAATCGTTATATTTTGAAGAGGGCTGTACATATATAGACAAATTAAAGGAGATGTTTTCCGAAATTCCAATTTTGCGTAATGAGATGTTAATTATGAGTTTTCCAGAAAAGCTGAAGGGCTCTCTAGTGAATGACGTACGAGGGTTAGCCGTTGGTTGAATCTTCGGAAGTTACAGAGTATTCAGTCAATTTCATCGTTTTAGGATGAAACAATTTTTATCACTTAGTAGGTACCTCCAAAACTGTTATTTTCGTTTAAATCCGAAACAGATTTTACTCATATAAAGCGTGTTTTATATGTTGTGGATAATAATGACGAAGGTGATAGGCCATGTCGAGAAATGAAAAAAAATTGTATGGCATTTTCACCGCTTTCTGAAATAATCGGGGTTAAAGCACTAAGTGTGCATGAGTGCAAGGTTTCTACTTAAAAAGTAATATTTCCTAAACGACCAACAGTAGAAAGATAGATGAGATTCTAACTTATAGAGAACATCCTGCCCTTTGATTTAATGTGTCACTGATTCCTCTACATTATGTAGTTTAGAAGAAATGATTTAAGTTTCAACTTTTGTAACTAATTTTTTTGTGTTTGAAGCCCAATACTAAAAACACGTTATATTATTATATGTTTTTCTTTTGTTTTGTTTTTTTGTTTTACTCGTGTTAGAACCTAACACAATTTTCTTTAAAATGGGTTTTGTTTCACTTTGTATATTTCACCGTTTTTGAGTTATGATGCAAAAATTCTTCCAATGCATGAAAAATCTGACTTGTAAAAAATTACTGGTAAAAACTAAAGGTTATTTGATAAGCGTGCTTTAATATCATGGTCCATTTCGAAATTTGTATGTTTTACAAAATTAAAATTCCATGGCTCTAACCACAGACAATACCTACATGAAAAAATAAATGATAGTTTTAAGTATTTTTAGGAAATATATATTCGTTGGTGCGTCTGTATGTGGTCGTGTAACTTCTGAACGACTTGCCCAATTGGAATAACGTTTTTATTTATGACTTTTATTAATAAATATGGCGGCCATTTCCAAAACTACCCTTATCCATTTAAAAAAAAAAAAAAAAAAAAAACTGAGTTAAACACAATACTCTGCTTTTATGTGTCCGTGAATCGTTTTGAATGACATCCAGGCCCCAAAACTTACGTTTTCCCCTCAAATTACAGCTTGATTTAAAAATCTCTGTTGATTTAAAAATCTTTTGTTTTAACTGAGAATTGGCGTAGATACATAACACTGGACCGCTGAAGAATAGAATAACTATGCTTGTATCAATACTCCAAAAACTAATTATATATGGTTTTCAAATAAGAGGTGTTATTTTGATGTTCAAAGAAAAATGCCATTTTTTGAGATAAAAGATCGGATCTTTATTTCATTATAAAGAGGAACGTATGCCGTTAATAATGAAAAATAACGTCAGCCAAATGACCACCACGACCACGCCTACAGGACCATATCCTTTTCATGAAATTTTCCATAACCAAATCGCAAAGTTGCTGCCCTATGTCCTCGATAGCCTCACGAATTCCATCTTTGAGGTCTTGAATCGACACTGGGCTGTTGGCGTAGACCTTCTCTTTCACGTGGCCCCAAAGGAATTAATCGCAAGGTGTTAAGTCACAAGATCTCGGTGGCCAATTGTGAACACCTCTTCGAGAGATAACACGGTCCGGAAACTTTTCCCGTAAAAGATCAATGGTTTCGTTGCTTGTATGGCACGTAGCGCCGTCTTGTTGAAAGTAAACGTTGTCCAGATCAATACCATCCAATTCCGGCCATAACATAATCATTAATCATCTGTCGATAGCGCAATCCATTCACCGTAACTGTTGCTCCAGCCTCATTTTCGAAAAAGTAAGGTCCAATGACCCCGCGGGACTATAAACCGCACCAAACAGTCACACGTTGAGGATAGAGAGGCTTTTCAACAATAACTCTTGGGTTTTCCGAGCCCCAGATGCGACAATTTTGCTTGTTGACAAAGCCATCGAGGTGGAAATGGGCCTCATCACTCAAGATGAGTTTTCGATGGAATTCCGGATCATTTTCATGCATTTGAAGGACCCAATCAGCAAAGACTCGACGTTGTTGATGATCGGCCGGCTTGAGTTCTTGTGTTAACTGAACTTTATATGCCTTAAGATCCAAATCTTTATGCAAAATACGGTGTAATGACGTTTGTGGATTGTCTAATTCCAAATAACGACGAGGAATGGACAAACCTGGGTTTTCTTAAATACTTTCGGCTACAGCAGCAATATTCTCGGCTGTTGTTGAGCGACGTGCACGGGTTTTATTCTTCACATCACTAACTTGTCCCGACAGCTCGAATTTTTCTACCAATTTCTGTATTGCGGTCCGACAAGGTGCTTCACGACGGCCCAAAAATGTTCGTGTTTTACGAACCGTCTCTGCCACATTTTCACCATTTTTATAGTGAATTTTAATAATTTCAATGCGTTGTTGAATCGTGTATTGTTCCAAAAGTGACATCTACCGAAATAGCGGGCTAATTAAAATAACACCTCTTATTGGAAAACTCTTTAATTGGCTGATAGCTCATCACTCCACGATGATTGTACCTGCTACTAAATGCTTTGGTACTGAATTCAAATAAAACACACCGAAATAACCTTTGAAGTAAAAATTATTTATTATTATGCCGCAAATAATAAATAATGAGTTTATTTTATATAAATAATGAGTTCATTTATATATACATATAATTCAGTAAAGTTACTGATTTATTAATAAAAGCTTATCGAATACAGCGATCAACAATTCACCACAGTGAAGATGCTGACCCAGTAGTAATTCTCTAAATTGTGATCGTGAAACTGAAAATTGTCACGTGAAACATAATTACGCCTGGCGTGAATATTGTAAAGAATGCACACAAAGAGTAAACATGGAATATGATTTTTGGCTTGTAGAACTACCTTAATCTCTAACTTACTAGGTAAGATCTGGGTCATAACAATCTCAAAACGTATTATAACGGACAAGGTGAGTTTTGGAAATAGCCTCCTCAAATGTACGTGGACCAATGGCATACGAATATTTGAGAAGAGCTAATGGTAAATTAAACGCTGCAAATCATGACGTTTGCCGAGACTTGCAATTGCTTGAAGGTGTCAATCATTGGAATACAACACTTGCCGATTCCACATAAAATTCATCAATTATTCTCCATATTGTTGACAACATATTTTCCAACAAACTCACCTGAAGGTCATTTTTGATAGAGTTTTGTTGGCGATGACAGCAAAAGAAGAAGGTTTTTTCTTTTTGGATGCGCCATGTTGAACTGATAAAACGTTTTTAATTTTACTCAACTTTGCCGAAGTTAGATGTCAAGATAACATCGCATTACCAATTGCTTCATCTGGCATCACTGCAACATTGTTCAATGATAGAAGAATAGCCCACTCGACTTTAAAGCTACAATTAAACATACAGACAAATGATAATGCAGTATGTAACATCAAAAACACTCAGGCATGGCAAAAAATGTCACGTTATTATCTGGAATGAATGTAAACATTCACTGGAAGAACTAAATCGAACCCTAAAAGATTTAAATGGCAACGAAAAATTATTTCGTTAAATTATTTATTATCAGGTGATTTCAGATGAAACCAACGCATTTTTAAAATAATCTATTTTGTGGCCTAGTTTCCATACATTTTCTAAACAATTGCTAGATAATTGGTAATGGAAAAACTAGCTTTATTTAAAATACGCAATTAATTAAATTGCGACAATAATCGTTACCATCAATGCCTCAGTGAAGGAGGCATTTTGGATGCTTAAAATGTCGATGTTGACGAAATCAACTTCAAAATACAAGAAAAATTGCCTGGCGAACTTATTTCGTTTAAATCAATTGACACAGTGGTAGATGAAAATGCAAGTGTGAATTATCCCAGAATTCTTGAATTCACTGGATTTACCGGGACTTCCACCACATAACTTACATTTGAAAATTAGTTATTGAAAACATTATTGGAAGCGGCCATATTAAACGGAAAGTATAGAGAAGACAATGTTTTACTGCCACGCATTCCAATGATACCCACCGACACACCAATTCAGTTCAAATGTTTACAATTTCCCATACGCTTGGCACTTGCGAAGACCATAAATAAGTCGCAAGGACAAATAATGACCATTTGCGGATTGAATCTAGAAAAGCAATGTTTTTTTCGCGGACAATTATATGTTGCGCGCTCACCTGTTGAAAGACCATCAAACGTTCTTCTTTATGCACCTGATAGACTAACTGAGCATAGTATTGTTGTTGATTTAGCGTTAAGATAAACACAAATAAAAATAAAATAAAATTAATCGACATTTATTACATTAGAGTGCACATAAAGTTTCGTACTTAAATAAAAATGTTTATAATATGAAATAGATGTATTTTATCTTAACATATTTTGCATGATATCATTATAGTAAAAATTAAAACATTTTGAACTTTCATTTCCAATTTGAGATTTACAATGATTCTCTATTTTCAATTTACAGTTTTTGAAACTACTTTTAAAAATGATTTAATATTTAAATCTATGATTTTATTTTCAAAATTCAATGTACGAACCTTAAGTTTGAATTGTCATTACTAATTTTCAATTCTAAACATCAAGAAGTTTATTTTTCTTCATTCAGAGAAATTTCACTTTTCCGTACTTCTACGGGCTTGCAACTACGTCTGCCAGCTAGATACTATATAGCAGGTGTGGGCAGACCTTTCCAGGGTACGGGCTACTTCTAATTTATTCAAGTTGTTGCAGTCCACTCATTGGTTTAAGTGTGGTGAGCTCGAAAAAAGGTCTACTTAAATAAATATGTACTTAAGTATGTAATTCTTTTGCAGTCCCATAAGAAAAATTATTAATGCACCTATTTCATTTAGCAATGGAGTTTGGGGTCGGGGATAATTTATTTAATGATAATTATTTTTTTACATAATTCCTACCTACAAATTTAAAATAATGAAAGTATTTTATAAGTTCTAAAGGAGGATAAAATATTTAACTAGTACATAGTACCTGCTTTCTATACATAAATTTTCTCTCGTTTTAACATTAGGACGATTTCGTTTTTTGAGGAGCTTCACGTCATTCATAACAGAAAATATACATTCAGCAGTGGTACTGCTGTGGGGTTAAATAAGTAATACACACATATAATGACACAATTCTTCAAATATAAATGTTGAAAGAATAATCATTGTTTTAGTTAAATTTTTCCTGAGTTGTATAATATTGTCATTGTAAAAGGAATCTAGTTTTTCTTTTCAGAGCAAAATTGGGGTCCTCCATTGAGAATTTAATTCTTCAATGGATACCTTGTTATACGGAAAGGCATTTACAAGAGGAACAATGGAATTGACAAATTATCACTTTGAATCTTTTTATATCGTTTATGTCCACGAATTTTTTAGCACAATAGATTTTTAATCAATCGAAACCAAAAATGGAAAATAAATTGTACTTTAATAGTCATAAATCTATCGCAGAAAGTGGTAGAGTGATAGATTGTACAATGTTACCTCAAAAAGTGATAAATCTAATACTTTAGTCATAAATAATAATAATAATTTATAAGCAATATTATCGGTATACAATACCACAATCTTCCATTTACAAGTTCACAAATATATAAATTTTAAAATTTACAATATTGCTATCTTTTTTTGCACACAACCTTTTTTTAAAACACATAAAATTTTGTTCACTTTTCAATTCAGTCGGAACCATGAAACTCATATACCAGTGCATTCTGTGTACGAGACCTATTGTATAATTGTAGTCTGAAGTTCTCCGACGTTCCTCTGAAATTATATGGTTGAGCCTCTGCCACCTACGTGATCATATTTAGAAGATATTCCGGAACCAACCCATTTTTCATTTTGAATATAAAAAGCAATACATTTAGCTCAATTCTTTGTTTAATATCAAGCCATAATAAATAAATAAATTAATTAAATTACATATAAACAATATTGCAAAACAGTATTCAAAATGTAGTTTTATAATAAGTTATATGTTCTTTGATAATACTCTTGTAAATATTTGTCGCGGTAGCGATCGTAACTTTCTTTCTAAATCTCTTCAAAAATCTAACCTTTTTACCAATTTTTTTAGCAATATAGTTTATATGTAATTTTAAATTTAACTTTTTATCAAAAAAGCGCTCCTAAGTATTTATATTCATTCACACATTCCATTAGTTCATCATGCATTTCAACACACATTTATCGTCTTAAATTTTGTTTTTCTTATATTCAGTTTTACTTTATTCATATGTCAATAGTCACACAATAATTCTAAATCTCATTCTATTTTATTTTCAATTCATTGGCGTCTTTCCCTGATATACATATATGTACCACAATGCATCGTCAACAAAAAGTACTATTTTTTGAGAATTTCAACACTGATTTCATGTCGTTCACACATATAATAAACAATATAGTTCTAAGTACTGATCCTTGTGGAACGCCCATCTATACTTCTATTTTACTGGAAACTGTATAATTTATTTTGGTGCTTTGCCTTCTTCCATATAAGTAGCTATGAAACCATTGAAATTCCTTCTGACGAATTCCATATTTTTCTAATTTATTTAATAATATGTCCCTATCTACAGTTTTAAATGCTTTTTTTAGGCCTAAAAACACAGCAATATCCTATTTGAGGGATATATTTCATCCTTCCATTGGCACACTAGCCAATTAATCGCCTTTTCACAGGAATGATTTCTCCTAAATCCAGACTGTTCTAATATAATCAATTTATTACTTTCCCAGTAACTTTCTAACTGTTTTTGAACCAATTTTTCTAAAAGTTTTTCAGAAGCAATATTGGTCTGAATTTTTCTGTTTTTTTTTTGTATTTTTAACTTTCTGAACAGGGATAACAATTGATTCTTTTCATAAACTAGAGAATTCTCCACTCACCAATGATTTATTTATTATGTCAAGCAAAGTAACACCCCAATTATTCCAGTTATCTAATATCATGCCTATACTAATTGAATTATAGTCCCGTTTTTATTCATGTTTTTGCAGATATCTTTCATTTCATTATACTCCACCCTTCCAAAAATAAAGTCATAGTCTACTTCTGTAGTCATGTCCGAATATGTTCTACCATTTCATCAGGTTGCTGGCATTTATAGTCATCAAATTGGATTTTCTTTATTTCAGGTTTCACTTCAGGGGCAACCCGGAAACACAGTTGCATCGATTGTGAAAAGTCGATTTTCCAGTCTAGCTGGTGTCGGTCTCCCATAAATATGTTTGTTTTAGAATGCTCGTCTTACGGCTTAGTAAAGGCGGTTACCCAAAAATGTCTTGGCGGTCTACAGGTCGATCGCGATCGACTTAATGCCCACCCCTGCTATATAGAGCAGGAGGTGATAATGCTTACCTCGAGAAAAAAATTGCAGTACATGGGGGGGGGGGGGGGGTGCGCATATTAACAGTTTCAGAGTTACAGGGTGATTAAACAAATAGGATTGGTTTTAACAAAACTACCTGGGCGCTACTCTTCGACAATTTAAAATCAACTTTAAGTCGACTTTATCTTAAAGTTGATTTTATTGTTATTCATAAAGCACTTACAGTTGACTCTAGCGATTAAAGTTGACTTAAACTTTAAAGAAAATTTTACCCTTGTTTTTTTTTTAACATTCATTAAGAGGATACAGGTTGGAAGTTTGAATTTAGATATACAAATTCTTTTTATTACAATACATGTTTTTTTTTAATAGCATCTCTTCATGGAATATCTCAGGCTACAGTTAGTAGGATAATCAAATGTGTAAGTCGAACAGTGGCACTACTTTTACCACAATTCATAAAAATTTATGAAAGCGTTAAGGAAATAGCAGAATCCAAAAATAATTTCTATTTCGTGACTCCCTTCCCTTCCCAAATGTTATCGGTGAATGAATGGTGTATGAAACAATTTTGTTCTATAAATACGCAGCTAAAAAAACAATCATTCAAAGAAAATGAAATTGCCATTAATATAGTTTTTAGATTGTTTGTGATTCATTCAGTATGTTTACATGAATACTAGAAGTATACTTCAAGTAAAGATAAAGTTACCAAAATACCAATTTGTTAAAACACACTTCAAGTTATCTTAATGTCGACTTTAAATAGAAAATTTACTTTTACTAAAGTCGATTCTAGCGTTTGTCTATTACCTTGTTCACATGAAGCGGACTGGACTGGTCTGGAATAGTAATAATTCGCATAGTACCAAGTGTTCACATGCGATGGACTGGATTAAATCGACGAGAGAGACATCTTTCTATTGACAGTTCTCAATTTAAAGTCAGCCGTCATTTGAAGTTATTTTTGCAAATATTGAAAGACGGATCATGGAAAGAAGTGTAATTTTACAATTTCTAAAGTAGTGTATGAAAGCACGAAAATAATACTAACATGTTGTATCCTTCACAATATTGTGGAAAGTAGGAAAGAACCATATGATGCATTTACTGACAGAACTACGTCCGCTTCCCAAGGGCATCTCCACCAACCTTCCTCAACAGTAAACCAAAAAATTTAAGATGAAGGAAGATATTACAGGGATATTTTAAAAACCTACCTAAACTTCGAATTAAGGAAAATCAATTATTTTTAATTATTTGCACTATATTTTTATATTTTTCAGTTATAAAAAACGATTCTATATATTGTATATTAAAATGAGGAACTTAAATTTTCAGTTTTTTCCTTAACCTATGCTTAAATAGAATTTATAGCACCAAAACAATAAATAAATAAGAAAGACTTCAATCTTCGTGTTCAGTTCCTTCGAAAACAATAAAATTATTGAAATCCACATCGTCCTCCGTTTCAACATAAGATCGACTAGCTTGTACTGACGTTGATGGCATGTAGCGCGAAGTATACAAGAACGTCCGTCAAATGCATATGCCTGGCGCATATTCTGCGGCTGGAAAACAGTATATAACCCTGACAAAAAACTCGATTTCTTTGATCCTCCCGGTCTGCTGTTATATATTCTTAGATGTAATAAATATGTATACCAATAACAATCGAAGGTATTGTTGAGGAAGACGTGTCAATTCCACCAGCAGTTGCAGTTGCCTTTGGCCGGTGACCTAAAATCTTTTTCATGGCTTCAAAATTTGAATTTGTGCCTAGAATTTCTACTTCTAATACTTCTGTTTCAGCTGCTTAAGTTTAATTTGAGCCTGTCCTGGAGTTTTCGTATAGCTACTTTTCTGTAACTTTTCTGAAACTTCCTTCATTAAAGTACTGTGCGGCACAGTTAGATTCTTCGCAAATTTTGATAAATAGTTCCACTTCTTCATGCTCCCAAAAACATCTCTCGGGTAACTTTTCTTCCATTATTTATTAAAAAACAAACCAAAAATTCTCAAACAAATTTGACACTACCCAAACGTTAATCCACTTCGATCCACTTAAGCGTTCACATGCGATTAATTCCACTCCACTACCGAACTAACGCGTGCAGATAATTCCAGTCCGGTTAGTGTTCACATGGCGAATTATCACACTCCGAAGTACGCTAATCCACTCCAGTCCGCTTCAGGTGAACGGGGTATATGAATGGCGCCCCTTTTATCTGAAAAAGTTAGCGTGTACGGTCACTGTCAATAGCTTATTGTATGCAGAACTTCATGGCTTTCTAATGACTGCTCAACCAGCTACATACTCCTAAAAATTTCTAATTTTCTAACTTTTATTTTAATTTGACCTCTTTTTGTTACAAAAAGGTGTTTTACATAATTTATTTTTTTTTGTTTATAAAAATTTTAAACTGTTGACATGTTACACCTACGAACTAACTGTAGTCGTTAAACAGTTATTAGCTCATAACTGTTAGAAAGGCTGTAAAGTTCAACATATAATGAGCTATTAGTAGGTGACCGTACACTCTGTACTTTTTCAGATACAGGGTGTTTTCTGAAAACTTAGCATATTTTCTTAATCACCCTGTAACTCCTGTACTAGGTGAGTACTATTGTCTCCAGCTCTATAGACCACCATGGTGGAAACACCCTGCATAATATATATTACCTTAATTAACTTGAAAAAATTTGTCAGCGAAAGCAGGACTTACTTAATGAAAGCTTCTTATCTACAGACTAACATTGTGGAAAAATATATACATATATGTAAAAACATATTTAAAAGTTAAATAAATTACTAAAAAGAAAGTCCGAATAATGGTAGAATCTTAGGAGAAACTTTAACATGTACAGATTTAAATTAATTTTGTATGATTTAACAACGAATGTTAATTTATTTTTGGTGTTTTATTTAAATTTTGGTATGTAAAATCAAGAGGATTCAAAACGAAGAAAATTGTATATATAAAATTTGTTGTTTCTCTTCTTAAATCTAATTTCTAAATCTTGTTTCTCTTCTGAAATCTATCTTTCTACCTCAACCCCAAATTAAGCCAGAAATTTTTCTATTTATCTTCTTACCTTATTAAAGAAGTAACGTAATTTTCCAGTTAATAGTAGCTAAAGTACATATATAGACATTTTGTATAGCTAAGAACATTTATGCAATTTAAATCCTGTACGTACGATATGTAGGTAGTGTGTAGTATTTTAATTTAACAAATATGGAGAGCTTTTAACTTCTTCTAAAGTTCTAGCATTATTCGATCCTTCGAAATACAACTCTAGAGTAGTAATTAATTTAACTTTCGAATGGTATTTGACTGAACAAACCGTAGTTGCACTCCTTTTATCTGGCAGTTGGTTTGTTTACTATATACAAATGCAATTTAATTAAGTATAATCCGTTATGCACCATTTTATCGGGATATTCACTATATTTTTAAGAAAATTTCTTAAGGTGACTTTTGCAACGTTCATAATGCAGAAAATTTTAAAGGATGGAAGGATTTGAATTCAACTCTATATAATCTATACCTCCATATAAAAATATACTATAGTTATAGCTCATGCTTATATTTTATTTGTATTTTCCCAATAATAAATAGGTTAAGTGTATATAATTGTAGTATATATGTACAATATTTAAACGACATTTTTTTCAGTGCATGTAGATGTATTGTACTGTCTGTATACATTTAAAAACTATTAGGGTAAGGTGGGGAACATTCGTCACTAGGACATATTCATCAGCGCCATTATTTCTTACTTCCGCAACTAACGTAGGGGAACCCGGGGCGTAATGACGAACGATTTTTCTCTAGATTTTTCTTAAATCCCTGAATCGATTACTTCAAACTTTAAATATACCAATACCAAGTGTTGTCAATCAGGGACAAAATGTGATATAGATAATTACCGTCTAGCATCCTTATGAAGTGCGCTGTTGACATAAGTGGAGTGAACTATGCGCCACATACGGCGCATATGGCTGCCATCCGTCCGGGTTTCCCCGGATTTGGCCTAGTTTGTAGGGCGTCCGGGGAGCATTCGGACAGGGTTTGCTATACTTTCCGGGTTTTAAAATTTTGGAAACAAATAAATTAAAAATTTAATTTTTGTGTGTACTTAGGGCGTGTCCGGATCCAAGTCTTCGTCTTCGTCTTCGTCTTGTTATTACAGCTAGTGACGTTACATCGAGACAAGCTCTATCCGAATCCATGTCTATGCCACCGAGCTTTGCTAGTTTGTATAACAGTTTTGACATTTGGTTAGCTTGATCACCGAGTCAAGGTTCGAGTTGACTTATTTAAATAGACAACGTATTGTGAGGTTATGTTTGTTTGCTGTCTGTGAAATCAAGCTGAGCAAACGAACGAATTCGGACAGGTTAGCTTCGTCTTCGTCTAACTATTATAATAGCTGAGCTTGTTGTGTTACGTTACTAACTGTAATAACAAGACGAAGACGAAGACAAAGACTTGGATCCGGACAGGCCCTTAATAACGCCGACAGACCGATGCGAATCACAAGCAGTGTTGCCACTTGGATCCAAATTAATCCATTGGGATACATTTTTTGAATAATTTTCGTTTTGGATAAATGGATACTTTTTCTTTGCAATGGATACATTCTTTTCTTTTTGAACATTTCTTTCTATTCCATTTTATTATCGTTGACTTGCAAGTCCATAAACATCAGTCTGTTCTCATTAACTAATGAGGCATCTATTTTTACTAAATTGAATTGTTGATTTGCAGGACGTGTATGTTCTATTCCAATAATATGAAGTGTGAAATAATATATAGCTAAAGTTTCTCGTTCCTAGAACAGAAGTTTGTAAATTTATAATTTTTTTTTTAAATTTATTTAAATATTTTTAATTTTCTCTTATTTTATACCCCAGTCAATAATAACAAAGATGCAGTTAGTTCCATTTTCGAAATTTTAGAAATTTGTATGAACAACATCATTTTGCAACGAGAGAAAAATATAATCTTGACTAGACTGACATAACAGTAGTTATGGAATCTCCAAAGGTAAGAATAATCGTAGCATAAAGAAATAGCATTACTTCTAATTTCCTCAGATTATTGCTGAGAAAGGATTGCGGGCAGTATCATAAACTGTGTCTGTCGAAAGAGGCAGTTTGGTAACGATGGTAGGCCTAATAAGTGCAAACAGAAATCATTTGCCTCAGATATATGTTTACCCTCGTATTAAAATGAATGAACGCTTTCTTACTGGTGCTTTGAGTGGATCTCTAGCTCTAAACAGCAAAATGGGATGTACAATTAGAGATTTTTCTTTATATTTCAAGGCATATCAGAAAAATATAAATTGTATAAATTAAATTTAAAAAATATATATTCTTGTCTCCAAGTGATATTTTAATCGTTTATAAGTACTCTTATAAGAAATTAAAATCATTCCGACTTTAACTTTCAAAAGGTTATTTTTACCTGAATATTGCGTATGGGCAAGAGACAGAGCATGGTAAACATCAAGGTATATAGAATACAAGTGTTCCCATTGTGCACCACGTTCCGCCATTAGGTGACATAATATCGTGAAATGTATATGAAAGTACGGTACAGAAAACACAATACACTCTCTCCTCTCTCTGACTTTACTATAAAAATATATATATATTAGTCACAGAATTACGTCACAGGCTATTAGCTGCAATGTGTCAAAATTTGAATGGGAATATCTTGTCTTTCATATACCTTGGTTAAACACTATCTATATCTTATTCTTCATGCGGTGATTGCATCTGCAGCCAACATAAAAACATCAAATTCCATAAGAAAACGTTCAATAAGCGAAATTTTGTGGTGGTAGCACTAACTCTGCCATAGCGCGAAATAGAAATGTTATACATACACTTCTGACACCAATTTTGTTAGTTTTTAGTTGATCACTCCTGACACCAATTATCTCTTGTTAGAATGAAAAGTCCCGGTTTTATATTTTGTTTACTCTTCATTCTTAATATTATCGGTTAACATAAGTTTCACTTATTAAGAATTTTTCCACAATTTTATTAAAATTATTTTCTTCTTATTATTATTATAATTTTTCATAAACTCCGTTTTTGTACAATTCACTTATTATTATTAAATTTTCTCAAACTCTTTTACATAAATATAAAATTCAGTGCACTGACTCTTTCTTACTGTTTAAATTAAATAAAAGATTTTAATTATTTTTTCTTTGTGTACAACGCAAACTGGATGCATTGAATAAGTCCATAAATTACCGGTCAAATAAACTTGATAATTATTCAAAGAAACTTGGTAATCAATTAGTCTTCCTGGGTTATCATCCCATTTTTTTAGGGATGAATTTCGCAATAGAACCTTTGAGAACATTTCCAATAGCAGGGAGAAAGCTTGGGAATTCCAGGTGTCACTTTCCTATTGGCTGATTCCCAATCGATAATATGATCAATATTTGAGATTGATATCCAATTGGTCAATTATTAGATGGAGGAATTCGCGACCAACAGTTAGTCATGTTGCATTGAAATTTTAAGATGCTTTGTTATACCCTAGATGAAATCATAGGGGTATACTAAGTTTGTCATTCCGTTTGTAACACCTCGAAATAATGATGGTAGAGCAAAATGGATTGGACACCCATTCATAATATTAAAAGTTATTTCGATTTTTGCATGTCCGTCCGTCCGTCCGTCTGTCCGTCCGTCCGTCCGTCCGTCCGTCTGTGCGCACGATAACTTGAGAACGCGAACACGTAGAGAGCTGAAATTTTGTACACAGACTTTAAAAAAAAAAGTAAAATTAAGTTCGAAAATGAGCCAAATCGGGCAACTCCTTCGTGGGGTTGCCATATAAAAATTTCGTTTTCCGCTATATATTTGGTCACTGCCTGAGAACGCGTCGACGTAGAGAGCTGAAATTTCGCACATGATGTTTTTACTACATTAGGAAATAAAATGTCAAAAATGGACTAAATCGGGCAACTCTTTCTTGGTGTTGCCATATAAAAATTTCGGTTTTTTACGTATACTTTGAAAACGATCAGTCCAAGACATTTTTATGGTACTAAAAACTTCTGCAGAATACGAAATCCTATAAAATTGGTTATAATCATTTTGTCTGTGCGACAAACCGTTCTAGAAATATATGCGAAAAACAACTTCAAAATCAATACTTGAATAGATCGGTGACCATACGAAATTTAATACGGGCATTCATCTAGGGTATCCTAAGAATTGGTCTTAGACCAATTCTAGCTTTTTTACTTGTTTTCTAAGAATTTGTTTATTCCAAACACTTGAGCCTGAAATCTTAATCCCGTTGTTTATAAGAAGCTTGTTTATATTTAAATACTTGGGCTTTTACCTAATGCTTAACTTGTTTATCAAATATCTGTTTACAATGAATACTTGGGCATATGAAATTCGGAAGCTTTTGTTTATTTTTAAGCGCTTGGGTTCTTGGATGATTAGGCTTATGATTTACGACTTTTTTACTTGAAAGCTTTTAGTTTCAATTCGGGAGAATTTATTTATGTTAATGTTGAAGATTTTTATGATTGCTCTATGATAGCTCGTAGAGGATATTTTGTGTTTATGATGGGTAAAATTCTAACGTATCGAATTTCGGTTTATGCGTACTTAGGAATTTCGTAGTAACAAAGCGAAATTCGCAATTATATTATAAATTACGCGAAATTGACTTATTTATGAAGATAAATGATTAGAAATAGTGAAAATGGTTATATCTGGATTTCAGATACATATAACAGAAAACTATAAAACTTGTTCCATTCTTTTCTATAGTTGTTATAAGTCAGTGGTCCAAACATTCTAAAATAAATGCAGTGTTCTTATGGAACATTAACAAAAGTTTGATTTGAATAGCTCCTACATCTAAAACTACTACTCCTACAGAAAAATAATCTTATGATAATCTTAAGCCTGCTTTCTTATCTTCCCAATGGTAATTAAAATTCTTATATCTATCTTAACAAAATTATTTAAAAAACCTTACTTTAACCAAATGACTACGATTCCACAAACAAAATCTTTCAGCTGAGTAATAATTGCACATGCCGCTGTGCCGTGGTCTGATGAATTCGAATAAATCTGCCTACAGATTTGGACTACGGCCGCACATACACTATTGCAACTATTACTCAGCTGAAAGTTATTTAGCATAAAATGGCAAGGTTACTTTTTAATCAAAACCATTTTGTTATTTTGTTAAGTAAGGTATATAGTAATGGTAGCCCTTGGGAAGGTAAAGAGCCAAGCTTCAACATACTGGAAGACTTTTTTCCTGTATGGATATATAAAGTCAATGTCCTGGCACTTTTTCATAAGTATATATTAATATAGAACATTTTAGAAAGCGTACTCGCACGCACTCCTATAGATTTCTGTTTCAAGGCTTGGGAAGAATTTATCGAGGGTTTTGACGAAGTGGATTATGTGCGTTAAATGTAATAGTAATATTATGCAGAATTTTGTGATTCGAAATACAAAGTGAAGATAAAAGGTGAGGTAAAAGCAGTAAATCGTGCGGAGGCTAGAAGAGGGTAGTAGAGTAGAGGACAAGCTTGTCACAATTGATACTTGCTGAAAGCAATGTGGATGCCAGCCTGTTTTAAATTCATGTACATACAAAAACAGCACGGTTGATAATTTTGGTATTAAATTAATAATAAATATTATGTATATAAATCCACTACAAATTCTTATAAATTTAATAAAGTGCTTACTTAAAAAGGTTTATAAAACCCAATATTATTTTTATCTAATACATATTCGTATAAAATCTATTTAAATCCAAGGATGTAAAGGACTCAACTCTAGCAGTGAGTCAGCTCAGTCATTAAGCGGACTCAATCTGAGCGGACTCAGTCTTGAGCGGACTCACTGCTTGAATGGACTTGAGCGGACTCACTGCCTGAGCGGAAGACTGTTCCACGTTTGCACACGACAGAAAGTATTTTGAAGGGTAAGAGGATGTGCGCGGCTTGCATTGGGAGTATTACATGGAGGAATCCGGGATCAGACTAGACATTTCATCAGAATATTGATCATGCATGTAGCAATATAGGAGCGAAAGGCAAACAACATTGCGGCGGTGCTGGTGTAAGTCCATATGACAAGTTTTTGCCACATCACCAATGAACTGAAGGCTCTCTTTTTGACAATATCCAACGAAGCTACGGCTCTGCAACCAGCCCCGGGATACATATGAAAATTGTATTCCATTCTAGGTCTGATGTAGGACTTGTAGAGGAGCGCTAGAATCGATGGGCTGAAATATTTCTTATACCTTTTCAGAAATTCAAGATATTTTGTTGCTTATTTGGTAGCAGAGAAGTTGTGATCTGAAGTGCTCCATCAAAAGAAACGGGAGTGCAAAAATTATGATCATGATTTAAAGAGATGGGACAACTTTGGAACTTAGATGTATTGAAGTCGATGCGATTCGGTTTGCTCCAAGCGGGGATATTATCAAGATCTAATCATGCAATCTAGTTTGACAGATGTGACATTTCCTCTGTAGTCCTCAAGGGTATCAAGGGAGTAATCGAAACCAAAGGTGCTGGCATCGGTAAAACAATGGATGGGAATGAAAGTAAGGGAAATCAGATTATTAATGAAAATTGAGAAGAGATATGAAGAGATAGCAGACTCCTGAGGCACCCCGGCATTTATTGGCTGAGATTGAGATGTAACGCCATCTAATATAATCCCTATTGAGCGACCAGATAAAATACTTTACATTCATAATAGAAGAGGACGAGAGAGGCCAAGTTCTTTAAGTTTGGCTAAAAGGGCTGAAATCTAGACACTATGATAGGGCAACGATTTTGGACTCACCAAAATTGAGTAGACTACGGCTTCAACGTTCCATAAGAAAAGTCAGAAAAAGAAAAGCGATATTGGCGATATTGGCGATCTTTGTGGGTTTGATTAGTTTCTAGATACTTCATTGATTTGGAGTTAATGATAGATTCAAAAGCCTTTTAAAGAATCGAAGTGATTGTAAATGGTCGATAATTTGAGGGAAATTTTTGGAAATTTTCCTGTCGAATTAGTCAAGTAGAATAGTTTTCGCAGAGCTTTAGCCAAGAATGAGGCACAGGTTTTATTTAACGGGGCTTGAAACTATCAGGACCTGCAGCTATGGAGACGTTGATCTCCTTAAAGACCTTGAACATATCTCTCGTATGGATGTGTATTGGCTCTTGTACACATCTACAAGGGAAATGTAAAGTGGGTGGAAAAGGAGAATTTGAAGTGAATCTAACAGTCTAACTATTACTTTAATTCAGGGAGTCAACAATCACTTCATTGTAAAGTAGTGAAGGAATATAGGAATTGCTGAAGTTGCTCCTGATAGTTTTGACCTAAACCAGAAACCTTTGCTGCCTTTGCGTCTTGCCAATATTCTAACGTTCTAGTCAAAAAGAAATTTTTCTCTTTGGATAGTTTTTCAGTTCTGGATATGGATGCAATGGATAGGTGCGAAAAGCAGACTCTTTCGCTTTTATTTGCTTGGTCGTACTTATCGTTAAACCAAAAGCGATTTGCTGTGTAAATACTGAATGTATTCACGCATGCCCAAGACTTAGAATTGTACTGAATTCAAATCTTAATCAAATTCTCTAGGATACTCATTGAGACTTTCCCAATCTGCAGAATTATTTTATTTTTATGTAATGTTTGGGCTAAGTATTCTATAAAAACTATGACATTTTACGAAATAATAAGAAACATTATTTAAAAAATAATCTCTTGCTTTAAATGTAATAACACTCACTACAACAATGCACAGTGACTTCTTCGCCGTTGTGTAGTTTCGCTGAATTTCTCCAATTACGAGTTAAAATTGTTTCTTTAAATGTTTGTTTTGCCACGCCGGCCGCGCCGATAATGTTCTAAGAAGCCGTCTTTACATGGAAGGCCTATTAAAGACCCTTTGACAGCTGTTTTCAATTAAAACAAACCTTCCATCGCGTTAACATTAATAAGCTCTGTCTTGCTTCAAACACCCCGAGCAAAGCGACGCTCATGTATAGGTATCCGAGCTTCCTGTTTTGTCTATAGGCCTCAACAACCATGACCGAAGGCCAAGGTCCTGGTTTGGGCCTACGTTCCTAAATGTATCATATTGAACGCTTCCAGAAATTGTTACGTTTTTTACAAAAGTTGCAGTAGAATAGATGTGAATCATTTTGTTAGGAAAAATTCAAAAGATCTACTGTAATTTTTTGCAATGGCCACCAATCTGGATCCGCCCCTGGTACCTGCTGTGGCCAAGATTAGTTTAGCAGATATACATACGTGTGTCCAGGGCTTCCACAAAAACAAATGTATAAGAAATATTAAATAGGTATACCTAAAAGAAAAAAAAAATTAAATAAAACACAAAGCCAGCAAAATAAATCAGGTATAATAAAAACTAACTAGAAAAAAATATATATAACAACAATAACAAGATAATAGAAACAATATGATTATTAAATATCAGTCACCTACAAAACTTATAAAAACAATTATACACAGGGAATAAATCACCAAGTATATTGATTAAGTATCATTGACATTCTAGTATAAAAGTGTGAACGAAGTGTTAAATAAATCGAACGTAATTGTTGAACTATTAGTTATACGGAAATACTAAGGGTACGACATATAATAAAGAAGCAAAATGGTGGAAAACGTGCAGGCGGGAATTGGCACAGGAAGTCTGTTTCGTTTGAAGCTTGGTCGACAACAGGTTAAAAATGACTGTATAGAATTAAAGTACCCAGAAAACAAAATGAAACATATTCTGAAAAGATACTTTTTGGACACAGACGATCGGCTCCAAATCAGTAAGCTTTATTCAATTTCGATAAAAGTATTCCACTGGATGTGAATAGAATATATTTTTAACATGCATTTTGGAAAATCGAATCATCGTTCCTGCCTCGGTATAGGTGAGATTTGTGTAGGTTATATTTTTTTACTGATTGATTTTTATTGAATATACTTTTCAGTTTCTGAATAAATTTTTATTTTATTTAAATCAAATAAAGTGTACGAATTCACTTTTTATGCTTCTTTCAATTTTATATCCCCCGAATGTGAGTTTCGTTCACATCTGTTTATTATCATTTTTAATATATTCTTGTGAATGCTCATCTAATCAATTTTATATCCTTTAGAATATGTTCTGCATATGGTCTTTTGAATCAACACTATTACCACAGGATATTCATACAATTGAACAGCTCTGTTAAAACTGTCACATGAGTAGGATGCTTCTATAATGTGACTATACTTTCTCTTTCAACATTTTTAACTAACTTTACTAGTCAATTTTTAATACAAAGCTTCCTATGTAAATCTAAAGTGAAAGAAAGAGAACTTACAGCATGCACAAACTTGTACTAGAGGAAAAGAGGCAAATTGACAAGCACAACTATTTCTGCAAGAAGAACAAAAAGCTAAAAACAATTTGTTCCATATATTCGATTTGATGAAACTGTCACTGTCACAAACATTATTACAACCATTTTGTCTATTACACTGTCCATGGAACGAGCACCACATTACAATCAAACAGCTGTTCAGAAATTGAACAAGACATTTGTCCTACTACTTTTGTCGAGATGTGTACTTACATAAAACTATTACTTCTCCCAACCATTGTGCAACTAGCATATGGTAAGAATATGTACTCATATCCTGTGGAGCATATCGAGAAGATGGTCAGAACCTGCTCTGTGTTATCTGGGTGGTTTTAAATAAAATAAAAGGTTAAAACGTATAAGATTAAAAGAACATAAAGTTAAGACAAAAGCAAGAAAGAAAAAGAAAACGCTGACAAAAAAAGAAAGGAACAAAAAACTTAATATATTGGAAAACAGTAGAGAACCGAATTGGAGCTCTGGACCCCGTCGAGGAATAATTTTATTTCAGATATAATTTTATGATCGAGACACCTCGGAGCTACCAAATTTGGAACGGAGTATTTGGTGTTTCTTTTTATACCCTACATAAAATCAATAGGGTATACTAAGTTTGTCATTCCGTTTTTAACACATAGAAATAATGATTGTAGAGCATAAAATTAAAAGTTATATTGATTTTTACATGCCCGTCCGTCTGTCCATTTGTCCTCACGATAACTCAAGAATGCGTGTACTTATAGAGCAGAAATCTTGCACACAGGATTTTAAAACAAAAAGTAAAGCCAAGTTCGGAAATGGGACAAGTCGGGTAACTCCTTTGTAGCGTTGCCATACAAAAATTTCGTTTTTAAGTATAAATTTTGACATTACCTGAGAACGTGTCAACGTAGAGAACTGAAATTGTGTACATAGGGTTTTTATGAAAATAGTAAATACAATTTCAAAAAAGGGATAAATCGGGCAACCCCTTCTTGGTGTTTCCATATAAAAATTTAGGGGATTTTTACGTATACTCTGAAAACCATAAGACCTATACTATTTTAATGTACTGAAGTACCGAAAAGTTATTCAGAATATAAAATCCTATAATATTGGTTATAATCATTTTTCTGTCCGAAGAACCGTTATAGAAATATATGGAAAAAACCACTTCAAAAATCAAACTTGCACAGAATTGACATACGAGTATTGCTCTAGGGCCGGGTTTCCCAAACTATGTTCCGCAGAATAACAGTATTCCGATTAACCTGAAGAGGTGTTCCGCAACAATTTGGAAAGGTATTATATACACTTGCAATATTCTACTTCATATTGAAAGGCGAGTGATAAGCAATCTCCACTAGTGATATGCAAAATTTTTGAAAACGTATCGATGAATCGACTTATTCGATTATTTAGAGAAAAAAATGGACGACTGAAAAAATCGCAACAAAAATATCGATGAATTGATTAAATTGCGTCGTTTGAGATTTTCTCTTACCGGCTGACAAGTTTTGTCACTTTTGTTATGGAAGTATGTTGAAGGCGACTTGACCAGGACGTTAAGTCCAAACTGCCAGCATGGGCTGACAGATCGCCTGATGACAACGATAGCACAGGGCGGCATGCTAGCACCTCGGCTAAGGGTGGCGGAGAGTGTGGGGGAGTTCCCGAAAATACCTGCCGCTGTCATCATCCATAATCAAAAAAATTTCATGCCTGCATACAAAAGAGCCGACACACACTCGGTCCTGAAGGGACCCTTACGTCACTTACCTACTTACTGTGGAAGGCGCAGATGTTCTGCCTTCATGGCCTTGCCCCATCCTCCCTATGACTCTGCTCGGCACGATCTGCAAAGTCCCTTAGGCTGTCCTGTGGAAGGAATTAGAGCGGACCTATGCGACCCCGAATTGAAAAGGCTCCAGGATGTGACGGAAGAAAGAAAATATTCAATCCATATTTACGTTATAATGATCAAAATAGGCTCATATATAAACATTGTTATCAACCTCTGACAGCCTTACTTGGCGATAATTTCGAGATCGAGGATTGTTAGTGCACTTGTCGGTCATATCTACTAGGCACATGCATATCTTACAGTTCAGAACTATGCTCCTAAATCTAATTAACAAAATCAAGTCAGGATTCCAAATTACATAAGTAGCTAGGCGTACCCATGAAGTTAGACGTATATGTATGTAATTATAAGTTTAAGTTCAAGATATATATATATAAAACGCACAAAACTTGACCATATCAAAAAGGTTCTGCAATGCTATACGTATATGTATGTACTTATAATCTTAAGTTTAAGATAGATATATATAAAACGTGCAAAAATTAACTAACTATATCAAAAAGGTTCTGCAATGCTATACGTATATGTATGTACTTATAATCTTAAGTTTAAGATAGATATATATAAAACGTGCAAAAATTAACTAACCATATCAAAAAGGTTCTGCAATGCTATACGTATATGTATGTACTTATAATCTTAAGTTTAAGATAGATATATATAAAACGTGCAAAAATTAACTAACCATATCAAAAAGGTTCTGCAGTGCAAGTCACTGCCGGAACCGAAGTGTAATACATATGTATGTTAAAAAACAAAGTGTAATATTTCAAAATTACTCACATGTGAATCCTCGGCACGATGAAGCGCTTCAGCATTGCCTCCTGGATAAGAATTAACTGGAATTTTAATAATTTGATTACCCTGCTCTATCGCCAGAACACTTTTTGGGGGATGGTACTAGGGTTATGTCGCTTATTATATGAAAAATTTTTTTTTCCTTATACTAAAACATATTTCTCGGTGATCAGATGGATCCTGGTGAAGTTAATATTGTTTCAATAAAATTTTCCCCGCTTTTTCTGCGTGCCGTAGGAATGAATCTCCTGCTGCGCGGGTTGAAGGTTAGCTCGAGTTCGGGGGCCTCCAATATGGGAGGAATGTGCCCTCCTACTTCTTTTCCCTCTTTTAGAAAATGTAAATGCACCAGGTCCGGTACCAAGCTCAAAACTTTATCAAATTAGAACTTGCCCAGCAAGTGGAAATAATATGCCTTATTATGAAAATATCCCTCAAACATTTGCTTTTCATACGTCTCTCTTTTCGAGGTTTTTCCTGACGTACGCCACACCAGATTCGAATTCCAACAGATCCTTTTTCTTATTTCATAAATGGGGCTCCGGAGGGAGACGCCAAGTTTTATGGGGTGCCGTTGGCGGATTAATCTTTGGTTAGTGAGGGTTTTTTTTTTTTCTTCGTCGGATTGCGGCGAGAAATATTTGATCTTGCGGGATTTTAATCTTAACGACCTTACTTTCCTGCTAGCAAACTATGACAGACCGATATCGATGGTCTTCTTCTTCTTTCTGTCACTGAACATGACACCGAGCTTGAGAAAGCATTTCTCTCGGTCGGGGCGCGTTTTGGTTTCATGCTGTAGTCGACAACAAGCCGGGCATACACGCTTCAGTCCGTGGTGACATATTGCTATATGCAATATGCTACGACCATAACAGGGCAGAGTGGTCTGCGCCACCCGTGGTTCAGACGACGCTGAAAAATGGTCGACTGAGCTAGCCGGTCTTACACATAGGCCTCATCACTGCGGGCGCTCAATGTGTGTCACGACCCACGACCCTATGTTTTCCTCATCCTCAGACTCCACTTGACCGGTAACGCATCGAAGACACATCCCTGAAGTTAATCGTTGCGCAAATAAAAGGGTCCCAGCAATAAAAGATTCAACAGGTGCGAACATTGAAATAAATAAATGTATATATATAGACAGCACAAGTGTATATATGGACATCACGAGTGTATATATGGACATCACGAGTGTATATACCTAATATCACAGCTGAATGAAGTATCACAAAAAGACTAATGAAAATTCGGAAAAAAAATTCTCATAACATGAACGAAAACTCCAAACATAAAAATCTACCAAAAGGTATCGTGGCATTAAGCCAAAAAAAAAAAAACAATTCCTAAAAGAATTGATACAAAGGGGGATCTAGTAAACGATGCTTCCTCCTCCCACACTCCAAGAGCGAACTCTCAACATAAGAGGTATCCAGGTCGCTCCCTCCCTTTCCAGGTCAGAATATCTATACAAGCAAGTGACGTGAGTGGTGCATGAAAAAACTACATATTCACGATTCTCTATGGGAATCTTTGGAGAAAGTCAGCTGGAGAAATTGGGGGCTGGAAAAGTTGAATGATATCCCTCAGTCAGACAGTTAGCACATGCCAGCTTCCGGGCTCCGAGGGTATCAAGCAACCATTCCAGTCCCATCCCACGAGACCTCACCGAGTATTGTATTGGTCGCTTCAAGTCGGTTACCAAACTAAGGAATGGTGAATCGACATCCTCCTCTTGGTATGAACTAGCCATACCGCGGGGCCACCAGGCTAAAGAGATGCCGACGCAGCCACCATTCCCCCGTCGAACCGACCAAAACAATCCCGGGTCAGCTCCACGAGACAGACATTTCCTCCCCCCTTCCTCTCCTCCGATTGCTCCGTCTACCTAGTCACACATCTGGGCACAGCCATGAACGAGGTCAACTAATTAGCTATAGGCCAAGAAGTTGTCTCACAGGCTCATGGCCCTGTCCAGTCGCACGATCAAAATGGACAGGCTCAATGAGAATCGAAATAAAAAACTTTCGTGAGGCCACCTTCCATTTCCATGGCTGAAGGCCAGCGGGAAAGATCAATTTCAAAAAATTCAAAAAAAATTCAACAACTGTTCAGGCTTGAGGCTTGACCGAAGTCAAACCTAAAGCCGGATTTCAACTTTCAAAAAATTTCATTAAATTCAAAAAACGTTACTTTACTTTAATCCAAAAATTCAAAATATCAAAGACTTCCAATAAAACTTTCAAAATATTAC
The DNA here is from genome assembly GCA_963924295.1 of Dioctria rufipes. Taxonomy (NCBI): domain Eukaryota; kingdom Metazoa; phylum Arthropoda; class Insecta; order Diptera; family Asilidae; genus Dioctria; species Dioctria rufipes. The sequence continues at coordinate 101,700,566 of OZ002741.1, read as the reverse complement.
GTTACTTTACAAAAAAAATTTTCAACAAAACCAATTAGACTCAGGTCCACCCATATCTTCTACTGGATGTGAGACCTGAGGTCAATCAACTGGCAGACACCAGATGATCATCTCTCTCAAAGTCTCAGTCCCCAGTAAAATTTATATTTAGACCACCGAAGTCTAACTGAGGTGGCCCCACGTTGGGCGCCATTTTGTTATGGAAGTATGTTGAAGGCGACTTGACCAGGACGTTAAGTCCAAACTGCCAGCATGGGCTGACAGATCGCCTGATGACAACGATAGCACAGGGCGGCATGCTAGCACCTCGGCTAAGGGTGGCGGAGAGTGTGGGGGAGTTCCCGAAAATACCTGCCGCTGTCATCATCCATAATCAAAAAAATTTCATGCCTGCATACAAAAGAGCCGACACACACTCGGTCCTGAAGGGACCCTTACGTCACTTACCTACTTACTGTGGAAGGCGCAGATGTTCTGCCTTCATGGCCTTGCCCCATCCTCCCTATGACTCTGCTCGGCACGATCTGCAAAGTCCCTTAGGCTGTCCTGTGGAAGGAATTAGAGCGGACCTATGCGACCCCGAATTGAAAAGGCTCCAGGATGTGACGGAAGAAAGAAAATATTCAATCCATATTTACGTTATAATGATCAAAATAGGCTCATATATAAACATTGTTATCAACCTCTGACAGCCTTACTTGGCGATAATTTCGAGATCGAGGATTGTTAGTGCACTTGTCGGTCATATCTACTAGGCACATGCATATCTTACAGTTCAGAACTATGCTCCTAAATCTAATTAACAAAATCAAGTCAGGATTCCAAATTACATAAGTAGCTAGGCGTACCCATGAAGTTAGACGTATATGTATGTAATTATAAGTTTAAGTTCAAGATATATATATATAAAACGCACAAAACTTGACCATATCAAAAAGGTTCTGCAATGCTATACGTATATGTATGTACTTATAATCTTAAGTTTAAGATAGATATATATAAAACGTGCAAAAATTAACTAACTATATCAAAAAGGTTCTGCAATGCTATACGTATATGTATGTACTTATAATCTTAAGTTTAAGATAGATATATATAAAACGTGCAAAAATTAACTAACCATATCAAAAAGGTTCTGCAATGCTATACGTATATGTATGTACTTATAATCTTAAGTTTAAGATAGATATATATAAAACGTGCAAAAATTAACTAACCATATCAAAAAGGTTCTGCAGTGCAAGTCACTGCCGGAACCGAAGTGTAATACATATGTATGTTAAAAAACAAAGTGTAATATTTCAAAATTACTCACATGTGAATCCTCGGCACGATGAAGCGCTTCAGCATTGCCTCCTGGATAAGAATTAACTGGAATTTTAATAATTTGATTACCCTGCTCTATCGCCAGAACACTTTTTGGGGGATGGTACTAGGGTTATGTCGCTTATTATATGAAAAATTTTTTTTTCCTTATACTAAAACATATTTCTCGGTGATCAGATGGATCCTGGTGAAGTTAATATTGTTTCAATAAAATTTTCCCCGCTTTTTCTGCGTGCCGTAGGAATGAATCTCCTGCTGCGCGGGTTGAAGGTTAGCTCGAGTTCGGGGGCCTCCAATATGGGAGGAATGTGCCCTCCTACTTCTTTTCCCTCTTTTAGAAAATGTAAATGCACCAGGTCCGGTACCAAGCTCAAAACTTTATCAAATTAGAACTTGCCCAGCAAGTGGAAATAATATGCCTTATTATGAAAATATCCCTCAAACATTTGCTTTTCATACGTCTCTCTTTTCGAGGTTTTTCCTGACGTACGCCACACCAGATTCGAATTCCAACAGATCCTTTTTCTTATTTCATAAATGGGGCTCCGGAGGGAGACGCCAAGTTTTATGGGGTGCCGTTGGCGGATTAATCTTTGGTTAGTGAGGGTTTTTTTTTTTTCTTCGTCGGATTGCGGCGAGAAATATTTGATCTTGCGGGATTTTAATCTTAACGACCTTACTTTCCTGCTAGCAAACTATGACAGACCGATATCGATGGTCTTCTTCTTCTTTCTGTCACTGAACATGACACCGAGCTTGAGAAAGCATTTCTCTCGGTCGGGGCGCGTTTTGGTTTCATGCTGTAGTCGACAACAAGCCGGGCATACACGCTTCAGTCCGTGGTGACATATTGCTATATGCAATATGCTACGACCATAACACTTTAACGAAAGCTGCCAATATTGACAGAACGGTTAGCCGCGCTAATAGATATTATTCACAAATCTGATTTAAAAAACAGCAAGAAAATACGTGTTAAACATGCAGCATATCAGTGTATAAATTCTGGAGGGAAAAGTCTGCTGAAAGTTTCATTAGTAAGTCCGTATTCCTGTTTTTTAACCTTAAAATTTTATCGACTGAACTGAAATTTTTTGTTAATCAATCACACGTTATTAGATCTACACACAGTCCTCTTATTATGCAAATTTATTTTCATGATTTCACTTTTACGCAATTTTTGCGTGGCACGGTTTTCACTTTTTGCGCAATTTATTCCCACAAATTCGTTTAGATTTTTTTTGGGAATTCAAAGAACCATTTTAGTTTTCTAGTATACATTTTTGATACTTTCTTATGGGATTTCTCACTGTTGGGAACTAATCTGTAAAATTTACAATTGGCTTTTGTAATTTTTTACGTATTTTTATTCTACGCGTTATTTCCTGGAACCAATGTGTTGCGTTAAAACAGGATTGGGTATATACTTGTCGAAAATATAAATGAAACAAATTTGAATATAAATGTAAAGATTAATTTGGTCTGATTGCTTACAATGCTCACAATGTTGAATTTTGTCCATTTTGACAAAATATGTGTTCTCATTACATAATTTAAATATTATTCAGGAACTACCTATGGATTTTTGGTTGAAAGCAAACTTTCAACAAAAGGAATGCCAAGTACTTCTAGTGATACGTCTATCATTGAAGAAGAAGATGATCCAAAAGCTGTGGTTTCTTCAAAATCTATGTCATCTATGAACAGACCAAAACGGAAGTACGATAAAAGTTATTTAAATTTGGTATTTACGTATTGCCCCTGATGTAATGTGTGTTTTGTGTCATAAAATACACGCAGACAGTTCTTTGTTTCACGAGGCATTACAGATCTTTCTACTAGCATAGAGAAAGAGTTAATTCATTGTCTTGGACTTTGCAGTAAATATGTATTGCAAATGGATGAATCTACAGATGTCGCTGGACTAGCTGTATTATTAGTATTTGTTCGTTATACATATAAAAAAGTATTGAAGAAGATTTACTCATGTGCGCATATTTACATAGACAAACTACAGAAGAAGAACTATTCATTCAACTCTATTAATGATTACATAACAAATCAAGAGATAAGTTGGGAGAAGTGTATTCATATTTGTACAGATGGGGCTCGAGCAATAGTAGGAAAGATGAAAGGTGTTGTATCACATATCCAGAAACTAGCTACAAGAGCCACCAGCAGTTATTGAATATTTCATAGGCAAGCATTAGTGACTAAAAAAATTCTCACAAATTAAAAAAATTTTATGGATGAAGCTGTGAAAGTGATAAACTATGTAAAATCAGGACCAATTCATACCAGATTATTTAAAATTTTGTGCGATGAAATGGGTAGTGGACACAAAACACTTTTATTACATACTGATGTGAGATGGCTATCCAGAGGAAAAGCACTATTGTGACTTTGTTAACTTCGAAGTGAGTTATTTATTGGTCTTCTTGAAGGCACAAGATAACTCAGGACAAACTGTTGTTGAAGATTTAACAAATCCTTCATGGCTGATAAGACTTGCAAATCTGGCAGATATTTTTACCAAATGCGATAAAGTTAATTTATCACTACAAGGAAAAATTATTACAATTTTTAATACAAGAGATAAAATTGCATCTTTTGATAAAAAAAAAATACAATTTTGGATTTCATCGGTTGAAACTAATAATTTTGACTGTTTTCCTGTCTTACATGAATGTTTGAATGAATTAAATTTTAAAGTATATGAAGAAGTTTCCATAGTATTCTTAGAACACCTACATAACTTAAAAACAACTCTTTTGTAATATTTTCCGAAAACTAGTAAGGACGATTCCTGGGTTCAGAATCCATTTTTCGTGACAGCTAAACAAGTAGGCTTATAGGGCGTTTTCCTACATCGAAAACACGTAATTTCGCTATTTCATCATGATTGCGACGAAAACACCCTCGAAATTACGTAATTTCCAGTACAAAAAACTAAATCGAAGTCATCTCATTTTTGCGTAATTCCAATGAAATCACTTCGGAAATCACGAAAATTTGCCCGAACGCGCCCATTTTCGGTTTCCAGTTTTTCTCAAACTGTATGATTTAACATTTGTTGTATGCGCATTTGTCAATAAATTTGTAAGGAAGAAATTTAAAATTAATTTAAATACTATATTAATAGTTGCTGACATTTATATGACAATATATCCTTTTAATTACAAAAGCCTTGTTTATGTAATTAATTACTTTAGATGGCAATTTGGTATTTAAGTGTAGCACCTGTCAAACGAAATCATCTCAGCTGTAGTGAAAGCACCTACAGTGATTTCGAAATCACTTCATCAAAATTACGTGATTTCGATGTAGTGAAAACGCCCTATTAAGCTACTAATGTGCTTTACTAGTAGAAATTACCCAACCTAAAAAATAATCTAAGTGTTCCGTTAAAATTTCACGGTTTGGGAAGTGTTCCCTTGCAGAAAAAGTTTGGGAAACCCTGATCTAGGGTATCATAAGAATTGGTCTTAAATCAATTCTAGCTTTTTACTTGTTAAATATATTTTTTGTTGAATATATATATTATTTTGATTGTGTGGTACACCTGTGGCTGGCTGGCGATGAATTAGCGCGTTAAGTTTTCTTTATTTTTCATTTAGGAGTTAATTATTTTGCTTGCGGTCAATAATATTTATATGATTGATAATTTGTAAAATTTAAATAAATATTAAGTATTAATATGATCGATTGGTTTTGTGATTTATTCTTAGTGTATTAGATAAAAATCACATGGCGCCCATTATAAACAGATTCACCCCCATCTCCTGAGCTAGCTTAGTACGTGTTGAGGAGAGCGTAATATGCTCAGTTAAAACGAACTCATGGATATAGAGTAATGAGGACTTATGTTTTTACACTTTAGATATATGAAATCATACTCTACTTAACTTACACTAAATTTGTCATTGTGATGTTTTTTATTGCATAGAAATAATGATGGTAAGGCAAAATATTTTGGACAAACATTCAAATATATTGATTTTTGCATGTCTGTCCGTCCCTTTCGTACTATGAATCGCATTGACTTTAGCCTGTAACACATTCACTGCAGTAACTTTGACTTCAACTTTGTATTCATTGACTTCACCTGGTATCTTATTTGTTTGAACTCGAAGCTGCCACAATAAATGCAGTTGCAGCAGCAATAAATGCAACTTCAAATTTCAAAAATTCTGGTTGTTAACCTAAATATTAAGTGCATTGCAGGAAAAATAAGAAAAACGGAACATTTTCAATCTGTTATTTTTTAAAAATGAAGGTCTTTCTCCTTCAGTTAATGTGACTCGCATGTGCAGTGAAGTTGACTTCTCTGCAACGGGTACTGTAAAGTTGAAATAACTGCAGTGATATAAAAATTATAAATCTAATTGCGAAAATGGGCGAAATCTAGTGAATCCAAATATGGTGTCTCCACAAAATTACGATCTATTAAGTATGTGCCCTGAACTCTACCGTCAAACGAATTATTCTAAAAAAACTCACTATAACATTTCCAAGGTAGCGAGGTTGTTCTGCAGTCATTAATCAAAGAGGGTATCCCCTAAAATTGATCTTACTTATATCAATTTTAAGTTTTTTCTCGTCTTCACTCTTCACTCAACCGACATTTTTTCCAAAATGTATCCATAAATAATTTTATAATTTGTTTTGCATTATTTATGAATAAATACGTAGATGCACACCTACTCAAAGAATATCAATTTTCTGACTCTGAGAAATAAATGCGGTGAGATTACTGGGATACACAACCATGCCGAACGGATAAAGGTAACATTAAATTGCATAGTCGAACGAGCATCCTCATCTAGTTATTTCATTTCAGTGAGTGCAATTTTAATTAATAATTTTGCAATGAATTTGGAATTTTATTGTTTTATGAATCCCGCCACTGCCACTCGCCACCGTTGCTGGAGTGTGCGTTTGGTCTGTGTAATTGATGCACAATAACTTGGCATAAAAGGACCACTCACTTTTTGCCCACTGAAGTATTTTCTATGGAATCTAATTAGAAATTATTTGCTTACGTTTTCCCACTTTGCGGTTTAATTGAAATTTTCCACGTTTCAAACGTATTGCAACGTTTATTAGGTAGAAACGATGCAGATTATACGATTTGGTTGCAGATGGTGTCTGAGGTGGTTTGTATGGACCATTCTCTCTGATGTGATGAGCGACGCCATATTATTGCTTTTCCAGACTGTCAGAAAGTTTGTTTTTTGCAAGTTTAAAGTTTCAATATTAATATTAATTAAATGGGTAGGTTTATTGCGTTACAGGAAAATGGATTTAAATTGAATTCGTTTTGAATTGCCTCGTTTTAATTTAACAGTACCCAAATTAATTTCCCTGTAGATTAAATAGGTACTTATGCCAATTTTTTCATTCTGAATTCTTAATAAGAAAAAATTAACAAACTTTTTAGTAGTTATCTTAGAAACATTAAAGATAATATTGTATACTATTAATTATGTTTATAGGTTACTAGTAAAACCTTAAATTAATCGGAAAGTTATTAGCTAGGTTTTTTTTTCGAAAATAGATCCGAATCAGTGTTAACGGTGATGTCCACATTTGATTACTTCTGACTTAGCTTTTATTTAGAGTATTTTTCACAAATTGTTATGGAAGTATGTTGAAAGCGATTTGACTTGGACGTGAAGTCCAGACTGTCAGCATGAGCTGACAGATCACTCGGTGGACAGCGTTGACTGCAGGACGGCACGCTAGCTTGCCTCGGCTATTGGCGGAGAGTGTGGGGAGAATCCACGAAAACCTGCTGCTGCCACCAACCATATACAAAATAAATTCGTGCCTGTCTATACAAAAGGCCGTAGCACACATTCAGTCCTTAAGGGACCTTTACACCACTTACCTACATCAATTGGGAAGGCGCTGATGTTTGGCCTTCTCTACTCGCCCCAACCACCCAATCGACACTGACGGCAGATAGTTGTCAGTGTCCCTATTGACGACCTGAAACCTTAGAAGAGGAGCGGACCTATTCGACCTCCGCACTAAGAGGGCTCCAGAATAGTGAGAAGAGAAAGAAAAATCCTTCGCCCTTCATTACGTTATGAACCTTATTTATTACTGTAAGAGAGGTGGCTTAAGTAAGTACCTCAACAATTTGTTCGGACCATACATTCTAATCTGCTTCGATTATCTTCCTGAATCTGTCGTTACTGTGCTGCACAAGAATCAGGCAATTTGATCTCATCGGTGATGATACAAAATTTGAACCAATATTAACTAAATTCTTTCGCTATAGCTTAAATAATTCGAAAGGTTGTTGATCCTGAATCTGAATATCTTTAACTAAGGGATATGGTCATGACTGTACTAAAAGAAAATTGGATCGAGATCTCATTATCATAAAATTCTGGTAATCCTCAAACTGGCCAATGTTACTGTGCCATAAATAATTCAAAAAGATTGATTCGAGATATCATTATTATACATCTTAACTAAATGATCTTATTGTAACTTGAATAATTCAAAAAAATTGATTCGAAATATCATTATTATCATTCTTAACTAAATGATCTTACTGTAACTTGAATAATTCAAAAGTGGATTCGAAATATCATTATTATCATTCTTAATTAAATGATCTTACTCTAACATGAATAATTCAAAAAAATTGATTCGAGATATCATTACTATCATTCTTAACTAAATGATCTTACTGTAACTTGAATAATTCAAAAGTGGACTCAAAATATCATTATTATCATTCTAAATTAAATGATCTTATTGTAACTTGAATAATTCAAAAAAATTGATTCGAAATACCATTATTATCATCCTTAACTAAATGATCTTACTGTAACTTGAATAATTAAAAAAAATTTATTGGAGATATCATTATTAATCATCTCTCTACTTCCTATTTTAGTCATTCCTTTATTAAAAAAATTTAATTCTATTTTTCTCTTCCGTGTTAAGTAAAATGTAAAATTCTCAGTAGGAGTCTACTAAACGTGTAGGTAGGTATGAACCAATATAAATGTATATGCAAAGCTAATAAAAAAACAACAACTTACATGTATTCCGGTGATGTGGAATCCACCGCAGAGGCGCCCCCGAGATGTTCCATTATGCCACTATGTATACAAAATACAAATTTCAGGAACCTAGACCTGTTCTAACCTGGATTACTACTCTATTCTCAACAAAGAAACTAAATATAAATTTAGCCAGTATTTAGTCCGTTTGATGATTTCGTCGACCAATTAACGCTGAACATGGTAGCTTCTCAGATATTATTGGGTTAACCAGAATTTTCTAATGACAAGGTGCTTCGCTTGTGCGTAGGCTGTCAGTCAGGCAGCACAGACGAGATGTTAGATACTTCTCTCATCACCAATATGCAGCATTTGCCTAACTAATCGCGTATTTGGAGCCTCGCCGGATAATTTCCAATTCTTCTTTGGTGGATAAACTGAGATAACTCTAGCAGCAGCATTCGAGACTACTAAAAATGCGGCCCAATGCGGGTCTATTTTTCAGCAGCGTATATTTCGTTGATTCTTTTAACGGTTATAATGGGGGCACCCTAAGCTACGCACGATTGTGTGGAGGACTGCTTCTTAAATGGGTTTACTGTGCACCCTTATCTTCAATTAACATTTCTAATCATTGATCACATTGAATTAAAATACGGGACATTTCTACCAAACTTTTATCCTTTTGCGTTCTATACAGGGTGCCACAGAGTAATATGGCTATACTATTTTGCAAATGATTCCTCTCATTTATACAAGTAAAAATTGTATGGCAGGGGTTGGGGCAAAATGTTACAGAGTGATTAGTAAAATATGCTCCTTTTCATTAAACACCCTATATCTTGAAAAGTGCAGGGTATACGGTATATTTTTTAAGATGGGTTTGTATGCAAAACCTTGGGATTCCTTCTATGATTATTAAACCATCTCCGTACCCCTCCCCACTCTATAGTTATGACGCTTCAAATTCAAAATTTTGTTTTTTTAATTTTTTTCGTTATTTTTCCGCTATTTTTTTAAAAATACTCCCGACTAACATATATTTTTGTTACAAAATTTCCAAAGCTCAGAGTCTTCTATTTAATTTAAACTATTACACGTATGTTCTATCTGTGCCGGTTAAGGAGTTATTAGCTCTTATCCTATTTGTATATCTGTACTCGTTTACTTGTTAGATCGATACTTCACTGATATCGATACTTTTCTTGATAGTAGATACACTTTGACGCACTTTTGATTATCTTATAAGTTCAAGAGAAGTCCCATAACAACCGTAGGCGAAACAATAAATAGGTTGTTGTATGTACTATCCGTACTGTACTTTCTGCACATTCTACACTATTTCCATTGCACTATTTCTATTCGTATCCCCAGTACAATATTTTCGTATATTAACTAGCTGGACTAGTAAATTTTCAGTAAAACCAGTACTCTTTAATTTGACAGTTCTCGATTTATATATCTACAGTTTATTTTTTAAGATTCGTGCAATAAATAGAAACAACATTTTGACTATTACTGAATTATTTCCATTTGCTTCCTGCTTAGTGCGATTAAGAAAATTATGTGAGAAACTTCCAAGTTTTTGAGGAAATTAACCTACATTTGATAGATAAATGTACTGTTTCTATACGTAACGCATAACATCTGTACTGAAATGTGAAGGGAAACCCCCCTGTCCGAATGTCCCCCGATCGTGAGAGTTTGTTTATTTGTTTTATAATAAAATGATTTTGGAAAAACATTGAAAAAAAAAAACGGGAAATTTAAAAAATACTGCAGCTGTAAAGACTGATACCATAATGCAAAGATAACAAGCATGGCCGATTCGATAGGAATTTTTTTGTGTTGCTACGTCATAAGGTGACTAATGTCATTTCCAGCGAATTTGTTTTGAGTTTTTCGTATTTTATTGACTGAAATACGTTTTGAATATATTAAAAAAATTAACAAAACATTAGTTTCTCCGTTTAAATCACTTCGAGAAAAGTAATTATGTGCTTGTGTGAAAACATAGAAATTTCCAAATAAAAAATATTTTTCACTGTGATAAGGACAATTGAAATTGAGACTAGCAAATTTCTGACAATTGTCGCCAACGGAGGCAAGCAACCAATTCACAGATAATTGGGCCATACCATGTTAATCTTCGTATCATGGATTGACACTATACAATGACAGTGAGTACGCTTACACCAGAGCTAATCAATTTACGTAGTACCAAAGAGCATCTAAGAACATTTGTTAGGTTATATGCTCTTTGGTAGCTTTAAGGCAAGCACACACCGACGCGGTGGCACGGCTGTCGAAACATATACAAAATGAAGTTAGTTTTGAAAAAAAAAAATTTTCTAATATCCCGATATTCTAGACGTGACAAGTCATACAGAATTTTGCTTAAATTTACTGAAATCAGTTTTTCACTCATTGCGATGACTGCACTGTTTCAAGTGAAATGAATTTCGCTATAACAGTGACGGTGAGAATGCAACACTCAGCAACTCACCGCCACCACTTTTGTAACCGCCACCGCGTCGGTGTGTCTTTAATCCAGCTGCCGTTTAGTCCGCTCATTTTAAAGCTTTGACAGTTGTCAAATTGGTCAGATCTCCCTAATTAAGTCCCCATTCATTTACAGATTATCTGCAGATTCAGACTGTAGATGGCATCTGTCAGTCCAAATCTGTTTTCGTCCACCCACTAGTATCAGATCAGATCGTAAATTTGAAATTTGACAGATAGAAAACTTAAGATAAACTGACGATCAAGCACACACCTACACTTCGGTCTTCAGTCCATATCGTAATTAGTCTGTTCACGATTCTCTCTCTCTGTCATATTTTACTTTCCATGTTTCCTGTATACTTTAGAATTCATTGAATGTTGTACTTCTATCCGTTGGGAATGATGAGAAACTACAATTATTTGAGGAAAATATCAAACTGATCTGAAAATAATGATTGCAGATGAAATTGTACACTTTGTATGCAGTTTACAAATCTGCAGTCCTGTTATCTGACGATGAACTGCATGTGTGTGGTGTATTTATCTACAGATCTATAGTCTGCAGTTCATGAACTGCCGATCTGGTTGACAATCAAATCGTACAAATTTTCAACATACACACACAGATTACCTAGACTGTAGATCAAATCGTACGATTTGAACTGTTAAAGGGTGACAGAATTCAAATATATCTACAGTTCGGATCTATAGATAGGATGAATCTCGATACTTCGAATATTGGAATGTTGTAACGGTAAGGGGTATTCCCACAATGTATACGCTGTACAAATCGACACTTTTGTCTGGAGAGTAATTTGTGGTGGTGCCATTTCGCCCACTAATACATAACCTCTACTTTTATAGAGAAGTTAGAAAATCTCTCTCTCCTCTCTATGTCAAACTTATTTAAATGTTAGAGATTCTCTTACTTTTCAATAAACACAGACTTCAATAATATATTGATATATATTGAAGGCTGTGTCTATACATTAACGTGCGAAGTGACGTCACAGCATATCAGCGGCAATGTGTCGAAATGTAATGAGAATACCTGGTATTCTTTATCGGGGGCTATCTTTACAACACATACTTAAAATGTTTTCAATTTATCTTCTAAATGTTCAGTGTATCAGATATAAAAGAAAAATACTTACCTAATAATATTTATGAAAATATCCTTCCTTGTTCAGCATAAAAATGGGTGATAATATGTATGTGCCTACCAGGTTGAGTAATTTTCCGGCCATTCCACTCCAGTTAACATTTCTTTATCTACGCCCTTCAGAATCAACCAGAATACAGTTGGCTTCATCCCCAATTCTCTACTTAAAGTGGCCGTATCCGACACGAACCAAAGCCATTCCATTCCACTTTTGCGGCTCATAAGGCATCTCTTTGGACCGGGAACTCATCATACAATAAAAATTCAAAATTTTGTGGAATTTTCATTTTTGATGAAAATTTCCCCAACCAATTACTTTGCTTTCCATGACTGCCCGCAGCCTTTTTGATGCTCACCTTCATCTCACTGTCTACGCTTCCTTTTCGAACGTAATATAATCACCGAGATGAAAATTTAATGTAATGGAAAAAGTTTTCCTCTTTCCTTGGTTGATTCCTCTGTTTGACTACGTCGTTGTCAGAAAATTTCCTGGAGATTGATTTATGTACATATATACGAGAGGGCGGGTGTGTACAAGTTATGGAATTAATTCCAGTTTGAGGTCGTTACGCGGTACCCACTTTTGCTTCTTTTATACTCCAAGGTAACTATTTAGTACAAGGAGGCTTAGATATAGTCCGTCCGTCTGTTCGTCCGTCCATCCGTCTGTCCGTCCTCGCGATAACTGGAGAACGCGTTCACTTAGAGAGCTGAAATTTGGCACACACGCGTTTTAAAAAAAAGTAAATTTAAGTTTGAAAATGGGACGAATCGGGCAACAGTATCGTAGCGATACCATACAAAAATGTCATGTTTCACTATATGTTTGAACACTGTCTGAGAATGCGTCAATGTAGAGGGCTGAAATTTAGTACACAGTGTTTTCATATAATAGTAAATAAAGCTTCAAAAATGTCGGGCAACCCCTTCATGGTGTTGCTATATAAAAATTTAAATTTTTTACGTATACTGTAAAAGCGATCAGTCCTAGATGTTTTTATTGTACTGAAAAGCTCTTCAGAATATTAAATACTATGAAATTGGTTTGAATAATTTGTACTGTCAGACGAACCGTTGTAAATTAAAGTTATTTTGTTTCACTTTACAGGAGATACGTTACATTTAATAATTATTGGAGCGTGCACTTGAAAAATAAAGTGCGGCCTAAACGTGAAATCCATAAATATAAAACAGACGATCTTCTTTCTGCCAATGTCGAAATCTAAACTGGTAAATCTACAATACGAAGTGCAAGCAGAAAGTTCAAAGTTTCTCGATCAACAATCCAAGATCATCTTACTGGGAATGTTGCGATAGGATGTCAAAAATGGGTCGAGAAACGTACTTAACAAAGATAGAAGAAAAGTGCATTGTGGACTGCTGTATTACATTGGCTAAGAGTGGCTTTCCCATTAGATGAAATGATTTACATTGATACTGTTGACCTGGGCGTAAAGAGTATTCCTCTTTTATGAAATGACATAAGGAAATAACATTAAGCCAACCAGAAGGGCTTACAACGGGTCGTGCTGTAGTCACTAAAGAGTACGTTCAAAATAGAACTAGCGACTTCGCAGAATATATTAACGACAATAAATCTTTCTGGATCCACTTCATATATTAAATTGGGATGAAATCGGTTTCAGATTATGCCCGAAGTCAGATAGCGTGATTGGTCCTAAAGGGTGGAAAAATGTTTTTAGTGTCAACCTAGGCAAAGAGGAGGATACTGTTACAGTTTTAATTGTGTTTAATGCCAATTGTGTAATGCTTCCACCTATGGTTGTCTTTACATAAAGATTTCCAAGAGATGTCGCTATGAGCATGTCACAGAACTGGATTATCGGCAAGTCAGAGACAGGATGTATGAGAACGGAAACGCTCTACAAATATGCAGCTAATACAGTTGATAGTTGGATTGAAGACAATGGCATACAACGTCCAGTTCTTCTATCGTCTTTAAGTCACTTAAGGATGGATGGAGGGAAACGGTTAACACATGGATTTCAAGCCATCATGACATTACAGATAAATGTTTAACCAGAACGATGGTTTAATTAATGCTATGAAAAATGTTTTTCGAAAATATGGCTGTATCGGTTTGATTCATCAGCTTTAGATTACAGTAAATGTATTCAAAATACAATTCAAAATTTGAATATGGTGGATACTGTTATTTCTCCTACAATCACGTATGAAAAATTTTCTTCTGCTGAGAATTTTATAAGCTCATTAAGATGCAAACTTTCGCAAGCTTGTATTAACACCGATCAAGTTTTAGAAATAATAAACAGCTAAAATGTTGATAGTCACCAGGAAACAGATGAACCATCCTGTGTATTTACTTTGAAGATTTGACTCCCGGTACCTTGCACAATTTAACTTCGGAAGGCACACTTGTTCCGAATAGGAAACCATACAGGATTGCGAGTTTAACATTTACATCATATCTCGAATCAACACCGATCCCTGTTCCCCCATCGGTTACATATCACACAGCGGCTGAAGAATCAACAGTACCCCCGGACTTAGATTTTGATAACCTAACACAAATCTGTGAATCAAAACTAACAACAGAACAGTTGTCTAGAAATGAGGCAGGACAAATTACAATATATATAGGAAATTCTACATCACGTAGTAGAGACCCCACTTCCTCAAATTTAGAAGAACCCCGTTTTACAGAAATAAAAACATCTTACGTCCCCAATCTGGAAAAATATTTATATTTTCGCAAGCCTTTAAAATTTGCAAGGAAAAGGATAAGTAAAGTCAAAGGATCTAGTGCTATATCGTCTAATGAATGGAGACAATTTATATTGAACAAAGAGAATGAAAAAGAAGAAAACAATTGGCGATTTTACAACGAAAAGAAGAAAGAATCCGAAGAAGAAATGAGAAGACAAAAATATAGTAGCAGAGCGATGAAAGGTTGTCAGGAAAAACAGAAATGCGCATCATGTAATGAGGACCTAATAAGCGACATCGAGGATGATCAGCTCAAAAATATTTGCTGCGATTAATGTCCAAGATGGCTTCAGTGTTCTAAGTTTGCAAGGATATCCTATAGTTTAGTTTCTAATAAAGCTTTCAAATGTAGCAAATGTTAACGTCGTATCAATGATTATTTTTAAACATGTACTGAATTTAGTAATTTTTAAACTTAAAGAAGTTATAATTTGTAGTTAGATATGGGGTTAGTGACCCTTGGTTCGTAGAAAATGAAATTAAAAAATTACAGCATTTGATTTCTGTAGTTCTACATTTTATTTTGCAGATATTTCGGTCTCCTATTTAGACCATCTTCAATGCCTAAAATATAATATACATCCATATTTAAGCCTACGTTACGAACCCTTGAAATCCTACACAATTACCTTGAAATATCCGGATTTTAAATCTCCTTATGTCAATATTTTAAATACTTAATTTTAGGAACACATAATATATATTAATGATTCGTAATAATTAAAACACATCACTTAGACACTGAGACTAGTTTGAATAAATAAAATAAATAAATAACTAACATAAAAAACAATAATTGGTTTAAACTAGATTTTACTTATGAGCACCTCGTCTAGGACATCTTAAAGTTACACTTAATATGGCTAATTAGCTAAACAGAATTAGTATGCGATCATCAGCTGCGATTGTATGTTTTTAATGTGTCCAGTGTGTGTTTGTATTGTGTGTTAATATATTGCGTGTCTATTTTGAAGTTGGTTGACCTTGGTTTATTAAGGTGTATATAGAGTGCTTCTATATTTTTCCTTCTCCTCCAATTTTGTTCTGTGTGTAGTATCTTCGGGTCCTCATAATCAAAACTATGGCCCATTTTAATTGCATGGGCTAAGGCCGCTGTGTTGTAGTTACGTTCGTTTTTTTCTGTTGGTGTATCATTTATTGTAGCCTTCATTGCCCTTTTATAATCATTGGTGTGTTCCTTCATTCGCGTTTTTATGTCTCTCCCCGTTTCTCCAATGTACACCTTGTCACAATTGTCGGTTTTGCATTGTACCTTGTATATTGCTCCCAGGTTAGGTTTGTTTATTTTTGTTTTTGTGTCAGAGAAGATAAGTTTTTTTAATTTATTCTGTGGTTTTAGTCCAAATTTTAAGTTAGTGTTATTATTATATTTTAGGATTGGCATGATTTTGCTCGTTAGGTCTGGTATGTATGTCATTCTTCTATATTGCGTCGGTTGTGCATTGAGAGTATTATTGTTATATGTGGTAGCTGTAGTATTGTTTTGTGTATCTGAGGCATAGTATGTGGGCATGTATCTTACTTTTTTTATTATCGTTTTTATCCATTTTTCCGGGTAGTCATTTGATGTTAATATTTTATTTCTGCGTTCATAATTGGCATAGTGAAACTTTTGGTCACTTAGACTTATGACCCTTCTTGCGAACGCTAGGGCAACATTAAATCTGATATTTCGAGGGTGCGATGAGTTGTAATTCAGCAATCTCCCCGACGCCATGGGTTTCATATACCAGTCAGTTTGAATTTTGTTGTTTTTTCTGTGTAACAACATGTCCAGAAATGGTATATTATTTAAACCTTGATGCTCTTTTTCTATTGTAAATTTAATACGGGGGTGCCTGTTGTTGAGGATGTGTAACGTAATATCAATTGAATGTTCTGGCAATACCATGATAATATCATCTACGTATTTCTTTATAAATAGTGGTTCACAAGGTAAGTCCGTATATACGTCATCAAAAAAATCATCCAGTACAAATTCAGCCAACGTACCTGATAGACTGCTACCCATCGCCAGACCATGTTTTTGTTTATACATGGAGCCCTCATAAAGAAACAAGTTGTTATCTAAAATGCAGAACTTCAGGGCCTTGATGAGCATACATTTGGACAGTCGGGTGTGCTGTTTTATTTTAGGCCATCTCTTTATTACACTAGCAATTGCGTTCTCATGCGGAATATTGGTAAATAATTGTGTGACATCAAAAGAAACTAGACGATCGTTAGCCTTTAAGGTCACATTTTGGATAAGCCGCTTAAAAGAGTGTGAGTTTGGAACATTATATTTCGTGGTATCTCGGACCTGGGTGAGAATCCCATTAATGTATGCAGCTAATGCATAAGCTGGTGTGGATCGTGTTGTGACTATCGGCCTGATTGGATGGTTCTGTTTATGCGCTTTGATCGTGCCATAGATCCGTGCTGGTATGGCCTGATGCTGTGTAAGTTTCATCATTTCTACCTTAGAGATGTATTTTTTACGGCACATCTCTCCTACTATCTCATTGTTGGTGTCTGTGTCATTTAGGTGCTCCTGCATTTTGCTGTGATATTGTTGTTTATCGATGATGATTGTCTTGTTACATTTGTCGCTGTTAATAATTAATATATCTTTATTATCATGTAAAAATTTACGGGTGCAATTGAGTGCTTTGTTTATGCGGCGGTCTTTTGTATTAAAATGAGGTGGCTTTTTAAGTTTTCGTGCTAGTGTATGGGCAATGTTTCTTCTTGTAGCTGTCTTCCACTCCTCATTATCATTGGAGCTGATAATGTCCTCAATGTCGGAGATAATGTTAATAATTTGTTTGGTGTTATGTGTGACTTTAATGGAGAATTGAGGGCCTAATCCTAGAATATAGAGCACATCAGGTGGGATGATTTTGTTCGTAAGGTTAACGCATCTGTCAATGTTAAGTGTTAGTGCTTTACTATTTATGCGCATGGTCTGGTCTCTGAGAAATTTATCATGTAGTCTATTATTCATAGCGCGGGCGATGTTTTTGTGTCTATTTTGTTGTGTATGAGCAAAGAGGTCATGTGTTGTACTAGGTAGATGTGTTAGGATTTGTCGGTCCAAATTCTGTTCATCTCTGTCTAAATTACGTATTTGTCTATTGCAGTTATCTATTTCTAATTTTAAATACCTGCTTAGAAAGTCATCTTTAAATCTGTCAATTTTGTGCTTATGTTGATGCTCCTGAGTATATAAGCTAGTAAATACTTTTGCTTTATCAGCAATGAATTTTGGGATGATGCCTTCATGTTTACATCTCATTAAATATTTAAGCCTAGTAGTATTTTTAGCCAGTTTTTCAACAGTGTATGCATATTTTTTCATGGTGTTGACTGTTGTACGCCCATGTGTATGGAGGATGTGTGCATAGCTTATTGTAATGCCATTTGCTGAATTACAACTCATCGCACCCTCGAAATATCAGATTTAATGTTGCCCTAGCGTTCGCAAGAAGGGTCATAAGTCTAAGTGACCAAAAGTTTCACTATGCCAATTATGAACGCATAAATAAAATATTAACATCAAATGACTACCCGGAAAAATGGATAAAAACGATAATAAAACAAGTAAGATACATGCCCACATACTATGCCTCAGATACACAAAACAATACTACAGCTACCACATATAACAATAATACTCTCAATGCACAACCGACGCAATATAGAAGAATGACATACATACCAGACCTAACGAGCAAAATCATGCCAATCCTAAAATATAATAATAACACTAACTTAAAATTTGGACTAAAACCACAGAATAAATTAAAAAAACTTATCTTCTCTGACACAAAAACAAAAATAAACAAACCTAACCTGGGAGCAATATACAAGGTACAATGCAAAACCGACAATTGTGACAAGGTGTACATTGGAGAAACGGGGAGAGACATAAAAACGCGAATGAAGGAACACACCAATGATTATAAAAGGGCAATGAAGGCTACAATAAATGATACACCAACAGAAAAAAACGAACGTAACTACAACACAGCGGCCTTAGCCCATGCAATTAAAATGGGCCATAGTTTTGATTATGAGGACCCGAAGATACTACACACAGAACAAAATTGGAGGAGAAGGAAAAATATAGAAGCACTCTATATACACCTTAATAAACCAAGGTCAACCAACTTCAAAATAGACACGCAATATATTAACACACAATACAAACACACACTGGACACATTAAAAACATACAATCGCAGCTGATGATCGCTTACTAATTCTGTTTAGCTAATTAGCCATATTAAGTGTAACTTTAAGATGTCCTAGACGAGGTGCTCATAAGTAAAATCTAGTTTAAACCAATTATTGTTTTTTATGTTAGTTATTTATTTATTTTATTTATTCAAACTAGTCTCAGTGTCTAAGTGATGTGTTTTAATTATTACGAATCATTAATATATATTATGTGTTCCTAAAATTAAGTATTTAAAATATTGACATAAGGAGATTTAAAATCCGGATATTTCAAGGTAATTGTGTAGGATTTCAAGGGTTCGTAACGTAGGCTTAAATATGGATGTATATTATATTTTAGGCATTGAAGATGGTCTAAATAGGAGACCGAAATATCTGCAAAATAAAATGTAGAACTACAGAAATCAAATGCTGTAATTTTTTAATTTCATTTTCTACGAACCAAGGGTCACTAACCCCATATCTAACTACAAATTAATACATCAAAAGGACCCATATAACCCAATTCTCTTAAAGAAGTTATATTTTTAACCGACTTAAAAAATGCGGTTTCCCAGTACTCTGGTGTATGTTTGTTGACTCATTGAGGATTGGTGCACCCGTCATGATATGACAGTGAACCCAACAAAGTGCAGCTTGGTGCTCTTCTCCAGAAGACATAAGCTGGGGAACTTTGTTCTTCCAAAGCTTTTTGGAAACACTCTGCAACTCTCTGCTTATGTCAAGCACCTTGGAGTCTTCCTTGACTCGAAGCTGACATGGGGATTGCACGTAGAGGAAATAGTTAATGCGGCTATGAGGGTCTTCTCTACATGCAGGAGAACTTTTGGCTGCACATGGGGCATGCGACCGACGGTTGTGCATTGGATGTACACTTCGATCGTCAGACCCATGCTCACATATGCCTCCAGTGTATGGTGCCCGAGGACGCTTGTGGGAACTGCGATCCGGAAGCTGGCGAGCTGGGAATTACGGCTACTACGGCTCTTGAGGTCCTACTCAATATGCCAACCCTGAATATTGTCATTCAGGCAGAGGCCAAAAGGGCGGTGTGCAGACTGCGCTCATGGGGATGTTGGGAGGACGGCTGGACTGGCTCTTCTCATTGCTCTATGGCGTATCGGCTGGACTTGGAAAACCCTCTGGCCAGTATGCCACGGGATGCGATGGTTCCTGAGCTTCGTTTCGGGCGTCGCTTCTCTGTGAGTTTTCCTGCAAGGGAATCGTGGACTGAGGGAGGTGCCTTATCGAGCCTTCCCCGGTCTGCTCTAAAAATTTTCACCGACGGCTCTCTCACTAATGAGGGAGCTGGGGCAGGTGTCTACTTCCCTGAGCCTGATTTTGGAATGGAGTACTCACTTGGAAGATACACCACTGTCTTCCTGGCTGAAGTCTTCACCATCTGAATGGCAGCGAAGTTAGCCCTTGATATGCAAATCAAGGGGAAAGACATAACGGATAACGTCTAAGTTACTGGGGGATTGCAGGTCGTCAGTGGATAAGTTGTGTTTTCACAACAAAGTGTCCCTCCTGTGGGTTTCTGGTCACATGAGGATCATGGGGAATGAAAGGGCTGAACTTCTAGCAAGGGCTGGCTCCGATTCTCCGTTCCTCGGACCGGAGCCTGCCGTAGGCGTTGCCACCTAGTGTATCGCGCCTCTCATCAAAGCGGATGTTCATAGGAAACATCAGCAGAGATGGGAGAACCTGAGTTCTTGTAGGTGTACAAAACTGTTTCTTGATGGGCCCAATGTAGAACTGTGGTTGGCATCATCACCGGCCACAGCTCACTTTACGCTCATCTAACAAGGATGGGAGTTTTTGACAGCCCTGAGTGTCTGTCTTGCCTGGAGGGAGAGCCTGTGTGTGAGAGAAATTACCCGATTCATCCCATTTTCGAACATATTTTTTTTTAAATCTGTGTGCAAAATTTGAGTTCCCTAAGCGAACGCACTCTCGGTTATCGTCAGGACGAACGGACAGACGGACATGCAAATAACTTTAGATTTCATCTAGGGTATAATAATAAAAATTCATTCTGTCTAAAAATTTTCTAGCTACCCAGCCCTCATATTAAGTCTTTGCATTGCTATATACTGTGTTCATATTAAAATCTGAATTCGAAGGAGAATATAAACATCCCAGAATACAAGGAACAAAAATATTCATTCTGACTAACTTAAGCTCCCTAGCCCTTATGCCTTTGCATTGCTTACATACAGTGTAGCCGCCAAACACGGTTTATAGCCTGTTACGCTATTACGCAGCATAGATTCGCTATTTTGTGTGTATGACGTCATGCGAATCGAATCCTTATAAGAGAACAATAAATTTTCAATTTGTTTGTAAATTTATTCTACTGGATCGGTTTAAAATGTTAAAATAAAAATCTCCTTTAGGGAAAATTAAGTCGGAATTAAAACAATCTGTCTGAAAGTTTTATCGGTAAAAAAAAATGCAAGATAATAATGGAATTTCTATGATTTTGTTATGGAAATATAGTGAGTGATTGGCATTCAGACGTTAAGTCCAGACTGCCAGCATGAGCTGACAGATCACTCGATGGACAGCGTTGACTGCAGGGCGACACGCTAGCTCGCCTCGGCTCATTGGCGGAGAGTGTGGGGAGATTCCACAAAAACCTGCCGCTGCCGTCAGCCATAATAAAAAAAAATCGTCGTGCCTATAAACAAACAAAAGCCGGCACACATTCGGTCCTGAAGGGACCCTTACGTCACTTACCTATATACGCAGTTGAAGGCGCAGATGTTCTGCCTTCCTTGCCTGCCCCATCCTCCCATCTGACTCTGAGGGGCATAATTATTCAGAGTCCCTAATTGACCTGTAAAGAGAGAATAAACGAGCGAACCTAAACGACCTTCATGCGAGGGCTCCAGGATAGTGAAGGAACAATTAAAACTTTCAAAGATTCATGTTCACGTTATAATAGCACATGTTTCCTTCTTACAAAAATTGCTACTGATTCCTATAACTATTTTTAATTTTAAATCGCCGCAGCATTCATGGCAAGACCCAGTACATGTGTTTAATTTTGCTTTTCACATTAAAACAAATAAAGTTACAATTAATGAACTTCCTAGGATAATAATAGAGTATGATTCCATATGAAAACATCTCAATCTTGCCCTGCAGCCATATTTCATAAATTTAAGCTTATAATTTCGGACTAATTTATCGTAAGAAATGTTTCGAAATGTATGTACATAAATGTTTGGATGATGGTGCATTTTACTACCTATCTACCCTAAACTAAACGAGAGAAATTAAATCTTAAAAATTATTTATATAAATGTGTATGCCAGTTTCATAGTCTCAAAAAATATGCCGCGATGTGAGGCGATAATCTAACATATACGTACGATGTGCGACGGAAAATGAATGAGAATATTGTTAACTGTTAAGAGATTCAAAGTAAGTAAAGAAGAAGTAACTTGTGCGCACAAATCCCTAACCTTAGCTTGCTTTGTGTATGTGGATGTAGAATCACTCTTAAGTATTAAAATTCAGTTAAGTTTAATTGATTGTAAGATGATATAACCTTGAAGTAAGTATCTAATTTAACAAGTACGTATGTACGTATTGCATGTGAGCATTACTGTATTCAATGATTCAAGATAATACCTAATATGCAGATATAAATGAAGAAGAATCTTTAAAGCTTTTCATTATTTTCTCGATTTTGAGACAATGAACGCATGTATGTATATTTTGCTTTATAATAACAATTGCAGCTTGCGTACGCAGAGTGATAATTTTAATTCCCGAAAATGCTATTTGTATATTTGCTATAAATTACCAAAAAAAAATCTTAAGCTATAATTAGTTAAAATGATTTTAGCTGCACAGTTTACTAATTGGTTCCGTGCTTTCGTTGTTTTTCTTTCTTTTTGTCATTCTATTATTAAATTACTTATTAATGATACTGAGCTGTGTTGCCGCTACAATTTACCCCTCTGTAAAGGTATGTTCTGAAGTTTCACTACTATTTCGGCGTTTACTTCTTAACATTTTTGTTGCTTGCTCCAGAGATTCTTGATAGAAGAGATTATTTGACTCTCCAGGCAGAGAATATTTTGTTTCATTTAAATGCCATGTTAGCTACCGGTTTTCTTTATTGCAGCTGTTGCTGGTACTAGATGGTGTAGAATCATTGGAGAATTTTGAACAAGTAATCCAGCTCACACTTCGACTGGCAACATTTCGAGCAGTATTTTGTTTCACTTTACAGGAGATACGTTATATTTAATAATTATTGGAGCGTGCACTTGAAAAATAAAGTGCGGCCTAAACGTGAAATCCATAAATATAAAACAGACGATCTTCTTTCTGCCAATGTCGAAATCTAAACTGGTAAATCAACAATACGAAGTGCAAGCAGAAAGTTCAAAGTTTCTCGATCAACAATCCAAGATCATCTTACTGGGAATGTTGCGATAGGATGTCAAAAATGGGTCGAGAAACGTACTTAACAAAGATAGAAGAAAAGTGCATTGTGGACTGCTGTATTACATTGGCTAAGAGTGGCTTTCCCATTAGATGAAATGATTTACATTGATACTGTTGACCTGGGCGTAAAGAGTATTCCTCTTTTATGAAATGACATAAGGAAATAACATTAAGCCAACCAGAAGGGCTTACAACGGGTCGTGCTGTAGTCACTAAAGAGTACGTTCAAAATAGAACTAGCGACTTCGCAGAATATATTAACGACAATAAATCTTTCTGGATCCACTTCATACATTAAATTGGGATGAAATCGGTTTCAGATTATGCCCGAAGTCAGATAGCGTGATTGGTCCTAAAGGGTGGAAAAATGTTTTTAGTGTCAACCTAGGCAAAGAGGAGGATACTGTTACAGTTTTAATTGTGTTTAATGCCAATTGTGTAATGCTTCCACCTATGGTTGTCTTTACATAAAGATTTCCAAGAGATGTCGCTATGAGCATGTCACAGAACTGGATTATCGGCAAGTCAGAGACAGGATGTATGAGAACGGAAACGCTCTACAAATATGCAGCTAATACAGTTGATAGTTGGATTGAAGACAATGGCATACAACGTCCAGTTCTTCTATCGTCTTTAAGTCACTTAAGGATGGATGGAGGGAAACGGTTAACACATGGATTTCAAGCCATCATGACATTACAGATAAATGTTTAACCAGAACGATGGTTTAATTAATGCTATGAAAAATGTTTTTCGAAAATATGGCTGTATCGGTTTGATTCATCAGCTTTAGATTACAGTAAATGTATTCAAAGTACAATTCAAAATTTGGATATGGTGGATACTGTTATTTCTCCTACAATCACGTATGAAAAATTTTCTTCTGCTGAGAATTTTATAAGCTCATTAAGATGCAAACTTTCGCAAGCTTGTATTAACACCGATCAAGTTTTAGAAATAATAAACAGCTAAAATGTTGATAGTCACCAGGAAACAGATGAACCATCCTGTGTATTTACTTTGAAGATTTGACTCCCGGTACCTTGCACAATTTAACTTCGGAAGGCACACTTGTTCCGAATAGGAAACCATACAGGATTGCGAGTTTAACATTTACATCATATCTCGAATCAACACCGATCCCTGTTCCCCCATCGGTTACATATCACACAGCGGCTGAAGAATCAACAGTACCCCCGGACTTAGATTTTGATAACCTAACACAAATCTGTGAATCAAAACTAACAACCGAACAGTTGTCTAGAAATGAGGCAGGACAAATTACAATATATATAGGAAATTCTACATCACGTAGTAGAGACCCCACTTCCTCAAATTTAGAAGAACCCCGTTTTACAGAAATAAAAACATCTTACGTCCCCAATCTGGAAAAATATTTATATTTTCGCAAGCCTTTAAAATTTGCAAGGAAAAGGATAAGTAAAGTCAAAGGATCTAGTGCTATATCGTCTAATGAATGGAGACAATTTATATTGAACAAAGAGAATGAAAAAGAAGAAAACAATTGGCGATTTTACAACGAAAAGAAGAAAGAATCCGAAGAAGAAATGAGAAGACAAAAATATAGTAGCAGAGCGATGAAAGGTTGTCAGGAAAAACAGAAATGCGCATCATGTAATGAGGACCTAATAAGCGACATCGAGGATGATCAGCTCAAAAATATTTGCTGCGATTAATGTCCAAGATGGCTTCAGTGTTCTAAGTTTGCAAGGATATCCTATAGTTTAGTTTCTAATAAAGCTTTCAAATGTAGCAAATGTTAACGTCGTATCAATGATTATTTTTAAACATGTACTGAATTTAGTAATTTTTAAACTTAAAGAAGTTATATTTTTAACCGACTTAAAAAATGCGGTTTCCCAGTACTCTGGTGTATGTTTGTTGACTCATTGAGGATTGGTGCACCCGTCATGATATGACAGTGAACCCAACAAAGTGCAGCTTGGTGCTCTTCTCCAGAAGACGTAAGCTGGGGAACTTTGTTCTTCCAAAGCTTTTTGGAAACACTCTGCAACTCTCTGCTTATGTCAAGCACCTTGGAGTCTTCCTTGACTCGAAGCTGACATGGGGATTGCACGTAGAGGAAATAGTTAATGCGGCTATGAGGGTCTTCTCTACATGCAGGAGAACTTTTGGCTGCACATGGGGCATGCGACCGACGGTTGTGCATTGGATGTACACTTCGATCGTCAGACCCATGCTCACATATGCCTCCAGTGTATGGTGCCCGAGGACGCTTGTGGGAACTGCGATCCGGAAGCTGGCGAGCTGGGAATTACGGCTACTACGGCTCTTGAGGTCCTACTCAATATGCCAACCCTGAATATTGTCATTCAGGCAGAGGCCAAAAGGGCTGTGTGCAGACTGCGCTCATGGGGATGTTGGGAGGACGGCTGGACTGGCTCTTCTCATTGCTCTATGGCGTATCGGCTGGACTTGGAAAACCCTCTGGCCAGTATGCCACGGGATGCGATGGTTCCTGAGCTTCGTTTCGGGGGTCGCTTCTCTGTGAGTTTTCCTGCAAGGGAATCGTGGACTGAGGGAGGTGCCTTATCGAGCCTTCCCCGGTCTGCTCTAAAAATTTTCACCGACGGCTCTCTCACTAATGAGGGAGCTGGGGCAGGTGTCTACTTCCCTGAGCCTGATTTTGGAATGGAGTACTCACTTGGAAGATACACCACTGTCTTCCTGGCTGAAGTCTTCACCATCTGAATGGCAGCGAAGTTAGCCCTTGATATGCAAATCAAGGGGAAAGACATAACGGATAACGTCTAAGTTACTGGGGGATTGCAGGTCGTCAGTGGATAAGTTGTGTTTTCACAACAAAGTGTCCCTCCTGTGGGTTTCTGGTCACATGAGGATCATGGGGAATGAAAGGGCTGAACTTCTAGCAAGGGCTGGCTCCGATTCTCCGTTCCTCGGACCGGAGCCTGCCGTAGGCGTTGCCACCTAGTGTATCGCGCCTCTCATCAAAGCGGATGTTCATAGGAAACATCAGCAGAGATGGGAGAACCTGCGTTCTTGTAGGTGTACAAAACTGTTTCTTGATGGGCCCAAAGGGAATATCTCCGATTTTCTCATGGGGCTCGGAAGGAAATAATGTAGAACTGTGGTTGGCATCATCACCTGCCACAGCTCACTTTACGCTCATCTAACAAGGATGGGAGTTTTTGACAGCCCTGAGTGTCTGTCTTGCCTGGAGGGAGAGCCTGTGTGTGAGAGAAATTACCCGATTCATCCCATTTTCGAACATATTTTTTTTTAAATGTGTGTGCAAAATTTGAGTTCCCTAAGCGAACGCACTCTCGGTTATCGTCAGGACGAACGGACAGACGGACATGCAAATAACTTTAGATTTCATCTAGGGTATAATAATAAAAATTCATTCTGTCTAAAAATTTTCTAGCTACCCAGCCCTCATATTAAGTCTTTGCATTGTGTTCATATTAAAATCTGAATTCGAAGGAGAATATAAACATCCCAGAATACAAGGAACAAAAATATTCATTCTGACTAACTTAAGCTCCCTAGCCCTTATGCCTTTGCATTGCTTACATACAGTGTAGCCGCCAAACACGGTTTATAGCCTGTTACGCTATTACGCAGCATAGATTCGCTATTTTGTGTGTATGACGTCATGCGAATCGAATCCTTATAAGAGAACAATAAATTTTCAATTTGTTTGTAAATTTATTCTACTGGATCGGTTTAAAATGTTAAAATAAAAATCTCCTTTAGGGAAAATTAAGTCGGAATTAAAACAATCTGTCTGAAAGTTTTATCGGTAAAAAAAAATGCAAGATAATAATGGAATTTCTATGATTTTGTTATGGAAATATAGTGAGTGATTGGCATTCAGACGTTAAGTCCAGACTGCCAGCATGAGCTGACAGATCACTCGATGGACAGCGTTGACTGCAGGGCGACACGCTAGCTCGCCTCGGCTCATTGGCGGAGAGTGTGGGGAGATTCCACAAAAACCTGCCGCTGCCGTCAGCCATAATAAAAAAAAATCGTAGTGCCTATAAACAAACAAAAGCCGGCACACATTCGGTCCTGAAGGGACCCTTACGTCACTTACCTATATACGCAGTTGAAGGCGCAGATGTTCTGCCTTCCTTGCCTGCCCCATCCTCCCATCTGACTCTGAGGGGCATAATTATTCAGAGTCCCTAATTGACCTGTAAAGAGAGAATAAACGAGCGAACCTAAACGACCTTCATGCGAGGGCTCCAGGATAGTGAAGGAACAATTAAAACTTTCAAAGATTCATGTTCACGTTATAATAGCACATGTTTCCTTCTTACAAAAATTGCTACTGATTCCTATAACTATTTTTAATTTTAAATCGCCGCAGCATTCATGGCAAGACCCAGTACATGTGTTTAATTTTGCTTTTCACATTAAAACAAATAAAGTTACAATTAATGAACTTCCTAGGATAATAATAGAGTATGATTCCATATGAAAACATCTCAATCTTGCCCTGCAGCCATATTTCATAAATTTAAGCTTATAATTTCGGACTAATTTATCATAAGAAATGTTTCGAAATGTATGTACATAAATGTTTGGATGATGGTGCATTTTACTACCTATCTACCCTAAACTAAACGAGAGAAATTAAATCTTAAAAATTATTTATATAAATGTGTATGCCAGTTTCATAGTCTCAAAAAATATGCCGCGATGTGAGGCGATAATCTAACATATACGTACGATGTGCGACGGAAAATGAATGAGAATATTGTTAACTGTTAAGAGATTCAAAGTAAGTAAAGAAGAAGTAACTTGTGCGCACAAATCCCTAACCTTAGCTTGCTTTGTGTATGTGGATGTAGAATCACTCTTAAGTATTAAAATTCAGTTAAGTTTAATTGATTGTAAGATGATATAACCTTGAAGTAAGTATCTAATTTAACAAGTACGTATGTACGTATTGCATGTGAGCATTACTGTATTCAATGATTCAAGATAATACCTAATATGCAGATATAAATGAAGAAGAATCTTTAAAGCTTTTCATTATTTTCTCGATTTTGAGACAATGAACGCATGTATGTATATTTTGCTTTATAATAACAATTGCAGCTTGCGTACGCAGAGTGATAATTTTAATTCCCGAAAATGCTATTTGTATATTTGCTATAAATTACCAAAAAAAAATCTTAAGCTATAATTAGTTAAAATGATTTTAGCTGCACAGTTTACTAATTGGTTCCGTGCTTTCGTTGTTTTTCTTTCTTTTTGTCATTCTATTATTAAATTACTTATTAATGATACTTAGCTGTGTTGCCGCTACAATTTACCCCTCTGTAAAGGTATGTTCTGAAGTTTCACTACTATTTCGACGTTTACTTCTTAACATTTTTGTTGCTTGCTCCAGAGATTCTTGATAGAAGAGATTATTTGACTCTCCAGGCAGAGAATATTTTGTTTCATTTAAATGCCATGTTAGCTACCGGTTTTCTTTATTGCAGCTGTTGCTGGTACTAGATGGTGTAGAATCATTGGAGAATTTTGAACAAGTAATCCAGCTCACACTTCGACTGGCAACATTTCGAGCAGTAGAAATTGTGCATGAAGCGCCATAAAACAGGCAATCTTAGCCGAGATAGCACTGCCTCTGAATTAATTTTTGGACGTAATCCCTACAAAACTCTATGAACTACTGAAACCAAGGGCATCAATAAAATCAGAATTTGACATCAATTTAAACAAATTAATTATACCAATATCATAGAAGTTGAAGTCTTTCTTCTGAAGATCTCGTTGCAGAAAATTCAGTTCACAATTCAAGGATAAAAATTTTTTGGAACTTTCCTGCTCACAATTTGCAATACGGACCGATGTGAAATGTTCAATATCCAGACGTAATTACGGAATTATTTGCACAACTTTTGTTGAGACTTTTCAAGTATATATTTTGAGCTACAGTCTCGGCTAAGACCGTGAGATGCAGTTCTGTCGGAGTCTCGACGTTTTTCTTTCTTTTTGCGGTTTTTTTTTTCTAGTAATGAGGAGAATTAAAATTTTTTTCCAGTTAAAATTTCAATACTGGTAAAGGATAAAAACTCTTGACTTACGGGCTGCGTTGAAATTTCTCCGATGTTTTCTGTAGATTGGGAATTCACTAGATTTGGTTTATGTTGCACATATGCACCTCGCCTTCACTTTTGCCAGGTTTTCAAAAGACAGAATTGTCTTCTTCTTCTCTTTTCCACATCAATATGTCATCTTGAGCTTGAGGAAACGCACTTCTGTCGGTCGGGGTGCGTTCAATTTTTATGCTGACAGCAGCCGGCTTACACGCTTCAGTATTTCATGTAGCACCATAACATAACCATAACAATTTTTACAGTTGATTGGATTATATGGAATACTCTAACTATTTCTAGAGTGAAATAAGATGTTGACTTTCTCAATCAAAATAGAAATTGGTAATCCTCTAACCTTCTCACCTAATACATCGGGGATAAACATTCTATTACTTGAATCTACTATCGGTTGTGCACAAAGTGCACGTAAATATATCTGATGCATATTCATTCATATATAGTAGGTAACTCCATTTACCAAAGTTATTTGGAAAAGCTTGGAGCTTTGTTATTTGGAGCTTTCACTTACATTGGCTTAAAAAGCAATAGTATAAACAAAATATTGAAATTTAAATGTGTCTTATCACCAAATGGGAAGTAAAAATCATAATTCATTTAACTTCTTTTAACTTTCTAGGTTTTATTTAATAAATTTAGGATCCATTCCACCTGAAGTTCATGAAATTCAGAGAATCACATTAAAAATTGTCGACTACAGGAAACCTGCAAGGTGTACTCTTATTGCTTTTGCTCCATACATTTCTATATATTTCCATAAATTTCAAAGTCTGATATGTCATAATGAGGCTATCAAAAATTCTAGATTACCTTTTATTAAAATCTGTATCACTTCCTTTTATTCTTTTCGTGAATTGCCTTGTACTAGGATCGAAATTCCCACTACCTCAAACTATTGTGTTCCACATTGTAATTTAATTTGTCACTAACTCCACTTTTTTACACTTCCTAATGATGCATTGCAAATTTGTCTTCTATTTGAGAAAACTAGCATTGCCACTAATTTCACTATAGAAATAATAAAACGATCTCAATTAATGAATTAAGACTGCATATTATGTAGGTATTTTAGTCCTATTTTACATTTTTTATCGATATAACTTTCGTAGCACTTTGTTTTTGAATTCGAACTAATTTCCGTGAAAGGAGGTTTAAACTAACAAATTCAATATATACTTGTAATTTTTAATAAATATTTCAACACAAAAAGTTTCATTAACTATTTATATTTCACCATATACCGAGTGCGAATTTCTATAATTTCTGACAAAATTGTAATTCTTATGTACAGCACCATAGCAGGAAATATTTTATGTTACGACGCATAAAATAAAATAAAATTTCTGGTACAGAATAGGATTTAAGGAATTATTTAATTTTAAGGCATAAAATACATAAAATGATAAAATTTTACCATAATTTTTCCCTTTTTAAGAATCGGTTTCCATGACGCCACACATGCTTGAAAGACCGGACGATCATACTTTGTTACTCTGTATATCGTGACCGCCGATATAAATTATTTTGTATCAACAATTTTGGATAAATATGTTCAGTGAACCAAAAATATATCCTCTTTTACTTTTATGATATAACTACCAAAATCATAATGAATATTATTATAAATAAGATTTATAATGTTTTAAAACCTCCATATACTTATTAATATAAAAATAATTTCACACACTTGCGAAACATCCTGTAAATATATTCTTAATTTTGTGGGAACGGCTGGCGATGTTGGACGGTGGTTAATCACATTGTCCATGAAAATATAATAATATTATTGGAATAGTATAGATACTATCAGTAGTAAATGAGAACAACTGAAATCTATGGGCTTGCAAATCAACTATGTATAAAATGGAATGGAATTAGTTTACTGTCTATTTGTAACTTTATGCGTTCATAAATTAACACGTTATGGTTGGTTTGTTTAAATTAAAAACAGCTGCAAAGGATATGTTTGATGTAGAGAAAAAATGAAACAATAAAAAACAGAAAAATAATGAAAGTATCTCCAATAACAAGTTTTTTCTCCAGAATTTGCAAAATTATGTATAATTTTTGATACTTAAATTTCTAAGATAACGGCAACACTGAATTTCAATATTTAAGAAATTTATCGGAAAGTATTAAAGATAAAAGAAGAAAAGACAAGAGCAACCCAGACGAGTATTCTTGATGCAGTATGCTTACCGATTTTCTAGGGTAGAGGTAAAAGAAGCAGAGGGAAATCTCTACAATTGTGCTGCACTTTGGAGAGAAATTTTGCATAAAAAATCAAACAGTATTCACTAGTTGTGCGGCAGTATTATAACCGCAATAAAATATTTCTTGTTTAGAGGAGTCTGAAAATTCACGTCCTAGCTCTCAACTCGAAATGAAATAATGCACGCACACATTCAATCCGCTATTCCTATTTGAATGAAAGCTTGCAGCAAGAATACCCGTCTGGAGGTGCCTACTGTGTCGTTAAATCGGTGTGCATACTGCATCAAGGATACTTGTCTGGGATAGCCCATTGTCGGCTGGCTTGTTTCTTTTAGGCAACTATTGTAGCAACGCCGATGCCGGCGTGGTCCTTACAGCTTTCGAACGTGGAGCTTAAGAAGTTTTGTTGTGCCCCATTTTCACAAATCACATCTGTCTTTCCTTACTTTTTGCGATCTTTGTTGGAATCTCCTGATTTTTCGAGCTGTTGGTAGGGGACAGTCGACTCGTTTTTGGAAGAAAAACTTTCTTCTTTAGTTCTGGAAAGCACCGATTTCATAGATGTAGACTGCGCCTTAAATGATGTTCTATACTCCTCTTGTCTGTGTGCTTTAGAAGGTTTGTAGTGTCCTTTGAGCTCATTTTGAAATTACTACGTACTTAGCATGTCAAGAAACAGCGGTCTGTCTGGGTAAACAGCAAGACCTCAATTGAAAAACAAGTAATGAAACTAATATATGAATAGTTATTTGACACGAGGTCTTGGAGGCTTCAATTTGGCCTTGACTTCTGACGTCACCTTGTCCTTTGAGGATACAATTTGTCCTTGATTCACATGCCACAGAGGATTCCATAAATTTTCTCAAATAGTGTGATAACAGCTAAACAGCTTCTCAAATAGGTCTGATAACAGCTAAACAGCTTTTAAAAATGGTCTGATAACTGCTCTGTCCTTCAAATTGTTTTATCTGGTTAAGCGTCATTGGGATTATTATTCTGGTTAAATTTAGTACCGTAGAATAAGGGGGTATGATGAGGTCCTGAAGGAGTTAACATTTGCAGGATAAAGCGCTGATGTTACGGACTATGCGAAGAGCTTTATCATTATTTGTTACATTAATGCAAGCTTGCTTAATAGCAATTTTCCTCGGTAGAGGTATGTGCGAAGGTCGTCGGAGCTGCTCAATCTTATTTATATGCACTACCAAAGGTATTATAGAATGCATTACCCAACTGTTGTCTTTTTCCTGGAATTCCTCCAGCTGAGTGTATATTGGACTCAAAATATGTATTTGCTTTATACCACTCCTCTAAATTATCATTATTGTCACCAATTTCTCTAATAAATTCACCGTAAAATGTTGTAGAAACTTTAATATCAAAATAACAATTTAAGGTATTCTTAAAACGACGTGTAAGTAATTAAACTGCATCTTGCATAAAAAGCTTTAGATCGATATGTTTTATTGTTACAATAACACCTTGCCGAAATCGACCTGCGAACGCTGTTTTTATTTCCTCGAACTTTACAAAATCACTGTTTCTTACTCGTTGTGTAAGTCCTCCACCTCGACGGGAAGCTTTCAATAGCGCTCTCAATGGTTTAATTTGCTCGAGACATCTCTCTAAATGTCATTTCCTAGCACTCTTATTACACTTCCGAAATGCAGCTTGAAATTTATGAATGTTTCTATTGCACTTTTTAACAATATTGTCTTTATCCTCTGAACTTGTTTCTTTCAAACACTTCGACACATCCTTGCGCAAGTTTTTAATTATTTCAGAACTTTTGTTTACTATCGCGGTTGTCATTTCTATTTTTGTATATTTAAAACTATCACTAAGGCTCGCTAAAACTGACTGATGGCTCCTAAGAGCTTGTTTGGGCTTTTATAGGTACGACTCGTTGTTTACTGTAAGCGAATTTGTAAATTTGTTTACAGCGGTGTTATCAAATTACATAATATATAGGGTGAATCATTGATTAAATTTGTTTACTTTATTCAGCTGCGTGGATTTGTTTACACAAGTGTGCCATGACTCGTTCAGCTTAAATGCGAATTTTTAAATAGGAAGTGAGGGGATATCATGACTCGTTCAGCTTAAATGCGAATTTTTAAATAGGAAGTGAGGGGATATCAAATTACGTGATAAACAGGATGACTTATTCGATTAAATTTGTTTACACAGGTGTGCATGACTCATTCAGCTTAAATGCGAATTTGTGAAATCATTATCAACATTAAAGATGAATGAATATAATTGCGGAAGACTAACAGAGATTAACACAAATTAACCATCTTGCCTTGTTATGCAATAAGAAATATTTTTATAGTAAGAAATTTGATTGAAAAAAAGTTTTTATAAAAAAGAAATTTTATTGAGAATAAAACACAATTATTCATAAAAGTTTTCATTACATACACCCCTACACAGAAAATTTTCTAGGGTTTAATTTCCATTACTTCTAATGCTTTCATGCTTCTTACCATCTCAAGAAGCCGTGATCTATTTTTAGATATCGAATATCATAACATGATCACTATTTACACCTACCGATTAATATCATCAACGCTTTTTAACTTACGTTATAGTTTGTTGTTGTCGTTGTTTTTACGACAAAAGAAATTTTCAATTATAATTTCCATTACTCATCCAAGACATCATATCTTACATATTAATATCAGTTGTTATTGTTGTTTTTTATCTAAAGAAATTGGGAATCTTTTATTAAAAAACATAAAACGCTCAATTTGTTTACTTTACTCGGATGCTGTTCGAATTTGTTTACATTATTCGGCTGTGTGAATTTGTTTATGCAAAGAATCAAATTAGAAGACCAAAAATATAGCTTTTACTAATTTCCATTACTTATCTTAATCAGCATATAAACCGTTGTTGATTTTGCTGCTGAATTTCATAACGTGCAATCTTCAGCTGTACATTCAAAATAAAAAACAGTTTTTCATAGAACGTAAGATTTTTCAATGTACATACACCCCTACAACGAAAATTTTGTGATAAGGCTTAATTTCCATTATTTCATGTTTCTTACCGTTCCAAGCAACCGTGATCTATTTTTGGATATCGAATAGTTATCATTATCACTGTTGGTTTTTAATCCACAACTTACGTTATAGTTGTTGTTGTTTTTTTCAGCAAAAGATTTTTTCAATTAACTTTTACTACCATCTAAGACAACATATCCCACACATTAGTTTCAGTTGTTGTTGTTGTTGTTGTTTTCATCTAAAGAAATTGGGAATCAATGTTGGAGGTCACACCAATTGCCCATATAAATACTTTTTATAAAAAGTATGTGTGAATTATATGGTGGCAAGATAACTCATTGCGCTTTGAAATTGGATGATTGTTCCCCCATTTTTGACTAGCGGCATATGGATAAACCAAGTAAAAATTACATGAAGGAGATTTCTCGTCTAACAGACTGAAATTTATTGAAAATAATTTCAATAAATTTACAAAATGCATTTTAAGTGCAAAAAAAAACATTATTGAACTTTTCGACCCAGCGATCAGAGAGGTCTCATCGGTATAGTTATCTCTGATCGCCTACCATAGAAGTTCAATGTTGGAGGTCACACCAATTGCATATATAAATACTTTTTATAAAAAGTATGTGTGAATTATATGGTGGCAAGATAACTCATTGCGCTTTGAAATTGGGTGATTGTTCCCCCTTTTTTGCCTAGCAGCATATGGATAAAAAAAGTAAAAATTACATGAACAAGATTTCTCGTCTAACAGACTGAAATTTATTGAAAATAATTTCAATAAATTTACAAAATGCATTTTAAGTGCAAAAAAATTGTTGAACTTTTCGACCCAGCGATCAGAGAGGTCTCATCGGTATGGTTATCTCTGATCGCCTACCATAGAAGTTCAATGTTGGAGGTCACACCAATTGCCCATATAAATACATTTTGTAAATTTATTGAAATTATTTTCAATAAATTTCAGTCTGTTAGACGAGAAATCTCCTTCATGTAATTTTTACTTTTTTTATACATATGCCGCTAGGCAAAAAAGGGGGAACAATCACCCAATTTCAAAGCGCAATGAGTTATCTTGCCACCATATAATTCACACATACTTTTTATAAAAAGTATTAAATGGGCAATTGGTGTGACCTCCAACATTTAACTTCTATGGTAGGCGATCAGAGATAACCATACCGATGAGACCTCTCTGATCGCTGGGTCGAAAGGTTCAATAACTTTTTTGCACTTAAAATGCATTTTGTAAATTTATTGAAATTATTTTCAATAAATTTCAGTCTGTTAGACGAGAAATCTCCTTCATGAAATTGGGAATCTTTCATTTACATAAAATTATAAATCGATCAAGTTGTTTTCTTTACTTGGCTGCTGTGCGAATTTGTTTACATTATTCGACTGCGAATTTGTTTACATTATTCGACTGCGAATTTGTTTACTTTATTCGGCTGTGCGAGTTTGTTTACATTACTCGGATCTGTGCAAATTTGTTTATGTGTTAAGTCATTACACTTAAATCTCCCCTGAGCACAAACCCCCCACCACTTAGCCAGGGCTCAAACCTTAAACCGCTCCCCCCGGAAAGCTTTTATCCCCGCAACCCTGAAGAAGAAGATGCGAAATGTTCGAAATTACCCGGACACTTTTTGTATGGAAAAGTGATCTCGTACCCCATAGCATAACTACTCATTCGTGTTTCAAGTACCACTCCTAAAATGGAAACTTTACGCTCATACCTCAAAGTGACACCATTCAGAAACAGTGGTGGAAAATCCCAGGCATCCATAGAACTCAGAGTAAAAGCTACACACATACATTTACCAGGATTCAGCGCGATATCATTATTTAGTGACCAGTTATAGTATATCAGAGGAATATAACCGATAAAGCGAGGAGAATTTCTCAAGTAATTTGTCATGATTGACGCCCTCAAAAGCTTTGCTAAAATCTGACATCACTTATATACAGAGTTCGTTTCTATCCAACGATGCCACATGGGCGTAGCCTGGGTTTTGTTGTGGGGTGGGCCTAGTAGGGGCCAGTTTAACACAAAAATTGAAAAAGAATATTCTTCAATCAAGTATTGTTTCTCAAAAATGTGTAAAAGTTTCTAAGACGATAATCACTGTTAACACCAAGTTTCCTTACATCAAGCAAACTATTTTATTGATTACCGTTGTTTTTTAGATCGAATACAAAATAGACATATGATTTTTTTATTCAAATCTACTAGTACTACGATTTCTACTGGAGTGAGAAAACTTTCATAGAAACAAGAATAT
This sequence comes from Dioctria rufipes, assembly GCA_963924295.1. Taxonomy (NCBI): domain Eukaryota; kingdom Metazoa; phylum Arthropoda; class Insecta; order Diptera; family Asilidae; genus Dioctria; species Dioctria rufipes. The sequence continues at coordinate 101,663,444 of OZ002741.1, read as the reverse complement.
TCCTTTTAACGGCAATAAAACCATAGATCTAATAGAAACCAAATTTAATTAATATGGGTAGAAGCGCGAGAAAAAATTTTCTTATTATAAGAAAATTATCGCTTATACAACGAAACTGACTTGCTACAACAAAGAACATTTTACATGAAATCAGCATAATATATACATACTAAAAATTAATTTGGAACATTTAAAATAAATCTTTTTCTAGAATAACGAAAAGTAGACTTCATTTAAGCAATTCTATTCTTAGGATATATAACCTTTTCTCATATTCTGTAATAAAATTTTCTGCTGTTATCATAATCGGAGGTAAATGAGAAAATATATTTACTACTATTAATCTAATTTTCCTTTATTCATTTGAATAAGACGAAGCAATTTGTTTTCTTACATCCAGGAAATGCTAAGCTCAAAATCGCAACTAGCTTTCCTTGATACACATGGAACAGAGCTTATTCTCAGTGAAAATTTCTCTCAGTGCATTATCGTTTAATTTGAATTCGTCACCATCCATCACTACCTTCTAAATTAATATCGTCATAATCATAACAGAAATCATCAAAAACCAATTGAATAAGCATTAGTTTACTATTTTTTTCTGCAAATCGGCTGAATACCTATTCAGCTGTAATTTTTTTAACAATGGCATTCTCTGTGTTCAGCAGTAACATGCGTGACATTCCAGAGAATCGTTCTTGAAGCATTGTGCTTCTAAGCAACGTTTTTATCCGCCTCATAGCAGGAAAACTTCTCTTACAGCTGGCGGATTTCACTGGGAGTAATATTGCCGCTTTAGAAAGTTTATACTCTTCTTTAATATTTTTTTCTTCAATTTTTATCTCATAATTTTTTAATTTAAGCATGTTTTACAGGACCTTCAGCTTCCAAGGCTGTATCAATTTTTAAGATTTTTTTATAATTACTTATAAATTTAAGAAATTTGTCATCATATTTACAAGAAAATTAAGGAATTTTCAAGAAATTACCCTACCTCTGCTAATTTCTTCCAGTTGTTAAAGTGCTGTGAGGTTACGTTTTCCAATTACAACAAGGACTGGGGGTGCTTTTATACAAGAAGTTCACCAGGCTCGAATTTAGACCTCTTTCTTGACATTTTGACTTTCTAAATTCGGAACTTAAGTTTTCTTATTAGGTTTTTTAATTTTGACTTAATAACTTAACATTTGCTTAGTTACTCCTTAATTTTCCTTTTTGTTCTTTATTAGGGGAACAAGAGACCTTACCGTGGGTCGGCCGTCTCGTGGTTCGTTTTTGATTTAGTTTTAAAAACTACTGTCTAAGTTACAGCGACACACTGGCTTTTTACTTAGGATAATTCGATAATTGGTGATCCAGCAGGATTTAGTAAAGAGGCGAATATTTATAAATTAACGTAAGTGCATAACTTTGGGTAAGTCTTCCGATTTATATATTAATTGAATATTGGAAATAGTCTAATTCGCTTATACAAGCGAAATGGAACATTTCGCCTACGCATAAGAAAATTAAACGCAGGCCATTGGCTAGCATGACCAATAACGAAAAGGATCATGTAGTGCCAGTATGTGTGTCAAGCATCATCATATTGCGCATAGTATTTTCTATATATGAGCAAAGCGAGCGAAAATAGGAAAGAACGAAAAACAATATACAGAGCCCAATTTGTAGATCAAACATTAGGCACATTAATGCATATTGTTTTGACCAGTTTGTTTCTACGTAAACAGTGTAGTGTGTTGTCGCATTATACTAAAGCCTTGGTTTTCAAGAGAAAGCGGCGGAATTGCAATTGCGTCGCCGCATTCTGTTGGAAACCAAGGCTTTAGAATGGAAAAATGTTGAGTTGACAATAATTCTGATGGATTTATTATCAATTGGTCGAAATGGAGAATGTCAAATCACTGTTAAAGTGAGTTTACACATAGTTACAAGTATCTGGATTGTATCGGCACTTGTATAGCCACGTTTTCAACTTGCATATACATTTTTCCGACAAACTGCATGTAATTTATAACATTGTTCATTTGGTAATAATTTAAAAAACATACATTTATAAACTCCAAAATGTGTACTATGTCTTCTCACATTCAACAATATGTGTATAATTTATTCCAGAGAAAAACTTACAATGATGAATCAAGTCACAAAACAAAGACACAAAAGTATCCGCCCATGAAGTGATCATGTACGAAAAAGAGTAAATTTCAAGAAATTTAGATAAATATGCGCATGCAGAGTATCGTCCCAGCATTATGATTAGTTTATCGTATGCTTCGTTTAAGTAAGTTTCTTTCCAAAATGCCAAAAAAGCGTGAAACGAGTTTACCAGAGAGAAAATTGGTTATTTGTTTTTCTGAAAAAGAGTATTCGCAACGAAAAATTTCAAAGAAGCTTGGAATACCGCGAAGTAGAGTAAAAGACATTAATAATAAGTATGTATATGTACAAGTTACGGTATATTAATACAGAAACCGTGTACTAAATAAAAGAGAAGAAAGAAAAATCTTGAAGCGAGCGAAACTGAATCCTCATACTAGTGCTACAGAGATATACGCAGTAGTTCGCGAAAGTACTGGCAAAAATATAAGTATTGAAACAGTGAGACGAACGATAAGGAAAAGCGGATACCGTAGACGGGTTGCAAGAAAAAACCGTGGATAAATAAAACAAATAGGAAAAAGGGAATCGAGTTCCCTAAGAAATATGTTCACGAGGCTCAAAGGTTTTGGAATACTGTCATTTTTAACGATAAGTGTAAATTTGAAATATTTAACTCATCTCGGAAGCAATTTGTTTGGGGAAAGCCAGGAACTGAGTTCAGCAAAGAAAACCTGCAACCCAAATATGGATGGAATGATGGATCATTATGTTTATAACAATATTTTAAAGCATAATTTAAAATCCACTGCAGAAAAGTTAGGATTAGGAAATAATTTTGTCTTCCAACAAGACAACGATCCTAAACATTGTGCCAGAAAAACGAAGGAATGGCTACTTTATACTGTACATAAACTGCTGGGAAAACCTCCTCAGTCACCGTTCATGAATCACATAGAACAATTATGATCAGAATTAAAAAGGTCTTTAACTCAACATAACATTTCTAGCAAAAGTATGTTAAAACAACATCTTCAAGAAGAGTGGGACAAAATAAGTCCCGACTTAACAAAAAAACTTTTGCAATCAATTACTAAAATTTAATTTATAGTGTTGTAAAACTCCGGATATTTTTGTGCGCTTTATTTTATGTATATAATTGGAAATGCTTATTTTTTTTTAAATTTTTGAATTGTTTTTTTTTTTTATACCATATTAAACAGTACAAATAAATTTAATAGATAATAATTTTTTATTTTGCCTAAAGTTTCTGGGGGGGGGGGGGGTGGGCACTGGTGCCGTTTCGGGTTCACTGGGGCGGTCCTTGCCCACCCGTGCCCGTACCTAGCTACGCGCATGCGCTGCCCTAATATCCGTAGTAATTTTCAAGTGCGGTTTCACAGCTATGCTTTGCACGGAAATGAATTAACAAATGATTACTCTCGAGGTTATCAACTATCCGCATATATACATTAATCTTTCTAGCACTTTGGCAAGATATCATAGAATACTTATGGGTCGGTAATTGGATATAACATTACGTCTCGAATTCTTCGCAAAAGTCAATATATTCGCAAGTTTTCATAAGTGGGGAAAGCAGGAGGAAATGAGACATGTGTTAAATATATGAGAACGATACGGGCAGACGCATGGTAGAAGATTCATAATAAAACGAAGATACACATTGTCCAGACCCACTAAATTTGATTTTATCTTAGCTATAGCCAATATCATTTCGTCCATGCTAACAGAGCGAAATGCAAGGTCGGGGGTGGATAAGTCACCAGTGTAATGGTCTGAGGGCGTGAGATATCAGAAGAAATAGCTAAGTTATCTGGACGTAAAAGATTTTGAGATCATCTACACTTAAGGGGCATTCACAATTGTCTTTCAGCATCTCTTGCGCAAAACCTTAGATGTAAGATTAGGGTTTAGCTTTGAGCTCAAATAGTACCTCTTAGCCTTGCAAATAGCACAGGTAAAGTTGTTATGAGTTTTCCAATTAGAGGTGTTATTTTGATATTCAAAGAAAAATGCCATTTTTTAAGATAAATGATCAAATCTTTATATCATTATAAAGAGGAAGGTATGCCGTTAATAATGGAAAATAACATCAGCCAAATGACCACCACGACCACGCCTACAGGACCATATCCTTTTCATGAAATTTTCCATAACCAAATCGCACAGTGGTTGCCCTATGTCCTCGATAGTCTCACGAATTCCATCTTTGACGACGCTGGGCTGTTGGCGTAGACCTTCTCTTTCACGTGGCCCCAAAGGAAGAAGTCGCAAGGTGTTAAGTCAGAAGATCTCGGTGGCCAATTGTGATCACCTCTTCGAGAGATAACACGGTCCGGAAACTTTTCCCGTAAAAGATCAATGGTTTCGTTGCTTGTATGGCACGTAGCGCCATCTTGTTGAAAGTAAACGTTGTCCAGATCAATACCATCAATTCCGGCCATAAAAAATCATTAATCATCTGTCGATAGCGCAATCCATTCACCGTAACTGTTCCTCCAGCCTCATTTTCGAAAAAGTAAGGTCCAATGACCCCGCGGGACCATAAACCGCACCAAACAGTCACATGTTGAGGATAGACAGGCTTTTCAACAATAACTCTTGGGTTTTCCGAGCCCCAGATGCGACAATTTAGCTTGTTACAAAGCCATCGAGGTGGAAATGGGCCTCATCACTCAAGATGAGTTTTCGATGGAATTCGGGATCATTTTCATGCATTTGAAGGACCCAATCAGCAAAGACTCGACGTTGTTGATGATCGGCCGGCTTGAGTTCTTGTGTTAACTGAACTTTATAAGTCTTAAGACCCAAATCTTTATGCAAAATACTGTGTAATGACGTTTGTGGAATGCCTAATTCCAAAGAACGACGAGGAATAGACAAACCTGGGTTTTCTTCAACACTTTCGGCTACAGCAGCAATATTCTCGGCTGTTCTTGAGCGACGTGCACGGGTTTTATTCTTCACAATAAAAGATGGAGCTAAAAGGAACATCGTTGCGAGGTATAGCTGAAGACAGTATGCAGGCTGGACCTTCCGGCCAGGCCACGGAAAAAAGATCCGGATCTCAAAATGAAGCAGTGAGCAACAAAAGTTTAAGGAGGGGCAGTGTACTGAAGCTTGCACGGGTACTGAGGCTGTGGCAAAACGCGGCACGGTGACCAATTAAGCTAAAAAATCTAACCAACCCTAGTATTTTTACCTTAATAATGATCAAATGCATTCAGGTGAATCTCCATCATGCCTTTACTGCATCCGCTGTACTGAGCAAGTGATTCAAAAAAGAGAAACAAATTGTAGCCCTGATTCAGGAGCCGTAGATAAATGATGGATCAATTAAAGGGCTAACAAATGCAGGTAAGTTGGTATATGACAAACCCAGTAACAGGACAAAAGCTCGCATGCCAATAAACGGGGTGAGTCGCTTATTGAATTTATATTTTCAAATAACCTTCACAGGTCAACTTTTGCAAACTCTCTAAGGCAAGAGGTACTCGATATGACATTTGCAACCTATACAATAAGTTCTAAGGTTAGCAACTGGCATGTTTCAGAAGAACCCTCAATGTCAGATCACAAACCAATAAGATTTCACATTTTAACTGATTCCATTAAAATACTAGCATATCGCATTCCTTGGCACACAAGCTGGCATGCCTACAAAAGGCAACTAGCAGAACGCCTAAACAAATCCATCCGCTCTGTTAAAACAAAAGAGGATATTGAAACAGCTGTTAGTTGCATTCAATAAGCTGTGATGCCCTCATATTATGAGAATTCCCAGCTCAGGGCAAAGGTACGCAGGCTTTGCAACAAAGCGGAACTGCGATGAATACAAACAAGTCCTAACCTAATATAGTCGGGAAATCATGAGATTCAAAACTCGATCATGCAGGAAATTTACAGAAGGTATTACTGAAACACCTGTTTGTGCTAGAATCCACAAGATCTTTTCAAAAGGACCCTCTAACAAACTCCGAATACTAGAAAAACTGAGCTCTGGAGCTTCTTGTACAGAAATTTTACCAGGATCTGTAGTTAATGAGACTGAAGCGGACCACAACAGGAAAGATGATTGGAGCCAAAATCTTCACACTACATGCAATTAAATGGACCATCAGCTCATTTAATCCATACAAACCGCAGGTCGAAGACGAAATCTTCTCCGCTCTCCTACAATGAGGATTGGATGAAATCATACTAATCCTGATTAAAACTTTTAGAGCAAAGCATGGAGGTAGGTAAGAGTGAAATATATACTGAAGGTAGAAGGCAAACCTGAAGCCCAGCATAGGTCATATCGGTCCATAAGCCTGACTTCAAGTGCATTTGATAATACCTCTGTTAAGTCAATAATGCCAGTATTGGTTAGATAGACATGGAGTGAATGCAGCATATAATAGATAGATTCAGGCAATACTCTCCATCAGAATAATTAGAACGTAGCTATCTTGTGAGACACTGCAGTTTTACACAACCAGAGGTTGTGACCAAGGAGAAGTACTATCTCCTCTGTTGTGGTCCATTGTAGTTGACGACCTTTTAGTTCAACTAAGCAACCAAGGTATTGAATCTCAAGGTTATGCCGATGACCTTGTAATCATTACCAGAAGTAAATATGAGCACTTGCTTTCTAGAAAGCTTAAAGTAGCACCAAGTTTGGTGCAAGACTGGTGTGCTGTACACAAGCTATCAGTCAATCCCAACAAAACTACAATTATACCCTTTACCAAAAGAAGGATAATGGGGAACATAACTAACCCTTAACCCTATGCTATTTGGTAAGGAGGTCACAATGTCCAAAGAAGCTTAATATCTCATGATAACTCTCGATGATAAGCTGAATTGGAATTAGCATATTGACAGTAAGGTATTGACATAAAGGTACACTAATGCAGTAGAATCGCAGGAAACTGGCAGGCACAACATGGGGATTCAAGCGAAATATCATGCTTTAGATATACAAAGCAGTAGATAGATAATAATACCAGATAGGGAAGAAATCTGGTACATCGACGATTCTAAAACCGATAAAGGAGTAGGAGCAGGAATATCTGGCGTTAAGCCAAGAGCTAACATCTATCAAAGCCTAGGAAAATACGCCTCAATATTTCAGGCAAAGGTATATACCATCACTAGATGTGCATACGAAAACCTCAGCCGATCCTACACTGACAATAATATTTATATCTCTACAGATAGCCAAGCGGCTTTAAAAGCCAACTCATCACCTGAGATCAAAACGAAGTTAATGTGGGAATGCATCCAAGCATTAACAAATCTTGGCACATACAACCATCTAACACTTCAATGGGTGCCAGGATATTCGGGGATTTATGTAAATGAAAATGCAGGCTTACTGGCCAAAACAGAATATCCATGACCCTCATAGGACCAGAACCCCTTTGCGGTATTCCCTATAATACCGTGAAGCTTACCATGCAAAACTGGATCCAGAACCAAATGGACCAGAGATGGACTTCAATGACAGGATCCAGACAAGGCAAAAGATTCATCAAAAGAACTTCCTCAGAGAAGAGCCTGGAACTTTTATCACTATCTAGGAGTCATTACAGGAATTCTAACCGGACTCTGAAAAGATAACAAACACATCTCACCCACTGATGTGTAAAGGCTATGTCTCGAAGAGGATGAAACATCGGAGCACGTGCTGTGTGAATGCGAGGCCATTGCACAATGTAGATTCCAAGTTTTTGGCACTTCTTAAGGCCTGCTGACTTCGAAGAAATCTCTTCCAAAAAATACTACACTTCCTAGGAAGAGTAGGTTTGTTGGAAGAACTGTAATGTAAGCAGTGCACAATAAGTCAATGATGGCTGTAGTTCAAAGGCCTCTAAATCTAAATCTAGAGGATGTATACAATATTACAAATTCATGTGAAATAATAGTTTCTTCAAATTGATACAAATGATGATAAAAGATCAATTTTGTATTGGGTACTGTTAAATCAGAGCTGAGAAAAAGACATTATCAATATAGAAAAATTAATTTTAACACGAAAATGAATGGATCCTACGATAGCTTTTAATTTATTCCGAATCTCAGAAGAATTTATTTATTGACATACACAAAACCATTTTTAGTCGTCACAAAGTGTAGCTTCCGTCTCTGGGCATTTGATTCGCAGATCTTAGTATTGACGAATTTTTCCAGCACTGATTTTCGCAGTCTATTAAGTATTTTTAGAAATTCTTCCAGCTCAGGTAGTCGACTTTCTACGTGACGAATAGTGCATTCTTTGCTCGTTTTACAAAGTTCTCCAATAAAGAAATCGGGTATATTTAATCCTTTAGGGTTACCATACTTACTAGGACACACTAGCAGAAAATTGCATCAATATTAAAATGGACATTATAATTTTCAACTATCATGAATGAACCTTCTCGATGATAATAATGTACTCTCCATGAGGAAATACACATCGCAGAACATTTATGCAAACCTTAAATAATCTGGGAATTGAATGTGTTATATCTTAAAATCAATAGTCAAAGGAAATCAGAGTTTTGCTTCGAAATTTAAAAATTATTTTTCGTTTTATTACTAGCCCTCTACTTAAATCCTAATACTTCCCTCTTTGTACTTGGTAGACCACAAATAATCCCCTACTCAAAGATGCGTATCTAAAAGGGCGGAAATTTTTATCGAGTTATGAAAACATTATCTACACAAAACGCATGCGTTCACCTTTACATTTAATAAAAATGGTCTCCCAGAAAATTGAAAGGGGCGCTTTTATCCTATGTACTTGAAACCAACAAAATGGAGTGCATCAGTGCTTTCGGGGCTTTTTGTAAAAACATTATATGGTGTGTGGATGGAGAATGGTTTTCTACACAATTCTGGGCGGAGATTTTATAGACTTATCACAAGTATGATAATAATTCAGGGAGTCGATTAGATGTGTAACGGAAAGTACCCATGTAGGATAGTAAATGAAAATAGGAAAAAAATTGATGTCGTTGTAAGTATTTACATTTACTTGCCAACCTTGCTGTAAAATCAGTATTTATATAGGTTTTTAAGGAGGTAAGTAAAAAAGAGTAAAATTATGTGAAGGATACAGTTTTAAAGTTATAGAAAAAAAAACAATAAATGAGTGCAAAAAAGATGTAGAAGAAGCATGTTTGCATAATTTTTATTTTTGAATATATTATATACGTGCAAAAAAAAATATAATTTGCTGCTGATCATATCTAGGTATGTGTTCTCAGAGCATATTATAAGAAATCTTAGCATATACGCATAAAGAATCTAGTTGACCCAACTCTGCAGAACAATTAATCGAAGAGTCTCTTTAGCTAAAGGGTTTCATTTCGAGATTCCAAACTCCTTGTAGAAAAATCGCCTTAACCATTTTTAGGGTTCCGTACCCAAAGGGTGCCTATTACTAGGCCTTCGCTGTCCATCCGTCTGTCCGTCAGCGAGCTATATCTTATGAATCGTAATAAATAGACAGTTGACAGTTTCACAGAGTGTGTATTTCTATTGCCGCTATAACAACAAATAAAAAAATTAAATTAAAAATTAAAGGGGCCCCCTATACAAGAAAGTGACTCGCCGGTTTTTTTTTATTTTTTTCGAGATTTGTTCGATATCTTTTCGATAGCAGTGCATTTTATCGAATCCTGATCTGGGTTATTACTGTTCCTGTTCATGCAAGCGTGTTTTTTTATTAAACCAAACTCAAGGGATCCCATATGAAGAAAAGCACAGCACGGCATGAAGGAAAAAAGGAAAGGAATTAGGGATGTCTGTATATATATGTCACTCTTAAGACAGAATGATGATAAATTATTGCACATTCGCACAGTTCGGGATAACAAAGCATCACGTAATTTTACTGTACGGCTAAAAGTAATTTAAAAGGTCAAAAGATGTGCGCGGTTTGCAGCGCGAGTATTGCGTGCAGGAATCGTTCTACAAGGGATCAGACTAGATAATTCATCAGAGCATTGACCTTGCATATGGTGATAGAGGAAGGATATTCAACGTTCCAGTGATGCTCGAGTGAGTCGATTTGACAAGTTATTGTCAAATCGCCAATTAGCTTTAAGGCTGTATTTTGGACAATATCCAATGAAGATGAGGCTGGCCTTCCAAACACGGCCCAGATATGCGAATATGTATTTTCATTCTAGGTTCGATGTAGGACTTGTGGAGGAGCGCTAAATTCGATGGGCTGAAATATTTCTTACACCTTTTAAGAAATTGAAGAAATTTCAATGCTTCTTTGGCAATAGAGAAGATATGGTCTGTTCAGCTTAACATACAAGAAATAGTAATACCTAGCATGCCTAAAGACGGTGTAAATTAGTGCTCGGAAGTGGAAAAATTATGATCTTGCATTGAATTCAACGTGCTCCAAGCGAAGCTATTATCAAGGTCGTTATTCAATGTTCAAATCATGCAATCTCGATTGACACAGCTAGAGTCCTCAAGAGTGAAAGGAGTAAGCGAAATCACGGGTACTGTCATCGGCAAAATTATGGATGGGATTGAAAGTAAGAGAAAGCAGATCAGTAATGGCGTTTATGAAGAGAAATGGAGAGATATCAGAGCCCTGGGTACACCGGTATTTATAGGATGAGGTTCTGAAGAAACGCTATCTAGTACAACGCGCAGCTATTAGACGTCCAGATAAAAACTTTCAATCCATAAAGGAAGAAGAGGGGAGAGACCAAGTGCTTTAAGTTTGGCTGCCAAACTCTATCAAAGGCCTTTGAAATATCTAGATTAATGATTATGGACTCCCCGAAATTGTGAATACTATACGGTTCCAAGGTTCCGTAAGAAAAGTTAGCAAGTCTCCAGATGAGCGTCCCGTCCAAAAGCCATATTGGCGATCGTTGATGAGTTGATTGATTTCTAGATACTGCATTAATTTGGAAAGAATTGAAATGATTGCAATTGGTCGACAATTTGAGGAATCGCTACCCTCTCCTTTTTAGAAATAGGCTGAACGTGAGTTAGTTTCCAAGCTTAAGTGCATATATGAGATCAGCCTGGCTGTTCACTTTGGCGTATACCGCAGGCGGGAACCAATCCGTACTGACGTACGAAACGCCCTCTTTTTGCAAAGAAATTTCATTGTTAAATATTTTTCGATGTAAAAAGTGCTTTTTTCAAACAATTCACGAGTTATGAATTTAGCAGCAAGCTCAGTCAATTTCATATTGACCAAATTCGCTATGAATTTATTTCATAGCAAAACTTTCTATGAAATGCTAGTCCCACATAGGGCTAATGTTGCTAGGCATTCCAGTAAATACATACTATTTCGCCTCATATAATTCATACTTAAAAGTTATTTTAAGTGCATATATGAGGTCAGCTTGGCTGTTCACTTTGGCGTATACGGCAGGCAGGAACCAAGCCGTGCAGATGAGTATACGGTTCCTGCCGATACGAAACGTCCTCTTTTTGCAAATAGATTTCTTTTTCAAAGATTTTTTGCTAGATTTTTTTTTTTTCAGTTCATCAAAGCAGTACGGCAGTGATTCCAGGAAAACTCGACGTTATTTGCTAGATCTAGGCTTTATCTTTCTAAAATAGTCACAATCTAAAGAACTGGGAATACCTACCAACAGGAATTTGATTTGAAAAAAATCAATTTTTACAATTTTTTTCAAGCTTCAGAGCTAATATCTCCATTCCAATACATTTATTTTTATTTTTCTCGAAGTTATTTACTAGACCTGTTCCTTACCTTTAATTTAACATATAAATCATTATTCTGCTACAAATCGTTTGCTAGAAATTAGCATTGAAAAATGGATGAAACTTGCAAATATTGGTACTGACTCCTCTTAAACATTTCATGGTCACTTGATTTTATCGTTTGGTACGTAGCTTCAAAGAAACCATGCTCTGGTATTTGCAAATATATTTCCGGCACACAGAAATTCCGTTTCTTTAATTGGCTTAATGTCATTAGCATTATAATCCCATATGTAGTAAAAGCAACTACTTTTCCAATTTTTTTCGATTTTTCATATTTTTCCACAATCAATTTCAACACCTCATTGAAATCTTTTCTTTCGATAGTTCAGGTACCTTTTATTGTTGTATTTCACGATGCTGTCATTCTGTTATAGTAGGCATTAATGCCAATGCTGGGAAAATTTCGTTGCCGATGATAATGTCGATACTGATGTCCGATGCCACCATTGTGTTTCGGCCTTTAAGGCCCTTGAATACATCTCTCGTACGGATGTGTACTGGCTCTTGAACACATCCACATAGGGCGTATGTAAAACAGGAGTCTGCGAAGTGGGGGGAAAACGAAAATTTGATGCGAATCTAGCAGCCAGAATACAAGCTTTCTCTAAGGAGACAACAACCACTTCACCATTGTGTAGTAGCGAAGGTATAGAGGAAGTGCTGAAGTTGTTTCTGATGGTTTTGACCAGGAACCAGAGACCTTTACTACTTTTGCGGCTTACCAAAATTCTTTGTCTAACATTCTGGTCAAAAAGAAATTTTTCTGCCTGGATAATTGACTTGCAGGGGTTCCGTGCAGTCTTGTAGACTTGTTTAAGTTCTGGACATGAATGCAATTGATAGGCGCGAAAAGCAGACTCTTTCGCGTTTATTGTTTGGTTGGACTTATCGTTAAACCAAGAGCGATTTTGCTGTTTTTGAGATCTGTTGTAGGAATACAGAATGTATTCACGCAAGCTAAGACTTAGAATGTTACTAAGGTCTAATGAGCATTCATCAGCATCCTTGAAGCAAACCAATCAATAAGATACTGATTGAGACTTTCCTAATCAGCAGTTTTATAGTGCCATAGTGTACCGGCTTTAATTCATTAAAAAAAGTGACATTTGTCGTTTTGAGATTTCTTAGAGGTATTTTCGAGAATTGCATTTCATGTCTGACCATTTTTGTTTGATGCAGGAAATAGTTATGAAGATTAAATATAATAGATAGGCTTACTTTTGTAAATCAATGAAATTTACATTAATTGCAGATTGAGAAACACTCAATAAATGTAAATGATATTATACAGTACAATTACGCTCATATTTATATGGATTTCTTTCATTTTTAATTTTATCTAACCTGACATATTATTAACCTAGTAATAATAACCTAATATATTATTAAAATGGTCGTACATATGTACATACATGCTCTATACTTCGAATTCCAATAATTTATGTTATTTAATCTAATATATTATAGGTATTTACGTTTTGTCGGTGTGGTTCGAAAAGGACTGCTATCGCACAATTTTCGTTTTGCTCACACTATTCGAAAATGGCCGATATAGCAGAAGAAATCGAATGCGTATTGACTATTGAATATTTCTTTCGAAGAGCTTTAAAGTAATCAGTCACTATCGAATCTCCATAGCGAACGGTTGTTACTTTGTGGTTGTAAATCCACCCGGCCGACTTTCATTTATTTTCCACCTTCCAAAATTTTACATTTTGAAATATAGAAATGAAAGAAATGAAAGATTAAGGGAAAATGGCGGACGTGCTGATGTATGTCACTCTTAAACCTTCCCAGATTGTATGCCGTAGGAAAAATAGACGATGGAAGATTGTTCCCCATACGCACAGTTGGGATGAGAAAGCATGACGGAATTTTACTGTACGGCCGAAAGGATTTTGAAGGGTGAAAGGATGTGCGCGGCTTGCATCGCGAATAGAGTGAAGGGATCATTCTATAAGGGATTAGACTAGATATTTCATCGGAACATGGACACACATGTAGCAATAGAGGAGCGAGGGGCATCCGACATTGCATGAGCTTGAAGGCTCTCTTCTGCACAATGTCTAATGAAGCTAAGGCTGTGCGACCAGCCCCATCCCATATATGGGAATTGTATTCCGTTCTAGGTCTGATATAAGACCTGCAGAGGAGCGCTAGATTTGACGGGCTGAAATATTTCTTACATCTTTACACAACAGAGAAGATGTAATCTATCCACCTTGGCTTGCTGGAAATATTACTGCCAAGAATGCATATCGTAAATCAGTGCTCCAATAAATAAATGGGAGTGGAGAAATTATGATTTCTTTTAAAGATATGAGTCTTTCATCATTCTCCAGGCGAAACAAAGAAGAAAAGTTCGCCCTTGGTTATCGTACTCTTTTCGTCTGGAGCAAAAACACATAATTCGTTTTGCTATTTTATTACCATTTTGTCGTCCAGATCAAACTGACGTTGTAAGCAACTGCACTCATATCCTGTAATTATTGCTTAAGCAACTTAAAAGCAATTTCTATACATTTATATTCCTCAAATATATATATGTTAACTGAAAGATATCCTGTAATCATCGCGCTGTGATTTTTCATCTCAATGTTTGCTGGGATTTAACTAATGATTGTAGTGCCATTCGGACAAAAATTAATTGCCTCCCAGTAAGCAATGCAACAGAGTAAGTTATTTTAAATAACCAACATGACTATCAGTTTGTGGAAAGTGAGGCAGTCGTAGTACCAAATATATCCGCAGATGTATTAATTTCTCCGAAGAGTGACATTCCGAAAATGGAGGGTATTTACTGATATTTACATGCAAAAATTTGAGCGTCAAGATGGATTAAGCTTATTTATTGGTTACGGGACGTCATAAGTGAATTACCAGGAAATTAAGAGCAGTTCAAACAATATTTGGATGGACATTGCAAGGTCCAGCATAGGCAAGTGGTGGCAAATTAGAAGGTGAACACGTGGAAATTGTAAGTAAAGTTTGAGATAATTTATTTTGGGCATATAATATAGAACAAGGCCTCAGAAATTTGTAGAGCCTTGACAATTTAAGAATAAAAAATGATTCTCAAGAATCTGCGGAGGAAGCTATTCGGACAGCCAGAAAGTGTGTTGTTAAGAGGCAAGACCGTTATAAGTTTATTTACCTTGACGAACTATTGTTTGACTGCATAATAACAAAGAATTGGATTTATCTTGTTTAAGGTCTCATATGAGAGGGTTGGGTCGTGTGTCTGGCCGGCTGCAGGAATATGACGCTACTATGAAAGAGTTTATCTCAGCCGGGTTTGCTGAACCTGTGTTTTAGGAATACTAAGGTGTTCAAATTGTTTATCTGCCTCATAGACCAATATACAAGGAAGAAAGCTCTACTACACGCTTACGCATTGCTTTTAACGATTCTGCACATGCGGAGAGTATGCTTTCGTTAAACGATCAGCTGCTTACTGGTTCCAATTTATTGCCATATATCCTGAAGATCTTGCTAAAATTTTCGATTAGGGAAAGTGGGAATGGTTGCAGATATAGGAAAGGATTTTTTGCAAATTGTACTAGCGGAAAACGTTAGAGACACCCATCGATTTATATGGATTTCCGATACTCAAAGCGTGGTTAATAAGCTCCCAGCTACCAAATATATCGAATGACGAGATTAACGTTCGGAGTGACTCAAGCCCATTTCTCCTTTCGGTAACATCTTGATTCTGAGAGCAGTAAATATCCAGACACTTGTCGACTGCTTTACGAGTCCTTCTACATGGATGATCTTGTTTTGTGTACTACATATGTAAATAGCAGAATCAAGTTATACAACGAATGCATATGGATAGAGCTGTCATGAACTTGCAAAAGTGGAACTCCAACTGTGAAGTGATACGACGCCTGTATGCAGCGAATAGTACTGTAGCAGCACAAAAAGTACTGGGTCTATTCTAGTGTGTTACAAGTGACCAATTATCAGTCAATATGCAACCTGTAGAACAATTTATAAATGAACAACGTGGACGAGAAAGAACAAAACGAAACGTTCTTAAGATAATTGCCAAATATTCTGGCCCTCTAGGAATGCTCGGACCAGCCGTCATTCGTTTGAAATTAGATTGGGAGAAAAGCTGCATGATTAAGTGGAAACATATTTTAAGAGACCTTCTTGAACTAAAAAATTTCGGAATTCTAAGATACATTTCAGATAGTGAATTGATTTATAGAGAAGCCCAAATTTTTGCTGATGCGACTCCGAATGCCTACGGAACCATTGATTTTGTAAGAAGTAAAGGTGCTGGTGAGGAAGGCTAGCATTTCCTTCCTTTGCGCTAAATGAAGAGTAGTACTGCTAAATTTGTGTGAATCAATTGACTTGACAATTCAATGCAGCTAGATTATCCAATTACTTGAAACGTTCGTTAAAGATAGACTTAAGGGATTATCATACGTGGTTTGATTCAGAGATCAGCTTGCATTGGATCAGGGGTGATACAAAAAAATAGAAACCTTACGCTATGTGCCGAGTTGAACAAATAAGATAGCATACCGAAGCCGTTTTGTGGAGGCACTGTTCCGGAAAAGACAACCCAGCAGATTTGTTGACAAGAGTCAAGAAGCATCTCAGCTCGAAATTTAGTGACATCTGTTCTTTGGGCGGGAAGATCCCATTGGCTGAAGGAGATCTATGGCGATAGCAAAAACGTTCCTCTTATTCTTATTGCTCTAACTTCTTTACTTGCAGAAAGGAATGTACCCATCGAAATATCTGAAAAGATTTCGAATGCTTCTCAGTACAGTTCTTGGAAGCATTTGCTGCAGGTCACCGCCTATACGTATTAAGATTTGTTTAGTTCATTCTCAAAAAACTGCATTCACAGAGCAAGTATTTGACAGTTGAACAAATTTATAAGGCTGAAAATTATTGGATCCATTCCTGGACTTTTGAGAGTTAAATGTAGGTAGCAATTTTTAAATGAAGGTATCAACATAATACATCCAATTATTTTGCTTAAGTCATCCCTTATTAGTGAGTTTATCGTCCACAATGCTCACCAGCGATTATTGTCGGAATCATGGCTATCATGAGTAATGACTTCGGGAGCTCATTTATATTTTCTTGTTTGCTGCTTTATGTTCCGGGTGTTACCTCCCAATGTCCCTGCTTTATTGTAGAAGAATTAGTGTTCTATAATTCAAATGTAAAAAACGCTCTACTTACTTCGGAGAACGAGTTTTTTGGTGCTTGTTTAAATTATTTCTTAGAATGGATATATGTACCGGTAAGTCAGAGTCTAAAGATAATTGTAAGAATACTTTATTATTACTTTTTATATTTGTTTTGAATGTAAAGAAAGGTATGATCTTACCATTTATGTGAAAACGACTTTTTATCTAACATTATTAATAAGTAAGTATTTTTGTTATTTGTTTGTGAAATTTGACATTTATTGCTCTACACTGTAAAAAATATTAGGACTATTCCCTAAATTTAAGACCAATTTTTCCCTAAAGATAAATGTAAGTTTCTCTGACAGAAAGGGAAAATCAGTTTAATTTCCCCAAATCAATGGAACATTCAATGAATTTAGGTATCTGGCGCCAGAAAACCTCTAAAGTACGTCAAATTGACTAAATGTTAAGCTCTCTTGGATATAAGGAAGAGAACATTCAATGAATTAGGTATTATGCTACGTTTTTTATGGAAATATATTTTCGTTTATATAATTCACACATTGTTCTTGAAAACAAGTCATATATTATTTTTCAATATTTTGTTTAAGCGTCCCAGCGCACCAACATAACATCCAAACTACTAGTATGGACCATAAGAAATGAGCTATTCAGCTCATTCTTATGTTTTTTTAAAAGGTGGTCTTCTTTCACCTTCTCCTATGGTGAAGAGTGGTGCGGTCCTATCACCTATTACCTACATTTTAGGGAATATTCCCTAAATTTGGGGAATAGTCCCTACATTTTAGGAAGAAAAAACAAAACAACAATTTAAAATTCCCTCTATTTTAGGGAATGTTCCCAATATTTTAGGGAATATTCCCTGAAATGCAGGGAAAAAAATAAAAAAATAAACTTGAAAATTCCCTACATTTTGGGCAATATTTCCTAAATTTAGCGGAGAAAAACAAAAATTCCTTATATTTGAGGGAGGAAAACCTACCTATATTTTAGGGATAAAAACCTAAACTTAGTTTTCCAAGGTGAGGCTTTCCCTAATCTTATCGACAAATGCCTAACCTGTGTGGTACAAATTGTTGCCACTCAATTTAGGGAATTATTTTTTACTGTGCATAATCCCTAATTCACTGCATGTGAACCACCCTATTACTGATAGCATGAAGAAGTTGCCTAACTTTTCAAAATTTTGTCAAAGAGAGAAGGGTGAGCAAAATTTGAAAATCAATTTAAAAATTAGAAAATTAGAAAACAAGAAGATATTTTATTTCATAACTCCATAAATTTACTTGCTAAGTACGAAACAGACGCTTTTAATTTAGCCACCTACCGCTTCGGGGATGTCGGAACCCCATCTCGTTATCAAGGCACACACAAAACTTTACCATTAGTAAACTATCTTTTGGAGAAAATTTTCTCAAAATCTTAAACGAGATAATTTAAACCATTCTCAATGACAGCAGCCCCACTTATCCCCAAACCAAACGCCATCTTTGTACGGTTAATATACAAAGGAAATTTTCCGGCAGTAGTCAGTGGGGTTTAAATGAATGGGGCGCCCGGGCGCCTTTTTAGCAAACAGGTTAACGGCGAAGTTCAGCAGTAACTTTGAACTGAGAAAAGAGCTCTGCATCCACTTAAGCTTTTAGTGTTTGTGCGCGTAGATATAATCGATGAAGTTATGTGTCAAGCACCGCAAAAATTATCATGCTGGCCACCTCCTTTGTAACATCCCTCTTTACATAACAATTGGATTTTTATAATGTCGTAAATCACGTGATGCCACTTAACAATTCATATTAAGCGTGAGATGAACAACCCTCTGGAAAGTAAATATCCTTGTCAATGGGAGCAACCCTATTTTTCCAGGCAAGATATTTCAAAATCACTTAAGGATAAGATAAAAAGAATTCCTTATTGCTTTGGGGAGATAAAAATTCTTCCGTTTCTTTCATCCATACTGTTTTAATGTTGTTCTTGCTATAATATATGTGTACATACATAATTATGTATATATTTTCATCTTGTATTTTCATCATGCACTGAATCGACAGGAGAATAAAGGAAAAACAATGAGAACATATTAACTTTTGCGTGGTCTTTGAAGTTGCACACAGCATAATAAATGCGTATACTTTGAACTTTTAATCAAATCTACTACAGAAATTCCTTGTTCCAGATGATTTAAATATTAACTAGTTACGTACATAGTGAAGAGAGGCTAAGATTATAATGCCAGAATTCGTAATAGTTGTTATGTTTTAACTTTTGTTTTGTTTTGTTTTTTTTTACTTCCATAAGTTACATAGCTTTGCCAAGAAGGAAAACTAGTTAAATCGGCATGAACAGTTAAAAGGAGATGGAAAGGGTTGATGTGAAAGAAGGAGGAAATCTTAGGTCACGATAGTTAATTGGGGAGAGTATGCAAAACAGGCATTTTATTCGAATTTGATTGAAATTAGCGAACCAGTAGTACTTTTATCAATTAGCTTTTATGCGAATATGAAGTAAACACTTTTCTTGCACTTCTATTTGTGGTGAATTATGTAGGGTAGTATCTCTGGCGCAGAATAAACCGCACTAAGGAACGAGAACAGCTGACGTTAAAAAAGAAGGAAGAAAGTTTAAAAAAACTTACTGCAATAAAGTAAAGTAATGAAAAAGTTATAATAATTGGTCTATTGATCTGTGGTAGGCCATAAAAAAAAACCATACTGATGAGACCTCTCTGATCGCTGGGTCGAAAAGTTCGATATTTTTTCTGCATCTCTCAATTCATTTTGTTTGCAAAATAATTGCGGGGGGGGGGGGATTTTCTTTTTTCCAATAAATTTCATTCTAATAAAAACGAAAAATTTCCAGCTCAATATTATTATACTCTAGATGAAAATAAAAGTTAAATAAAAAATAAAATAAAAGTTTTGTATAACAACACCAGGAAAGGGTTGCCCAATTTAGTTCATTTTTGAAACTATATTTACTATTTTTATGAAAACGGTGAGTACAAAATTTTAGCTCTCTACGTCGATGCATTCTAAGGCAGTGTCCAAATATACAATGAAAACCCAAAGTTTTGTAGGTCTTATTTTCGAACTTAAATTTACTTTATTTTAAAAGTAGAAAATTTTTGTCTAAAAGACTGAATTTGAAACAAAAAATGTACAATAAATTTGCAAATTGCATTTAAAATGCAGAAAAATTGCACTTTTCGACCCAGCGATCAGAGAGGTCTCATCAGTATGGTTATCTCAGATCGTCTACCTTAGAGGTTTAGTGGAGGTCACACCAATTTCCCATATAAATACTTTTTTAAATACTTACCCATAATATGGGTATTTATATTATAAATACTTTTTAAATATTGTTTTTTTTTTTAATAAATTTCACTCTTTTAGAAAAATACACTTACACTTATAAATTCTGGTTTATCCGAGTGCCGCATGGCTAGAAGGGGGAACAATCACCCAATTTGAAAATAGAAGTGAGTAATCTGGCTACTATATAATTCATACTTGCTTTTTCTAAACAGTATTTATATGGAAAATTTCTCTGATCTCCACTGAACTTCTACGGTAGGTGATCAGAGATAACAATACTGATAAGACCTCTCTGATCGCCTGGTCGAAATGTTCCATTTTTCTTATTTTAAAATGCCCGTATACAAATTTACTCTAAGTAAACACGTTCTGAGATATCGTGGGGATGGACAGACAGACCGACAAACTGACGGAAACACGGGCAATCGGACGGATTGAGGGACATGCAAAAATCAAAATAACTTTCAATACTCGTATTATGCGTGGGTGTCCAACCCATTTTGTCTACCATTATTATTTTTGTGCATTACAAACGGAATGACAAATTTAGTATATCATAAGATTTCATCTAGGATAAAAGTAAAAAACTCAACACAAAGGTGAGCAAACGTAAAAACGTAAGATCAGAACGTTTCAAAGTTTCAATGTTTTGAATGCAAAAATGATCTGAATACAGACACAGAAATACTCTCTTAAAAATATTGGATGTGATAAATGGTATCATTTAAAATGTACCAAATTTAGTAATATACCTTTTATAAAAGCAGAAGGGAAAGAGTTTATTTGCATTTTCTATATGTGACTGAATGCCAAATAACTGGCAAAAGTAATCCACTCTAACTGTGACAGATGTATAATTAATAAGTTATTTTTTATTTTTTCATTTTAGATTGAAGAGGGTAAAGGCAGGATTTTTTTCTTGAAGCTCCATCCTTACATATTATAAAATGCAACTTCCGTCTATATGTGTGTCGTTATTGGGCTTATAATTCGAGATCCGCTAATCCGATTTTCACGGATGCTTTTAGTTTATATATATGTTTTCTCCCAGGTTTTAGTATCTATAGGTACCATAAGGAATAAGCAGTGACGATTTTACTGAAACAAGTCGGTGAAAAACCGCCTGAGAAGAAACATTTTTGGCATATGTTGCCTAAACCGTTAGAGACATATTAATGCGTTGTATGGGAAATGTCTTGCATATAATACATCCTACAAAATGGTCCGTAGCTGAATTTGTTTATCTTTAAAACCAACCTACAAAAAGGGGTTATATGCTGCAGTTGATTACATGGCGCTTTTCCTTTAATTTTCAGTGACAGCTGACCACCATCAATTCAATTCAAGTTATTTACATGCTTCCATATATACATCTGCTTTTGTTATTGCAAATACAAATTATCTGCATAATATAAAACAAGATTAATATGATTTTTACCGGGTAAACTTTATTGGTTCTAGAAGGCTATTTTTGGATTGTCTAGTACAACAGCAAACGCGAAAAAAAATGGTTTTCGTTATTTTATCACACACTCTTGAACAAATACAAATTATGGCTTACATAGTAATTCGTCCGAACTAATCTGATTTTTTCAACTCTGCCAAAAAAATCTGTTTTTCTCAATCTTCCCATTTCTTATTTCTTTTCATTTTTGAAGTGTTGTTTTGTCGAGTCACTCAATTTCGTTATTTGGGACCAGTTGAAGAGTCAAACCAAGACTTAAAATTTTTTTCCCAAATTCAATAATTAATTGTGTGATGAAATAACGAAAAAATTTCTATGTTTAAATTCCCGCTGAATATAACATTAAAATGGAATGTACGCAAAACATCCAAATACAGTGTGCTTCTTCGAAATATATGTATCAGTCCAGCTTCATAAGACATCTATTTTTATTGCACCCTCAACGATCTCAGAAATAAGAACGAAATAATCCGAGGCGTCAAATTTTTGACTGCAGGGGACTTTCGACAGACATTTCTTCTTTACTTCAATTTAGAAATGGAACTGAAAAGTTTTTGAAAATACTAACCTGTGCCAAAATATTAATAATGTCAGAATAGAGTCGAAAAAATTCATTCCGAAAATACTAACTAAAAGTTGATTTTTATTTAAAAAATCAAAAATAAAAATCGGGAAATGGTTTTTAATTTAAAAATCAAAAGCTGATTTTTTTTTAAAAAATCAACAAAAAATCTAGACAAATTATTATTATACCTTAGATGAAAGCCCGTATGTAATTTCCATCCACTCCCATCTGTCGTACAATCTGCGGCATATTGCGACCCATATTTAATATTTTTTAAGTATTTTTCACCCGAAAAACAAGTTTATGAAATGGAAATCATTTTATGATTTTTATTTTCGATTTCTAAAATAAAATTCAGTGTTTGATTTTTATTTTTGATTTTTAAAAAAAAATCATTTCAGATTTTTATTTTTTATTTTTAAATAAAAATCAGTTTTTCATTTTTATTTTTGATTTTTAAATAAAAATCAGTTTTTGATTTTTATTTTTGATTTTTACTTTTAAAAATAATTTGCTCATACGACTTTTTTTAAAACATTCATAACCGTTACGGTTTCTGGTATAAAAGTATGTTTTATCATAAATTTTAGTTGGCAGTAGTTGGTTATTGCAAAATTTGGGTTGAATAATTTGTTAAAATTCTATCGGAAACTTATTTGTAGGTGCAATTATTTTGTTTTGTGTAATTTTTTAATTATCGGAAGACGAATTGATTTATTTTTATTAATTTTTTGTTCATTTGATCATTTTGTATACCAAAGTCTAAGTAGAATTTGTACCTATTATATTTCAAAATAAAATGTTATTGATAATAACTTTTAAGTTTAATTAATTTTCTCAACCTAATGACCTTTCAAAATGCAATTATCGAAAACAGAAAGCCACGGGTACAACCTTGGGCTATTCATTATCGACTACTGGCTGGCTAATTAAGACTTTTTCCGCTTTTCTTCAAGAGTTCATTTAATAGATTTAATTCATTGGGAAATGTTTTTGTGGAGACATATAATAAACAAATAATAGAATAATGTAATTCAATTTTTCGATCTCCTGTACATTTCTTTTAGAATGTAATCAAAATCAGAAACTCAATAGTGTTCGATAATTTGAAACACAACCGTACCTACATATAAAATTCAACAGCTATTTCAATCTATGGCTGTGTTCCAAATCTTGAGAAGTGCTTCCATTTTGATGATACGAATTCAGGAATATTATTGGTAAGAAAGATCGTAACAATTTCTTTGGAAAGGGCGACATGTTTTCCGTGCAATGAGCTTCCAATTGCGAGGGAGTAGGGTCTTACAAGGCAAAGTTTATTATTTGCTTCTATCAGCTATTTGTATTTCTGAATTAAAAGTGTGTCGAAAAATATCCTAAATTTAGTTGGTAGGTATTTAAGTTTTTTTCATAAATTCTAAACGAGGCATCTCAAGTAAGGCTTTGATTCTAATTAAAGGAGCCTTAATAACCCTTCGAAATGTATAAACGTAATATACCTGAAAAACCAAATGATGCAGAAAATGTGTATATTCGAATATTATTGTACCCTAAATAATTATAGGTCATCTTAAGTTTGTCATTCCGTTTGTAACGCATAGAAATAATTATAGTAGAGCAAAATGGATTGGACATGGACATTCGCGCATAATATTAAAAGTAATTTTGGTTTGTGCATGGCTGTGTGTTCGTCCGTCCGCCCGTCCATCTGTCTGTTCATTCACCCGTCAGTCTGGGATCTGCCCATCCTAACGATAACGCGACAACGCGCGTGCGCCTACAGTGGAGAAAATTTGTACACGGCGTTTTCATTAGTAAATACAATTACTAAAAATGGACTTAATAGGAGAACGCCTTCTTCGTGTCGCATTGCAAAAATTTAGGTTTTTACCATATACTGTGAAAATGATCAGTGCTAGACGTTTTTGTTGTACTGAAGAGCTCCACAGAATATAAAATTTTATGAAATTGGTAATAATTATTTGTAATGTCCGTCGAACCGTTGTAGAAATAAATGCAAAAAAAAACTTTAGCAATAAAAATTCCACATATGGGTTACCATACGAAATTACATACAGGCATATTCATCTAGGGAATGATAAGAATTGGTCTTAGACCAATTCCTGCTTTTTTACTTGTTATTTCTAGCTTTTTTGCACAGGTAAACTGGCCTGCATAATCATCAAAAGCCAGGAGTGTGGACTATAAATTACAAATAATTACGCTGATTTAGTTGAGCTATTGCATGTCCGCAGTTGTGGACTTTTCGGAAGTTCTGTCAAACAAGGAAAAGGCTACAATTCGACCAATTCTCCCTAGTATAGATGAACGACCATATATAATTTCATATGGTCACCCATCTATGCACGTATGATTTTTGAAGTTTTTTTTTGCATATATTTCTAGAAAGCTTCGTCGAACACTAAAAATGATTATAACCAATTTCATATAATTTCTTATTCTGAAGAACTTTTCAGTACAATACAAACGTATACGATAAAAACCTAAATTTTTGTATGGCAACACTAAGGAGGTGTTCCCCGATTAAAAAGAGTCAGTACTCAGCAAAAGTTTCAATTTAGAGAGCAGCGAACCTGTAGGCAATAAAATTCACTGTACGTAAGTTTGTGTCCTAAAAGTGAGAAAATTCATGTAAAATTAGCCTAGACCTAGACCAAAGACCACTTTAGAGATATCTAGCGTAAAATACAGAAACCCAGCATGCGACAATTTAAAGTGAAAAATGAACATTTGCAGTTCAAATAAATTGAACATTTTTAACAAGAATTAACTCTCCTAAATTTTTTTTTCGCATAATTGTTAAATGTACTATTTTGCTTTGTATTTCAACAACTCTCCACGGAATATTTCAATTTCTAGTCGGTGAAATATCGCGAGAAAAAACAAGTACTATTAGAGTCAAATAAATCAAAAAAAGCGCAACTAAACATGAAAAAGCTCACTAAGAGAAATTTGATTTAAAAACTTCAATTTTTACCATTTCTTACAAGTTTCCGAGCTAATATCTGCGTTCTAATGTAACTTTTTTTATTTTTGCCGACGTTATTTACTGCTTCATTACCTTTAATTTAAGATATCTATCATTATTCTGCTAGCAATAGTTCGCCAGAAAGTCGCTTTGAAAAATGTAAGAAACTTGCACATCTTGGTACTGACTCTTCTTAACACTATGTATTTTAGATCGAGCAAACACAAAAAGTTATTGTATGGGGACCCCCTTTAGTTTTTAACTTTATTTTATTTTTATTATTTATTGTTATAGCAGCTATGTATTACTCACTCTTAAAAAAATTCCATATGTGTTTACCTTTTACGGTTCAAGAGATACAGCGATTGTTAAGGTCGAGAAAAAATCACGTTACCTGTATGGGGGCCATCTTTAATTCTTAATTTTAATTTATTTTAATTATTTGCTGTTATAGCGGCAATAGAAATACAAACTCTGTGAAAATTTCAACTGTCTACCTAGTACGGTTCATGAGAGACAGTCCGGTGACAGACAGACGAACGGATGGACGGACAGCGGAGGCTTTGTAATAGGGTTCCGTTGACACCTTTTGGTTACGGAACCCTAAAACTATACTACAGAAGTTAAAAGTGACGTTTGGGAAAATTTGCCTGAAGCAAAATATAAAGAAAAGAAGTTTCATTTGGGAATCTAGCAGAACTCCTAAGTTGATATAGGCTCCGCATAAATCTAAAATTTCTTTAAAAAGGCCATGAGCACAGTAAACTTGGTATCTAGTTACCGTGAGGACAGACAGACGGACATGAAAAAAATAAAATAACTTTTAATAAGCCATTTAAACAAAGTTAAATAAAAGCACTTGTGTTGTTCCAAAAATATTATTTATTCGCGTTTTATAAACAAAACGACGCGTTTCGCCCTACTGAGGCATCATCAGGTTAGGTATAAACTAACTAGCTGATCTGAGGTTACAATTATTTTTTCTGGTTGTTTAAGCTGCTGCAGAACTAAAAAAAGAACCTATTGAACCCTTACCTTGAGTAGGGGGAATTCGCTAATTATAATCAAAATTTATTACTGCCAATAGCTATACATGTGATTGATTTTTATAATCAATAATTGCTTACAACTAAACTTTACAATAATTAATTTGTCCCAATTTATTTTTATTCATAAGTGCTTACTGCACATAATATTGAATGCCATTGCCGTACGTGAATTTCTTAATTTAATCAGTATGACCTCAGCAGTAAATATTTCTTCGCAGAGGTGAATGCCATTGCTCTAACTTTTATGTTTGCTGCGTAAACACTGGTATATTAGCGGATTTTGAACGGTCTATTTGAATACTCATCTAATTGATAGTTGAGAAAGAGAACGTGTTTGTGTAATGATATTGCTTTCTTCATCTCGAATTGTTCATACTTATCTAAAATAATTCCTCCTTTCTGTTGTTGTAGTAACTTTATGTTATTAGTATTCGTGTTATGGTTCGTTTTTCTTAAATGTTTAGATAAACCTGGTTTTTAGCTCCAGAAATATGTTCGAAATATCTAGTTTTTCTTTTTCTTTTTCTTTTTCCAATATATAACCCTGAACAGTCATCACAGCCGATTTTATATACCCCACTGCGGTCTATGGTTTCTACATAGTTTAGGTTCATTCTTATTGTGTAGGAGGAGAATTTTCAAGTTCCTCTTATTAAAAAATGGTGGTTGGACATCATACTCCGGAAGTATCCCTTTTACTTTTTCTGATGTACCTTCAATATAGGGTACTTTCCTCCACTTATCTATTTCAATTGTCTTATCTTGTTGGTAGATTATGTTCGTAGCACGTTTTGTTGCTTTGATTCTAAGTAAATCATAAATTTTTCTTTCTTTACATCTGTTATTGACAGCTATTTTAGTAATGGTGCTAAGTTCAATATTAAAATTTGTTTGATTAAACCGAATTTTTAGGAGCCGGTCTATAAAGCACGAATGCTGCTAGCTTAGTGTTCCAAGGATAATGGGAATTTAAAGGAATAACTGAAAGTGGTAAATGTATTTAAAAACTTCTCAAAAAAATTAGAAATTAAATTTTTACAAATTGCATAATTATCTAGAGATGACGAATCCAATCAATAATTAAATGGAGGTGATTTAAGTGAATTCGACGATCACAGCATAAACGAAGCTAATATTGGAAAACAAAACAAAACAAAAAAAACTAATAACAAAAACGCCTGCAGCTGGCGCATATAGCAATAAATTAGCTATAAATACTTAGTATTTAGCCTCATATGATTCATACTCAGAATTTTCACTGAGACTATATATGAGGACTGCTTAACATTTTTCTTCTGACGTCTACGGCAGGCAAAAACTAGCCGTACTGAAGATCACAGCATAAACTATGCTAATATTGGATAACAAAACGATGGAAATTATAAAAGAGCAGATAAAAGAAAACGAACTGGAAACTGGAAATATATATATGCAGAAAAAAGAAATAATAAATGAAATGTGAAATAATTGGAAAAATAAAACTTTAACTGAAATTGTTTTGTACCTTTGTATTTTTTAAATCCTTTGCCGCTGGTAAAACGATTAAAATTTGATTGATTAATTAATTTAATTAATTCTCTTAGAGCATGCTGATATAGGTACCGATTTCTCAGTTCTGATTGAAGTAACATATACTATAACACAAAGTTACCCCTATGTATCCTGGGTATTTGGAGCATGTATCCGCGACTTAAACAAGCTGCACTGAAGTACAATACACTATTGCCTTCATCAGGCCCAGTAGATCGGTTATTTTCCTAATCAACCATCCGAAAAGACAGGCTCTTAGTGATTTTTCTTTTGAAAAATTAGGCAAACTGGAATTTTGGGAAAATTAAAAATTAATTGAAAGGGTAAAGTGGAATTGTAAATTTTACTTCGTAGAAGTAGAAATCACTGAAAATAAAATTAGGTTTAACAACTGAAAATAACTATATGATGAGCCATTTCTGCTTAAATAAAGTGTATTTAACTAAGTTTAACTATTGTTTTTTATGTAATTGCAAATTTGAATATGATGAAATAGCAAACAGTAAATATTTTCCTAGAGTGTGGCTTTGTATTTTTTAACTTCTTGGCCTACAATTTTTTCAAAGCAAACGTACTTCTCCAAACTACTTAATTTTATTGCAACTTGAGAACATCGAAAACAGGGAAAAGTTTTTTTTTCCAATAAAATTAAAAAGACAATTGATCCAATTAATTTTATAATTCACGTTTAATACAGAAGTTGTCAAAGTAATTAAAAGTAATTGAAAGTCTTTGAAAAGCATTGAAAGGAATTATACAGTAATGACAAATACATTTTAAATACTTTTGGGAATTTGTAAGTATTTTTGTAATGGAATCGCAAACTCAATTACTTTCTGGTATTTTAAAGTATTACTCATCATGCCGGGAATGGGACTGTAAAATTTTAATTCCAGTACAGGAGGCTTAGTACTGGGAATTGACAATTCTTAAATACTCGGTTATGGCAATGGTAATGGTGATGGTACTTGAATTTTACAGCTCTGCTTTGTTTAAATGGCTTACAGTAACAAGATCCAACAAGTGCCTTCAAGAAATTCACTTAACTTTTAATAATATGCGTGGGTGTCCAATCCATTTTGCTATACTAGCATTATTTCTATGTGTTACAAACGGAATGACAAACTCATTAAATCTACATGAGATGTGTCTAGAGTATAAAAACCCGTTATAAGTATTTTCTGCTGATGGTGACAAGAAGTGTTTGCTAAATTTATGAGAATGAAATGACCTATAATTTTTAGAAAATTTTCCGCAACTTGGACGAATGATGGAAGAATGATTTCCGTACCTAGATGTTTTCGAAGATAAAGGAGCCTCCGCAAAAGAAAATAATGACAAAGATTGAGCGGGCTATGCAAAGACTAGGCCGGTGTCTAGCTGTAGAAGAAGGACAAAAAAAAAGGTTAAGATTCGAGGGAGACATTTCTAACTCAAAGCTGTATAAGATAAAAACAGATGGTGATGAGGACGAAAGTGGCATAGATGGTGAAAACGAAGATCTATCTAATACACATTAGTGACTACGTGGTGTCGTGTATGCCACTGTGCACTTAACGAAGAATCATAAAGTGCATACAATATAAACGTACACAGCCACCAAATATAACGCTGCCATCCGCTCAGGGTTTTCCCGGATTTGTCCTAGTTTGGAGGGCGTCCGGTTTTAAAATTTTCGAATACATTAAATAAAAGTTTACTTTTCACGTGTATGGCTTACCTGATATTGCCGACAGATAGATCGACTCGACTCTTACTAAACATGGTATTCCATAGAGTAGTGGAAATTTTTAATCTTTACAATAATTTAATAATTTTTACTGGAGTTTTTTTCCTCATATAACATAGAATACTCCATGGACTGCAATTAATAATACGGTTTTATTTTTACAAAACAAAAGCGTCAAAATTGATGACACAAAACTTATAGATGAGTGGGTGAATTTAAAAATGTTCAATCAAAATCTAAACGACCAGACAAGCTTTTAACGAAAAATCAATTTTGGCTTAATTTTTTTAAAACATCGAGTCCTCACTTGAGCACAGCACCGAGTTATACAAGATTGCACAGCATTTTTTTTTTTTGCATACCAACTCATAATGCCAACGAAGCGAAAGTGTTTTTGGTAATTTCTCAGCGCTGGACAAAAGAAAGAATTCTAATTGATTTTTATAAATTCATAATGTAGAAATACACATTGAGAGATATTTGGTCTCTAGTCTCCGGTTTACAGAAACTAAAATCTCCAAAATGTTAACACTGCAAGAGACTTTTGTCTCTGCAGATCAAAAAATTAGGTCTCTAGAGACCATAAGTAAAATGTATCTAGAGATATTGTCAAGAAAGAGATTGTTCGTTTCCGTAATGGTTTTATTATCTACTATCCAAATATGAGGTTGCTAACAACATTATTAGTATTTTTATTTGAAGAAAAGTTATTTTAGAAAAATTAATACGATGCATTTTGAGAAAAACCATATTTTTATTGCCTTATAAAAGGTAATCTTTATATAATTTTATCTATTTCCTATAATAAATTAAATTAAAATAAAATAAATAAAAAACGAGTTTTCAAACAAAACTGAGGCCAAGCCCCATGAAAAAGTAGAAAATAAACTTTTCTTCACACACAGAGGTGGACTCAGATTTTTTGATTGGGACATTTCTCTTGAATATTCTTTCTCTTCATGAATCAAATCACTTATTACCTCTGATGACTGATCATACTGAAATATATCGGTGATTGTCAGCGAATAAAATCTGAGTCCACCTCTGTGTGCGAAGAAAAGTTTATTTTCTACTTTTTCATGCGGCTTGGCCTCAGTTTTGTTTGAAAACTCGTTTTTTTACTTATTTTATTTTCTGCCTTTTTCACGTTAACTAAATTGTTATTACGTGCTGCATGGAGATATTTTAAAACAATTTTATGACGGCTGAAAAGTCACTGATTTACCAGTTTTTCAAAAAATTTATTCGAATATCAAATTGTTGAAGTACTGCAACGGCTTTCTGAAATTCAAATTATGTTTTAAACAGCGCTTTTTAGCTATATTACAACTTGATCCTATATAACATGAATTTTCCAGATTTTCCATGTTTTCCACAGACTTTTCCTATTACTAGAAATTTTTTTAAAAATTTACATGAATTTTCCTCGAGTTTTCATGCAAGTTTTCATGATTGTTGAAGAGAAAGTATTGATGCCAGTAGGACGGAAAAAAAATGATTCCGCATAGCTTATAAAACTTTTTTGTCGGAAAATTTTCCGGATTAGTCCGAAAATTCAGGAAATTTTCGGAAAATTTTCTAGAAAAATTGGAAAATTCTGCATTTTTCCTGAAACAGATTTATCACTAATCATATCGATGACAATTTTTCCGATGATTTTCCCTCTTTTCCGGGTTTTCCATGAAATTTTCCACAAAAGCAACTTTGTGCAACTCATTTCACTCTACAACTTTATCTTAAGTTGCAAAACGCTCAAACGCTTCCTTGGTCGGAGAAACTCCGGAAAAGCGTTTTACATGAATTTTCCTCGATTTTTTCTGCAAGTTTTCACCATTGTCGGAGAGAAAGTAATGATGCCAGTTGATAGGGAACTTGATCCTGCATAATTTAGAAAACTTTTTTACCGGGAAATTTTCCCGAAAAGTCGGAAAATTCCGGAAATTTTTTTCGGAAAAGTCGGAAAACTGCATTTTTCCTGAAAGGGATTTATCACTAATAAAATTTGTACCAAATTTTCAAATGATTTTTCCCGATTTTCCGGGTTTTCCATAGAAATTTCCGGTTAAAATTTTGATAGATTCAACGAGAGTGTCGAAAATAGTAAAAAAGAAATATATAAATAAAAAGTACACACAGATAGTTTCCGGTAAGCTTCGGAGACCGGAGACCGGAATCCGAACATGGAAACTCGTTTAGTTTGAAATACACAACGGGAGACCGGAGATGAAAAAAGTCTCTATATTTTTTGCATTTCAAAAGTGTATACATTGGTCGCTGGACCAGAGCCCGAGAAAGTGGTTCTGGAAGCTAAGTTTCTCGCCATGTAGCTTCATATTTACTAAACAATCAAACTATTTTGAAAGCTATATGGCAGACTAAAAAGTAGAAAATGTAATAAGTTCATGTTTTTAGTCCCTTTAATTAATATTAAATAATTTATGTTTTTTTTATGCAGCAGTTTGTCATTCCGTTTGTAACGCACAGAAATAATGCTAGAGTAAACTGGGTTGGACAAACACGCATCATATTGAAAGTTATTCTGATTCTTGCATGCCTGTCCGTCCGTCCGTTTGGTGCATGAAGTTTTTATAGCAATAATAAATAAAATTTCAAAATAGTCTAAATCGGGCAACTCCTTCTCGATGTTGTCATATTAAAATTAAGGTTTTTTACATATACTGTGAAAATGATCTGTCCTAGAGGTTTTTGCTGTACTGAAAAGTTCTTCCGAATATGAAATCCTATAAAATTGTTTAGAAACATTTTTACTGGCCGACGAGCCGTTCTGGAAATAAATTCGAAAAACCACTTCAACAATCACACATGTACAGAGAGGCGACTATACGTAATTACCTACGGGCATTCAGATAGGGTATCATAGGTGTTAGACCAATTCTAGCTTTTTTACTTGTTTGAAGATATATTGTTCCTTAATTGAATAGAGATGCAATTTAGTTCGTGCCATCGTTTTATTTTACTGGTTTTTGTAAACTGACCAATTTTATAATTAATAAATACGGGAAGGCACTATATAATAACTTGAACCTATTTCATTAGTAAGTAAAATAAGAAAATTATCTGGCAACAATGTCCGTGTTTTAAGCTCAAAATCCTGGGCTTTCGAACTCGTTGTCCTGGTTTAATGATTTTGTAGATGGCAGCCCTAACCAGACATAGCCCCCGATTCTACATAAGGGATAAGAGCTCTTATCCTGTTAACGGGGCTGTCAAAGCCATTAGCAGACTTTGGTATTCTACGTAAACAGTTAAGAGATGTCAGACGTCAGCTGATCTCTTAACTTTTGTGGAGATTTTTTTTTTAAAGATTTTATATTTTAGCAAACGAAAATATCTGTCAAATATTTCTTAACAGAAGAGTTCCTCACCGAGGTACGCTTAAATCTCTTATCGTGATAGTTGCAGAAATTGTTTTGTTTAAAAATACCGAAATGTTGGATAAAAATGCTGTAAAATAAGTACATATTTATATAATTCGTATATATTATATAAATATGTACAAGTTTGTGAAATATAAAATAATTATATAATTTGACCCATGCACAGAGGATAGTTCTGAGCAATATGAGAGTCGACTTGAATCACTTTGCTATTTCTGAGGCTGTATCGAATATCAGAATGCTAAAATCTTTTGCCTTTAAAGTGATAGAAATGACACAATATTAGGATAATCTCCATTACTCTACAATATTATTGTCACTTCTTTAAAGTTTTGGTAACAATTAATTTTTTTGCTACAGGTTTATACGAACGTAACGACGGCTGTAGAGCTCTTTACCTGCGATTTAGGTATTAAAATAATAATTCAATTATCATTACGTCCTGTGAATTTATCATACAATTATTATTTTTATCGATAATTGTAACTTGATTAAAGACGCTACGTGTAGGTTGGTCATATTGCGACATCGCTTCGCCAAAAACATTACTTCTTCTTCTTCCTTCTTGAAAAGTAAACGTCTTTAATAGCTGGGCTGACTGAAAGATTTTCCAAACCCTAATAACCTCTTAAATTTAATATTTCTCCACAAAACTTTATGTAGAATACTAATTCTGCTAAAATCTCTTACTTGCTAAATCTAAGAGGTTAAGAGATCTCTTAAAAGAATCGGGGGGATAATGTCAGTAATCGCCGTCCGCCATTATAAGTTATTCTAGCAGTCCAGTCGTTAGACTTTCTATGCACAGCTCAGAGATTTTTATTCAAGTTTATTTAATTGTTAAATATATAATAAGTGTCTAATTGGGTCGATATTTTCATTTCCCGCAACTTGTTGGTACCCTAACAATAGGTGACCCCGGAACACAAAGCGTACAAAACCAGAGGCTCCAGATCCTCAGTAAATTCCATAGAATTGAATTTTTAATAAGAATTTCCTTCGACATCTACTACAGAGACGCCAAACGAAAATATTCATTCGCACAATCGGATAACGGTATACAACATAACCGTACAACGGGATAACATACTTGGCATGCTACTCCAGTTATCGGCGCATATAGATATGTGCCAAATTGATAATAGACTACAATATATTACTCCAAAGTTCTTAATAAATAAGTTAAGAAGCAGGCTAGATTTCCGAGTGTTTTAAATTTAAATCGTACACGACAAGAAAAGGAAGTAAAAAAGATAAAAGAAAACTCTCTTTAAAACTTTTATGAACAAAGATAAAAAGTGTGAAAGCGTAGATTGTATGCAATGCAACGAAAAAGAATGGCAAATGCTTCATGAGATGGGGCGGAGTTTTCAGACTTTACTCTCATAAAATGCTCCCGGGCTTTTATGAAAACCGGTTTAAATGAAATACTGACAATATTTGTTCACATGTTGTTGCTGTAATGGACGCATGTTGTTGCTGTAATCCTGTTATTCGAGCAGCATTTGCTTTTATTTTCAGTCCTTTTGCTCTGAATAGATTAAGTGATCCCACTCATGCTAGATTCTCTGATATTTTTGGGAAAAATTAGAATTTTATTTGAGAGGAACTTTACATTTCCTTTCAGCACCCACCTTGACCAAAGCGTAATTTATCTTTTTCTTAAAATAGTGAGGTAGTGTGACCCGAAGTACATTATTATGAATAGTTCGATAGGATTTTGGGGGATTCTGTAAGATTTAGTCGTTCGGGTAGTTCGACGTAAAAATTCTCTCGAAACATTTTCTGTAAATTTGAAAGAAGAAATGAATGCTATTTGCTCATCTACAGATCTATTCCCATAAAAATTGTTAGCGGCCCAAGCAACTATGTCGGCAGCCAACAATGCATAACAATCCTATGGAAAAAATTTCCAGTAAATTTCCAAGAAAAAATTGCGGCTTTCCCTATATCAGTAGAGCTGAAAATTGGATCTGGATTTGCTAATTCCGGATATCCGGATCTGCGAACTATCTGATTCCTGAGATCCGGATCCGAACTATCGGGATCTAGATCGGAAAGTATCCGGATCCGGATCCATATTACCCGGATCCGGATCCAGACTAAGCAAAAAAGCTTCAAAATTGTGTTGTTTCAATGAGAAAATGAAAATATCATGAAATTTATATTTTCCCAATGAAACAATGCAATATGTAGGAAATTTTGACCTTTTTTTGCTTAGCCTGGATCCGGATAGTTCGAATCAAGATCCGGACAGTTTGGATCCGGATCCGGATAGTTGGGATCCGAATACTAGGATCCGGATTATCCGGTACCCGACTTTGAGGAATCGGATCCTAATTATCTCGGATAATCCGGATAGTGAATTATCCGGATACTTTCGGCTTAATCAGGTCCGGATATTCCTGATTTTATATTGAAGCTAGGCATAGCTGGCTTACCCTTTGATTACGTCTGCTCTGCACTAGGAGCGCCTCCCTACATCAGGTCCATTCACCGTGGATTTTATATATCGAGGCGTTTTCTACTTCTGAGCCTTTGTATGTTTTTAGTTTTGCATACATACTCTTACGGCTTATCCCTTCAACCCTTTGTCAATACTTCAGTCGCACATCTTTGCTTTTAGGGAAGTGTGAGCAAAACTGTTTGAAATGGATTCATCTGACATTATAACAAGAAAACATTTGCGCAATCACTAGATACTTCTAAACACAATGGTTTTACCATGCATTCTAGATTAGGCATTAGCGTAAAAATTCCATTTGAAGTTTTAAGGAATTAAATTATTAATACAAATCTGGTATTCGAAATACTGATAAGCTCGGGAGCATTAAAATTGAAATCAAGCTACTAATTAACTAAACATTCATATTAAAACTTAAGTCTTCACATATGAATATGAAAATTACTTTTTTTGTTGTAGTCCACTTGCTAAATTTCATAAATTGACTATATAAGAAAAGTTTTTTTAGATCTTGTTTTTAGTTCAATTTAAACTGTGATTATAAACCTTGAAAGTGAAATTAAATAGTTAGTTGTAAGAAATTAAGCCGATTTGATAAATACATATATATTCATATAAATCTTCAAAGCCTCTGCTGCGACTTGTTTCGACATAGTTGCATTCACTGAAACTTGGCTGTATCACGGTTTTCGTGATGCTGAAATTTTTGACAATTGATATCAAATTTTTAGAAGAGATAGACATATTGAGTCTGTAGGTCGAGGTGGCGGCGTAATCCTCGCCTGTAAAAACCAGTTTAATTGCAACCAGGTTGAACTTACCAGTTTCTCCAACACTCTTAACATCGAAATTCTTGTTCTTTTATCTCTTTCAAAATCTAACTTATACATTATCTGTTGCTATATTGCTCCAGACTGCAGAAATATTGTCGATGACAAAGGTCAGAATAATTGTCGACCTACTCGTTTCAACATCTAATTTTATCCATGGTAAGATGGATCCTCTTGACGAATTACTACTAATTGGTAATTTTAACTTACCCAATATTCAATGGGTATTACATAAACTTGACGATGACTATCTTCCACTAAATAACTAAACAACAAAGCAGTCACTATTCCTTGACAGTATTTCATCTCTTGGTCTCAGCCAAATCAGTAATGTAATGAAATGGGAAGGCAGTTAGACCTGGTATTTTCTACTGACACAGGTAACTTAATAGTTGAGCCTAGCGCAACGAGAATGTCTACTCTTGATAAATATCACCCCCCTCTACTAATTATATATTGCTATGAAACCGAAAACTTAACAAATTGTGATGAAACACAATACTTTTTCAATTTTAGAAAGGCTAACTTCTTGGAACTTTCCAGTAGACTTAGACGTTTTATTCAATATACCTTCAATTTCAGAAGAGGATATACAGGATTTAATGGGCTTCCAAATGACTTCACAACTGGTCCTGATGGGATCCCCCCTGCCTTCTTTAAGTCATGCTGACTTGCAGTGGTCGCTCCGCTGAGAATTTTTTCCCAAAAATCGCTCGATAGTGGTTGTCCCTCCCCCTCCTCCTATGGAAAAACTTTTTTATCATACCTATCCACAAAAACGATAGTAAAAATGAAATATCTAACTATAGGCCTATTGAAAAATTATCTTGCATGCCCAAATTATTCGAATCTATCATTTACTGTCAACTATCAACTTCCTGTATGAATTTGCTCTCTTCAAACCAAATGGGTTTATTTCGGGCAGGTCGTTCGACAAGTTATCTCACTCCGTCATACTCCTTAAAATGGAAAAATATAGATTTCTCTCAACATTTTTAAAATTGACAGAGTCTTATTTAGATAACAGAACATACCAAGTCTTATTTCGCCATTCAATCTCTATAGTCTTGAAGGTTTCGTCTGGCGTACCTCAAGGGAGTAATTTGGGCCTGTTGCTCTTTATTCTGTCAATGGACGACATTGTCTCTGTTGTGAGATACTGTAAGGTCTTGATTTATGCTGACGATATTAGGCTTTTCGCTCAGATTGAATCTGTTCACGATTCTGAACAGGTAAAGGGTGACCTTGAAAAATTTTACAATTGGGCGAGAGCAATAATTTGGTTCTCAATATCGACAAATGTGAGGTTATGACTTTTCATAGGAATCAGACACCAATCACTTATGATTATGAGTTCTCGGATTCCTCGATTTGCCGTGTGGACTCTGTCTATGACTTGGGTGTCAAATGTGACCACAGATTGAATTTTAGCTCCCACTACGTGGTATCAAAGAGTAGTTCTATGCTGGGTTTTATAAAACTTTGGTCCCGAGAGTTTTCGAATGCTACCATAACATTGCGTTTGTACACTTTTTTTGTGACACCTCTTCTTGAATACGCTAGCCGGTTCTGGTCTCCTTTTTACGATACACACATCAAGCGCATCGAGTCTGTTCAGAGAAGCTTTTACGATTTTCTCTTAGGCACCTATCCTGGTATAATTCATTGATTCTTCTATAATAAGATTTTGTCGTTCGGGTAATCCTACGTTCTCTCGATTTTTGATTCCAACTCGTTGTCTCAGTTGCACTACAATAGTGCATAGCCAAGTTCTTTTCCCCCATTCATGCAAAAGACGAAAGTATACGAAATTACTTGTTTTATTCTAAAAAACACCAGAAATTTTCCCATTTTGCTC
The DNA here is from genome assembly GCA_963924295.1 of Dioctria rufipes. Lineage (NCBI taxonomy): Eukaryota > Metazoa > Arthropoda > Insecta > Diptera > Asilidae > Dioctria > Dioctria rufipes. The sequence continues at coordinate 101,625,205 of OZ002741.1, read as the reverse complement.
TACAGCTTCTTAACTTATTATTAGGTTAACTTTGGTGGTGTATTTATTATTTGTTTTTTATTTCTGTTTACTTTTCGGTTTTCTTGAACCCGCTTAAATAGTTACAAAAATTTATCAAACAATGCGCTCCGATGAAGAAAGAGGCGAAAAAAAATCGAAACTCGTGAGTGATCTATATACTGATTCGGGATGTAGTAATATAGCCACTGTTAAATTACCGACATTTTGCCAGAAAGTTCCTGCTACGTGGTTTCTAGCAGTCAAAGCGCCATTTACAGTTAACAAAGTAACAAAAGATGTGCACATGTAATTGCTGCTCTCCCAGTCGAAGCGATAAACAGTTTTATTGATCTATTACCGAGCCCAACCGAAAAAATAAATACAAACATATTAAAGTAACACTAATAGAACGACATTCTTTGTCGGAGCACCGTCCATTGGAGCAATTATTGTACTCTGAAAGCCTCGGCAACCGTAAGCCTTCCGACTTGTATAGACAAATGACAACGTTATCAGGTTCAATGTCAGTAGTAAACGAAAACTTGGCCCAGTAATTATGGGAACGAAAGTTACCCGCCGCTCTCACGATACCGTTGGCTGTAGCCACTGATCAAGAGTTCAATAAAAGTTGAGAGTTGGCTGATAAGATATAGGAGGTTACGCAAACATGAAGTATTTGTTCCTTTCAGCCAAATTCTAATCCACACGAACTTAACAATCTACAATAAGTTCAAGCAGAATTAAAAAAGATTAAATCAGAGCTATGTAAGTGGACTGAGAAGATCTTTTCACAAACTATCTTTTCGAGGGAGGAGAAAACCTCCTTACTCACATAACAGGCTGGAACAACACTCTTCAAGTCATACACGTCACGTACCACAATTCGTAATACATATTGGTATCATAAAACATTCGGAAACAGAGCCACAAAGTGCAGGAAGCCAGGTTCTTTCGACAAGAATAATCAGCAAATTGCCCCAGCTCCTCTAAACTAAGTCCCACACTTACTGAGGCTGCCAGTAAGCGCAGATATTGCTCAAGTCGTCTGTTGATCCATCACCCTATTAAGGAATGTAATTTCCTAATCGAAACCGGGGCAGATATTTCTGTTGTTCCCGCTAAACATTTTCCCAGCAGTCCATTAAAAATTCAGATTTCAACCTCAGTGCGGCAAATCGCACACTAATACGCACACACGGTAATAAGATTTTGAAAATTGATTTGGTCTTAGACGTGCTTTCATTTACCTTTTTATTCTGGCATCGGTTAATAAGCTAATTATATGTGCAGATTTTTTGACAAGTTTGGGTTATTGGTCGATTTAAAAAGACGAAAACTAATAGACCCTTTTAACGAAATTCAATATTCAAGGAAGCATAGCAAATTCTCGGACAACTAAACCCCTCGTCGCAGTATTGAGCAATGAATACGGTTGGTCAAAACCCTCGAGAATACTTCCCAAGCCATGAACACAGAAATCTATATGTATGCGTTGTGAGTCCGTTTTCTAAAATGTTCTATATTGATACTTATTGAAAAGTGCTAAACATTGACTTTATATATGCTATATAGTCTAAACTACTGTCCATACAGGAAAATAGTCTTCAGGTAATTTAAAGCTTGGTTCCTTATCTTCCCAAAGGCTCCACTTCCTATATACCTTACTTAACAAAATAATAAAGTAGTTTTGATTACAAAAGTAACCTTACCATTTTACGCTCAATACCTCTCAGCTGAGTGACAATTGCATGTGTATGTGTAGCTGGAGTCCGAATCTGTAGGCAGCTACTTACGATATCATCAGCACACGGGCGTGCCATGACGGCACAGCTACATACAATTATTCCTCAGATGAGAATTTTTGTTTGAGAAATCGTAGTCATTTGGTTAAGATAAATTTTTTTAAATAATTTTGTTAGGAAAGGTATGAAAATTTTATTAAGGTTCAGAAAATAAGAAAGCAAGCTTCAGTTTATCCGAACACAATTCTTTGTGTATGAATAGTAGTTTAGGGCGGAGGAACTATTCAAATCAAACTTTTGTCAGTTTTACATAAGAAGACTGCAAATATTTTAGAATGTAAGGACTCCGTTGGGCCTCGTATGTGGTAGGGAGGGAGTTTGTTTCATGGCGAATACTCAGTTCTTCACGCTTCACCACATCTTTATGACGGGACCGTTGCCTTTATCGAAACCTAGAACACTCGATGCTACGAGACATAAGATGGCTTTATTAGAGTTCGAACATATGCGGCAGTTAGGCATTTGCCGACCATCTGCTTCACCTGAGTGTTCTCCATTGCATATGACCCCCAAAAAGGACCCGAATAATTGGCGTGGGAGTGGGCGACTACCACAGGTTGAACGCATATCTAGGATTTCACTTTTCAACTAAAAGGTAGGTTAGTATTTTCGAAGATAGGTTTTATAAGAGCTTAGCATAATATACCTATGTTCACATAACCGAAACAAAAACACCATATGTTATGCTCGAATTCACGAGAATGTCATTTAGTCTCCGAAACGCAGCGTAGACATTATTATGGCTTCGTATAATTGGACGTCATTTTAGTAGGCAGTAAGAACAATGCAGAACACCAATATCATATCGGAGAGGTACTAAGACCTTTAGTTACGTTCGGATTGAAAATAAATTTAAATAAATGTATATTCGGCGTCGAGCAATTAAAATTTCTGGGAAAAACGATTACTAAGGATGGAATATTACCGACAAAGGATAGAGTAAAAATTATACGTGGAATTCCACTATCATCTTCAATCACACAGATTCAAAGCTTTATGGGAATGGTCAATTATTACCATAAATCTATTCTCAAAATGGCAGATATTCTAATACCATTGTATGCTTACTTGAAAACCCTGACCAACAAACCTAAGAGTAATGATTTCAACTGGCCAGAAGACTGTCAGCAAGCCTTCATTAATATTAAGGAAGCATTTTCCTCAGCGATTCTACTAGTGCATCCATCTAATGATTTCGATATTCGCCTTACAATAAAATCCTCTAACTTAGCAGTTGGTGCAGATTTAGAGCAACTAAGTGACAGTAAGTTATGGCAGCCCTTAGCATTTATCTCCAAAAATTTTTCTCCCGCTGAAAGTAAATACTCAGCCTTCGAGAGAGAATTGCTCCTGATATATTTAGGTATTCAACAGTTCAGGCATTTTCTAGAGGGACGGTCTTTTGTCGTATATACAGACAATAAACCGCTTGCAAAAGCCCTAAGAACGAAGGCCTAGGTAAACGGGGCATTTGGGTTTAATATCCAACGTCACGAGCGATATACGTTATATTAAAGGTCGTAATAATGCCGTGGCCGATTATCTATAACGCATTTACAATGCTGACAGCTACGAGTTCAACTCTTTAAAGCTAGCCATAACAGCCCTCATAACTAAGCAAAAGGATGACTCCGAACTTCAATCACTAATATCTCAAAGCCAATCAAACAAGTCGTGTTTCAAATTGGAACAAAAACTCATACCTGGATATCGGGAACCATTATTGAGCGAAGTCAGCACTTATAACAGATCCGCCCTTTCATTCCAAAGCTGCTTCGACGAACAATTTTCAACGCAGTATATTCTCTAATGCACCCAGAAACCCGAGAATCACTTAAGCTGATCATAACTCGATACTTCTGGCCGAGGATGCAGATATTATGGTTTGAATTTCGGATTCATTGCCAGCGGTCCAAAATTCAAAGACACACCAAAAGCCAACATTTAGATATTTTCATGCCAAATAATCGCTTTGAGCATATACATATGAATCTTGTAGATCCACTAGAGCAATCGGGAGGATATATATATATATATCCTAACAATAATAGATGAATTTACTCATTGGCCAGAAGCATACCCAATTAAGGGCATAACAGCTTCGACGCTTGCGGAGACTTTCGTCAGCGAATATGTTAACAGATTTGGCGTTCCGGCACAAATAACAAGGGTCACAATTCAAATCAAAACTTTTTCATAACTTGACTAAATTATTATGTTACATAGAATTCGGACAACTGCATACCCCACTAATGGGATGGTACAACGCTTTTATAGACAATTAAAAGCTGCCTTGAAGTGCCGAGAAAACAGCACTTGTTGGAGGAAGACCTTCCACTCGTTTTACTTGGCATACGAGCCTTTCACAAAAGCGATCTCAATTGTTCGCCAGCGGATTTGGCTTATGGCCAGCCTTTAAAATTACCCGCCGGATACTTTGTATCCGAAACTGCCAACGATGTAGATCTTCAATATTCGCGGAGAAGTTAAGAGGAAGAAGACGTGACTTAAAATCGACTGAAACAAAAAAATCTAACACAGCAGTTTATTTGCCAAAAGACCTCACTACTAGCGATAATATTTTCGTAAGATCAGATCACGGTAAAGGAAGTCTGAGGCAACCGTATGAAGGATATTTCCCCATAGTGCGCAGATGTCGCAAGTCCTATCGAGTCTAGGAACTTAAAAAGATTAGTGCATTTTGCAATCAACGAAAATTCCACGAAGTAACGACCTAAGTTAACAAGAATTTTATATTGATAATCGTCTTCGACTGGGAAGGGGGTGATGCAGTCCACGCCACTGCGCGTTAAACGAAGAATCATAAAATTCATACAACATAGACGTACACAATCGGATGCACAACATTTAAACGTATACCCCAGACACCATGTCAATAATCACCGTCCGTTATATTATATTATTCCGACAGTCCAGTCCAAGGTATATAGAAGACAAGGTATTCCCGACTCGAACCACGTTCCGCCATTTTTGTTAAAACTCTTTTTGCCTTTTTCTTCATTCACTGAAGTACGTCACAGGGCATCAGCTGTAATGTGTCAAAATTCTTTGCGCTTGTACTGCCACTGTCAGATTTCCTTTTTCTTTTTTATTCATTCACTGAAGTACGTCACAGACTATCAGCTGTTTGATCAGCTGTGATATGTCAAAATTTTAATGGGCATACCTTGTTTCTTCTATATACCTTGGTCCAGTCAATCGGCGTGTAAAGTTGAACTAGTGATTAGTTGGTTAGTTAGAGCTCCCGTGTGCAGCACACAAATTGTTATTCAAGTTTATTTAATTGTTAAATATATCGTAAGTTTTTAATTGGATCGGTACTTTTATTTTCACCAACTTTGAGGTTTACTAAACCATTTATCTAGTGACGACAGTGAATTGTCCTCATTAGAATTTGAAGAAGATTGCAAATCCGTTAAGATTCTAGGATTACGATGGTATTCGTTACGTATTTTTAATCCATTAGGATTTCTAATTGTAAGCATAAAAATATTCTTTCAACAACTTTGGCTACAGAATTTTGTTTGGGATTATTTCATCACCGGAACTCATGCTGACTAATGGCCCCGATTAAGAAATGAGCTGATACACATTGATGTGATAAAATTACCCAGAAGAATTTGGTCCTCATTCAAAATGGACGGTTGAGGTGCATGCATTTCGCAACGCACCTGAGGCACTCTATGCAGCAGTCATCTATTGGAGAAGCGAGGATTCACATGGAAAAGTCAACAAGGTCATATTGACAGGAAAACGTAAAGGCCTAACCACAATGTGCATATGCTACCATATGCAAAGACACGACCAATTGCTTTTCATAATAACAACCCACAATAAGAATAACAAGCCGTTCGTCAAGTTTTAATTCCGTTCGTCAACTTTTGTCTGTACGCTCATGATCGTACTTTGCATAAGCAAATTTGACAGTTTGTGTAAATACTATACAAATGTTAGTGATGCATAAGGAAGCATTGGTGATATTTTCAAGGCTTGCATATGCAAGCTTATGCACATTGTGGTTAGGTTTTTAGGTTGCTCCATTGAAGCAAATTTTACTACCTCACCTTGAGCTTTATGGTGCCGCGTTATTATGTCGTTTGCGAAAAATGGTGATCAATTCTCTAGAAATGGAGTCCGCAAGGATTGGTACCTGGACTGCTTCAGAAATTGTCTTGCAATGGCTATCTTCTACACCAAGAAAATGGAAAACCTTTGTGGCCAATCTGACTTCTGGAAACCTTGATCAGATACTCAGACATAAAATCCTATATGTGCCCTCACAGATGAATCCAGAAGATTGTTCAACGAGAGGTAGTTGTTAACACATGAATTTTCGTGGTATGGACCTAATTTTTTTCGAAATCATCACTCAACGACCTAACATCGAATCTGAATTGTCATCAACTAAAGAGGAAATGAGATCTTCTTAAATTTATTCACGATTACAATAGCAAATGAGATAAATAAGATTTCAACATGGACTTGTCTAGTGCGAGTGATAGCCTTTTGTATTCGTTTCGTATTCAACAACAATGGTAATACAGGATTACCACATTAAATATTTTCATGTGGGCATTAGTGAACTTTCCCAATTGTGAAACAAACATTTTGGATACTGGTCGCACCAAAACCTCTCCGGAAAATAGAACATAAATGCATTCCATGTCTTCGTCAAAGGCAAGCTACGATATCTGAATTAATGGACAACCTTCCTTCTACAAGAGTTCAATACGCTCCTCCGTTTATGCGTGTTGATTGTAATTATGCTGGTCCATTGACTCTACGTCTTCATCGCGGAAGAAGATCTAAACACACTAAAGGCTACATTGCACTATTTATTTTCCTTACGACTAAAACCCTTCATTTCGAGCTAGTAGATGACCTAAAAATGGACGTCTTTTTTAGCAGCACTTAAAAGATTTTTCGCTCGACGCGGTAAGTGCTCCGATATGTACCGTGATGATGGGACCAATTTTAAAGGAGCATTTGGGTGGACTGTGTGAAGCTGAAATGAAGTCCGTTAAACAGCACCTTAAACGTGTAATCGGTCTCAATATTCTAACCTTTGTTGAAATGTATACTATCTTAACCGAAATTGAAGCTCTTATTAATTCTAGGCCTCTATGTCCAACAACTGATACAGAACAAGATTCACTGACGTCAGCCCACTTTTTAATAGGTCGACCATTTACAGCAGTACTTGAACCCCTGAATTTCCAACTGGCAGCTGCTACAAAATATTACCCAAAATTTCTGGAAAAGATGACATGACGATTATTTGACCACACTGCAACAACGTTGAAAGTGCTAGATAAAGCAATTCGAAGTACGAGAAGCAAATGGGTACTTTCACATGTTATCTAAAAGCATGCAGGTCTAAATGGTTTGACTCGTGTTGTGGACGTAAAAACACAAAGAAACTCATTTACTAGGCCAGGCTTCAGGGCACCTCGGATGTTTAGGATTAGATAAACATTTATTATTTTAATAGTGCCTACAAGTTATTTTGCATAATTATGTAAGTTAAATTCATTTATTTTAATTCCATAACAACATTTGTAAAGTTTTTACACCGCATTCACTCATCCGATTATATTTGGTCGGCTATCTTTTAATCAACAAGACCTGTTGGTCTTGTCACTCTTGGAACGGTCATCGGAGGAAATAGGTCGATCAACATATGGAAAGGCTGTACAATAAAGATAAGTACATATGTATCAATTTAGAAAATATTGACTAATTATTTCTAATCTATCTCTATATTTTATGTGTTTTAAGCACTACTATGTATATTGTCAAATTTTAATAATATTCTAACAAATAGACGCAAGAGCGTTGGACTTACTAGTAAGAGTTGTCTAATAAGTTAAAGCAAAAATATATTTTTATATCTGACTCAATACTTATTAAACCTGATAATATTAAATATTTCGCAATTACCAATTAATAAGAATTTAAAAAAAAAAAAAGTTTCGAATCCTTGAAGATAGCCCTATAAAACGATACAAAAAATTTTTAGTGGGCCCAGCTCACCATAATAAAAAATAAAAAATATTTCATAATCTTTGACTATCGAAATGTATGCAAGACAGGAAGACCTAATATTCTGCCAAATTTCAAATTCTTACCTGACGCCGTTTTCGAGAAAAAAATCTGTGACAGACAGGCGGACGAACGCAAGTATTATCTAAAAGACTTTCGTTTTTTTTTTTAGGTACAGAGCCTTAAAAAACCTTAGAGCATATGCCAACTTAGGTACGTATTCGAATTGCTACATCCGAGCTCAAGCCGCGACTTAAACATATCCTAGATGTTGAATAAATACAATGCGCTATGCAGTGTTGCTTATAAATATTGCGTTCAGCAAATCTCTACGAATACTCTGTTCTAATCAAATGAAAAACATCGCTGATTAATGACCACCAACCATTTCATTAAATTGATAATTATGCATTTCTCATTGGCGATCCTGTAGTACAGTCTTACGCCTCATTAAGCTCTGAAATGCGTAAAATTATTGTTAGATGTTCATAAAAACTACCCCTGCATTATCCTGAGTTTATTGCAACTGAAACACGTGTTCACAGTTCCAATCATATCAAGCGTTTGACAAAAAATTATCCCTGCAATACAATGACATCTGATTTTTCAAGGGGAGGAAATTTCACAGTGACAAGGACTGAATATGTTTAACGATTAGTTACAGCAGGGATGATATGTAGGGTGGTTTGTTTATAAGCAATTTAAGATGCAGGTGGATGCCTTTTGACTATTAGGATTAGGGTTTTTCGGTTTTATTAGGAAATAACTGATTCGGGGTGGCTATTAATACCGTCGTCATAAACACATCAATTTTATGTTGAGTAATGACTTTCAAGTGTGGTAATTTAATTACAGTGCTAGGTTAGATCATATTGTACATAAGTACATTTTTCTTATTTATTATTTTACATATTTTATCACACTAAAAACCTTAATAGACGTTAATTTCAAATCATGTTCTGGTTTACAAATTACAAAAAAAAATATATATAAATATCCATGACTGGCCTTTTGCAAATGAAGATGTGTATTCCTTTGCTGTGCTTTTCAACCCTGTCAGCTTGGGGGCTAATCTTCTCCGGCAATCCGTACTATCCTGATTTTTGGTTTCTGGAATTTTATCCTCCTCTTCCAGTAGCTTTTACTTCGCCTCTGGTCAGGGGTTAGTTTTGTTACTGTGCTTTCTATCCATTTTCGACTCAAAAACTTAACTTTCTGCCATATTCCCTACATGAATGCCCTGTGTTAATTCGTATGGTCACTCCTCTGTGCAAGTTTGATTGTTAAAATGGTTTTTCGCATATATTTTTAGAGCGGTTCGTCGGACAGTAAAAATGATTATAGCCAGTCTCAAAGGATTTTATATTCTGAATAACTTTTTAGTACAATACAAACGTCTACGTCTTTCACAACATATTCGCAAAAAACATCAATTTTTGTATGGCAACAGTATGAAGGGGTTACCTGATTTGGTCCATTTTTACAATTGTATGTACTATTTTGATGAAAACTTCACTCTATTCGTTTACAAAGTGAACAAGGAAAACAGATTGGGCTAAGAACAGTTCTTATGATGTCCTAGACGAATGCCAGTCCGTGTGTAATTTCGTATGGTAAACTCTCTGTGCAGCTTTGATTGATAAGTGGTTTTTGGCATTTATTTCCACAACGGTTAGTCGGACAGTAAAAATTATTATTACCAATTTCATAAGATTGTATATTTTGAGGAACTTTGCAAACATCTAGCACTGATCACTTCCACAGTATATATAAAAAAACCCAAATTTTTTTTTTATGGCAACATGTATAAGCGGTTGCCCGATTAAGTTCGTATTTAAACTTGTATTTATAATTTTTATGAAAACACCGCGTACAATATTTCAACTGTCTAGAACTCGGATCGCCCCCCGCTATAGCTCTAATAAAGTCAAAATTTATATTCTAATCCAATAAAATCAGAAAATATGTATATAAAAAAAATCTTTTTAAAAAAGACTGCTTCTAAATCCACACTAAATAATTGAAAATAATTTCTTTCTTCAAAAAAGTTCTTAGAATTTCTCTTCATTTTATATTTTAATTAAATATTGAAATTATATTAACATTTATTTGTGTATAAAATTTAAATATTTCAAAATAAAGTCTGAGCAATCTGATGTTTTCATAAAAATTTTATATTTGTATTTAATGAAGGAAATATATCATCTGTATATTGGAAAGACGTAAGTGTATATTTTATGATTTTAGTAAATCAACTTTTCAATTTTAAGCCTTCAAAATTAAAAACTGTATGATAGAAGTTTTTCGCTCTGCTTTGCTTCATTGATGTTCCAGTTAAATGATAAAAAATTCAAATGATTAGGTATTGTATAATAATTATCGTTAACTAATATAAACCTGAAGGAAAAACGTATATGCCAAAATAAATTTTGTTAATATTAATTACTAGCACATACGGTTTTCTAAAGGAGATCCAATAAATAAATATTAATGTTATTTTATGTTATCAAGTAACTCAATGCATTCGAATAGGCTATAGAAATTTTTAATAGAATCATACTGCATATACTACTACTCTGCTTCAATCAATTATAACAACTTTTTCAAAAATTAATTAATTAATTTTAGGCGGCAAATCTTTTATGTTCTTTATTTTTTTCTTCGGTGGCTGGAAGATAGTATTTTTAGAATCCGAAGAAAACCTTTTTCTGGTCTCATTAAGAAGTTCGTTTTAAAGATACGATCAATGTCCCGGCTGAGGTTTTATATTTCAACTTAAAGACATCACCTTAAATCACATTACTCGTAAAATCACATTTCAATATTTCATGTTGCTTTAAATCCTGAGCAATGATAGTGGGCTGTGATTTCTGTATGCTTCAAATATTTGTCTAACACTGTAACATTGTGAACGCTTTTCACTTCCTAGATTTGCGAATGGCCCGGCTCTGAAAACTTTTGAGTAACAGATTTGTTTTGTTTGTTGTCATTCAAAAGTTGCATATAGCTGTCGAAGTTATCCTGTTTTGGTTTTTAGGGATACATGAATCATTCCACAGAAATATATGTTTGCCACGTGAGCCATTCAGTATAATTTTGGTCAATAACTTTTTAAGAACTGATACTGAACTGCCCGCTAAGTACTTCTGTCCACACCGTGCAATATGTTGTTTTTTTGAATTTGGTAAAATAATGTAGGAGTTGGATTATACTGGGTTTTCCAATAAGAGGTGTTATTTTAATTAGCCCGCTATTTCGGTAGATGTCACTTTTGGAGCTGTAATTTATGAAAATATTGTTGATACAACTACTTTTTGTTCCAATTGCGTTGTGAAATTATTGATTTAACCATAATTTAATTAATTTTCAACAATTTTTATATCAAACAATGTGATTTGTTGATTTCAACATTAATATTTATCTGAGTGTATGCTTGTGAAACATGCAGAGTTCCATTGTGCCTACGAAAAGTGTGAAGTCTTGTTTTAATGATTTTCATGATAAGAAGTAGTGTATAACTTTTTTCCGTTATAATAAAAATTCTCTAAAATAATGCTTATTTATTGACTATACAGTCACGGTGGTCACTGTAGCTAACCACCTCATTCCTCGAAAACCTGAAACTCGAACTAGCTAAAACATGTTTTTTTCTATTATTTAGACATCCAACATGAAATATAATATAATTTTTTACTTTTTGAATCAATGATATAAAAGCGTGGCTGACAGAGGCCCTTAAATCAATTACAGAATTTTTTGAATTTCCCATAAAATCACCTCATTTTAACATATACGTATCTAATTGTGCCAAAAACCAGATTTATACAAATTGACTAGTATTAAATCCAAATTAGTACCTGTGAGATATAAAAGGGGAGAAAGTGTATTTCTTCCATTACATCATACTTGTTCGGATTACGTCCGAACTGTAGGTTGAATAAAATAAAAAAATGTTAATCGCATTTTTAATTGTCTTCTAGATTAGCATCATCGTTGGTTATGAGACTATCTCTTCTTTCATTGTCAGCATTACCACTATTCGTAAAATTATCATTGTTACCATAATTTTCAGTGTCACTACTCCCAATATGTAAAAAACTCGTATCTGAAATTTTCTTCATTTTGCCCAATTTATACGAACCAACTTTTGGTCTAATTTTAGTGCGTGATTGATGCATATTTTCCATAATAGCAGCTCTTCTTTTGCTATTACGCAATTGTATTCGCAGGAATTTATTTAAAGTATCATAAGTAAAATTCCAGTCAGCCTTGTAGACAACAGAATACATGAAATCTGTCAATAGTGGCACTATAGTGCTTTTTACTGATTACTGTTACAATTCTATAAAATTATTATAGTGCTAAGAAAGCTATATTGGAATTTTTATTGAGTAGTGTTTGAGGATCGAATGGTCAACGTCGTTGTCTATGGAACTGCAGGCCTGGGTTCGAGTTATATACCAAGGTAAGAATTATTATATATATACAAATAAAAATTACCAAATATATATGGCGTAGACATTTGACGTAACTCAGCATTTCACGAAAAGTCTAGACACTTCATGGAAAGTAGGCAAATAATGTAACGGTTTTGACTTAGCCCCTTTTTACATTATGTGTCTGAAATTTTTAGTAATTTCATTAAATGCTAAAAGCGTTTACGCCGATACTGTAATACCATCCTATATAACCAAATATTAGTAGAGGGAGATGGGTGGTGGAGGGGGAGGTCGCACCCAGGCCTTCAACACACATGCCCACACACCACACATACACACGCACCCATATACACACTCATATACACACATACACACACACATACACGCTACTAATATTTGGTTATATAGGGTGGTATTACAGTATCGGCGTAAACGCTTTTAGCATTTAATGAAATGACTAAAAATTTCAGCCACATAATGTAAAAAGGGGCTAAGTCAAAACCAGCATGCTCGACTTTATCATTTGCGAATTGCATTGTATTCGTAGAATCATACATATTAAAATCCAAATACTGGAACATGGTCATTTCTCGTCCGGGCTGTTCACACTTTCATCTTAAGGACTGATCACCAAATATTTCATTATAATATTTAATACTTAACTCATTCGTGTAAGAAGTAAAGCACTGAGAAGAAAGAGGCTCAGGAGAGCGTTAAAATAAAGAAATTGGTTTTTTTTTTAATAAGACAGGGGACAGGAGATTCCATCCTAAGCACGGAGGCCGTGGCAGTGCATTGTGCTGTTCTGCTAGAAGCCCATTCACCAAAACCTTCTTATCCTCTCAATAAAGCGCATCAGGTCTTAATGAACAAGGCTTTTCAGCTCATCCACAGATAAAAGAGCAGACCGTAGAGTATCCAGGCTACTCCGGACGAGGGCCGGACCCGCACACAACAATTGTTCGGTTGTCTCAGGCTCTCTCTCCAGGCAGGACAAACGCTCAGGGATATCAACAACTCGCATCCTTGTTAGATGAGCGTGAAGTCAGCTGCGGCCGGTCATGATGCCAACCACAGTTCTACATTGTTTGCTTATGCGCCCCATGAAAAAATCGGAGATATTCCAATTGAGCCCAACAAGAAACAGTTTTGTAAACCTGCAAGTATTCAGGTTCTGCCATCGCTGCTGATGCTTTCTATGGACATCCACTTTGATGGCATACCCGATACTCTAGGTAACAACGCCTACGGCGAGTTCCGGTCCGAGGAACGGAGAATCAGAGGTAGCCCTAGCTAAAAGGTCAGCCCTTTCATTCCCCATGATCCCCATGTGACCAGGAACCCACAGAAGGGACACATTGTTGTGGATACACAACTTATCCACAGAAGCCTTGTAATCCCCGAGTAACTTAGATGTTATCCGAGGGCCACTCAGAGCCATCAAGGCTGTCTGACTATCCGAGAGGTTAGCAATGTTCTCCTCATTGATTTTTATATCTAGGGTTAACTTCGCTGCCATCGATATAGCGAAGGCTTCAGTCTGGAAGACAGTGGCGTGTCTTCCAAATGAGTACTACATCCCAATATCAGGCTCAGGAGAGTAGACACCCGCCCCAACTCCCTCATTAGTGAGACAACCGGCGGCGAAGATTCTTAGAGCAGACCGGGGAAGGCTCGATAAGTCACTTCCCTCAGTCTACGATTCCCTTCCAGGAGTGCTCACAGAGAAGCGACGCCCAAACCGAAGCTCGGGTTCCATCGCATCATGTAGCATACTGACTAGAGGGTTTTCTAAACCAAGCCCGTACGCCAGAGAGTAATAAGAAGAGCCAATCCAGCCATCCTCCCAACATCCCCATGAGCGCTACCTGCACACAGCGCTTTTGGCATCTGCCTGAATGGCTAGATCCAGGGGTGGCAGATTAAGTAGAACCTCAAGAGCAACAGTAGCCGTAGATCGCATGGAGCCCGTAATACAGAAGCGGGTAAGCCATTGGAAGCTTGCCAGCTTCCGGATCGCAGTCCCCATAAGCGTCCTCGGCTACCATACACAGGAGGCGTATGCAAGCATGGGTCTAACGATCGAGGTGTACATCCAGTGCACGACCTTCCGCCTTATGCCCCATGTGCAGCCAAAGGTTGTCCTACATTGGGCGAAGAGCCTCGTGGCTGCATTAACTTTTTCCTCTACGTGCAATCCCCATATCAGCTTCGAGTCTAGGAAGACTCCAAGATGCTTGACAAGAGGAGAGAGTCTCAGAGTGTGTCCAAAAAGATTTGGAAGAACAAAGTACCCAAGCTTACGTCTTCTGGAGAAGAGCACCAAGCTGGTCTTTGTTGGGTTCACTGTCATATCATAACGGGTGCACCAGTCTTCAACAATATTGAGGCCACGTTGCATGAAGGCAGAGGCAGCAGTCATGCTGTGCCTGGGAATGAGCAAGGGATGTCATCAGCGTACGCTTCACATGAGAGTCCAACTTTTTCAGCACCATGATGAGTGAGTCAACCAAAATACACCAGAGTACTGAGAAAGTACGCCACATTGAGCCCGGTTCGGCCTCCCACCTTCACAGTTAAGTATCGTCGTCTTAACATTTGGTCGATATATCGCACTATACTATGGTCAACACCACGTCGACGAGCTGCCTCACATAGCGATTCGGGGGTGGCCCTGTCAAACGTTTCCTCGATGTCCAGAAAGGCTCCCAAGGTTAACAGTCCACGATCCAATCCCCGCTCAATAACAGTAACCATTGAATGGAGAGCCGTCTCCGTAGAACTGCCCCTCCGATAAGCGTGCTGTGGAGTGTTTAAGGGAGAAGTCTTTTGGGCTACTACATTAATATATTCATCTACAAGCATTTCAAACGCAATGAGGAGAGACTCATGGTTCGAAAACTCTTCGGGTCGGTCCATGTGAGAAGCCTTACCAGGCTTCGGAACGAAGGCGACCCCCACCTTCCTCCACACCTCAGGGACATATCCAAAAGCGATACATGCCTTGAAAATGTAATCGATGTATGGAGGCAGCACAATGCTCTCTGCCTTCAGAAAGACAGGTAAAAAACAGTCTGGACCCGGGGCTTTAAAAGCCGAGAAGGTTGAAATTGACCATTTCACCTCCTCGACATCAACCTTGGCAACAGTGCACCAATCACCACCAGTGCAGAGAGGAACTTCCTCAAACCTGCAGTCTGGGAAATGCGTCGAGAGACAAATTCTACAGGATTTCTCCTTCGATATCGTAAAGGAGCCATCTAACCTTTTCAGAACACTAAGCCTGGCCGACGGGTCACTGAACAATGTAGTTCTCGCTTCGTGCTTTCCATGGGTCTTTTTACGATTATTATTAAGTTACGAAAACTAAAGCTAAGCAAAATTTTAAATCAAAGATACCTAGTAAAATGCTATACAAAATTAATTTAAATCTCAGATGATTGCTAAAATACTATGCAAAATTAATTCAAATCTAAAATACTTAATGAAATTCATTACAAGGCTTATAAGGTTTTAATGGACCAATGAATGTCAGGCTATGAAGATCAGTTTAAAATTTACTATGGAATTCATTCAAATATAAGTGGAACTTGGCCCCAGGAAAGCTTCAACATGAACCTCATGGGACCATTTGATGTAAAGCCCTATTACTTAATTTGTTTACAATATTCAAAAGTACAAAAAATCTCACATATTAACTTAAATTTGTCTAGTCTAGCATGTTAAAATTGGAGCGCTTTTGAATTTTTCTTTTACTTAAGCTTCACATTCCGGAGACCAAATAAATGTCCTGTTTTTTTAAGAGCCTTGTAATAGGAGCTATTAATGCAGCCACTTTTGGTACGAATTTTCAATACCACCCTATCATACCTATGAAACATCACATTTTGCGGGTTAGAAGTGTCCATAATACATTTTACTTTTCAGAATCTAGTTGTAACCCGTTTTCTCCCACCACGTATCCCAGGTAATGCAGTTCCGGACAATTAAATTCACATTTTCCGTAATTAATCACTAATCCTGCCTTAAATAATCTTTCCAATACTTCTTCTTTTGTTCCTCAAATGCAGACGAGACGATGATTACATCGTTTAAGTAAACGAAAACGTTGCTTTCTACATTTCCGGATAAAACCCTGTCAATTAAACCCTGCCAGGTGGCAGGTGAATTGCTAAGTCCAAACGGCATTCTCTTAAATTGAAATAAGTCTCTATTAGGCACCGCGAAAGCTGAATACTGCTTTGAGTTCTCTGTGAAGTGAACCTACCAAAATACAGAAGTTATATCAAGCGACGATAGATACCGCGTATCCCTCAATGTATCTAATGTCGCTAATACGTAGGGAGCGGATATGCATCCGTTTTGGTTACCTTATTAATTTTGCTATAGTCTAGGCAAAGACGATATTATCCATCCTTTTCCTTTACTATAACTACTGGGGAAGGTTCCAGAACGTCCGCTTCCAATTTTTTTTCCAGTTCCTCAAAAATAACATTTTGAATTGCGGGGGATACTGGATAGTATCTCTGATTGATTGGTGTAGAGTCTGTTTGTATCGTTTGCTCTACTAAAGTGGTACACCCGAGACTTTTCCCCATTTTCGACTCCGCGCTCTATATGGTTAACTGTAATTCCATAATTTGTCCTTCTGAGAAGCTATTATGGCCTTCAAGCGCCATTAGGTTATAAATGCGTTCCTTTTGACCAAATTCCCAAAAATGATTCAATATATCTGCTGAAATATTCATTGCTCTCCATGTCTTGCTTGGCGTTTTTCCGCTGTTGTTTCCATTTATGTCTATGTTGTAGTTCATAAAGGTATTCATTGCTTCATCCACGCCAAAATTCCGCCTTCATGTTTCCATCTTGTGAATAAACTGATTGGTTGTGCCACTGTCTACGATTGCTGTTAGTGGCTCTCCAATCAAGAATTGTCCGGGAGTGAGAGCTGTAAGATTGTTTGGATCGGACGATAATGGGGTGATCGGTCTTGAATAGCTTCAATTTCTGCTACGAGGGTGGATAGCTCCTCACATGTCAACGAAGCAGAGGCCACCGATTGTTACATCAATGACTGATCTCAATGCTGCCTACCACAAACGGTTGAAATGAGGGACTCGTGGAGGTATGAAATTAAAGTTGATTCCCTTGGCCTGACAAAGTGAGGTAACTCTTTCTTGTGACTTTTTATCGTATACAGATCTCCGAAATTCCTTCAGCTGATTTTTTGCTCCCACAAAGTTATTGCATTTAAAGTCTGATAATGTCCTCGTCTGGCTATAAATCCCTTAAGTACTCCGAGGAAATTTTCGGTGGTCAGATCACTGCCTTAGTGTCGAAAAAACAGAAGACAGCTCAATAAGCCTTTCGGCTGTTTTCCTTTTATTTTAAAGTGCGTGTAAATTGGCCCACATAAGTCTACTCCAGTGTTTAGAAAAGTTCTGGCAGCTGAACTCTGGTGCTGCTGCGAGGTAGATTCCCTATGAATTGCGTTATCAGATTAGGCCTTACTTTGTAACAGCGGACGCACTGTTGCACGAACCATTGCAAGTTCTATGCTCTTACCTTTAATTGGCCAAAATCATTCCCTCGTTATTGCCAGAAGTGCCTGTGGCCCGACATGCATGCTGTTAAGATGAATATCAGTTATTAATAATTTAGTTATTGGAGGTGTATATGGCATCAGTACTGGATATTTTGCGTTGTACTCTAGACTTGAATTTTTTAGCCATCCTATAACTCTGGTAACTCCCTTTTTATCTAGAAAACGAGCGAGTCTGCTTAGTAAGCTGGAGCTGATAACCGAATTATGTTTCAGAAGCTGCTGTAGGTCTTCATGGAATCTTTTTAGTTGAACCTGGCGTAGAATTAGAGAAAGTGCTTCATCTAACTATGTTGTTGTTAGGATATTAGTGTCTATTCGTTCAGCTTGTCTTGTGAGACGTATGAAACGGAGTACGTATGCAACAATTCTTTGCAACCTTTTAAATGAGTTACCGTTGTTGATGTTTGGAATACATGGTATCTTTGATAAAATACTGCCAAGGATGTCCGTGGTTTTCATTTTTCTAGATCAGTTTTTGCCTTACCCCACTCTGCTGGCCAGATGGACTCCGAACCGTGCAAAAAGTGCTAGTGGCTTGTTTGTCAGGTGATACCCCTCTTAAAACGATGCCCGCCGGATTCTCCTTTGATGATGAGTGAAATTCAAGTGTTCTCATATTTCTCTTTAAAGGTAAATGTCTCGGTATTTTCATTTAACTAAGTTTTTCCAGTCGAGTTTTAACGTACACAGTTTCTTGATAAATACTTTTGCGACTACCGTCATGCTATATGAGACAGCACCGTTCTCTTGTTCACTCCTTTTGGCTCCGGCTAAGCAGGTTTGGCGGGAAATTCATCACAGTTGGGAAGCCAAGTTAGTGGTCTGTGACCTTTCCTTCTGTAAGTTTTCTACCATACACCTATGGTCGAAAGTAGTTAATTGCGCAGTGTAAGGGTTCCTTTTCAATAATTGGCTTATTAAGCTCATTTGAATGTGAACGAGTGTAGCCCCAGAGGGAAAATGATCGTGCGTGAAAGTAATCATGCAGGAATTCTTCGACGAAATCAGTATCAACAAAAAATATGTGCACATGCCCTGCAGAAAACAAGCGAAGCCCAACTTTGAAGTTCAAATGATGTTAGGACCAGAGTACCTACATGTACACGATTGTTTTTATTTTTGTCTGGTTGAAATTTCATTGACGAGTCATTTTCAAGATTAATTACCATGCCCGTGCATGAGTGTTTCCTTTCTCCCTTGCCGGCTCGTGTAACTATTCTAAAAATATTTTTTTTTTAATTTTCTGAATTTCTAAATATTTTTCTGATATTGTAGAAAGCGATTAAACTTCCTTTTCTATCCAAAATCCAATCCTTTCTGCTGGGGCGCATGTAACTTGAATCGAATAAAATCGAAACGATTTCTAATAGCTGAATTACAAAAACAAAATCTAATTAGAAATTTAAGTTGAAATTGAGCTATAAGAAACGTTTCGACTTTACCCGATTCAAGTTCCAAGTAATTAATTGGTCGTCAATATTTTCATCGGTGAATATTCATTGACGTTCTATCGAAGTTTTCATCGATGATTATTATTCGAAGTTTTCATCGCAAATTATTCGTTGCTGGTTTGATCGACATTTACTCCTACAGCAAGGCATCATACCCTGTCTAGGACATCATGTGTTAAATTCATCGAAGTTTTCGTGCAAAACTGGGTCCATGATAAATGCCAAAGGTGCAATACGGCTTGGATGCGATGTTGTACCCATTTCCTCCCGCTGGGATAGCTTTATTGCCGGCATAAATTATGGTATTGCACCTTTGGCATTCATCATCGACTCATTGATGCACAAATATTTCGATGAATTTAACACACGATGTCAATCAGTTTCAACCAGAATAGAATATAAAACAACATCGTGCATATGCAGGCACCCTGGTCGTAGTATGATTTCAATTTCATAGTCGAACTTCACTTCTTTTCTGTAGGAAATGTACACATATTTTTCATTGATACTGATTTCTTCGATGAATTCCTGCATACCTACTATCATGCACAATCATTTTCACGATGGGTATGGCTGTTGAGAAGGTATTTGAGTAGTCGATACCCAGCGGGAAATGGATCAAACACAGCATCGAAGCCGCTTTGCACCTTTGGCATGCATCATTGACCCATTTCTGCATCGAAACTCGATGTCTTAGGGAGCGTGTGATGCCTTTGTGGAGGAGTAAATGTCGACGAAAGCATCGTTGAATAATCTTCGATGAATGATCATCGATGAAAATATCAGTGAAATATCCTCGATGAAAGCTTGAAAGAATAATGACGACGAGAACGCCAAACATTAATCATTGTTGAAAACGTCGATGAATAATTATCGAAGAAAACCTCAATGAATATTAATTTATTTATTTATTTTCGCAGATTCGGTGATGGTACCTGTAATTTGAATAGAGTAAAGTCGAAACGACTATGGCTAATTTTCGTGCCAAAATATATCTAGTAGGATTCTTTTTATATAATTCACCTATTAGAAGTCGTTTCGACTTTATTCGATTCAAGTTAGTAGCGCCACACCAGGAAGGAATGAATTCTGGATAGCAACAGGCCTTTTAATCGGTTATTACTGTTCGAATTAGGTCGACTCATGTATATTAAAAAAATAATTGCTGAAAAATAAAAAAACACATCGCACTTGAAGCCATGGCTGTCATAGATTTTCTAATCACAGCTAATCTAAAGCCATGCTAAAATTGAGTTCCGGAAAGAAAATAAATTCAATCTAATTACAATTCTCCCAAAAGTAGGTACAATCCAACAAAGCCATGTATTTTTTACCTATATAGCATATTGTACAAATACAGTATAGCCTCATCGAGCAGATCAAATTAAAATCTTTATCATCATTATAAGTACTATCGAACGGGAGTTTCTTCTCTACGTGATAGAGAGAACGTATTTTGCAAATATAATTCAATTTAACACAGCAGCATGTGTTGCTCTAAATTTCTTGTTGCTATGCATCTTTGTTCGTTGCTATGCAAATTTTATCACTAGTACCGTAAAATCACAGATGGAATCCCAATTCTTGTTATCATGTGTCTCTGCTACTCTATCATTGGTGTCATGTGCTTGGCATCGCGTGGGGTAAGTTAGCTAGTTACGGGCTAACATTTACATATATCGGGTATCGACTGATATATCACCTTTTAACAACTAATTAAACACTTTATCGACGGAAATAAAGAATCTTGCCTCGGGTCTCAACTGAAGTTAAGATATTTAATAACATTCACTTTAAGCAGGGTTTCGACTGACTTAAAGATTATTATCTCGGGTCTCGACTGACTTAAAGAATATTATCTCGGGTCACGATTGACTTAAAGGATATTATCTCGGGTTTCGACTGACTTAAAGCATATTATCTAAAGTCTCGACTGACTTAAAGCATATTATATCGGGTCTCGACTGAGATAATATCTACTAACTAAACACTTTATTTCTGGTCTCGACGGAAATAAAAAAACTTGCTATCATTCACTTTAAGCCGGGTCTC
This sequence comes from Dioctria rufipes, assembly GCA_963924295.1. Taxonomy (NCBI): domain Eukaryota; kingdom Metazoa; phylum Arthropoda; class Insecta; order Diptera; family Asilidae; genus Dioctria; species Dioctria rufipes. Next base: position 101,603,793 of record OZ002741.1, on the reverse strand, counting down.
GACTGATTTAGAGAATATTATCTGGGGTATCGACTGAGATAATATTACTAACATTTTATTTCTGGTCTCGACGGGAATAAAGAATTGTTTTAATTAAATATTAGAACAAAGGGTCTTTACAGTAGCTTAAAGCCAATTCCTCAAGTGCCAAGGTTTAGATCGGTGAGTACCAGTCACTTGTAATATTTTATCAATTACAATAATTCAACTTTACTCTATTTTTATTTTACAAATATATATTTATATCACTTTCTTGACGATCATATATTGCAAATTTCTGCCATTAAGTGTTTTCTCAGTGTGGTTAAAATCTTTAATCCAAAACTTATATATTGAGTTTTATTTCAATACATCTCTTCTTGAAAATCGTACATTATAAATCTGTGTCAATAAGTGTGTTTTCTAGTGTGGGTGGATCCTGACACTTAATACCTTATATACATAATCTGATCTTAATAGTGAAAAATTCTGGAAGAAAATATATGTGATAGTTTATTGAAAGTTAAAAGGAAGTGAGAGTGTTTGTTTTGATAAGAGAGTTGACCACTGTTCTTGATCCTAATTTATCAGTGCATTCATTTCAGTTTCACTAAATTCAAATTTGCGTGTACGTTCTAACAACAGGCATTACAAATACTGTTCCAGGAAAATATTTGGAAATGTGGAAAATAAAAAAAAAATCTTTCAAATAATTAAACGTATATTTTATATGATCTGAAGATAATTTACAAAAAAACATTAACGAGATAATGCAACAAATTTATTTTCTAATAGGATATTTAATTTAGTACTTTATTGCAACAAAAAAAAAAACAAAATGCAAAGCGTAAGAGCACTTCACACGTACCAGTAACCAAATATTCTTATTACTAAAGAAAATCACTTTTTTATCACACGCAATTTTTAATTTTCACTCGTACACAAGCCAACTTGAGCAAAACACCGGAAATTTTTACCTGCATCGAGGTTTAGCAGATGACTCATCATAAATATATAAACTACAAAAGAGTAAAACAAGTAAAGTCTAAGACCAATTGTTATGGTACTATAGATGAATGTTCGTTTGTAATTTCGTATGGTCACCCATCTGCGCAAGTTTGATTATTGAAGTGGTTTTTCGCATATATCCCTAGAACGGATACTCGTGCAGCAAAAATGATTATAACAAATTTCATAGGATTTCATATTCTGAAGAACTTTTCAGTACAATAAAAACATCTAGGACTGATCGTTTTCACAGTATATGTAAGAAACCAAGATTTTTATATAGCAACACCAAGAAGGAGCTACCCGATTTAGTCCATTTTTGGAACCTTATTTACTATATTGCCACGTACCAGCTCTCTACGTCAATGTGTTCTCAGGCAGAGCCCAAATATATAGTGGAAAAAGAAATTTTTGTGTGGCAACGAAGGAGTTGCCCGATTCCGCCCATTTTCGAACTTAAATTTACTTTTTTTTAAAAAGCCTGTGTGCCAAACTTTAGTACCTAAGTGAACGCGGATAGACGGACGGACATGCAAAAATCAAAATAACCGTTAATTTTATGCATTAGTGTTCAATCCATTTTGTTCTACCATCATAGCTTCTAGGTGTTACAAATGGAATGATAAGCTTAGATTTCATATAGGGTATAAAAAAGTCATGTACATAAAAGCACCCAGGTCCCAACAAAATTTGAACTTTATAGTCAGGCTTCGCTCCTTTTCTACAGCAACTGTACACATATTTTTCAGCGATACTGATTTCCTCGACGAATTCCTGTATACCTACTCTCATTCACGATCATTTTCCCACTGGGTAAGATTGCTGTCGGGCATTGATACTGGTTGTTGTTGTAACCCCCGGAATATACAAGCCATGAAGTCGGCGATGACAGGGACACATTAAGAGGAATTTGCGGCAGGGCCATAGCTAGGGGAGGGCATAGAGAGGCAATGCCCTAACTTAAAAATTGCCAACTTATTCTGTCACAAAAGTCATCGCGACATCGGCACCTTCGCCACTCTCCTCATATCCCCTAATCATTTCCTTATCTCATTTCTGCCATGCTGTGCTTTACATCATGAGCTTGGCTTAATAATTTATAAAAAAACAAAAGTATGATGGTAAGACGATTGGTCCACTTCTTGAACAGCTTTGGTCAGGACATCTGGTTGTTAAAAGAGTCGTATATGAGAATTATTCTCTGATTTTGAAGACTCCAAATAAAATGAAAAATGGAAATTTCAATGATGATGATATTGCAAACAGTATTGGCATCAAAGGCGTTATGTAAAACATGGAAATTCGACTGGCAAATATAGTGGTAAACTGTTCTGTAACCGCTTGATGCGGCTTTACAGGGTCGAAGCACGGGATTGAAGGATGCTATATCAATAATAAAAATGTCCAGGAAGAAATTGAGGTCAGAAGAGATGTCTGAGACAATTTTGGAGAATCCTGAGAATACTATATTGTGGAAAAGAATCTCAAAATAGTTCCCAGAACAGAGAAGCCAAGGCAGGACATCTGGAGGATTAAATGCTGTATGGTCCAACACCTTCTCGTCAAAACACTGCAGGTATAATTTAATCTCTGCCATTTAAAGCGGAATATTATGAAACTGTAGTAATAACAGCTGAGATGAAAAGAAGATTTGAAGACAATGAGGATCTACTAGATTCAATTTTGTGTCTTGATGAGTTGGACAAAGTTTAAGTCTGTTTAATATTTAAATAAATAATTATTGTGTGGAAATTAATGAGAAAAAAACGAATCCGTATTTGAAATTATTTTTCAGGTCTTAAAATTCTTTCGAAAGAACTTTAAAAATCGGAAACCGTTATTTTCTGCTTATTAACTTCAAAAAGCTTATGTTAAAAATTTGTTTAATTTAGTTCAAATTTGTGGCAGCCCCGCTCCGCAAACCAGAGAAATTAAAAAAAAATCATTGAATTTTCATTTTTAAATCATTTTCAATAAAAATTGGGGGACAAATTTAAAAATTAGAAAACGTTAATTTATTGCCTTAGGTGTTTAAATAAATATTCTATTAATTAATTTGCGATTTATTCAAAAATCTTAACGCCCCGCCCATGTTGCTAACTGTGCACCGAGTTGTCCCAATTATGACATAGACCCAGCCTTAAGCCTTGACTGTGAAACTGAAATATTTATTAAGCCTTGACTGTGAAATCGGACATAAGTGGGAGGAACTATGCTGGATTCTCTTATATTTTCGAGAAAATGAGAATTTTATTTGAGATGAATTTTACATTTCCTTTCAGCACCTTGGCCAAAGCGAAATTTATCTTTTCTTAAAAAATAGAGAGATTGTGACCTGATGTATATTATTATGAATAGTTTGAAAAAATTTTGAAGGTATTTAAGAAGATTTTATCATTCGGGTAATCCTACGTTCTCTCGATTTTTTTTTAGCTCGTTGTCTCAGTCACGCTACAATAGTGAATAGCCAAGTTCTTTTCCCCCATTCATGCAAAAGATGCAAGTATATTACACTACCTGTTTCGGTTTAAAAAACATAAAAAATTTCCAATTTTGTTTTGTCCTATCTTCTTATTAGGTTATCTTTGCCAGGGGCTACGGTCGTGTGATTTTTTCACTATAATAAACAAGTAGAGAAGCTAGAATTGGTCTAAGACTATAGTTCTTATGATACCCTAGACTTCTAGGAGAGAACTAAAGGAGGCGACATGTGATGAAAAAAGCGTAGCAACTTTCGTTCTTCTTCTTGTTTTTGTGAGGTGCCAGAGGAGGCGTTAAAGATTGTTGATGCCTTAAATATCGCAACAAATTAATGGCGCGAAAATTCAAACACATTTCTTAGAAACTCCGCACTTTCTTCCGCACCACCCACTGACATGTATATAAATGGACAGACTGATCTCCTGTTTCATATGGCATCAGTTTTGATTACAGCAAGTATGCTCTCACTGACGATATATTTAAATTATTTGCGAATTTACTTATATATGCATGTCAGTGGGATTTACCGAATTTACCACAAAAGTACTTTAAAAATATTTCCCTCAACACGGCTTGTTGTATCTAAATCTTCGAGCATACATAACTACTTTTTATATTACTATCATTTAGTCCAATAGCCATTAACCATTTCCTATAAAAAGTAAATTATCCCTTTTGTAACTACATCTCTGCGCCAAACGTACTTTGCGGCTCATTGTTTATAGAAAAGTGATAGTCAAACACCCCGCCAAAATCAAGATGACGAAAATTTTTGGGTACGCTGCCATACATATACTTACTATGGGATGTCATCTCCTTTAGTTCTCTCCTCAAAGACCCTGTATGATATTTCGTATGGTACCCATCTGTGCAAGTTCGATTTTTCAAGTGGTTTTTCTCATATATTTCTAGAACAGTTCATCGGACAAAAAAAACGATTATAAGCAATTTTATTGGATTTCATATTCTGAAGAAATTTTCGGTACAATAAAATTGTATAGGACAATATACGAAAAAAACCAAAATTTTTCTATGACAACACCAAGAAGGGTTTACCTCATTTAGCCCATTTTTATACCCTAGAACCTAGACCAAAATGGATTGGACAGCCACGCATAATATTAAAAGATATTTTGATTTTTGCATGTGCGTCTGTCGGTCCGTCCGTCTGCGCACACGATAACTCGAGAACGCGTGCACTTAGAGAGCTAAAACTTTGCACACGGCCTTTAAAAAAAAAGTAAAATTTAGTTCAAAAATGAGACAAATCGCGCAATTCCTTTGTGGGCTTGTCATACAAAAATTTCGCCTCGCACTACATATTTGGACACTGCCTGAGAGCGCGTTAACGTAGAGTGCTAATATTTTGTACACGACGTTTTCATAATAATAGTAAATATTATTAAAAAATGGACTAAATCGGGCAACCTTTTCTTGGTGTTGCCATATTACAATTTTCGGACTTTACGTATACTGTGAAAACGATCAATCTTAGACGTTTCTATTGTACTGAAAAGTTCTTCAAAATAAAATCCTATAAAATTGGTTATTATTATTTTTACTGTCCGACGAACCGTTCTGGAAATGTATGCGAAAAACCACTTCATAAACCAAACTTGCACATTGATCACAAATTTAAAGAATGACATCTATTGAAGGAATTGTATACAAATTTAATATATATATGTATATATTTAACAAATTTAAATAATTATTAAGAATAATTACCATAACCTACAAATATAATAATCACAGAAAGAAAATTTCAGAAGAAATCCGTGAGATAGGCATATATTTAGAGTAACGCTGACAGAAGTGCACCCATTTATGATTAGGCATAAAGATTTAATGTCGAATTTGATGGAAAGTAGCTCGGGCGCTACCAATTTTAGTTTCAGTTTGTTCTTTTCATTACTGATAGGATACTGTTCGTGTAGAGAAGAGATCTGAGGACAGGAAATAATTTGCCTCTGTAAATATCCTTGTAGTTTTTTTTAATGAAGAAATTGAGTTATAACGTAATGAGGTACTACAAGTATTTGTTTCTCTTCTCACTCTCCCGGAGTTCTCTCTCAACTGAGATGGTCGATTAGGTCCGCTCCTGCACTAATTTTCAGGTCAGTAAGAGTCAATAGGAACATTGAAAAATATTGCCCGCAATGTTATTGGGTGGATGGGGCAATGATAAAGAGAACAGTCCATCTGTGTCCTCATCGTAAGCGAAGGTAAGTGGTGTAACAGTCCCTTCAGGACTAGATGTGGGGCTTGTTTTTGCTGTAGCCACGATTTTTTTTTATGGTGTCGTGACAGCGGCAGGATTGGGTTACCCACCCCACTACCTCTCCCGCAATAGCCGAGGAGCTAGCGTGCCACCCTGCACTTGCAACACTGCTCACAGAGTAAGCTGCCAACTCATGCTGATAGACTGGACTGACGTCCTACCTTACTCACTCACCTGGTACCATAACATCTTAGAATGCCTAAAATATTAAAATATCAAGATTGTACTCAAATTTAATCATCTAATCATCATCTAAGACCAATTCTTATGATACGCTAGATGAATGCCCATATAAAATTTCGTATGGTCACCGATCTACGCAAGTTTTATTTTTGAAGTGGCTTATCGCATATGTTTCTAGAACGGTTCGTCAGACAAAAAAAATGATTATAACCCATTTCATAGGATTTCGTATTGTGAAGAAGCTTTTAGTACAATAAAAATGTCTAAGACTGATAGTTTTCACAGTATATGTAAAAACCCAAAATTTTTATATGGCAACACCAAGAAGGGGTTGCCCGATTTATTCCCTTTTTTGAAATTTTATTTGTTATTACCATAAAAACACCATGTACCAAATTTCAGCTCTCTACGTCGACGAATTCTCAGGCAGTGTCCAAATATATAGTAGAAAACGAAATTTTTGTATAGCAACCCAACGAAGGAGTTTCCTGATTTGTCTCATTTTTGAAATTAACTTTACTTTTTTTTTTTTTAAGTCCGCGTACAAAATTTCAGCTCTCTAAGTATACGCGTTCTCGGCAGACGGACGGACGGACATGCAAAAGTCAAAATAACTTTTAATATTATGCGTCCAATCCACTTTGTTCTACCATCATTATTTCAAGGGGTTACAAACGGAATGACAAACTTAGTATACCTTATCTAGGGTATAAAAATAATATGAAAGTGAAGAGTTGATAATGATTTAAATTAGTGATTCTTTACCTGGGAATTACACGAGGAAGTACAGCTTACATGCAAGCTTCCTTTCCAATTCGCTTTTAAATTTGACAGAAGATGGCAGTTCGCTTGATATCTTATCAGCTTGCATGCAAGTTAATTTAAAATGTGGCATTGCAACGTAAAGTCTTGTGTATATCGGAAAATTCAAAGTGTTGGTAAATGTTGTAATGTATATGATCCTAGAAACACCCATTTTACTAGTATAAATTTATTAATTTAAATTGCTCTCCATCTTGAAAATTGTATAATGTCAAATCACTATCATCTAAGCTGCTATGATTTTTCAGCATGCAAGTTCTCTGAGGATTACACGTGCAAGAAGTATGGAAGTCCTGCTTACATGCAAGCTGTACTTCCTTGTGTAATCTCCAGGTTGCCGATACCTTTCGCTACCTTTCGTACTCACGAGAGATTGTGCTTTCTTCACTTAAACATATGAAAAACGCCAGATACCGACTCATGCAAGCAAAACCCAAATACTTCCCAAGCCATGAAACAGAAATCTATATGTGTGCGTGCTAGTCCAATTAACTAAAATATTTTATATTGATTCGTATGAAAAAATTACTAGACATTGATTTTATATATGTCATAAAGTCTAAACTACTATCCACACAAGAAATAGTCTTCGAATAATTTAAGCTTGGCTCCTTACTTTCCCAAAGGTTACACTTACTGTATATCTACCTTAAAAAAATTAATACAATAGTTTAGATTAAAAAGTACCCTTACCATTTTACGCTCAATAACTTTGAGCTGAGCTTTGCATCTACAATTAAGTATTATAATATCGCTGTTACAAATATTTAAATTATCTAACTTAATGCGTTCTCTATCATAGATAGCACACAGACTCACCTATGTGCCAACCAGTAGTTAATAGATTTTGCTTACAATAAACAAATCTATTTTAATATGCGATTGATATTAATTCAGAATCCACTTTGACATTGTATGTAGATCTACCAATTTCCACGGGGCAGATGCGGGTTTTACAGAACTCAAAATGCACTTTGATCTCTAATACAGTTTATTTTAACATACCTCTTTTCATTATGTGACAAAATAGTACCTACCTATTACTATGCTAGAGTATTATAACATATAGCCGTAAGTCTAAGAAGAGTTATTTAAGTAAGTATGTATCTCTGTAAAATTAATCGAAATACTTAAGAGTACATGCATAAGGAGGATTATCTTCCAATAACTGAAAAGTAATTTGAACTTTTTACCTCCTTCCTCCACTGCTAATGTAAAGTACAATAAGTAAATTAAGGACGAATTTATCTCGAATTTATTTTATTCCTAAATGCTTCAAAGCAATGTTCGTGAAAGTACTGCTGCATTAATTGCCTCACAGAACCTAAGCAATTGCACGCAGCTCACATATTTGTGAAACAAAAATTTTAATTAAAGGAAACTAACGTAATCAAAACATGTTTCGGATTGCGTTACGAAAGGGGAAGTTTTAAAAGTAAATTAAGCGAAAGAGCCAAAAGCGCTTTGTATTTCATTTATAATTCCTACCGCTCATGGTAACAGTGCCTCGGATGTTGTCAATAGTAACTGGACATCGGACAGCGAAATCCTCTTTGTTCAAATGTTTTAATCCAATTTGGACCGGATTAAATTGAGTGAGTCTTTTAATTACGTACTCTCATGCGATTTTAATGAGATGAACTCGATTCCAACAGAATGATGAAATATTACCAAGGATAATACTTCCACAGACAACAAATTTGATAAGCTGCTTTTAACTTTCAAATTTTTATCATATCGTTATCGCAAGTTAGATGTAGGTTTTTATAGTTACCGCCAAAACAACGTTCTTCAATTGCTCGCGATTCTGTCATCACATGTCAACGACATTGATTGTAAGAATTATAACAAAAACAAAAAACAAACAAAACAAAATTACCGGTTGTCTTTTTTTTTTATTATAATACGTCGTTGAACATCGAAGCTCTGGGCAATATTTTAGTACTAGAATTCTCTAGCTTCATTCTTTGCAACTGAGAGGGTTTAATATTATAAGAAATAAATTGGATCCATAACTTTATAGACGTTTATTTCTCTGATGCAAACCTGGTTAGTTCATCCAGCCACAGGGTGTCCCATATAAGGTAGCGACCATTTAAAAGTCGAGACAAGCAAACAATAGTACAGGAGGGATATATAACAAGCATCTTTTGAATCACAGATAGTTTTGTGATTTTGGGTACCATTTCTTTTAGTTCTCCGTAGCTATACACTTTATAAATACAGATAAAAGTTACGCAATGTTACACAATGCCATAATATTTTTCAAGGTCTCTCACCCCTCAAAATTTGCAACCATTAAAATACCGATGTTGTTCTCGCGGTAAATAAAACTATGTTAAGCAAACGTTAAGGAATGCTAAAGACTTAATTTATAACTTAGATGAAATTATACATAGATGATGCAAAATTTGTCCGCCTATCGTACCGAGTAGTCTGAATGAACTAGTCAGCGCGAAAATTAGTAAAAGTGAGCAGTTTATACTTAAAGGTTACTACTAAAAAATCGGATTTGTAACAGATATTGGGAACACGTTTATAATGTACTGAAATATTGTTCTTCGGAATGTGCCAGTGGAATTGGTTATAATAATTTTTACAAACCGTTCTAGCAATATTTGGAAAAAGCAACATCAACCACATTTTCAAAATATATATTTACGGGCATACAGTAGATGTTTGATAAGTGGATTTAATTAACTCTTTTAATTTTATTTTTTGCACTTGCCATCAGATTTAGCGGTGCGGTGCGTTCAGGTGTCACATACCGGTGTACTTTTAAGCGTTGTAATGACATGAAAAAGCAGGGATGCACACCGCATTTAACAACTGAAACGCTGCACTTGCTGCTAATAAGATACACTCGGGGGAGGAAATTTTCCACCCCCCCCCCCCCCCCCCAGTGTCGCTAATCCACAAAAGTGTACGCGTGTACGCCTAAGCAATGGATGGTGTGCACTTCGATTTGAAACGTCACTTTTGAAAGTTCCCACTTTTATGAGAAGGATTTCTCGTCTAAGAGACAGAAATTTATTGAAAATAATTTTAATAAATTTACAAATTGCATTTAAGTATAAAAAAAATGCTTTTTTAAAAAGATAAGTTTTATTTAAAAGGATAAGACTGTGCTAAACGTCAAAGCTACTAAACGCACCGGGATAGGACGATAATAAACCGTAACGTAAAAATATGCACACCAGTGTACGTATTGTGAACACCTGAATGCTCTGGTGTGCATTAATGTCCTGGGGAAATGACAACGCTACGTGCGGCTGAGTACACGATAAGTATATACACAAAGTTTAAATAAGATCTGTAAAAAAAAACAATATAGAAAATTGATTCACATATGTTTTAACTATAGTGGGCGGATACACCAGATGACCTGAAGCATATTCCATCCGAGATATACCAGTAGCAACATTCACTCACTAATAAATTCCTAAATTTTGCGTGCCATCTATACTCCCCACTAGGGCACTCAATATCGGACAGGTATTTCAATTCCGAGATTCCGATGTTAATATCGATATGGAACGTCTACAATTAAAAAATTTTAAAATCAATTTTTTACTGAAAAAATCTTCAGATATGAATAAACGAAAATAAAAAATAAAAATGTAAGTTAACAGAACATTTATTTCTTCAAAAAAATATGGCAAAAGTTAAGATTAAGTACATTTATTTAGTTTTTTAATTATTTTTCTCTTGATGCTCTTTCTGGAAGTGGGCCCGCAGAAAACATAGGGAATTTAAAGTTTTATCTTCTAAAGATAATATTTGCAGGCCTCACGAAGATACGATCCCCGCGTCCCATCCTCTTCGAAAGAGGCCATTTCCCTGCGAACAGCTTTCAATGCATCTTTCGAATCATTACCCGTTTTTAATTTGGCCTGATTTTTCATATCATTGCAAATGGCCATGCCAAGTTGTTCCTTCAACGACAAGCTGGCTGAACCATCCATCTACTGAATCACTGTCAGATGATGTATCGGTTACTAACTCTAGCTCTCCTGCTGCTTTGTTAAGCTCATACAGTTCAATCACAGCATTGGCAATCGCTGGTTTGCTGTGTTGCCAAAAATCTAGAGCATTATCCACATTTTCATATCGCTGATGACCTTTGTGGAGGTAATGTAGTAAACCAGAAAACCTTGTCCGTTGTTCGTTGATACGCGTCACCAAAGATGCTTTCAAACGGACAGCCAAATCTGATGTTCCCACGTTGTTAATCGTGAACACTATGGCCGTGTCGGCTAACAAAAGAGTCGCATCATTTCGACACAACGCTTTTACGGCCAGTTTCACCGGTTCCAGACACGCGACAGCCGATGGGTTTGCCAAATTCATCGGTTGTATGCTTTCCCAGTGTTTCGACGTTTTTGTTGAAGAACGACGAAATAACTTGACAATCATGCGTACTTTTGCAATTAACGGCTTCAAATCTTCAATCATCTCAATTTCGTCGTCCTTTTCAGCAAAATCGACTTCAAAACCACCCAAATCGTGTAATTCTCATCATCAGTGTCGGCAGTCCCGTTAACGTCACTTCCGCCCCCTGCGTCGTCAACGGCGCTGTCTTTGCTGTTTGTACAATTATAGCTAAGTGAATAACGTTAAGAATGCAAAGCTGTTGATCGCATATGCTCAGTCGTCCCACTTTCCGCATAACCAACTCACCGTGGGCTGTGATGCACATGTCCTGGTGGTACTCAGATCAAACTTCTGCAGCACTTGTTGCATCAGCTCAATGCACTCCTCTGCAGGAAACGACCTATAAACCTGACCAGTCCAAGATTCCAAAAATCTTTCTGGGTGAGCATTTCCATTTTTAAGTATTTACGATTTCTAATCGAAGACCTTATCGCTTATATTAAACGTACGTCATGAAAAAAAAAATTATTTTTCGAGAAATATAGCTTAAATCATCTTTAAAAAATTTTCTCAACAAAATTTATGACAGTTGCATAAAATTTTATGGAATTGGCAACAGTGCGTACTCGAATTCTCAGTATCTTTCAAGATAAGTCCAACACACAATAAAATAATTGAAATTCAACTAATAAAAAAAACCAACCCATAAAAACAAAGTTTTTATTATAACTAGACATCGGATTATATGCATTTGCATGTTTGCATATGCAATTGCATATAATTGCATTTTTGCAACGTTATTGCATATTATTGTACTTTCTCGTTTATAGTGCATAATTCGGCATAAAAAGTTGCGTTTATCAATTTCAAATGCGTTAGATAGTAGGCGAGAAAGATGTTAGATGAAGTTTGTTTGTTTTGTTCGGTGGTGTAGTTGCAGCGGGAGCTCCATCACCGTAACGTGTAATCGACCGTGCTTTGTCGACATCGTCTATAAGGTTAAGACTACCTAGTCGTGTTTATTATTGCATTTACTAGTGTGTTCTGTGCGTTCATTATCGCGTGAATTAAAAAGTTCCCTATCTTGTTTTTGTTGTATTCACTGTTGTGTGTTCTGTGCGCTTACTATCCCGTACTCGTTCACGAAAATGCCACCCATTAAAAAGAATTGTCAGACATTAATGGAAAGTTGGATTAAAGGTTACCCAGGCCAATTTACAACTGATGGTGGAGTAATATACTGTAAAGTTTGTAGCAAGAGTATTACGTCTTCGAAAAAGTATCAGATTGACCAACACGTAAATACGGCTTCTCATATAAGTAAGAATTTTTATCAATTAAAGTGCGAAGAATTTTTATCAATTCAATTTTCTCATATAGGAGCAAGAAATAAGTTCTCGACCAGTCGTCAACAACTCCTGACGCAAATCACTTCTTCTACTTCGCCGTCGTCACAGAAGACTGAATTTTGTAAAGATTTGTGTGAGTTATTTGTCGGTTGCAATATTCCATTTCATCAACTCAATAACGATGTATTCAGAAAATTCTTGAAGAAGTATTGTCTCAATCAAGTAATTCCAGAAGAATCAACGATCCGTAAAAATTACCTGCCAGCTATTTATGAAGACGTTTTAGCAGAATATTGTGTGGATATCAACTGATGAAACTACAGATTCATGTGGACGATATATAGCCAATTTGATAATTGGAAAATTAAGAACTGAACCTTCTACTCCACACTTGATTGCCTGTAAGATCCTAGAGAAAACAAACTATTCAACTATTGCTCGATTCGTAAATGATTCCATAAAATCATTGTTTCCCGATTCCTGTATGGACGAAAAAATATGTATGTTTCTTTCTGATGCTGCACCATATATGCTAAAAGCAGGTAAAGCTCTTCAAGTATTTTACCCGAACTTACTGCACATAACCTGTTTGGCACATGGACTCCATCGATTTGCAGAAGAAATCAGGAAAGACTTCGTAAATGTCAATGACTTGATTTCGTCAACAAAAAAAGTGTTTTTAAAAGCACCGTCGCGTATATAGACTTACAAAGAACCACTTCCGAATTTGCCACTACCTCCGCAACCTGTAATAACGCGATGGGGTACCTGGTTGAACGCAGCACTGTTCTATGCTGAGCATTTTGAGGCCATAAGAGGAGTAGTCGGTCAATTTAACGGTTCCGATGCACTGGCCATTGAATCATGTCAGCAAGCATTTGAAGACCCTTTAATAAGGAAAAATATAACAGTCATTAAAACGCACTTCAGTGAAATACCCGAAGTAATTGAAAAGCTAGGGACCAAAAATCTTCCTCTTTGTAATTCAATTGCAATAATAGAAAAAATGGTGGATCTAATCCATGCACTTCCGAACACATTTTCATTAAAACTCCCAAATAAGTTAGACACTGTTCTTGCCAAAAATCCGGGTTTTGAAGCAATTAAACAAATAAATGCTTACATTAATAGAGCAGGTCAAAGCTTACCTGAGGTGATTTCTGCGGACATGGCGCAAAATTTTAAATTTTGCCCTGTTACATCGGTAGACGTAGAACGATCATTTTTGGCCTACAAATTAATATTAAGTGACAAACGTCACAAATTTCAAATTGAAAATTTAGAGAAGTATATTGTAATATACTGCCATAAAAACTATAACTAATTTTTAAATTCTTGTGTGTTTTGTTGATTTTGAATATTATTATTTATTGGATTAAATTATTTTCTAGATTTAACTTGTATATTGATTTAAACATTCAAAAAATGATCTCTAACAAAGTTTTCCCTTTTTTGATAGTGCATATTTTGTGCATATTTTGGCTTTTTTTTGTGCATATTTGCATGCATATTTTAGCAGTTTGATAGTGCATATAATCCGATGTCTAATTATAACTCTTTCTTTTCTTGTGCATAAGAATATAAAGTCGTATGTTTTCAACGCATTTTATATTCATTTTATTTCTTCAAGTAGAAAAACAAATCATTCTAATTTCTTTAGAAAAGTTACAGGAAAAGGAAAGCAACATTTCAGTTTCCTATAAGTTCGTTTTAAGCTTTGGTCAATGTAGACATTTCTTGCTCTTTATATAAATTAAGCAAACGGTCGCCACCACGTGAAAATTATTGCAATAAAAATAGAAGGAAATAAAAAGAAAAGAAAAATAATTATATATCGTATTGCGAACAGGGCAGTTGCAATCAACACTGTTAGTCATTAAGGTATTATTAGTTTTAGTTTCAGAAATCTAGATTTTATTTTATCACCCGAAGTGTGTTTAATAGAAAAATTGCAAAATTTATCAAGCTTTTTCAAAACGTAGAAACAAAAGGAACGATTATAACGTAAAAATGAAGTGCTAAACGCTTTTATTTCTCCTTCCACTTTCCTGGAGCCCTCTCGCGTGAAGATCATTTAGGTTCGCTCGTTTATTCTCTCTTTACAGGTCAACTAGGAACTCTGAAGATAACTGCCCTCGGAGTCGCATGGGTGGTTGGGGCATGTAGGAAGGCAAAACAAACTGCGCCTTCAACTATATATAGGTAAGTGACGTAAGGGTTCCTTCAGGACCGAATGTGTGCCGGCGTTTAGTTTGTAGGCACGAATTGTTTTGATTATGGCTGACGGCAACGGCAGGTTTTTCGTGGAACCTCCCCACACTCTCCACCAATGAGCCGAGGCGATCTAGCGTGCCGCCCTGCAGGCAACGCTGTCCGTCGAGTGATCTGTCAGCTCATGCTGGCAGTCTGGACTTTACGTCCAAGCCAATCACTCTGCATACTACCATAACAAACCGTTTGCTATAATTACGACAATTATGCAAAAGATCTGAAGCCGCGTCTACAACACAGCTTCAAAGTAGCTATAGACATAGCAATGGCCAATAAACAAATCTAAATTGAAATACAACAAGTACTCCGTCCAAAAATCATTTAATACTGGTGGTAAAGTCTTACTGAAAAGTTAGAGATAATAATTTCTCGCCACACAACTGTGGTGAGTTCCGCATGAGATCATGGAGATTAATTCCCCGAAAATTGTTATGTTGTTTAGGACAATATATTGAACTTACGGTTGTGATTCGGGACTTGGGCGCCTGAGTCAAAACATCGCTGCATCATAACATTTTGCTTCCAGACATTACATGTGAGTTCAGGAGAACTCTTACTTTGTGCAAATAGCGCGACTTTTGAACAGTTTACCATCCAATGTGCAGAGTGAGGACACTGTGGGTGCTTCTGGAAGTTTTAAGAATTTAGTTAACTCTGTTATTTATTAGCTTATACGGAATTACTTCTGTTATTTAGTTTTCTATATTTTCTTTTTTTTCTATTTTCGTATATACATATTGTATCATGTAAGATTAGTAGTTACTTACTGAACTTGTGGCGGCTTGACGACGCGTTGCGAACTAACTTGGACAACCACACCACATATGTAGGGTTCGCGCTATGTACGTACAGTGAAAAACCACTTTGAGAACTAAAAAGTGTGTGAGATAGTAGGCCTCGATTTTAAGATAGGAAAATAAAAATAAAGAAAATCATTCTGATGTCAGATTTAAGATCCTGAAGTTTAGTTTGTTTTTAGAGATTATAACGATTAAAATATTTGCTAAAAAAATATAATAAAGAGGGCAGTAGTAGCGCATCAAGCAACAAAAGGCGTTTAATTGATTTCCCGAAAAAAGAAGACTTATGTTCATGCCAGTCCCCACTAGAGGTCTACACATTCTTCTCTTTTCAGGTGCATCCTTTTGTGGCGGTTCCTGTTCAAGTAGTGCAGCAGCGTTACTTCGAAATTGAGTATAATAACGGGTTCTGTAAGACCCAAAAGCACATTGCAGCCGCAACATACGTATGTGTACAACGTTAGACATCTCAGCCTTTCACTGACTGTTCACGGAAGATCACACGACTGGAACAACTAATCCTCACGTGTAGACATTGTCGATTCGGATTGGTTAGTTCGACATAGGGTTGACTGCCCTTTACCCTATTTACAGGTTCGCTGCTAACATCCTCCAAAAGCATCTGACGAAGAGAGCGGGGCTTCTATCTTGACTGAGTTTTCAGGCCATGTTATGTGCATGCAGGCATAACCTGCCTTCATACCGGGGGCCTATCAAAGCTGCCTCTGAGCCACGCTTAAAGTTCAACTTACTGCTGAAGTTTGTTTCAAGATCTTCCTCACGAATTGGTCCTGCTCAATCTATACGTAGAGTCTCGATCGTCTAGAGAGTTTTACTTCAAGACATCTAGTATGCGACAAGGCCTCACATCTCAAGCACATACTCGAAGCTATCAACCTCAACCGCTCACGGCTGACTACTTCCAGACAACTAGTGTGTGCTGAGTACTCACGACTTAGGTAAACACTGATATCGCAGATATTCGCTGCAGTCGTTCAACGACTACCAGCTTCCAATCTTCCAATTCATTGGTGGGCCTGAGCTAACAATTCCTTCAAGGCACCGCTCACCAAAAACTGATATTCTATTCTTTTTCTCTTCTTTAAGGACTCATAGTATTTTCTTTTTGTAACCATATAATTTAACATGTACATTTATAAGATTGTAATCTTGTCTACATTACCACCTTATAAATAAATTGAATTGATTTGAATTCAATAACTAGTTGATATTTTATAAAAAACAAATCATTTAAAGAAAAAAAAAACAAGTAAAAAAGCTAGGATTGGTCAAGCCCAATTCTTATAATACCCTAGATGAATGCTCGTTTGTAATTTCGTATGGTCACCCATCTGCGCAAAGAACAGTTCGTCCAATTTTATAGGATTTCGTATTGTGAAGAACTTTTCGGTACATTAAAATCATATAGGACTGATCATTTTCATAGGATTCGTAAATATCATAAATTTGTATATGGCAACACCAAGAAAGGGTTGCCCGATTTAGTTCAGTTTTGAAATTATATTTACTATATATAAAATTTCAACGGTCTACGTTGACGCGTTCTTAGGTAGTGTCCACATATGTTGTGAGAAATGAAATCTTTGTATGGCAACCCTACTAAGGAGTAAGCCGATTTGTCCCATTTTCGAAACTATTTTTTTTTTTTAAAACGCATGTGCATAATTTCAGCTCTCTACACGCAGAAAAATTTGAGCATAATACTCTAATTCCCGTACGGGATTACAATTAATTTTAATATTTCTGAAAATTAAATTTTACTCTTTTAAACTGCATACCCAAATTTTTATAAAAATTCTGATTAACTTTAAGGCATTTAGACTTAAACGAATCATTTAATGCTCTTTAGAAATAGTTACTACTCTATTCATGTCTTAAAATCATTTTCCAGCATCTTCTGTTATTGAATTGTAAACCTAATCATAATTAAACAAATATTTTACTCAATTAAACTATTACATTTTACTCCAGAAAAGAGAATACAATTTTCAGTTTACTCCAGATTTAAACTAGAATCTATTCTAAAGTGTGGATGAGTCATTAGACACTGTTCTTGCCAAAAATCCGGGTTTTGAAGCAATTAAACAAATAAATGCTTACATTAATAGAGCAGGTCAAAGCTTACCTGAGGTGATTTCTGCGGACATGGCGCAAAATTTTAAATTTTGCCCTGTTACATCGGTAGACGTAGAACGATCATTTTTGGCCTACAAATTAATATTAAGTGACAAACGTCACAAATTTCAAATTGAAAATTTAGAGAAGTATATTGTAATATACTGCCATAAAAACTATAACTAATTTTTAAATTCTTGTGTGTTTTGTTGATTTTGAATATTATTATTTATTGGATTAAATTATTTTCTAGATTTAACTTGTATATTGATTTAAACATTCAAAAAATGATCTCTAACAAAGTTTTCCCTTTTTTGATAGTGCATATTTTGTGCATATTTTGGCTTTTTTTTGTGCATATTTGCATGCATATTTTAGCAGTTTGATAGTGCATATAATCCGATGTCTAATTATAACTCTTTCTTTTCTTGTGCATAAGAATATAAAGTCGTATGTTTTCAACGCATTTTATATTCATTTTATTTCTTCAAGTAGAAAAACAAATCATTCTAATTTCTTTAGAAAAGTTACAGGAAAAGGAAAGCAACATTTCAGTTTCCTATAAGTTCGTTTTAAGCTTTGGTCAATGTAGACATTTCTTGCTCTTTATATAAATTAAGCAAACGGTCGCCACCACGTGAAAATTATTGCAATAAAAATAGAAGGAAATAAAAAGAAAAGAAAAATAATTATATATCGTATTGCGAACAGGGCAGTTGCAATCAACACTGTTAGTCATTAAGGTATTATTAGTTTTAGTTTCAGAAATCTAGATTTTATTTTATCACCCGAAGTGTGTTTAATAGAAAAATTGCAAAATTTATCAAGCTTTTTCAAAACGTAGAAACAAAAGGAACGATTATAACGTAAAAATGAAGTGCTAAACGCTTTTATTTCTCCTTCCACTTTCCTGGAGCCCTCTCGCGTGAAGATCATTTAGGTTCGCTCGTTTATTCTCTCTTTACAGGTCAACTAGGAACTCTGAAGATAACTGCCCTCGGAGTCGCATGGGTGGTTGGGGCATGTAGGAAGGCAAAACAAACTGCGCCTTCAACTATATATAGGTAAGTGACGTAAGGGTTCCTTCAGGACCGAATGTGTGCCGGCGTTTAGTTTGTAGGCACGAATTGTTTTGATTATGGCTGACGGCAACGGCAGGTTTTTCGTGGAACCTCCCCACACTCTCCACCAATGAGCCGAGGCGATCTAGCGTGCCGCCCTGCAGGCAACGCTGTCCGTCGAGTGATCTGTCAGCTCATGCTGGCAGTCTGGACTTTACGTCCAAGCCAATCACTCTGCATACTACCATAACAAACCGTTTGCTATAATTACGACAATTATGCAAAAGATCTGAAGCCGCGTCTACAACACAGCTTCAAAGTAGCTATAGACATAGCAATGGCCAATAAACAAATCTAAATTGAAATACAACAAGTACTCCGTCCAAAAATCATTTAATACTGGTGGTAAAGTCTTACTGAAAAGTTAGAGATAATAATTTCTCGCCACACAACTGTGGTGAGTTCCGCATGAGATCATGGAGATTAATTCCCCGAAAATTGTTATGTTGTTTAGGACAATATATTGAACTTACGGTTGTGATTCGGGACTTGGGCGCCTGAGTCAAAACATCGCTGCATCATAACATTTTGCTTCCAGACATTACATGTGAGTTCAGGAGAACTCTTACTTTGTGCAAATAGCGCGACTTTTGAACAGTTTACCATCCAATGTGCAGAGTGAGGACACTGTGGGTGCTTCTGGAAGTTTTAAGAATTTAGTTAACTCTGTTATTTATTAGCTTATACGGAATTACTTCTGTTATTTAGTTTTCTATATTTTCTTTTTTTTCTATTTTCGTATATACATATTGTATCATGTAAGATTAGTAGTTACTTACTGAACTTGTGGCGGCTTGACGACGCGTTGCGAACTAACTTGGACAACCACACCACATATGTAGGGTTCGCGCTATGTACGTACAGTGAAAAACCACTTTGAGAACTAAAAAGTGTGTGAGATAGTAGGCCTCGATTTTAAGATAGGAAAATAAAAATAAAGAAAATCATTCTGATGTCAGATTTAAGATCCTGAAGTTTAGTTTGTTTTTAGAGATTATAACGATTAAAATATTTGCTAAAAAAATATAATAAAGAGGGCAGTAGTAGCGCATCAAGCAACAAAAGGCGTTTAATTGATTTCCCGAAAAAAGAAGACTTATGTTCATGCCAGTCCCCACTAGAGGTCTACACATTCTTCTCTTTTCAGGTGCATCCTTTTGTGGCGGTTCCTGTTCAAGTAGTGCAGCAGCGTTACTTCGAAATTGAGTATAATAACGGGTTCTGTAAGACCCAAAAGCACATTGCAGCCGCAACATACGTATGTGTACAACGTTAGACATCTCAGCCTTTCACTGACTGTTCACGGAAGATCACACGACTGGAACAACTAATCCTCACGTGTAGACATTGTCGATTCGGATTGGTTAGTTCGACATAGGGTTGACTGCCCTTTACCCTATTTACAGGTTCGCTGCTAACATCCTCCAAAAGCATCTGACGAAGAGAGCGGGGCTTCTATCTTGACTGAGTTTTCAGGCCATATTATGTGCATGCAGGCATAACCTGCCTTCATACCGGGGGCCTATCAAAGCTGCCTCTGAGCCACGCTTAAAGTTCAACTTACTGCTGAAGTTTGTTTCAAGATCTTCCTCACGAATTGGTCCTGCTCAATCTATACGTAGAGTCTCGATCGTCTAGAGAGTTTTACTTCAAGACATCTAGTATGCGACAAGGCCTCACATCTCAAGCACATACTCGAAGCTATCAACCTCAACCGCTCACGGCTGACTACTTCCAGACAACTAGTGTGTGCTGAGTACTCACGACTTAGGTAAACACTGATATCGCAGATATTCGCTGCAGTCGTTCAACGACTACCAGCTTCCAATCTTCCAATTCATTGGTGGGCCTGAGCTAACAATTCCTTCAAGGCACCGCTCACCAAAAACTGATATTCTATTCTTTTTCTCTTCTTTACGGACTCATAGTATTTTCTTTTTGTAACCATATAATTTAACATGTACATTTATAAGATTGTAATCTTGTCTACATTACCACCTTATAAATAAATTGAATTGATTTGAATTCAATAACTAGTTGATATTTTATAAAAAACAAATCATTTAAAGAAAAAAAAAAACAAGTAAAAAAGCTAGGATTGGTCAAGCCCAATTCTTATAATACCCTAGATGAATGCTCGTTTGTAATTTCGTATGGTCACCCATCTGCGCAAAGAACAGTTCGTCCAATTTTATAGGATTTCGTATTGTGAAGAACTTTTCGGTACATTAAAATCGTATAGGACTGATCATTTTCATAGGATTCGTAAATATCATAAATTTGTATATGGCAACACCAAGAAAGGGTTGCCCGATTTAGTTCAGTTTTGAAATTATATTTACTATATATAAAATTTCAACGGTCTACGTTGACGCGTTCTTAGGTAGTGTCCACATATGTTGTGAGAAATGAAATCTTTGTATGGCAACCCTACTAAGGAGTAAGCCGATTTGTCCCATTTTCGAAACTATTTTTTTTTTTTAAAACGCATGTGCATAATTTCAGCTCTCTACACGCAGAAAAATTTGAGCATAATACTCTAATTCCCGTACGGGATTACAATTAATTTTAATATTTCTGAAAATTAAATTTTACTCTTTTAAACTGCATACCCAAATTTTTATAAAAATTCTGATTAACTTTAAGGCATTTAGACTTAAACGAATCATTTAATGCTCTTTAGAAATAGTTACTACTCTATTCATGTCTTAAAATCATTTTCCAGCATCTTCTGTTATTGAATTGTAAACCTAATCATAATTAAACAAATATTTTACTCAATTAAACTATTACATTTTACTCCAGAAAAGAGAATACAATTTTCAGTTTACTCCAGATTTAAACTAGAATCTATTCTAAAGTGTGGATGAGTCATGGCAAATGCGCAGATCTTGTCATATTGAAAAGACGCGTTAGTGTACTGCAAGAGATTCAAAGGTTTTCATAGCGAATTCCCGCGTTGGGGTGCTCTGAAATTTACTAAAATAAAAGTGATAGTTATTTAAAATAGAAATGACTATATGTATTTCGCTAGAATTTGTGTTCAAAACAAAAAAAATTACATGCTAGTGAAGGGTGAAGAAAGTGGATTACTTTATTTAAATTTTGTTGAGGATGGTAATCATTGTGATGTCAAATTAGGTTAATGTGGAATATGTACATACCGTATTTTATCCATGAAATCATTTGACTTCAAATTTGAAGAATTTTCTCATTTCGGGGACCAGGACGGATATTGCATGCCTGAAGAAATTTTTTTGGAAGTTTTGAATGCCTTCTCTTCGCATCGATTATGACTAAGAATTATACATATATATAAATCAGATAAACATTTTTTTTTTTTCGTATATTTATGTTCGTAATTTTAAACTGATTGTGACTGTATTGGAAATTAAACTTAATATTTCTAAAATTTGTATCTAAAATCAGGTAATGGATGACCCACATTAATCAAATTCCTCGAACTCAAGAGTAGATAATAATATTGGGAATGTGTGTCGAATAAATGTGCTTGTGAAGGACCTTCTTTAGTAGTCAATAGTTCTGTAATTAACCCCAAAATAATTGATTTTCTTAAATAAAATTAATTTTAATCACAGGCTCTTAAAAGTTTCATTAATAAAAATAACTCATCTTATATGACAATAATTCAGTTTTAACTGATAAAACACGAAGAAAATTTGTTAGCCTTGCTGTTGCCTTTATGGAGGAAGTTTTTGGGCTATATCCATATAAAGAAGAAAAAATTGCAGTAGCTCATGCATGCATAGAACTTTTTCCCGCGCTCAAAACAAAGGAAAGCAAATTGGGTGGAATTGTAGGTATAAATTTAAATTTGCTCTAATCAAAATTATGTATTAATGTATTACATATCCAAAAATGCTACAATTTAAAAGGAAGAGCAAGTCGTAATTTCTGATAAAGGCCCTATACTATAAATATACCTATATTTGATTTTAATTTAATCACTTCGATTCATAATACCAAAACTATATTAAAATTGTCAAAATTTTGTTTAACAGGATTTATTTTTTTATGGAAAAGACGGGTATTTAATAACAAAGCTAAAAACGAACAATCAAAACGAAGGGCTATCGAAAAGAGGAGGGAACGTACAAAAAACAAAAGCCGTCCTGCACAAACGTTGAATAAGACGATTGTTTTAGAATGAAGAAGATGATCCTACTTTTTTTAAATTTGCAGTAGCACCTGGCCAAAACGACAAGATAAAACAAAAACTAATTTCAACTTTCGATGTAAGGAGAACACTATTTGCAAAACCTAGTGTACATATACATGAAACGTTTCCGTTTTTCTTTATAGATCCACCTTTAGTAAATTATTATTATTACAGCTTTCATACTAGTACTAAATTTAATAGAGTTAATGCATATTTACAGATTTGCTTTAAGTACGACTTACTTTGGCCGAGTACTGAAATTTTCACTCAAGAATTTAATACTTTTTGAAAACCTCTCTACTAATATGTATATTTGATGTATATTTGACGTGACGAAGTCTTTTGTATGGACACTGACATATTATTGGCTGAGCCTAATTGGGCAAGATCAATCCAGATTTTTTTATATATTAGGGGGGGGGGGGGTCATTTGACAAATTAAATCATCGAGCAAAAAAAAAAGAAAAAAACATCTAACGCCGGTGAGCATGGCTTGGAACTAGGAAATCCGGCATTAAGCGGTGCGGATGATGTGTCTTTTTTAGAATACTTTTTTTTTACAAAAACTAATTTTTTTAATAGAATAGGGTGGCAAACTGCAGGAGTCATTCAAGCCCAACTCTTCTCAGTTTTACACACTGGTATATATAATATGTATAATATGGACTGCTCGATATGCTATTTCATGCGGGTACAATTTTTTGTGTCAAAAATAGTTCATACGTCGGTGCCAACATTGAAAAATCCATTGGCGGAAAGTTGAAAAGTGAAACCTCTCGAATTTCTATTAACCCAAATAATTAATTTAAAAACATTTATTTCGACAAACCCACTTATTTATTTTTGTTTACAGCCCTTTCTCAGTTCGCACGTTACATAGGAAAGTGACCAACTCAAAAAATGCAACCTTTCAGGAGAGCGAAAAAACGAAAAGCTGTACATAGAATTAATTCTAGCTTAACTTAGTAATTGTATGCTAAAAATAGTCTGAACTCTTAAATTTGTTAGTAAATATATTTCTGAAGATTTATATAAAAGAAATTTTAAGATTTTGTTACCGCAGTTGGCGAGGTTAGCTGTTAATCCCGCATCCTCTTAAGTTGTGTCGCTTTTCTTTGTTGCGAAATAAATATTTTTACAAATTTTTTTAAGTGGCACAACTCAAAATACGATTTTTAAGAATTAAATTCCGTACTTTGAACTTTGTGGAAAAATGTCATAACTCATAATATAATTTGTAAGAAATAATTGCTGTTTTGTGGAAAAGTGACACAATTTAAAATAATACTGTTAAAATGCCGAAAACATATTTACGTTTGTTATAAAGATCGTCACAAGTCAAAAAGTGACACTGACACACTGTTCTATGAAGAATATCTCTGTTCTTAAGTAACAGAAAAGTGATACTATCTCTATCCAGCGGCAAAAACAATCAGATAGAAATATGCCAATTTCATGGTGTAATTAACTCAAAAACGACAAATTTTGAGTTAGGTCACATTTCTATGTGACGTGCGAATTAGTAGTTGGTGCTTAGATCGAAAGAGAACGCTATATAGAAATGAGCCCACTTTCTGCAGTGTATTTCTATGGACGTAGTCAGTCCATATTTTAAATGTCAGTGGTTTTACAACGCTGCAAATATTTTAGAATGTTAGGAGTGTTAGAGTGTGTGAAATTGCCATCAGCAATTGATTCAAATTCTTCAGTTAAAAACAAAAAGTATTTCCCATAGAACGACTTGGGACAAATAAAAGTTTTAAATTTCAACCCAAGTCGTTTCAATGGAAAAAAGCCCCACGACAAATCTTACCTTCAGTAAGATTTGTCGAAAATAAAAATACGATATGTATGTACATATATGTATACCTACATACATATCGGGCGCAGAAAATTTACTCGGTGAGATTTAAACGATCAAGTCTTCACCAAAAAGCCTCCTTTCAGCAAATTGTCGCGAGCGGAATACATTCTGGGTGCAACAATGTATGCACGATAGCAAGACGATGGTTTGATATTTATGATAATATCAAATTTCATTTCAACCATCGTCCGCCGCGGTAGGCTGAACACTAATTGTAAACAGGTAAAGAAAATAGAAGTTGCGATAAGAAAAAATAAAATAAACGTTTTGTAAAAATAACCATAAGAGGAAGTTTGTGGACAAAGCAAAAGTAAACAAAAATATATATAAATAAAATAAAAGTGTGCGAGTTGTCTTAATCATAGCTTCCTGAAACGGCGTAGAGTGATTGCCTTCGACTAAGCTAAGCCCCGAAATATAACAGGAGTTAGGACTAAGTTAAGTTAGGGCTCTGATGTGGTAGCGAGGGAGTCTGTTTCGTGGCTTGGGAAGTGTTTCTCTGAGGTCCGAAACCCAAATTCCGAGAAAAACCTATACACATACATCACATGCATACAATAGCATTCATTGAAATAAATTTTTATATTTTTAAGTTTCGGAATAAAGTTTTTTTTTAAGTTGAATTATATAAATAAAAAAAGTATAAAATAAAAAAAAAATTATTTTTTCAAATAACTCAATTAATTAAATACTTTTTCTCAAATTTAGGGGGGGTCATGACCCCCACGACCCGCCCCCCCCCCTTCCTGGTTCCGATACTGCCATCTGGGAAATTTACCAAAAATCGTGCAACATTTCCGCAACAAATTTCAAGCTTTATATATTTTACTGAGGTAAATATAGCATATTGGCAAGAGGCCCGAACAGAGCAGTAATTGAGCAATTTTATGTTGTTATTCAGAGTAAATTGATAAATATTCCCATACATTTTACTTTTAAGGAAGTTTTTGATATATTTTATAAAGCTGATTATGTACTTAACTTACATTACATTGAATCTCTTAAGCATTTTTTAATATTTTTTGAAAAAAAATTTTATAAAAATAATATAACTAAGCCATATAAACGATCCCAAGAAATATATCATAGATTAACATAAAATATTTCAGAATAATATTTCAAAAATAGAAAATGAATAATTACAAATAATTTTTGTGTAAACACAATTGCTTACAACTATCACACATAATATATTATTTAAGAAAAACTCATGAGCTGCAGGAAGGCGATATGCTAACTTTAAACTGCCTTAACTCAGAACTTTGTAGACATACATTTGCAACTTTTATCGGCTTGAGAAGGCACGTGTTAAAATGTAAATTTAATAAAAGAGAATCCGTAACCGTATCTAATGAAGCTCAAGTAAACGAAAATATTAATTCTAATGAAATTAATAATATAGAAGAAACAAATTATGACAACATTGCAGAAATTGATACAAACAGTGTAAAATTGATAAATTTGCGAGAAGATATTCCCTTGAGGGAAATTGAAAATTTTTCAAATGAGGAAAGTCGTTCAAGGAATAACTCCATAGAAAATAACATAAAAAGTAATAATGAAAAACTTTTTTTTGATACTCAGATTGTGCGATCTCTGAAAACTTTTCTTTTAAATTACTCGAATTATTTAATAGTGTTATTTTCAACATACAGATCTAGACATTATTTGTAAAATATTGTTGGAGCTTACTTTCGAATATAACAATACCTTACAGAATAACTTAGCCCAGTGTAGCGTTGAAGAAAATGAAAAAAAAAATAAACCTTTTAAAGAAGTAATTTCCTTGCATAATAGGCATATTGTAAATATAATAAAAGAAATTACTTCAAGATACAAACGATACAAAATTATAAGGAATTTAGCAAAATACGTTCATCCCATAGAAATGTGTTTTGGAACACGCTTCGCACCCATTCATAATATTAAAAGTGATTTCGATTTTTGCATGTCCGTCCGTCCGTCTGTCCGTCTGTGCGCACGATAACTCGAGAACGCGTATACTTAGAGAGCTGAAATTTTGTACACGGACTTTAAAAAAAAAAGTAAAATTAAGTTCGAAAATGAGACAAATCGGGCAACTCCTTCGTAGGGTTGCCATATAAAAATTTCATTTTCCGCTATATATTTGGACACTGCCTGAGAACGCATCGACGTAGAGAGCTGAAATTTCGTACATGATGTTTTTACTACATTAGCAAATAAAATGTCAAAAATGGACTAAATCGGGCAACTCCTTCTTGGTGTTGCCATATAAAAATTCCGGTTTTTTACGTATACTTTGAAAACGATCAGTCCAAGACATTTTTATTGTACTAAGAACTTCTGCAGAATACAAAATCCTATAAAATTGTTTATTACCATTTTTTCTGTGCGACAAACTGTTCTAGAAATATATGCGAAAAACAACTTCAAAATCAATACTTGAATAGATCGGTGACCATATGAAATTTAATACGGGCATTCATCTAGGATATCATAAGAATTGGTCTTAGATCAGTTCTAGCTTTTTTACTTGTTTAATGAAGATTTTAGAAACACTCTTTTTAGTAGAACAAACCATAACTGTATTGAATTAAAATATGAAAACTATTGCTGCGCAGAAAATTTTAAATGTAATAAACTTCTTACTAAATCTCACAATGTACTTTGGCCGCAATTATTTTTCGATGAATTTGAAATATATAACCCTTTAGGAAGTAAAGCAGGTATTCACAAAATTGGAGCAATTTATATCTGGATAATGAACATATCATCAGCGTATATGTCAAAACTTGATAATATATATCTTATAGCGCTTTACCATTCAGATGATTTGAAATCTTATCCATTTAATAAGATTCTCCTTCCACTTGTTAATGAATTAAAATTTATTGAAACAGAGGGTATTACATTTTGTACCGGTCATATATTAAAGGGATGTGTTACGTCATTTATTGGCGATAATTTAGGTGTAAACCAAATATTTGGTTTTATAAGTTCTTTTAGTACAACATTCTTCTGTAGATTTTGTGAGACATCCAAAGAAGAAGCTCAGACTATTACTAAAGAAATATCAGAAAAACTACGCATGCTTTTGTTAAAAAGTATTTATATGGGCAATTGGGTGACCTCTAGTATCGAACTTCTGTGGTAGGCGATCAGAGATAACCACACTCTCTGAGCACTGGGTCGAAAAGTTCAATATTTTTTCTGCATCTCAATGCGTTTTGTAAATTCATTGGGGAAAAAGCATTTTTTTTTTTTTCAATGAATTTCAGTCTAATAAATACGAAAAACTTTCAGCTTAAAATTTTAAACGTTACCAGAATATTATCAATAATTTGAATTCGCGTGCTTTCCAGAAAGTTGATTATATCCCTAGTAAAGGAATAAAATATTATTGTGCTCTAAATGACTTGACTTATTTTAATATTTTCAAAGATGGCGCTGTTGAGGTCATGAATGACATTTTAGAGGGCCTAATTCCATTTCTATTGAGACTAACCTTTGAATATCTTATTAAAAACACTAGATGATATTAACAAACGGATTGTCTTTTACTATTTTGGTTCACTTAGAAACAGTAGCCGACCGTAAATGATAAATTTACATAGATATAATCTTGGACAAAATGCATCTCAACTCAATTGTGTAATGACTCATATGCCTTTTATATGCGAAGACATTTTCATAAGTAATCATTCTGACATATGGGTTTGTTTAGAAGCCCTTCTGTTAGGGATCTTTTGTAGGTTATTACAATGCACAAGAGATTAACACTTTTATTTGTTGATTTTATTAGTATTTGTATTGTATTGTATTTGTTATTATTTATTTATATTATATATAATCATTCTTTACACATCAAAACTTCTAGTGAACCAAACTATTTCTTAAATTTTCACTATTTTGTTTTATTTTTAATAATTATTCCTGACCGACACTTAAATAACTTTTTTCAATAGTACACTGAGCGACACTTAAATAACTTTTTACAATAGTACACTGAGCTTCCGCACAAATTCACGACCCGTCCGTCACTTCTTTTCTTACTCCCCGCTTCGTCTTAATTCCGAACTCAAACTGTTCGATCTTCCTCTAAAAAAATACCTCGTATTGAGTGTCACTCAAAAATTCTACCAATCATACATTCTGCCTAATATTCGATTTTCGCGATATTGAGAAATCTCAAAGTATAAAGCTTGCAGTTAATTAATAATTTTTGTTTATCTGGGTGAAATGTGAATGACACTCAATATGCCAAGCTTGCAATTCAATTTAATTTAATTTATTATGTTTACTTTCGCAAGACTAGGTCGTGAATTTGTGGAATAATTACTTTCTTTACATTCCTTACCCCCGTAGAAAAGAAAAATGATGCCTACTGGAGGTAACATTTTTCTTTCCAATTTTTTTTTTTTTTTTTTTATTAGATGTTGGGTTTTTTTTTTTTTTTTTTTTTTTTTTTTTTATGGTGTATGAGATGAAACAAACATTTTTGTAATTTTACTTTTTCCTTATTCATTAAATTATTAATTTAAACCAAATTTATAAATTTCATCTAAGCAGTGCTAAATCTAATTTAAGTATATGTCTATAATAATAAAAAATAATGCTATGCGACTTCGTCTTTACTTTTCTCAACTAACTTACGAAAGATATAAGATATAAAGTTGTTACAAAAATAAATTTTTACAATAATTTTGAAATGGAAATATGTGTCTTATATATTATTATTCCTTATTATAACAGATAGAATGGAAAGGTATAAAAGAGCAGAGGGCAGAAGTGTATATTAATATATAATTAATTACTTTATTATGGTATTCTGTTCTTGTTTTTGTTTATATTTTCCTAAATCTTAACCTTAAATGAACGTCCTAATTTACTAAACCTGCTAAGTGGGTTTTCCGAAACTGATGTTACTGGTACCACTATTTCATTTAGTTCGTGGTCTTGTTTATTTGGGTCTTCAGAGCTTTTCGATTCGTTATGGGGGGTTTCTTTCGCTGGTTCGGTTTGCCTTGCAATTCTAGTAATTTTAGGGAATCTTTTACGAATTACTGCCACAATTAGAAAAAGAACAATGAAAACGCACAAAATACTAATTGTGGAATTGATATGGGTTTGAATGCGCTGTTGTTTAGAATCTCTCGTTAATTTGAGTAAGTTTATATCCTTTTCCAGATCGTCTATTGCCTTTGTGCCAGACTTTAGTGCGTGTAAGTAATCGTTATTTTGAACGAGGTCCACGTTCATAAGTTGCAAGTTAGTAAAATTAAGAATATTCTGGGAATTTATACTAACTCTTAGTTTCGGGATATTTGGTTGATCTGGTTCCCTAACAGGAATAGCTTGTTCAAATGTTCTTTCAAAAGGTATCTCAAAAGTGGTGGGTTTATCAAACAATGTTTTAAAGATATAAAACAATGTTGGCACTGCTCTGTCCATTTGAATTTTACGCCTTTTCGGAGAAGTTTTTGTATTGGTTCCGCCATTTTTGAAAAATTAGGAATGAACTTCCTGTAGTAATTTGCTAGGCCTAGGAAAGATTGTACTTGGCGAACAGTGCGAGGGATCGGGAAATTTTGGACACACTTTGTTTTGGATGAGTCTGGAAAAACCCCTAGCTCCGTACATATGTGCCCGAGATATACGACCTCTTTTCTTAAAAATTGGCATTTACTTGGTTGGAGCTTTAAATTATATTCGCGCAACTTGTCAAAAACTGCTCTTAACTTTTCGTTATGATCTTCTAGGTTCCGCCCGTATATAACGATATCATCTAAATATACGAAACACTTGAAACCTTGCAACCCAGCTAGGATGTAATTCATCAGTCTTTGGAAAGTCGCTGGAGCTCCAGAGAGTCCGAAAGGCATTCGTTTAAATTGGTAATGTCCCAAATTTGTACTAAACGCTGTTTTTGGTCGGTCTTTTTCACTTACTAGTACCTGATGATACCCGCTAGCTAAGTCAAGTGTTGTAAAATAACGAGAATGGCCAAGCTGATCGAGAATGTCTTCGATTCTTGGTAGGGGGAAAGCATCACCTATACTGATTGCATTTAGTTTTCGGAAATCCACCACCACTCGCCACCTTTTTTCTCCTTGAGGTCCGTCCTTTTTTGGAACGACAAGTAGTGGCGAGTTCCACGGACTTTTACTAGGTTCGATGATGTCATTTTCTATCATTTCCTCAACTTGCTCCTGTATAATTAACTTCTGTTTTTCCGGCAGTCGATACATCTTTTGATTTATCGGAGGATGGTCTGTTTTAATGGGAATAGTGTGCTTAATAGCGTTAGTGTGGGTCAATCTATTACCTGGTAGATAAAAAATATCAGAGTACTCCTTACAAATTGAAAGTAACGCATTTTTCTCCTCTGTGTTCAAATCATCATGTGAAACTTCATTTTCTAAAAAGCTTTTTGTCTCATTCGATTTGTTAGATATATTAAATAAATTTATACTACTCATTTTTGTGTTGCTATAATATTTATTTGTAAACCTGTCATCGAGTATATTCCGGGCTTCTTTAATTTCGAATTGTGATAACGGTACTAAATTTAAGTTAATTGATTCAAGTTCATGATCAACTTCTGTTGCATTTAATATACTGATCAGAACTTTATTCCTTACAGGGCGAACTAAACAGTTTGGAAGAAAAATGCCAGGTTTAATTTCCTGGGACAAGCAAAGCATATCTTCAACTGCTTCAGAAGGCACTTGAACCAATTTCTCTGCGCGTGCTGGAATGCGAATTTCTCTCGGAGCCTCTTCACATTCCTTTCCAATATTAAAACTGGACACCGTATTTTGTTTATTCACCGCCGTTCTACACTCCAATTCCGGATATATTTCACCATTAGGCGGTTTTGAGAACAGGTTGTCTAATTTTTTATGTTCGACTGTTTCTTTTTTAATTACATTTCTACCTTTAGAAGTACTATTAGAGCCATATAGGATGGTGTTATGTTGATCTACACCAGATATCCTCGTGAAAGTCTTGGGTTTATCAATTTTATTTACTATGTTATGTTTAACCGATTTTACCCTTGACGATACCTCGGTTGTGGTTTTTAAAGGAGTCTGAGATCGGACTGAATTTTTGAAGTTTGTTGGTAGTGGATTTGTGCAGTTAGTTTTTTTTAAAGGCAGTATAAACTCCGTTGTGTTAACATGCGATCGGGGAAATCTTAGGAGTTTATTTGGACCTTCAATATTACAGTATTTTGAAAGGAAATTATTGCCTAAAATGCCATCGCCTGGTATATTTGGGTTATCTTTAATGATATATAATTCACAGGGTTTAGTCAATGGCGTTTTAATTATACTTTCGCACTTGCCCAAGGTTTTATCTTTCCCAAAAGCACAATTTATTTCGAGGTTTGTGTGAACAATTTTTGTGGTTGGTTTAATTACTGACTCTTTGATTAAACTTATATCTGCACCCGTATCGATAAGCAGTTCAACTTCGGGCTTATTCGCTATATCAATGGGAACTTTTATAAAAGGTTTTGGACTAACTGGAGAGGGACACCGTTGAATTTCGCTTCCTGGGCTTTGTCCGTGGTGTCTTCGGGGGCCCAAGCTTAGTTTTCCGATTTAATATTACGGTTGGAGTTTTTGTGCTCCCATTCCTGTTTAGCGCGACATTCTTGTAGATTATGTGACGAACGTTTACAAAAATCGCATTTTTTCCATG
Organism: Dioctria rufipes; assembly: GCA_963924295.1. NCBI lineage: Eukaryota > Metazoa > Arthropoda > Insecta > Diptera > Asilidae > Dioctria > Dioctria rufipes. The sequence goes on along the minus strand of OZ002741.1, from coordinate 101,571,255 downwards.
GTTTGAATTGTGTGTTACTTTTATTAAATGCGTGAATCTGATTCGAAGTTGAATGACCTTGTGAAAGATTGGCTATGGGTGTGCAATTCTGAGCGGTGTGGCCGTAAATTCGGCAATTAATGCAAAACGGTGAATTCTGTCTTATACGACACTGAGAGAAGGAATGGCCAAGTCGATTGCAAAAGTTACATTTTATTCCATTGTTCCGCTCATTTTTGTAATTTCTGAAAGAAACTTCATTAGAGCTGTTTTTTCTGAAAGGGATTGTATTGAAGTTGTTGTTAGTGGATTCAGCTTTTATTTCCGATGAAGTGATAACTTGATTAGAAGGATTATTTAGTGATAAAGTGCTGTTGATATTTGGTTGGAAGTTAGAAAAATTTTCGTATGAAATATTGAAAGGCGTGCTATCATTCAATTTTGGTGTGACAAGGCTATATTGTTGGCTCAAATTTGATAAAATGGGATGATATTTTTGTATACAGAGTTGTTTTTCCCGTGCCTCAATTTTTCCGGCTTTATCTAAAATTTCTTTGAGTGAGGTTTCGTTTTCACGTAAAAAGTATAAACGTAAATTCGGGTCCAAAAGACCTCCTAAGAATGTGTTAACTGCGATTTCCTCAAGATCACACAAAAGCGCCTCGCAGTTTTTGGGACCCTTTTCGGCCTTTTGTTTACACCTTTGATAGCTTTGGTACAGTCTTGAACCATACGAGCTCACTGTTTCACTTGAAATTTGATGCACTAATCTCAATTCATCTACGAGAAGTCGATAGGGCTTATTCTCCGTAAATTTTTCAAATAGGAGATTTTTGAGGTCGTCAAACGTCCTAAATGTTTCCCCACATAGAACCGAAAATGCTCTACCCCTTAGTTTTGTAGGGATGAGTTTTAAAAACAGTTCAGTTTCCGGATCACCTGTTAAACACTCATAAACTTTTTCGCAACACTTTATAAATATTTCTACCTCATTATATGTGTCGCTACCTATTTCCCCTGTGAACATGGGTATATTTAAATTTATTAACTGATTAACCTTATTGTAATCTAGCGCCATTTCCTCAGATTTTTTCTTATTGCTAGTATTTCTATTCTTAATTAGTGCTTGCTTATTATTACAATCTAACGTTAGTTTTTCAGAAAAAAATGACTTACTAGGCGAATTTACAATATCTGTTGATTGATGAAGAATTCCTGAAAAAGAGTGAAGTTCCTCTGTACTACCTGATGGTGCTGCTTGCGTCTTCCTTATAGTTTTTTTTTCAGAGGAGGGATGAAGTTTCCCAGTACTACTCGATCGTGTTGTTTCTACCTTCCGTGGATATTTTTTTCCTGAGCGGAGATGTAGTCTCCCAGTGCTGCTGGTGCGAAAAAGGTTTCTTTTTACCTCGCGTAGAAAAACGTCGTCGTCTTCTAGGTCGGTGCAGTCTTCAAAGGATAGTGCACTGATTCTTGCAACAAATCTTCTTCCTTCTGGGGTTTGTAATGTTGGTACCTCTTCTTGCATGTATATACCGGCTGCGCCAAAATGTTAGGGATCTTTTGTAGGTTATTACAATGCACAAGAGATTAACACTTTTATTTGTTGATTTTATTAGTATTTGTATTGTATTGTATTTGTTATTATTTATTTATATTATATATAATCATTCTTTACACATCAAAACTTCTAGTGAACCAAACTATTTCTTAAATTTTCACTATTTTGTTTTATTTTTAATAATTATTCCTGACCGACACTTAAATAACTTTTTTCAATAGTACACTGAGCGACACTTAAATAACTTTTTACAATAGTACACTGAGCTTCCGCACAAATTCACGACCCGTCCGTCACTTCTTTTCTTACTCCCCGCTTCGTCTTAATTCCGAACTCAAACTGTTCGATCTTCCTCTAAAAAAATACCTCGTATTGAGTGTCACTCAAAAATTCTACCAATCATACATTCTGCCTAATATTCGATTTTCGCGATATTGAGAAATCTCAAAGTATAAAGCTTGCAGTTAATTAATAATTTTTGTTTATCTGGGTGAAATGTGAATGACACTCAATATGCCAAGCTTGCAATTCAATTTAATTTAATTTATTATGTTTACTTTCGCAAGACTAGGTCGTGAATTTGTGGAATAATTACTTTCTTTACACTTCTAAAAATTATGACTATTTTTTTTTTTTTATACAATTACTTTACATGATGTAGATGTTTTCGAAGATCTTATAAAAAAATACCTCTTATTTGTAAAAAAAATGTTTCAAATGCAATTGGATTCCCAAACATCACATTTTAACGCACTATCCATCTATAATAAAAAGAACTTGGTCCACTTCAATTTTACAATTGCATTCGTTATGAGGCAAAGCACAAAGATTTTACAACTTTTTCTGAGCAAACAAACAATTATAAAAATATTTGCAAGACACTAACTGATAGGCATAAAAAAAATTTCTGGTAATAATGTGTTTTTAAATTTTCCTCTATTAATTATTTCTTAAATGTAGAATTAATCAAATATGGGCTAACAATTGAAATAAGCAATTACGTAATAAGTGTTCTTTCTTGGGTAGAATATATTTTTTTATATAAGCCTTCCTTTTTAATATTTTATAATGAAAATTTTTATGAAATAGAAAATATTTTGGAAATAACCGCAGATATATCTATATTTTTGGTAAGGATGTATAAACACGAATTTTATAATTTTTAAAATTCTTCTTCCGCTAACAGTTTATTCATCTATTCACATAATTTACTAAAAATTAAGGGTAGTTTTGAACGCAAGTTATCAAGAATAAACAATAAAATATAAGTATGTTATAAAAAATACATGTTTAACGTATTACTTATAAGAAAAGTATTTGTCTCAATTAAAGGCCTACAAATTTCAAAATTATTTTTAATTCTCTTAGAATTTTTTTCTACTCGTTAGTGATATGGTGCACGTTGTTTGTTAGTTTATCAACGCCCGTAAAATATTAATATTTAAGTAATACTTTCATTAAATTTTATGACAAAAATTCGTAAAAATAACACCTTTAAAACTTATAATTTACTTCAAATTATGCTTAAAAGTTAATTATTTTAAATATTATATTCTAATTTTTCTGACTATTAAATATGAAATTTAATATTTTGATAAACTTAAAATTTAATAAAAAAATGATTCGATCATATTTTTATTAAAAATTAACCTAACATTTTTCTGAGTGTAAGTGTAACAGACGGACGGACGGATTTTATGCATGGGTGTCTAATCCATTTTGCTCTACCATCATTATTTCTAGGTGTTACAAACGGAATGACAAACTTAAGGCCTGTCGGGATCCAAGTCTTCGTCTTTGTCTTGTTATTAGAACATGTGACGTTACATCGAATCAAGCTCTATCCGAATTCATGTCTATGCCATCGAGCTTTGCTACTTTGTATAACAGTTTAGACATCTGGTTAGCTTGATCACCGAGTCAAGGTTCGAGTTGACTAATTTAAATAGACAACGTTTTGTGAGGTTACGTTCATTCGCTGAAATTATGTTTGTTTGCTGTCTGCGAAATTAAGCTGAGCAAACGAACGAATTCGAATAGGTTAACTTCGTTTTGAGCTTGGAAATATGACACATGCCGAAAAACTGAAGTGTAAGTATTGCGCATGCTTATTACTGCTGTTGTTTATTATTAGGGAGGATGATAGGCACCTTTTTAACGGAAAATCTTTCAATAACCAGGTAGCGTGGAAGTATTAATGCTAAATAACATTAGTATTGTTAAAATTACTTATTTTAACTTACAGGAGTGTATAGTTATGCTTGGGCACAGACCACGACGTGAAGTCAATTCCAAAAAGGGGTCAAACTTGACGCAAAAATGTAAGCTATGTATGTCATTGATCTATGTTTTGCTTTTATATCCTAATAATGATAATATTTTGAAAAACAAAAAACACTAACCTTACTAATAAATTCTTGTAGACATTGAAGGATCCGCCAAGTGTAGTGTCCACAAGAAATGGGGAGGAAACCGCCAGTTCATGGCTTTCTTATGCCGAAATGGACGAAGTGTTATGGATGCAGCACACAATTTCTCCCCCCACATTAATTTCTTCATTGACGAACATGCTCGGCTCTCCTGGCAGTAAACCACCATTAACAACACCCCCACCAAAGTCTGGTACGAGTGGCAGTCGGAGCAAACGCAGCCTTTGTCAGCAGAATATAAAGATTAAAACAATTGCCCTCAAACAAAATAATAAAATGATGTAACTGTCAAATGACTTTATCATTTCTGTAGATGAAGAGGGTTTGGGGAGCGAAGTCGAGGTCCTTATAGATATAAGCGCAGACGAACCAGGTAAAAATTAATATTATGGAAAATTGTATAAAAATATTTCTATTTTAGACTGAAACCACGTTACCTTACATATTTTTTAATGAAGTTATTTTTTTTTTTTTTTGAAGACCTGTACATATTTTTAATGAAGTAATGCAGTTTTCTTTTTAAGTTTTTACTCACTGTAATTAATTTTTTATAAATGAACTGATTTTTTAAATAAGGCACAAAAACAAGGCTTTTATTCTCGCAATTGTCTTATTAATGCGCACACAGCTCGTCTCTAAATTGCACAGCTAATGGTTGTTCAGGCCTATCATCATTTTCAATAGGATCTGCTGGTTATGAATGTACTGAGACCTCATCTAAGACATCTCCATTTGTTACACAAATATTGTGTAATACACAGTAAACTGCAGAAATAAAACACTTTTGAATTGAACTATTATTACAATTAATTTATTTTACTCAAAAGTCTTCATATTCTTGTTCATCCGCGTCTTCTGAAATAAAATTATTATTTGTCCAAAACCGACTAGCAAGCTGCATTATAGCAATGTCAATCCTTACGTCTCGTGCCCGTCTCATGTACATTATTTTCCTACAATACTTTCCTGCAATATAAGCAGTTAGATATGTATCAAAGATATTTGTAACAAATTTTTATAAGAACTTCAATAATTAATAATAACATTACAATTAATTACATTTATTAATTATTAGAAACAATAATTTAAATGTAGCTGGTATGGGATATTAAAACAAGTTTTCTTCTTTTCACCAACGTTTCCCGTTGTATTTCAACGCATCTACAGGGCTATAAAAATACCTAACAAAGAATTCATTTAACAACAGTAAGACATTAAAATTATCTATCAATTACCTCAAGAAATTATAAATAGGACTTATAATAATTATTATTAAAATTACACATTAAAAAAAAAATTAACCCAATTGTAAGGACCAGATCGAAACGTCAAACATCAAGCACACGAATTCGGACAGTTTAGCTTCGTCTTCGTCTAACTATTATAATAGCTGAGCTTGTTGTGTTACGTCACTAGCTGTAATAACAAGACGAAGACGAAGACTTGGATCCGGACAGGCTCTTAGTATACCCGTTAGATTTTATCTAGGGTATAAAAAACCAAACTAAATTTTAAGCAAATGGACACTTAAGATTAAAAACAATAAACGCCTTAAAACCAAGGTTTTCCTGGAGAATGGAAAAAAATTTACATTTTTTATAATATTATCAAAATATAAAAACATGCCTTTTGGCTCAAAAAGAGTTCAAGTAATTAGAATCAGTGGCTGGAAGGACTGATTTATTTTTTGTTTTTATATGATCCGTTTCTATATTTCGAGTAGTATTCCCAACAATCATAAATGAGTTTTGGGGGCCTTCATAAGGTCGTAGTTTGGTAGCTTGCACGTTTTTTAATGCTTTTCCGGAAATTTTATTTTAGGGGAAAATAAAATTCAATCGGTTTCATTTTTTAATACATATATTAATAATATTATCTAAGAGTGTGCAAAAAAAATTGTTTCTTGTTTTTTAAGTATTTATTTGTATAGTTTTGTAGCACTGAATTTAGCGTCTCAAAAAAAAAGGTAGGTGGCTGGCCGTAGTGATTTCGCCGCTTGAGGACATCTTTTACAAAAAAGGCAAAAAGATTATTGCTCTGTAAGTTTGTCATTCTGGTTGGAACTAGGATTAAACAATTTTGTTAAAAAAGGACAACATGGTGGACTTCGAAAGAAAAAGTGATTTTTTTGTAGTGGAAATCGGGCTGTAAAATGGAAAGTTAGGGATTAAAAAAAAGAGCCTAGTTCCTAGAGCTATTAATGAGTAGAATAACATATCCAAATTTCAGCCCAATCGGTTGGATAGAAAAATGTTTTATTACCCCGGCCGACCATATAATCGTTGGTTCGAGTAAAACGCGTTTGATATTTCCTTACCAATCCATTTTTACGCTCTTCGAAGATGTTTACGCACAAAGAAACGACCGTGCACTGACTGTTCATTTTGAGTTTCGATATAACGAACTGAGCTCCAAAATAAATATATGTGAGGAAGCAGGTAAAACTCTTAGGGCCGTAAACACCAACGAGGATAATCCTATTTCCCGTGTAAAGATTATTCCTATCCGAGAATAATCCCGCTTTTTTTGGACGTAAACACCAACTCGTGTAAAACCAAGCATTTTTTGCTTATGATGTGGCATTACTTTCGGACATTTTCGGTATGTCAAATGACAGGGACGCGACGCTGACAGTTTGAATTTCTTGTTTTGGTGTGAATAAGTAGTGAAAATAAGTAGTAGTGAAAATAGTGAAAATAGTTAAAATAATTATGGAAAATAAAAAATCAGCGCATATGACCACACAGAGCAAAGCTTTGTTAGTAGAACTTGTAACAAAATACAAGAGTGTAGTGGAAAATAAAAAAACTGATGCCGTAACATCAAAAGACAAAAGTGATTGTTGGGAAATGATTTGCAACGAATTTAATTCCCAAACAATGTGTAAGAAATCGGTCGCTCAATTGCGGAATACCTACAAAAATATGAAAAGGATAGCAAAACGAAATTTAGCTTTAGTTAAAGCAAATATTTTTAAAACTGGTGGAGGCACATATGTTAAACGAGTACGGGAGGACGAAACTATTTTACCGTTGGTGCAAGCATCCACAGAACCTATATCAAATAGGTATGACAGTAGCGCTGACTATTGGGGCGATAATAATGTGAGTTAAATTTGAAAAAAAATAGAAATTTCATTATTACTTAAATTTATTTGTTTCTAGACTGATATTGATGACTATGGAGATGCAGATCTGGACGAATTCATGGAAGTAGAAGTGTTGGAAACTGAAGCGGAATTAGATGCGGAAGCAGTAAACACAATCTGCGCTTACAGCGACCAACCATAAACATCCGCCAGGATACGAGCTCAAGAGGACACCAATCCAGAGAAAGCTGAAAATTTATAAACGGAAATATGAATGTCATATACAACTGTCACCTATTCGGAATAATCCTCGAATAGAAACTTTACCCCCGGAAAATCTCGGATAAAATATTACACCAGTGTAATACGAGAGATTAAATCGCGAGTAATCTTGGTTGGTGTTTGTGCATTACACGTGAATATGGATTATTCGGGTTGGTGTTTACGGCCCTTAGTATACACAAAGGTATCCGACGCTCAAAGCAGGTATAAAGTGGGAAACAGAATGTGGTGTTGGCGCTGTAGCGCGAACTGTCAAAATTTAACAGCAGGATTTTCGTATGGTAGCCACACAATGCGTAGCTGGCTCTGGCACTGTAGCGCACTTTTGCCAAATTTTAACTTTTTGCGCGCGCCAAGATTGACATTTGTCATTTCGAAGCGATTTGTTGCAGTGAGTGAGCATGGAAGATTTTAACACGGAAAAATTTATTGAAATAATGAAAGGAAAAGAAATATTGTGGGATCTAGGCCATCCCCTATATAAAAATTCAAAAAGAAAAGCGGTAGTATGGAAGAATATATCGGAGGAGTTTCAAATAAGCGGTAAGTTGATTGTTGCGATTTCAACGTAAGCTGCATCTTGGAAGAAACTGTTTTGAGCCCGAGTATTTTATCGTCCAAGAAGCCGTAGAAGTTTTGAAAATAAGCCCGCGCCAGGGGAACGAGAACAGCATATCAAATTCGAGAACCAAGTCGCAATTTTGCTTTAAGTCACCAATGTCAGACAGCAATAGTGGTTACAGCAGATTGCAACGCAAGAGCAAAAAAAATAGAGGAAGGCTTAATCGACACAATGGCGTCGATTCAAATTTTTTGTGCAGGAAGTAGTCTACCTGCGTCACAAGAAGATGAGGATGATTTGTTCTGCAAATCCCTTGTTGCGAAAATAAGAAAATTTCCACTTCGGGAAAAAAACCAAGCGAAAGAGCTAATGCTAAAAAATATCAACGAAATTTCGCAAAAATTGAATAGCGGTGGTGAATAAAATAATAAATAAATCTTTTTGAGAACTACAGTGATGCTTCTAATTTCTTATTTTTTTTACTACATCAATCCTTACTCTACAGTAGTTCTAAAACTAATCAAACTGTAATAAATTTTATGACGGTTGGAAAGGTACTTTCCCCTCACACATGAAGTATTCCGTCAATGTGCGACGAGCTTCAAAAGCTTCACGTGTACTGTTGTTGTTTTTAAGTGTGCGTATTGACTTGAGCTGTATATTTTCTTGTCGCCAAAGGCCTTCAATGATTACATTATTGTCGTTTGAGTAATCGCAATAATTTTGTGGACAATACGAATTGCAATCATACAATTTATCTGTAATTTTCAAAAAATTGTGTAATATGACACATGCGAGAACTATCTTATCTGCATTTTTGGGATGGAACTCTATACAGCTGAGGAGCACTCGCCATCGTGTAACCAGAATACAAAATGCATTTTCGACTACGCGCCGCGCTCGGGATACTCTATAATTGAAAACCTCCTTTTCTATTTGCAATAATTGACCGGAATACGGTATCATTAAATTTTTCCGAAGAGGAAAAGCATTATCTCCAATGAAATAATATGGCACAACTTTGCTGGAATGAGGAAGTTTTGCTGGTGGTGGTAGATTGATTTCATCTACCCAAATTTTTTTGCCAAACACTGAATTTCGGAATATCCCTCCGTCACTCTGGCTACCAAAAGCTTCCACGTCCACAGCAGTGAAAACATAATTTGCATCGCATAATGCAAGCAATACAATGCTGAAATGGCCCTTGTAATTATAAAATTTGAACCCTGATTTGGGAGGGCATTTCATTTCTACATGCTTGCCGTCAATACTTCCAATACAGTTGGGAATTTGCCACTTGCCATTGAAGTCTTCGCTAACACTTTTCCAGTCCATTGCATTCAACTTAGTCATATACACAGGCGACAACAATTTCCACAATACCTCACAAACTTCTGCTATAATTTCCCTTACAGTGGACACGCCCATCCGGAAACTCCAAGCCAAATAATGTCTGGAAACTCCTTGTGATAAATATCTACAACTTTTGTAAATATTAACAAAAAATCTTCGAGAAAATTTACATACGTTTCTCTTACATCAAAGTTAAGACAAGCCTGCACTCTGGTTCAATGGGTTTCCTAATGGATGTTTTCTCCACATGACCTTTTACTAAGTTCAACAGCAATTCATACTGCAGTTTGCTCATTCTCGTAGCTTTGTTGTTTTATATATTTAAAAGTTGTTTCGAAAAAACCCGAAACACTCCTTTCCTGATATAAGGGTCGCACCCACCACCTTCTTCTATTTTTTCCTTTTAAATATTTACGTGTTAAAAAGCAAAAGCTTAGTACAGACATTAGAAACGCAGCTTTTTCCATTTTCAATGTCTTAATCACAACTTTTATTTAATATTTTTTTACAAAACCTTTCACGATGCCAAATGACAAGTTAAAGCACCAAATTAGTTTTGACAGAAGTAAGCTGCAGCATTGTGTTCATACTCAGCGACAAGGTAAGCGGCAGACTATGCGCCAGCGCCAGCTCCAAGAACCAGCGCCAGCGCCAGCACCACATTCTGTTCCAGCCTTTAAGGTAACGTGTAAACAATAGAGGGGTTCAGCAGTTGGCTCAGCAGCGCACTACTACGAGATGTTCACATATATGTGCTATAACTTCGTCAAAATTTCGAATTTCGGTCTAAAATTTTTCAGTATATTCTTAATATATAGTAGGTACTTTCGAAATATGTAAAAAAAACAAAATCGACTTTCCCAAACCAAGTTACCAGACTACGACCTTAAGGTACAAGACCACGGTGCGTGCGCGATACTAGGGTGTATTTTCCGGAATTATTTTTAAGCAAACGATGAATGGAATTTTTTTATTAATACTCTCAGTCAATATACACACATAGAAGATTGTATACAAATTTTTGTACTTGAATCTAAAGTATAGTTTGCGATGTACGCCGCTTCCAAGAGGACACTCCGACGAAATTCGGCGGTTGATAGTGGTTCATCAGAAAAATAAAATAATATTATATATTTAGAAACTAGACATATAGGCTTACAGCACCAATTACGAGAATTTCGAACTTAAAAAAAAGAATGGCGGACCAGCGAATTTTATTTTCGATTTTCATGGAAAATTTTCATCGTTCGTAAAAAAAAATAGTAGGGGGCCGTTTAGATAAAAATCCCTACGTGGTGCCATAGAGACTGTATTTTCGAATAGTTTAAGACTTGGCGCATGTAAATCGGATTTATAGTTTTTTTAATATGTTGTAATCCAAAGGTAGTTTGGAGAAAAACGCGTTCAAAGTTTTGCTGAAGGATAATTAAACATACAAACTGAACTAAACGGTTTCACATAAAATGCTGTATCCACGTCAACATTTGGTGAGAGCATTCTAAACAAATGCATCTTCCAGAAAACAAAAAAAAATTACTGTGGTCTGGTTCTGGTTCTTCAATTTTCTACCATGACTAGTTTTTCCGTTGGAGTTATAACTGCATGAAGAAGGGACAAAGTACAATATACACGCATAGCGGCCATATAATGTTAATTTAAAGAATATTATATTTTAATTATTTGAATTATATGTAAGTATTTAATATATGTATTTGCTTTCCGTTAGTGAAGTCCTTTAGTACGGAAAAAATAGCAACGCAGCTTGTGTCTTTTAGATTTTCTTCAAAAACCTTATTGATAGCTTTTGGCATATGAACGGAAACTTATACATATGAAGTCTATATCGATCTGTAATGATGTGGAATTCTGAGTTAGTTTATTAGCCAATTTTGCATAAAACATAATGCAAATTTAAATCCAAAATATTGTTTATAATGTTTCCATTAAAGCATAGCGTCGGCTGTTGAAGAAGATTTTTTAATTGTTTGGAGCCTGTAATTTAAGGTTGCAGCCCAGTCTGTTTCAGTTCAGTCCAAGAGCAATTTTCTGCTCTTAATGCCATTTAATTGCATTTTTACGCTTCTAAAACATTTGATTATTCTGTAGATTATAACATATAAATTAACATACAGTGCGTTGCAAAGTTATAAATGTACATTGCAATAGTGCGGTACGCCATCTCTGTAGCAAAAGAAAGAGAAACGCTGACACCAAGAAAATTGTTTCCGTTAAAACGGCACTTTTTCAATGAGTGTTACATTATTATAGACGCATCCGGCTTGGTGAGTGTTTTAACATTTTTGGAAAGTTGTTTGAGCTAATTGTTTAGTAATTTTTATTTTTATTTATTTATATATTTAAAAAAAAAACAATTTAACCTTAATTGTCCAGACGGGTCTGTGCGAATTCCAAAGAGAGAACCCCGATACTTTCAAACAAGAAACTTTGCAGGCGGGTCCTTGACGGTATGATGTTCTTTAATTTGTCATGGAACTGTACAATCGGCCTACCCTTCCTGTCGTATGAATAGTCTCGAGTAACAAGAAGTACTTAGACAAAATCTCCGTCCATTTATTGCGCGACATCCTGATGATCAATTAATTTATCAACAGAATAACGCTACGATCCACATCAGCAACTCCACAAAAAGTTGGCTCTTGAGGCACAACAAAAACCTTCTCGGCTGGCCGGCTCACTTTCCTGATGTAAATACTGTGCATAACATATGGGGATGGATAGTTCGAGCAACAAATAAAGATATTAAGCAATTTAAAATGATCAGTGAGCTTGAAGATGTCGTGAAACAGCTTAGCTAAACTTGACTTCAAAAATATTGCGGCCCTACATTAAATCAATGCCAAAAAGGCTTCTAAACATCGTGGTGAACAATGGTACTAATTATTAATAATAATAAAACTTAATTATTAATATTTGTGCATTTACATTATTGTTAAATTAAGTAAAGTTATCTGCGTCTATAATTCATTTTGTACGTTTCCACAACTATCAATTTTTCTTGGTGTCAGAGATAACAGGAGGGAAGATTTGTTTCTCCATCACACATTTTTATCTGTTTTGCTACAGAGATAGCATACTGCACTATTGAATGGTGCGTCTACAACTTTGCAACGCAGTGTATAATTTTACTAAGAAGCCTTTCACTGCTTTCATCGTCAGAGGTTTTAAAAACATCTTAAAAGTTTTTCTTAAGAAAGCCACTATTTTTCACAGCTCGCAATTGATTAAATTATTTACCATAAATTTTTCCCATTGGAGCTTATCTTTCTCCATTTAAAAAATAGAGCATCTAAAATTATAAATACTCAGTAAAATCTTAACTTTAGGTACTAATGACACTAAATAACTTTTATCTCATATGGAAAATAGAAGCAATTTTAATATTCAGGTCTTCAGCCAAATACACAGTCAATTTTATGTCGTTTTACCAAATGGTTAATAATAATATCCACTAGTTCTGCAGCCATAATTTAATTTAAGGTTATTTTTATATTTATCCAGAAGTCATCTTCCTTGGCTGATAGTTTAGGTCTTCTAAATTAATATTTTTTAAATCGTTTCTTGTGTGCATCTTATCAGTTAGAAAAATATTTTCCGATAAATCAAAAGATACAGTAGTCTTTTAAGATTTTATCCAATTCATCAAATTGTGTTCGAATCTTATTGGAACTCCAAGTTTAAAATAATTAGTCAATAATTCGCAATGGGGATGGCATGTGCTTCAAAGATTCCACATCTACTTGTTCTTCTTAAATTAAAATAATATAACAATCTATCTAACTAATGGTAACTGTATACCTAAAAATTTCTTATATAATATTTCCATACCCCTATTGAGTTAATAACCGTAGTAGCTCCAGCTGGAATTGCCTCATTGGTTGAAGAATAGTAAGTATATAGTGAAGTGGCCCTTTATTATACCCTAGGTGAAATCATAGGGTATATTATGTTTGTCATTTCGTTTGTAACACACAGAAATAATGTTAGTAGAGCACACTGGTTTGGACACCCAAGCATAATATTAAAAGTTATTTTAATTTTTGCGTGTCCATCTGTCCATCCATCTGTGAGTCCTCACGATACCTCGAGAACGCGCGTCCACCTACAGAGTTGAAAAAGGCCTTAAAAAAGTAGATTTAAGTTTGAAGATGGCACCAATCGGGCAACTTTATCGTAGGGAGCTGAATTTAGTACAAGGTTTTTTAAATAAAACTAGAAAAATGGACTAAACCGCGCACAACCTTCTCGGAATTGCCATACAAAAATCCCGTAAGTCGACGTCAAGCTGGAACCGGGTGATAGACCAAATCGTAACAGTTACCAGAAAAATATAAAAAAAATCTAAATCATGTATTTTTCAAATTATAGGCATTTCTTTTGTTTTCGAGAAAATGTACACCTTGTGATGGTTTTTTAGCTCCTGTTGCTATAAATCTTTACTTTTTTTCAATTTTATTTTTCTTATGTAATCCCGAATAGTGCTTATGTAACTTGTTGCTTTAAGTTCTAAGCCAATTGCTCCAGCTTGGAAGAAAATGTCACATTTTGCCGAACCAACAATATAAAATTAATAATTCGTTGAACTTTAACTGACACACTTTAACTGACAACACTTGCTACATTATTTCTTAGATTACGGAAAAAAAAATTTTTTCTTCAAGAAACCCAGTTTCGAAAAATTTCTTTTCACCCACTAAAATTGATTCTAGTGTACCCAAAACTTGCCTTAAGAGCGTAACTTTAAGATTTTACTTTGAGTGAGACGGAGAGTCATTACATGAAGTGTGAGTGAGAAAGATAGTGACGCTTCCAAGTGAGAGATGCTAATTTTTTGTTAAATTAGGACAAATTTTTCTTAAGTTTAAAATTAAACATGTGTTATTTGGATGCAAAGATTTATTATTTACAAAAGATGTTCAAACTGCCTTCCTTCAGCTGCAACAGGTACAAGTTGACATCTTCTTAAAAAAGATCGGGTTATCAGATGGGCAAATCTTCCGTTGTTGACAAATTTAACTGCTTCCACAATTCTGGTGCTCATGTTTTTGTAAAATTCGATGAGCTTTACATTTAGGCACTCCTGTGCTTTCCTGGATTGCACGTACCAAATTACTTGGGTCTTCTTCAACTGCTTGAAGTACGACGTCCTCGTAAGGTAAGGAACTTCTTCCTTCACCATGTACTTGGTTTGGAAGTCGGCCCTCTGTGGAGAATAAACGGTGCACATTTGTAAAAGCTCTATGATCTGGAGAACGATCAGCATTTGGGTATCTCTCCCGATACAGTCTAGCCGTAGCACTAGCACTGCCTCTGCATTCCCCATACAAGAAGTGCATGTTGGCATATTCCTGTGTAGTGTATAAAGACATGGTGGCACTACTCAATCACACTATAGTCCAGAAAAAATCAAAGCTTGTCGTAAACAGATCGAAACTGTTCAAATCCAATTACAAGCAAACATGTCCAATAAAAGAAGCAAAAAGTCGAAAGTACGAAATAACACGAACGAATACGGAATACTTTTAAAGTTGCTTGCCAAACTGGCGTAGTACATGTTTGTTTCAGTACAATCAAAATGTGACATTTTCTTCAAAGCTGGAGCAGTTGGCTTAGAACTTAAAGCAGCAGGTTACATAAGCACTATAAGTCACTATCTGTCTCACTCACACTTCATGTAATGGCTCTCCGTCTCACTCAAACTAAAATCATATAGTTATGATCTTAAGACGAGCTTTGGGTACACTAGAATCAATTTTAGTAGGTGAAAAGAAATTTTTCGAAACTGGGTTTCTGGAAGAAAAAATTTTTTTTTCTCCGTAATCTAATAAATAATGTAGCGGGTGTTGTACCATTTTAAAATCCTTATTAAATGTGTCAACTTTTAAAGTTACTTGCCAGACTGGCGTAGTACATTTTTTTTGTCAGTACAGTCAGTTAAATTTCAACGAATTATTAATTTTATATTGTTGGTTCGGCAAAATGTGACATTTTCTTCCAAGCTGGAGCAGTTGGCTTAGAACTTAAAGCAACAGGTTACATAAGCACTATTCGGGATTACATAAGAAAAATAAAATTGAAAAAAAGTAAAGATTTGTAGCAACAGGAGCTAAAAAACCATCACAAGGTGTACATTTTCTCGAAAACAAAAGAAATGCCTATAATTTGAAAAATACATGACTTAGATTTTTTTTATATTTTTCTGGTAACTGTAACGATTTGGTCTATCACCCGGTTTCGGCTTGACGTCGACTTACGAGACACCCTGTATATTTATTTAGAAACTGCCTGAGAGCGCGTCGACGTAGAGTGCTAAAATTTTCGCACAGCGTTTTCATAAAAATAGTGAATAAAACTTCAAAAATGAACTAAATCGGACAACCCCTTCTTGGTGTAGACTTTTAATTTTCAATTTATTTAACTTTTATTTTCAACTAGAGTATAATATTATTGGTTTTAGACCAATTATAAATTTTTCTCTTGTTGCTGATTTTGTTAGTGCTAATTACATAATATGTTAAGGATCAGGTTCTACTTCCGAACTCCATGTGCAAGTTTTCGAGGTGCGCAACTGAATTGGTGTGGTCAGTTAGAATTTTAATCAGAAAGCGGTCGGTGTTAAGTGATATAAATGTTATAAAAGTAATGTAATGAAAGAAGTATAGTTAATGATGGACGTTTTCATTTAAAAAAAAAAATCTTCAGAATTTGAAATCCTGTCTCACTAACCGTTCTAGAAATAGATATGAAAAATCATTTTAACAATCAAACTTGCATAGAGGAGTGACCATTCTAAATTACATAAGATACATATTTTTATTTGGTTTTTGTTTCCAGTTGTAAGCTTTGACTTTTGCTCCTTTTAAATAATTCTTGGGTAGATTTTCTTTCAAAATTTCCAAATATTGCTACTTGCGTATGATTCCTCCTACTCTAACTAAAAGCCCAACACCGGAGTTATACAACCCCAAACCATTAGAAAACAACCGCCATATTTCATGTAGCCTTCACAATTGCCGGATTAAATGTTTCGCTTAGATGGCTCCAAAACCACGATCTACCTTCTGATTCATACCAGAAGAATTTGGACTCATCGGACCAAATTACTTGATAAATATGAGAAATAATTACAAGACCAATTTCTGTAGATCTTACTTGATTCCAATCCTTCAAGGACCTTTTTCAGCGGTACGAGTCAGAAGAAAGATCGTAGCACTGGAGCCATCCAAGTGAAACATCACTAATGGTTTGAGGTTGTATTACTCCGAACGATGTTGGACTTTTGGTTAGAGTCGCAGGAATCATGCGCAACGAGCAAGATTTGAAAATTTTGCACGAAAATCTTTCTTCGGCCATCCGTTCCGAGTAAAATTTGCTCCTCACAGGTAATTTTCCAACAAGATGGAGACCCCAAGCACACTGCCAAAATTGTGCAGCGTTGGCTAGAGAACAAATAGTTTTCAATTTTGAAGTGGCCTGCTCAAAGCCCAGACCTCAATCCTATTGAGCAAGTCTGGGCTTAAATGAAGAGGAAACTTTCCGCGTACAGTGTACCACCGGTAGGAATAAATGGCCTATGGGGACGCGTACGGGACGTCAGGACATCCATTCCATTGTTATTAATTTCTAGGCTCTACAAATCCATGCCTTTCCCGAGCGAGTCCAGGTGTGGTGCAAAAGGGGAAAAATGGACCGGTGCAAAAGTGAAAAAGTGGACTTTGTCTACATAACTGTAATTTTTTCTTAGTATTTAGATAAAGCAAAAATTAAAAGCAACATATCCTGAATATACAACCTTAAGTGTAAATAATAACATTTCATTTCTATCACGCTTTCAGTTACTGCGTAATAGATATTTGAAAGCAAAAGTGTGGGTCATATTTCCACTTATCAGACTCTCTATGTGCTCTGCTTTTGCCTTAGTTTTGCTTCTTGATTATTATGACGACTAACGCATGCTAAATTGCTGTTCTACAAATGTAACACATGACGCACTGCTACCTCTGGAAACTATTTTCATTTAAAAAAAGAGCCGACGTAGATTTCGAAGGATATTAAATTTTCTCTTAAATTGAAGTAGAACCCTTTTACTTCACACTAAGTCTTTTAAAAGACTGCTGGAAGTGGATCTACTTTGGTCAAATCAAATTGGCAATCCTGTTTGGCAATGAGTGCCTGAGCCTGTGCTTGGTGTTATTGTTGTTGCACAAAACACCATGCGAAAACATACATGTCCGTAGAAAAGTTTTGATATAGATCTTCACTTTTAGAGCTCTACAGTTTGAAATAGGCTTGTTATTCATAAGGTCGCAAAAGCTTCCCAGATAATTTTTTTTTTAAGCTTTAATTCCTTTAGTCGGTTCACTGGAATCTATCTCAGCAGAGCTGTTTCTCTTCATCTAATCTGAGTTCAGAGCATTTTTATTTTAAAACTGATTGATTACGTATTAATAACTAGCTAAAGTTACCCATTCTTAAAACGGGACTCGAAGTTTATAAATAATTTATTTTTAATTTTTTGTTTATGTGTATTTAATTATTATTTTTAACCCACTCTGGGATTTGAACACATTACCGACAGACAGAGTCTTCGCTTTTCTTAAGTTTATTGATTTCCATATACTTTTTTCCTGCTGAAATTATAAAATATTTGGTTTTTATGGTTCCGTACCCAAAGGGTAGCAACGGGAACCCTATTATTAAGACTTCGCTATCCGTCCGACACCGGGCTGTATTTCATTAACCGTAACAGGTTTTCAATTGAAATTTTCACAGACTGTGTATTTCAATTGCCACTATAACAACAAATAATAAAAATAAAATTAAATTAAAAATTAAAGGGAGCCCCTACACAAGAAAGTGATTTTTCGGCGTTTTTTTCCTCCTTTTATTTTCATTCATTATTATTATCATAAGTAGGCATTTTTTTTTTCAAATGACAGCATTATTTTTTTTTTCAAATGACAGCATTTTCACATGACACCTACTCTCATTTGAAAAAATAAATAAAAAGTACATAGTGTTAAATTTTGTACGATGTTACGGAACCCTTCGTGCGCGAGTCAGACTCGCACTTGGCCGGTTATTTATTATTTTTACTGAATAAGTATAGGCACTTATTATTTTTAGGATTAAACAAAATGATTGCTTTTATGTGAAACTTGTTTTCGCTTGAAATTTTTAAATTGCAGTTGTTTATAATATGGCAACGGATTTTGAATATTAATATAATTTGAACTTAAAATGTGAATCACGCTTTGGGGTGCAAGTCGTGTCGTGTGAAGAAAACAGATAATGTTAATTTGAAAAGTTATAAATTCCATTGAAACCCTTAGTAATTTCAACAAAAGGATTAGAAAATGCAATCTTACTAATATAATCAAGTACTAAAAGGGCCTGTCTGTTCCCGGCATATTGCCGATATGAATATTGATAAGAAAATATTAAAAAAGATAATACGAATACACTCACTGAATATTGAAAATAGTAATGATCTGTATACTTAGATTTTCCCCAATACCATATATCTCTTCAGTTTGAAGGATATGTTTAAAATGACGTTATAGCCGAATGAAGGTAAGCTTAAGCATATTCGTTTAATGGAGCATATGAATTTGGCAAGATGCTAAGATACCAGACGTGAAATGTAACTCTTGTTTAAAATCAAAGAAGTCTGCCCCATAGCACAAAAATATTAATAACTTTCGAACGAAAGAAAATATAAATGTAATAGTTTTTGGTTTTAAAGGAAGGATAATTAAGTTAAAATATCACATTTTGAAGTAAAAATTGTGCAGGACCAAGGATAATGCAAGAAATTTGTACATCTATTGATGAAAAAATTATCTTCTCTAAACCAATTGCGATCAAAATTTGAGAATTTTACAACAAACTAATAACATTATGAGTATTAACACTTAAAAAGACAAGAAAAATGATAAGGTTGCGTTGACTTGAATGTGAAGGCATTTCACTTCTGTTGTCCTACATGATACTTCTTGTCTTTCTTATTTCTATGTCACTACTATTTTCCAAAAAATTTGCTTCAGTAAAGGGAGGCAACGCTGGCTCAGACAGCACGACAATTCTGCTTTTTGCCGGAGATTTTTCAATTTCTCTGATTTTGCAATTACAATTAAATGAAACAATATGCATTTATGATTCGAGTTTTCTGCAAGATTCCTTCTTTTTTCTGATTTAGAATTATGACCAATCAAATTTTAGAGGGGTTCGACTTACTGATAATGCTCAATATAAAAATAAGATCTATTTAGTTACATATACTGAATTAGCTTCCATTTCCATGGTTCTAATTTCGAAACTTTTGCTTTCAATTTTCTATCGTAGTCCTCAGGTATTAACTTGAAATATGTATAAATGTCAAATAAGCGCATTATTTAATTTTCTGCTTAGACTTCTTTCCATTCAAAAGCAAATACATGTCCATAAAAAATTTGGGAGAATCGTTTTAGACACAGGAATAGGTCTCTTCTTTTAATATACATATTAGAAATATATAACACCACTAATACGAATACATATCCACACCAAGGTGTCCCTTCTGTGGGTTCCTGGTTACATGAGGGTCATGGGGAATGAAAGGGCTGACCTTTTAGCTAGGGCTGGCTCTGATTTTCCGTTTTTCGGACCGAAGCCCATTGTAGGCGTTGCCACCTCGAGTATCGAGTCTCTCATCAAAGCATCAGCAGAGATGGGCGAACTTGAATACTTCTCATGGGGCTTAGAAGGAAACAATGTAGATCTCTGGTTGGCATCATCACCGGCCACAGCTCACTTCCCGGTCATCTAACAAGGATGGGAGTTGTTGACAGCCCTGAGTGTCTGTCCTACCTGGAAAGAGAGCCCGAGACAACCGAACACTTTTTCTGTGCGTGTATGGCCTTCGCCCGATGCAGACTGGATACTCGGGTCTGTCCTTCTATCTGTGGATCAGCTGAAAAACTGCCTCACTAAGACCTGATGCACTTTATTAAGAAGACAGGGAGGTTTTGGTAAATGGCCTTCTAGCAGGACAGAACAATGGGCCGCTATGGCCTCCGCGCTTGAGATAGGGTCTCCTGTCCCCCTGCCTTTACAGAAATCATCATCATCATCATCATCATCATCATCATCATCATCATCATCATCATCATCATCATCATCATCATCATCATCATCATCATCATCATCATCATCATCATCGTCAAATTTGAGAATCCCAATCGGAGCACTAAAAGGCGAATCAACAATTACTGCTATATGCTAAAGCTAATCATCGTTGGGTCTATCGGAACACCTGTTGTATTGCGAGACAACTGTGGCCTGTGTGCAATGGGAAGAAAACATTGGAAATCTTAAAAGGGAGCGGAGACGACACCAGAAAACTAGAATGGGTGTTAACGGGGCATAGAGCCTAGAGTCAACTGATTTCTGTCGGTAGCTGTAAATCACCTGAGGAAAGGAATTCGGATCCGTTCCTCATTTATTTTGCGAGTGTCTTCCCCTAGCTATTAAAATAGGTGGGCTAATTTGTAGCTGCTTCATCTCGGAGCTTGGGAAGCCGCAAAAGGTAAAGAACTTAGATGCATCCTGACCTTCCTTCTAAAATCAGGGTGGATCGAGGATAATTCTCCGCAGGTTGAATTCCCGTGTCTCTATTGGTCGCAATGGGCCCATCAGCGTCTAGGTGAAGCAGGCCAAGCTTTGCTTGGCGGCAGCCCTCTAACCTAACCTACTACGCTGATAATCTGGTTCGGGTTTCCTTTCGGTATTGAGTTCGTTCTCGAAGTTTTAGCCAGAGTTTACGATTTCCTGGTAATCATTTTTGAATCATGATGTTTGCATGGTTACGATATCTTAAAATATAGGGTCCGCCATCTAACGTTTTTTTTTTCAACTAGTGCTTATTTCGTGAATGGTAACACTTAGCTCATGTCTGATTTGACAGATAATTAGATTTATTCTTCCGCTGAACGAATATGGTTGTGTATACGTTTGAACAACGCTGGAAAATATTGCGACATTACTTTGAAAATCATGGTAATGTTGCAGAATGTGTGCGAAAATTGCGTACGGATTTTGGAAGAAGAGAAGCACCGTCAGCTCCGTATGTTCGTTATCTTATGAAAAAAGTGAAAGAAACTGGCATCCTCATCGATAAACCAAAGCGTGAAAAGCCAAAAACAGTGCGTACACCCGAGAATATTGATTGTGTGGCAGAAAGTGTGCGTGAAGCGCCATCAACATCAATTCACCGTCGTTCTCAACAATTGAACATTTCGAAGACATCATTGAGACGAATTTTGCATAAAGATCTTGGTATGACGCCATACAAAGTCCAATTGGTTCAGGAGTTGAAGCCAACTGACCATCCAATGCATTTTCGCTTCGCTGAGTGGGCCTGCGATCGACTTACAGAAGATGCCGATTTTGCCAAAAAAATCATCTTTTCGGATGAAGCTCATTTTGATCTTGGCGGGTATGTAAACAAGCAAAGCAAGCCGATACACCCAAAACGAGTCACTGTTTGGTGCGGATTTTGGTCCAGAGGCATAATTGGGCCATTTTTCTTCGAAAATGAGCAAGAAGTGGCCGTTACAGTCAATGGCAATCGTTATCGGGCCATGTTGAACGAATTTTTGTTCAGGAAAATTGAAGAGGAGGATATTGGCAACATTTGGTTTCAACAGGACGGCGCTACGTGCCACACAGCCGAAGCTACACTCGATGTTTTGCGCCCTGTTTAAAAAAAAAAAAAAAAGTTATTTGGCGGACCCTATATATTATGTGTAATTTATCAGACGTATTTAAATAAAATTATTTTATTTTGATCTATTCCCTGTAATTTTTTTTCTTCGCAATTGAATACTATTTTCACTGTATGTAATTCTTTACACATTTTACACCCCATTGGGAAAAACAGCACTCTAAGAGCGCTCCTGACGCGCTTCCCTGGAAGCTCGTAGCGCTTCTTTTCCCTATCCCAGTTCATTGCTTTTTAACATAGTCATGTCCGCAGAGGCAATCGCTCTAGGAGCGCTCTAAATGATTGCCAAAGAAGTTTTTTAATGTGTCTTTTCGAAAGCTTTAGTGAGGTTTTTGGATAATCATCGCAGTGCTTCTTGCTTAATCGCATAAAAGGACTTCAAGACTGTGCTTCCTGAGAACATTAGTAAGGTGCTTGCATTTGCTCATGATTATTTGTGATATTAAATTTTATTAAGGTGATTCAATAAGCCAATATTCTCACTTGTATTCTACTTATATTAACCAATGTTTCTAATCATTATGAACTTCACATTGAAAATGAGAGAGTGTTACTTCGCACAACAGTGGAAAAATCCAGTTTAGAGTCATGGAAAATTAGATGAGATCACCCCTTGTTGCATTTCAATCTGCTGGAGCTCATCAAATAATCTTCTATAGAGTTTCCAAGTGATGGCTCTTGAAGCACTTGAGTTACTTACTTGCACTTGCACCTTTGCTTATTTTTCTGAATAGATCAGTGAATACGCTTCTAAAGAGCTGCGAAATGATGGCTAGAGAAGGGCCTAAATTGTGCCCCTTTCAGAAGCGCTAGGTTTTCGTTCCAATGGGTCGTAATGTATTTATGAGATTCAAATCAGTTTACAAAAGATTGACTTTGTAACTATCTAGTTGCAGTTTAGTTGGCTTTGAAACAGATTAGTATACCTAAGAAAAAATGTAACTGTTCTGTTCACATATTATTCCGTAAAAACGGTGCTGAAAAATTGCTTTCATATACCTTCGAGATTTGTTTAATAACAGAAATGTTCCGAAAGGTATTGAAAATTTATATCATAATTCATAAAAAAATTGAAACGAGCTCTCTTAGGATCCACAAACTATGAGGCCATCCGGGTCTAACCCTCGACATTATTTGTGGCATTTGATTAAGTTACAAAACTGTATCAAAAAATTTAATTTCACATGACTTAAATTTTAAGGACCTCAAAGTAGTCCACAATTGAGAACAGAAAACTAATAAAATCATCTCATCAAACAATATTACACAATAAATTACACCCTTAATGATACCCTGCAAACAGCGTCCCCTAAATCTCCATTTTCTCTCTTGATTGACAACAAAAAAGTCAACCAACTTCAGAATAGGGTCGGGGTGGCAATTAAATATTTCTGCTCGGAATTTGCTTTTTAATCCAAAACCCGATTCAACCCCATTTAGCGACACATGACTAGTTCCTGGGGTAGAAAAAGTCAAAATGCGCAATATATAGGAGACAAAGGGGTTGGCGGTACCCTCGCGATAGCACATAAGTAAACTCAAGTAGCAGTTGGTATTGCATTATTAAATGCTCCGTTTCGTTGATACGAAATGGCCGAGGGGTGAAGTGTCGGTGTTTATGTTACATCGCGATGTTTTTTCCTTGTGTCACGCTCAGGAATCATTGCTTGGAGAAAAAGGGTGTCTTGGGGGAGGGTAATTGTGTTTTTCAAAAGAGCTCTGGAATTTTAAGCATTTCAATTAATCCATGCTAGACAGAAGGTCGAGATGAAGGGGGTCCAAGGAAAAAGCAGGAGGATAAGCATGGCAAGATTTATGTATTTATGTTCGCTCAGAAAGTTTCTGTATAGGGCAGATACTTTTAGAATGCCGAAGTAAAGAAGAAGTTGCAGCCCTTCATTTTGTCTACAGACTAGGGCAGGGCTCCCCATTTATTGTGTGCTGCGGATTAAGCTTATTTAGATTAATCATGGGATGAGTTTTACTGTTTTTAGTACACTCTTGCTCTCAGCAAAATGTTCACACAGAATTGTCTTTTAACCCTTTCACCAAATCAATTATACCAGAGATTAGGGCTGAGCTGGTTTCATGTTAATTTATGTAATAGTTGACAGTAATTTACGAAGGTTGTTGTCGTGCTTGAGGTATTCACTGGATTTCGAGAAATTCCTTTCTTAATAGAGACTTCAGTTCTGAATTTTAGAATTTAAATTGGAAGGGGTTGCTAATATTTTAAATACTTTATCCCTTGAATTTTTTCTAACTGCAACAACAATAAGAAAAATATGTATTGTTCTTTCACACTGTAAAGTTATTTCGTAAATCTAAACCGAGCCGCATACAATTCTGTTTTCGTAATATTATACAGAATAAAGACACACATTTATTTATAATTCGTAAAACAAACCATTTAAGGGCTACTACAATGTCCATATGTCAGCATATGCAAAGACGCGAACAATTACTTTTCATAATGGCAACCCACAATAGCAATAAGAAGCCGTTCGTTAAGTTTCCTTTCGTAAAATTCTGTCTGTGCGCTTATCGCACTTTGCAGAAGCACATGACATTTTGTGTAAATACTATTCAAATTTCAGTTATGCATATAGAAGCATTCGACAAATTTTTAAGGCTTGCATATGATGGCTTATGCACATTGTAGTTAGATATTAATTGGTATAAGTATAATTTCTGCCACAATTAATATCCTGAAATCATGAATTTATGTGATGATCTAGGAGATATGTATAAGTCAAATAATCTGTTGGGTCTCAAATTATAAATTGTCAACTCCTTCTGCTGCTTTTTCGTTACTTGAGCAACATTACAATGCATTGGAAATCAACTTCGCAGAGGCGTCTTTGGGTCATACTGGTTGGCGAAAACTACATTTTTCCAAAATCAACTGAACTGCAACTTAATAGTTAGCATTTTTTTTATATACTAGACTTTGCAACTTGGAACTTGCTGGTTTCGATTCGACTAGAAAAATCGGCAGCAATATTGGTGCCTGTCTGAGCGACATCAAATAAAGAGCAATCAAAACAAAACAAATATCAACTACAGTAATCCCCCGAGATACGTAATTAATACGGACCGTAGGATTTTGCATAACTCGAATTTTACGTAAATCGAATTTGAAAATTGAAACAATATGTAGATACCATATATTTATACTATTTATTATATTTTTCTAAATAAACAAAAGATATATCCGCTACAAGAAGTTTCTGTAGTATTTAAACAAGCAAAGTTGGCAACAAGTTAGTAAGAAAAGTAAGAGAACGTGTGTTTGTTTACAAAAGGAGATATACAGTGAACAGTGTATTTAATGCCTCAGTGGTTACAAGGTATTGCATACTTGAGATAAAAAATAATTCTTTGTAAAATTTTATGTTACTCTACTCAAAAAAATTTTCATTTTTTGAAATTTTGATTTTACGTATAACTGCAAATTTACCTAAGTCGCGTGTTACGTATCTCGGGGGATTGCTTTAAAATAATTTGGTTGAGATGATAATTCCAGTATGAACTAAGACTTAAGGATATTTTAAGACTAATCCAACAAACACAAACCAACTCAATGAAATCACAGACCAAATTTAATTACGTTAGATATCTAAGATGGGGTTTATATTGCTATCAAGCTCGCGACGATTGTTCTGATATATTAAGGTGCTCAACCTTATTAGAAACTCTGCTTTAAGGAACTTTCACATCAAAAATAAGAACCGGAAAACTCAATTTACTCCACTTTAAAATAAGATTTTTGCTACAAGAATTTTAGAAAATAGTATATTTATTTCAGACAAAGCTTTTTTGGTTTATCCGCCGAATTTTTCGTCCAAAAGTTTTTCGGCCGATAAAACAAAAGTTGTGTTTTTCTTAAAAATCTGAAATAAATATACTATTTTATTAGTAAAATTATTAGTTTATCCTATTTCCCATGATTTTATTAATCATTTAAGCAAAAATCTTGTTTTAAAGTGGAATAAATTGAGTTTTTCGGTTTATATTTCTCGGTTCCTGTTTTTGTTCTGAGTGTGTTTTTAAGGTACTCAACCTTACAGCGGTTTTATATTGATGAAGTAAGTATATTGAGGTACTCAACCTTAATAGTAATTTATGTATTAAGGTCCTCAACCATAATACGTTATCGACGAGAATATTGGATTAAAATAACAGTCAAGACTTCTGACGAACAACTAACTTGTATTATATCAATGTTGTCTTTTTACACATAAATGTAATTACCCTTCAAAAAAGGCGAAACAAAAACGTAAAGAAAATGTAAACATGCTTGCATAGAAGTGTACGCAAAAGAAACGTTTTTTTTTTTTTGTGGTGAATGCGAAACAGGAACGAATCATCAGGCCACAGAGAAGTGAAACTGAAAAGCGTAGACTGTCAGTGTAGTGGTAGTTGACATTATATTTCGCGGACTGTACTCTAAAATGTTTCGATTTCGGAACGAATATTACGTGACATTTGCATAGCGTTGGAACAGTTTCGTTTTCGGAATGTAAATTATGTGACGTTTTTGCGTCGTTGCAGAAGAATTCATAAAGAATTCACAAATTGTGTATAGTTTACGAAACGTTGTGCATGTGGTCTTAAAGGCGAAGAAAGCATCTGATTTTTCTAATTTAATTTATTTAATAAAGAAAGCATCATAATTATATTATAGGGTATAACAATTCTCCGGCAATAATGACCTGACAAATATAAAAAAGCTAAAGTTAAATTTTTAATTTTGTAAATATTTGTACTTTAACTTATTTTACCATTTCTACTAGAAAAATGAAGTACATATTAATATACTTAAAAAGTATGTTGGGCGCTTTAAATTTTTGCAGTTAAAAAAAAAGCTTGCGTATCCATATGAATATTTAAATTGCACTTATGGTAATTCGATTCTATTATCAGTATCTAATAGTCCGATCGATTGGACTTATTCTACGGCAAACAATAAAATAAAAACGGAGTGAAACCTATTATAAAAAAATCAGTCTTTGAAAATGTGATAATACCGTGGATTTTTTTTACCGCAGTCTTAATAAAATACTTAAACCTACTACAAATTAATAGTCTTTGAAAAAATACTAATAGAAAGTTGATTTTTCTCTACCACAGACTTAATAAAGTACAAAACACACTTCGAAAAATTACTAGTAAAAAGTGGGTTTAGAATAGAATAGAAAAATTTTGAAGAGTCTCAACTTGCGCTACGTTACAATAGAAATAGATAATTGGAATTATCGATTGAGAATATAATAGAAAATATTTATTGAAGAACCTCATCAGTTTAAGCTATGTTGCAACGTTGGAACCAGCAAGTGGATAATAGCAATTTATCGATTGCGTACAAATAATTTTTTAGGAAACTAACAAAGACGCACAACAGACTCGTTGCAGTAGGGACTGTCTTAGCAATAGGGGTAATAACGAAATGATTGAACATTAGACTTAAATTCATAGACTTAAATTAATATAAAACAAAACGAGATGAAATGAGTATAATAAAATAGAGTAAAACAGAACAAATTAACGTAAAATAATTACTTAATTATGATAAGGTGACACAGAATATAAAATCAAACATTAACAGATTTATGGTTGACAGCTATATACAGAATAATGTGAAATCGAATACAACTAGCATCACTTATTCATGAAAGTTTAAACAGTTTAAAAATATCAGCTAACTAAATACTAGAGAGTTGAAACTAACTTAGTGGTAATTAGATAGAATTGAATCACAACTTTTAGGGGTGCTTAGATACCCAGACCCGAGAAGGGAAGCGATGGAGGGACACTTATTGAAGAGCCAGAGTGACGTTATGTTGGGTTGCGAGATGAATCGAACAAGTAACAGATAATGGATTAAGTGACTGGAGCAGGCTATCAAGTAAAACATGGCAGCTTGGGAACCAGTGAAATACAGAGGAAATAGAGGGCATTATAAGTGACGGCATCAAGGATATACAATACGGACTGGGATTGAGTACAAAATTGCTTAGAAAATTAACAAAACTACTAAAAAAAAAGTAAAAGAAAAACGGTCATTAAAGAACCTCCGCTTACGCCACGTTTCAACGTTAGGTACATCGAGTAGGATATAGATAATTGGAATCATCGATTGAGTACAAAAATGCTTAGAAAACTAACAAAATTGCAGCAGAAACAGGATAATTACTGGAGATAAATGCGGTATTCAAATATAGAGCTTAAAGCAAAATAAAATAAGCTAACAGAATAACTGCAGGAAGTATTGCAAGCATTATAAACATAGTAACATAAAGATACTTAGAAACTATCGAGTTAAATGGAACAAACAGGTCCGAGATGACCATAAGAACAAAAATATATGTACATATATCAAAGAATTATAAAATTAATCATTAAACACAAAGACTACAACTACAAAGTATTGAATGAATATTGAATAGAAAATTTCTCTGCTACAAACTTAATAAAATATAAAACATGGCTATGTTAACTAAATACAAAGTATTGCATTTGAATAAATTAAATGATATTACTAAGAATATGCAATTATATTAGCACGTGTTTACATGCTGGGTTGTAACAAAAGTTTAGCTGAATACAGATGGGCTTAGTTCAGCCATAAAAATTTAAAATGTTTTAGATACATATATACATATAAGATAGAGAACAAAAAACAAAGCAATCCAACCTGTCAGTGATGTCTATAAATAAAATAAATTTTGGTATATACAAATAATGAATTAGGGTATATAAATTAATAAATTTATAAATTATTAAATAAATTTATTAATAAATATTATTGTGTGGTTTTATTGCTTTGCGGCACCGATCTTTTGCATACTTGAACCAATTTTTGACTACATTAATCACATCGCTAACCTTGGTTCTGGGGAATATCTCCATTGCAATTTCTAAAATTGGGATTGAAAAATATTTACCTATATGAACTTTGATATAATTGACTTTATTATTTTACCTTTTAAGATATTCATTACTGTATATGATTTGACTGCGATATTGTTGTGCTGACCAAACCACGAGAATTTACAGGCCACTTCATCACTGACCACAGCTTTGAGGCAATACCGAACATATTTATCTAACGATTTATCGGGAGGTTAGGTTAGGTTAGGTAAGAGGGGTGCCGCCAGACGACTAGCCTGCATCACGTAGACCTCTAATGGGTCAATTGGGCCCCTAGACCTCATATGATAACCTTACAAGCCCCAGATCCATCTTGCTTTCCTTAGGAAACTCAGGATTTACCTAAGACTTTTAACCTAGATCCATCCTGCTTCTAATTCGGAACTCTTTTTAGGCAACTCATTAGCCATTTCGTTGGCTGAGATATCCTTATGGAGAGGTACCCAGCATAGGGTCACCTTGTGCCTTACACTCAATTCCTCAACACAGGTCTTGCATAGTTGCACCAATTTTAATTTTACCAGTCCAGCATCCAGCACCTTAATGGCTACCTGGCTATCAATATATATGCAGATGTGCCGTGCAGTCTCTCTGTACATGGATACCAATATTGCCGCCCGGTAAATCGCTGCGAGCTGCCTGAAAAACACTGCATTTGTCTATGAGACTCGTGCCACTGGAGATCTCTATAGTACACTCTAGCCCCTGTGCCCGCACTTGTCTTGGATTCATCCGTAAAAATAGAAATATCGGGTACTACGACGACATCCTTATCCTCCCAGTCACTCCTGGTGAGCATCATTGAATTTACACCCCGACCAAAAGTAGTCTGTTTATTCCCTGTAATCACTACAGTTCATCTTCTGGACTATATTGGAGTGCCCAAAACCCTTCTCCATCCACTAACCCCCCGCCCTCAGCCGGACAGCGCTGATTGCCGCCAAATCTCTACAATAAAGGTCCAGCGGCAATAATTCAAACATGACCTCCAGTGCCGCCGTACGCGTGGTGCGCAGACACTCAATTATTCACACACAAGCGGCTCTCTGGATTTTCACAACACATCTAGGTTAGATTTCCTCGTCAGTCCCGTCCACCAGACCGTGGAGCCGTAGCCATGGATGGGCCGAACTATGGCTGTGTACATCCAACGTACCACCCTGGGTTTAAGTCCCCAGTTTCCGCCAAGTATTCTCCTGCACGTGTAGAAGGCCATACTGGCCTCATATACGCCTTCTTCTAGATTAGCCTTCCAGCTCAGCTTGGAAACGAGGACGATTACCAAATACTTTGCTTCGCTGGAGATAGTAAGCTTTTCTCCACCCAGCCTTGGAAGTCTGAAACTTTGCATCCGCTTCCTTCTTGTAAAGAGAACTAACTTCGTCTTCGAGGGGCCTACCCGCAATCCACTCTTATTGGCCCAGCTATCCAGCTTTAGCAGCGCATACTCGACGCTTTCACTAATGATAGAGGGAAATTTTCCAGTTACCAGGATGCATATGTCATCCGACAACTGCCTTAAATCCCTCTCTCTCTAATTTAATGAGGATTCCATCCATTACCAGTCGCCACAGGAGTGGTTATAGTAACCCCCTCCCCCTCCTGCGGTGTACCTCTATAGACTGCTTTTCTCACAGTTGCGTCACCTGAGCAGGAGCTAATCTTTCTACTGAGAAGCATTGAGTTGATCCAGTAACATAGACCCTAATCAACTCCCACCCTTCTTAGTTGATTATATATAACCTCCGTCTTCACGTTATTGAAAGCCCCCTCAATATCCAGGAAAGCACCCAAAGCGTACTCCTCATATTCTAAGGATTTCTCAACAACGGATACCACTGCATGTACTGCCGACTCTACCGATTTCCCTTTTGTATAGGCATGTTGGCTACCACTGCCACCATGCCATACTCTTCTTATATGTACCTCTATCAGTCCGTCCAAAACCTTCAGCATGAAAGAGGAGAGACTGATAGGTCTAAAGTGTTTTGCCTCGATGTGGGCTGTCCTGCCTGCCTTCGGAATGAAAATTATCCTCACTTCCTGCCAGGCTCTGGCCAAGAAACAGAGCCCCAGGGAGCTCTTATAAATCGTCAGTTGCTATGGTATTATGTACATTAGTGCTCTCTGAAGCATAATAAGTCTAAGTACATCAACCCCCGACGTCTTAAAAGGGTTAAAAGAACGGATCGCCCATTTTATCGCTTTTTCACTAACTATAGAGGTGATCACCTCCTCCTTTCCAACCCGTAGGTGCCGTTCTGACCTAAGTAACATTTTAGTTTTAACATCGCCTACATAACGTTGTCTATACTATTTCATAAAACTTTTAATAAAGCTATATAGTCAAGCCAACAATAATATGACCGTAAAAAACCTCTTACAAAATTAAAAAGGCCCACGCTACAATAAGCTGTGTGGGTATATTTTTAAAACTATATAAAGCCTTACTGGTATAATCTGGATTACTATTTGCGATGATTTGCAGTCCTCTATAAAACCTTTCATAAAACTAAAAGCGCAATTTCAACTCATCAACCTGTCCGCATAACGTTATCAAAACCATCATAATGCTATTCCTCAAACTTTTTTAAGATGAAAACTCAAACTTCAAAATAACAGTGATCTTTAAATCCATAATTACATAATTACCGTAATAGAACCAAATAGGTTTATATGTTCCACTTTACAATAATTTAGTAAAATGTTGACGTGTAATTCAATTTGATGTACGTATAAATATTAAATATAAGTGCAGTTTTAACAATTTAATGTAGCGAATTTTACGGCGATTGAAAATTAACTGATTTATATCACACAGGATAGCTCGAAAAATAATAACGCGCATCAGAAATAATTAAAATTAGGAAAAGTTTAGAAATATTTGTAAAATAAGTTTTTTTATTTACACTGTATTTAATTTTGATATTATTTTAAATACGTTCGGGATTGAAAACAAAAAGTTTTAAAGTTCTGAAACGTCTTAAATTCCTGAAAATAATTAATTTAAACATAATGCATTTTAAGCATAAAATGGCGATTTCACATTTAAGCCTATTTGCTACTTGTACAACCGTAATAAAACCGTTTGATCTTAGAACGGCTGCGATTAAAACAATTTATTCTATTGTAAATCTATATGGTTTTAAATAAAACCTTTCTGAGTGCTCCTAGACTGATATAATGCCATTTGCTATTAAATAAGATGATTTATTTTTGTATAAATGCATTATAAAACTTAGTGCTCTTATTACACTTGTATATGTATTTGAAATCAAACATAAATATTGTTTCTGACCTTTTCCGTGCTTTTATATTATTTACAAGGCTTATAGTACCTACATATATGCAAAATACATACATTTCGGAGAATTTTTAGTCTTTTTAACTTATGAAGGCAAAATAAATTTGTTTGACTTTAATTTAGTTGCTAATAATATCTGTCCTTTTTTCAGATCTATTTGATCTCAGTTAAAACCGTTCTAAATCTATTGATACTCAAATAATGTTACTTATTCTTGCATAAATCTATTTAGTTTTATATGTATCTGCGCTGAAACTTATTTCGACTTGTCGATTTCATCTTGAAGTCTAACCATTTCTAATCTAATTTATAATTTGTAATCAATCGTCCCAAAGCTGTCTCATCTCTTTGAAGCAAGATCATCACTTAACCAATTCCATTTCTTTTTATGAAGCATTATTTTCCGATTCGCCGTCAATAAGCATTCTTGGCATTAATAATTGCCAGTAAGTTAAGCTGCAGATCACATTTTCTCTATTGCCAAAGAAGCATAGAAATATTTTTGATTTCTTAAAAGGTGTAAGAAATATTTCGGCCCGTCAAATCTAGCGCTACAAGTCTTATATCAGACCTAGAATATTTTTGCATGTCACATGACGAGGACACTTGGAAAGACGTACTATTTAGGTTTATAGGGAGTTTGAATAAGCCTCTTAATATTAAAATGATTTTGTGAAAGAATTTTGAAATGTATTCTTGAAACATCTGCGTACAATAGTTTTATGGTGGATGCCTATATAGCCCAGTAGCTCTCTAGACCAAATTGTCCCTTAAATTGGATTTAAAGTAGCCCTCCGTGCTTCTTAATATAACCTTCATGAGTCTTATTTTTAAGTTTTATCAAAAATTAATGCAATTGTCTTGGAGGATGCCATAAAACCATAGTAAAATCAAGCGGTATTTAATTCCTATGGCTGCCTAATGGTTTTATCCTAGTTGAATTGATGATAACGATAAAACTTCTATAAGTACAAATGGGCTTAAATGCTAAATAATTTTATTACTACTCTCCAGGAGGTTTTTAAAACATCGCAATAAAATCAATTGGTGTACAAGGGCAATTGGCATGGCTTACAATCATCATAAAACTATTTAGTAAGCTCAAAACCTTAATAAAACACTTATGAAACCTGAGTAAAACTAAATAGCACTTAAATTGTCATTTAAAAGCTCCTCGTTCGTAGTTGTAAAGACTCCGTGCTCGCCTTTTATGAACGACGGAGTACTATGGTCTTTAGCAAACACCTAGCGAAGCCTGGACACTTCTGCATTAGACTCCACTGACTCGCAAAAGTTCGTCCATGAAGATCTCTTTGCCAGCGTTAACGCCTTCTTAAATGCTCTTAGACCGTCCTTATAGCATTAAACAACCTCCGAGATTTTTCCTTAAACTTACCCAGTTCCGTATTCCACCATGTTGGGTTGGATTTTCCACTATATCTGCTTATGGGGCATGCTTCCCGGAATACTTTGTTCAACGCCTTGGTGACTGTATCGACAGCAGCATCCACCGCTGACTCTGTGATAAGTCTTTCGGGTGGTGAGACCAACCTGTCATTGACTATATCACAGAAACGATCCCAATTTGTCTTACGAACATTCCTGAAAGCTTTAACAGGCCTCGCAGCAAATACGACCTAACAGAGTATCCAAGCGTAGTCTGATAAAGACGCCTGGTCAGACACTCTCCAGTTGTGTACTACAAAGTTCTCCGAACAGGTGACAAGGGTTAAATTTAAGACCTAACTCCTGTTTGCTATTCTGAAAGTTGGTGTACTGCCTATATTGCCCACTAAAATCTTAGTATCTAAAATATAGTCAAAAGGAGACTCACCTCTTGGGTTTATATCCGTGCTACCCCATATGATATAATGGGCGTTAGCATCACACCCAAGTAGAAGATTAATGTTCCTCGTTTCAGCACTGACCTCGTGTCCACGGAGGGGTGACGGATCCTCATACGGCATGTATCTCGAGGCCATCCAGCATTTGTTGACCCCCACCTCTAGCCCTACGACCACCAGATCCTTAGAGCTGAAATTAGATAATATCAATAGCCTGAAGGTTTTTTTCTAACAAGTGTAACATAGTCTGAATTCTCTGAGGCCTAACCCGGCTCTTGGATAAGCACCACCTCTATGTCCTCTGCAACCTTACTATGATTACGGTTGATTTTCACCACCTTCATCCACAGTATTTGCGTCCTTCTCTCCGCAGGTTTTATTTCTCCTAAAAAGCCTGAGAAATACTCCTCCCACAGCAAAATGGAGCTTCCCCTGCCTCTTCTTGATGATGGGCATCGAATCTTCGTCCACGAAGCCTCTGCCGCCATCTCTGGGATCCTCTACCGCAACAATCTCCCACTCCCACATCGACACGTCGAGATTTTATGCCTGTAGGACCTTTAAGAGATTGCTCCTATCAATGACCACGTTTGGAATTACCACACGATCTTTCGGTCTCTCAAGAATGTCATGCAGCGGAACGAGCACTAGCTGCGCTCCTTCCCACGGCACTTCCAATTCCGAGATCACTTTAGTAGCAAAGTCGTGTGTGGCCTTGTCTCTTCACTCTAAGACCTTGACCCCGTGCTTTCACCTGGACTTGGTAAAGGTCGGCGCACTTAGCGAGGCGTTGCTGAGCACATACCGGATGACTGCATTCGATAGAGATCTCTCCGCCGTCTTCCATTGCTCCTCAGTATAGCGCCCATACCGATTGCTCTAATCAATCAGTGCTAGCTTTACGCTATCTGATACCACCTAACCAATTGGCCACCTCTGTTTTCCAGGCCATCGCTAGGGCCCGGTCACGATCCCTTACTACACCCGGGGAATGATCTGCTGGAGCCTGGCTTCAGCATTTTGGAATCATTGCCCTCCTCCTCCGTAGATCTTGCCCTCTTGAATTCTTTGCCCTCTCAGTACCCTGAACACCGCCACCCACTTTACTGGGGCCCACAGTGGCTGATTTTGGAAATGGTTTCTGCATTGCCTTGGTCGAGGATGCCTTGCCCCTGGGAGCCTGCTTATCGGAGTCCTTCTTCTTCGGCCGTGTAATTTCATCATCTGTTATGACCAGCTTGGCTCCGCTGGTCCTTTACCGGAGAGAATCCGCATAGCGCTGTGAAATGCATGCTTCCGCCGCAAACCTTCCGTCACCCTCTTTTCTATCTTTCTTCGAGCCTTACCTTCTGGCTTGGCGTTTGTCTTAGGCTCGGCAAGCAAGCGCTCCTGTCGAGATTGAATCATACTCCTGAGACTTCAGTTCCAGTTCTGAAAGTTCCTTCTTGATACCGCCAGTCTCCACTGAGGCTTACACTTGATCGGGAAGTTTTTAAATATATTTCCCTGAAAATATTTATGAAATTAAAAAAGTACAGCAAAGCAAAGTTAGGAAAAAATCCCATCGCTTCCTGAAATTTTTTTTTTTTTCGGATTTTACTTGATCCTCCAGAAGCCTAAATCCTTTATCTGTATTTTTCAGCAAATCGAACGACATCTGTAGCTCCGTTTCTAATACATTGGCCCTGTTTCTTAAGTCTTGCATCTTCTCGCGGAAGACACTTCATTTCTCTAAGAAAAGCTTTTAACAAGAAATTATTCTCGGAGGTAAGATCAATTGGCAAGTTGTTTTCAAGAGAGTGTTTTATCTTGATTATCCCAGGAGGAGATGAAATTTTGGATTCATCCTTCTCAGTCTTACTGTTAAAGTCCGAATTATTTAATTCCGTTACATATTTTTCTTTTGAGTGCAACTTTTATGTAAATCTTCTTTGTGTATCTGAGCAATTTTGTGGCCCCTTGATAACTAAACTTTGTGAGTCATTGTAGTTATGCTCATGGCTATCTTCAACGCTAGTTCTTGAATATTTGGGACACAGTATATTCGGTGAAATGGTCGTAGCATGCGGTCTGTATATATTTTTTTAGTTAAGCTTTTGGTTACTCGTCACCGGCTTTATTTTGCTATATAAAGCAAAATTATCATCTTCGTTAGAGCCAAATAATTCTGATCGATAAAACTCATTGTTCTCAACCTGTTCCGCTGAAAAGTTAATAATTAAGTGGTTATTAGTTTTTAAATCAATTTACCTGATAAAGTTTCATCTAAATGTAATTGAGACATTAATAGTGCAGGAAATAAAATTTGAAGGAATTAAAAATATTAAAAGTGCTGTAAAGGAATATAAATGTGCTTATTCGCTGCGCTAAGTCTAACTTTCTTATCCACTTTTTCACACATATAAGTTTTCAAATGTGGAGAATATGCGTCTCTTCTGCTAATATAAATGGATAAACTAGAAGAAGATATTGGATAGTGAAATAGATTTTCCAAGTATATTAGAGCATATTCGCTAAAGGTGTTATTGAATATATTATCAATTTTAATGATTTCGTTGTCAACCAAGCAACACTGGTCTGCTTTCAGAAGGCCGAACATGCGAAACAAAATGCTTCACAAAAAATAAAAATTCTTTAGAAGTCTTCCAATCCGACTTGTTCCCCTGACCAACATACCCTGGAGGACCATCCCGAACGAAATGAGGCTGATAGCATTTTCTTGGGAACAAGAATAATGGTGGAACTGAATTTCCTATTGCACACACCGCTAAACACATAGTAACCAGGATAACGCGCTCACTAGATGTCACACCTCCCACTTGTTTCGTTCCTTTCTCAACAACAACTTTAAGGAACCTTTGTACAGTTGGCAGCCCGGTTTCATCCACGTTCCATACATCAGCCGCTGTAAAGTTATATCTACAAAATCAAAAATTGAATGCCCACTTATCAACAAACAGAAAAATTTGGTTTTGCGTGTCCCTAACAACGGCAAGCTTAGCAAAAACCTGTTTGCTCTGCGGTGCGGATAGCTAACCTGGGATGGTCTTTTATGAATTTACTATACCAGTCCTCCCCAGCTTGCTTCTTTTTAATCCAACTACTTGGCATTTTTATGTTAAACTTTTCATCACATTGGTATGCAAAATGCCGGACATCTTGGACATCTTTTGTTGTTAAGCCGAAATAAATTTTGGAAGCATGTATTAAATACCCTTCAAGCTCTTTCGCCTAGTTATCAGTAAAAACTTGTCGGGGTTTTTTGTAGCCTATTGAATCAACATCCATTAGGTTTTTCTCCTCAACTTGCATCCTTACAAGCTTTACATATTTGTGCAAGGTTACATGGCAAATTTTGTATCCTGCTGCCATATAGCGGATCATTGTTGTTGTTTTTTTTTTTTTTTTTTTTATAAAATAACCGCTTCCACAGCTGCCTGCATGACCCTTTGTGTTATTTCACCCCTCCATGTTTTCTTTTTATATGTCCGCAACCCAAAATAAAAAACAATTAAATTAAGTATTTATTCTGTGACCCCCTTTGAAGCTAGTTTTAACATGTTCGATGTAATTTCGTAAGTTTTGTTAGAACTAGCCCCATGCCTAGCTTGCACCTATTTAAAACTTATTCTCAGAAACCAGGAGAATTGCAAATAAAAGAAATTTCACCTAGCAATAAACGACAGTACGAAAGTATTAAAAAATATATCTCATGTTTGAAAGTCTACACAAAATTATTTTTAAGGGAAAAAATTTACTTATGTGAGCAAAAAACACAAAATCCGATTACACTTTAGTGCGCGGAGCGACAACGCGGCAATATGTTAGAGAACATGTGTTTCCTATTGTGCATCACGCATTGAACGCGGCGCGACAGCGCGGCGAAATTTTTTGTCGCGTAGTCTTTCTAATCCTAAATTTGCTGCTCACCTTCAGTGGTATCAACAAAAAAATTACATTTGATCTAGACAACTTTAGACCAAAATATGTAGTACCAATATAAGCACTAATTTTACCCAGCCGATAAGTTTTGACAAATAATGGAAAAAATATTATAGAATTATTAAAAAAATATCAAATTTTATATAATAAGACGCACCAGCAATATAAAAGGTTGGATCTGAAGGAAGATGTCTGGAAAAGCATTTCAAAGGATATGAAATTAACAGGTAAATAAAAAATGTTTTATCATTTTATATCCACATAGTGACAATGTACATATCTCAATTCACTTCTTTTTTTTACTGGATGAAGTTAAAAGGCGTTGGAAGTCATCGCGTGATAGTTTCTTCCGGCATAAAAGGACTATGTGCACAGAATCAGGAAGCGCAGCAAAGTCGCCAGGAAGGAAATGGAAGTACTTCGACCAAATGCTTTTCCTCGTCGATATTCCTGCTATCAATACGTGGTAAAATATTTATTTTTAGTCTTGCTATTTATTTAAATGCAGTATTTTACAGCACAAGCGGAAATTTCAGCCGAGAAAACTTCTGCGGGCGCTTTCTATGGAAATTTTTCGGAGGATCTGAAAATAAGCAGCGATGGTTGCTTGTTATTCGACGAGACGTTTGGAAATCCATCGAATGCAATTCGGCAGGAACCGGTGACTTCACGAACACCGTCCCTAATCGAAAAGGACGCCGATTCGCCATTTATTGCTCGTCAGCTGCCATCATCAGCATCGGAACATCAACTCCATCGGGAAACAGTGCAGCTCGCCCACCTCCTGGTACTAGAAGGAAAACAAGGGTGCGGGATGATCATCTATTCGAAAGCACTCATAAAGAGATGAGCAGCTTGATAAAAACTGTAAAACAGTCAATTGAAACCATCAATCCTATTTCAAGTTTCTTCAGCAGCATGGCCGTCCTTGTCAGCAATAATAATTTAAGTTTTGAAAGCTTTAGCGCTTTGCAAGTGAAAGTGATGAAGTGTTCACGAAAAACTCAAAAATCAAAAAGAAGAAAATAAAAAGAAAACAGTAATTATTTAAGAAATGTGTTACTTTATTTAAAACAAAAATATAAAATATAATAAGTATATTTTTGTGTTCCTAATTATTAGCAAGATAATCTCTCAAAACATCCCTAAGTTGTAATGCAGAACGTGACGCGTTGAATCTTGTGAAAAGTCTAGTTTGTGGTAACTGCGCACATTCTCTCCTCCAAAGACCTACTGTTACTGTACCTCCTTCGAAACTGTCAACATAATTGGATGGGCAATAATCACCGTCATGCATTTTTACAAAATTATGTAAAACAACAACAGCTTTTTCTATCAGTTCGGCATTTCGAGGGAATCAATTTATAGAGTTTAAGAGAACTTGCCATCTTGTCGTCATAATTCCAAATGTATTTTATATTTTCACACGAGCGCTTGATAGCTTCTTATTAAAATTATCGTTCTTTTTGGATAGCATTCGTTCAGGATATGGGCGCATTATATGTGTATGTAATGGGAAAGCTGCATCTCCGACAAAGTAGTATGGAAACTCTAAATTCGAATTTGGTAGTTTCTCACTTTTCGGTAAACATATAGTTCCACTTGTGATTGCACTTCCAAATGCACTAGCCCCCAATATTCCTCCATTATTTTGGCTGCCATATACTCCAATATCCACTGCCAGTAATTGATATCGCAGGCTGCTACAAGAGCTATACTGTGATAGTTCTTGCAGTTATAATACAAAGAGCCAGCATTGAGAGGACTATTGATCCGTATATATTTCCCATCAATGGCTCCGATACAATTAGGCATGCCTTTCATAGTATAAAAATCTACAGCTATCCTTTTCCATTTGTCGTTGTTTGGTTGGCTCAAATATACTGGATATAAAGTCTTCCATATTATGCTGCACGTTTCCAAAATGATTTCTCGGACGGTTGGCACTCCCATTCGAAACGCCGACGACAACGTTTGCCATGATGATCTTTGCGATAAATAACTGCATGATAATACAGAAAATTTAAAACATTTTATAGTCAATAACTTACACCAACGTTAAGAAAAGACGAAACTCTGCTTCAATTGGCTTTCTTGGGGCATCCTTAGTTAACTTTACTTTTAATAAATTAAAAAGTAATTCAAATTGGGGAACGCCCATACGTGTTGCTTTTCTAAATTGCTCGCTGTCTCTTCCTTTCATAATTTTAAAAACCTGCTCATAAAATCCGCGCATTCCCCGTTCGTTTTCTTCGAATATTTCTCGCACCCATATTCGCCGCTTTTTCCTCATCATACACATTTCTACATACTTGCAGTACACTGAGTACACACTAAATAAAATTAAGAATTTTTCCATATATTGGTATTCAACTAACATGATTTCAGTAAACTTTTCAAACTCTTTCCCGCAATTCTACACAGTTAAAATAACAGCTGTCACCCTAATGTCAAAACTTTACTGCCTATGCTGCTTGTTCAAATTGGTAATCTGTGTCACAGCGCGACGAAGAAATTTCATTGTTCAATTTACCGCATTGTTGCGCCGCGCACTAAAGTGTAATCTGTTTCAGCCATTAGAACTATCCCCGGTCTCCGCTATTAGTGGAAAAGCTGTTCGTAAAGTTCACGTTTTCGTTTCACTTTGGGTGTATACTTTCAAATGTTTACTACACGTCTTAAAAATCATATCGTAATCACAATCCCAGCAAATTATAAATTGTTTTTTTTTTTTTTTTTTTTTTTTTTTTTTTTTTTTTATGAAATTCAATTCAATTCAATTCAATTCTTTATTAAGGGTATTATACAACAAGATTACATGTACAAAATATTTTACAAAATATATTACATGTACAAAATATATTATTTGGAGGAAACTACTGAGAGACAAAAAGAAAAGGAATATAACTAACAATTTATTAACAATGCAAGTAGTTTATATAATCTTGAATTTATTATTTTATTTGAATTTAAATATTAATATTAATAGTGTGTGTAAAATTAGATGCGTTCGGCTAGCTGCCATCAGTTAAATGTCGGTACAAGAGCCTCTTAAATGCGCCAACAGGCACTGTGCGTTGAATATCAACTGGAAGTGAGTTCCACTTACTAGATATGTGAACGAAGTAGGAACGTTGGCCCATGACTGTAAGGTAACGAGGGATAAAGATATGGACGTGCCTAGAGCTACGCAAAAAGCTAATACTGTTGCCCAAGTATGCGGGATTGTTGGTGTATATAAGACGATGTAGAAAGGTTAGCGATTGGTACAGAAGGTAAGTTTTAAGGGGACAGCCAAGTATTGAATTTCTGTGTAGGGATATATGGTCAAAGCGTCGTAGTGCAAACACGAATCTAATACAGTTGTTAAAAGCCACCTCCAACTTTCGCGAGCAGACAGAATCCAGGCTAGGAAAGACTAGGTTACCATAGGTGAAAAATGGGACAACCAGAGCTTTGACTATTTTGAGTTTGGTGACTACCGAAGGAAAATCCGCTGAGCACCAAAGTTTACGAAGTGTACCATATACTTTACCAAGGATGCTCCAAGTGAGGCAGGGGATTATTATTTAAGAGAACTGGGGGAAAGTTTGATGGATCCAAGCCTCGCATATGGAGTATCATGTAATTTGATTTGCTTGCATTCAAGGCAAGATCATTTACCACAGACCAGTCATGGATGCGTTGCGGATCCTCGTTGATTTTGTTTGCGTTGCGTATCACATCTGGTAAATCATTAATATAGAGGCTAAATAGAAATGGTCCGAGGATAGATGTTACAGACACGGAATCTGGGAACATATTTTAATTCAAATACTTTCCCACCCAGATAAGATATTCCATAGCAAAGCAATGTCCATTGCACTTGCAATAAACATTGCATCAGCGAATTACTTGAAAATCTTTAGTTAATACGATACCCTAAGTATCGTACGTGCCTTTATGTCATTTTCAATGGCCATTATAATAATATCATACCGCAAGTGTCGTATGTGCGTGGGCTAGTTTCGACCACCGGCATTATCCGTGATCGAAATTGGTCTTTTGCAATCTTACAGAGTTCAAGTTTTAATTCTATCTTCAAGAAGGAAAGTACCTCCTTTGTCGGGTTCCGTCGGACTATCAGTTTTGATAGTAATATAGAAATACTTTACATTTAGCATAGTTAATCTTAAATTCATGTTTATCGGAAAGATTATAATAAAATTAATTATTCTTCTTTATTTTGTGTTTTTTTTTATTAAACGTGTTCGTGTTGTTTAAAACTGGCGCAGTCGGTAGGATGATGTCAAGTGCTAAGAAGTACGTGTATTTCAATACTTTGTGACATCATTCACTACATTAAAAATATAAAAAGATTTATATTTAATCTGCAACGCGAATAAACCGTGTTTAATAAAACTTTCTAAGCCAAAAGGAAGGATATAAAGTTATACATATATACATATGTACATAAGTGAATTAATCAACAACAGTGCAAAAAAAAAAAAAAAATCCTAATTTAAAGGAAAAAAAAAATATTTTTTTAATACAAAAAAAAAAAAAAAATCCTAATTTAAAGGAACGAAAAAAAAATTTTTTAATACAAAAAAAAAATAAAATATCCTGTCATAAAACTTGGAGGATATATTTGCTCATAAAAATAGAGCTTACTTGTTATTACACAACTCATGCAAACAACTCAACAACGGAATTAATTGAAGCAAAAGGAGAAAAACAAAAATTAAGCATTTACACAAAGGTGAGGCATCAACAAATCTACCACAAATAAAGCATCAAAAGGCCAACTAAGGAGGAAGCTAGTTACACAAGAGGAAAATATTTCAACCACCAGAAGGAAGGACGACTCTTAAGTCTTAACCGAAAATAAAAGTGTGACAGTGTGTTTTTATAGTAAATTTTTGTGTTTTCTACGTGAGTACTATAGTTATATTTAAAATTACTATCATTACCTATTCATTTAAATAAACAAATATTTAGTTATATATGTATATTTATAGTATTATATTATAAAATTCCTTTTATCATTTTTTTGTTATTTACGAAACTAATAAATGCTAAGCGACTTAGCATCTAGTTTGGAAGCCTTAGCAGAACAGTCCCAAAATTTAGATGATATAATTAGGGAAATAAAATCAGGAATAGCAACCCATCCCACAGATAATAATTTAGAAAACTTAACAGAAAACATGACATCCTTAACGATAGACCCACTAAAATACTTAAACGGGTTACCAGAATTTAATGGAGATTATAAAGAACTCCAAAATTTCATGGATTTGATTGACAAAGTGCACCCATTACTAATTAAATATGACGATTTCTCACAAAATATATTTTTGGATGTAATAAAATCTAAACTCAAAGGAAAAGTTAGGGAAGTGATCGAGATTAATAACCATATTACGAAATGGACAGAAATTAAAACGGTTTTAAATAATAATTTCGGGGATAGGTTAACTATCAAAGAACTATTCGATCAACTAAAGAGTGTAACCTTTAGAACCAATAGTGTAGGCTTCTATAACGATATTAAAAACATACTCAGACGAGTAAATAATAAATTAATAGTAGCGACACAAATACCGTAGAAAAAAATCTGTTAGCTAACATCAATTCAGCCCTCCAAATATTTAAAAATAAATCTCCTGAGCCTATCAGATCAATTCTTTACTGCAGAAATCCCAAATCACTAGAAGAAGCAATGAGTATCCTGTACGAAGCAGGCTATGCATTTTATAATCAAAATAGAAATCCTATAAGAGAAACAAGAAACTCCACTCCTGATAAGAAACCCCCATATAATAATTTTAACAAACAAAACTCTAACAGCAATCGCCGTAATAGCAGCTATAATAATAGAACAGATAATAATTACCGAAACCAGAATCATCGTAATTACCAGAATAATAGCTATCACAATAGCTCAAACAATAGATATCAGCCTCAATACACAAACTACCAAAATAATTATCGACACCCCACTGAAAATAACTCTTCGACAATCTCTCAAAATCAGGTTTCTTACAGAAACCATTCAAACTCAAATCAAAACCCATATATGAACAGACAAAATAATGGATTCTTCAATAATAATCCAACTGTGAATACTTCCCCACAAACAAAACCAGAGCCTATGGATGTGAACCATAGTCAAATTTCCCCAAACACGGAAGGTCAAAATTTTCCAGTGCTTGCCTCCAATATAACATACCCCATATAATAGTCAAATCAAAAACTAAGCCCCTAAGGTTCATTATTGACACTGGAGCTACCCATTCGATAATAAACCCGGGACTCTGTCATCCCAAATGGAAAATACCAACTACGGAATGCATGAAATTGAGAACTCTTAAAAACACTATTGAAATCAAAGAGAAAGTTAGTATACCACTCTTTGAAGAGTTGGGTGACCCATCTCAAAAAATTGATATGCTTGTCTATAACTTTCACAATCAGTTCGATGGTCTGATTGGTAACAATATTCTCTTACCTCTTAAAGCAAACATAAATTATGAAACAAAACATTTAATAATTGGCAATAAAACAGTGCGCTTACACTTTAATGTCGAAACTGATGAGACCAATTTCTGCGCGATAAAAAAGGGTAATTACGAAATCCCTATACCAGTGCAACAAAAGTCAGGCTTAGGATATTTGCAGGAATTACGTTCAAACGACGGATTATTCGTTATCAA
Source organism: Dioctria rufipes (assembly GCA_963924295.1). Taxonomy (NCBI): domain Eukaryota; kingdom Metazoa; phylum Arthropoda; class Insecta; order Diptera; family Asilidae; genus Dioctria; species Dioctria rufipes. The sequence continues at coordinate 101,526,499 of OZ002741.1, read as the reverse complement.
CGAAGGTATATACAACGTAGAAGAATACAAAATTATAGCAAAAGCAAAATTGCTTGAGGATCTTCCGACAAATTTAAAGTTTACCCCATTACCTATAGAAAAGGTAGACGAATATAACTTTAATATTATAGAGGAAATGGAAAATAAAAACATAATGGAACAATTGAGAATAGATCATTTAAATTCTGAAGAAAGAAGAGAACTAATGACATTGATCAAACAACACTCGAAAATATTCTACCAAAAGGATTCTGATTTAACTTTTACAAATGCTATAAAACATGAAATCAGAACTGCCAACAGCATTCCAATTCATAGCAAAACATACCGCTATCCATATATACATAAGAACGAAGTTCAGAGCCAAATTCAGGAAATGTTGACCAATAATATAATACGCCCAAGTAATTCCCCTTACTCAGCGCCCATTTGGATAGTACCCAAAAAAAAGGACGCCTCAGGCAAAACTAACTGGCGGATAGTCATTGATTACCGTAAACTTAATGAGGTAACCATCGACGACAAATATCCGATTCCTAACATCGACGAAATCTTGGAGAAATTGGGAAGATGCCAATACTTCACAACTCTTGATTTAGCGAAGGGTTTCCACCAAATAGAAATAGCCGAGAAGGATATTTATAAAACTGCATTCAGTGTAGAAAATGGCCACTACGAATTTACACGCATGCCATTTGGACTGAAAACAGCACCAGCCACGTTTCAGAGGCTTATGAATAATGTTCTGAGGGAATACATCAATAAGGATTGTTTGGTATACCTTGACGATATTATTGTCTTTTCGACATCGCTCAAAGAACATATTGATTCCTTAAGGAAGATTTTTCAAAGGTTAAAAGAAGTCAATCTTAAAATTCAATTGGATAAGTGTGAATTCTTAAAAAGAGAAACAGAATTCCTTGGCCATATTGTCACCCAAGAGGGCGTCAAACCAAATCCAAAGAAAATAGATTGCGTTAAAAATTTTCCTATCCCAAAAACGGCTAAACAAATTAAGCAATTCCTAGGACTTTCGGGCTACTATAGGAAGTTCATTAAGGACTATTCCAAAATAGCAAAACCCATGACGATATATCTTAAGAAAGATATGAAAGTCGATGCTAATAATCCGGAATACAAAACTAGTTTCGAAACGCTAAAAAGAATGCTAATAAACGAACCCATTCTACGTTATCCCGATCTTGATAAAACATTTACCATTACCACCGATGCTAGCCAATACGCCATAGGTGCAATTCTTTCACAGGAAAACCATCCTGTTTGCTTTGCTAGTCGGACTTTAAATACCCATGAGCAAAACTACAGTACAATCGAAAAAGAACTTCTTGCCATAGTGTGGGCTACGAAATACTTCAGGCCTTACGTATTCGGTAGAAAGTTCATTATAGAGACAGATCACAAGCCACTAGAGTGGTTGTTCGCTATAAAGGAACCAAATTCGAAATTGGTGCGATGGAGACTTAAGCTCTCAGAATTCGACTATGTAATAAGGTATAAGAAGGGAACCAAAAATTCAAATGCGGACGCGTTATCTAGGATAGAAATTCATACAAATGAGGAAGAACTCATTGTGGATATTCCTACAAGCGAATCATGCTTGAATGTATTTAAAACCCAAATAGTTTTAAAAAAATCTAATTCTGGATCAATGAGAATTAAAAATACAAATGTCTTCAATAAAAATAGGAAGATAATATATATTAAGAAACTGGACGAACAGACAGCAATTATGCTAATGAAACACCATTTTAACCCTACCCAGCTTAACGCACTACTCGTCGAAGAGGAAGATTATTTCAATACAATAATGAATGCCTATACTAAAGCATTCACAGAAAATAGCAATTTCAAAATCATTAGATGCACAGTATTACTAAACGACGTTGAAAACGAAGAAGAGTTAGTCAAATTAATAGAACAGGAACATCTTAAAAACAATCATCGTGGTATTGATCAAGTTCTTAAAGAACTAAAAGTTCAGATCTATAATCCATATCTAAAGAAACGAGTGACTCAATTTATAAATAATTGCGAAATTTGTAATCTAGAGAAGTATGAAAGGAAATCTCCTAAGCCAACATTTAAAGTAACAGAAACGCCAAATAAACCTGGTGAAATCATTCACATCGACGTATTTTACAGCCTACAGAAGCAGCTATTTATGACAATAATTGATAAATTCAATAAATTTGCACAAGCTATTAAAATTATGGGGCGTACTTGGACGGAATTCAGACGAGGAATCCTACAGTACATTTCATCTTTTGGGGACGTAAAAAAGATAGTTGTTGACAACGAACTGGGCTTTAAAGCCTTGCCACTCCGAGAATTTTTAAAGAACCACAACATAGAAATCCACTATACCTCAAACAGCAACCACACATCAAATGCGGATATCGAAAGGTTGCACAACACAATTAATGAGCATATTCGACTCCTTAGACATGAGGAGGAAACTGAAGAAGAAACTGTGGAAGAAAAAGTTTTAAAAATAATAAGATTTTACAATAATACGATACATTCTACTACCAATAGAAAACCTATAGATTTTATTACGGGAAAAGTTAACCAAAAGGAATACGAACAAATACGCAATAGAACACTTAAAATTAAAGAAAAAATTATAGATAAATTGAATAAAGACAGAAAGGATATACCATTAGAATCAGGTCCGAACTTTATTAAAGAAATCCGCGGCGGAAAAAATTATCCTAGATTTAGAAAAATAGTTACAGAAGAACTTGATAGGGATCATGTGATAGATGTAGACACTAGACACAAATACTATAAAACCCACGTCCGTAAATCAAAAAGATTTCAGGATAGAAAGAACCCCACCATTAAAGCTAAACATAAAACTAAACAAAGACAAAGAATGAAAAAACTTATTTCAGGTGACAATGACAACGATAACAATAATCCTTCTCTTCAACGTTCTGATCAACCTTCTACAAGTGAACTCACAACGACTGGAGATACAAGACCTGACGAACAATAACGGCTTCGTGACAATCAAATTGGAAGATAGAAAATTAATTAAAAGAAATAATAAAATTATACATATTATTAATATCACCGAGTACGAGGATGCAGTATCTCATATAGAAAATAATATTCAAACCCTTAAGTCTAATTCAAGAACTGGAGGACCAATGCTTAATACAATTATTCATAATTTCAATTTACTAGAAAATAAAGTTAATGGTTTGAAACCTCACATCAAAGCGAAAAGGGGTCTACTGAACATATTGGGAAAAGGACTAAAATTCCTGGCAGGAACTATGGATAGCGACGACGAGCTTGAAATTAAGGGTAAATTAGACGCTATAATCCAAAATAATAAAAATCTGATTCACGAAAATAATAGGCAAATCGAAATAAATAAAGAAATTTCAGAACAAATACAAAACATAACAAGTCATATTAAAACCCAACAAAACTTAATAGAAAAATACTTAACTAACTATACCACCCAGATCAATGCAAGAATCAGAAGTCTGGAAGACGAAATTACATATATGCAATATATTTACCAAATAAACTACGATATCAACCTACTTAAAACCCATATTGACGATACAGAACAAATTATAATGACTAGCAAGTTAGGTATATTAACAAGAAATATCTTGACAAACAAAGAAGTCGAGATGATCGATGACTTAGAAGCATTTAAATATATTCAAACTGTGGTAGCCTTTTATGAAAACCAAATAGTTATAATATTGTTAATCCCACAGTTCTCCAATTTAACATATTCACAGATTCTAATTGAACCATTGCCTAATCTGGAAAATAAGTCTATATATATAGAAAACACTAGATACTTGATAGACCAAAATAATAATGTCTATAATTCCAACGTAAAAAATAATTTAAAGAAAAATTTGATAAAAATTGAAGATGACTGTATTGAAAATTTAATTAACTTGAAAAACGCCAATTGTAACATGCAATTTTACCGGAACGAAGAATTCAAGGAAGTGATAACTGGAATAATTATAACCAAGAATATTGAAAACATATTCATTGATCAGAATTGTAACAAATTTAATGTTAGCATTAAAGGTAACAAACTATTAAAGTATGAAAATTGTAAGTTGAAAATTAAGGGAGACATATTCGAAAATTTAAGAATTAAAATCTACGATCACGTCGTACTACCAAACTTTGTATCCAAAATTAAAGAAAATAGAACTATTGAAAATTTTAAACTAGAAGATTTACATACTAAAAATATATATAATAGGAAAAGAATCGAGGAAATTGTATATGAGAGCCATGGAAAATATGTAACAAGTATTGGTATAGATATAGTGACTATATGTATCATTTTTATAATAGTAACAATTTTGATAATTTTATTTAAGAAAAAGAAAAAATTAAATAATGAAATTAATATTGAATTAACTTCGTCGGAGCCTCAGACAAAGGCGGGGGGTGTTACAGACACGGAATCTGGGAACATATTTTAATTCAAATACTTTCCCACCCAGATAAGATATTCCATAGCAAAGCAATGTCCATTGCACTTGCAATAAACATTGCATCAGCGAATTACTTGGAAATCTTTAGTTAATACGATACCCTAAGTATCGTACGTGCCTTTATGTCATTTTCAATGGCCATTATAATAATATCATACCGCAAGTGTCGTATGTGCGTGGGCTAGTTTCGACCACCGGCATTATCCGTGATCGAAATTGGTCTTTTGCAATCTTACAGAGTTCAAGTTTTAATTCTATCTTCAAGAAGGAAAGTACCTCCTTTGTCGGGTTCCGTCGGACTATCAGTTTTGATAGTAATATAGAAATACTTTACATTTAGCATAGTTAATCTTAAATTCATGTTTATCGGAAAGATTATAATAAAATTAATTATTCTTCTTTATTTTGTGTTTTTTTTTATTAAACGTGTTCGTGTTGTTTAAAACTGATAGACCCTTGTGTTACACTATGACACAGACATATCGGGTCAGAGAGATGGTTGCCACTTTTCACTTGTTGCGTTCGACTTAACAAAAAACTTTTGATGACTGATAGAGCGAGAGCGGAAAATCTAAATTGCACTGCCAATTTATGCAATAATTTAAAGTGGTTAATTCTATCAAAGGCCTTTGAGAAGTCTAATAAAACAAGGATACCCAAGTTATCTCTATCAAGTGCTTCCCGAATATCAGTAGTAACCCTTAACAGAGCCGTTTGACAGCTGTGCCTGCGACGAAATCCAGACTGCCACGTTGATAATAAAGCATTACCTTCAATATATTCAAGCATTTGGTCAGTCAAGAGTTTCTCCAGAGCTTTCGATAAGAAGCACAGCAGACTGATAGGTCGAAAATCAGACATACAACTAGGGGAATTCTTTTTTGGAATGGCTATTACAGTACCTCTTTTCCAATTTGTAGGAAATTTAGAGGATGTGTTAAAGATATGGTTTACAACAGGTAATATTACGGGCAGAAGTCTTTTTAGGAAATGTCCCGGTATGTTATCCGGGCCGCAGGCATGCGATTTGATTGAGAGAATAGCACGATATACCTCAGCCGAATCAGCACAGCTGAAACCATTGTTTGAAACGAATGTAGGAGTGACACTCTCAATATCAGAAGTCGCTGGTGATATTAATCCTGTGGGTGATGCGAAATATTCATTTAGGTCGTTAGGATCAAAATCACAGCCAGGAGACCGTGCGCCATGAACACCCATTCGTTTTAGATTGGACCAAAATTTTCTAGCTGGGAGTTGAGGATCAAGCTCAGCACCGAAATAATTACGCTTCGCAGTTCTTATTTTACTGGTTACTAAATTTCTGACGCGTTTGTATTGGAGTTTGATTGCACTGATTTTTAAATGTTTATATTTGCGATAAAGGAACTCGCGCTCGGCTATCAAATTTTCAATTCCACCGAGTACCAAGGAATTTTATGCTTATGTGTACGCCTAGTACGGAGAGGACCGTACTTATCATGAAGATATTGGATGATATAGTCGAATTTTTCTACTTGATCGTCAACATCAGTGCATTGATAGATCTCATGCCAAGGAAGTGAGGCAGATTCCATCAACATTTCATCAACTTGTATACCATTATAGTCGCGAAAGTAGCTAGGCATTTCGTCAGAGCTTACATCCATAATAAAATTATACGTTAGGAACAGTAAATCGTGGTCCAAAAAACTAGGTGGGCTCCAGGGGCGGATTTCCCTATAGGCCGAGTAGGCCCGGGCCTAGGGCGGCAGATTTAGGGGGCGGCAAAACTTGGTGGGAATATTTTTTTTTTTAGTAGACGCGCCCTCTGTGAACCCACACGTCAACGTTTAAAAATTCAAAAATGTGTCCATAGCACCCAGCAAAAAAAAATCATCATACTTTTTCGTTTTTTTAAATAAAATAATTCGTTGGAAAGTGTTATTTTTAATTCTACTCCATTTTTTTCAAATCTACTCCGATTTATGAGGCAGCCTACTCCGCTAATTCTAGCCTGGGGTCCCTTCACTGGATATAGATCATTCAATTTTTCGTGTTTTACAGGGAGTAGGGGGGCGGCAATCTTCCATAGGCCTAGGGCGGCCAAGTGATCAAATCCGCCCCTGGTGGGCTCAGCTGGTTAAAAAAATTTATATCATCTTCATGAATAACCAGAAGAAGATCAAGTAGGGATGGATTTGGCACACCGCAAAAAACTTGCTTGAGATCAAGCCGTTGGATAAGATGAAGGAAGTTCTCTGAAAGTGCATTACGCAGCACCAGATTGACATTAAAATCACCCCCAATAATTACCTTATTGTACCTATGGGTGATAGGGACAATAGCATCTTCGAATACCAATGCATTATCTGTGGAAAAGCAATTAGGGGGGCAGTAAGCAGCAACTACCACACAATTGTCAGCACTAGAACTAACTTCAACGCACAGAAACTCAAAGGGGTGACTGGGCGGTGAGTAATTAATCACAGACGATTTCAAGTTAGCTTTTACATAGACTGCAACTCCACCTCCAGATCGATTACATCTGTCATTTCTATGCAGCTTATATCCCGGAATATCAACCAACCCAGACGGTATATCACAATTTAACCAAGTCTCAGAGACTAGTATCACCTCAACCCCCGAGTCAGCAAAAATTGACTGTAATTCGCTAATTTTCGGGCGTATACTTCGCGAAATAGAAATAGAGCACACTCTAAGACCCCGAGCCATGGAGCAGAAGATATTCATCAAAGTTCCTACCTGGTTCATCCACTAAAAATTGTCTGCACAGAGCCAGTGATAGCACAATTTAAGAGGCAGGTTAAATCTAGAATTAAAAAGATAACAGCCCAGCACAAGCATCAAATAAATTACAGAATTCAATTTATAAGTACACACACTGAAAAAAACTAGTATAGTTAAGCTGCAAGCAGTATAATATAAATTCATTTTTAAATAAACTGAATGAAAGCAACAAAGCAAATTAAATATTTCATATGGGATAGAAAAGAGATTCAAATCTATGCTATTAACTAAACTAAAACAAAACAATATGGAGAAGATAGCATTATGTTTAATCATCGCGATTCACAGCTGTTGGAACTCCAGGTGTCATAGGGGCATCAATCAAAGTTGGAGCCGCAAGCGCATGCAGAGCAGCGATATCACTCACATGCAATAAAATATCATCTTTTTTCTTCAGGACATAAACAAAACCATTTCGAGATCGAACTGAATGCAGCTTATGTAAAGAACGTAAGCGTAGTGCCTCACGATAAATTTATTTGGTTGTTGCGTGAGAGACTGTCGTGGACCTTGATTAAACTATCAGATGAAAAGCCAACATCGATTTCATTGAGTTTTAATGAACCATGCGCCGACAGAGATTAGTAGAAAGAGTGCTTCTCACTCTGGCAAGAAAGCCTTACTAGTATAGAAGAATTAATTTGTGTTTGCGTACCCCTCGCAGATGACGTAGAACTTTTAAGTCTAAAGGCATCTATGTAAGGCGTCACGGTATGATTGATGACCGCTGCAATGTTTTTAAAGATTTTTTCGGCACTCACATTTTTTATCTCCGGAATTCCGGAGATTATGATGTCATTTAATCGCCTCAGCCGGTTGGCTTCCTCAATCTCATCACTGAGCGCAGAAATTTTACGTTCCACAGCTTCATTTTTGGATTTTAGGCTCTCCAATTCTTTAACAGACGTTGCAGAAACTTTGCTGATTTTAGAGCTTATATCTTCCTTAAATTCATTGAACTTTTCGGTGAGAACCACATTGAACCAAACCATCAGTCTCTTTTCCATGGCCTCAAGGGAAGTTTGTGAGGGCGGAGAAGATGATGTCGAGGGGAATTTTGATGAGACCACAGAGCTCTTCGTTGCACCTCTAGTTAAAGCGGGAGTACTACTGGTACTAGATGATCGGCTATGACAAGTCTCTGTATTGTCTTTGACATTATTTTTTGAATTAACTGGCTTACCCATAGAGATAAGCGAGAAAGAGACTATGTGGTGAGAATATGTACCGTTCGACCAGCAGCGATGCAGACTTTTTTGTTTACTGATTAAAAATTTTTGTAGGCAGCAAACATTTATAAATAAAACGACAAATTCACACAATTTTACAATTAATGTCACGAAATTTATAATCGGGAAGATCCAAAAAGAATATTGGCACCACAAAGTATTTTAAACTTATGGAATCGCGGAGCAAAATACGGAAAAACCAGGAGCACAGAACAACACGTCTACTCAGTAGGAATACTCATTACGATGGGATCTATTTGTTTCGCACATTTAATACCTACCTACAGAACATTTTGTCACTTCGCCTTCTGTTATCTTAATTCTCATGCAATATGATCTTGTTTACTGGCTTAGTGCAGACAATTTCGTGAGAACTATGATGGAAAGAGGTAGGAAATTATTCGTAAAGAGATTTACAATATTACAGAATTTCATTTCGCATATTTAAGAATTTAGAAATATAATTCTACGATTATGACTATTGGGTTACAATAGCTGTGTTCTTTTGTTTACCTTGCTCTAGAACTCCCATATATTGGAGAGAACAAATTGTTCTGTCGATTGAAGCGAACTATTTGTACTGTTAGCTTCATTTAAATCTTTCTATGAAAATCTATGAGGCGTTCTTTTGTGTATCTTTTACTCTGCTCTGTTCTGCGGACACAAAAGAACACAGCTAATATGACTTAGGGCTAGGTTTAAACACTGGTTTCTGCTATTATTCATCAAACTCACCACAGATAACTCACCAACATCGATCTAGATCAAAACATCGCCAGCAGCAATATTGACTGAAGAACAATGCACCAATTTCAGACTGGAATTCAGATTTGGCTTGTGGTGAGGATATGTCAGCACACTATAAAATGGCGAGCAGATCACGTTAATTCCTTAGTTAAAATTTATCCCAGTTTTTATAGTGCCGTCATAAACAAATTAATAACATACAAAGACTGGACACGTAGAACAAAAATATGCAACGGTTTTCTAGAATATAAAATTAGCGATGCCTCGACGATGCCTCGACTTGGCATTTGATGACGTGCCCAAAGGGTAAGCCAGCAATGCCTCGCTCCATACAAAATCTCTGTTGCCTCGATCCGATAAATAGAAGACCACAAGTTTTTCTTAGAAATTTATTGGAAATTTCTTCCACCGAATTTTATGCATTGGCCGGGCCGAGAGGAGTGCCACGCTCGAATATAAAATCTGACAACGATGCCTCGACCTGAAGTAGGGAAGGCCGCAATTTTATCTTAGAAATTTACTGGAATTTTTTCCTTAGATTTCTTACGCACTTTTGGAGGACGACAACAATTTTTATGAGCGTAGACGCTAGACAAGCAAGAAGCAATTTTTTTTTTTTATAGAAATTTACACAAAATGTTTCCGTAGAATTTTTATTCATTTTGGTGGCCGACTAGACTTCAGGTACAGTATGTACATCGTTGTTATATTTGATCGAGGCACTGCTATCGGCCAGGCCGATGCATAAAAATTCGAAGGAAGGAATTTCCAATAAATTTCTAAGAAATTGTGGTCTTCTCTTCATCGGATCGAGGCAACCGTGATTTTGTATGGAGCGAGGCATTAGTGGGTTAGGGCTGCTTACACATCGAAAAACGAAAACGAACGAATAAACGTTTCCACACCGAAAATTCGTTTATGCTTACATATCAAAAACCAACGAATAAAAGTTGGGTTGGGTGGGTTTGTATCATATGTAAATAAACGGAAATGAGGTTATGTAAGACCGAAAAGAATATTCGTTCGTGTGTGGAGCGTAGTATATGGAACGAAAATATACTTGACAGTTCGGAACGAAAATTTGTTTCTCATATGAATAAATATAACGATGTGTTTTAATTGAAATAAAGCTTTAAATATGGATATTTTTTTATTGAAACTGTAATTAGAATAAATATCCAATATTTTATTACATGTATTGCGGTAAATTTCTGTTAGTTCAGGACAACATTTGTGTTTTTCGGTTTAGTGTTTTCGTTTTCGTTCTTCGATTTGCAAATGGCCTTACCCTTTGGACACGTCAACAAGTGCCAATTCGAGGCATTGTTAATTTTATATTTTAGAAAAAGCGTTGCATATTTTTGTTCTACGTGTCCAGTCTTTGTATGTTATTAGTTTGTCTATGGTGCCGTTTTCAAGGAAATTTATAAACATATTATAATAAAAACTTACACTTAAACATATTTTAATAATAATATTCTAGACTGCTGTTAAAGATTAGTTGTAATCTGTAGCAAACCAGTTTACAAAAATTAAAAATGCGAAACCGGAATTCGAGCCCATGCGAAACCGGAATTCGAGCCCATGACAAAATTAGGTTTATGTCGACTTTCTTCTTGACCAGTTTCGTCGTCATTGCATATGGTGCCAAAGAAGAACTCATCTGATTGCTGACCTTGAAGTGATTACAGGCATTTAAAAAATACTATTACTAGACCGGATAGATATCCGATCCCACATATTCAAATTTTCTCTTTGAATTTATATGGCTCGTCAATATTTTCTAAAATTTATTTAGGAAGGGCATATTATCCCATACCACTAGCCCATGACGACGTTCATAAGACAGTCACAACTACCCTTTCGATTTATTTGAATTCACAAGAATGCCATTTAGATTAAGAAATGCAGTTCCAGCGTTTTATGGATCAAGTGTTAAAAGGATTTGATCTTGTTTTCATATATATGTACGACATTTTGGTAGCAAATAAAAATAAAAAAGACCACATATATCTCATATAGAAAAAGTATTTACACGGTTATAAGAGTTTTGTATTAACAATAATCCAACAAAATGTATTTTTGGAGTGACCTCTTTGGATTTTTTAAGTCATAAGATCACTAAAGATGGATTTCATCTATCTGAAGATAGAGTGGATTTCATTCTACATCTCTCTTCTCCAAAGTCAGTTAGACGAATTCAGCAATTTATCGGAATGATTAACTACTATCATAGGTTCATTCCGCTTATAGCAGAGTTGTTAAATCCGATTCATACAAATTTAACCAAACTAGTATTGGTTTTATAAGAGAACGGGCTCACTTTTTGTACTGAAAAAATGACGCATTTTCTATAAGAGTATGGGCTCACTTTTTGTACTGAAAATGCCCCATTTTCTATGACAGCACCATACCACTTTTTGTGCTGCAAAAACCCCATTTTCTATAAGACTCTGGGGCACTTTCTATGGGGGCATTAAGACACTTTTGCCGATTTAGACATCTAATTTACACGCACATATACACCCACACACCTACTGAAAGATTTGATGGAGGTGATTTATTTGTTGTTCTGAATTTCTCTTCAGAATATGTTATCTAGTGAAATATTTTAGCAAGGTCTTTTGGCCGCGTAGAAGTTCGAACAATAAAATTGCTTACATTAGCAAGAATTTCTTATCTGTGTTTATGAAATACTTTCGCAAGGGCTTTTGGTGGCATACAAGTTGGATTGGAGCTGCTGAAGTGATTCATTTGTTGTTCAGAATTTATCACAGAATTTGTTATCTAGTGTTTATAAAATGAAATATTTTTACAAACGTAAGGGATTTTGGTGGCGTTGAAGTTCGAATTATTTGTATTAACTGCTAACTATCGATGAGCAACTAACTTTAGTACATAAGAATAACTGCATACTGTCTCAGGTTTAAAAACGGCATGCGCAAAATACAGTCCACTACTCAGTATTTAACCGTCTTTGAGTTAAAAAAGGCAGAGCGATGTTTAATTAAACTCCTCCAAAAAATCTCCTTTCCTACCGAAGTCTCGTGTGAACGCCGCTACTGTCAATTAATTTCCAGAGAGTAGTAGCCGTGAAATTAAAGTTAGTTAGCCATGAGTTCGCTGTCGAACAATTATATTACTAAAAAAAATAAACGATTGTAATTTAAAGTCAAAAAATAAAATTGTCTTTTGTTTTAAGTTGAATTGTTTCGATTTTCAACTTTTTATGTTCTTAGCAACATTTATGGTCCTTCGAGTGGCGAATATTAATAAAAATTTATTGATAAGTGAACTGGCATCTTTCTAAAAGATACAAAAAACAATAAATTCTGTTAATAAAATTTTGAAAACAACGTTGACGTCATTATGGGCAAAAACCCAATTCAAGCTCGTGATACTGCTCGCAACGCAATCAAGCGATGTCTTGATTTTAGCAAGAAATCGGACGATTCCGCAGATGAAGCCTGTGTTCGGACTTACATTAAAGTTCTCGAGGACCACTGGTCAAGATATCTTGAGGCACAGGCAGCAGTAGACGATTCGTGTGGAACAGATGAAAACACTAAAGCACTACAGGAAACCGAAAGAATTCAAGCAGAAACATGGTATATAACTTCTCTTTGCAACTTTAATCGTTTGCTGTTATCCATAGGCAAAAATATAGAAATAAAGGACAAAACTACCGAACTAAATTCTGTACGAGCAGATTCCAGTGCCAAACTGGAGAGAATTTCCATACCTAAATTCAATGGAAATCCAACGGAATGGATATCATTTCATAATCTTTTTTATTCTCTTGTTGAAAAAACCATGCTTTCTGGTAGCCAAAAGATGCACTATCTTAAGGGAAGTCTTCAAGGAGAAGCCCTTCAACTCATCAACTCCTTTCAAATCACGGACGATAACTACAAAGAGGCATGGGATCTCCTAAGGAAGAGGTATAACATTGAGCGAGTGATTGTAGAAGCACATCTATCAAAGATTTCTAGCTTTCCTGCTGCAAGTTCAGGATGTGCAACTTCGATAAACGCTTTAATTGACAACACACAAGAACATGCAAGAGCTTTGAAGGCTTTAGGTCGTCCTACAAATCAATGGGATGATTGGCTCGTTCATCTAGTAGTGCATAAGCTAGATTCAGAAACACATAAGCAATGGGAGCTCGCATTAAGTCAACCCGAAGTTCCGAAATTTGACACACTCATAGAATTTCTAGAAACACGGTGCCGATCATTAGCAGCAGTGGAGACTCATACTCAAGAATTACATCGCAAGGTTTCAGTCATTAAATCTGCAACTCTCAACTCAAAACTGAGATCAACAACATCTGCCTTTCATACTGCAGTATCGCCTGAGCAATCATTTCATAAAAACCAAGGGAAGCATTATCAGTCATCAAGTCAACTGCGGAAACTATCTTGCTATCTTTGCAATGGCAATCATTTGATTTACGCTTACCAAAGGTTTATATCACTCAGCATAAGTCAACGCAGAGCAGAAATAAGGAAAAGGAACTTATGTCTTAACTGCCTACAACCAACCCACATGACAGAGACATGCCCAAGTATACACAATTGCCGTGTTTGTCAACAGCGCCACAATACTCTGGTTCATCAAGATAAAGAATGTCTTTCTTCATCTACTTCAAGTAGAGAGACAACAGCATTCGTAACGAACGTGCCAGAGTTTTATCCAAAGGTACTTCTATACACTGCCAAGGTACGATTGTTGGACAACTGTGGAAATCATCAATCTGCCAGAGCGCTTCTAGACACGGGCTCGCAATCAACCTTCATAAGTGAGCAATGTGTGCAACGTCTTGGCATTCCACGGAGTCATGCATCAATTCACGTTCATGGACTGTCAGCATTAGATGCCGGCACAACTAAGGGGATAGTGTCGATTCAGCTATCATCGTCGAATGGCACATACGAAATTTCTATGAACGCACTAATATTGCCGAAGATAACAAATAATCTTCCTAATTTTTGCCTTAACAAAACTAGTTGGGAGCACATACATGAACTACAACTGGCTGACCCCGAGTACGACAACACTGCTGCAATAGATCTCCTCATCGGTGCTGACTATATAGGAGAGCTGCTACTTGGAGGTCTCATCAAAGGTCCGCCTGGCACGCCCATAGCCCAAAACACACAACTTGGATGGGTGTTGTCAGGAAAGCTACACAATTTTAACTCAATAGATCAACATGATGTTGTGAATCTACACGCTGATGCTTCACTAGAAAACGCTATAACAAAGTTTTGGCATCAAGAAGAAGTTCCACTAAAATCGACTATGACAGAAGAAGAAATATTCTGTGAGCGACAAGCGAATGGTCGTTATATAGTTCGAATGCCTCTCAAAGAGGAATTTGACCTAGGAAATTCAAGACAAGCAGCTGTTCAAGCGCTAATCAGAATGGAGAAGCGTTTTCTCAAGCACCCCGAGCTGCACTCGAAATATGTCAATTTCATGCGAGAATATGAGGATCTGGGGCATATGTTCCAAGACTACACACCTACTCTTCCTGGATACTCATTCTATTTGCCACACCATGGTGTCATAAAGGCAGACAGTACAACAACACCGCTAAGGGTTGTCTTTAATGCATCCATGAAGACAACGTCAGGTAATTCCTTAAATGATATCCAACTAAATGGTCCTGTTTTACAGCAACCGCTTCAGACTATCTTGCTCCGTTTTCGATCCCACAAATTTGTTATGACTGCAGATGTGACAAAGATGTTTCGCCAAGTATTGATTTCCAAAGAGCAAATCAATCTTCAGAGAATTGTATGGCGTAACACTCCAGAAGAGGAAATACGTGACTACTGTTTACTCACAGTCACGTATGGTACAAACTCCGGAACTTACCTAGCTGTGAAGACACTTCAGCAATTAGCGATTGACGAAGGCCAAGAATTCAAACTCGCAGCAAATGTAGTTCTCAAAGATTTCTACGTGGATGACCTGTTGACAGGTACTCATGATGCAGACCAACTCATCGAAGCATACTCACAACTGACAGCAATGCTTGAACGCGGAAGATTCCAACTACGCAAGTGGTCCTCAAATCATAAACCACTTTTAGACATCATACCAGACAATCATCGTTCAATTGCAAACATCATGCGAATGGACGAGGGCGAGTCGATCAAGACATTAGGGACATATTGGCATCCAGCATCCGACCTCTTTTCATTCTCTGTAGATTTGGATAATACAGGCCCATTTACTAAGCGACGTCTTCTTTCAAAGGCAACGAAGATATTTGACCCACTTGGTCTATTATCTCCAGTAACCATTTCTTTCAAGATTCTCTTTCAGAGACTTTGGCGTCCTAAAGTCGACTGGGATGAACCTTTGCCAATCGACGTTCAGAAAGATTGGGACTCTTGTTATTCAAGTCTTCCAGTTCTTAATATTCTTCGGATTGAGCGATGGTTTGGAATAGGTCAACCATCAACTAAATCTGAGCTACATGGCTTCGCAGATGCATCTCAACAAGCATACGCTGCAGTAATATATTGTCGCACATCCTATCCAGACGGGTCAATCAAAGTTCATTTAGTTACTGCTAAAACCCGAGTTGCTCCTCTACAAACTGTCACATTACCCAGGTTAGAGCTGTGTGCAGCCTCTTTACTGGCCCAACTCATGCAGCAAGTAATAGAAGCTATTGATTCTAGGTATAATTTCTATGGATGGACAGACTCTACTGTTACGCTCGCATGGATTCAACAAGCCCCAAACAAGTGGACTACATATGTTTGCAATCGAGTAGCAAACATTCAGCGAATTATGCCTTCACATTGTTGGCACCATGTGCGCTCTGAGCACAATCCTGCAGATTGTGCTTCCAGAGGTGTAGGCCCGAAGGATATTATCAATCACCCCTTATAGTGGACAGGTCCACCATGGCTTCAACAAGACCAGTCTACATGGCCAAAACCAGTGGAAAACGCTGTGGAGACCACATTAGATCAACGGCAAAAATCAACCAATACCCTTACAAATTGTGCGATAAGACCACAGCTCTGGGGAATTATCGATAAATATTCCACACTACAAAAGCTTCTACGCATAACTGCATATTTGCTTCGACTTTTGGCAATACTACAAACGAAGCAAGCACATCGTGCGAGACCGAGATTTCCGCAATGGGTGCTGGTGCAGGAATTACACAACGCAATCACAACATGGATTAAGCTATCTCAATCCATTAGCTTTTCAGAAGATGTGAAAGATTGTTCTCTTGGCAAACAACTCAGCACACGCAGCCGACTGTTAAAGCTTCGTCCCTTTATAGATGAAAAGGGGCTTCTCAGGGTGGGTGGTCGACTTCAAAATGCTGAAGCATCAACGGATACCAAACATCCTATCATATTGGATAAAGCGTGCAAATTAAGTAAGCTACTAGCTCAAGACATTCATCACCGCACTGTTCATGGGGGTCCGCAGATGATGATGGCATGCTTGCAAACTAAATACTGGATAGTTGGAGCACGAGCACTAATACGAGGTACTTATTATAAATGCCTTACTTGTAGACGCAATAGCAAATCTACACCACAGCAGCTCATGGGTAGTTTACCTAAAGCGCGAGTCGAAGCATGCAGACCTTTCTTGCGTACAGGTGTTGATTTCGCTGGGCCTGTACAACTGCGCCTTTCGAAAGGCAGAGGAGTGAAGACAAATAAGGGCTACATTGCAGTTTTCATATGCATGGCAACTGGAGCTATGCACCTTGAATTGGCTAGTGACCTATCCACGCAAGCATTTATAGCTACATTCCGTCGCTTCTGTGCCAGACGAGGGCATTGTGCAAAATTATTCAGCGATAAAGGCACTAATTTTAAAGGAGCTCAGAAGGAATTGATCTCACTTCATAACCAAGCAATGAAAGACAGGACGCTACATACTTATCTCGCCACAGATAGTACTACATGGAATTTCAATCCGCCTAGTGCGCCTCACATGGGTGGCTACTGGGAGACAGCTGTCAAACGGGTAAAACACCATCTTCGTCGAATACTAGGTGAAACAACATTAACCTTCGAGGAATTTACAACTGTTCTTACTCAAATCGAATCGTGTGTAAATTCCCGCCCTTTATGTGCAATATCATCAAGCCCAGATGACCTGCAAGCGCTTTCTCCAGCGCATTTCCTCATTGGAGAGCCACTAGTATCTGTTCCAGAGCCAAGACTACATGATTTCAAAGGCGATCTTTGCTTAAGATGGCGTTATGTTCAACAATTACAGCAACATTTTTGGGGCCGCTGGAGCAAAGAATATCTCGTTAGTCTACAACAACGACACAAGTGGACACGTTCAACTAATAACATCAAGGTTGGTGATCTAGTAGCCATAAAAGATGATCGACTTCCACCAACAAAATGGAGACTTGGACGAGTTAGCCTCGTACATCCAGGACAGGACAACTTGGTTAGAGTCATCACACTCAAGACAAGTAATGGATTCACAACCCGTCCTATTTCCAAAGTCTGTCCTTTAATCAGCAACGACATTCCTGAATAAGCTACTCCACGAGACTAACGTTCATTTAAACTCAATTAATTCGTTTAAGGTGGGCGGTATGTTAACGCCGCTACTGTCAATTATTTGCCAGAGAGTAGTAGCCGTGAAATTAAAGTTAGTTAGCCATGAGTTCGCTGTCGAACAATTATATTACTAACTTTAATTTCACGGTTACTACTCTCTGGCAAATAATTGACAGTAGCGGCGTTAACATACCGCCCACCTTAAACGAATTAATTGAGTTTAAATGAACGTTAGTCTCGTGGAGAAAAAATTGCCTCTTCCAAAAAAGCGTCGAATACTCTCCCTCAACCCCAAGCTCGACTCTGAAGGCATGTTACGAGTTGGAGGTCGTCTCACAAATTCTCAATTAAATTACGATCAACAACACCCGATAATTCTCCCCAATAGTCATCATATAACCAATATACTTATAGACCATATACATCAGTACACCGTACACGGAGGCACTCAAATCATATTGAGTACGATAAGAATTCACTATTGCCCGCAATACGATTAGACATCGTATCCATAAATGTGTCGATTGTTTTCGATTCAATGCGAAGCCTAGCTCTCAGTTAATGAGCTCTCTGCCCTTACCAAGAGTTAATGTATCTCTGCCTTTCCAACATGCTGGGGTAGATTACGCCGGTCCGCTTCACATAAAAACTTCAACACTAAGAGGAGCAAAAGGCTTATATTTTTCTATTCATTTGCTTGGCCACCAAGGCCATACACATAGAACTTGTCTCAGACTTATCAAAGCCGGCCTTCCTAGCCGCCCTTAAGCGATTTGTAGCACGAAAATGCCTCTGCTCACACATTTACTCTGATCAAGGAACGAATTTCGTAGGAGCAAGTCGACTTTTACAAGCAAACGCAGAGAAGTCGATCAGAGCAACTGAAGTCGAGCTAGCCAGCCAATTTGCCAACCAAGGTATAACTTGGCATTTTAACCCTCCGGCAGCACCTCATTTTGGTGGCCTATGGGAATCTGGTGTAAAATCGACCAAACGCTATCTATACAAAACCATTAAAGATGCAAAACTCACCTACGAAGAAGTATATACAATTTTAGTTCAAATTGAGGCATGTCTAAATGCCAGACCCTTTCTTCTTTATCCAATGATGCAACAGATTACAACATCCTCACTGCTGGACACTGCATATTCTCACTATATTAGAACCTCCCCCACTTAATCCACAGCAACATCCTCTCAAGAAATGGCAGCACATCCAACGTCTTTCTAAAAAAATTTGGAAGCGATGGTCAAGGAATTATTTGCATACATTGCATCAACGACATAAATGGCAGACAGGGAAGGAAAACTTAAAAATAGGAACTCTTGTTTTAATAAAAGACGATCAAATTCCTATTGGCAAGTGGCCATTAGGGAGAATCATTAACATTCACACTGGTCATAACGACTTAGTTAGAGCAGTCACTATAAAACCCCCAAAAAATATTCTCACCCGTCCTATTTCAAGAATTTGTCCTCTCCCCATTACCATCTCATCCCAATAACTATCCCCACCAAAATTTAGTGCTCTCTGGCAGTACCAAAATATCCGTTATATTCAAATATAAATAAGGTCAGAATCCGCAAAAATTTACTTCAGTTTTGAAAGTTGTTCAGTGCGGTTCAAACTAGTGTTTTGTATTTATTTCGTTGAGTAGTGTCAATTATGGAAGAATTGCTGGAAATTTTTAACTCCGAGTGTTTAAACTCAGTGGATGTAGGCCTCGCACCTACACCTTCGGAGCTATTATCACCTCCTAAGCCAATCAGGCCAATAAGTCCACTGCCACCATCTCCAAAAAAAGGTCGAAAAATACGATCAGCAATCGCACGACCACCTCCACACGAGAATTTACCTATAAAGAAGTTTGTCAGTCCTTTCGAATCCAGACCGGTCGCGTCTGAAATAAAAAGGCTTCAAAGGCCATCCAAAACAAGTGACAACCTCAAATTCAAACAAAAGCCCAGAGAACAGCATCCAGGAATTCGTGCCCAAACACAGCCTAGGCTGCTTACAGTACCACGCTCCACTCCATTAAGTATGCCGAAGCTGGATACAATAAATAATAAGAAACACAGATTACTCCAAGGCAGAAGGAACACTACCCAACAACGTCACGATCGTCAAAGAAGAAACCTGCAAGAACTACAGCACTACCGAGTCTGCCAGAAGACATGGAGTCATTAATATCCATCACTAAAACAGGACCGGTTAGCATAAGCACACCACCTGTGTCCACACAGACTGATACAAGACCAGAACCAGTGATCAGCGCAATACGCAACACCAGCCTATCACCTCAAGCAATAATCATTGATCCACCGAGTCAATTTATGAACTCCCCAGATACCCTACCAGCACATTCTTCAAACTCGCTGAATACTCCCCCAAGGTACTTCCAAAATCCCGCATCGAGTTGTAAAAAACCAACTGATCAAGATTTAGGAATTCCAAAGGATCTAATTGGAAAAATTATTGCCACGCCAATTATCACTAAGTTGCTGGAGACCACAAATACACTTTGGAAAAAAATTAGGAAGGCAAAATCCTTCATTAAATGGAATCTTCCTGGAGGTATGGAGATGAAAATGAAAAGGAAAAGAGAAAAAATTCCATCAACCAAACGTAAGTTTACTTTTACAATATATAAACAATTTATAATTTTTTTGGTCCGGGAGGATGTTTAGGCCAGACATATATATTGATAATCCCTCGGTGTAAACCCCATCCACATTCCTAATCCTTGCCACGACGAAATATTTCCTCCTAAAGAAAAAGTAAAAGAAAACACAAAGAATACAATACTAAAATGAAATAAAAGAAAAACCACTTATCTGATGTTTGGGAATTTCCTTCCTTTGGCCTAGCGACGTCCAAAGATTCCAACGAGCAGATTTAACACCTAAAACATAAATTTATTATTTATAACAAATTTTATAAAAAATATCATCAACTTACCTAAAGTATACAGCCCTCCTGTATATTAACATTTCGTAATGTCACACCGTGACATTACGTCAAATCATTTGATTTGGCCTCAGTCATCAAATCCAAGAAACGTCGCTAGGGCAACACCGAGAGGCGAGAGCTCATAACTGGCTGCGGCGGCTATATAAAGCCGACGAACCGCAGCAGAAAATCATTCTTGGTCCAGAGTTCATCTGGTTTAGAGACTAATCTAAGTACAAGAATATTCCCAACCTCATTATAGAAGATTAATTCTATATTTCAGAGATTAATATGAAAATCCTATCGTTTCCAAATTTCCTACCTACGCTTAAGCCGAAGATTAATTCTGCGCAGAGGTTCATCTGCAATAATCCTATCCACACATAAGCAGAAGAATAATTCTGCGCAGAGATTAATCTGCAATTTTTTTTAAAGTAGCATATTGCTACACTTCTGCGCAGGCGCAAAATACAATCAGAGACTAGTCTGACTCGCTTTGCCAACTATAGCACTTTGCTACCCTGGTGCCCTCACGTACAAGCAGAGATATTTAGCTGCCTTTGTGCCCTCACGCACCAACAGCATCAACATTTTCTTCTGTTTCTTTCATTCTCATGAAAAATAATTAATTCTGGTCTTCTTCTCTATTTATTTCAGAAAGAATAAATCCAGAACAAGACTCACACAATTGAATTTTAATTTTAATTTTTTATTTCTTCTCTTTGAATTGTATAGTAATTTGTAGCTTAGTTTTAGTTTTGAATTGTAAATTTTTTATTGAATTTGTTTTTTATTTGTGATATTAGTTAAGCAAGTGAAATATTAATAAAATTTTATATTTGGATTTTTAAATCGACTGAGTTGTCCTCTATAAACCGGCATTCCCTCTCAGGTCCGAGACTAACTTTCACAACGAGTAAACTTGTCTCGAACACACTAAGTGAGACGAGAAGCTGAGCCATATCGGTAGCTCCCTAAGGAGCTCTATTCACCAAGCAACTCGCTTCTCCCCCTACAGGATATTATTCGGTCAACAGATGATAGGCCTCGCGAGCTTGTATCCCATCCTTAAGAGCTTAGGAACATTGAGTGAACCTTTAAGAGTGCATGCCGAAGAAAAGCTAAAATTGATCCCGGCGAGAGCGCAGGAAAATATGAACTACGCATTCGAACAGCGTTCAAGGGGTTATAATCTTAGAGCGAAGTCTTTTGGTTTTAGAATTGATCAAGAAATATATATACGAAATTTTACACCTAGCAATTTCCAGCAACAAAGTAGTGCCAAATTGGGGAGAAAATTCGTACAGTGTCGCATTAAAGCAAAGAAAGGAAACTCCCTTTATGAGCTTGAGGATCTGCAGGGAAAGCCGTTAGGAGTTTACCATACCAAGGATATTAAGCCCTGATCGAGACCAATTTAACTGAAATATCCCTCCCACAGGGTACCCTGCAGAGGTTTTACCGCCGTAGGAATCCCACTAGCGCAAAATATCGGCAATATCCATGCCTTTACGATGGCTTGGGGACACACACTTGAACGAGTGTTGGTCTGCGATCGGGGGGAGATGTCAAGAGCGGATGAAGCTGTACAATCGGTTGGTTAGGTTACCGATTGTGGAGGCTTCTCCGACTCATCTTGGTGGAGAAGGACAGAGGGGCGCTGGCCGACTGGATTCTTTGGGTTGCTACCCTGTTAGTGCACCTCTGGCTTTCAATGCCAAAACTGATGTCAAACTCTGTTCAAAGATTGACGTGACTTCGGGGATGTGCCTCCGTTTCGTCGCAGTTTGAACAAGGCTTGGACGATCTTCATCATCAGTACAGCCTCCCTGTTGTCGTGGGCCGACTCCCATATTGTTCGCCCGCAGAAATGAGGCCTATGATTAAGACCGGCTAGCTCAGTCGACCATTTTTCAGTGTCGTCTGGACCATAGGGGACTAGCGAACCCTGCCCTGTTATGGTCGTAGTATGCTGCATGCAGCAGTATTCTACACGCTGAAGCTAGCAGCAATACGTACATCGGTTACCCGTTGAATGTACTGCCACCGTGACGGGATCACACGATTAAGCGCTGACTGAGTCAAGTGCCCGAAAAGAAAGATAGAAAAAAGAGAAGACGATTCTTTTTCCGCCTTGTCAGATTGCACCGTTCGAACATTGTGTTGAAGTGAACTGAGTAAACTAAAATTAAGATTTTTTTTACTCGAACTGATTCATAAGAAAAAAAAAAGGGAGAGCATATTAAATAAAGAAAATATAAAAATAAAACTCTGAACACAAATAAGAACGAAAGGTGGAGTCCTTCCTTTACAAGATTGAATGATTGGGGCCCCCGGTTCAGCGAACGGGCTTCAATTGCAAGCCGCTTTACTAGCGGGGATCCCAAAATAAAAAGGAGCGTCGTCAGCTTTTTATAATCATCAAAGAAAATTTTTCCACCTTCGGTCAAGAAAAAGTGCAAATAAAGCAGACCAAATATTATTCTCCAAACGTACCAAAAGCCCCACCGCTCTGCCAATTCCAAAGGCAGATACTCGAAAGGAATTTTTGCCTGTACAGGACAAGATCTAACGCTACACGCGAACTAATACATATCTGCACAACTAAGTCTATGTGGAATAACGCTCATCTCGGACATTCATACAAATAATTAGTTTAAGAGATGAGTAAGATAGCTTTAGTTGTAGGCAGGAAGCATGACCCTTTTTGTTCCGATGTAGTTTTACACTATTTCAACGATTCCATTGCCTACGCGTGACATATTGGGCAATTGAATGAACTTCTGTGCCTAATCGACATAACGCGAGATTTTGCTGAAATGAGCAATGAATTGATTCAAAGCGACAATGTGCGGCGATTGCCTCAGTTCCTCGGTTACATATAGTAAAGCGCTTGTAACAAAGACACAAATTTCAGGCTAAAGTAAATTATCTAATTACAAAAGTTCAGGTAAGTTCAACTTTACCACGCCACTGGGGCATGCGAACAAGCTGCCATAGTCATCAGCTGCATGATCAGCACGCCTATGCATGTACTAGCCCAGCACAAGAAAAGCTTTTCAAAAGAGCTTGAAAGCTTTTCTGTACATAGAAGCATCAGCCGCTCAGCCACTGAGAAACTCTGGCCACCGGCTATATAATGCACGCCAGTCGGCCGCAGAATTCAGTCTGATAAGCGAGCTCAACCAAGCAAGTTGGACAGACTATTTTACTAGGGCACTAGTGGCGAGCGAAATTCCCGTACTAGCATCCCTGACACGTCGAGTGAAATAATCCCCCTGTCTTTTCTAAATTCCCGCGTTGAGATCTGCGAGAAATATCCCGCCTCGACATTGCACTGGTACGTTGTGTGAGTAATCCCCGTACTATATAAGTCTGTATTCCCGCGTTGAGATCTGCAAGAAATATCCCCTCTCGACATTGCACTGGTACGTCGTGTGAGAAATCCCCGTATCTTATTAATCTGTATACCCGCGTTGAGGTCTGCGAGAAACATCCCGCCTCGACACTGCACTGGTACGTCGTGTGAGAAATACCCGTAACATATAAATCTGTATCCCTGCGTTGAGGTCTGCGAGAAATATCCCGCCTCGACATTGCACTGGTACGTCGTGTGCGAAATCCCCGTACCATATAAATCTGTATCCCCGCGTTGAGGTCTGCGAGAAATATCCCACCTCGACATTGCACTGGTACGTCGTGTGAGAAATCCCCGTATCTTATTAATCTGTATACCCGCGTTAAGGTCTGCGAGAAACATCCCGCCTCGACACTGCACTGGTACGTCGTGTGAGAAATACCCGTGACATATAAATCTGTATCCCTGCGTTGAGGTCTGCGAGAAATATCCCGCCTCGGCATTGCACTGGTACGTCGTGTGAGAAATCCCCGTACCATATTAATCTGTATCCGCGCGTTGAGGTCTGCGAGAAATATCCCGCCTCGACATTGCACTAGTACGTCGTGTGAGAGATCCCCGTACCATATAAATCTGTATTCCCGCGTTGAAGTCTGCGAGAAATATCCCGCCTCGACATTGCACTGATACGTCGTGTGAGAAATCCCCGTAACATATAAATCTGTATCCCCGCGTTGGAGTCTGCGTGAAATATCCCACCTCGACATCGCACTGGTACGTCGTGTGAGAAATCCCCGTACCATATTAATCTGTATCCCCGCGTTGAGGTCTGCGAGAAATATCCCGCCTCGGCATTGCACTGGTACGTCGTGTGAGAAATCTCCGTACCATATTAATCTGTATCCGCGCGTTGAGGTCTGCGAGAAATATCCCGCCTCGACATTGCACTAGTACGTCGTGTGAGAGATCCGCGTACCATATAAATCTGTATTCCCGCGTTGAGGTCTGCGAGAAATATCCCGCCTCGACATTGCACTGATACGTCGTGTGAGAAATCCCCGTAACATATAAATCTGTATCCCCGCGTTGGAGTCTGCGTGAAATATCCCACCTCGACATCGCACTGGTACGTCGTGTGAGAAATCCCCGTACCATATTAATCTATATCCTCGCGTTGAGGTCTACGAGAAACATCCCGCTTCGACACTGCACTGGTACGTCGTGTGAGAAATCCCCGTAACATATAAATCTGTATCCCCGCGTTGAGGTCTGCGAGAAATATCCCGCCTCGACATTACACTGGTACGTCGTGGGAGTAATCCCCGTACCATAGTAATCTGTATCGGCGCGTTGAGGTCTGGGAGAAATATCCCGGCTCGACATTGCACTGGTACGTCGTGTGCGAAATCCCCGTAACATGTAAATCTGTATCCCCGCGTTGAAGTCTGCGACAAATATCCCACCTCGACATTGCACTGGTACGTCGTGTGAGAAATCCCCGCACCATATTAATCTGTATCCCCTCGTTGAGGTCTGCGAGAAACATCCCGCCTCGACACTGCACTGGTACGTCGTACCCCGTACCCCGTACCATCCGTCTCTGTTGGAACTAGTCGAACTAAACTATTTTATTGTTACATTTAATACGTCGAGCGAAGAATCCCCGTATCCTCCGTCTTTTTCTATTGTTATTTATTCGTGTTGGTGCGTCGAGTGAAGAATCCCCGTACCATCCGTTCCACTACAAATCAGTCGAACTGAGCTATTTTTTATACGTCGTGTGAAGAATCTCCGTATCCGCAACCAAGCCTTTTTGAAATACTGCCCGTCTCCCTCTCAGGTCTTAGTGGTAAACATAATATTAAACGTAGACTAGTATATGGTACACATCATATACCTTAAGGAATTAGACCTAGGATAGTATATGATTAGCATTTTAAGTGGTAGGCTATGCGTTCAATAAAGAATTTATTAACATATTGTAACTGAAGGATTTTCATTTTTTTTTTTTAATTGAAGAAACCCTGATCCGGCGAGCTATCCGCGGCCATCCCATCCCACCGAAAGTCCATTACAAAATGGCGCCCGAGCTGGGACCTGCGAGATAGCCCCAACTTGCCACACAGACAGTCTTCGAGTGTAAGCACTCCCTGTGTAGACTAAATATCTTAACTAGAGGTAGGTTATAATAAGACAGCTCTATTTAGACTGACCTGCGAGATAGCCCAGACTTGTCAGTCAGACGGTTTTCGAGTTTTAGCAATCACCGTGTAGACTCGTTAGATTTGTTTGTATTAGAATAGCATAGGATAGCTATATTGAAAGTGAAATTTGTTACACCCGTGAAATATTGTGTGATATTCACTAAGTAGGTTTAATTAGGGTAGTAAGTAAGAATAGAATAGGATAATTAGATTGACAATGAAGCACACCCGTGAATTATTGTGTGACGTTCACTGAGTAGACTCAATAAGAGTAGTTAAAGTGAAGGATAGAATATGATAAAAATGTCTGTCTCAAACCTATCTGCAACAACAATATATCTACTATGGAAAGAAGAACTAATCCAAGTGCTAGAAGCTCGTGACTTGGATATCCAAGGTACTAGATGAGCTGAGGAAGCGCCTCAGTGACTTTATTATAGAGAAACGGACATTTCAGTCCTCCGAAGAGCTGAACATAATTCCTTCTCATTCTGTGACAGAGACAACAAGTACAGAAATCCAAACTCAGACTATGTCAAAAGAGTCTCGTACGGATTTCAGTACTCAAACTTACTTCGAGATAAGCACTCAGCATCATGCTGACCTGCTCAAATACACCCCGACAAATAAAGGAGTCCGTCTTTCCGATGCCGACATTATGAACAAGTCCGTAAATGGGCAGTGAAATTTGGCCAAGGTCAAGACCCCCTGGCCTTCCTCGAACGAATTGAGGTATTGGCCAACTGCTATGAGAAACCGATAAACCTACTCTTCAAAACGCTCCCAGAGTTACTAACTAAGAATGCCTTAGCTTGGTATAGAAGAATTCTTCCTCCCACCTCGTTTTCACGATAAACTAGCCGAGAATATCCGAAGCCGCGTACAAAAGGCTGGAGAAAAGGCAAAATATTTTATTATAGCCATCTAGTCGTTAATGCGATAGCAAAGCGATTTATCACCCAATAAGAAATTAGAGATAGTGTATGAAAATTTACGACCCGAGTACAAGCTGTACATCCGCAGAAGAGACTTCTCTGAACTAGTAGAACTCTGTCAGCTCACAGAAGAGTTCGAACAGATCAGTCTAGAGGAACATAAAGCCCAGAAATGCGCCACTAGCCGTACAACTTCCTCCCGTCGCGTCTTACCGATTCGACAGACATACTCTCGTGAAGAGTGTTGTTGGCGATGTGGAGAGAGAGAGCACCGTTCACGGGAGTGTCGCAATCCCCGCCGATTATTCTGTTCACGCTGCGGCCGAAAAGATATTCTGTCTCGAGACTGTAAGTGTCCAAAAGAGACCAAAAGATCGGGAAACGCCACCGGGGTGCCAGTAACACCGGGGAACCGGGCACCCCAGAAAAAGTATTAGAGACCCCCAGCACCAGCCCAAAAGCTACTAGCAGCAGTAGCGAATAACGGTACTTTCTCAACATCGAGATTTTAGGAAAACCTCTCTTCGCTCTAATAGATACCGGCTCAGGAAAATCTTTTATAGGAGATGAACTGAAGAGCATGATAGAGAGTTTAAAAATCCTCAGCCATACCTGCAACTTAAAAACCTCAGTTGCCAATAGTTCTGAAGTACCGATCACTACCTACTATAAACTGGCATTCGATGGAGAGAAAGCGTCAGCTCTCATTCATTCTACTACATGCCAATTTGATAGTATTCCAGGATTAACACAGATACCCGAACACTAAATTCGTATGAAGCACGACCGCCCGATTAAGCAACGCCATTTTGCCCGTAACCCTGCGATGCAAGAAATAATCAATAAAGAGATTGACGAGCTACTCGAAAGCGACCGAATTGAACCGTCTACTAGCCCTTATAGTTCTCCATTTTGCTCGTAAGAAAGAAACAGGGAGGATGGAGGCTATGCATTGACTTTCGTCAATTAAATTAGCACTCCGCACGCTCTGGGATGTGTCATTTGGTCTTGACTGCACCCTAGCGGCATTAGCCGGTACTACCAGCATGCTCCGGTACTACGGTTTTCTTGGATAAATATATGGTGTGCCTAAATGTAGGCTTTTGAACTAATATTAGTAATAATTAAAGTTAACTCTAGGAAATTTTTGTTCACGCCAATGAATTCTAGATGGTTGGGGTGGCGCTATTAGAGGGGACGAAATTTTCATCAGAAATCCTCTACGGGCTCTGGTTTTCGAGATATTAGCGATTTTACCTTTTCAGATATAGTTAATATTATTAATAATTTAAGCTACCTAGTATAGTTTTGTTCATGCCAATAGATTCTAGAAGGTGTTAGAGGGGGGATAAAATTTTTGTTAGAAATCCTCTACGGGCTATGGTTTTCAAGATATTATCGATTTTACCTTTTTAGATATAGTTAATATTAGTAATAATTCAAGTTTTTTTGCTCATGGGGGTGCTGCGTCTAAATGTAGGCTCTTTTATTATGATTGTTCTTGAGTGCCTAAATGTAGGCTTTTGGTTTTGAACTAAAATTAGTAATAATTAAAGTTAATAGTAGGAAATTTTTGTTCATGCCAATGGATTCTAAACCACCCATCGTTTGTGAGGGGGTATAGGGAGGGGGGTAATGAAATTTTCATCAGAAATCCTCTACGGGCTCTGGTTTTCGAGATATTAGCGTACTAATAATTCAAGTTATTTTTGCTCATGCCAATGGATTCTTGGCGGGGTGGGGTGGGAGTTTTCATCAGAAATCCTCTACGGGCTCTGGTTTTCGAGATATTAGCGACATCTGTTTGGGCGCAAAAGCCATTTCTTGATTAAGGTACCCTAGCGGCCTTAGCCGGAACTACCAACATGCCTTGGTTTTGCTGTTTTCTGTTATTAGCGGGAGAGTTCTAGATATCGGCATGACGTCATCATGGTTTTGCTCCACCTAAATAAGTTTTCTTAGCAGGGAAGTTGTAGATATCATCATCATTCGAATTTCACAACATTCACCTTGACTTGATGTTTTCTTAGCAAATTATTATTATTGGGTTTTGGGGGTGCGTGTATTGAAAAGTCACACTTGCTCTTTCGAGCGCAAGCACCATTTCTTGAGTAAGCTTCCCTAGCGGCATTAGTCGGTACTACATATGTTGTTCATCTCGAGAAAGTAAGGTTTTTGCTGTTTTCTTGCTTGATGATTTATTAGCAGGGAGGTTGTAGATATCAGCATGACATCATCTTGGCCCGATGTTTTCTTAGCAAATTATTATCATTATTATTATTTTTCTTCAAGAAAGAAATTTTTGGGATATCTCCGGTATATAGCAAAAGCTAAAAAAATGTTCTAATTTGTTATTTCATCACACAACCCATTAATTTTTGGTGACAAGTTTCAAGTCTTGGTTTGACTCATCAACAGGTCCCAAATAGCGAAATTGGGTGATTAGAAAAACAAATGAAAAAATGAAAAAAAGAAGAAAGAAATGAAAAGTTTAAGAAAAATAGAAAAAAACAATTTTTTTATTTATTAAAAAAATTTAAAAATTTTTTAAAGAAACAGATTCATTCGAAGCGAATCGAACCTGTATACGCCACGCAGTGGGCTGAAAAAAATTCTTTCTTGAAGAAAATTAAGTTTAACCCGGTAAAAAATCCAAAAGAGTAATCTCTTTTTATTTATTTTTCCTCCTGGGCTTGTATAGGAGTGTTTTTTCCTCATATAATTCACACCCAGAATTTATTCTGAGGTTATATGAGAAGAGATCGGTTTGATCTATTTTCAAGCGTCTGCAGCAGGCAGAAAACCAAGCTGCACCGATGAGTGGAAGGTTTTCTGCTGACACGAAACGCTTCTTCTTCTTCCTTTTTCTTCTTCATTTTTCAGCCCACTGCGTGGCGTATACAGGTTCGATACGTTTTCGATTTTATTTCTGGAGTTCACTTATTTTTCATCTCGGAGATCGTAGCTATGAATATTATAAACAAGAGTGATCATGCTATGATATTCGATATCTAAAAATAGATCACGGTTGGTTGGGATGTTAAGAAATATGAAGTAATAGAAATTAAATTTTCGATGTAGGTGTGTGTGTGTTAGCGCAACCAGCATCTAAAAGATCACTATATCTTATCAACCACCAGAAGATTGGAACCTTAGCAATTCGCAATAAGAACCAATACAAGAATCAAGCAATAAACCACAGCAAAAACCAAAAGGTTTGAAAGACCCATTAAGTTTCATGTTATTACCATATTTATTTATATCGTTTCAATTAAGCTAGTTTTACTCTACTTATGCAAATTTATAGATTCACGAGTGTAAACTTCTTCCAGTTTCCAAAGTGTTCATTTCTTTCAATCGGCTATAGTCTATTGTAGTTTGGCCCGTCGTCGAATCTGCAGTGATTTAATTTTAATTTCGTTTTTCATTCGTCAGCTGTCAAAATGCCTGACCAATGGTCTTCTGTTGAGGACTTGTCAAATATTACTACTGGTCAGAACAGCGTCCCGCCGGCGACTCCTGGTGATGGGGCGACAAATGTTGTATTGTTGGAGCCTGCCCTTAATGCAGTCTCCGTTAAAAGTATGCCGTTCTGGAGAAGTAACCCAAAATTGTGGTTCCTCCACTTAGAGGCACAGTTTTCTGTAGCACGTATAACTCAACAAAAGACCATGTACTACCACACAATAGCTGCGCTTGATGAAAACATCATCAAAATTATCAGTGACATCGCTTACAACCCTTCAGAGGGGAACCAATACGATCGGTTGAAGGAAGCATTGATATCCAGACTTTCTGGCAGTGAAACACGTCTACTAAAACAGCTGTTGACCGACTCACCCTTAGGTGATTCACAACCCTCGCATCTGTTAAGGGAGATGCGAAATTTAAATAATGACAAATTGTTCGAGGAGATACTCAGGTCCCTTTGGCTACAACGGTTGCCTGCTCACATGCAGGCTATTCTCGCCTGCAACAAGGAGAACCTGGAGTCGTTAGCATCATACGCTGACACCATCGCCGAGGTCAATGCCAACCCTCAGGTGTATGCGGCCTCCACGACTTCTGAAAGCCATAATTCTGCTCTTTCTTTGCTAACCGAAGAAGTTCGGAATTTCACCAAACTAGTTGCGGACTCTTTGATTCTATAGAAAAACCATCAAGGCGCTAATAGCTTCCAGTCTAGAAGTAAGTTCAGACAGAGATCGCCATCACCACGTTTACAGTTTGGACAACAACGTAACGTCTGCTGGTACCATAAAACATACGTTCACGAGGCAAGAAAATGCATCCCACCTTGCTCCTTTAAACCTCAAAATGCTAGGGCCAATTCAATTATTTCTTCTTCAACAAACTAAACGGCCCTCCGCCATTGACGACGGGTGGAAGTGGCCGTCTAAATAGCCGTCTGTACCTCTATGACAAATCTTCAAGAAAACATTTTTTAATTGATACTGGAGCTGACGTATCGGTCGTTCCGGCTACATCAGCCGATCGACATGCTAAATCTGATTTATCTTTAGTCGCGGCAAATTCTTCGGTTATTCACACATTCGGTAGGAAAGTTCTCACATTGGATTTAGGACTCCGTCGTGCCTTCCCTTGGCAATTCATCATTGCGAACATACCTAGACCCATCTTAGGTGCAGATTTTCTAGCTCATTATGGTTTACTGGTCAACGTCAAAGAAAAGTCACTCATTGATCCTTTGACCTCTCTGAAATCTTCTGGACAACGCGTAACTTGTCAAAATTCAACACTTTCAGTTTTAATAAACCCAGAAGTTTCGATCGAGATTAAGAATCTTTTGCATGAACATCATTCCATCACCGTGGAAACTGGTTTCATCAAGCAAGTGACACATAAAGTTACGCACCGTATTATCACTAATGGACCATCCATCGCGTCCAGGGTACATCGTCTCTCACCCGAAAAACTGGTAGCAGCCAGAAAAGAATTTGACTTTCTTTTAAAACAGGGAATTTGCAGACCTTCAAGCAGTAGTTGGTCCTCGCCACTACACCTCGTCAAAAAGAAAAATGGCGAATGAAGGCCTTGTGGAGACTACAGGCTTTTAAACGCTCGTACTGTTCCCGACCGCTATCCCATTCCGCTTATACACGATTTTGTCTATCATTTGCAAGACTGTAAATTCTTCTCGACATTAGATCTGGCTAAAGCCTATCACCAAATCCCAATTGAACCCGAGGACATTCCCAAAACTGCTATATTTGGACTCTTCGAGTTCACGCGCATGACCTTTGGCCTATGCAATGCGGCACAATCTTTTCAGAG
The DNA here is from genome assembly GCA_963924295.1 of Dioctria rufipes. Lineage (NCBI taxonomy): Eukaryota > Metazoa > Arthropoda > Insecta > Diptera > Asilidae > Dioctria > Dioctria rufipes. Next base: position 101,493,910 of record OZ002741.1, on the reverse strand, counting down.
GTTTATTAACACGGTGCTCCAAGAATTTTCGTTCTGCTTTGTCTATCTCGACGACATTTTAATCGCTTCCCGGTCTAAATTAGAACATTTAACCCATTTGAAGAAAATTTTCACGCGGTTCGCTGAATTCGGTCTAATATTAAATGTCAACAAGTGCATGTTTTTACAATCCCGAATTAAATTCTTAGGTCATCTGGTTACAGTCGAAGGAATAAAACCTTCTCCTGATCGCGTTGCAGTTATTTCAAACATTAATAAGACACCTAAAACCGTAAAAGACCTACGTCGTTTTCTAGGCATGATAAATTTTAATCGCCGATTTCTCCCGCATGCGGCCAGTCATCAGTGTCTCCTTAACAATTATTTAACAGGTCCCAAGAAGAAGGGAGTACAGATCATCAACTGGTCTACGGAAGCCATCAAAGCCTTCGAGGAGGTAAAGTCCCAGCTGTCTCAAACAACCCTCCTGGCTTTTCCCGTCCTTTCGGCAGAACTTGCATTATACGTTGATGCATCAGACTCAGCCATAGGAGCCGCACTCCACCAAAAAGTCGAGAATCACTGGCAACCACTCGGTTTTTATTCTGTCAAATTGAACAACGCCCAGCGCAATTATAGCGCTTACGATAGAGAGCTACTCGCTGCCTATCAGGGCATCAAATATTTTCGTTACCATTTAGAAGGAAGAACTTTTACCCTGTTCTCTGATCACAAACCTCTAACATTCGCATTCAGGAAAAATCCGGACAAAGCTTCCCCAAGGCAGCTACGACATTTAGATTTTATTGGGCAATTTACTACTGACATCAGACACGTCGCAGGCAAAGATAACATCGTTACCGACACGCTGTCACGGTTAGACGAGATTCACCTTCCCAGCGTTATAGATTTCGGAGCTATTGCCGATACCCAAATTGAGGATGATGAATTAGACAAACTGGTACAAAATTCCAAATATAAATTCGAGAAATTGCCAATTTTCGGCACAAATAAGCAACTATTCTGTGAGGATTCTCATATCGGAGCCAGACCTTTCATTCCTCGCAAATTTAGAAAGCAAGTGTTCAATTCCGTCCATAATCTCGCTCACCCTGGCATTTGTACGTCAAACAAAATGGTTACCTCCCGGTATTTTTGGCCTTCTATAAATAAGGATGTAAACTCCTGGGCTCGCGCTTGTATAGCATGCCAACAGAGCAAAGTGTCAAGACATGTCAAGACAGCTCCAGGCTCTTTTCCTACATCGTCACATCGCTTCCAAGACATACATGTCGACATCATCGGTCCTATGCCCCCATCAACGGTTTCAGATACTGCCTAACGATCATAGAGAGATTCACGATCAACGTTTCCTTGGACAGATTGAAACCATGTTTTAGTGAAACAAACATCGAGATTCTTCAGGCACAGCAAGACCAAGCTAGCGACTCACAGGTAACGCTCCCACCAATAAGTGAAGGGCCGGCTAAACCAGCGCCCGAAAATTCAATCAGCAACCGGGTTACTAATTACACACGTGACCTCATAATCCCAGAAACAATAGTCTCACCTCAAATACACCTGGATACTCCACTTACCACACCACCTAACGCACGTAGCTTTCGAGGTGTTAGGTTTCTCCCAGATGGAAACACAATTGTACGACAGCAAACCACCAGAACTGGACGAACCACGCAACCTCCACGCAAATACATGTATCGCTAAACCAGCGGTTTCGCTGGCGGGAGAGTGTTGTGGCGGATTGGCGACGCGTGGCGAAACACCTTGTACGGACGCATCACAATTGTAGGGTTTACGCTAAGTTCAGCGAAAATATACTTTGTGAACTGGAAAGGTATATATATATATAGTATGCCGCGAATTTAATATGTAAAAATAAAAATAAAGAAATTTAGTTTTTAAGTCAGAATTGAACGAGAGCGATTAAAAAAAGGATTATTTTTGTTTTTAGATGTTGTTATGCTGTTCAATATTAGTATCATTATAACGTTTGATTTAAAAGCAATGTAAAGAAGAATCGACTGAAAGATTATCATTGGCGTTCTACATAATAAAGAGGATTCTACATGATACATAGTCTTTCACTAGACGGATAATTTAACTAATAAAATTTAGTGCAAAATTTTTCTTTCCTTAGAGTCTACATATCTAGTTTGCCGCAGACTTTCCCAGTCTGACTAAATCAGAAGTAACGGATTACGAATATTAAAGGCTGCCGAGGAACTTCACAGAGCTGTGCTGTTACAGAGTTGAACACGGTGTATCGTACCCGTCTTTAAGATAGTGCCAACACCATCATAATATACGATCCAACTTCGACTGTCATAGGGCCAGTGCGAAGTTGGAGCAAGAGATTATTACCGCTATAACAAGAGGCTACCACACAGTAGACTTCGCAGTTCCGAGCATCAGAAGGCTCGTATATACATAACATATCATTTCCTTTCCTTTCTTCCATAACATCAGGTAGATATCGTCGACGTTACGAGGGACTACCTATTGGTGTCACACTTCTGACACCAGGCAGGGCCTGGACGATCTGTTTCTCCAATCTGATTCCTTTACTTACTCGTCATCCACGACCAACTAATAAGTGGGGTAATCTAACTTACTCCATAAAGTAATTTTTATGACATCTGAAAATACAGTAATACAAAACGGTTTGGTTTCGATAGAATGGAGGAAGTAATCCAGTTTAAAAAGTCTCTTCGTAACCTTTCTTGGTATAATCTCAACTGTATATGCAATAGTCAAGGATTTGACAAATACGTAAAGAATCAACTTATTAAAATTAAAATTAAATCTGACCTTACACAACTTCGGCAGTTGTACATTTGCAGAAATAATTGACGTAATTCTTGGCTCCCTAGTCCCTTGACAGGACTTTTTTGAAGAAAGAGGAGTTGCTAGTTAGAAGAGTAACGTTAGTTTCTTTTGTGGGATTGTATTTCATTACTTTGACTATATCAAAAGTTGTGGCAGAAGTGTTTGCAGATACACGTCATAAATATTTCCTATATACAGATGCTGTATTCTATTTAGAAATCTTATTGAAGACGTTCTATCTAATCTAATTTTTCATTAATTCAATTTTTTACCAATTTTTTTTTTTTCTTCAGATATTTTACATTTTGATGAACCAATAAAAATACTGGAATACTTGGAAATTTAAATTTTCGTTTCACTTTTTCTGCAATGTCATCAGAATAATATGAATTTTTGTTCAACATCTTTAAGCACCTACATGGTTGACGATGCTGAAAAATGTCTCATAAAATTCGTAGAAAATTTTAAATGTAAAGAAAACGAAATTGACGACGAACACCTGAAACTTCGCGCAATTCTAATCGAGTCACTCTCACATCAAACACTTATTCAGAAACTAAAGGAATAACTGGATAATTTAGATAAATTAGAGATGCGAATAAGGATAAGTAGTTCGTTGATAAAACTTTACCTGCTTACATCAATTCTTTTCTTGGTAAATCAACCAAATCTGAAGTAATCGATTGACAATTTCGAAAAGTTTGTAAAATATTCATTTGTCATTCGGCGAGTCTTTATTGTTGTTATTTTCTCTCTATTAGTCATCTTTATCTCCAGATAATTGCAAAAATTCTCATACCATTAAGTTGATCAGTTCTTCAGTTTTACATCGAACTCATATACATTTAGATTCAGACGAAACTGATTCTGTACTGCAGAAATATTGGGATCAAATGTAAATACTGTAAATATTGCAAAATATACACGAGAAGAATTTTAGAAACTATACTATGCACTCATTGCATATGTATATCCTCAGTATATTCTGCCCGCTTATTTTAAAAATGCAATCATATTTAGAGGACACGAACCAAATAGAAGTTTTCATGACCATGATATTATCTTCTAGTTGAATGATTACGCGCTTTGTATGTCAGAACCATCTAACTATTTCAGTTATCAAAATTGTGATAATTTAAATTGATTATTCTTAATAGTCTTAGTTGAATATTGATTGCTATTTTAAGTATAAATAGTTTTGCTATTCAGGAGTATACACTAAAAGCTGGTGACAAAAATAGATTCGTAATTCATTTCAATCTTGTAATTCTCTCTTAACATAGTTGATAATTGACTCAAGTCTTCCTGGCTTCCAGTAATGGAGGGCGCAAAGGCTTACAACCAAATCAATTGAAAAACACGATTTTATCAGGGCTACTTTTTTGTGTGGCAGCTGGAAATGATATTTGATGTTCAACGGTAAAAATGGCAGACACTTTGATTATCTTCTAAGCATTATCACCAGATTTAATTTTTACCTTCCTTTACAATTTACTCGAAATTTTATTATCCTTCAAGATTTTTATACATTTCGTACCTAATTCATACCTGCTCAATTTTCTGAACATATCACTTAAAACAATGAACTTTTGTCACATTTAAGACCAACTAGACATTTGTTACAATCTGAAAAATATGTTGATCAAGAATAAAAGGATTTAATCTTATAGCAGAGCAGAGAACAATTAATACCCTAGGTAGATAGCCTTTACGATACTACGGCATTTCGTGATCATTTCACCTATGAATTGAATGGGTGATGAAAACGTTATTTTTGGGAACTCTGTCAAAACAACAGTTAAAAAAGTCACTGAATAGAATCTTGATATCCTATAAAATGAACATTGAACACTCGAAGTTCTGTAAAATTATGTGCGACGGAGCATAAGGTGGGGCTCTGTAGAAAGTTTTTCATCGTTTTTGAGGTATAGAATTCTTTCGATTTTTAGAAAATCTTCAAAGTAGTTCAGTTTCCTTGATTTAAGCAAAATCACTTATTCTACTAGGTACTGCAGTTGTATGCATTTGCAATCTTTTAGAATTTTTCCGGCTCTGGCTGTCGATTAAAAAAAGCTTTGAACGATTTTAGCACTCCGGTAATATATTCTCTAAGGTTCTTATATAGTTGTTGTAGGTCGTGTATAAACTATCAATAAGCTTACAAATATTGATGGTTTATCGCTAACCGTTTTGTATTACTGTATTTTCAGATGTCATAAAAATTACTTCAATAATCTCCTTATTTTGTACACATCCGTCCTTGCGTCTATGAACATTTGCCAATTCAATAATCGCCTCTGGAACGCGGCTCTTAATTTCAAGAGATATTAATCCCGAAGAACAAATTTAAAAATTTCGATTACATTCCAATCAAATCAGCATTTTTCTCATATTCCTTAGGTAGATTTGTACAAAACCATTTTAATACGATTTCATTTTTCAAGGAAAAAGTTAATTCAACGGCTTTCCACGTTTTAATAGACAATCTGATGGTTTGTTAGAATGTCTTCTCCTCACGTGATAATCACTTTGTTAGCTCTAAAAATATAAAAATACAATTGAAACAATATTTCAATAAGTCTTTCCGTAAATATTTCCAACTACCTACGAATAAAATGACAAACTAAAATGTCAAGCTGAAACGTCAAAATATACGACACCAAAACCCTCGAGAATACTTCACAAGCCATGAAACAGCTCCCTCCCTACCACATGCGAGGCCTAACGGAGTCCTTACATTCTAAAATATTTGCAGTGTTCTTATGTAAAACAGACAAAAGTTTGATTTGAATAGCTCCTCCGCCCTAAACTACTATTCATACAGAAAAATGGTGTTCTGATAATCTTAAGCTTGCTTTCTTATCTCCAGAACCGAAAAAAAATTTTCATACCTTTCCTAACAAAATTATTTAAAAAAATTAATCTTAACCAAATGACTACGATTTCTCAAACAAAAATTCTCAGCTGAGTAATCATTGTAATGTCGCTGTGCCGTCATGGCATGCCGTGGGCTGATGATATCGAATGTAGCTGCCTACAGATTCGGACTACGGCTGCACATACACACATGCAATTATCATTGAGCTGAGACAAAACCCTCGAGAATACTTCCCAAGCCATGAAACAGAAATCTATATGTGTGCGTTCGGAGTCCGTTTTCTAAAATGTTCTATATTGATACTTATGGAAAAGTGCTAAACATTGGCTTTATGTATGCCACAGAGCCTAAACTACTATCCATACAGGAAAATAGTCTTCTAGTAATTTACAGCTTGATTCCTTATCTTCCCAAAGGCTACACTTCCTATATACCTTACTTAAAAAAAAAAATAGTTTTGATTACAAAGTAACCTTACCATTTAACGCTCAATACCTCTCAGCTCAATGATAATTGCATGTGTGTATGTGCAGCCGTAGTCCGAATCTGTAGGCAGCTACATTCGATATCATCAGCCCACGGCATGCCATGACGGCACAGCGACATTACAATGATTACTCAGCTGAGAATTTTTGTTTGAGAAATCGTAGTCATTTGGTTAAGATTAATTTTTTTAAATAATTTTGTTAGGAAAGGTATGAAAATTTTTTTTCGGTTCTGGAGATAAGAAAGCAAGCTTAAGATTATCAGAACACCATTTTTCTGTATGAATAGTAGTTTAGGGCGGAGGAGCTATTCAAATCAAACTTTTGTCTGTTTTACATAAGAACACTGCAAATATTTTAGAATGTAAGGACTCCGTTAGGCCTCGCATGTGGTAGGGAGGGAGCTGTTTCATGGCTTGTGAAGTATTCTCGAGGGTTTTGGCTGAGAGGTATTGAGCGTTAAATGGTAAGGTTACTTTGTAATCAAAACTATTTTTTTTTTTAAGTAAGGTATATAGGAAGTGTAGCCTTTGGGAAGATAAGGAATCAAGCTGTAAATTACTAGAAGACTATTTTCCTGTATGGATAGTAGTTTAGGCTCTGTGGCATACATAAAGCCAATGTTTAGCACTTTTCCATAAGTATCAATATAGAACATTTTAGAAAACGGACTCCGAACGCACACATATAGATTTCTGTTTCATGGCTTGGGAAGTATTCTCGAGGGTTTTGACGACACCCTCTTCTCTCACAGCACACCAACACTATTAACCAAGAAACGAATGAGATATAAACCTTTGTAAAATAGGCAAAGTTATTTTAAAAATAAATTATTTTTATTATTTTGCTCAGTAAGGTATCTAAATTTTTTACCATTGGATAGATAACAAAATTATCTTAGACTAGTAGAAACCTATTTTACCATAAGATTAATAGTCTTGGCGGTATAGCATGTTAAAGACAATTTATTTAAATTTTGATAGAGGACTCTAATGCAATTATATGGGACAGAATGGAACTGAGGAGACCGCCTTGCCTAGTATTTGTGTAAGTGCGCTTGGCTGCTTCACGGCTTGTTATTAGTCCCGGGGGTTTTGGTATATCTGACAACTTTTCTGTGCGAAATATATGTCTGGATATATAAATCGCTGCGGAAAAATGTTTCCACTTCATATTAGCGCCATCTGCATTCCATGATCTAAACATTAATTTTTTCTTCCGAACAGCATACTACTTTACGATATCGCAAACCGAAATTTTCGTGGTACTTTTCGCCCACATTTCTTTTACATAGATTTTGTATAAGAAACGAAATTCTCGCTTGAACAGCGTACTAGGCTTAAACAGGTCCTAAAACCCAAAACTGTCGCTCCCACAGCAAAATGAAGTTAAAGGAAATTGCGGCCAAATAAGGGTTTTCCAATAAGAGGTGTTATTTTAATTAGCCCGCTATTTCGCTAGATGTCACTTTTGAAGCTGTCATTTTTTGACATTTGACAAGTAGAAACTACGCCATTAACAAAAATGGAACGATACACGATTCAACAATGCATTAAAATTATTAAAATTCACTATAAAAATGGTGACAATGTGGCAGAGACGGTTCGTAAAACTCGAACATTTTTGGGTCGTCGTGAAGCACCTTGTCGGACCGCAATACAGAAATTGGTAGAAAAATTCGAGCTGTCGGGACAAGTTAGTGATGTGAAGAATAAAACCCGTGCACGTCGCTCAAGAACAACCGAGAATATTGCTGCTGTAGCCGAAAGTGTTGAAGAAAACCCAGGTTTGTCCATTCCTCGTCGTTCTTTGGAATTAGGCATTCCACAAACGTCATTACACCGTATTTTGCATATAGATTAGGGTCTTAAGGCTTATAAAGTTCAGTTAACACAAGAACTCAAGCCGGCCGATCATCAACAACGTCGAGTCTTTGCTGATTGGGTCCTTGAAATGCATGAAAATGATCCGGAATTCCATCGAAAACTCATCTTGAGTGATGAGGCCCATTTCCACCTCGATGGCTTCATCAACAAGCAAAATTTTCGCATCTGGGGCTCGGAAAACCCAAGAGTTATTGTTGAAAAGCCTCTCTATCCTCAACGTGTGACTGTCTGGTGCGGTTTATGGTAACGCGGGGTCATTGGACCTTTTCTTTCTAAAGCCTAGTACGCTGTTCAAGCGAAAATTTCACTTGCATTCTAGGCATATAATTCTACACGGAAAGAAGTTGTGGAGAAATTGTAAAATCACCAATTAATTAACATTAAACTGACTGAAATCACAAATTACATATATGTGCCAAAGCGAAAAACATCAAAGGGAATAGCTGTCAACTTTTCCGTGTGAAATATATGTCCAGGGGCTGGATTCTGATAAAATTAAAATGACAAATGACAATGACAAAATGACTTCGAAGGAAAGACAATGTCACTATGCCATAATTTGGAAGTCTGATTGTTGGGTGACATGACATGCATCTTAAATTATAGCAGTGACAATTTGACAATTGCGCTGTGATTGAATATGTTCCGAACAACAAAGTAATTGAGCACATCTTATTGCGAAGGCGTAGCCAAAGAAGGAGGCAGTACGTAAAATAATTGCCGAAATGTTATAACGAGTAACTTATCCTTTTGCAGTTTGCTGCTAAAATCGATTTTTTTTTTCAATAATACAATGCATAATAATATTATAAATACAAATATTTATTATTTTTATACTTTACATCATTGATAATAGTGATATTACTTGTTGCTATGACAATAGGTTTGTCTGTTTACTCGAAAGGTTTTACCCGGTGTTTACTCGTCTGTTTACTTTTAAAAATCGAGTAAATTTATTCGTTTCCCCTCTTGCACAAAGTTGCACATTTTTACTCATGATTAAGAAGATGTGTAAAGGCTGAACCACAATAGAAGTAAATAACTTTACGAAATTAAACGAGACTGAGGTTTACTTACAAAAAATTGATACTTTTAGCCTAAATTTATATCACATTCCGTAAGAGTTATTATCTTGATATTTAATGTTTTCAATTTTGAAAAGTGTTAAAAGTGAAAAAATTAACAAATGGAAGTTGATGTAATTGAAGATTTGTGCTTTCTATTAATTTGCAGTGCCCGAATGACATTTTATGTGTTAAATTTTAAAAAGTGTTAAAAGTGAAAAAATTAACAATTGGAAGTTGATTTAATTGAAGATTTGTGCTTTCTATTAATTCACAGTACCATTTTTATTCCATTTTAAGTTTTACATTGCACTTTTAATCATTTAGTTATAATTTAACTGTTTGACACTTCATTTTCTTACGGAATGAGCGATTCTTACCGCACCTTTACTGACTGCAATTTGACTTTTAAATTTAACGAAAGTTCCCCTCATTCGAGTTAAAGTTAATTTGTGTACGCCTGTTAAATTAAAGAGCGCGTTCGCTTTACGTAAGTAAATGTACTTACGTTTACTTCTATTGTGGTTCAGCCTTAACTTCGATATGCAATCAGCTGACTGTCAAAAGTATTAAATTTGACGTTAACACGCTTGTTGTGATATGAAGTGAAAATTAATTTGATTTGTGATTGGAATACAACTGTCGCTTGTACTATCACTGCTACTCGAATCCGCCAGAATGGCTATAAGCGACCTTTTAAGCACAAATTTTTCCATTTTTTAATTAAATTAGAGAAAGATGTTTTACTTAATCATAATTATTATTTTCAAACCTTGTTTTGCATAGAAAACTTATTTGACACACGGTAAGCTCAACAAAATTTACTCGAAAAGTGTCAGGTAACTTTTCTTTAGTTATCCCCTCTACCGCATAAAAGTTTTTACTTGATTTTTACGCAAAGATTTTTACTCAAAAGTAAACAGACAGACCTAATATATATATATCACTTGAATATGACAAAAGTCACAGCGGCAAGGAATAAGTGACTTCGGTTGCAAAAATTGTCATGGAAAAAAGTCATTTGTCATGTCACCCAGTTTTTTAGGAATCGGCATTTCGAAAATAAATCATATTTTAACGCCAAATGTCACTTTTTATGGATGAAGTCATGGTGTAAGAATCGCATTTTCGGAAAAAAGTCACGAAGTCATTGTCATTTGTCATTATTTTCTGATCAATCCAGCCACAGATATATAAATCGCTGCGAAAAATTGTCTCCACTTCATATTAACGCCATCTGCATTCCATCATTTAAACATTGATTTTTTCTTCTCAAACCGAAATTTTTGGGACTTTTCCTCAAATATTTATTTACATAGATTTTGTATAAGAAACGAAATTTTCGCTTGAACTGCGTACTAGGGTTAATAGTTTAAAAAAAATAGCATGTGAAACAAATTTATGGAAATTATAACGTTTGAGCAAAATACAAGCAACTTTTATATAAAATCTCCTGCAGTAAGACAAGGCAAGAAGACTGTGGATGTCGTCTGCTGACCGGCCCGCTGCTCTCTTTTTTCGACTTTGTTCATGGCTTGTATATTCCGGGGGCTACGGCTATGGACACTTTCTACTCAAAATGTAACTCTTTCTGCGTTTTTTTGCACTCTTTCTTGAACATATCCAGTGCAAATGGCTTAAGGCTTAATAATTACTCTGAAATATAAAGTATAAATATTGTGCTAACTTGTTAAGTATGGTATATAGTAGTAACTACTCAGCAAAAAATTTGGCGAGGTTTTGCCAAAAGTAAGGAATGAGCAATAATTGTGGAAAGAACAGCATTATTACAATACAGTGTGTATATGATTGCCTTTCTTTCAATTATTGCCTATTTCTTGCTTTTAGCAAGCCTCGTTCAAATTTGCATGACTTTTTCTATAAAATTCGCTTTTGTTAAATTTCTCATTTTACAATTTATTACAATTGCTGACGTATTTTATTTTCCACGATAGCGGACTTATAATTGTAATAAAATTATAATAACATATTATGATTGGTAAATTAAAAGTGATTTAGTCAACCCTCGCAGTTGCAGTTTATAAAATATATATACTTGCCTTTGGTGATTAATAGGCGAATTACTTGTAAGTTACCTTTTTAAGACCGGAACACAATGTGGCACGGTAGCTCGTAGCTGGTGCGGTACAAGGTATATAGAAGAAACAAGGTATGCCCATTAAAATTTTGACATATCACAGCTGATCAAACAGCTGATAGTCTGTGACGTACTTCAGTGAATGAATAAAAAAGAAAAAGGAAATCTGACAGTGGCAGTACAAGCGCAACGAATTTTGACACATTACAGCTGATGCCCTGTGACGTACGTGCGGTAGCTGGTGCTGTAGCTTGCACTGGGGCGCGTCATATAGCTAGCATTGGTTACAATGATGCAGCTTGTAGCCAATGGTACGGACGGTGAAATACCTCATTATTTACTTTTACTTTGATCTATGGAATTTGAAAATATTATTTAATATGGAAGAATTACAAGAAATTGCCTTTTTAGTATGTGTAGTGCAATTGTGCTTTTTCACTTATAAATATTTAAAGATAAAAAACGCAGAAAGTGACGGGTTAGACGTCTATATCAACAGAGGATGAGTTCAGGATTCTACGAAAAAACATTTAAATATATAAAGGAGAATGATGACGAACTTTTCAATAAAAATGTTAATTTCCAACGACTGTCAGATTTGGCGCGCTCCAAAGATTAAAATTTTGCAAAAATGAGCTACTGCGCCAGCGCCAGCTACACATTGGAACGCCATCCGTGCTTTCAAATTTTGACAGGTCTGGCTACCGCTCCACATTGTGTTCCGGCCTTTAAGCTTGCTCTCTTATGTCCATTTAGTCCGCCGCCTAAACTACAAACGATCCTTTGGCAATACCCATTTCGAGGGTTATGGCTGATTTACATTACTCGAACATGCGATTTTACTGACAAAGTGAGTGAGAGGGGCATATTACTTTGCACTATTAGAAGAAAAGGAAGAGATGATCGACTGTCAAAATATTATTTCCCACTCTTTTATAGCGAAGTGTCGCTTGTGACATTTCATCAAATTGTCAATTGCAAACATAGTCAGATGTCAAAAATAGTTCACTATTCAAATTCAAAGTTTATTTATTACAAACGCCGGAATATGCGCCACGCAAACAAGCGTTGGGTATAGCGACTATTTAGGGTGAAGTTCCGCTTAACAATATGTTTGGATATGCAGGGGAATTAAGGTAATTACTGTACATAGCCATACACAGTATTTCAGATTTTATTGTTATTATATATGTTTTTATTTTGAAATTGGGTCTAGTACACAAGGTACAGGTGAATTTACCATGGAAAACAGTCGTTACTCACCGTGTCTTCCTGATGTTCAAAATCAAATTATTGGTGGACACCAAGAATTATAAGGAATAACTACAGAGAAAACAAAAACAAGAAAAATTAATGGATGAAGAAATTTCTAGTTAATATGTTTGACAATTTCACATGTATTTAGTTGTATTTAAAAAACAATAATAAATAAAAGCAGATAGTTTTCGTTTTCGAATTCAGTTTTAAATAAATATAAATTCTATTTCCTTATTTACAGCTTTCTAAAAATTACACACCAATTATATATATATATATATAGACCAATTTCCATGATACACAATTTACAAGCTTTTTATGGCCAGCAAATGGATCTTCCTTTTTAATTTGCCTTTGCTGTCCTCTCTTCTGCTGGTAAGCATTTCACACAACTACTCAAGAATATTTTGACCAAGTTGCTAATTTTAATCCATCTGGAGACAAATTTGCAGTACCACAACTCATAACAGGGATCATTTAGTACTTGCTTGAAGTCTTTCCTTACTTGAGACCTTGATATAATCCATTTCTCCTCTCAATTAGCTCTTTGATAGATCTTGATTATTAGAACACATCATGTAGGACGAGTTTTTGCCATCAATTAAAGGCTGCAGTTCCTGCAAATATTTATTAAAAGATGTCGAAACTTTATGCGTAGAAGTATATGTATATATTTACCTTTAAGTCATGATCCGCTTTAGTCCAATCACCTGAAAGCACATATGTACATAAATTTCATAGGAGCAGGATGCTCCAGATAGCATCCAGATAGTTGAATTCAGTCGTATAATATCTTGGTTAGTTTTTCTTATTTGTATTTCCACTTTCGATTGTGTTCTTGGAGTATGAGAACGCTTCCGTTGCCAATTGATCCAACTAAAAATTGCTCTCCAAGTACTATTTAAGACTAGTACACCAGCCAGTAGGATATACAAGAAGTACGTCTCTCAAATAAGGCCATTATCTATTTCACTATTTGCACTGTTTCACTGAAAATATATATTTGGAAAATTGAACACTTTATAGGATGTCTATAATTTAATGCAATATTTATTTGAATGAAGTACTTACATCCATCAGGATAACTTTGACACATTCCAGCTGATGTGCTGTGACTTTCTTCAAATATTTTTAATTTGTGTGCGTGTAAACAATTATATTCGTACACGCTTGTAGTTATATGTATGAGTTTACTGCCATAATAGCAAAATTTACTGCCATAAAATATACTTCTGGCTAGAACTTTTTATGGCTAATTATGGCAGTAAAAATTTCCCCTTCGTCGGGGAATTTGACATTTAACTCAGTAAAATTTTGCTGGATTATGTTTTGTCCTTATCGTTCTAAAGTATTTTCAGATAAGGGGAAACTACTTACTCTGTTTTCTAGCAATGTTCGAGTAATGTAAATCAGCCATTATGGCTGATTTACATTACTCGAACATTGCTAGAAAACAGAGTAAGTAGTTTCCCCTTATCTGAAAATACTTTAGAACGATTATATTATGGCTGATTTACATTGATGATATTATGGCTGATTTACATTACTCGAACATTGCTAGAAAACAGAGTAAGTAGTTTCCCCTTATCTGAAAATACTTTAGAACGATAAGGACAAAACATAATCCAGCAAAATTTTACTGAGTTAAATGTCAAATTCCCCGACGAAGGGGAAATTTTTACTGCCATAATTAGCCATAAAAAGTTCTAGCCAGAAGTATATTTTATGGCAGTAAATTTTGCTATTATGGCAGTAAACTCATACATATAACTACAAGCGTGTACGAATATAATTGTTTACACGCACACAAATTAAAAATATTTGAAGAAAGTCACAGCACATCAGCTGGAATGTGTCAAAGTTATCCTGATGGATGTAAGTATCCTATAAATTATGTATGTGCTTTCAGGTGATTGGACTAAAGCGGATCATGACTTAAAGGTAAATATATACATATACTTCTACGCACAAAGTTTCGACATCTTTTAATAAATATTTGCAGGAACTGCAGCCTTTAATTGATGGCAAAAACTCGTCCTACATGATGTGTTCTAATAATCAAGATCTATCAAAGAGCTAATTGAGAGGAGAAATGGATTATATCAAGGTCTCAGGTAAGGAAAGACTTCAAGCAAGTACTAAATTACTATGTTTCCATGCAGAGTTCAATCCGAATTGGATCCGAATTAGCGCTCATGGAAACGAGAATTGAGTTGAGTTTCGTTCAATCCATATTAACTCCACGAAACCAGTCGGGTTGAGTTGGGTTTTGTGTAAGTATTAGTTAGAGTAGTGCGGATGGGTGGTTTATTCAATACAAATCCAGAAACTTTGTATGAAATATATTATATGTCAACTCAATTCAAGCCGTACATGGAAACAGCATCGAGTTAGCTCAGCCAGCAAAAATTAACGCTAACTCAATCCTAACTCAATTCTGGCTCATGGAAACATAGTAAATGATCCCTGTTATGAGTTGTGGTACTGCAAATTTGTCTCCAGATGGATTAAAATTAGCAACTTGGTGGTGTGCATGAAAGTTTCGTTGCCAGAGAACAACAAAGGACAACAAAGGCAAATTAAAAAGGAAGATCTATTTGCTGGCCATACAAAGCTTGTAAATTGTGTATCATGGAATCTGGTCTATATATATATATGTATATAATTGGTGTGTAATTTTTAGAAAGCTGTAAATAAAGAAATAAAATTTATATTTATTTAAAACTGAATTCGAAAACGAAAACTATCTGCTTTTATTAGTTATTGTTTTTTAAATACAACTAAATACATGTGAAATTGTCAAACAAATTAACTAGAAATTTCTTCATCCATTAATTTTTCTTCTTTTTTTTTCTCTGTAGTTATTCCTCATAATTCTTGGTGTCCACCAATAATTTGATTTTGAACATCAGGAAGACACGGTGAGTAACGACTGTTTTCCATGGTAAATTCACCTGTACCTTGTGTACTAGACCCAATTTCAAAATAAAAACATATATAATAACAAAAAAATCTGAAATACTGTGCATGGCTATGTACAGTAATTACCTTAATTCCCCTGCATATCCAAACATATTGTTAAGCGGAACTTCACCATAAATAGTCGCTATACCCATCGCTTGTTTGCGTGGCGCATATTCCGGCGTTTGTAATAAATAAACTTTGAATTTGAATAGTGAACTATTTTTGACGTCTGACTATGTTTGCAATTGACAATTTGATGAAATGTTACAAGCGACACTTCGCTATAAAAGAGTGGGAAATAATATTTTGACAGTCGATCACCTCTTCCTTTTCTTTTAATAGTGCAAAGTAATATGCCCCTCTCACTCACTTTGTCAGTAAAATCGCATGTTCGAGTAATGTAAATCAGCCATAACTTGTGAGTTGTTTCATATTTTTAGATTAGTTGCTACCGGACGGTTTCGGTGCCATTGAAATAAATATTATTATAATTATTATTATTGTACTAATCGTCAGTTCTACTGACTCGTGTAATTCCTACGTCAATGTAACTCCCTAGTTAGTTTCTTAATCGTAGATGTTGACGAAAAGTTGTACTTTTCATCACTTGGAGTGAAGAAGAAGAAGTTTATATCCGTCATCTTTGATTTTCTTGTTGTCCGCACAGCTGTTCTGGGATCCGTATAATATTTATTGATTCTTCACTACTAGATAGTTTTCAATTATATTTATATTCGCTTTTCTGAACGTCGAAAATGTGTACTAAGAATAAATATACTTTTTGTGTGGTTCGCAATGTCGGTAATCTCTAAAGAAAAGTGCAGACATGTAGACAAGTTTTTTTTCCATAAAGCGAACGTCGCCGTCGTTTATTGCTATTTAATTATTATTGTAATGTGAAATTTGTATTTATAATAATTGCATAGATGTTATTTGAATAATATCAAGTGCGAAATCGAATAATTTATTATATTGCATGTCATTTTTGTAAAGGGCGGAGAAGTGCAAGGGCAAAATAAAAAAAAATGTCGAGTCGCAATCGAACTATTTTAAATGTCAACTTGGATGCTGCAATGGCAAATGATCCCCTACGAGAGTTGTTTGAAGCATGCAAAACTGGCGATATTGTTAAAGTGAAGAAACTAATAACTCCTCAGACAGTAAATGCACGTGATACTGCAGGAAGGAAATCAACCCCTTTACATTTTGCAGCAGGTAAGTGAACGGAGTGATGTCATAAACATGATCTTATTAGATATTTTGTACAATATAAACTTGTTTAGACAATTGCTTCCTATTTTTATTTAGTTATTCCATAATTACAAATAATTACACAAAAATCTGTCTCTGGTATTTGAATTTATCCGCTGGCTTGTCAAGTCTAAGAATTTTTATGTAGGTTTATGTTTAATAGGTTTACATCTCTTTTCGCCGTCATGGCAATCTAGAATCTATATTATTTTTGCTACTAATGTTTATTGTTTATTTTGCTATTTTTATACATACGCTATCTTATTAACTATTTAATGTCGTAGTACACAGCGTTATACGTTGACTTGTGCAGGGGTTATATTATAAAATGCTGATTTGATTTGATTTTTGCAACAAGATATGGTACCTACCATAAAAATCTGAGTCATTTTTTCCAGTGCAAGTTTATTTGTGTATTATGAATCAGCCTAAATGCTATAATACAAAAACGTTGGGGGCAATAAAGTGTCAAAATAAATACATCAGATACATTTATTTAGAACAACAATAACAACAATGTTTCAGAAATTGGGTCTACTGTTTATTCTAAATAAACTACAATTATTCGTATTATTTAACTGAAATATTTCATTGTCGATGTAGATATATCCCAGGATTAATAAGATTATTGTGAAATTCTATTTTTTTTTCTTATACTTCAGATAAAATATCATTGTGTTCATATATCAAGCTTGTCAAATAAAATAAAATCAAAAAGTACCCGTTTCTTCAATATCCCTGTTAGGCACCGCATAATGTTGGACATTACGAGACTAATGAGCGTATAGATTAGCAAATCAGCAAAATAAACATTAAAATCATCATAGCGATTGAAAATATAGAACTGATTAAAAAATGTTCTGGGCAATGTCAATGGTTGGAAACCACCCCAAACACTCCCTTATAGGTAATCAATAAAGT
The DNA here is from genome assembly GCA_963924295.1 of Dioctria rufipes. NCBI lineage: Eukaryota > Metazoa > Arthropoda > Insecta > Diptera > Asilidae > Dioctria > Dioctria rufipes. The sequence goes on along the minus strand of OZ002741.1, from coordinate 101,476,280 downwards.
AATTCTAATAGTTAATTGTTTTATGCTATTCTGTGTAAGCACTATTACCGAATAATTTTCCTGCTTTTTTCTTCCCACCAGTAATACGTACCCGTGGATATACCAGTTTTCAATTGTCCATTCTTCTCCGTTAAAAATGTCTGCTTGCACGCAGGTCAAGCCTATCTTGGCCTTATTGATAAATAAATTCAAATATTTTTAGTCAAAATTTCATATCTCCAAAAATTTACTTTGCACTACTTACGAAGTTGTGACCTTTTAACCGAAATAATATTCAGATTTTTTGGAGTTATGCTTGTTGGACCTATCATTTGGAAGAGAGTTGCAGTTACATATGTATGTAGTTAGTACAGGAGCACAGAATTATTTTTTCAAGCGCTTTGATATACATAACTCTAAAACGCCATTTTTGGAGATTATGTACCTACTTTTGACTAAACACTATAGATATTGATTGCATTTGAGCTAAGGCTCTTTTGCATGTAATTACTCGTAATACACATTCATCAATCCATCAAATTAACAATAAAATACTTAGGCTACTACTACAATCAACCCAAACTATTGCAAAAATTGACTGAAAAGCAGGTAATATAATACAAAAGTTCATTACTTAAATGAGAAAAAAAGAAAAGAAAAATACAAGAAAAGGAATAGGAAAAGAAAAAATATGAAAGAATGAATCGTGCTAAAGTTACATCACAATAAAATCAAGTGAAATTTTAAAAATGATTTTTTAAAACTGTTTAAGGTTGCTGAACGTTTAACGTTAGTAGGCAATGTGGGCAAATTTTGACACCGTAAACGAAAATAGATCTTGTACTTTGAATTCAGTTAAGGTGAAAATCTAATGAACGCGGCCGGCGTCGCGTCGCTTAGACAGTTCAATAGAATAGACGTGTTTAAGTTCGTGCTGGCGAAATAGTTGCCACGCTTGCTGAATTCGACGCGAAAGTAGAGCAATGTTCTACTTTTAACGCGCGGGAGACGCTTTGACAGTTCTTTTGATTAATTTTAAACTGTTTATATGCTTGGTAAGCTGCAAATGCAAGAACTGCCACATCTAATAACTCTGAAATATCCACTATTCAAATTTTAAATAATAACTCAAGCTTGTCTATCACTTTTTCTTTTTACAAATAAATCTTAACATTTACTCCGAGGTATAACTAGTTGAAGGCTACGAGCTGATCGAAGTTGACGTAGTTTCCCACGTAAATAATGTGGTACATAACTCTTAAATATATTGAAAGCCATAAGGGCATTCTGATATTTCAAATTATTATCTAATGTACAGTCCAGGATGCGAAGGGAATGTTCAGATGGCTAAATCGATTTATATTGAAGACATACCGCGATCATGAATTGTATGTAACTTTTCTCGACTAAATAACACCAGATGTAACACATATAAAATAATGGGTATAATTAAGGCTTTAACCAGACACATTCTAATGTCCTGGAGAGTATATTTCGCATAAACCTATACCTGACGGAGATTACCATATATTTATCTCACGACTTTGCCAATATGCAGCTCCCAACTTAAAGTTTAACTAAGTAATGCGCCCAAACTATTTACGGATTGAGAATAAGGAATAACAGCATTACCAAGGTAAAAATTGTTAAGATCGATCGAATTAACTTGTTTGATATTAAAAATCATTACATGAGATTTAGCTGCATTTAATCTGAGCTTACAAACCTGGTGTTGCACTTCTGTTATAAAAAATGTCCCATAGAACATTTTCAGTGATGCACTGCTAGAAAAGTGCAACACTGGTGTTGCACTGAAGTCCCATCGAAATATACATTAATATCGTACTCATCGTAGCTTGTATTAACAAGAACGATACGAGGACGCGTCGCTTTAACTTCTGGCAAGGAAACGTAAAAGATTCACGACGTATAGTCTTCCTAAACTGTCCAGCAGCGTCACTTGGTGGGTATTTCATTCGTACGAGTTGTTTTTGATGCATCATGTAGATCAAAATCTGGACTAAGCCTAAATGATTTACTTTAATGCGGACCTAAGTTTCAACAAGATCTCACATAGATCATTTTACAATAAAGGAAACGTCCCTATGTCTACACTGCTGACACCGAGAAGATGTTCAAACGATTCAACCTAAAAGAATCTGAAAGAAATTATCAAAGGATACTGTGACAACAATATCCAACAGAGCCCTTTCGCATGTTTAAATTAAATACAATTACCTATGGTACAATTCCTGCCACATATCTTGCAGTAAGGACTTTGAATCAATTAGCTAAAGATAAAGGGAACAATTATCCAATAGCAAAAGGAATACCTTCTACTGACTTCTACGTGTATGATATGCTCACTGGTGCTGACAGTAGATCAGAAACCTTACAACTACAAGAAGAGATAATTGCTTACTACGCGCTGGTTGTTTCAACCGATTTAAGTTTAAGGCGCATGGAGCCAACAACATAACAAAACGAACACTACTATCCAAAATTGCATCTATTTTTGATCCTCTGGATTAGCAGTCAATGTGCAAGGAATAGCACAGAATAAACAAACTGTGGCAAAGACTCGCCCTTAGAAGTAACGAAAGCTTGCCAATATTATGAAAAGGAGCTGGGCGAATTGGAGATTTCACTCTTACTCGATGCATAAACAATTGTCAAAGCAATGAGAGTCAGCTTCACGGGTTTTGTGATGCTTCTGTAAAGGGTTGCACTGCTGTTGTATACACTCGGACTACAGACTGTGATTTGAAAATTCACGTTACAATTCTCACACCCAAAACTAATGTAGTCTCCTTAAAAGAAAAGATTTCTCTCCCACGGTTAGAGCTCTGTGGAGCCTCATTATTAGCAAATCTACTAAAATCAGTAATAAATACATTGTACCTACAGCCAGCCGAAATACCAACAGGGTAGCCGACATACAAAGCCAGTTCCCAAAATTATTTAGAGATATGTTCTGTCTCGTGATAATTCCGCAGATGCAGCAATATTTGGAGAGGACCACATCGGTTATTTCAAACTCCTGATGCATGGCCACAACAGAAACTAGGTCTTCAAACTGATGAAGAAACCAAGAGGCATTTCGAAGTACTAACTAGCAAGGCATCCGATTCAGAAATATTTAAATATTCTACTTTTACTCGACAATTGGGTCATCGCATACTACAGACGATATATTGAAAATTGTCGTCAGTCAATGCCGCTGAGAAGATCAGGATATCTAACATCTAAAGAGCTAAATCAAACAAAATTTGGTATAGTGAGTTGTGCAAAAAGAAGTATTCATTGAGGATTCGAACATCCTTAAAAGAAACGAAGCCTTGATGAATTCAAGCAAGCTTCTTTCTGTTGATCCATTCCTGGATAATGAAAGGATAATTGATCACGTACATCAACAAACATTGCACGGAAGAGCTCACCGTAAACTATTTCAGACCACAATACTGGGCAATTAATGCAAAGCGCACGGTACAATCGAAAATTCATCAATGTATCACCTGTCTAAGGCACCCTCAAGTGTCCCCCCCCCAACAACTCATTGTATTAATTTATGCAAGGTTAGCTTAGATCTTTTATATTTATGTTCTTTCTTCTCAGAGCCTATAACAATGTTCCTCTAGACAACTAAAATTTTATACTGCTTAATAACACCTTTTATTTTGTATTTTCCATAAATTAAGAATCTGCCAATGTAAATCTTGTAATATCGAGATACCCAACGTTCTAGGACGTGGCCTTGTGGCCGGGGTTGAAAATAAATGAGTTTTCTATTCTATTCTAACTTATGGGAATCTGCCAGCACTACAATTACTTGGAAGCCGCTTTCAAGATTATCTTCACTCAAAAAATTTTAAGTCTTATACATCTCGAAACCAATAAATCTCACCTTCACCCTTTTTTGCAGTTTTCAACACATTGTTGAAGACTTGTACACAATCCAATAATCCCTCAACTGTGGTTGATTCCGTCTTTAAATTCCAAAAACAATCCAGAGGGTTCCCACTTGGATACATTTGTGTCCATGTGGATACATTTTTCCCCAAAAAGAGTAGAGAGATACATAATCTTAATATAGAGTATATTGACTCTTGGAGCTTTTATAAAATTATTTCCATATGAATTGTGATATCGTGACATCACAGAACAACTAAATTTAGAAATACCTTGTTAGTATGACAAGCATGCCTTACTACTACTCACATTGCACCAAACTTTAGAATAACAAGGAAAAAGCTAGAATTGATCTAAGACCAATTCTTACGATACCCCCTAGAGTATGTGAAAGTATGATGTTAAAGTGGTTTTTCGCATTTAATTCTAAAACGGTTCGTCCTATAAGGAAGTAAGAAAATCTATACATATTAATAAATTTGACAATAAGTTACTGAAATTGTCTGTAAAATTAAAGTTTTGAATATTTTAGAAGTTTTTTTTTTATAAAATGTTTACAATAGTTAATTTCAATAACGTAAAAAGATGTACTTTCATGTTCAATTGAAGATGTAAACAGAAACAAGAAAATGTTTTCTATGCCATAAATGTATTAATATCATAACGATTTAGTAGCAGTAGGATATTTAAATAGTATACGATTAATCTTTTCGTTTTTTTTTTTCGATTTACTGCATTTAAATTAGTTTTCATTATTATAAAATAAAATTCAGTACGAGTAGTAATTAAAATTAATCTCACAGATAATTTCAGTAAGTTATTGTCAAATTTATTAATATAACGAAAATTTTCTTAATATTAGAGGTCTAAGTGACGTCACAGCACATCATCTGCAATGTGTCGAAAGGATACGTTGTACCAATTCATGTCGGCGTACAATCGTTGTATAGTGTGGGCCAATTGTACGAAGCATGCAACGATGTCAAGCTCGGTTGGATGGTTGGATATGCATGCAGACCACTGACATGTATAATAAGGACTGACTGCGTTCATAGAAATACACTGCAGAAAGTGAGCTCACTTCCATATTGATAACTCTTTCGGTCTAAGCGCCAAGTACCAACTGAGGGAGAACTGTAAACAACTAAATAAATGGGTTCGTCGAAATATATGTTTTTAAATTAATTGTTTAGGGTTATTACTGATAAGATACGCAGAAGAAATTTCAAATGCCTTATTAAAATAACTTTTCGCGCTGTGTGCACACTTTTTCAACTTCCCCCCAATGAGTTTTTCAGTGTTGGCACCTACGGTACAGTGAGTACAACACTCTCTCTCTCTCTCCTCTGGCTTTTCTATATAAATATATATGACAAAATTACGTCACAGCACATGTGTCAATATTTAATGAGAATATCTTGTATTTTCTGTACCGTGGTTGGCACCGACGTAAAAACTCTTTGACACAAGCAATTGTGACCCGTGAAATAGAAAGTTAAGCAGTCCATATTATCATAGATGGCATAAGAACTAGATGTCGCATAGCATACCGTAGAAAAGTATACATATTTTAAATGGCTGGTCCATTCCGGCATAGACCACAACATGTTTCTGAGGCATCGAGAACAAATGTTGCTTTAACAGCAGTTTTGTATACATTTGGTCGACTGCCTCAACATGGTAGGTGCGGGAAAATATGAATCACTCGACGTAACTCTCATTTTTCTTTTCATGTCGCTGTACTGATTAAAGTACGGAATGATGCACAGCATAAAATATTTGGTGCGGTGGGAGGGACCAGAGACGTAAATGTTACTTCTTTCTTGTCTCATTTTTGGAAATACTTTTTACTTTGCTGTATTTATTAGGATTTGATTTGATTTAAAAGAAACAACAACTTTATTAAAATTTATTTGCCCCTGAGAGTAATTTTTTGTAATGGTATTGCATCACGGTTTTGCACCAAACCAACTAAATATTCTCCTATCGAACTTAACAATTTTCCTAGAAATTTACAATTCGCCCTATCTTTGACAAACTAATAATATACAAAGTATAGACACGTAGAACAAAAATATGCAGCACTTTTCGTGCACAAAGGGTAAGCCAGCAATGCCTTGCTCCATACAAAATCACTATTGCCACGACCCGATGAAGGTAAAGCCACAATTTTTTCTTAGACATTTACTGGAAATTTCTTCCTTTGAATATTCATGCATTGGCCGACAGCTCCAATATAAAATCAATGATGCCTCGAGCTGATAGTAGGAAAGCCGCAATTTTTTCTTAGAAATTTAATGCAAAATTCTTTCCTAGAATTTATTCGCACTTTTGGATGGCGACAACAATTGCTATGAGCGTAGACGCGTAGCCAAGCAATAAGCAAAAAATCTTCTAGTAAATTTCTAAGAAAAAATTGCGGCCTTCCCTACATCAGGTCGAGGCATTGTTAATTTTGTATTGGAGCGAGGCACTACTCTGCATGTTATTTGTCTACGGCCCTGTGCCCCTGTCCTTTACCGACGGCTTATATAAATTTGCACTCAAATAAAATGCTTCATTCTCGTACACAAACTTTGCTATACCTTTCCTTTACTTCTCTATTCGTAGATTACGCTCGTCTCCAGTCACCTTAGCGACCGATGCCAGCATCTATTGAATGAGGATCGCTGGGAGTGTGTTTACGCCCCTCACACCGCACCGAATATGTTGTGCTGTACATCATTCCTTTAGTTTGATCAGTACAGCAACATGAATAGAGAAATGATGATAGATACGTCGAGTGATTCATATTTTCCCGCATCTATCACGTTGAGGGAGTCGACCAAATGTATACAAAACTGATGTTAAAGGAACATTTGTTCTCAGCACCTCTGCAACATGTTGTGGTCTATTCCGGAATGGACCAGCGGTTTAAAATCTGTATACTTTTCTCTGGTGCTGTATGCGACATCTAGTTCTTATGCCATCTATGATATTATATATGTCAGTGATGCAGACAGGACAGACCGCTGTTATACATGCGACCGTTCTATGATGTATGTGTTGGTTCCAACTGTTGGTCCGATTTTATTTTCCTTTCAATTTTCATAACTTCTTGTAGTGGCTAAATAATGCAAAATAATAATAAGTCGCTCTTCTGAAGAGATGGCATTTCTCATTCAAGTATCCTGTTTGCTCTTATACGTATATGGTTTAACCAACTCCAGTTACATCATAAATTGTGTATCATCCATTCTTAGGAAGTTCCTATAGTCACTTATTTCATTTTATATGAGACAATTCTTCCATTTTTAACAATCAATTTTTTTACCATGCTTTTGCGTTTTATTTTTATTATTTTTAAAAGGCATTATCACAGCGAGCTGAAAATATAATGCACAATTTCTTTTTAATAACTGATGACACTCACATGTACCTACTAAGAGCCTGTCCGAATCCGTCCGAATCTTCATCTTTGTCTTGTTATTACAGCTAGCGACGTAATACAACAAGCTCCTATTATAATAGTTAGACAAAGACGAAGCTAACCCGTCCGAATTCGTGTGTTTAGCTCGATATTTGATGTTTTATTGAAAGCATGTGCTGTTTTACTTGATGCTTGTACCTCTACCTCCCGCCGTCATTAATCAACTTGAAGACAAGCTCTTTTGTCTTTGAAAGGCTGCGTTAGTTTGGGTTTTATTTGCAAGCCAATTATATAGTTCTTCAACATCATAACTGCAATCAAATACATAAAAAAATTATAAATTTTTGGCGACCCATTTACTACGACAAGCTTTAATGCAAAAATAAAGATTAATTTTATTAGCCACAAATTATGACTGCTTTGTGAATGTTCACATCTATTAATAATTTTGCTTTTAAAGGAATTAAAACAGTAAAGACCTGTTGAATATCTATGTTTTATTTTATCAGCGTTCGCTATTTTTCCATCAAGCTCAAGACGAAGCTAACCTGTCCGAATTCGTTTGCTTAGCTTGATCTCGACAACCAGCGAATAAACATAACTTCAAAATATGTTGTAGACGATGTGCTGCTACGAGGCATCGTCGTCTCATATTGCTGTTATTGAAATTCGTGGTGTTTGCCTGGTTACAGCTTATATTCTGATGTCCCAGGGCGATTGAGAAGATCTATTGTTATGGAATTATGTAGAGAGAGTGATTGGTTAGGACGTGAAGTCCAAACTGCCAGCATGAGCTGACAGATCACTCGATGACAGCGTTGACACAGGGCGGCATGCTAGCACCTCGGCTATGTGGCGGAGAGTGTGATAGGTTCCCAAAAGAAACCTGCCGCTGTCACCAACCATAATCAAAAATATTTTCATGCCTACATACAAAAGCTGGCACTCACTCAGTCCTGAAGGGACCTTTACGTCACTTACCTACATTCTACTGAAGGCGCAGATGGCATGCCTTCTTTGCCAAGCCCCATCCTCCCATTGACTTTAGGTGGCACAATCGTCCAAAGTCCCTTTGTTGACCAGTAAAAGAGAGAGAGAGACTAGGCGAGCCTAGCTGACCTTCATACTAGGAGGGCTCCAGGAGAATGGAAGGAGAGAGTGAGAAGATTAGCACATTATGACGTTATAATTATTCCTCTTTATTCAATTTAACAAACAGAACTCAGTCTACCCCTGTCTCATCAGTCTATGGAGGCATGGACTCCTAACTATACTTGTGTCCATAGAATCTTACAAGCAAAAATTTCGACCTTTCAAAGACTTTAAGCTAGCTTAACAAATGAAATTCAACTCGACAACAGATATTCATACATCTCAACTTAAGATACTATCTCAAACCTAGACAAATATTATCCTGGGCACTACTAAAATTCACGATTTGTGCTTCTATAAGAAACTAGATTAAGTCTCTAATTCAAAACAATATTCCATATTACTACAGTTGACACTGTTCATGTTTGCAATAAGTGCTTATGCTAAAAAAATTTACAATTTTATCGCTGACAATGCTAAAGTTTATGATAAGTGATTAAGTATCATGTATTATTTTATTATGTATTAAACTAGACCTAAGTCTTGAAATCAAAAAAAAAAATATGATAACTATTATGGTTAGCACAATTAAAGTTTCAGGGCGTCTACGTACAAAAAGAACTATGGATCGGAGGAGAATAACATGCCATGCATCTGTTAAGGCATGTTCGAACGTAGATAAACATCAATAGTATGGTGATCGAACACAATTATGTAATTAGCGAGAGCCCCGAATATAAAAAAACAAAACGATCAAAGGTAAAGCAAAACCGAATCGAATAATTTTGTAATCACATATAAAACAAATATTGTAAAATGCAATATGATCCAATATAAAACAAACAATGCGAAAAATGCAATATGATCAAATATACCTTAATCTAATATGCACTCAACTTCAACTTACGTGTGACGTGTTCCCTCGAAGGAGCTCCCTGGAGGTGTTGGTGCAGGCTCTGAAAATAACTCTTACCGTTCTTGACAATAGTATACTTTTATGATTTACTATTTTATTGAATGACGTGGGGAAGCAAACTAAACAAGAGAGGCTATCTATTTGCGCTTGTTGCAATATCTACAAAAATGTTCCCTGCTTCTTTTTGCATGGACGGCGACCTTGTACACAACGGGACTTCCTAATTCTACTTAATTACTGGCCCATACCTACATGATTTCGACATCTAAACTAAAAATTTGGTTTTTCTCTTTTTTATTTCTCTTTTTCGTTTGTAATTGTTTTAATGCTGAGTGACTCCCTATATAGCTATGTGCTGATTTAGTGCTGCGGCTTGGTTATGTCTGTCATCTCCTGATGCAGGTCAACAGATCTGACTACAGTCAGGTTCGGTAGCTGGGTCGTTTTAACCTGAACTAGTACATCTAGACACAAATGGTTAATAATACTGCTCGTGGCCTGATACATATGATCACATTGGGTGTGCTTGCGAGGCAACAGTGTGGTCCTCCACGCCTGCCATAGTTACGCGTGATGCCGTAAAAACCCCGAGAAATTTGCTTTTCGCCAAATGTATGACGTGGTGTCCTCGGTCTTGCTTGACTGTGTTCAGGAAAATTTTTTTTATTGGATGAATGTCGAGAGATTTGGATCTTTCTTTTCCGCGCCCCTTTTTGCATAGAATGCTCCTCGTAAGGATTTCCGCCAACCCCAAATTATTAGGCCTGTAAAAGGGATGAAATGGAGAAAAAATTACCGCTCTTCTTGCTTTCCAACTCTTCAACCTGGTTATAATGATCTTCCCAGTTCACTCTTGTTGTCTCTGATTTTTAAATTTTTTCCAGTTTTTAACTTTTCACTACTGAATGTCTTTTGATCTCTTGACTGTTTTTTCCTAATTAAAATATCTTTTTATAACAACCCAATCACGACTTTTACTCTTCTGTCACCCTCATGACTTCTCGAATTTTCCGAACACGAGGCAAAAAAATATCTCTTCTTCTTTTTTTTGTCAGTCATGTCAACATGGCACCTGCGCGTGAGGAAATGCATTTCTCTCGGTCGGGATGCGTTCAGTTTGCGGTTTACTTTAAGGCCGGCATACATGCATCAGTATTTCAATGCAGCATATTGCTATATGCAATACGCTACGACCATAACACTATAATTCCTTAATCTCGCGCATTCGTCATGAGAACCTATGGTCCTTGTCCCCTTTGTTTTCCTTTACGCAATAGCGGCAATGGTTCGTTTTGGAGATATGTTCATGCCGCTGAGAATGTCTTTCTATGTGCGATGGAGAGGAATTGAAAAACGAGAATAAATAGCCTATGTATGACCAAGGAACAGCACCGGGACTACGTTCGCCACATCGCCAAGCCTCGTTATTTCCAGGGCAATTTATATGATATTTAATTGTACAATACCTTGTTTCCTTCGCGTGCTATGCAATTTATCAACACCAAATCTCATCCGCATGGGCCCTTCTATCTTAATTGACTCTGTCTTTTTCTACTAAATCCTCAATTTGACGACAAATTTTTCCACTCGCCAATCAATCTTTACTTTCAGGTCACTAACCAGTCTTTTTATTTTTAGGCTGAGATTCGACTTTTACTTTCGATTATTTATCAAACTTTTCTTTACCACACATTTTTGTTAACCATCTCGATGTCTTTTTCCAACCAACTTTTTTCTTCTTCTTGTCCAAACGTTTCTGTGTGACTATTGGCCGGATTACATTAACAACGCCGACGTCGGCGTGGTCGTCGATTTATGTCAAAAATATTTAGAGACAGTACTGCATGTATGAAATGCATTACATTACCCACGACGGCGTGGTCGTCGACCCATCTCTAATGGCTGGATTACATTAACAACGCCGAAGCCGGCGTGGTCGTCGTCGCCGGCGTGGTCGTCGTCGTCGTCAAACGCCGACCAAAACGCCGGGCAAGTTACATTAACACTGGGCGGCACCGCCATACATTAATTTCTCATACATTTTACAATTGAGTTATTTGCTTGTAATCTCTGCCGGTTTGCAATAAAATTTTAAATAATAATAAAAAATATATTTTCTTTTCCTTCAAGTCCACATTTTTTAATATAAAATACTTTATTTTCAGAAATTCAAATATCATTTCATTTTTTTTCATAATAGATTTAGATCTTGCATATTGGCAGCAATGGAGCGCCAGCATTAAAATTAGGATTAGAGATGGGTCGACGACCACGACGACGACGATGCCGGCGTGGGTAATGTAATGCATTTCATACATGCAGTACTGTCTCTAAATATTTTTGACATAAAACGACGACCAGGCCGGCGTCGGCGTTGTTATTGTAATCCGGTCATAATCCTAAATTTAATGCTGGCGCTCCATTGCTGCCAATATACCAGATCTAAATCTATTATGAAAAAACATGTCAAAATGAAACGATATTTAAATTTCTGAAAATAAATGATATTATATTAAAATAATGTGGACTTGAAGGAAAAGAAAATATATTTTTTATTATTATTTAAAATTTTATTGCAAACCGGCAGAGATTACAAGCAATAACTCAACTGTAAAATGTAAGGGAAATTAAGATATGGCGCTGCCGCCCAGTGTTAATGTAACTTGCCCGGCGTTTTGTTCGGCGTTGTAATGTAATCCAGCCATTAGTCCCAGCCAGGGTTTACTCACACAGCATGGTATAATTGGCAGCACAATCACCGTGATGTTCGCTGTTAGTGGCACAAGTGAAGCATACTGCTTCATGCAGCACGCTGCGACCATAACACATAGCCCTGAATTTTGTAACCGGGTTGGCAAACTTCAGGCTTAAACCCTTTGCTTCAGAGGGCAGTTTTCGTTGTCGTTCAGAGGAATTTTCGGAACCGGATCTGGGGGCCTATTCGTGAATAACGAAGGCACATTCCGTATTCGTTATACTGTCAAAACCATTCGGAATCGAGACTTGTGGTATTCTTGAAATCCGCATTCGTTATATACCGAACGCAAACCCTTCGTTTTAACGAGTGGGTTCAACCATTCGTTATGCCAAACGAAGAATGAATCAGCTGCTATTTTATGAGTGATAATGGGAGATAAAAGATGTGCGAAAATATCATATGCTCAAAAAACTAAACTAATTGAGTTAATTGAGTTTTTAAAGGAAAACCAGAAACTGAGATTTGGTAAATATGAGAACTTGTTATGGTAATATTGTTGGGAGTGATTGGTCAGGACGTGAAGTCCAAACTGTCAGCATGAGCTGACAGATCACTCGATGGCAGCGATAGCACAGGGCGGCATGCTAGCACCTCGGCTAAGAGTGGCGGAGAGTGTGGGGAGGTTCCCGAAAATACCTGCCGCTGTCACCATCCATAATCAAAAAAAATTCATGCCTATCTACACCAAAACGAGCACCCACTCAGTCCTGATGGGACTTTTACGTCACTTACCTATTTCCGTTGAAGGCGCCGATGGCATGCCTTCCTGCCAAGCCCCATCCTCCCATCGACTCTGGGCGGCACTGTTTCCAAAGTCCCTTTGCTGACCTGTTAAGAGAGACGAGAGCGGACCTAGACGACCCTTATGCTAGAAGAGAGGGCTCCAGGATGTGAAAGGAAAGCAAAGACTTTAGTGCGTCATCACGTTATAATTTCATTTATTCCATTTGTTTTCTTTTGCTAACCGAACACAAAAAAATTTTAATTGTTTTAACCCCCGCAGTTGGTAAGCGAAACGGATTGCTGGGAACATCTGTGATTTACAAAACTAACAAAGTTTTAGCCTACTCTAATTGTAATTACTTCAATTAATGTACACAGATATATCTAAAGATGATTACGTTCAAATTAACAAAAGCTCTCATGTACCAGGTTAATTCAATGCTAACTACTACAACATTATTTCAGAAGCGCGGAGGCAACCCGACGGAGGGACATTTAGGCGAAAGGATTCGATGTACGCTATCTCGAGAAGGCCTTCTAGAGCATTTATTACCGATTATTGTGTAATCCGAACGAAAGTAGGGAGGAAAGTCGAGAGATTCTATTTTGCTTTCCTGAAACAAAAAATTTTTTTTTTTGAATTCATCCGCTGGGGTTAGCCTCTAACATGAATAGCTTCCCTAGTCCTAAAGGTATCTCTTACGACCTAAAAACAACTTATCTCAAATGTATTTGCACGCAAATATCTAATAGAACTAGATGATCTCCTGCCTTACGTGGGGGTTATGATAATCGAAATCTTTTTCAGCACTTTAAAACTATTAATCGCTTAATATAATAAATTTTGACCGAAATGTACGTGTCTAAGAAGAAATATAACATTTGCGATACGTCATCAAGGCGTAACAACTAAGAAATTCTTCTCTTAAACACATACAAAACGTATAACAGAACAACTGCAGTAATTTATCAGCAATTTATGGCAAAAAGTAATATTTACTTTTCTGGTCATTACGAGAACTAAAGATAATTACTTCAAATAATATACCTAGGTATCCAACCTTGATTGGTTTAGTTGGTCTGCATACAAAGCGTATGGCTGGAACCTACGTCCACTATGTACCTACGCCTAACAACTTCCATTCTCAAATTTAAAACTTATGTAACCAGAGTGCACTTAACGAATTCTATTGTCATTTCTTTTCATTATTCAACTTTTAGGTTCATGAACATGTATCATCATTAAACGTTCCGTTTATTGGATAAAAAAAACATGTGTCTAAATATTATTATTTGCGGACCGTACTCAGACATATGATGGTCTGTGGGCTCACTGCGTGCTCGGAGCACATTGATCAAAAATTTGTTTTCTTTCTTAATTTTTTTTTTAATTATTTGATTAAAACCATGCATTTACACGTCCCAAGCCTACTGGTTTGGGACTACCTGTTTTAATCCAGTGGTCGGGGTTTCCCTTCTCCACGTTTTGAATTCTCTGCGATTTTTTCTTTCTACTAATACTCCTGGTGCGACAAATGATTCCTGTGAAATTCCTGGAGTACTCGTTTGGTTACTGTCGTCGCTTTTTCAATTTCCACTGAAACCTTCTCATTTCCAGGACTTTTTCGATTTGGTTTTATTTAATTTTTACACGTTGATGACTCACTTTGATTTTTTTGCCTGCTGGTAAGGGAAATAATCTTATTATGTAAAAGTATAATTCTACTAGAGACAAAAATCTCTTGGACTTACGTGCTGAATAGTTTATCCGTCCGATGTTTAAAGACTTAAAGACTTTCCTCGTTTCTCACTTTTATGCACGTACCTATCGTGTGAAGTGGTTGACAGCGGAAAGAGACGAGTTCTTCTTCTTTTCAGCCATAATCTGTCGTCCCCGCATGTCACGCGAGCTTGATGAAGCATTGCTTCGTCGGGGTGCGCTCAGTACGTGGTTCTACTTGAGGGCCGGCGTACATGCTGCAGTATTTCCGTGTAGCATATTGCTATATGCAATACGCTACGACCATAACAAACTCTTTCAGTTCAAAAGATGCCACGGAATTGTGGCAAAATAAAATCAGTATTAATTTCCATACCCGAAGCACAAAAGAACTAGAAAAGTTTTTTTATGATATTATATTCGAAACAAAGGTAATAGAAAATTTCCAGATTTGGCAGGATAAAAATGTGTGGTAAAAGGAAAATCTGCGGCGGCATAAAAAACATTTGCATGGCACTGGTGGAGGTCCTCCTGCAACCTTTTTTTCTATCCAGCGTTGAATTAAGGGTGTAGGAATTGATTAACTATTGACGTAATTGATAGTCCATAGATTCTTTAACGATTTCAGGACCAAACAATAATGACAATTCGCTGAAGCTTGCCATTTTTTACAAATTATATTTTAAAATATGAAACAGCTGACGATATCCAATTTGTAAATTGACAGATTTAATCTTACCACACTCGTTATGTTGAAATACTTTTTCACCACTTCGACTTTATAACGAAGAGGTTCAAGAATACGAACGGGGTATTCGATTCGTTATCAACCATTCGTTATATAACGAATTCGTAAAAACCATTCGTAATTCAAGAATAGGCCCCCCGGATCATCTAATTTGGACCCGATTCCGCAGACCCGTTCCATCGTTCCTTTCGTAATTCAATTCAAAGAAAGATGTTGTGAGTTAAGATGGTTTTTTATTATAGAATTAAGAACTAACAACATAGCTTCCAATTAAAAATAATAAGCATATAAAATTTCGGTTCGTTTTATCAGTAGGTACTTGGAAAAACTTTGGAACAAACTTTTCACATGGGACTGAGGTTGCTGGTATACAAAGCCTCATTTTTACCAATTGTAACAGAAATTAAAAGTAAACACAACGCGCTCGTTTCACCAACAAATAAAAAAAAACCAGTGGCTGGATTTTCCGATTTGATTTTACACAATTGATAAAGAGGGTGATAGATGCGAAGCGCACTTTTGCGTTCCATTATGCACATAAGCTAAATTAAGTAAGACCGGACCAATACGACGAGTAAAATTAAACAAATTCCTACCAAATATTAAAATATGCAATCAGAAAAGGCGAAGTGTAATGTGCTTAGACTAGTAAGTTTTTTTTGCATAAATTGGTTTAAACATAGGAACGAGTGAACGTCAGTTCCATTAATTTTGGACTTGTTCCGTTCATTCCGGAAAGACATCTCTACTGACTGCCTTTTATTGGCTTGACACTCAGTCTGCCTCTGTCTAGGTAAACGAAAAAGACTGCTTCGATAGAGTCAAATAGCATTTGTTTGTAATCAGGACATTGATGGTCCTATCAGTTGTTTACCTTGACCTTAACGAGCTTCCCAGCTAGACGGTGGTCTCAATGCAGTGTTAAATTAAATTTTGAACTGCAATTCATTGCCTTCAAGGAAATAAGCCGAGGCATTAAACGCTATCGTGTGTGTTTGACCTGTGACACAAATAGAGTGAAATTCTCACGTGCAGGCAGGATTTTTTTATACCCTAGGAAATCATATGGTATACTAAGTTTGTCCTTCCGTTTGTAACACACAGAAATAATACTGGTAGAGCAAAATGGGTTGGACACCCACGTATAATATTAAGTTATTTTGATTTGTGCGTATTTGTCTTGAGTGGGGGCAAGGTAGCAAGTCTTGATGTACGTTCGAAAGATGTGTCAAGTTTTGAGGTAGTACGTCTGAGCCGCTTGGGTACCTACTGCCCGTAAGGTATCAGTTGCACAAGACTGGGTACGAGTCTTGATGTCGAGGTTGATGATTCTTCGCTGACGATTAGAGGATAGATCAGGATACTAAATCTTCAGGTTCTTGTTGAGGATTCGGGTGCTGTACAATCCAGGAAGAGATGTCGACAGGGGACTCGGGTACGGTCCAACCGATCACTCCCTATGACAGCCTGAAGAGCTTAGACTACTTGATGTGAAATGTGTGTTAAACAAAATAATAAGCGGACTGCCTCGGTAACGAGCGGTCCTAGCTTCTAAAGTCTGGCCCTGACGGTCCCAATGACGGTCAAGTGGATAAGTTTTCTTTCAAGGGGCGTGACCAAGTCGACCCGATGTCTCTTGGTTGATTGTAATAGTAATTGCGGCTAGTTAGGAATTCTGTCTGAAGACAGTCATATGTCGACTGAATGACCGCAAATGTTTGACTACGTCGGTTACAGGTTTTTAGTTGCAGTTACTGTACGAAAGTCGAAGTAGTGACTGATAACTTCGAGGACGAATAGTTCTTGATTGGTGGTTGACCCTCAACACATACCGACAAAAGTAAAGCCTCAGCCCTTACTGTGGTGAATAACGGTGGTGATAAATTTAAACCTTCTTCGTTTTCCTTGAAACGGGAGAGGAGCAGATTCTGTGGATGAAAAATATCATACCATCATACCATAAATTTAGTCTCCCTTGATTTGATTCAGGTAACAAAAAATGATTGTTTTTTATTTCTTAGTAGCTCTTCCCATAATCATTGACATTAAGCCTGAAACACAATTGGAGCGTTTCAGCCAGCTTGAGATTTGTTGACTATGTAAATCAATGGTAGAAGAGCTTTTTTGTCAGATTAAAGCTGGCTTGAGATTTGATTAAATTGCAAATTTCAAGCCCAATGACTGCCAACTTGAGGGAATTTTTAATGTTGCCAACTGTGCGAATGTCGAATATTAGATGAGAATGGCTTCTGAGGACACATTTAAGAAGTAAACAGCTACCAAAAATGTTAAAATGAAAGAAAACTTATAGAGTTAGTAAATGATAAGCAGTTTCTGTGGGACATAAAAAAAACTCGGTATTATTTTTGCATATAACTGGTACATCTCGAAAACTATCCAAAAAAGCATGAATTTATCGTAGTTTTGGAAAATCGGATGCAATTCTATCTTTCTTTAACGTCACTTATGAATAAAAGCTCTCACCATAAACAAGTTAAAGTTGCAAATGTCAAAAACATCAATTGTGTTCAATTCGGCTATTCCAGTCGAGTTTAGCAGAAAGCTGGCGATAAAGCTGCTTGAAACGCTCCAATTGTTATTCAGCCTTTAGTGTAACAAATGTTTGTTTTTCTTAGAGCTAAGCAAAAATCAAAGCCTACCTAGCTAAGGCTCTCTATGTTCAGCAAAGTATTACTGGCGGTGAATTTTGAAATGTATGTTAGTCGGCTTACACGGTGCTTGGATGAAAATTTGCAAGAAACACATACGCCTCGAGGCTTCCTTGCGGCATTGTCGAAATTTCCAACACGGGTTTTTAAGTGCTGCAACACATTTCTTTTGTTTTCGAGAAAATGTGCACCTTGTGATGGTTTATTAGCTCCTGTTGCTACAAATCTTTACTTTTTTTCAATTTTATTTTTCTTATGTAATCCCGAATAGTGCTTATGTAACCTGTTGCTTTAAGTTCTAAGCCAACTGCTCCAGCTTGGAAGAAAATGTCACATTTTGCCGAACCAACAATATAAAATTAATAATTCGTTGAACTTTAACTGACTGTACTGAAAACAAATGTACTACGCCAGTCTGGCAAGTAAGTTTAAAAGTTGACGCATTTAATAAGGATTCTAAAATGGTATAACACTTGCTACAATATTTCTTAGAATACGAAAAAAAAATTTTTTCTTCAAAAAACCCAGTTTCGAAAAAAAATATTCATCTACTAAAAATGAATCTATTGTACCCAAAGCTTGTCGTAAGACCGTAACTTTTAGACTGTAGTTTGAGTGAGACGGAGAGTCATTGCATGAAATGTGAGTGAACAAGATAGTGACGCTAGCTCGTCAAATCATTGAGTTTTTATAAATGTGCATCATCTACTCTCCACAGAGGGACAACTTCCAAACCAAGTACATGGTGAAGGAAGAGTTCCTTATCTTACGAGGACGTAATACTTCAAGCAGTTGAAGGAGATGCAGGTAGTTCTGTACGTGCAATCCAGGAATGAACAGGAGTGCCCAAAAGTATAGCTCACCGAATATTACAAAAACATTAGCTCCACCTATACCATGTACAGCGAGTACAAACCCTGCTACCTCGGGATTATCAACCTCTGGTTGCGTTTTGCCAAACGATGCTACAAAGACAACGGGAAGATCCGCGATTCTTCGAGAAAATTTTGTGGTCGGATGAATCGACATTTAAAAAAGACGGTTACATGAACCTACACAACTTACACGAGTGGCACGTAGAGAATCCGAATTTAATGAGACAAACTAGATTTCAATATCGTTTTAAAATAAACATATGGACCGGAATTTTAAACGGAAAAGTCATAGGACCTTTTGAGTTGCCAGAGGTCTTTAATGCTGAAGTTTATTTAGATTTTTTGCAAAACCATTTACCTAATTTACTGGAAGACATGCCAATAAGTGTTTACAGAGAGATGTGGTATCAGCAAGACGGCTGCCCAGCGCACTATGCCCTTTTAGTTAGAGAATATCTCAATGAAGAATATCCGGACAGATGGATAGGGCGATCTGGTACGATCTCGTTCACCTGATCTAAATCTATTAGATTTCTTTTACTTGGGAGCAGTAAAAGAGAAAGTTTATAAGAAGTCAATTGAAAATTTAGCTGAGCTTCGGCAAAGAATGACGGAAGCAGTTGAATTTGTCAACAACGGAAGAATTGCCCGTCTGATAACTCGCTCTTTTTTAAGAAGATGTCGAGCTTGTATTTCAGCTGAAGGAAGGCAGTTTGAACATCTTTTGTAAATAATAAACCTTAGCATCCAAATAATTGGTGTTTAATTTTAAAATTAAGGAAAATATGTCCTAAATTTAACAAAAAGTTAGCATCTCTGACTCGAAAGCGTGACTATCTGCCTCACTCACACTTCATGGAATGACTCTCCGTCTCACTCAAGCTAGAATCTTAAAGTTACGCTCTTAAGGCAAGCTTTGGGTACACTAGAATCAATTTTAGTAGGTGAAAAGAAATTTTTCGAAACTGGGTGTCTTGAAGAAGAAATATTTTTTTTCCGTAATCTAAGAAATAATGTAGCAAGTGTTGTACCATTTTAGAATCCTTATTAAATGCGTCAACTTTTAAAGTTACTTGCCAGACTGGCGTGGTACTTTTTTTTTCAGTACAGTCAGTTAAAGTTCAACGAATTATTACTTTTATATTGTTGGTTCGGCAAAATGTGACATTTTCTTCCAAGCTGGAGCACTATTCGGGATTACATAAGAAAAATAAAATTGAAAAAAAGTAAATATTTGTAACAACAGGAGCTAATAAACCATCACAAGGTGTACATTTTCTAGAAAACAAAAGAAATGGCTATAATTTGAAAAATACATGACTTAGATTTTTTTTATATTTTTCTGGTAACTGTTACGATTTGGTCTATCACCCGGTTCCGGCTTGACGTCGACTGACTTACAATGACAACACTGAGCCCGGTGGTATCATTTTGTTTTCAATTCTTTGAGGCGAGCTGCGAGAAAGCCTGATGGCCGGATTACATTAACCACGCCGACGCCGGCGTGGTCGTCGTTTTATGTCAAAAATATTTAGAGACAGTACCGCATGTATGAAATGCATTCATTACACACGCCGTCGGCGTGGTCGTCGACCCATCTCTAATCTTAATTTTAACGCTGGCGCTTCATTGCTGCCAATATGCAAGATCTAAATCTATTATGAAAAAACATGAAAAAATGAAATAATATTTGAACTTCTGAAAATAAATGATTTTATATTAAAAAATCTGACTTGAAGGAAAAGGAAATATCTTTTTAATTATTATTTAAAATTTTATTGCAAACCGGCAGAGATTACAAGCAAATAACTCAACTGTAAAGTGTATGGCAAATTAATGTATGGCGGTGCCGCCCAGTGTTAATGTAACTTGCCCGGCGTTTTGTTCGGCGTTTGACGATGACGACCACGCCGGCGTCGGCGTTGTTAATGTAATCCAGCCATGAGAGAGGCCAGGCCTGAGGCTTGCTTGGATGTGTTTCCGCCTTCACAGACCCATCACCACACGTCTGTCCGTCCGTCCCGAAATAGCTGAAATTTTGCACACGGGCTTTTTTTAAAAAAAAAAGTAAATTTAATTTCGAAAATGGAATAAATCAGGTAACTCCATTGGGGTTGACATACATAAATTTCGTTTTTCACTATATATTTGCACACTGCCAGAGAACGTGTCAACGTAGAGAGCGGAAATTGTGTACACAGCGTTTTCATAGAAATAGCAAATATAATTTCAAAATTTGACTATATCGGGCAACCTCTTCTTGGTATTGCCATATAAGAATTTAGATTTTTTACGTATTTGTGAAAACGATCAGCCCTAGACGTTTTTATTGTACTGAAAAATTCTTCAGAATAAGAAATCCTATGAAATTGGTTATGATCATTTTTTCTTGAAATTATTAGAATCGGTCAGATGGATTATTTGTTCGCTTTCATCGTTACTGGTTAATGACAGCTGGAGGCGAATATGGCTTAATAGGCTAGACAGACTAATAAATACAAGAGGTAAAGACATCTGTCTCGTTAGCTCAGAAATTAGAGCAGTCGCCCGGAAAGCGGCAGGTCCCGGCTTCAAAAACCGGACGTGGCGGTTGTTTTTTCTCTTCTATTTAATAATTTAATTTGGATTCGTAAGAATAAAAAGTTTTTCTAAAAAATTTTGTATTCGAAATTATAATTATTTAATAACGCTAATACGGAAAGAGAAAAATATGGGAAAATGATGCAGTTTTATTTTATGCATATTTGGTATGACACGCGGTTTATTTCTATATGCATGGCAGTTAGTAGTATTCCCAAGATTACACCAGTTCCACACTAGCTCGTTTATTAAAAGTAAAAAGTTTACACTGAATTACGCACACGAACACAATACAACGTTTGACTATGACACATTTTATTAGAAAGCCATATACAAAATTTCAGCTGCATAGCTCAACGAGCTTTCATGTTGTCGTGTAACTACATTTGGGATATAAAAAGATGCTGCATTCCTTTTCTCGTTCTGAATGAATCTGTATGAATCGACAGAATGACGTCGTAATTTAATTCTTTGATCATAGAAAAGGAACGGAACAGAACCACTTGAACTGTTTGACATTTCTTCCATTTGATAAAAGCAAGTATAAATTCGTAAAAATTGTTGTTTATGAAAAATAAAGCCATTTTCCAACAAAAGCAACTATTACCATCTCGTACAAATTGTAAATAACACATTCACGAATCCAAATTAAAATCGTTCTGCTTGAATCGCGGAAAAACTCAGATGCATTTAGAACGATTCGGAGTCCGAAAAAGGCGATGACAGATTGAAACTAAATTGTTCGGCCCGAGAAAAAGAACGACATGGATTGAAAAAATTCATTCTGAACGAGAAAAGGAACGCAGCAAGAGGTACGAAGAACGGCTTTAATGATATAATGGGCACATTTTCAAAATAGAGGAGCGGCTGTATTTACGATCCTTCATCGACAAAGTTTTAGTCTTAGACCTATAATAGCTTTTTTCTTGTTTTCCTTTCGTTTACTAGATTATAAGGTGTAAAACTATAAAAAAAGTTGGGATTGGATGATTTTAAATATAGTCGCCGCTTCTGTTTTAAGGTCGTTAAAGGACGGTAGGACGGTTTTCATATAGAAGAAATATTCAGTACTTTAAAATGTTAGATTTTTGCACATGACATTGTAATACATTTACAATTACTTTATCCAAAGCTCGAGATCGCTATGCCGGCGCGCTCTCAACGAATATTCAAATTTACGTGATAAATCAAAACTATTGTACATTACTTGCCCGAATTTGCTTATTTGGAAGCTTACAACACTTGTAAAGACCCTATATGAGAAGTTTCAAATGTCGAAATCAACGTGTTCATAAGTTATCGTGTTGACAGATGGACAGACAGACATGCGGACAGTACTTGTTATGATTAAATCGAGTGTATAAGAACTTCATTAACAAATTGAACTTATGAAATATTAATAAAATCTTGTACAGGTATTTTTATTAACGGAAATAACATTTTTTTTACATAAAAATAGTAATTAGGGAGAATAATTATGACCCTAAGAAAATAATAATTTTTCTCGATTTCATTAAGAAATGCGAAACGGAGAAAGTGAAAGACGAATTTAATTATCAGAAAAAAGAGAACTCGTAATATTTATCCACAGTGAAAAATTTGTTCCAAATGGTAAAATATGCTAATGTGATTTGATATGATCATCATTAAAAGAAGACCTTTCATTGTTTTCACAATTTTTAGCGTTAGTAAACGATTATTAACCTTGATTCCCGAAAGTAGTCATTCATATCATAAACATTATGGGGAACATATAGTGGATAGAACTGGTGAGCAGTTTAATATTTCTGATAATAATAAATTGATAAAATAAATTCACGCTTTTTTTTAATCTTAAAGACTTTTCAAATTTAATAAAGCTTGTAAAGTATCTACTCTTGTTAGAATTAAATGTACAGAAAACAAAAATTTATATCTTCATCCGATACTGTTGAGCAAGCATAAAAACAGCCCACATCAGTACATTTGTATATGCATTTTGTTTCTTTTAGTATCTCTTGTAATCATCATAACTATTCATGGTAAATTTCAATGAAACACAAAAGACGGAAAACATTAGATGGTCGGTCGCCTTTCTCATTGAAAGTACTGAGTTTATGTTGGCCAAGTAGGTACATAAGACTAATTAGGTGAGACGAAGGAGAATTTCCAAACCGTCACAAGTTGTACATACATATGTATATAAGAGAGTTCATTTAAAAAAAAATCAGATTAGAAATATAGTGCAACTTATAAACATTGACAACCAATTCTTTCTACGGTTTTTGGAAGTGTAAATTAGCAGCTGTGAATTGATACTTGGGTTTTCGTAATAACAATAAAATGGTGAATGAGCTAATGGCGTATACAGACGAGTCAACACTGGGAATGTACAATGAATGAATTAATTTGTTTATATCATCGAGTTCGTTTCGTTTTGTTATATCTAATTAGTCAAAATTAATCACACTTTGCTGCTTTACATTTTCTCTCAAATCGGTTTATTTTTCTGAAGTTTTTATTTATAATTTCATTGCCTTTATAAATGTAGTTAAGATTAGATTGTTAAAATTTGACATAAGTAGCATATAAAACAAAAAGAAAACAAAAATGAACTATCAAAAATTTAGAAATACCATACTAAACAATAGCGCCATATGGGCATAGTTCCCGAGTGCGTAGGTATAAGTATAGCTTCGCATTATATGTAGGATATACTAGTTTAAATAAAAATAAATAAATAATACTTTGAATTTTACAATAAAGGAACATGCAGATATAGATATACATCTACTTTATGTATATAAACAGGGTCATAACTAGAATTCAAATTAGAATGTGGCTCGCAAAATTGTAGCGGTCTGACGTGACAATGTGCAAAGATACCGCACATGAAACATGCTATTATTGAATATTAATCAAATAACGTGTAAGCAATACGACGAACTCTTTACAAATTCTTGCAAGATAAGATTATGTTTTACCATTTTATACATTAATGCGTGTGCAGAGGGCCACAACATTACTGGAGAGCATCGCAGGACAGAGCCATGCAAAGCATTTCATGGGGACAGCGAGTATAGTAGTACAGGAAGTACGGTAGGACTTTAGAACATATACCTAACTAAAGGAACCGCAATTAGTCCGAAAAATTGCTGCATTTCCCAATATGTGGTGGGATTCGCTACCTTAAGTTATATGTTCTAGTTGTAGGACGTACGTTAAATTCTTGGCTGATCTGCTTACTGGTCACTGAGGAAACACCTTGTTTGTTGTGGGCTCCAATTCCACCAGCAGACTTTGTATGTAGGATGATGAAACTGCTTTATATGTTTATGTGGATGCACGGCGATAG
Source organism: Dioctria rufipes (assembly GCA_963924295.1). Taxonomy (NCBI): domain Eukaryota; kingdom Metazoa; phylum Arthropoda; class Insecta; order Diptera; family Asilidae; genus Dioctria; species Dioctria rufipes. Next base: position 101,451,568 of record OZ002741.1, on the reverse strand, counting down.
ATATGCGTCGAAGTCTTTGGTAAACCTCAGCTAGACCCTGGTGAATTGGTGGACAAACTGCTTAAAGGAGATTGGAGGGTGAGCACAATAGGTCCATTCAGTGGCCACAGTGCTTTACAACTTCTCATCTCCCCCTTTATCTAACCAACTCACAATCGAAAGAAATTAGGGCTGCCTGTGTACGACATCTTAAATATAAGTACATGTGTGTACCCCGAATTTGGGATCTTCATTTACTGCTTACTGCCATTACAAATATGTACTTCTCTGCAGTGGTATTTGTAGGATGTCTCAAATAATGTTACTTAGTTCCTTTTCTTTATTTGTGGTGTTTTCGTGGCGTTGCACCTGCTGAGCTGTTCATTTTTGTTCGTCAGCAACCTACTTAGCTATTTTTTCTTGCCGCACTTGAAAATCGATGAGTTCGCATTCCTGTAATGATACTTTTACACATCTGACATCTTCTTTTTAGTTTTGAGCAGCCATTCACGTATTTAGTCAGGAGGATACTAAAATGAAAACTAAAACTAAAAAGAAAATAATAGTAATTTTCAACCAGCTGTGTTTACTTTTGGTAGAAATATTTTCGACTCTGCAATTTTATCTGGTTTCCAATATTCTTTCGTGTTTTTTCTTAGGGAATTTCTAACACTTCAATTGTGAAAGATAGCGATATCTACTCCCTTGTAATCCCTCACTCCACTGCGTACCAGTTCTCAGCGGATTGTGACATGATTCCGAGCTGAAATCCTTTTCAAAATGATTTTGTACTCTTATCAATTTAGATGCGAGTATATCGAAAGAAAGTCTAAACACTGTTTACTTATATATTACTGACCACACTTTATGATGATGTAAATTTCTACCTGAAGGACTGGAGTATATGCTCAAAAGTCCATTGTGGCTGGTATCATTTATGACTATACATACCACAGTGTGATTTGTTTTTGCAGAGAGTCATCAACATAATAGAGTCTTGAGGTGTAGTAAAGTTCTTTATAATTATCTTTCCATTTATCTCTCTAGGGAAAAAAAACTGTTCACAAACGACAAATCTTTGAAAAGGAGATTTCGTTTGCAAAGGAGGGCGTTTCGTATCAGAACCTCTTGGGGAAATTAATTCTCCCATATGTGATTCGCAGCTACATGCTCGATCTTACATCCTTTCATCCGATGATATCTAGTTCTATCGCATATAAATTTACATTGTCAACAATATGGATCAAAAGAGAAGAACTGCGAAAAAAGTACCAATCTGTTGCAATTAGTGGGCGCTTGAAACGAGATAGAGCTTGCATGTACGATGACATTGATGTGGCTGTATATGAATGGTTTACTGTTATTCGTGCAAACAATTTACCTGTAAGTGGGCCTTTAATAAAACAAAAAGCACTTTAATTTTCTAGTAAGAAAAATTATCAGGACTTCAAAGCTAGTGAAGGCTGGCTCTATAGATTTAAATTGAGGCACGGTTTAGCCGGAAAAGTGCTTTGTGGAGAAAGTGCCGCAGTAGATGAATCACTCAGCTAACAATGGATCAGTGTTGGGCAAAATGTAATCTGATTAATGATTAACAATTACAATGAACCATGTAATCTGTAATCAGATTACTTTGTATCAGATTACTAATGTAATCCATTTCCATAATTACATAATGTAATCGATTAACGTGTATGTGATTACAAGTTAATCGATTAAAAGTTAATCTAATTAATGTGATTACATTTAAGACATTTAAGATATTTAAGATATTTGTATTCTAATTCTTCATAAAAACTAAAACTAATTTTGTACGAGAACAATACTATTTTCTTTCAATTCATTTCATTATATTATTAATTACTTTTAAATAATCTACAAGGTAATCTGTTACAATGTAATTAGATTACAAAATAATCTAATTATATTGTAACAGATTACACATTTGATAGATTACATATTCTCTCATAAGTAATCTGATTGATATGTAATCGAATTCAATTTAATTAGATTACTTTGTTATTTGACTAAACTTTAATGGAATTATTAATTAAATTACACTGCAATCAGATTACGAACAGTGCAATGGATAAAAGCACAACTGTCACCGCTTCTGTCGAATTACAACCCGAATGATATTTTCAATGTAGACGAAACAGGACTTTTTTAAGTGTTTACCAAATCGAACAATAGCATTGAAGGGTAAAGAAAGAGTTACCTGTTTAGTTGGAGCGAATATGAGCGGCTCTGAGAAATTAAAATTATTCGTAATTGGGAAGAGTGCCAAACCTCGTTGTTTCCGCCATATCAAAACACTTCCGGTTGAATATGCTGCAAATAAACCGGCTTGGATGACCGGTAATCTTTTCAGCGAGTGGTTGCTCAAAATGGTAAAACAATTTTTGAAAGAAAAACGATGGGTATTGTTTTTATAGACAATTTCCCAGCTCATCCTAAGGAAATTGCTCCTTAATTGAAAGCAATAAAACTGCTATATCTTCCACCTAATATGACTAGTGCAGCCGATGGAAACAACATTACCGCCGACAAATTTTACGAAAAATTTTGAATCACCGGGAAACTAAAAAAGAAAATTGTTCGTTAACTTTGCTAGATTTTGTAAGAGAGGTATCCAAAGCATGGACTCAAGACGTTGGATCCTCGACTATAAGAAATTGCTGGATTGGGAAGAAGAAGATGAATTGCCTAGAACGTAACGTGGAGGACGAATTAGAAGAAACATGGAAATTCTGATTGAAAACGACTATAGTGCAGGCAATTCCAACTGGATAGATTATGTTGAAGTTGATGAAGATGTGTTAACAAGTCCTTTTCTTGAAGAGGATGCTCTTGAATCCACAAATGATGAAGATTTTGATGACGAAATACCGGAAATTGAAGAAAATAACGTGATTGTACCAACGAAACATCACTTAGAGGAACCCATCAAAACTTTGCAATATGCAATCGAAACAACAACGGACTTTCCTGATAAGGTTCAAATGTCCTTAAACAACATTGAATGTTTTTACAATAAAAACAATTATACTCAAAAGAAACAATCAAAAATTACCGATTTTTTCAACACATAATTCTATTAATAATAATAAATAGTTCATTAACAAAACCAGAACATCTGTAATGAATGCTCCTTGCCTCGTAATTTCCCCACCCTCCTTAACTCGAAATTCCGCAAACCCTCCTTAACTCGAATTGATTCCACTGGCAAGTGCGATTTCAACTTAGAGAGGTTTGACTGTATTTATTTTTTGTCTGTTGTTTTAAGAGTTAACACACAAGAAGTTGAAGACAAATAAGCACTGAAAAGCATTGAAAATTTAATTGAAGAGACACTATTTCTATGGATATTCTTACAAATCATTGACATACAGTACAAATACATAGAATTGTGCAAATATTTGTTGGACAAGAAAGTAATGAATTGCATAAAGTCATTTCTGCTAATACCTTTTCTCTAATGAACCAACCAACCAACTTTACATGGGAAAGTTGGGCGGCTGTCATATTTGTATATGTTAATCATTGCAGGTTCAATCAACAAATTTTAGTACCAGTGCTACAGTTGGTGCCTGTCTGTACCTTCAGTATGCAGTGAAGAAGAAGATGAAAATTCTTTTTAAAGAACTCAAATAAAAGTTTTTCGTAGGTATTAAATTTAGTTAGAGGACAATATATCTTTTTTAAGAGTACGAAGTTTCTTTTGTATTTTTAAATTTATTAAGTTCCCGTAGTTTTACACTTAAATCCCTTTAAATTTCATTATCCATTTGAGAAATAATCTTTAAAAAAAAATCCAAGCAAATATTTAAGATCATATTTATTATTGTGCACCGATAGAGCTCTTGGTTGTATCAGGGTTCTTAAGCGACCTTGCTCTCTCAAGTAATCTCATTGAGACCTTAGGAGTCTACGTGTGTCAACACGGCAGCAAAATTCAAACACTTTCACTTTTTAACGAAGTGGAACCTCTGAAATAGTCAAGTTGAATCTATTTTCTGCAATTGATGCATTCTAAATAGTAATTTAATATCAGGCGGTGTGGAACTTGCAAAATTGTGTGGAATTCACTTCCGTACTGGCCCAAGTAGACTCCATGGTATGTAAAAATATATAAATGGCTGACATTTTTTTTGTATTCAAAGCAGGGAAAATGCAATGAGACATGGTATTATTTGAGACAGTAACTTCGCTTGCAAAAATCACGCTTACGGATGGTGTTAATTCATAAGAGAGTATGGATATTTCTGCAGTTAACTGCTACAAAATAAGTAGGATCAACAATGGATGCTGCTCTATTGAAATGATTAGCGCTACTATAATGCTGCTATAAATATTGTCGACCTCCATTTTGTGTATAATTTACAATCCGCCCATCTCTATGTCCGCCCTCTCTCTTTTTATTATCTGAAAATAGCAAATAATATTTGAACTAATAATTTTACTCAAATCGTAACTTCACGGATAAAAACTTTTTATACATATTACACAAAATTTATTACTAAGGTCTTTTTATAATTTTATTATTCTTTGCTTTCACCTTCATAAAATAGGGTATGATGTCTTTCGACACAAGATTTCTTTCATTTCATATTTAAAAAAAAATTAAATCTATCGAATACTAAAAATTCTGACTGAGAACCTTCAATTAACAGGTTATGGACGTAGAGAAGTAGTTGAATTTCTTTTGACAAACGGGGCCTCAATTCAAGCATGCGATGAAGGCGGCCTTCACCCATTACATAATGCATGCTCTTTCGGTCATGCCGAGGTTGTTCGTCTATTATTAGAAGCCGGCGCGAGCCCAAACACGACTGACAATTGGAATTATACACCATTGCACGAAGCAGCTAGTAAAGGGAAAGTTGATGTATGCATAGCACTTCTTCAACATGGCGCCAATCCTAATATTCGAAACTCTGAGCAAAAGACTCCTCTAGAATTGGCCGACGAGAACACTCGTCCTGTGCTTACTGGTGACTACCGTAAAGATGAATTGCTTGAAGCTGCGCGATCTGGAGCTGAAGATCGTTTATTAGCTCTTTTATCGCCTTTAAATGTCAACTGTCATGCTAGTGATGGACGTCGATCAACTCCGCTACATTTAGCTGCTGGTTACAATCGCATTCGAATTGTCCAAATTTTACTTGAACATGGTGCTGATGTCCACGCCAAAGATAAGGGGTACAAAATTCTTATTTTTGCATTAGATGTAACTTTCAAGTAACCCATTTTTATATAGGGGGCTTGTACCACTTCATAATGCCTGTTCATATGGACATTTTGAAGTAACTGAACTTCTAATAAAACATGGAGCAAATGTTAATGCAAACGACCTTTGGGCTTTCACACCTCTTCACGAAGCCGCATCCAAAAGTCGAGTAGAAGTATGCAGCCTGCTTCTCAGCGAAGGAGCTGATCCAACACTTCTTAATTGTCATAACAAATCGGCAATTGATTCCGCACCAACGAGAGAATTGAGGGAGAGGATTGCTTGTAAGTAAACAATATTAGAACACAAAATTTTTTAATAATAACAATTTATTCCTAGACGAATACAAGGGACACTGTGTACTAGATGCATGCAGACAAGCCGATATCCCCCGACTCAAAAAATACATCACCTCAGAGACTGTTAATTTTGTCCATCCATACACTGGAGATACACCACTTCATGCCGTGGCAATGTCCGTGTATCAAAAACGGAAGCAGGTTGGTATTATAGATTTAATGTGATTATCTTGTTGTAAGCAAGCTATGTACATAAGTATGTCTTAAGATACATTTACACGATGACAGTAGCTTACGTAAGTAATTTCATTTTGATGTCTCTCTACAAATCTTCTACTTACGAATGTAACTTTACGCCTTTTGCACCCATGTAAGTAAGTACCATGACAGTCGCAATATTTTATGCTGGAAAGCTTATTTCAACCTGTAAGTGAGTTCGTTTCTGTAAATAAATGATACAAATGTCAGTATGCAACAAGGATAAAAGCTGAAATTGGTATAGTGAAGTGATATAGTGGGACAGTGAAAATTATTATAACCAATTTCATATGATTTTATATTCTGAAGAACTTTGCAGTACAATAAAAAGATTTAGGACTGATCCCACAGTATACGTAAAAAACCTCAATTTTTATGAAAACCTGTAAACGAAAATGTCATGACAGTAATTGCCATGACATTTACTTTCGTAAGTTATTGGCGCCGTGTAAGTTTAGCTTTAATTAAATGTAAGCTGAATTTTGTTCTTAACTTCGTTTGTTCTAAGTATTATTATTTTTTGTAAATTGCAAAACTGTATATTTCACCATATTCCAATTTGCTTATAACAATTAGGTCCTCGAAATTCTCATACGAAAGGGCGCTCTACTGAATGAAAAGAACAAGGACTTTTTAACACCACTACATGTATCAGCGGGTCATTCGCATTATGATATCATGGACATTTTATTAAAAAATGCAGCCAAGGTGAATGCTTTAGATGGACTTGGTCAAACCGCTCTCCATCGCTGTGCTCGAGACGACAACATTCAGGCCTGTCGTTTACTGCTTTCATACTCGGTAGATATTAGTATAATTTCTTTGCAAGGATACACTGCAGCACAGTTAGCATCAGAAAACGTACTGAAAATTTTAAAAGATCCACCTGATAGCGATGTTGTAGAATGCCAATTATTGGAATCTGCAAAAGCTGGCGATCTAGATACCGTCCGTCGAATCGTTCTAGCCAATCCTCATACTGTTAACTGTAGAGATCTTGATGGACGACACTCAACACCATTGCATTTTGCGGCTGGTTATAATCGTGTGCCTGTCGTGGAGTTTTTATTGGAGCACGGGGCGGAAGTACATGCCGCTGATAAAGGTGGTTTAGTTCCTTTGCACAATGCATGCTCATATGGTCATTTTGAAGTGACTGAATTACTTGTAAAGCACGGAGCCAACGTTAATGTAGCAGATTTATGGAAATTTACGCCACTACATGAAGCTGCTGCTAAAGGAAAATACGAAATAGTTAAACTTCTTCTAAAGCATGGAGCGGATCCGACTAAGAAGAACAGAGATGGCGCTACTCCACTAGACTTGGTACGAGAGGGAGATCAAGATGTTGCGGATCTTTTGCGTGGAAATTCGGCTTTGTTGGATGCTGCAAAGAAAGGAAACTTATCCCGTGTTCAAAGGTTAGTCAGTCCAGAAAATATCAACTGTCGAGATGCACAAGGTCGTAATTCCACTCCCTTGCACTTAGCTGCTGGCTACAACAATTATGAGGTGGCAGAATATTTATTGGAAAACGGAGCTGATGTTAATGCACAAGACAAAGGGGGGTTAATTCCTCTACACAATGCTTCTTCTTACGGCCATTTAGATATAGCAGCCTTGCTCATAAAGCATAAAACTGTAGTAAATGCCACTGACAAATGGGGATTCACACCACTTCATGAAGCCGCTCAGAAAGGTAGAACTCAACTGTGTGCACTTCTACTGGCACATGGTGCGGACCCTTATACTAAAAATCAGGAAAATCAAACGCCAATCGAACTGGCTGCTGCTGATGATGTAAAATGTTTACTTCAAGATGCTATGACAACTTCAATAGCCAGTCAAAGTCTTAACACATCTCAAGCATCACTTAACAATATAAGCTCCACACCACAGCCAAGTACGGTAATATCTCCAACGACTGAAACTGTTACACTGCCCACGGGTGCCTCTATGATTTTAAGCGTTCCTGTACCCTTAGCATCATCCAGATCCTGCATGAGTCCTGCCCAAGGTGCAGAATCAAATACCTCAGACCTCGGTGATGAAGCCAACGAACAAGAGCAAATTACAAGTGTGGCCAGTTTCTTATCAAACCTTCAACTAGATCACTTGATAGATTTGTTTGAAAGAGAACAAATAACCTTAGAAATATTAGCAGAAATGGGACACGAAGATCTGAAGCAGGTTGGAGTGTCGGCTTACGGCTTTCGGCACAAAATTCTTAAGGGGATAACACAATTAAAATCCACCACAGGTATCTTAGTCTTTATTTCTCTAAAATATTATCGGGATAAAAAACCTTCCATTTAGGTATTGGTAATACACCTAATCCTGGAACATTATTAGTAGATTTGCTGCCTGATGATAAGGAATTCCTGGCAGTTGAGGAAGAAATGCAAGCTACTATTCGAGAGCATCGTGATAATGGTCAAGCCGGTGGCTATTTCAATCGTTATAATATAATAAGGGTAAACAACATTTCTCTTGTATTTTATAGTATAATGAATTTACCAAAATAACTTTTAGGTGCAAAAAGTTCAGAATCGAAAGCTTTGGGAGAGATATGTTCATCGAAGGCAGGAAGTAGCCGAGGAAAACGGACATCAATCAAACGAAAGAATGCTATTCCATGGAAGTCCATTTATTAATGCTATAGTTCAGAAAGGTTTTGATGAACGCCATGCTTATATTGGAGGAATGTTCGGCGCAGGAATTTATTTTGCGGAACATAGTTCTAAAAGCAACCAATACGTATATGGCATTGGTGGTGGTATTGGCTGTCCTTCTCATAAAGACAAATCATGTTATATTTGCCCAAGGTATGTACATTTTTCGTAATTATGTAGCTTGAGTGTTACAAAAATCCATTTTTTTTAAAATCCTATTAAACTATACCGAATTCGAAAAATCAAGCAACATTTTTCTTCATGTCTTAAACATGGAAGTAGTCAAATGTGGGGGTTTTGAAAAGTCCCGGTATGTTTTCATCTCAAACAAAATACTTTGGGAAAATATTTGTTCATTGCCATGTCAAAACATTTTAGTGAACATCAAGTTAATAGCGACCACAGCGATAAAAAATGTGTATTAACAATGGGAATTTCCACAGAGTGTTACGTAACTTGTATTTTGCCTGGGCAAGTGGTGTATGGACGTGAATCCTGTCTGCTGATTGAAGTAAGCAGCACACCCCAGGTTTCACAGGTCGGCATGCTTGTTTATCCTGCAAATTGCGGAGAGCAGTGGGGTGGGGTATTGAAATTAACCTGCCTGCTGCCACGATACACAACAGAAAAATCCTTGCCGTGGAAAAAAAGAAAGGTTAGGACGTGGACAAGATGTGGAAAAATACAAGGAATAGCAAAGAGGTAATGGACTTGCATTTAGCTTATGGAGGATTAGATTGTGACAGTCCTCATGGCCAGTTGAACATTCGGGGCTTTCTTTGGAATGTTCCCTGTAAAAAAATAACCGGCGAAAGCTAGCGAAACGAGTGAAGTGGGCTTCGGGAGAACAAGAGAGCGAGAAAGAAGAGCCACATAGCTTGCAGAATTCGTTCGTCGCTATTCCCAATCTATTAGCATGGTCTCCTATGACCTCTACTAGCTTCCCGATATCAATTCTACTACTTACCTTTCGATAGGCGCCCCTGATCTTCTAAAGCTCCGATCGGGATCCTCACATAAGGTACTGCTACGGAGTTATCTATTTTAGAGGAGTTTTGACCAAATTATCAGCCATCTCGTTGCCTTGGATATCCCTATGGCCAGGTATCCAGCATAGTGTCATCTTGTGCCGTGTAGTTAATTGCAAGGCATAACTGACCAACTTTGATTTTACCAGCACAGCATACAGCGCCTTAATGACGGTTAGTGTATACATATGCAGATATGCTGTACGAACTCTGCACATATATATACCAACAAAGACACCTGATATATCTCTAAAAACACTGCCTGAAAGACACTGTATTTGCCCGGCAGTCTATAAGACTCGTGCCACTGGGAGTCTCTGGAGTAAAACCATTGAATAAATAACTAATAAGGCAGCGGGGTATCGTGCGAATACAGTGTACGTGTTTAAGCAATTCAATGACAGTATGACCTTTGGCCGGGGTAGAAATGACAAGCATTGAATAAATAACTAATAAGGAAACGGCATATTGGGTGAAAACGTAAGCCACTCGGTGAAATTTATTAGTGTGCTCTGTTTGTATTTGTTTCGTCATGGCAATAATGAAATTCTGACATTCTGAAGGGGAACATTTTATCCAAATTCCTATGTAAAATAAACAAATTTTTAGCCCCCTTATTTTCAGATAATATTTCTTGGCGTTGCCTTTGTATGACTGGAATAATTTAGGCACCAATGACAATTAAATTGTAAACAAACAAACCGGCATTGGTAAAATGTAAAAATTTTTGCCATGGCTGTTTATTTTTATAAATATTTCACTTTTATTTTGGTAGAAACACTATAATTAATTAGTAAAGCTATTAAAGTTACTTGAAGAATGCTTTCCCACGACAATAACTCCGTTCGTTCCTGCAGCACAGCACAGCGCACTTCATTATGATAATTTAAGACTCCGGAGTCTCTATTACACAAAATATCGTTCACAAAAGAATATTTCGCATTTATTTCACACTACTATTACGTAAAAATCACGTTTAATTATTTTCAAAATTATGAAATGTCAGAATGTTGAACTGACACAAAATAGCCACTAGGCCCTCTTGTCACCCCCCCCCCCCCCCCGACCATAGCTCGCACTGTCATTGAAATGCTTAAACACGTACACTGTATTCGCACGATACCCCGCTTCCGTTATTTATTTATTCAATGATGACAAGAGCGCCTATACTGTCTATTTTACGTCAGTTCAACATTTTTGACATTTCATATTTTATGAAAAGAAGTTTGGATTTGAGTTAGCGATATTGTGATAAATAAATAATTTAACAGGAGTTTTACTTCATAGTAGTGTGAAATAAGTGTGAAATATTCTTTTTTGAACGATATTATATGTAATCGAGACTCCGGAGTCTTAAATAACCGTAATAAAGTGCGCTGTGCTGTGCTGCAGGAACAAACGGCGTTATTGTCGTGGGAAAGCATTCTTCAAGTAACTTTAATAGTTTTACTAATTAATTATAGTGCTTTAAGCAAAATAAAAGTGAAATATTTTTAAAAATAAACAGCCATGGCAAAAAAATTTTACATTTTCCAATGCCGGTTTGTTTGTTTACAATTGAATTGTAATTGTTGCTTAAATTATGTCATTTATACAAAGGCAACGCTAAGAAATATTATCTGAAAATAAGTGGGTGCTAAAAATTTGTTTATTTTACATAGCAATTTGGATTATAAATAATGTCCCCATCTTACGATTTCATTACTGCAATGACGAAACGAATACAAACACAGCACACTAATACATTTCGCCGAGTGGCTTAGGTTTTCACCCAATATGCCGTTTCCTTATTAGATTCAATGAGTAAAACTGAAAATTGCATCCCGATTTTCTAATATCCGGATACCCGGATCTGCATCCGAACTATCCGGATCCAGACTAAGTAAAAAATGTTCAAAATTTCCTCCAGATTGCATTGCTTCATTGGGAAAATATAAATTTTGAACATTTTTTGCTTAGTATCCGTATAATCCGGTTCTAGATCTGGATAATTCAGATACCTGGCTGGATATGAGGAATCGGGTCCTAATTATTCCGGATAATCCGGATGGCAAACTGTCCGAATACTTTCAGCTCTACCCTGGAGAACACTCCAGCGCTTGTGTCCGCGTCTTGGATACATCCGAAAAGATAGAAATGTCGGATGTTACCAGCATCTCCTTTCTACCCCAATCACTCCTGGTGGGCATCATTGAATTGACACCCCACCAAAAGTTCAGAAAGGTATTTGGTAGGCTGTCTCTTCCCCGCAATCACCACAGTCTTCTAGAGTATATTGGAATACCCAAAACCACTCGCTCTAAGCCTGACAGTGCTGATTGTGTACATCCATCATACCACTCTGTGTTTTAATTTCTTCTTGCACGTATAGAAGGCCACTCTAGCCTTCTTAAAACGTTCTTTTATATTAGTTGTTATGATACTTGACTTCGAGTGAGGGACGGAGGACGTAAATTCCTGTCTGCCAGCATGAGCTGACAGCTCACTCCGTGACAGCTGATACCAGGTCGCTACGCTGGCACCTCATGGTCGAATAGTGCGGGGTGGGCTCACCAAAAATCACCTGAGCTGTTACTTCATCATAGACAAATAGAAACTCGTGCCTGCGTTCTAAATGGAGATCTAAAAATGAAAAAAAAAAACACAGCACACACCGGTCCTGAAGGAACCGCATGCACCACTCCTAAGGATCGGATGCTAGGATCCTTGTGCCGTCCCCGGCTTCCCATGACATCGCGGGCACATGCTTACAAAGCCGCTTTGTGTTTACCTGTCAGAGAAAAGAAAGTACTCCGGTTGGAGGAGGGGGAAGAAACCGACTGTTCGTTGATAAAGTTCTAATATCAAAGCCTGATTGTGCGAGCCCGAGTCGCTCTTAGACCTATTATCGAAATTTTATTTACAATTTTTATGAAAACACCGAGTACAAAATTTCAGCTCTTTACTGCGACGTATTCTTAAGCATTGTCGAAATATGTAGTGAAAAATGAAATTTTTGTATGGTAATCCCACGAAGGAGTTACCCAATTTGTCCCATTTACGAACTGAAATCTATGCTGATGCCCGCTGATGACTCCGATTGTCTCTCTATTGAATCCTTACCACGAGTGGGGATAAGCTTCCTCGAGAAGTTCAATGAAAACAACAATTATTCCTAAAGAAATTGCTTACTGATTACAAAAATTATTCCTAAATTATAAGGATACATTGATCAACTCGGTGTCCGCAGGGTCTCAGGGGCTTGATCGTCCCAACTGTTAACCTTATTAATTTTATTGGGCAACAATTTAACGTGAGTGCGTTGCCATTGCTTTCAACTTATTTATTGATAATGCGTTCAAGAAATTCTAGAGTAAGTGCGTTGCCCCGGTTATTAACATATCTTGATAACTGCGCTCGAGAATTTTTATGTGCTACGTTCATTTCATTTTTGTATCTTATTAAGATAGTACATATTCTTGTATTTAGTGGCATATTGACTGGTGTATCACTTTCAGCGTGGCAATTTTGATAAGCTTGACCATAAAATTAACAAAAAGTAGGCGATTACACAAACTTGGTTTTTCTCTATTACGTTTATTGGGATTAAGGCATGTTAAAAGGTTTGGGTAAGTTCAGTTTGTAAACATTGGATAACTTAGTGTATAAAACAAAGTTTGGAGAGAATATATTTGCTCAATTTACTTCAGATTTTTGACTTTTGTGGTCATTAAGATAATTTCTGGATCTTGCCAAATAAAGAACTTTTGATTTAGGTTAAATATTTCAATTCTAAAGCATTTTCCAAAAGACTTTGTAGTGGGACTCACTTTTATTAACTCGGCTCCGTTGCTCTAGCAACTTTGCTGAGAATTATTTTCCAACAATCGTTTAAAATCAAAAAGTATAGATTTCTCCCATCATTTCTAAAATGGACTCTGGGTCTTATTGATAATAGCAGGGACCGAAAGAGTTATAAGAAATATTTTAAAAGTTTGGTTTTAACACTTTGTTATTGATATTTTATATTTTATCTTCTAATGAAATAGTTAAAAAGAGAATTTTATATTCTTCTGAGTAAGTAACAGCCTTATCTTGTTTTGTATTTCTCTCTCGGTTTAAAATTTAAAAATGAGTTTTATTTTTTCTCTCAAAAAATAAAACTCATAATTCGAGTTTTTCATTTTTCTCAGCTTTTAACAGTTAAAAATGAGTTTCATTTTTTCCCCAAGAAATAAAACTTCTTAATTGAGTTATCATTTTTCTCAGCATTTAATAGTGAAAAATGAGTTTTATTTTTACCTCAAGAAATAAACCTGTCTGAGTAAGGTAAGGTTCTTAGGGAAAGGAAAATTGGAATCGGGAACCCCTTCTTGGTGTTGCTATATATAACGTTGGTTTTTCACTGTAAACGGCCGTTTTAAAAAAAATGTAAATTTAAGTTCAAAAATACGACCAGTCGGGCAACTGCTTGGTACGGTTGCTATACAAAATGTTTTTAAAAAAAATTGACAAATTGTATCTTCTAACAAATATATGACAACAAAAATAGAACACGTCTATTGATGAGTTTTATTTCCTGAGGAAAATAAAAAACTCTGATTATGAGTTTTCTTTCTTGAGGAAAATAAATAAAACTCATTTTTAACTGTTATAAGATGAGGAAAATCTCGAATTAAGAGTTTTATTTTTTGAGAAAAAAAAATAAAACTCATTTTTAATTCTTTTAATAGACGAAATCTGTAAAACTCTGGCAAAGAGTATTATATCGCTGTAATATAATATAAGTGTTTTTTTTTTTAACAGTTAAAATTGAAATAGAAAAAATAAGACTTACAATAACAGTTGGGATTGGATTTATATATTAAAATCGAAACTTTCTTGATTTCAACATAGGCAGCTAGTCTAAGTGCTGTACATAGACCCCTTTTGTACTACGCTACTTCCTAGTAAACTTCATGAAAGAGTTTTTTCACTTACAAAAAAATAATAACAGTTATTTTCGGTCTCAATAGGACATATCAATATTTTATTTCTAGATTTTTCGTCTTGCATACCTCAAGGGAATCACATACGCCTATCGTTATTCGTTTTGTCTATTAACAACATTTAATGATTGTAAGCAATTAAAGATAAACCTTCATAGCTTTTACGTCTTGAACTTGAGCTAAGTATCGAATAATTTGAGGTTATGTATTTCCGCAGGAATAAGAACCAATAAGTAATAAGACTTTTTTTCAACCTCCCAGTTAGCCAAAAATATATCCTTGATATATCACGAATATATCATTTAAAGTAGAGGATACATACTTTCTTACATTCTGAATGTATAATTTATATATCATTTTATATGGCTCATGTCACTTTTGTCGGCTTCTCTTCGTGCAAGTTCATGACTGGGATATATTATATATATATATGTTTAATATATCCTTGGAGATATTTGATCCATACTTTCATACATTCTGGATATATGTATATTTGATATATCTTTATACAAGGCTCATATCACTTTTTGTCGTGTTCTCCTCGTCGCTACATCATCATATATATATTTGCTTCTTATATGAAGAATGTATATAAGATATATCAATCAAAATATTCAAAAGTACACGACATTTTAAAGTACACCTAAAGGAATTTCATAATAAATCTAAATTTTGATACTGATACTGAAAAATATGAATGTAACACCGATCTTCAACGAAGATTAATTTGGTTCTTTTACTTGCATTCTAGGGAGGTATTAAAGATATATGTGGAATACGTCTTTGCATATACGTTACTACTGCAAGCTTGTTTTAAGCAGGTTTTGATAATAACCATGACTGACTCTCCGGAGTCACCCACCGCGATGACATTGTACAGAGGAATCATCCTCTCGTTCATATGAAAATTGCCTTTACTTTTCATAAATTATTATGATATAATTTTTGTTATATAACCACTAGTGATATTAATAATTGATTAACGTCCAAAATATCACTACTAATTTAATGAATTTTTTTTGCAGACAGTTACTACTTTGTCGAGTAGCTTTAGGGAAATCCTTCCTTCAATATAGTGCAATGAAAATGGCTCATGCACCTCCTGGCCATCATTCCGTAATTGGTAGGCCGTCTGCTGGCGGACTTCATTTCACTGAATATGTTGTATACCGCGGTGAACAGGTAAGAAAGTTTTTCATCTGCAAAATGTATTCTTAAATAAATTATTACACTTTAGGCTTATCCAGAGTACCTTATCACCTATCAAATTGTTAAGCCAGAGGATAGTTCTAGTGGCAATGAAGAGTCAACAAGATGATGGATGCCATCTGTCGGTTCAACTCCAACATCATCACCAGCATCACTGCAACAAACCCCACAAACATCGAGTTCTACCGTTTGTGGAAGCTCAACCTCACAATCTCCAAATCCAAACCACACAACTACAACTTCCGCCACCAATTTTTCTTTAAATCCTGCCCTCTTTGCGCCATCAACGAAAAAATCGAATCGAACGAAATACAGTCAATTCATGATAATTACTCCAGCAGTATCTATCGACAGAAATTTTGACAGTAACGATATTGGTGCACCGGAGATGGATGATATCAACGAATCACATCGGTATACAAATTACAGCAATTTAAATTTATTAAATAATAATAGTACCAAGGGAAAAGATCACTTTATGCGAAATTATAACTCAAAAGCTCACAGTAGAAATAGAAATCAGTTGTTGTCGAAGACTCCAAACGGACTTTACACTACGTCCTCGTGGCGGTGGTGTACTTTACTATGTGCTGCAATGAGATGTTTCGGAGGTGGGCAAAATACGAATGCTCCATACACCACTTCGTTCACCCGAGCATATACTCAAAATACATCCGTAGGTCTTTCCAACAACTACAATACTGCCCCCTTCACAACTCCCCGTCGCACACGAGATCACATGAACAATATCATGTACGAATTGTGACGACGAATTGGAGGACTGTTACAAGTCTGCTTATTACATCTTACAAATTTTTTGATTTCGCAGTATAACTATCAGATTTGTGTGTGTATTACGTATTTCAATTAATTCTTATAATCTCTATTTCTTTTTTAACATAACAGCTCAATTTCAGTAACTAAGAATCCGCGGGACAGCTTTGATTGTAGCTTTAGTTGATCTCAATTCGGATGTTGAAAGGCTCAGGTTCGTAAAACCAACATCTTTCGAGAAATTTATTTGTTGAACTCGATGTTCACATTTTTAACCTCAGGGCTATTTCAATCATATTAAGACCACTTTTCAGAATTGTAGTACATAATTGGAGGAGACATATTGAGGAGGATTTAAGTTCATACAGTGTTTTGCAGTATTTGCAAGATTTTTAACAGCACTCGTGTTAATATTAAACTTTTTTATGTTATAGGATTTATTTTGTTAAATATTATAATTTTTATTTTATGAATTCTACAAACTTTTTTTTTTATATAAAATAAAAGTAATAAACTGTGTATTTACAGTGTTAGATTTGATCGTTATTCTTCACAAATGGTATTCTTGATACTAATTTCCAAAGGAATTTCATGTGCCTTATGAATCGATAATATATTCATATCTATCTATACTCTTTCAGTCTATCTCAAGTTATTTCTAACGCTTCGGAGTTGTAGTTGAGCTACAACTTGATTAAATCAGCCTGCGAATAGTGAGAATGTTCATGTATCATTCTAAAGCCGATGATCAGGACAAATAAGCAGTTTTCATTGTAGTCCATAAGGTCTTTTATTAAATACCATTTCATCACCGCTAATCAATTATATAAATGCGTATAGTCGTAAGCAAATTAAACAATAATCACAGTAATCTAACGACAAAAATTCACAAAACACTAAACACAAGTAATCTGTGCTGTTCATTACAAAATTTTACCTTGTTATTGAATGTTTAGACCATCCTGAGTAGTATGATTTTAAAAATTCAACTCAGTGGTTAACGCACTGGAGGAAAATTGAGTTCATATAGACAGATTTTAATCAAAAAGAATCTTCATACAGCAAACATCATAAAAAACAAATCATTGAGGTTTTTTTTATACATATATTTGGTAACTATCTTCTTAGCTTACGCCACCGGCGATCTTCCGCAGTTATCTTCATTTTACTCTTCACCGTTGTCTTATTATATTTCGTTGTTTGATATAATTTGTTTATCATCATTTCGATCTTCATCGTTGTTTCCTTATGTTTTTTTTCGTTCGGAATCTTTTTGTCATCCACTTCGGCCTTAACCGTTGCCTTCCAATTCGGTGGATTATTTTTTCTGATCTCATAGTCTTAGTCTCCCTGGCCTTGTTGTCAGCAAATCGTTTAGTGTCAAACCTTTATGGCCTGACAACCAAATAACATGGTAAGAGCAGCCTTGGACACTGGGAGGATATTAAATTAATCGATTTTACATAAAGAGATGAACCTTAATTTCCAAGAGTCATGCCAGCGACCTTGGAGTCGTTTATGAAGATCTGCGCGCCCATATTCATAGCCATCCAGATGGTTACTATCTCACCTGAAGTGGACGCCCTAAATGCATTACACTTTCTGGTAATAAATGACATGACGGATAACTTACTGAACTTATGCCCGTGAGGTGAAATCATCTAAAACACTGCGATATATTTGGGATAATTCTTCATCAGTCACGGTCGATCTCTTTTTGCCCAATCTCTGTAGATAACCACCGTTAGTAGATACATTGGGTATAGCTTATTTGAGGGCTTGTACCGACTTCGGCAAAGATGTATTGGATAGAATTGGAATTGGCAATGAATGCTTAACTGGAAATATTACAGCTTAGAGCAATTATTTCATCTAAGAACACAAAAAAAGTCTTGAGTAGTTTACCAAATTCCTTGCAAGAATTAAACTTCGGAATTTAGGAGAGAGTTCATCTGCTAGAGAGAAGAGAATATGGAGAGGAGTGGTAGGCGCCCCACCAAGGCATTTGAAAACCCTTTAAGCTTACTATCTATATACTTGGGCAACAGTGAGGAACTCAGCTCTTGATCTGATTGCAGACCTAGAACCAGTGTTGAGCACAATGTAATCTGATTAATGATTAACAATTACAATTAACCATGTAATCTGTAATCAGATTACTTTGTAACAGATTACTAATGTAATCCATTTTTATAATTACATAATGTAATCGATTAACGTGTAATGTGATTACAATTTAATCTGAGTACACATTAATCGATTACAAGTTAATCCCTCTACATGTTAATCTAATTAATGTGATTACATTTAAGACATTTAAGATATTTGTATTCTAATTCTTCATAAAACTCCCTAAAACTAATTTCGTATGAGAACAATACTATTTTCTTTCAATTCATTTCAATATATTATTAATTACTTTTAAGTAATCTACAAAGTAATCTGTTACAATGTAATTAGATTACAAAATAATCTAATTATATTGTAACAGATTACACATTTGATAGATTACATATTCTCTCTTAAGTAATCTGAT
This sequence comes from Dioctria rufipes, assembly GCA_963924295.1. Classification (NCBI taxonomy): domain Eukaryota; kingdom Metazoa; phylum Arthropoda; class Insecta; order Diptera; family Asilidae; genus Dioctria; species Dioctria rufipes. The sequence continues at coordinate 101,432,616 of OZ002741.1, read as the reverse complement.
TGATATCTAATCGAACACAATTTAATTAGATTACTTTGTAATTTGACTAAACTGTAATGAAATTATTAATTAAATTACACTGCAATCAGATTATGTCCAACAGTGCCTAGAACACGGCAAGTAAACAGATAAGCAAGTCCCATAGTCAAATGTGATGCCCTTCAGTTCATATTAACTGTCAAGTCCTGGCTAACTTCAGCGAAGCAAGCTCCAAACGATGAAATGAACCGACAAAGCTTTTTTATTACTGCAATCTCTTAGCTTCGTCTTATATAATGTACTAGGTTAAGACCTCAAGATCTTTTGTACTTCTACCAATATAATAAATTGAATTGAATTGAATTGAATCGTATTTGTTTTGCTCAGTGTGCGAAGTAAGTACTGAAGGAAATAAAGAAAATAGATGAGCATTTGGCCTAACGAAGAGCGAGACCTGTTAAGACTTCCAGTTGAGAGACATTCAGAAATTCAAGAAGGTGCGATTTAAATGCCATTAAACTATGCCAAGAGTGAGCTAAATTCAATCGATTCCAAATAGGAATAACACGAACAAAGAAAGAATTTTTCAGAACATTTGATGCATGACGAGGAATAATTAGATTCAGTGGGAAACGTGGGGACCTAACAAACTAATCTGGAAAATAAATATTGCGGTGTATGAGATTAAATTAATTTAAACAAAAAAATGAGATTGCTGATTATAAGGTACATGTGGAAGATGGTATTAAGAAGATCCATTGTGTAAACACACAAATTATGCAGCACATGCCCTGAAAGACCGCACACATTCCTGATGACTGAGTTAAAGGAAGTGTGTAGTCTTTCAATGTTACTAGAGGAAGTTGCAGTATATAATTCCGCACCATAGATGAAGTGGGAAAAATAACAGGGCATGGGCCAGCTTTTTCCTTATAAACGTCGGCAGATACATATCAATACTGTGCATTTTGGGAAGACCAAAACCTGTCATAAGAAATTGATATAAGGCGATAAGGATAGGGTCTCATCTAGAATGAAACGCAAGGCTGGACACTGTCGCAAAATGTAATGGTAGCCCCATTAATGACCATACGAAAAGTGCAATAAAAGCAGAAAGGGTTACATTTTGTGTACAGAGTGTCATAGGTAATTTTAAAGGGAAGCTTTTGGGTTTCTTAAATCCAATATGTAAACTTAGTGCTGATGACGTACTTTTGAAAAAATAGTAGTTGACAAAAAAAAACGTTAAAATTTCGAAATTTTAACTTTGTTGAGCCTTTTCACAACGGAGAGGAGGAGGGGAAAACTTTAAAACCATTGGAAAAGTCCAACTATTATTAATCTAACAAATTTTAAATGATTATCATAGGATGTAACGTTGAAAAGGTAATGGTTGATCTATAAAAACGTTAAAGTACCGTTATCTCGGAAACGTTTAGCCCCCCCCCCCCCCATTCATACAACTTTTTGCTTGTCTAAGAATGACCTATCCATAGCCTTCGGATGCAGTACCACATACGGGACACCCTGTATTAAAAGCATTTATTTTTTTATTTTTAGGGTTTTTATAAATTGTATTTTCGTGAAATTTTCATGATATTTTACTCCTTAATGAAGTTGAGATCCAAGTTAAAATGTTAATATGTTTTAGTGGATAATATAATATATACAATAAAATCAAAAGTAGGTCTTCCAGGATATTCAAGGATAAAATCCTTATTCTTGATTCCTTTTACGTATATATTTTTAAGATGCTATATCGCTTGAAATCCAATCCTTCAAATGAGCCAAAATATATATGAATTTTTAAAGAAGACCAGCACAGCATTTTTGCGAAATTTTGAAAATGCCATAACTCGCAAAATACGCATTTTATAGGGAAAATTTTTAATTCGTATTTTTGTTTACACAAACCCTCCAAGTATGTAATATTTCAACAAAATTGGTGTTGGACATGTCACACTTGTTGCCTATTTGATATGGAATGAACCAATTGCACATCATCTGCAAAAAATATAAACAACCTAACTGCAGTTGGGAGATCATTTATAAATAAGGTAAATAGACCTCTCCGGAACACCTTTGTAAAGGCCCACGATCTGATTTGCGATTCCCCAAAATGACACTCACATCGCAAGCTCAAATATGCGGAAATTAGATAACAGGCTGACCGGAAAAGGATAAAATGGTCCAAACTGTCGAAAGCTTTGCAAAAGTCATGTAACAAGAGCACGCTAACCAGCCGTGTTAGTAATGTCTAAGATAACACTCGATATTGTAACCTTTGCGGAAGCCAGATTTCTTGGAGTATATAAGATTAGGAGCAGTGGATGCCGAAATTATTTGGGTCTTGATTAAAATTTTCCAAACCTTGGAGAGTGCGGGTAATATAGTTATTGGCCTAAAATCCCAAGGCTGTGATGGATTAGGAACTTGGGAATGGGAATTATCTTGCCTGACTTCCAAGCTGTAGGAAAAGTTGAAGTGGTAATGATGGGGTTAAAGAGATTAAGGCAGAAAGAACTAGCTTCAGGATGCCATCAAGACCAACTGCATTTGATTTAACATATGTAAAGGCATAAGAAACTTAAGGAGCGCCCTCAGCCCAATTCTCTTCAATCTCTATACCAAGGATCTTCGAGAGCCTGCAACTGACTCGGTCAACATACTTCAGTTTGCTGACAGCTTCTTACTTATTGCCTTTGGCAAATCCTTTTATGAAACCCTTTCCAACCTTTCTTACGTTCGAGTATTAATGTAGGAAAGGAGCTAACATTTCTTGGTCGCAAGTCAGGAGATCTCTTAACTCCTTATATTATTGCATCAATACGGGAGTAATGCTAACTAGAAGCAAAAACCCCACGTTCTCTAGGATAACCTTATAGTCACACACAAGTAATAACATATTCAGCGCTTATGAGCGACAATGAACTTCTGGAGTATTCAGGAACAAGAATATAAAAGGCGCTCTAGTATAGTTTACCCTAAGAAGTTTCTGTTTTCGCTACAAATAAAATATCTATATTGCTCCAATATAAAGTCAACGATGCCTCGACCTGATGTAAGAAAACCCTAAATTTTTTTTTGGAAATTTATTGGAGGCCGACAACGGGTGCTTGGGTCGCTAACAATTTATGGGCGTAGACGTGTAGATCTGAAAATAACTCCTGTCGGCGACCACCAAGAGCGAATAAAAATTCTGCTGAAACAACTTCCCTACATCAGGTCCAAGCCTCGTTGATTTTATATTGGAGCGAAGCACCTATGAGCCGGTGAGAACCATAGTGGCGTAAGTCAATAATTTACAAGATAAAATTCTTACTTGTTAACCGTCACCCGCTAAGCACCATCATGAAGTACGTCGAACTTTACAGTTACAGCTAGTGTTTCATTGTCATTTTTAAAAAACGATGTCTATACTTTTTCTGAGCCGAGGTGCGAAACATCAATTTACTCTAAACTATGCAAACTTGACTTCCGCCACTCTGATTCTCACTGGCTCATGGCCCATATCTATTGCATAGTAGACACCCATGATATAAAGACTAAGAGGTAAGCTCCATCTAAGCTGTCAAATTTCCGTGACGTCACTACTTGCCAAATTCACAAGAAAATGTATAGGAAAACAGGAATTTTAATAAAATTTCATATTTATGAAAAGATTTTCTTATTTTTTCTCTTTTTTTTTCTTAAATTGTTATTATTTACATCGTTTTTGTTTAATAATTTTATCCTAAAGTACATTCTGCACGTAAAAAATAATGTTTTTATTGAAGTATCTAGTTTAACAAAGTCTGCTTTTTCTACAAGATTTTTTAGATAGCCTGTTCTTACATCTAGTGAGTTCTTATTTACATCGTTAAAAATGTATTCTAAATGTTTAATCTTGTTAAAAGAACTCACTGTGGGCTTTCTTAGGGCTCCTTCAGGCAATTCATCAACCCATGTATATCTAAAACTTGAGTGGAATGAGTTTTAGTTGCGAAACTTTCATCTAAGTTTAATTTTTTTGCTATATAGCCAGCCAGGTTCTCGAGTGCATCTTCATGCAATTCATGAAACTCAGGAATTTCAGCATGATCATCAAATGTTGAGTAATTTCCAGAAACACCTTCCTCTTCGCTCTCTTCGTCTTCAACCTCTTCTCCTGGATCTTTTTCTGAAAGAATACTAGTTAATATAGCCTGTGAAGGAATTTCAGCTTCTGTAATTAAAACATTTGAGCTTAAGCTAACTTGCATACTGGTATCAAATCTTCCTGTAATAATTTAATATACATTAATAGTCTTAAAAATATGAATAGGTACCTGCTATTACTACTGGAAATTACCTAACAACAGGACAACACAAACATTAATATTTTAAATTATTTTAGTAATTACCCAATATGTATCCACGGAATCGGTAGTTAAATTCTATGGCAGTTGGGTGGTCATGTAATCCACCCTTAGATCTAATTGCCCCAAAGAAGTTCTCAAGGACGTCTTGGTTCAAACGATTCGTCAAAATGTAGTGAATATCATAGTTTATCTTTAAGTATTCGAAGAGTTGTGATAGGGCAGAATTGTTTTGTAATAATACCCCTTTGAAAGGTTAACAGCGTTGCTTTCTTATTCACGCGTAACGTTTTTATGGTCTCAGTCATTTTGTTGAGAAGCTGCTGTTGCTCTTCAGTCTGAAGTCCGAACGCCTTCTTAGTTACTCGTGTATCACTTACTGCAACTCGAGAGTTGAAAATATCGAACCACAGTATTGATCAACTCTGAACATTCTAGAGCATTCACACTTTTGCATTTTCCTAGAGCTATGCAGCGCCTAATACAACGAGAAACAGAATGGGAGAACAATTGAACAGCATATTTTACTTTTTGCCGACTAGCTTGAACTACTTCTAAATGAGTCGAAGTGACTTTGTGACACATTTTGAGATCCGAGTCTTGCAATGATAATAACTCAGAGATAGGTTCCGCTGTTAATAATTTCCCATTAAGAAGGAAACCACTGTCGAGAAAGTGATTTCTTAAAAGCTTAATTAGATGTGGAACATCCGTAAATACAAATTTTTTTTTTTAACTTATCACTAGGATGAACAAAATAAGGTTGTTCTTCATTAATATCTATTTCCTTTCGAAGTGCCGCATTTGTTGGTCCCAAATCAGATACCACAGCAACAACCGCGAAATTGATGTCATGAAGCTGTCGTATTACGTCCAGCAATATACTAGTTGTCATTCGGCAGTCAAATTGGTAGAAAATTGGTTGCTTCCAATTTCTGAAAAGTCCTCTTATTAGTGCAAGTGACAGAGAGATAAATTATAAATAGAATCTCTACTTGAACATATTTAGAAGGCTTCATAGTCGAGTCAGAAACTTTATCGAATTCATACGTCTCTTTGATTTTCATCTCATCAAAAGAAAGACGCAAATACTATCTATTTCACTGAAATCGAGTCCTTTCAGAACGTTAATAACAGGTTTTACAATTCCAGGAGTCAATTTTACTTTTGCCGCCTATTTTTTTAAAGTAGATGGTGCTGGTATTGGATACCCTTTACGATATTTGTATCGGTAGGATCTGGGTCCGCTGGAATATAATGAAATAGCCGATGAAATATCTTCATATGTCCATAATATTTTCTTCTTTGGATCTTTTAATTTTCTTATTTGGCCGCTCGTGAAAATTAGTTTCAAATTTTCAAACGATGTTTTTATATCACTATTTTCGTTGATTTCTTTTTTAGCTTTGATTGTAGTCGCTTAAGTTGCTTAACTTCCTTCTCTAACTCTAAAATTCTTAATTGCTGTGAGCACTTAATGTCAACCCTAGAATATAATATTTAATACTAATTTTCCACTTGAATTTAATAGTATTTATGCATTTAGTACATTGTCTGAACCGCAATAGAATAATTTTCAAATCGGTCTTCTACATCCATTTCATGGCCATGAAACTCATTAATATTTTGGTGATCACTTCTATAATAAATATTTAGGTACCTACATATGATTTATATTTTAATTATTTGATTATATACAGAATTTACCTCTCGCGTTCAGAATAATTGTTAATCAAATCAGCAACTACTTTTTTCCTCGTCCGTTCTTTGACCCGCCTTTTCCTTATAGAATCCGAAATTGGAAGTTTAATTGTCGGCACAGCATCGGGTTTCAACCTTTTTTTATCAAAAGGAGTATTGAGTAACTGGCTCTTAATAGAATAATCACTATCATCAAAATGGTCTGAGCATATTTTACTGGTTTTTATATTCACTTTTACACCTTTCCCACAAGCATCTAACCACACTTTTGCTAGTTCACTGTTTTTAGGAAATTGAAAATATTTCACTTTTGCAGTTGCATTATTTTTACAACTGTAGTTTTTGCAACCTTTCACTACACATGTAACCATTTTAACAGATTTCCTCTGCTTAACATCTATTAAATATATGCAGTTAAAAACTCAACTCAATTTATTTGCTAACGATTTCTTCACTGCTGTCAAAATTTTGGCAAATGATGACGTAATGAAAAAAGAAAAAGTTTGTCTCATTCTGAGTGGAGCCCACGTTGTTACTCATTATACCATGGTAGACACCCATCCGCTCCTTTCAATTCAACAATACCAACAATTTGCTCAGTTGAAAACAAAAAATAAAAATTGCTTCGTACCTACGTCAGTTACAGTTTACAAACGAAAATGACCAAAAGACGATAGAAAAAGTTATAATTAGTCTAGGACCAATAATATTATACCCTAGATGGCAATAAAAGTTAAACGAAGTGAAAAACCAATGTTCTGTATGGCAGCAACATGAAAGGGTTGTTATTTTTGAACTTGTATTTGCAATTTTTATGAAAACGCTGTGTACAAGATTTGAGCTCTCCACGTTGACGCGTTCTCAGGCAGTGTCCAAATATATAGTGAAAAACGATATTTGTGTATGGCAACTATACTAAGGAGTTGCACGATTGGTTTTTATACCCTATATGAAACCTATAAGGTATACTAAGTTTGTCATTCTGCTTGTAACGCATATAAATAATGATGATGGAGCAAAATAGACTGGACACCAACGGATAATATTAAAAGTTATTTCTACTTGAACGAGCAAATACTTGAAGTATTTGAGTTACCCCAATGCAGTGAAAACTACATTGTAATGTTATAGGGTTTGAGAAGTCTAGTGTTGCAATTTAGTGGCTGGCTCAAGCACGGTTTATTTTACTTCTTGAACTGTCTTTTCTTTGTTTTTACGAATTGCTTTGTTGGATGTAAAGGGTCTGGTCAAGGTCGCATCTATGTGGTCTCTTGGTGAGCTGACACGCCCTGTGGACTATTAGAGGTGGTAGATCAACCCGAGTACACCACCTTCATTTTTTCACTCAATTTGACTACTAACTATGAAAAAATCATCGGGCACAAGATATCAAACATTCGGCAGACTTGATATAATATAAAACCCGGTTCCACGTGGGCCAGGAAGTTAGGCCAAAAATTTGAAGTTAAGTGAACAAAAAAATAAGCTAGAGAACAGGCTCACCACGTACACGCTCAGATAAAAACAACAAAAATACTCATATTCTCAAGAGCTTGAGCTACTGAAATGTAGGCAACTTGCAGTGATCACGAAAAAATACCTGCACTGTTGGAATCACTGTGAAAGTTAAATCAGGAATAGAGAAGCGATCTGAACCTGCCTCGCCCATGGCGTCGTCTCGACAGTGAGTTCATTATTTACCTCTACTAACAGTTTTGCTGAATTCTTTTAAGTACTAAAGCCTCTTTTAATACTTGCTATAATTTAAATGTTAATGTGTGCAAAAACAATTTTACTTTAATATAGGATGAGCAGATACAAAACAACTTTGATCCTATCTAAGAATTTCCGGCGTTTCTTCTAAATGTTTTGACCATTACTGGATGTTGTAGGCGTCTTCGTTAAAAGCTGTGAGTGACTCCTTGATATCACGAGAATTGAAGCAGCATTTAAGATTTCATATTATTAGCAGTCTCATCCGCACCGCTAAATAAAAAAGTTCGAAACTCTACCTGAAAGCCACTTCACAATCGGCGCAGCAAGCAGTATAGAAACTTTGTAATGCTAATCTTTTTTATAGTTCACATTTATTTACGTAAACATAATACCGAGTTTTTGTTTTGTGCATAACTGTCGTAGCAAAAATTTGAATTTTTCTAAACCGAGCAGCAAGCATCATGATCCTTGCAAAAAGATTTGTACCATATGGTCGCCATTATATAAAACCGAGCATCACAGTTGATGCTTGCTGCGCCGATTGCGATTTAACCTTGAAGTTTCCTTCAGTGGAAACCCTACAGTAAAAGCTTTTACAAACATGTTTTGTATTCTCTGTAGGTATTTCCAAATAGCACTTAAAAATAAAAATATTTATAGTCAACAGATTTTTTTGTGCACCATTGATATTAAGTTCTTTTTTGTCCCAAAATATATTGATATATTTCCTCCTCTCTTCCAAAAATTGTAGGCAAGGCACATTTAAGTGTCAGTTACATGATAGGAGAACAGAAGGTTTGTTTTCATTATCTTCGCTTTTCCAAATTCCGCATGCCATTTTATTAAACATACTAATATAGCTTAGCTTATAGTTACTTATAATATGTTGCAATGAATTGTATTAAAAGTAAACTCATACAAAAGTCTAACAAAAACTGTCGAAAAGAAATACACACCGGAATTCGAATAGCATCCAGCAGATATAATTGTGAGAATGTTAATGAAACTATGTTGAGTGATTGGATTGGATGTGAAGTCCTAACTGCCAGCATGAGCTGACCGATCACTCGGCGGGCAGCGTTGAAGTGCAGGGTGGCACGCTAGCTTGCCTCGGCTATTGGCGGAGAGTGTGGGGGGGGGGGGTTCCACGAAAACCTGCCACTGCCACCTGCTATATACAAAAAATTCATGCCTCTCACATAAAAAAAAACGACGCACACATCCGGTCCTAAAGGGACCCTTACAACACTTACCATTACCCACGTGAAGGCGCGGGTGGTATTCCTTCAGCTGCCTTGCCCCATCCGCCCATACGTCACTGAGGCCAGCAAATTATTCTCAGTGTCCCTATAAAAACATTGACCTGGAAGAGAGAAGTGAAGGAGCGGACCTTGTCAACCATTGTCATAGTGAAGTGGCACCAGGATAGTGAGGAAGAAGAAAAAAATCCTTACTTGGAACTCATCTTAGACAATTTAGTACTTTTTTTCAAAACAATTCGTTATAATTTTCTCAATCGAGCTTACATTTAACAGACACTGTTTGTTTGCTTATATTTTCCCCCTACGCGGTCTAATAGGTGTACTGCTGCTTCCATCAACGCAGATGATCAGATGAACAAGAGAATCCATACCATTTACTATGTCTAATCAGACCGAGCTAGCCCTAAAGCTTAATTATACCGTACAATCGTACACTTAATGCTATCAACAGTACGCCCAAAGGGGGAGGATTGTTCAAAAATTATAGTTGCAAACATTTTCTCAAACCCGAAAGTTTATTTTGGTTCTACCTTTTCGCCTTGTTTCGTTTATGAACTGGATTACTCGCCCTCGATCCTTTTCCTCGAGATGGTAGCGGGATCTCTGAAAATAAACTTTTATGCAAATCTCCCATTTGGGCTACTTCAACATTTCTTATATAATATTTCTTTAAAATTGTACCCCAAAATCGTAATTGAGTAATAAGATCAGGCGTTATATGAAGAAAATCAAACTCTAATAATAAAATGAAAGCATGAATTCAGATACTTAACTAACGAGATGGTCACTTCTTTACAGGCATGCGAGCCTTCCAAACTTCTGTGCAAAAATCATATTCTAATCTTAAAATGAAAGTATGAATTCAGAAACGAAACGTTTACTTAACCTTACATGCATCCGAGCCTTTCAAAATTATGTAAAAAGTCATATTGATTGATTTGATTTATTTAGTTAATTACTATTGTTCAGAAAATTAGGAAAACACTAACTCTGAAATTAGGATTACTTGAACTTAGAAAACGCTAAGTCAAGTATGTAAAAATAACTCTCGTACTGAAATGAAGTTTCACTGATTCCAGTACTGGGATAGGATTGGATATAGGATTTGAGCAGAAGACAACTACAGCCTATTAGATTATAATAAAAACTGAACCTTTATTCGTACAAATGTTTCATATATATATATATAAAAAAAATAGTAAAAGTAAAACGGAAACAAATAATCAATATTCATTGTCAGCAATAAATGCTGACTTCCACATAATTTTTTATTTTCATTCAATATTGCAACAACAGTCGGGTCACCGTACTACAAAAATATTTATTTGAACAACAAGTGCAATTGCTTAGTAAGCAAAAACACAAGGTGAATTTACGGTAATTACTTGTAAGGTGACTGACCGACCAACTGCTCGTGAATTATGACGTCTTGTATCAAATTATTATTATTTCTATTTTTTATGCTTGAACAACTATTTTATACAATATCATGACATTATTATTCTAAAAGCTATTTTTAACAAATTCTATAATGTGTTTTTTTACAATTTTAGTACTTGGTTCTGTTTTAACATTTGAAGGTAACATGTTAAATAACTGAAAACCTCTATACACTAAACTATTTTGGGCTAATCTATTCCTATATAATGGCAATCGAAAGTCATTTGCATTTCTTAACAAGTATGGCTGTATATCTCTAACATAATTAATTAGGCATGTTAAATATTTAGGCATACATCCTCTTCTAATTTTGTCAACAAACAATAAAACATTTATAGCTACGCGCTGTTTGACAGAACACAATGCACTTAACATATCTGAAATTCTTTGCACTTCAGTATAGTTCTCACATAGCTTTGTTTTGCAACCTTTGTAGCCTCGTGAATGCATTTTCATCACACATATACAACACAGTTGAACAATATTCAAAATGGGGCTTGATAACATTTATTGCTTGTAATGTATATAACCTATTCCTTAATCTTTTAAAAAAAACCTATTTTTTTCGCAACATAATTCACATTGAGATTAAATTTAAGTCTACAATCCAAAATTACACCAAGATATTTAATTTCTTCCACTTGTTCAATACGTTCACTTTTTATGCTTAAGTTAACACTACATTGGCGTTTAAACACCATACACTTCGATTTATTTATATTAAGCTTTAATTTATTATACTGAAACAATTTACTCAATCTAACCAGATCTCCTTGAACTTTTTCTTCGCACGCACAAATTTCGTTACCGGATAGAAACAACAGGGCATCATAAGCAAATATGACTATTTTGCAATGTTCAAGAACTTTGTTAATATCATTTATATATATAATAAATAATAATGGTCCCAATATCGAACCCTGCGGAGCGCCTAGAGTCGTAGTCCTGCTTTCTGACATGTTTTCGTTGATAGCAATCCTCTGTGATCTACCTTGGAGGTATGACTTAAACCACTGATATTACGTAGATAGTACTCCATAACTATAAAGATTCTTCAAAAAAACATATCTATCAATAGTTTCAAATGCCCTCTTTAAGTCGAGGAACACAGCAATAACACTATTTCCAGTAGATATTTCCTCCTTCCAATCAATAATTACTTGATTCAGCGCACTTTCACATGGGTGTTGACTCCTAAAGCCTGACTGGTTCTCAATGAAAAGATTGTGCCCATTGAAGTATTCATCAAGCTGCATCTGACCGATTTTTTCCAATATTTTTTCATACGTTGGTAGAGCATTAATTGGGCGGAAGTCTTCACAGTTATATGCTCCAGTAACCTTCGCTATTGGTGTAACTACTGACTCCTTCCATTTATCCGGAAAGCAACCTGATCTTAGTGACGTATTTATCAAGTGAAGAAGTGCCGGGCCACATACTTCAAAATAGTCCAAAAGCATCTTGGCACCAACAAAATTAAAGTATTTTTTTGGCTTAGGGATCTCATACCTTTTCTTATATCCAATTGCTCTATAAGTCTGAATTTAAAGATCGATTGAGCATTTTCTATTAAGTTCACAAATGGCACACTTTCATTGGATTGACTTATTGCTTCAATACTATCAACGAAGTAATTATTAAATTTATTAGCTATATTTTTTACACCATTCACACTCACACCATTGAATTTTATATTTCTACAAATTTTTTTCACGATCTTCACCCAATATATATCTTTTTAAATTCCTCCACATACTTTTTTGATCATTAGATCCAAGCAAATTATTTCTAATATATTCATTTTTCCCCCTTTCAAGTACTTTTTTATAATTATTACGCTCCCTCCTATAGTTATCCCAGTCCGTTCTTGTATTTAAGTGCAATGCTCTTTGGTACAATACAATTTTTTCAGTTCTTAATTGTCTTAAAGTGCTATTATACCACTCCAAAGAATTATTTCTTTTTACACCGTTGCGTATGTGACTATTTGTAATTCTTAGCAACTCACTTGATATTATATCAGCAACCTCATTAGTTATACTCAAAACTGTACAACTAGCTAAAGCACTGGGAGACATTTCTCTAATAATTGCGTCTTTATTATATTTTAAATACCTAAAACTATTAATTTATTTCTGATTGCTAATTCTGTTTTTAACACTAATTTTCACTACTATAGTCTCATGGTCTGATATTTCCTTAAATCAGCTTCAACGAGGTTTGAATTCGTAATGACGTAATCAAGTAATGTTTTGCTATCACTGGTAATTCTAGTAGGCTCATTTACAATTTGTTTGCAGGCATTATCACATGTAATTATTTTTTTTAGCCATTCCCTATACGTGTTCCTGAAATTTAACCAATCGACATTAAAATCACCCAGTATGATAAAATCGTCGTTCACATAAGATATGTTATCAATTCATTCTGAAAATTTCTCACAGAAAGCCCTTTTCGATGCATTAGGGGAATTTAGACAACGGCTAAGTTTATTGATAGTGACATTAAATACAACTTAATTACTAGCAACCAATGATCTTTATCAATCGATATTTTCTCCAAAACTTTAAATTCGTAGCTTGTCTTAATATATATACATACACCACCTGTATGCCTAGAAGAGCTGTCGCACCTAATATGGTAGTAACTATCTAATTTTCTTTTCACTGTCAGCAATAAAATCAGTCAGATGAGTCTCAGAGAGTACAATGACATCAAATTCATTCATAAGCATACACGATTCTAATTCATTCAAATTGGTAGTTAATCCCTGAACATTCAGATACATAGCATTCATACTGTTTAATTGCTAAATTGGTGTACGCCTTTTTTCGATTTCTAATTTCTTTTGATATACCGCACATTTGATATCACGATAATCATGATTTATTTCAAGGCTCAGACCATATTTAGTATTCGCCTTTAAACAATTATTACATTTTAATCCAGTGGACGTACAATCTCTGGCATCATGGTTTTCGCCACACTTCGCACAAATTTGGCTGTTTTTGCATTGACTTGCTATATGGAAAAAACCCCAACATTTATAACACTTTTTCACTCTAACATATTCATAAGCTCTGCACCAATCCCAGCCTACGCTAACCTTCCCTGTTCTATGACTTTTTTTATAATCCTCATTATTTACTTCAACAACTGCATTGTAAACATTCGGAAATTTTACCTGGTAACTTCAAACATTTAATTTTCCCAGTGAGACTATTTTGTCGTTTTATCGCAGCCTCAAATTTATTCTCCCCCCACCATTCTCTCATTCCAGTCACTAGAGCTTTGAAATTTCTAGCCTGCGGAGTTTTAACCGCATATTTTTCCCCTAATTTCTCCTTCACTTCAATTTCCAATTTAATATTGGATTCTTCATCAGTACACTTAATTGCGATAGCACCGTTTTGTCTATTATTGATCTTTTCTTTAACATCATTTTTCGTAGTTACACTATCCTGTTTGCATTTGGGTTTAACAATTACCGTTGATTTTAACATATCTGCGTAAGATATCTTAGGTTCCTTATTGATTACCTTAACGGTGTTTTTGTTTTTTTCACCATATACAGTTTCTTATTTTCCTCCATCGACGCCTTCAAAGCACACAGACTGTTACCAAGCTTTTTATTTCATGTCGACACTCATCGCAAAAAACATAATATTAGGCTTTTCATTTATAATACCAGCATCATAAATTGATAACAAAACACACTTTAAGTGAAAAACATTCCCACATAAACCATTACACGGCAGATAACCGTCACTTTCTACCGGCCTAGAGCAAACTTTACAGTTCGCACTCATTTTCACTTAAATTAGCCAAATTTTCTGTTTTCTTATCACTTCTCTTTATGTGCAATTCTTTCCGAAAAACAAATTTCTTAGAATTAATTATTAATACACGAATATGCAAATTAATTAAAAAAATTCCAGATCGTTTGTTGACACGTCTTTGTTCTCTCAACATACCACTGAAGCTATATTCCAATAATGAAATGATGCATTATATGCAAAAAGCAGACTCTAATACTAAAATGGACCATGACTTCAAGTACCTACTTAACTAACGAGATGGTCACTTTTTTAAAGGCATGCGAGCCTTTCAAACTTATGTGCAAAAATCCTATTCTAATATTAAAATGAAAGCATGAATCATGCATGTAATCAGGTCGCCTGAGTGCATAACGTTACAGGCCTTGGAGCCCTTCGAAATTAAAGGTAAAAATCATTATATAGTGAAAGGTGTGCGTTCACCTGCTTATCTAATTGCAATAAAAATCTAGCCTAACAATGACACAATGGCTGAATTCATCTGCCGAATTAAATGGTCTGGACTCATACAATGTGGGCCTCCTGGCTTCACAAACATCGGAGGATTCTAGTACAGAAGTTCTTGAACACTCTCCAAGGAGTTTTCACTTGGTCTCGCACAATTGCAAAAATCACTAAAACTGTTATTACTCCTCGGCGGATGATTAGGATTTTTACGGCTTTTCTCCTATTCTCCCGCGTTGGTTGCTGGATTGAATTTTCTGTTTCTTTCTTCCCTCTTTTCTTTGTTCCCAGTACGAGCCGTTCTTATACTCTCTTTTTATTCTTCGTTGAAATTCTTCTGTCTAAAAATCAATCACCTGCTGACCGAGTAATCGAGCTTCTGAGGGAGCTAGAGCGTGGGTCAGCTTCTCATCCCACTTAGTGTGTTCCTTTTGAATATACGCTATAATTCCTCACAATAGAGACCAGTTCACTCGTTCTGACGCATTAGCTTGCGGCGAATAAACAACCGTTCGCAAGTGCTTGACGCCATACTTTTCCATTAGTCTGGTAAACTGAACGGAGCAAAACTGGACTTTATTGTCGGAGACTATCGTCTCCGGAACTCCGAACGTGTGAAACACTTTTGTTTCAATATACTGACACACATTGACAGTAGATGCTTTCCTCATAGGTCTGAGAATTGGGAACTTTGAAAAGAATATAGACATTTCCGTTCGTCGATCTGGGATATGGACCTAAGAAATCAATATACAACTTTTGCCAGGGTCTTTCTGTTACAGACTGAGCTCTCATAGGTGGTCTAAGTATGGTATTAGGGGCTTAAATTTCTTTGCACACGTCACAGGCGCCTACGTAGTTTCTGACATCGACTATCATTCGAGGCCAGTACAGATGTCTTAAAGGTTCCAGCGTTTTCCATATTCCTCCATGCGACGCTAGTGGCGGATCATGTGCTTTTGAAATGACGTCGGAGATGAGCACAAGCGGAATCCAAAGCTTCCAAGCTTTTTCCTCCTGAATGGGATCGCCCGATCTCGGAATAGTGCGAATATACACGTAGTCATCCCTGACGCAGGGATCTGGTAATTTATCAGAAGTTGATTTAACCTTTTGCCTCAGCTCCTCACATTCCAACGAGTTGAAATATGGAGAACTAAGGTCAACTTCTGGGCCAGGATCTTCAACAGGTGTCAGGCTGTCACATTGTATCCGTGACAACCCATCAGGAACAACATTCAGGCTTCCTTTCCGATGCTCGATGGTGAAGTCGAAGCCTTGAAGCAGGAAGGAAACATCAGCTCTAGGAGGAAGTGTTCGGGCTGTAGCCATTGTATACAATTTAAAAACAAAAGAAAGTCAAGTATGGCCAGAACCAAGATAACCAAATCTTACTGATTCCGAAATTCAAAAGTTTCATCAACGGATGTTGATGTTGAAATTAAAAAGGATATTGTGTAACTTCAGTGTTGCTGCTTCTTACATCAAATAATTGCAAAAGAAATTCACGTAAACTCTAGTCTATTGAGCCATGCCAAATCTAACTCTAACAGGACTTAAAAAACCAATCCAAAAATATTCGATGTCAAGGATCGCCCAATTTAAAAAAAAAAAAACCAAACTGTAATCTACAGTCGTAAAAATTCTTCATGAGCTAAACTCAACTCCGCGGCAGATAAAAAAATCGTACTGGTTTCTCGTGAGCTGCACTCACACTCAACTCCGCGGCAGATAAAAAAATCGTACTGGTTTCTCGTGAGCTGCACTCACACAATTTCGAAAGACCAAAGTAAAAAAAAATCTAAGGATTTCCATGAGCTAAACTCAAGCTATCGTAACGACAAAAAAATAAAAAAATCATAAGGGCAGCAAATTAGCGGACCTAGTCAACCACTGTCATAGTCAAATGGCACCAGGTGAGTGAGGAAGAAGAAAAAATCCGTACCTTGGAGCTCATCTTAGCCAATTTAGTACTTTTTATACCCTAGATGTAATCTATAGGGTATACTAAGTTTTTCATTGCGTTTGTAAAACCTCGAAATAATGATCGTAGAGCAAAATGGATTGGACACCCACGCATAATATTAAAAGTTATTTTTATTTTTGCATGTCCGTCCATCTGTCTGTTCGTCCGTCCGTCCGTCTGTGCGCACGATAACTCGAGAACGCGTATACTTAGAGAGCTGCAATTTTGTACACAGATTTAAAAAAAAAAAGTAAAATTAAGTTCGAAAATGAGACAAATTGGGCAACTCCTTCGTGGGGTTGCCACACAAAAATTTCGTTTTCCACTATATATTTGGACACTGCCTGAGAACGGATCGACGAAGAGAGCTGAAATTTGGTACAAGGTGTTTTCATTGTACTAGCAACAAAAAAAAAATCAAAAATGGACTAAATCGGGCAACTCCTCCTTGGTATTGCCATATATATACTTTAAAAACGATCAGTCCAAGACATTTTTATTGTACTAAAAACTTCTGCAGAATACGAAATCCTATAAAATTGGTTATAATCATTTTTTCTGTGTGACAAACCGTTCTAGAAATATATGCGAAAAACCACGTCGAAAATTCAACTTGCATAGATCGGTGACCTTACGAAATTTTATACAGGCATTCATCTAGGTATCATAAGAATTGGTCCTAGAGTAATTCTAGCATTTTTACTTGTTTTCAATACAATTCGTTATCATTTTCTCAATCGAGCTTACTTTTAACAGACACTGTCTAACTAGCCCTAAAGCTTAATTATGACGTACAATCGTACACTTAATGCTATCAACAGTACGCCCAAAGGTGGAGGATTGTTCAAAAATTATAGTTGTCAACATTTTCTCAAACCCGAAAGTTTATTTTGGTTCTACCTTTTCGCCTTGTTTTGTTTATACACGAATATCGTAGATTTATCTGAACTGAATTACTTGCCCTCGATCCTTTTCCTCGAAAAGGCCTTTTAGAGATGGTAGCGGGATCTCTGAAAATAAACTTTTATGCAAATCTCCCATTTGGGCTACTTCAACATTTCTTATAAAACATTTTTGTACCCCAAAATCGTAATCGAGTAATAAAATGAGGCGTTATATGTATGAAGAAAATCAAACTCTAATAATAAAATGAAAGCATGAATTCAAATTCTTAACTAACGAGATGGTCACTTCTTTAAAGGAATGCGACCCTTTCAAACTTGTTTGCGAAAATCCTATTCTAATATTAAAATGAAAGCATGAATCATGCATGTAATCAGGTGGCCTAAGTGCATAACGCTACAGGCATTGGAGCCCTTCGAAATTAAAGGTAAAAATCATTATATAGTGAAAGGTGTGCGTTCACCTGCTTATCTAATTGCAATAAAAATCTAGCGTAACAATGATATAATGGCCGAATTCATCTGCCGAATTAAATGGTCTGGACTCATACAATGGGGGCCTCCTGGCTTCTCAAAAATCAGAGGACAGAAGCTCTTGAAGGCTATCCTTCGGTCATCTGTACATGCACTCGGGTAAGCTATCAGTCTGACAAAAGGGACCCCTTCGTTGGGCACCGTCAAACTGGTGTCTGCGGAGGTATATTTTATTCGATATAGGTGGGATGCTTTGAAAATGCACCGCACGCACATGTGCGTGTCATTATAGCACTAAGGGTACTTGGTTCCGATGAAATATTTGGCCACTTTTTAAAAATTATCTTCTTCGTTTTCTTTCTCCTAGCAACATGTCTCGTCGTCAGATGTCAAACGTGCAACCCCGGAAAAATGGTGATTATTTACTTGGGAATTTGCTCTATGACATTGTCTGCCAGTTAAACGGGTTAGACGTATCTCTATGTCACATTTCTTTGACACATCCTGTAAATGTTCAACTATTTTTTGAAATTCGGTAATGGCAGATGATTTCACATTCTCAAAAAACACTGATTTAATATTCGGCATGATCCAACGCCGACATAAGGTCTATATTACTATTTTGCAAATATTTGCTACATGGTTTTTACGAAAATACGTTTATATATGTTTAATAGTATATGTGAATATTTTTTTCTCAACATTTTAATTGATAAAACACTTGTTACATTTCACAATAAACGTTACTTATTCCAATAACTTTAGAATAACCTTACGCATTTCGACCACTTAGCTCATCTTCAGAAGACTAAAATAACTGCCTGACTATGAAGGAGAAACTACCCAACAATATACCACTAGCATTTTACATATACGATCAACTAAGCGATATTATCTTATGAGTAATTGATGTAAAAATACCGTTACATCTTGTTGCTCAAATTTCTTTAATTGAACCAAAACCCTCGAGAAATACTTCCCAAGTCATGAAACAGACTCCCACACTACTACATGAGAGCCCTAACTTAGTCCTAACATTCTAAAATATTTGCAGTGTTCTTATGTAAAACTGACAAAAGTTTGATTTGAATGGCTCCTGCGCCCTAAACTACTATTCATACAGAAAAATTTTCTTCTGATAATAGGCTGAAGCTGAACTACAATAGAAGTAAATAACTTTACGAAATTAAACGAGACTGATGTTTACTTACGAAAAATTGATATTTTTAGCCTAAATATATAACATATTCCGTAAGAGTTATTATCTTCATATTTAATATTTTCAATTTTAAAAAGTGGTAAAAGTGAAGAAATTAACAAATGGAAGTTGATTTAATCGAAGATTTGTGCTTTCTATTAATTCGTAGTACAATTTTGATTTAATTTTAAATTTTACATTGCACTTTTAATCATTTAGAAATAATTTAATTGTTTGGACACATCAAGTTCTTACGGAATGAGCGATTCTTAGCGCACTATACTTACGGAAAATTGGATATTTAAACTTAACGAAAGTTCCCCTCACACGAGTCAAAGTTAATTTGTGTACGCCTGTTAAATTAAAGGGCGCATTCGCTTTACATAAGTAAATGTACTTACGTATACTTCTATTGTAGTTTAGCCTAATCTTAAGCTTATTTTCTTATCTTCCCAACCGTGGTCAAATTTTTATATCTTTCCTAGCAAAATTATTTAAAAAATGTAGCTTAACTAAACCGCAACTGAGTAATAATTGCATATGAGAATGTGCCGTGGTCCGATGAATTCGAATCAATCGGCCTACAGACTCGGACTACGGGCGCTCAGCTGAGAGTTATTGAGCGTAAAATAGTACGTTTTAATCAAAACTATTTTATTATTTTGCTAAATAATGTATACAGGGTCCAATTCGTCCAATTTCGGTATGACCTGAATAGGTTGTGAACTAATAACTCGTTCACAGATGCAAATAGCACCTAGGATGTAATAGTTCAAATTAAAGAGGAGAGTATACAGTTTACAGTTTTTGTAAAAAAAAAAGTTATATTAACTACCTGTTTACAAAAAAAAAACAAAAATGTCAAAGTAAAAAAAGGTAAGAAAATCCGGAATTCTTAATTGAGACAACCATAACTCTTAACGGGTACGGGACTGTTTGAGCAATCGTTGGAAAGGCCATGAAGCTCTGCATACAATGAGCTCTTAACTGTGACCGTACGCATTGTAGTTTTTAAGATACAGGGTGATTTGCGAAAAACTAGCTTTTTTTCTTAATCACCCTGTAACTCCTAAACGAGTTGATATGCCCCCCCCCCTGCCGTACAACATTTTGTTTGGCTAGGTGAGCACTATCAGGTCCTGTTCTATTGAATGGGAAACACCCTGTATATGTAGTAAGTGTAGCGTTTGTTGTATATTAAGGGTGTTTTTGACTCAAGACTGATAAGGCAACTATCTATATCCAAAAAATGAGGGTTTTTTATTTCTGTAGCACTTTTATTTTACAATTACAGCAATTTCACCAGCTTCTTATTACAACTAAACACTGACACAGTCAACCCCGTTTTGGGTATATCTCAAAATAGAATAAAACCGATTAAATTACAAGCGACAAGACTCTTACTGTTATTGCAATCATACCTTTCGGGTATCTACCAATACAGGATAAAATCAATTTCAATCGCTAATGTTTACTACCTTGTAGTAACCAACACACGATTTAGTACCGAGCCAACTATTCGTCACCTAGCCTCTTTTCTCTGCCCTTTTCTTAAATCTTTTCCAACATTTCTAACTTGCCAAACGTCGAACAGCGTTCGCCAAGATCTTTTTATAACGACTCTGATCTTTCTTGAATGTAACCAATATTTTTTCAATTCAATACCGTTCACGAAGAGTTGTATCTGCACAAAAAAAGACCGCGAGGCGTCCCCGGTCAAAATCCAAAATCAACTCTTTGATACTTTGATTTTTTAATTATCAAGTCTCGTCGTTTAGGATAGGAAAAATGCTTAATCAGCATTTCCCATCCTGAGAAAAGTTTTTTTGTTGGACATGTTTCAACATGTTCAGAATTATTGAGACGGACGATGGTTGAAATTGTAACTTAATATACAGGGTGTCCCGTAAGTCGACGTCAAGCCGGAATCGGGTGATAGACCAAATCATAACAGTTACCAGAAAAATATAAAAAAAAAATCTAAGTCATGTATTTTTCAAATTATAGACATTTCTTTTGAATTCGAGAATATGTACACCCTGTGATGGCTTTTTAGCTCCTGTTGCTCAAATCTTTACTTCTTTTCAATTTTACTTTTCTTATGTAATCCCGACGAGTGCTTATGTAACCTGTTACTTTAAATTCTAAGCCAACTGTTCCAGCTGGGAAGAAAATGTCACATTTTGCCGAACCAAGAATAGAAAATTAATATTTCACCCAACTTTAACTGACTGTAATGAAGAAAAAATGTACTACGCCAGTTTGCCAAGTAACTTTAAAAGTTGACGCATTTAATAAGGATTCTAAAATGGTATAACACTTGCTACAAAATTTCTTAGACTACAGTAGAAAAAATTTTTTTCTTCAAGAAACCAAGTTTCGAAAAATTTCTTTTCACGTACTAAAAATGATTCTAGTGTACCCAAAGCTTGCCGTAAGACCGTAACTTTAAGACTAGTTTGAGTGAGACGGAGAGTCATTGCATGAAATGTGAGTGAGCAAGATAGTGACGCTAGCTCGTCAAATCATTGAGTTTTTACAAAAGCGCATCGTCTACTCTCCACAGAGGGCCGACTTCCAAATCAAGTACATGGTGAAGGAAGAGTTCCTTACCTTACGAGGACGTATTACTTCAAGGAGTTGAAAAAAACCCAAGTACTTCGGTACGTGCAATCCAGGAAAGTACAGGAGTGCCTAAAAGTATAGTTCATGGAATTTTACAAAAACATGAGCTCCAGAATTACGGAAGCAGTTGAATTTGTCAACAATGGAAGATTTGCTCGTCTGATAACCCGATACTTTTTAAGAAGATGTCGAATTTGTATTGCAGCTGAAGGAAGGCAGTTTGAACATCTTTTGTAAATAATAAATCTTATCTTCCAAATATTCATTCACAAAATTATTTGTGCACAGTAGTTTCGAGGCTGTTGCTGTGCAGATATCTGTAATTTGTAACGGATATATGTTTCCTAAAAAATAAAAAAAACTGATCCATGTTTGTAAAGCTTTTATTTACAGGATTCAGATAAAAAAATTAAAAAAATTTATCATTCAACAAATAAATAGAATAAAAAGTTTTTTCACAAAGTTATTTGTGCATCCAATTTTCTTCACAAAATCATTTGTGCACACATAAAAAACAATTTTCACAGCATTGTAACTATGTTAATGTTATAAAGGTTGGCCCGAATGTGGTGTTACACTTGAATGCAAAGAATTGTATGGGTGGGGGGAGGGAAATCCTAACGGTTTCCGAGATAACGGGACTTAAAAAATATGTGTGTATGTTTTTATAGATTACCCTGTAACTTCTGAATGTGGCACCCTATGATGATGCTTTATGATTTGTTAGATTGATAATCGTTGGATCTTTCCGATGGTCTATAAACTTTTCCTCTCCTCCTCTCCGTTGTGAAGTTATGGCTCAACAAAACTAAGATTTCGGACTTTTACTTCGGTGTTCTTTTATTGAACTACTATTATTATCAATAACCACGTCATCAACAACAACTTTTCATATCAGATCTAAAAGACGAAAAGTTTCGCTTAAAAATGTACCCAAAATATAACCCTTTCTACGTTTTTTGCACTTTTATGTGTGCACAAATAATTTTGTGAAAAAACTTTTTGTTCTATTTATTTGTTGAATTATAATTTTTTTAAATTTTTTTGACTGAATCATGTAAATAAAAGCTTTACAAACATGGATCAGTTTTTTTTTATTTTTTAGGAAACATGTATCCGTTACAAATTGCAGATGTCTGTACAGCAACAATCTCGAAACTACTGTGCACAAATAATTTTGTGAATGATTGTACATACATACTGCTGTGCTAAGCACAAAAGTCGTATCTGCAAATTTTCTAAAATTTACTTGCTGGTAGATTTTGCGTCAGAAGTATGTATGTTGTTGAGCAATTCCAAAAAGTTCTTAAAATAATTTTTTGTGAGATAATAAAATTACAATTTCCGGATATATTTCGAATTATAATGAATGTATGAAGTATTTCTGAACTAACTTTCCAACAACTTAATTTTTACAAATTTTCAGATACGACTTTTATGTTTAGCATGGCAGCATACATATTGTGTTTTTGACATATATTACTGAAGGTAAAATTTGTCGTGGGGCTTTTTTCTATTGAAACGACTTGGGTTGAAATTTAAAACTTTTGTTTTTCCCAAGTCGGGTTGTGGGAAAATATTTTTATTATTTTCAGCAAAGGAATTTGAAGAAATTGCTGATGGCAATATCTTCGTTATTCATGAAAATAACCCAATCATGTTTTAAGCATGATTAGCTTATAAATACGTATGAATGATAATAATGATTATGCGATTTCAAGCGTTTTTGAAATCTCCTGAACGAAAATAAAGAAAACTAATGTATGGCGAATATAAAAACGAAAGGTCGAGGTAATTAATCAATAGAAACGACAAACTTTTTGCAAAATGAAAATAACTTTATTCCGACGAAAGAAGTACAATTGATGTTGTCATTGATCCGATAGACGAGAGACTGATAACGAAATGAGTAGGTACAAAGCGAGAATAGTTTACAAAACCTAAAACGGTAAAAAACTAATGGAATTTATGAAAAGTTGAATACAATACAATTAATGTATTTGTACGTAAGCGAAATTTAGTGAATGTTACAGGGTGTTTCTATTATTTTAAAACAAGTTTAGATTTATAAAATCGTCGCAAATTATTTACGCTGAGTAGAAGTCTCAACAATGATAATTATGAATTATAATTATCATTTTTACCCCTTTTTTAGGTATACAACACCTTTGGGAAGGTAAGGAGCCAAGCTAAAAATTACTGGGAGACTATTTTCCTCGGTAGATAGTAGTTGCACATATAGATTTCTGTTTCATAGTTTGGGAATATTTCTCGAGGGCTTTGATTGAACATTAACTAATAGTATACCGCTGATCCCAAGCATAAAAAATGTCACATGATATCTAAACTATTGGCCACACTGCTGCGTTCATGTCAGTAGCTCTCAGAATATAGAGAGAATAGGAAGTGTTGATACCTATAATAGTGAGCGTGGCTTTTCTTTGGGGCTTTGAATATGGGAAATCGGAGAAATGTATGTTTAGCTGCCTACGTTTGGAACAGCTGAGAAGCTCCCTGTGTATCTTGGCGCAGTGACAGTGTAGTAGTTAGTAGTGTCAAACAGTTGTGCGTATCTGGTGAGCGGTTGTTCTGATCTACATTCTTGGACTTCGAGTGACCCCAAGATACCAGCCAGTATTTTTTGTGAAAGTGTCGCGTCGTTTGATAACGAATAATGATTTGTAGGCTGCATTGATGCAAGATAGAGAATCTGAAGACATTCCAGTGTTAGATGGAAACGTTGGGGAAAATAATAATAGTAAACAATAATAATAATAATCGGACGCGGAAAGCGAGCATAGTGAACATAATAAGTACACGGAAATTTCAGGAGGTAATAAAGAAAGCATAGCATTAGAAAATCAGGACGATTCTCTATTGGATATTACTGAAGCAGTCTATTCTGAACAGAACTCGTGTTTTTCCAGGTACGGGGTATTGGAAAAACAGATATAAATGGGTAAGAAAACCACAAGGAGCCAATGTTCAAATTTAGCACGAAAAAAGCTTGTACTCTCCAGGTTTGAAAGGACAAGCACTGGTAATAAAACCTTCTAAGCCTTATGACGCTTGGAAACTGTTATTCACCCATAATATTTTGGAAATCGTTTTAAAGAATACAAAAAAAGAAATCACTGGACTGAGTGCAAAATATCAGAGTGATAATGTTATTTTTGTAAATCGTTTAAGTATGTGCGAACTAAAGGCGTTTCTTGGATTGTTTTTGTTGGAGTTTTTAAATCTGGACCATTAAATCTCTAGATCATGCAAGCTCGTTGCGCGGAAAAGATGACACGGTAAATATGGAAAGACAACAAGGCAAAAGTAAGCTTTCCATTTCTACTCCTAACGTGTTCTCTCTCATATCACCTATACAAAACACAAATAGAAATGAATCAGTAAACGAACGAAGTGCCAGGGCCAAATTACGTACGTACTATTCGGAAAAATAAAAGAGAAGTGCCATCAAAATTTCAACCAAGAAATAGAAAAGCTAGCACATCAACTTTTGTATTTACTGGAGACTGCACTCTGGTATCCTACGTGCCAAAGAAAAACCGAGCTGTAATTTGACTCTCTTCAATGCGCTTTACTGATACAAAGGATCTAAAAGACCCGAAATTATCGGAGTTGTAATTCAACGAAAATAGGTGTTGACAGTTTGGACCAAAATTATGCAAGTTATTCTTGTAACAGGAGGAGTCGTAAATGGCCTCTAATGGTGTGCTATGCAGTGCTGATATTTCCCGAGTAAATTCATTTATAAAGCCACTAATTTGTAAAAAATAAAATAAATGGAAAAACCTTGATAAATGAACATCGAAAAGAGCGACTTAGTTCCAAAATATCAAATGACCTTTAAGAACATGATAGCAAAAATTTTGTAAGTTGCAGTTCTAGAAAACAGCGTTCAACCTCCTCCAAAACACGTGAGGTGTGCATTTGGTCCTCGCACAAGAGACAGGAAATATCAAACAACATTGACCGATGTACCAAAACTGTATATAAGGATCATGAAGTGCGAAAATTTGTTTGCCGCCGTTGCAATTCTAACCAAATGTAAGGCATAAAAACGTAGATTTAATTTATTTTTCATATCACAGATTCAAGTGACGAATAGATATTAAAAAAAATAGTTGGAAGGACTTTAATTTATCTTGTTTTTTTTTACTTTTAAGTAACTCTCCCTCCCGGTTTTCAAGTGGTTGGCTGCAAGTAGTAGGTTATTGAAAAAATTCGTCTGAAAGAATAAATAAGATTAAAATAAGTTTAGTAAATTTAACTTTTAATCAGAATTATTTTTAATTTGATTCTAAAAATAAAATATATTAGAAAAAACCTTTGAACTAAATAACTTTTATTAATAAAATTAATAATTAATAATAAACTAAAAAGTAAAAATATTTTTTTTTTAGTATATATACACAAGAACAATTTCATTGCAAATACTTCAAGCATTTAAAGTCAAACGAGAAAATATAATTTTAAAATATTGTTAATACATTCAATTTTAAGATTTAATCTGAGTTCTAGCATTTCATATTCGCTTTAAAGCAATCTAGTAAACTGCAACTACCCGTTCTTAGAAGCCGATTGAAGTTTACGATGGGGGGGGGGGGGGGGAGATTGATACTAAGCATCAAATATTTCTTCCTCAGAAACACCACATAACAAATCTTGTTATTGACCATGTTCGCCAACAAACCCTTCATGGTGGCACACAACTAAACCAAAGCTACATTTGGTCACAGCACTGGATAATTGACGCTAACAAAGTAGTACAAGGAAGAAACCGTCAGTGCAGAACATATCGTCAAAAGATCACCCAAACTTTGATGCGTGATTTGAAAGGCTACATAGCTCTATTTGTCCGTATGGTAACATAACTAAAACTAGCCAGCGATCTTAGCACAGACGTGTTCCTAGCGGCTTATAGAGCTAAAAGTAAATTAGATAAGGATTTGCAGCTCGTAATTACTCGATCCACAAAACAAGCAACAGAGGCCATAGTCAATGCCAGAATACAGTAGAAACTCCAGTTCCAATATTCAGCCCCCTTTCTGATGGTTTATGGGAATCTGGTGATAGGTCTGTAAAAGGACACCCTAAACATGTGCTAGAAGAGTTTTCGTTGACCTTTGAGAAGCTTACCACAGGCTTATATCAAGTAGAGGCATACTTAAATTCCAGACCTATAGGGCAATAATCAAGTGTCCCAAGAGATTTGGAACTATTAACCACACTCTCCCCTGAATTTAACATCAATGAGAAACAAATCCACCAAAGTTAGAAATTAATTACAAAATTGCACTAGGACATTTGGCATACATGGTCATAAGAATAATTCAATTTTACAGCAAAGAAGTTACGATAACCTAGATGAATGCCCGTGTATGTACCTAATTTCGTATGGTCACCCCTCCGTGCGAGTTGTATTGTCAAAGTGGTTTTTATACCTAGATGAAATCTTTAGGGCATCTAAGTTTATCATTCCATTTTTAACGCATTATGCTGCTAGAGCAAAATAGGTTGGACACCCACGTATAATAAATATTAAAAGTTATTTTGATTTTTGCACAGTGCATCTCTGCGTCCTCACGATAAATTGAGAACGCGTTCAGTTAGAGTACTGAATTTTAAGCATGGACTTTTAAAAAGAAAATAAACTTAGTTTCACTATATATTTGGGCACTGCCTAAGAACTCGTAGACGTAGAGGCTAAAATTTGGTGCATGCTGTTTCCATAGCAATAATAAATGAAATTTCAAAAATGGATTAAATCGGGCAACATCTTGGTGTTGCCATACAAAACTTTTAGTTTGCTCTTTATTTAACTTTTATTTTCATCTAGGGTATAAAATTATTGGTCTTAGCCCAATTGTAATTTTTTTTCTTGTTAGTTGTAGAATTATATTCAATTATTAGTATGTTGTGTTGTTGCTTATTGTGTTGCATGAATAATTGGTCTTCTTTTTTGGTGTTTGATGTGGGTATTCTCAGTACTCCTACATATATTACTTTTAATCACCAGTTGCATTGCAATACGTCTGCAGGGTATAAAATCAAATAAGACCCTGAAGTCGGTTGAAATGCTTATAACACAACATGGCTGAACGTAATAGGGTCACTAGCACCATCTAGTGGTGACTATTTACAACTTATTCTGCTACTATTTTCTCTCTTACAGAACAAAGAAAAAGAACATTGCTTTTAGGTGTGCCTGCATAAAAAACAGACATTATAAATTTTTTGATTTGTGTCACTTTTTAAGCGGGTGTGCGATATGCTATTCAAGATATTTGAGGAAATATATAAAGGAAACATCAATTATTCAAAATCAACAAGCAGTATACATCAGATATGATAGATATGGTCCACCCCACTAGCCTACATATTCGAAAGTGCAGAGTTCATATTTTCAAACTTTACTCGAAGCTCCAATCAATAAAAAAAAAATGTCTATACACCTCTAATGTCTAGTGGAGATAACAGGAGTGCGTTCCAAAATGTAGCTACAGTTCACTACAGCTGACTTCAATCGTTCCAAAACCCAGTAGTCAACTGAATTATGTTAGCTGAGTTGTCTTGTGCGTTATGAAGTCAGCTGTAGTCAACTGTGGCTATGTTTTGGAATGCACTCCAGGTACTACATACTTACGAGCTTTTTTCATTAACTGGAAGGTTTATGTCAATCAATCAAATAAGGTATAGTTTTAAAACCTTCCTCAATACAGCAGAAATAATCAAGTCACAGATATGTATTAATTTGTTTTATTGTGAACTTTTAGTAGAACAACCCAAAAAAAATTCAACTATTTGTTTGTCGGTTTTATTTAGTTCCAAATGCATAATAACATGCTGCCAAGTACTTCGAACACTTACGAACAAAATGTAAACACAAAAATGTTTATAGCGCACTCTTCAGTAAAAGACTAAGGACACACGCGCTCTCCTCTTTGAATTTGTGTTATTTTATAATATGCCTTAGGCAACCTGTAAATATTATAATTCCCTCTATAACATAATGTAGTAATAGTGACTACCGTTAATTATTTTGGTTAAGTTTACTACGGGAGATTTACTATCAGTCCTCTTTATAATTACGTTGGAATGCCATTCCGTTCAAATCGCAATACTACGCATTGGAGCGCAATGGCAATCAGACTTATTTAGGAGGATTGAGCCTTTACAATTTAATTATCTATAAGTAGTTATATTTTCACTAGCTCTTTTCTTTTGTAACGCGTTATCGCGCCCAATTTACAATATAAATTTAATAATATAAGTGTTACACTGTAACTTGAATATGTACGTAGTTTCACGTTAAGCAATATTGTCAAAAACGATGTATTTTTTACAGTTACTTATAATCGTATATGTCTAGAGTAAAAATATATGTAGTTATATTTTCCAAATTCAAATAATGATAATATTTATTTTCTTAATTCGTCTCGTAGCTCGTATACTCATACTTTGTAGTTTGCAGTCTATGTACACCATCAGTTTTCGTTTTGCGACAAAGTGTTCTTCTTAAAGTGCATATAAATAAAATGTATATTAAGTATATTAACAAGTTTCAATAAATACAATATAAATATTGAATTTTAATCTGTTTAATACTATAACAAGATGGTAGAATACTGCTAGATTGTCCTTCCTCAATCCTCCTATTAAAAGGACTTTCGTAAATGGATATTAATTATTTTTTATAATTTCATATATCATAAAGAAATCTATGTATTGCAATTACGGCAAACAAAAGCACAACCTAAATTTGCTGTAAAAATTATAATCAAGATGGCGGAAGTGTCAGAGTGATTCGGTGTTAGCAGTACTTTTATTTTTTTATCCCACTTTTATTGCTAAATTAAGTTCTTTTTATTATTATTTCCGATCGTGCTTGCAATTTTCTTCCATTGTGCACTGGAGTTAATTCGCTTTTTGCTTTTTTTTCTGCTTTGGCTGATGGTGTCTGATGCTGTGACTGCTGTACGTCGCTGACTGTAGTAAATCCATCTTACTAGTCATCTTACTCTACAACTGTTCCTTGCTGTGTAGCCTTTGGAATCTTAATCGCCCCACGCATTTTGGCGGCTTGGTCTGCATATGGGCGCGGAGTGTTTCTCTACCACTCGGGAGACATATATATGGTACATAACCTATTTCTGACAGTGCTTTTTTCCTGGTCTCCGTAGTGGCATCGGCCTTTGGCATAGTTCTTGCTATATTACTTCTTCTGATGGGGGAATCTGTGGGAATCAAGCTCAGACTTAAACCTGCTTCAATGCCATCCGACAAAGTGGATAATATTCTTGCTACCATCTCGGAACTGGGCATTGGTTTCAACAATCCACTCGACGTCCTGAAGGCTGACATCGACAAGAGGTTCGCCGCTCTTAACCGCCTGCTCCGCAAGCTGGACGTGATCGAAAAGGATTTACAAGGTTGTTGTAGCAGGATAGATGATGTTGACTCAAGGATGACTGCTCGATGTGACGTCTTAGAGGCCGAAAATCGCAGACTGCAGCGGATTTTGAGACGTAGTGACCTGATTGTAACTGGTATCCCCCTGATGTCTCCGATGTCCAGCATTTTGCCTGTGAAGTTGCTCACTGTTGGTGGTTAAAAGGTGATAAGAGTTCTGGTAAAGTTTTGTTCCACGCCTATGAGAGATATCGTAATGAATAATTACTTCAGGATGATGAAAGAGGGAAAGTCGTTAGATCTTGCTGCTGTTTGTCCACAGCTCGGATTGAACTCTAGACTTTACTTAAATGAGAGGAAGCCTTGAGGAATTTTGCCAGGTTTTCGCTTAAGCTGGGTCCTTCAAGTTAAAGGGAAGCCTTGCTTCGGTTGTTCATTTGGATTGCGTTGTCGAGTGCTTTACGTATATCAAGCTACTGGGCATTAGATTCCCTGGTTTAGCCAGAAGTAAGAGGTCCGTCGCAAAGTCAACCCCCCCCCCCTCTGGTTCTGTTCCAGCTGTCACAGGAAGCCCGCATTTCTATGGATTTTCTGAATAATTTATACTTTTCCATAGTTTAGCTTATTTTGCGTTTTTACATGCACTAAATTTGGTTACATTATCTATCAGTATAAGTTAGTTTTGGTTCACGTGTTTGCTATTCTTCTGTTTTTTTTTTTTTTTATAATATCCTTTTTTTTCTTCAATGTATTTTTTATTTTTGATTTCATACTTTATTGCTGCTTGTAGTTAGTATTATTATACTTTACTAACTTTTCTAATCTTTTAATTTCGGTCATTTAAATGGACAGAGAATTAAACCAGGCTGTCGAACAGCAAAATTCGATGAAGTTAAGTGCATTCTTGAAGGCGGCTATCTCGATGCTGTTGGTGTTAGTGAGACTTGGTTCAAACCCTATATTTCCTCTAAGTCAGTTGAGATTCCTGGTTATAGACTTTTAAGCAACGACAGACCTGCCATCAGGGTGGAGGTATTGGTATTTATATATCACATTTACATATTACATTTGGCCGCGATACGAAAACATCATTATTGGGGGAGACTTCAATAATAATCTCTTTGACTCGATTACCTCGGCTAGAGGTAGGAATTTCTGTGCTGATCATAGCTTATATATCACTTATAATAATGCGCCTACTCATTTTGATGTTTTCCATTCTAGTAATTCCTTATTAGACTTTTTTTCTGGTAAGCTCGGCCGAGCAGGTTAGGTTTCAGAATCAGTTCCTGAACTGAATATTAATATCGGACGAAAAGGAGTCAGCGAGTACTGGCAGCCGCTTCTGAGCAAAAGATGCAACTCATTCTACTAGTGTAAGGAATTTTCAATGATTCTCCAAATTTTTTTTTTTTTTTGAGAAAACTCGTATTTCTTTTTATTAAACATAATTAAGCTTACCATCTCATTATCAACAGAATAATTGCTGAACTACAAATAAATACTTCAAGAATAGTGAAATCAAAAGAAAGTTTTCTAATTAAAATAAATACTGCAGTAAATTAGGTTAAAGAAAAATTGAAGTGAATGTTATTTCCATAATATTATTTTCTTTTTTAGTAGTAATAAATTATCGAAGTGCAAGCAAAATTTCTTGAAGCAAAATAAAAATCAATATCATTTAAATAAAATTTTCAGCGCTAATTAATTACAATATTACATAAAATTTTTATTCAATAAAATTTTCAGTGATAATCAATTTACAGAATTATACAAAAATTTCTATTCTATAAAATTTTCAGTGCTAATTAATTTACCAAATTATACAAAATTTCTATTCCCCAAAAACATAGTTATAAATTGAATATTTTCTTTCTACAAGATTTCGTTGTTTAGTGTTAATGAATTACTAAAACTTCCACGAAGTGAAATCGAATCGAACATCAATCCTATAGAATTCTGTCCTTTTTGGTGCCAATAACTTGTCAAGCCAAACTTAATTCATATTGAAAGCAAAATAACGCGGGTGCCACTTAAATAAAATTTTCTTTTATTATCTCATTCTCGCTTGCCTCCATAGTGTTAATATCCAGAAGAACTAAGTTAAATTTCGTCCCCATATGTCGGCAAAATTATATTGTATGCTTTTCTTATAACAAAAACATTGCACCGCTCCATAATAAGTTTAATTCACGTGTTCAAGTGATTTCTCATACAATTCTCAACTAACCCACTATCATGTCCCGAGATGAAAATAATCTGTTAAGGCAGCCGGTCCTGAACGGACCAGCCACTGCTCCGCCTGCTCAGTCCGTCCAGCCTGGACAGTCTCCGCAATTAACTTTGGCCACCTTACAGTCCCACATTAGACAAATAGTATCAGAAGTCCTGGTTCAAGAGTGTCCACAGATACTCAATTCTATCTTAAACAGATGTCGTCCGCAGTCTACGTGAGTTTTCAGGACAGCCCGGTGAATACAGTTCCTGGAAGAAAAGTGTCGACCGTATCCTCAAGATCTACGAACCCCAAAGGGGTTCTCCTAAATATTACGGCATACTAAATGTAATACGAAACAAAATCGTAGGACAAGCGGATATTGCCCTGGAGTCCTACAATACACCCCTCAATTGGGAAAGAATTTCACGTTGTCTTACCTTACATTACGCTGATAAGAGAGACCTTGGCACACTAGAGTACCAAATGATCTGCCTGGTACAAGGTAACAACACCATTCAAGGGTTCTATCAGTCAGTATATCATCACCTATCGCTTATCCTGAACAAAATCGCAAGCATGAACATAGGCCAAGAGGCCATGAATGTAATGACTCAAACATACAGAGACAAAGCACTCGACACTTTCATAAGGGGTCTCAAAGGTGATCTACCAAAACTGCTAGGAATGAGGGAACCGGTAGATCTACCACAAGCACTTCACCTCTGCCTTAAACTAGAAAATCTGAACTATCGAATTCAATACGCGAACCGCAACAACACCACTCCACTAAGACTAGAAAGTAATCTACCGCCTCCAGTTCCACCCCGACGCAATACATATAACCAAGTCAACCCAACTCCTGCGCCTAGATCCCACTTCTATCTCGAACTCATGAATAAACCCCAAGGAATTCCTAGACATCATAATCCTATGCCTTGGAATAAAACGTTCGAACACATCCAGCCTCGCAATAATCAACCAAATACGAACCAAATTCAACGACCTTCTTTCAATAACAATTTATCGCAACCATTTCCACCGAGAGTACAACAGCAGAAAATATAACCGATGGAAGTAGATGGCTCTATTCTCTCTAATGCCGTAAACTACCGGAACAAGTCCGGATTTGGACAAAAAAGGCCTAATTGGTCGGTTTACACACCAAACCCAACTAAGATGCAGAGAACCTTTTATACGGTAAACTCCGCAAGCAACAATGAATCGATTGATTATAATGAAGCGATCAACGAAGAAGATAATAATCACAATCAGTCTCTGATTGATTATGTGGGGACATGCAATTATGAGGAAGAATCTGCACTACAAAATCAAGAGCCTGATCTTATCGATCCAAGAAATACAGACTTAGACCAGGACATACATTTTTTAGGCTAACGAGCTCTTCGCTTCCATATTTTGAGTAAAGAACGAAGAGCGGAAACACATTGAAATTTTTGATAGACACAGGTAGCAATAAAAATTATATCCAGCCCAATTGCGTGAAAACCGCAACCCCTAACGAACACCCCTTCTTCGCTAACTCTGTAGGCGGAAATGTGAAAATCACCCATCACGCCATATTGAATCTCTTTGGCTCCCAGAATTTAAGCCTTAAATTCTTCATCCTTCCCACTCTTAAATCATTCCATGGTATCATAGGCAACGATAATCTCAAAGGGCTTCGCGCAGTTATCCACACAGCCGAGAGCTACTTGATCCTGCTTGATAAGATCAAAATCCCTATTAAACAACATTTGTCACAATCCGTCAACAATCTCGGTATCAGGACGTCTCATCTAACTGAACTACAAACAACAAAATTGTACGACGTCATTAAGATGTACCCAAACCTATTCTCTGAGCCAGATGAGAGGCTGACATATTCCACTGTCGTAAAGGGAGAAATCAGAACTACCAACAATGATCCGGTTTATTCGAAGTCTTATCCATATCCTATGGCTCTCAAATCAGTGGTCGAAAAAGAAATAGAGAAACTGCTGAACGATGGCATAATTAGACCTTCACGGTCCCCCTACAATGCCCCCGTTTGGGTTGTCGCAAAAAAACCCGACGCATCAGGCGAAAAAAAATTCCGGCTAGTAATCGACTATCGAAAACTTAACTCTATTACAATTCCCGACAGGTACCCCATACCCGAGATTAACGGAGTACTAGCCAACTTGGGTAAAAACAAATGGTTTTCAGTAATAGATCTAAAAAGCGGGTTCCACCAAATTCCACTGAAAGGAAGCGTCATAGAAAAAACCACCTTCTCAGTTAACCATGGGAAGTATGAATTTACCCGTCTTCCATTCGGTCTGAAGAACGCGCCTTCGATTTTTCAAAGAGCTTTGGACGACATTCTTATGAAACATATAGGTATTCGATGCTACGTTTACATCGACGATATAATCATTTTTGGTAGCATCGAAGAGGAACATCTTCAGAATATCGCTCTAGTCTTCGACACGCTAGAAAGGGCCCATATGAAAGTCCAAATGGACAAATGCGAATTTTTACAGAAATCAGTTGAGTTCCTTGGATTTGTGGTCTCGCAAGAAGGAATAAAAACTAACCCGATGAAGGTTAAAGCGATAAATGAATTTCCTCCTCCCACGAATTTAAGGGAGCTAAGATCTTTCTTAGGCATGTCGGGATATTACCGACGGTTCATTCGCGACTACGCCAAACTAGCAAACCCTCTAACCTCGCTCTTAAGAGGGGAAGAAGGACGGGGTCTTGTCTCCAAGAACGTTTCCAAGAGTGTACCAATTAAGCTAAATGAACCTGCGTTAGAAGCATTCAACAAAATAAAAAGAGCGCTAGTATCCCAAGAAATTGTTCTGTCATACCCCGACCTAGAGAAGGACTTTGAGTTAACGACGGACGCATCCAAATACGCAATTGGAGCAGTTCTGTCACAGAACGAAAAACCAATAACGTTCCTCTCACGAACCCTCAGCAAAAC
Source organism: Dioctria rufipes (assembly GCA_963924295.1). Taxonomy (NCBI): domain Eukaryota; kingdom Metazoa; phylum Arthropoda; class Insecta; order Diptera; family Asilidae; genus Dioctria; species Dioctria rufipes. The sequence continues at coordinate 101,397,126 of OZ002741.1, read as the reverse complement.
TGAGGAAGCGTACGCGGCCAACGAGAAAGAATTGCTCGCGATCATCTGGGCATTAAATTCTCTGCGCAATTTCCTATACGGTTCTCGAGAGGTCAAGATTTTCACTGACCACCAGCCACTCACCTATGCTCTTAGTAACAAAAATAACAATGTAAAAATGAAACGATGGAAAACTATCCTGGAGGAATACAACCACGAAATTATTTACAAACCTGCGAGAGCAAATGTCGTCGCCGACGCCCTCTCCAGACCGCCACAAAAATCTGCAGTCAACACAATGCCCATCTGTAGAAACCCCTATAAATGTATTCCGGAATCAGCTCATCCTTAAAAGTGACGAACACACCACTTACCAGCTCCAGAAACCTTTCCCTAAATATTTTCGACATATCGTTACAGAGCCTGGATACACGAAAGAGAAATTAGTCAGTATCTTCAAAAGATATCTAAACCCCAGCGTGATAAATGGAATCAAAACGAACGAACAAACCATGGGAATGATACAAGAAATCTACCCACTTTACTTCAGCAACTACAGAGTTAGGTTTACATAAACAGAAGTCATCGACGTACAGAGCGAGGCTGAACAAGAAGATATTATTATAGAATATCACAAAAGAGCGCATAGAAATGCACAGAAAATAGGCTGCAGATCCTCGAAAGACACTACTTTCCTAAAATGAATTCAAAAATAAAACAATTAGTTAAGCAATGCACAACGTGCAAGGAAAATAAGTACGATAGGCATCCAAATAACCCAATAATAAAACCTACCCCCATTCCAGAATATCCTGGTCACACCTTACACATAGATATCTATTCAACAGAGAGACATCTAGTATTAACCGCACTGGATAAGCTCACTAAACTTGCGCAGGCAAGAATTCTGAAATCCAAAGCAACCGAAGACGTAAGGAAACCGCTAAGGGATATTTTATTCTTCTTCGGTGTACCGAAATGCGTTGTACTAGACAACGAAAAATCACTCAATTCGGCTTCCATCACATTCATGATGGAGGACCAATTAAAGATCCACATATTTAAAACACCCTCGTACAAAAGCGAAATAAATGGGCAAGTCGAGAGATTCCACTCCACCCTCTCGGAAATTATGAGGTGCCTGAAAACTGATGGCACACATCGTTCTTTTGAGGAGTTGCTCGAACGCTCAGTGTACGAATACAATTCCAGCATCCATTCGACCACTGGAAGAAAGCCTCTCGAACTCTTCTATGGTAGAAACGTAACAACAGACCCCGAACAATTTGAAAAATGCCGGTTAGACAACATAGAGCAACTGCGAAATAAACAACAAAAAGACCTCAATTTCCATAATAAATCTAGACAACCCCTAAAGGACTACGAAGTAGGACAAACAATCTTTGCCAAACACAATAAACGTATTGGCTCTAAGCTTACAGTTAGGTATAAGCAAGAGGTTGTTCGTGAAAACAAGCCCACAGTAGTCATAACAGAATCCGGGAAAGTAATACACAAAAGCAATATCAGAAACTGAAGGTTGTTTTGTTTTCTCCACAGGTCTTTTATCACCGCCATCGGTGCAGATGTAAAAATCTTCGACTACTCCAACTCCCAAATAATAGCATTAAATGTCGGAACTGCTAGGATCCAAAGCGGAGATCTGAAACTTATCCACGTTATAGAGATAGATCCATACCAAACATTTGTGTCCGAAACTTCCTCCCTAATGAGTAAGTACATACCGAAAACCAATCCGTTCTTCCCACTCCTGGACCATGAGTTATCACAGGTGCAAAATCTAATAAATAATTTGGAAATCCACAAATCTAAGAGATCATTGGACTTTATTGGCTCCGCGTGGAAGTGGATCGCGGGAAACCCCGATCATAACGATTTCATTTTGATGGAAGACAAAATTAATAATATAGTAGAGAATAACAATAACCAGGTAATTATCAATAAGGCTTACAACGAAAGAATCAATAAATTAACCAATGTAACCAATGAAATACTTAATATAATAAGGAAAGATAGAACATATGATAATGAATTAGCATTGAGTTTTCAATATAAAATTAAACTAATAAAAGAAGAGCTTACAAACACCGTTTACGCAATCGAATTAGCTAAATCAAATATTGTAAATTCAAATATATTGTCAAAGAAAGAAATTTCCTTAATTATGGATAACATAAATAAGGATAATATCCCATATAATAACGTAGAAGAAGCATTGAGATTTTCCGAAGTAAAAATTGTTATAAATTCCACAAGACTATTTTATATTATAAATATTTCAAAAACAAAAGGTACAGTTTACGAAAGAATAGATATTAAGCCAGTAAAGAGAAATAACATTATTAATAAAATAAAATACAAAAGTATCTTACGAAAAGAGGAAGTAGTATACGGATTAACAGACAACTGTAGAACAATAAACGCATTATCACTTTGTAAACAGAATAATGTTATAGACATAAGTAAGGATAAGTGTATTCCAAATTTGTTAAATAGCAAGAATGCGACATGCAACGTAACCAATGGTCACCACATCCCACAGGTGGAAGAAGTAGCCCCCGACGTTATCCTACTAAACAACTACGAAGGAACAATAGATGTTGACGGCAGTATACAGACCCTACAAGGAACCTACCTAATAAAATTCAAGAACACTACTATCACAATAAACGACCAGCAGTTCATATCAGAAGAAGTAGCAAATATCCACGCATTACCACCCCTACTTCAACCTTCCCTTGAAGGAACCGAGATGGAGGAAATATTGTCGCTAGAATGGATTAAAGAGCTCCACGTTAATAACACCAAGCAGATTGGCCTGATCAAGATGGAGAAAAATGTCCATCAATGGATAAACTACGCCCTGATTGCAACAATTTTACTTACCCTCGCCCTAGTGAAAGTCATCAATGCTAAACGAAGAACAACAACCATCGACATTACAGCGATACCACCGCCCTTCACAGCAGAGGCAGCCCCCAGGGAAACAAGCCACCCAAGGACGGAACAACATCATGGCAGCATTTACAACCTACCATATTTCTAACATTCGCGAGGACGCATATGATCAAGAGGGGAAGAGTTAACACAACACCACGCATTTTCCCCACAAAAATATTCGCTATCTCATACGGGCAACAAACTTCATAACAGCTAGCGAAGCATTTTCACCTTCTGGCACCTTTAACATTTCACACGCTCCGAGTTCACCTGAAACCCCAGAAAACGCTGACAACAGGTCTACGCAGAATGCACCGCCACCAGCTACATCCGTTCGTCGCCAATATTAATCAGTTGTATTCTTGCTTTAATTATTAACAGTTGTAATTTCCTAATTGTAGTAAAACGTTAAATAAAGTTTCTTTTTTTTTAATTAAATTTGTACTCTTGATATTTAACTTATACTTCATTCGAAATAACCCTTTCCCAGGTCACCAAATAATTGTCCTATCGTGATTACAAAGGCGTTAACGTGAAGGCCCTCTTGGGCTATGCGTTGACAACAAACTGCTCTGATATGTATCTAACTAATAATGTATACTTGCAGCTATCGGTTAGCCACGTTCTTCAACATTTTTAAAAACACCGACTGTATCAAGCTGGTATCATACCCCAGCCATCAAAAGAGCGAAGCCTTTTCGGGACCTTGCATTTAGGGCTTACTCTGAGCAATGTACGCCCGAGAGATGAGGACTATTTACGAAGTTTCGGAACAGGTATCGAAAGGAGGTGCGTAAAGCCAAGGTGGCTCAGGGAATAGCAATATTGGCGCATCGCTTAAGACCTTAACCCATTAACACACTCAGAAACAGGTATCATGTCTCAACATTCCTCGGGGCACCCGCAAGACAATAAAGTAAACTCGTCACCGCGAAGTAGCTACCGTTCACTAGAACGAAAACATGATATACGATCCCTTCTGAGTACTGACCGTCGGGCTAGTACTCTTACGTAATTATAAGTTTGTTTATCATTTTTCATATGCTAGTGGTGACCCTGAAAATTGTCTCTGACTGTTTTTGTAATTTTTAATTGTTTTGTGATATCCCAATTGTTTACCGAATTTTGAAATTCGAGCGTTTCCGTTCAAGACGAAAAACCAATTTTCAATTATTTTTCTCATCTTTGTTTTTTGAGCGTTTGCGTTTAAACAAAAATCAGAATTCTGATTTTCAATTGTTTATTCGATTTTGTCATTTGAGCGTTTCCGTTTGGACAAAAATCGGAACATATGCATGCATATGGAATTGTCTATCCGATAATTCCCACCAAATAGGGAAATGCAAAATCGACAAATCGAAAAGTTGTACACTAAGTGGCGTCCAACAAAAATTAAGTTGTACTCCAAGTGGCGTGTAACAGCGATCACGAGGACTCCTTTTCTTTTTCCAACGCAGATGTCTCTAAAGTCTTATACGCCCTTTCGTGTGTCAAATTGAATGCAGTTGGTCTGGATGTCATTCCGTTAAAATTTTTGAAGCTAGTTTTTCCTGTTCTGTTTGGTCATATTCTTCACCTGTTTAACACCATCATCACCACTTTAACATTCCCTACTGCTTAGAAATCAGGCAAGGTAATTCCTATTCCTAAGTGCTCCAATCCTTCACAGCCCTCGGATTTTAGCCCTGTAATCATTTTACCTGTACTCTCCAAGGTTTGCGAAATTTTAATCAGGAATCAAATAATTTCGGCATCTTCTGTCCCCTATCTTATATACCCCAAGCAGTCTGGCTTCCGCAAAGATCATAGCGCCTCGAGTGCCATTTTGGACTTTATTGAGACGGTAAGGCTCAACATGAAGCGCAAGCTGGCTAACATACTCTTATTACTTGACTTTAGTAAAGCCTTTGATAGTCTAGATTATACTATCCTTTGCTATAAACTGCAGAGCCTTTCCCCTTTCATCGGTCAGTCTCCAATCTGATCTACTCTTATTTGAGCTTGAGACGCCAGTGTCATGTCAGGGAATCGTACATCTGATCCTTTGGGCCTCTACAAAGGTGTTCCTCAGGGGTCTATCTTAAGCCCACTCTTATTTTCCCTATTTGTCAATGTCCTCCCAGCTGAAGTTAGCTTCCCTGTCGTTCATATTGTAACAAGATGACTTACCCCGCTCCTGTTAGGCACTAACAACAACCTCAGCCCTAGCAGTCAGCTCCCGGCTGAAGCTGGAGTAGGAAGATTTAAAAAACCTACGTAACTATACGGAAGCCGGCAGTCCAGGGAACTCGGGCGCCACTTCATCTGATCTCATTCAGAGGAGAAGACCAGGAATCCCAGGTGATAGGGCTCCTCGCTTGCCAGAAGTGGTTGCTATTCGGCGCATTTTCCACAAATCACCCAGATTTAATCGCCTTCAACTGGTGACCGTTCGGTCAGGTGGCGAGGTAGCGGTGATTGTAACAGACCACACAAAGTTTAAAGGAAGAAGCGGAACACGCGGAGGAAATAAAAGAGGTAACAATATCATTGAAACTACTTTATTCTGCGCCACTGGGATCTATGAAATAATATGCTGCAGATATCAACGCCGACCTTTCCTCTGTCTCATATTGGGCTTTGTGCAATAAATTAACCCTACACCCAGCCAAGTCTCAATCGATTGCCTTCTTTGGTCATCTAATCAAACACCTCCTCGATCCCATCTCCCTTAATGGGGTTATTATACCCTATTTTGACAGGGTGTCCAGCCTTGTCTTCATCTTAGATGAGACCCTATCCTTTTCGCCCCACATTAATACCTTAATTGGCAGGGTAGGTTTCGGTCTTCGCAAACTCTATAATATTAACATGTACCTGCCAACATCTATACGGAAAAAACTTGCCCACGCCCTGTTATATTATATTATTATATATGATTTGTGCGGTTACACGGTGATTTTTCTTAATACTACCTTTGACAGGCATCTTATACTCCGCAACCTCATCTTTTTGTTCAAATTAAGTCGATCTCACACTCTACAATATTTGTTTTCCACACTGGAATTTGTTAGGTTCCCACGATTCCCATTTAACTTAATTATCCGACGTCATTCATCCAACGTTCTGAAAAATTCCTTCTTAGTTCGCGTTATTCCCACTTGGAACATATTGAATTTCGCTCACTCCTCGCCTAGTTTGATGGCATATTAATCGCGCCTTCTTGATTTTTTGAATGTTATCCAGTTGGAAATCCTTAACTGGTCGAGCTTGTCTTCCCTTTGGTAACCTATGCTCTTCTATTCTAATCTAATTTAATTCATTCTATGCTAATTTAATCTAATCTAATTTTTCGCGCATTGATTTACACACTTTCACACTCTTCGGCTTTACAATAGGTAGTGCACCTGAACCCTCAGTTTTCATTTCTGTACAAGTACTTTTTAAGTAATATCTTTCTGGACAGTGGGGGATGGATATCGATCGAGTGCGTTTTGTCGGCATATTTAGAATTTCATATTAGTTAATCCTAATATATATTGTTTTTTTGTTTATTTTTTATTATTCTGCACCTCATTTTGTTTGCCAAAGTAACATGTTTTTATACAATAGGCACAAAGGCCTAGTTGCTTATCATAAATAAATAAATATATAAGGAAAAAAGAAAAAATCTATCCTCAAGTACCGATTTAATCAATAAAATGGTGTTGATACTGTTGGGATTAGCATACCTTGTTGTTATTTTTGTACCATGGCTTGTAACAAAACACCTTGCATGAAAACATGGCATTCGGCGGTGACATGTGTAACTAAACACCTTGCATGTAAACATGGCCTTCAGCTGTGACATGTGTAGAAATGCTGAGCCCATGGCAGCTGTCTGCTAATTAAAACTGTTCAAAAATAAAGAGACCTGAAGGCCTCTCTCATTTACGTGGTTGTTGTCAGTTTTGACAAGAGAGATAGCGATAGGTTGGAAGATGCAATCCTCTTGAAAAGAATGATGAAATCAGGAGAAGGAAAAAGTTAAGTATGAAGATGGATGGCAATGAAGCCGGATTGTTTTGTGATTTCTGAAAAGCATTGTTCTGGAAGTAAAAAAGATTAAAAAAAAAACGGAAGCACCTGAAGAGAAAAGTAAAGTGCAGTGAAGTAATAAAGAAAAAAAAATATTAGTTAAAAATCAAATAAGGATCGTTTTTCTGAGAAAAAAAATGATGAATAATATAGAAAAGTGTCCAATTTAAGAAAAAGAGAAAAATAAGGAAATTTGTAGTTGAGAAAAAAAAAACATCTGAAAAAGAAAATTTTGGAATGCTGGGAATCTAGAAAGAAAATTTGAAAAAAACAATAATAATGAACAACTAAACAAAAGGATTTTTTTTGTGTGTTAACTCAAATTAACTGAGTTTTGTTCTCAAAAACAGGAAGAAAAAAATATATATGTACAAGAAGTACCTTTGCAAATGGCGATTAAGGTAAGTACCTAATTATTAAAAGAAAATGTATTGAATGTTGTTTATGGATCATTATAAATTAAGTAAAGGTCTACTTTAGTAGTATACAAACAAAAGTATTATTGATTAAAAATAAAAATATCTTATTAAACATTGGATGTGATCATAGCAACAATAACTTTGAAATACAAAAAATTCATATTTTGCATCAAAAAATTTGCTCTAAATATATAAAGGCATAAAAAGAAAAACGTTTTAATATTAAATAATGTATATGATCATAATCAATTAATGAAAAACTATATTATTGCTGATAACAAATAAGGATAGCTTTTTGAAAAGGAAAATTATTATTACATATTTAAATAAAATAAAAAAAAAAGTAATAAAAAAAAGAGAAAAATCATATATTGAAATAGAACAAAAATAGAAAAAATGATCAGTACTAGAAATGGAAAAAAGTACACTCATAATAACGATTATTCCAACAAGGATAATTTAACAAAGACTGAAATTTTTTATTTTGCTCGTTTGTTTGGTTTTCTCATATTTTGACTTATATATATGCATATTTTTTATTATGGTTAACGTTTAATAGGCTAGTATAATTATGAGGGCCTAAGAAAGTGGTATTTTTTTTGCATTATTGTTGTTTTTGACCACTATAGATATTGATGAATATATAGACCTAGTCATGAATGCATAAGTTTTTTATTGAGGCGATATAGCGGTGGTGAGCATATGAGTTCCACTTCCCTAGTCCGTCCCCTGCCAATTAAGGTAAAGTCTTAAGCGTGAATTTTTTTAATTTTGTTGTCCGTCCGTCGTCTGAATACTAAGGTTTCATTTCTTCTTCCATATTTGTTTCTTCTTCTTGAGATGATTGAGCCTGTAGAAATAATCATTGTTGTATAAAGTAACTGTCAACAATAATTTCATTTTCGTTCATTACCTTCAATCCGGTTTTTTATTCAGTTAACTAGAGCACATACATGACAGCACTTTCGGGGAAGATTATAATTAATTCAATTTAGATTTCTGAAGGTATTTGACTTCTACAAATTACAGGCTGGATGACGTTTGACGTTATCCAATCTGACATAGACAGTTACAAATTGGCGCCCAACGTAACGGTTTCTCATTTTATTCAAGCTTCACTTGTTTAAAATATATTCAATTTTTGCGTGTATTTTGTCAGTCGTTTCTGCGGTTTAGTCCACGGAAATTCAATAATTGTTATATTATATTGTATCCGATTCAATTTTTGTATTTTGAAATTTGAAAGGTCCATCTATTGTGTTACAGTTTCATTCGTAGTAAGATGTGCTACTTCTTCTGCAAATGAAGGGAGACAAGTTGGTACCTCTCTCAGCAGCTTACAAGTGGTGATCATTTGGCTTGCGATGATGTATTGACTTGAATCTTTAGCGGAGGGAGCAGCTGACATCTTGAACCCGTTCCTGTAATTTTTCCTAATATTTATTTTTCTTACACCCTCAGTGAATTGCTTTTCTTCATGACAGTTTGAGCGGCACTTTCGTTACATTAGTACTTCTCACTAGCTTCAAGTGGCTGATGTTCATCTGGCTATAGGGGAAAAATTGTTGTTCGGATTGTTTTTGAAGGCAATCCTTGTTGATTGGATTCTGTTAGAACGTTTCTTTTTCTTCTCCATCCTGTCACCTTATTACTTAGTCACAGGCCGAGTAGAGAAAAGGTCGGGACGAGGAGAAAACGAATCACCGTATTATCACATGTCAGAATTCTTGACAGGAATTTTGGGAGTAGTATTTTCCAATGCAAAGCGGAAATCTGAACCATGTGAGGGGGAGACAGATAAGTATTTCGCTTTCGTTTGGTTGCAAGTGACTAATGTTCGCTTGGCTTACGACGGAATGCTGGTCTGAGTCTTTAGTGGAGGGATCACCGTACATCGAAACCTTCCTTTACCTTTCCCTATTCCTTATATTTCCTTACCAATTCTGGAGGAGAGAGGTTCTTCTTGCGTTCATTGCTACTGCACCGTGCCTCGTTTTGAAATTTGATAAATTTAATTACATTCGTATTTGAGAATTTGAAAGTTTGAAAGGTTTTAATTATTTGCGTATAGTTTTGAAAGTGGTTTCTTTGGCGAGAAATAAATTTTGTTTATGGTATTTGATACATATGCGGTTTTAATAATAGAACTGTCTTTGTATCCATTCGTTTGTTTTTGTCTGTTAATATTAGAGATTTTGTAACGTAGGTGATTGACTTTAAAGTTAATTGCGTGTAATTAATCATATATATATTCTATTCTATTAATAAATTACAAATTGGCATAGAGCTAATTAATATATCAATTCTTTTTATAATATAATACCAACCTTTGGAATTTAAAATAATAATTAAAATAATACAAATTGGCTTAAAGGCTAATTGGTTTTAATATAAATAATCACTTACATTTTCACAATTACATAATTGGTAATACTATTATTATTATATAATGCCCGCGAATAAGAGAAAAACAAAACAAAAAAATACGGTTAAGTCAGCTGAGGGTGATAATATTGATAATCCCGAGAAGTTTTTGGAAAGAATCGTATCTCAGGAGGGAAAAACAAACATAGCAACTACTTCGGTTACTATTCCTGATGTTAATATAAAAACAGACCAAGTATCATTTCCGGTTTTATCAGTATCACAGGATGCGATACTACAACAAATTGCAAAAATACAATTAGATTTAGATCAACTTCGTGATAAAGAAATTACACCGTCCCTACTATCTAGATCTAAACCTTGTAATTCTCGTTCGTCAACACCTTCACCACCACCTAATCCATATAACGATTCTAATGATGAATTATTATGTAGGGCTCCTGTAAGACCTGTGAGACGCTTCACGACTCCAGCTCGCCGTCCTTATTTGGTTCAACACTGGAACATTCTTTTCCCTGTAAGCAATGACCAGTTGTCGGCCGAAGAGCTTATAAATCGTATTGAATTGTTACCTTTAGACTCAGACATTCCATATGAGGAAGTCTGTAGTAATATTGTGTCTCTTCTTCAAGGCCGAGCCCTAGATTGGTATTGGTCTCAATTCAGAAGAGCTTGTCGTCGACCAACCTGGAATGATTTTCGCGTTAGCTTTTTGACTCAATTTTGTAGTCTTAGTAATGACTTTAGCGTCATAAAGTCTATGTTGTAACTCAAACAGAGTTTCGATTCGTTCGACGAATTCTTACATAAAATGACAACATTGCATAATCGTTTGAAGGAGCCGATGAAAGAATCTGAATACGTTGGATTAGTAGTTCAGAATCTGAATTCTCGTCTTGGACCTCTAACTGTAGGTCATAATATTGCTTCTGTACATGATTTGCGCAAAATGTGCATTAAGGCAGAGCAATGGTATATTAGGAATAGACCAGTGGCACCTTTGCGAGTGCATGAAATAGATATGAACCATGAAAATGATCAATCAATTTTTAATATTCCTGTTACCTGACTTATCTTGTTCAATTCCTCAGTATGATGCCCAGGTGGAAGAAGTACAAATTCGAAATAGATCAACACCACGTAAACCATTGACATGCTGGAATTGTAAGTTACAGGGTCATGCATTTTATGAATGCCCTGCAGAATGTAGAAATCTGTTTTGCTATAAGTGTGGTAAACCTGAAGTAGTTACGCCAAAGTACCATAACTGCTGTTCGGAAAACCAGTTAAGGGATGCGAAGTCTTTCGAAGCGACGCATCCGCACTAAACTGTACTACTTCGGATACCTCATCGAGTGGCTTAATGGATGTGACTCAGTATTACCAGCACCTGATCTTAATGTGATTTTCCTAACGAATCTGTGAAGAATTCTTTCATTCATAGATGGAAAAATTATATGAGGGTTAGAGGGAAAATATTTTTAAATAATAAAAAAGACTTAAATAAACAAATACCTCAAATTAGATATTTGGCAAAGGAAAAAAAGCAGTTGGCTAGGACAGTTATTTCATCTGTATTGAGTAATGCTTCAGAGAATAGACCTTACGTGAACGTTTCACTACAAGATACAAATATGATAAGCCTATTGGATAGTGGCGCTAATATCAGTTGTGTAGGAAAGAATGTTCAACAATTCCTTAGCCAACATAAAAATATTCGTCTTAAATCTTTTCATACTTCGGTTCAGACTGCTGATGGCTCAGCACGGCAAATTATCGGTTATGTCAACATTCCTATTAGTTATAATGGAATTTGTAAATTGTTTAATTTATACGTTATTCCTAGTTTAAGTCAAGAACTCTACTTTGGTGTTGACTTCTGGAGAGAATTTCAAATTGCTCCTCACATAATAGGTGAGATTAGTATAACACCTTTAACACCAGTCGTGGACAATAATCTTCATTAATTAACTCCAACACAATTGTCTCAAATCAATACAGTAAAAACTAAACTTCCGTCGTTTAATATATTGGGTTTGGGAAAAACTCATCTGGAGGAACACTTGATTGATACTGAGGACGCAGTCCCAATCAAACAATGTCATTACACAGTGTCCCCAGCGATACAGAATTTAATGTACGATGAGCTTGATCGAATGTTGGAAATGGGAGTTATTGAAGAGTCTAATAGTCCATGGAATACGCAAGCCTGGAAAAGTATGTTTGTGTATTGATTCTCGTAAAGTAAATACTGTAACAGTGAAGGATGCTTATCCGCTCCCTCACATTTCACAGTGCCTGGGCGTCCTATTTACCAATTTAAGGTAATGCCTTTTGGTTTATGCAATGCGCCTCAGCGCATGTGCCGATTTATGGGCAAGGTAATTCCGGGTAATTTGAGAGAAAGTGTATTTGTGTATCTGGACGACTTGTAACGCTTGTAACACCTGATTTTGAAAGACATTTGCGAGTTTTGGACCAAATTAGTGAATGTCTTCGACGTTCAGGAGTGCCCATTAATTTAAACAAAAGTAGATTTTGTGTTCGGGAGGTAAAGTACTTGGGTTTCATTATAGTAAAATTGCTGCAATTGACGAATTTCCTGCTCCGAAATCGGTCAAGCAAATTAGGCGTTTTCTCGGCATGACTGGTTGGTATCAGCGTTTCATTTCTAATTATGCCAGTCTCGCTACTCCAGTTACCGACTGCCTGAAAAGGAAAAAAATTTGTATGGACTTCAGAAGCTCAAGAAGCTTTTGATAAATTGAAACATTTAATGACAATACCCCCAGTTCTGGTCACTCCGGATTGTGAGAGTCCATTTTATATTCAGTGTGCTGCTAGTAGGCAAGGCGTCGGAAGTGTTTTATTTAAAAAAGACAAGGATAATAATGAACATCCTATTGCTTATATGTCTAAGAAAATTATTACTGAGTTGGAATGTTATGCCGCAGTCCAGAGTGTAAAGAAATTCAGAGCATATGTAGAAGGTCAAACCTTTACCATCATTACAGATCATTATAGTTTAAAGTGGCTCATGAAACAAAGTGACTAGAGCGGACGATTGGCGATTGCGTACTTAGTCGTATAGTTTCATGAATTAGCATCGTTATTATATTTTATATATTCTAAGTAGTTATTGCCTTGACAAGTTCATCAACCCACTTCGGTTTTGGAAGACTGTAATTTCCATAGATTTGTGCCCGAGGGGACCACCTCTAGGCACAGTTCGCAGCTATTTGGGGAGGACGTCACTAACAGTAATTATGCAAACGACGCCTTCCGCACTATTGTTTCTGGCTGGGAACTCATCATCAGGACAAGTCTCTGCGATTCTCTTCAATTATTACCATGCATGCGATCAATCAGTTATACCTTACTAGTTCTGGAGCCTTCCCTTCCTTGTTTTGCTTCTTCAGACAATGCCGATTTACATATGTCGATAATGGAAACTTATGATTTTTTTGTTTATTTCACCACGCTGGAGCACTTCTATATTTCTGCCTTCATGTTTTCTGCCCCGATGCCTTTTTTCCTTTTTCCTTATTTACTTCGCGGGATTTCTTGTGGATGCTGCGATTATTGCTCGACTGGTTTTTTTTCCACAATTTATAACTTTCGCGATAGTTTTCGATTTTTCTTTTCTTATTTTTTCAAACACTCACTTCAACTCTTGCCTCTGTCAGTCCCCTTCTTCTTCTCTTCTTCCGTTCTTTCCTTTTCCACAGTCCCCTTTCGACTCTCGATTTGGGTGCGTTCGGCACGTTGCGATCTCCATCCATACAGAAGATTGTTCGCGCCCACTTCATGCTGCTACGGGTCGCTTAGACGTGTATCTAGCTCAGTGTACAATACGCTACGACCATAACAGGGCAGGGTAGTCTAGACCACCTGTGGTTCAGACAACGCTGAAAAATGGTCAACTGAGCTAGCCGGTCTAAAATATAGGCCTCATCGATGCGGGCGCCCAATGTGTGGCTCGACCCACGACCCGTGAAAGCATATCTCATTACTGAATCTAGGCGGTTGCTACTGAGTGTCCACGACAGTCAGATGGACTTGACAGATGACGAATCGAAGGCACATCCCTGAAGTCCCGCTAGTCTTTGACCAGACCTCGACGTCATTCTCCGTGTCGGAAACCAGAGGTGCACTGACGGGTTGGTAACCCAAAAAATCCAACCTGTCAGTTCCCCTCTGCTTTCCTTCACCGAGATGCTGAGGGACTCCTCGGTCAGTAACCTAACCAACTGATCGTAAAGCTCCATCAGCGCTGACGTCTCAATCTGCCCTCCGACCGAAGCTTGTTCAAGGGTGTGCTCCAAGGGCATCGTCGAGGTAGTGCAATGGCAGATTTTTTCGTGCATTTAAAGGGACCGCAGACAAGGTTGGATTTCAACAGGAATATCACCCACCATTGACGGGGCAATAGGGGGGCTTCGCGATATCCTATAGTTTACCAGTTAAGCTGGCTGGATGCCTTCTTAAGGCTACCAGGATCTAGATTTGGTTCTACCATGGCCTACGGTTGCCGATTAACGAAACGTTGTAGACCGACAGACAAAGAAAAATCCTCCTAATGAGGCCGATCCAGAAGGGACTATAAAAAGTTTATCTACTCATAAGAGGTAGAGGTATGTTGACGAGGTTGAATTCCAACAGGTATACCACCCACCATTGACGGGGCAATAGGAGGGCTTCGCGATATCCTATAGTTTACCAGTTAAGCTGGCTGGATGCCTTCTTAGGGCTATAAGGAAAATGAATATCAAGTAAGTATAGCACGTCTTTTAGTCCGTCACACCAATCAGGGTTTAATATCCTTGACATGGTGAATCCCTATTAACTTCCCCTGCAGGTCCTCAAGCTCATAAAGGGAGTTTCCTTTCTTTGCTTTAATGCGACACTTCAAAAATGTACGTCCTAAATTCGCGCTAATCTGTTGCTGGAAATTACTCTGTGTGAAATTTCGTCTGAATACCTCTTGATCAATTCTAAAAGTAACAGGCATCGCTCTAAGATTATAAGCTCTTGAACCCTCATCGAACGCATTGTTCAAATTTTCCTGTGCTCTTGCACGGATCAATCTTAGCTTGTCTTCAACATCTACTCTTAGGAGTTCACTCAGTATTCCTAAGCTCCTACGGATGGAATAAGAGCTCGCGTGGTCAATCACTTGTTGACCGAATAATACTTTCTAAGGTGAGAAGCCAGTTGCTTGGTGTATAGAGCTCCTAAGGGAGCTAGCGATATGGCTCAGCTTGTCATCCTATTTAGTGTGCTCCTTCTGGATGTAGGCTCTAATCCCCGACAATAAAGACCGGTTCACTCTTTCTGACGCGTTGGCTTGCGGTGAATAGACTGCTGTTCGCAAGTGCTTAACGCCATACTTGTCCAAGAGTTTGGTAAACTGAACAGAGCAGAACTGAAGTCCATTGTCGGAGACTATTGTCTCTGGCACTCCGAACGTATGAAACACCTGGGTTTCAATGAATTTGCACACATTAAGAGTAGATGCCTTCCTCATTAGTTTTAGAATCGGGAACTTGGAGAAGTGGTCAAGGATTATTAATATACAGACATTTCCGTTCGTTGATCTGGGATATGGACCTACGAAATCAATATATATCCTTTGCCAAGGTCTCTCTGTCACCAACTGAGCTCCCATTGGTGGTCTAAGAATAGTATTGGTGACCTTGGTTTCTGACATCAACTGTCATTCGTGGCCAGTACAAATATCTTCTCAGGCGTTCCATTGTTTTCCCTATACCCCCGTGAGAAGCTAGTGGCGGATCATGCGCTCTTGAAATAACGTCGGAGACAAGCCCTCGTGGAATCCAAAGCTTCCAAGCTTCTTCCTCCTAAATCGGATCGCCTGTCTCGGAACAGTCCTAATATAAACGAAGCCATCCCTGACGCAAAGATCTGGTAGTTTTCCAGAAGTCATTTTAACTTTATGCCTCAATTCTTCATATTTCTCAATAATTCTATTGAGTATATTTATAACAAGCACGTTCCTCTTCGAATGAAAGTATCAAAGCCAGATTTCTTTCCCTGGTTTAGTACTGAAATTGAATCAATGATCGCAGAACGTGAATATCTGTATTTCAGGCATCGAAGATTTAGGACTGCTACAAGTCGCAAGCAGTACACGTTAGTAAGAAATAAGGTTAATCTTAAGATTCGCGAGGCCAAGCGAGCGTATTTTAAACAGAAATTTGATCTAAAAGCTTCTGCGAAAGTGCTTTGGCATAATCTTCGAAATACCTCCAAGTGAGCTTAATAAATATTTCACCGGTGATCATAATTTGCAAGCTTGTAATCAGTCCGCCTTAGAAAATTTAAATGTCTCGCCCAGGTCAGATGGCTTTAGTTTTCGCGGTGTGGATCGTGGGGAACTATTAAAGGCAATATTCTCTATTAAATCGCATGCCATTGGCCCTGACAACATGTCTCCGCGGTTAGTGAAGTTAATATCTCCTTTTATTGTCGGCCCTCTTTTGCATATTTTTAATTGCTGCATAACTAAGTCAGTGTTTCCCAAGATCTGGAAAATTGCGCATGTGATCCCTATCCCAAAGAAAGCGACAGCAGGTATTCCTGCCGACTTCAGGCCCATCAGTCTACTTTGTTTCCTTGCTAAAGTGCTCGAGAAGCTGTTGTATTGGCAGGTTCAGCAGTACATGCTCCAAAATGATCTTCTTAGTCGATGGCAGTCTGGATTTCGACCTAAACATAATTGCGAAGGTGCTCTCGTGAAAGTTACAACGGACGTCCGCTCAGCACTTGATCGGCGGGAAGTGGTTATTATGACGCTTCTGGACTTCTCCAAGGCTTTTGATAGTGTCTGCCATAGTAACCTGCTGAGAAAAATGTCTTACAATTTTGATTTTTCGAACCGAGCCACCATCTTAATAAAAGAATTCCTTCATGCTCGTTCGCAGAGGGTTACCTTGGGGCAAAATAATTTCTCCACCCTGCTTCCCCTATCTTGTGGGGTCCCACAGGGTTCTATTCTGGGCCCTGTGCTGTTCAGCATTTACAATAATGATTTGACCGAGTATATTCGCGACGTCAACATTCACATGTACCCCGATGACGTGCAAATTTATTTAAGTCGCAATATAGGTTTGATCGAAGATTGTGCTGCTCGCCTGAACAGTGACTTGCATAATATTTTCACCTGGTCCTTAGAAAACAACCTCAAGCTGAATCCGAGTAAGTCGCAGTGCATTGCTTTTCATTGTGGATCTATTGATCCTACAACGCTTCCTAATATTTCATTGGGCGGTTGTCCCTTGCCTTATGAGGATCGAGTTCGTAATCTTGGCGTGTTTTTAAATTCTAACATGAGATGTTGTGATCTCATCAACTCTAACATAGGAAAAATATATGGCACTCTCCGCCGTCTCTGGCTGTCTGCTAGTTTACTATCACCTAAGCTCCGTTGTCACCTTGTTAGGTCTCTCATTCTGCAACATTTCACTCATGCCTCTTTTGGCTTTTCCCAAGCTCGACTCGCACTGTTCAAGGAAACTGAATGTCGCTTTCAACGACTGCACTAGATTTATCTTTGGTCTGAGGAGGTTTGATCATGAATCTCACCTCAATTTCACCTTGCTGGGCTGCTCGCTTGATATATATTTGAAGCAGAGAGCTTTAGTGTTCCTGTTTAACTTGCTTCGTTCTTCCCAACCAGCCTATTTGAGTACCTTCTTTCAGCCCTTAAACTCCAAGAGGGGGCTCAAACTGCTACTTCCACGGTTCCAAACCTCCATATTCGACGGATCCTGCATTGTTCAACTGACTAGAATCTGGAACTCGCTGCCTCATCATATCCAGACAACTAACTCGCTCGGCAACTTCTAACGACTCCTAAAGTCCCATCTTGGCATAGTTGACATTGGCTTGCGGTGACCTGTACGCGCAGCACTTTTCTTTTTTCTTTTTCTCTGTTTTTTAATCTTTAATTTTTTATTCCTGTAGATATCTTTTAAAAATCTCTTTAATATTATGTCTAATTAAATGTGTATTTTTTCGATATTTTAATATTAGCTTAATTTAAGTTAGGTTTAGTTTTATTTAGCTCTCTTGCCATTTTGTTCGATGTTTGAAAAAAGATTGTAAATCTTGTAGCATCAGTACCCAGGAAATAAATGAATTGAATTGAATTGAATTGAGTTGAAATATTTATTTATTTACCTAGAGTCTACAGAGTTCGTCTTCTACAGACTATTAATACTTAAATATTAATTAATTAAATTAATGCTAAGTCTACTGAGAAACAGAATTTATACAAAAATAATGATCTATTTAATTTGTAATTTCCATGCATGTTTAAAATTAAAACTAAGAATTCTATGTAATTACTATTCTATTGAATTTTCAAGCATTAATAAAGATTGCTTATATTTCTCTCTTGGAGCAGAGAAATCTAAATATTTATCGAAATAGTTGAACTTATTGATACAATTATTTACACATTCATGATGACCATAGTTGGTTCTATGAGGAGAAGCATAAAGTAAGTTTCTTGCTCTTAAGGGCCTTTCTGGAGCATATAAATTCAACATATTAAGAAGCTCTGGGCATAAAATATTGGAGCACAGATTATCCCTTATAAATAAAGCACATTGTATGTAACGTCTGAAGCTTAGATTTGATAAACCTATTAGTAAACGTCTTGACTCATACGAGGGTAAGTTATCCCCCCATATTTTAAGCCTATAACAAATAAAACGTGTAAATGTTCTTTGAATAGATTCTAATCTGTGGATATGTATTTGGTAATGGGGAGACCAAATGATTGCAGCGTATTCTAGTATGGGATGAACAATATTGGTAAACAAAGTTTTAAAAGTGCCAACGTCTTTGAATTCCTTAGAGTTTCTTTTTATGAAACCAACAAGTTTATAACATCTTAAACATATATATTCTCCGTGGCTTGCAAATGATAGTTTATTATCAAAAACTACACCCAAATCGGTGATTTCGCAAAGACGATTTAAAGAAACAGTATTCGGGCTTATAGAACGATTATAGGTTAAAACATGACATTTTGAAGTATTTAAATTGAGTCTATTTTTATGACACCAGATAGATAAACTATCAAGATCATTTTGTAGCTGAAGGCATGAATTTGAGGAGGCAATTTTTAGAAACAACTTTAAATCATCAGCATAAATCAAACAGCGTGAATACTTGAATATTGTGCTAATATCATTGATGAAAATATTGAATAAAATAGGACCACAGTGACTAGCCTGAGGAACTCCAGAATTTGCTTTAAAGATGCGTGAATAGTTTGTATAGATTTTGACAACTTGTCTGCGGTTTGTAAGATAAGACGTGATCTAATCTAGAAAAGTTGAATGGAAGCCAAGAGTGCGAAGCTTATTTATTAAAATATGGATGCATACTCTATCGAATGCTTTAGAGATAATATCTGTGTAAACACAGTCAACTTGAGCTCCTTCCTTATGGAATTAATGCAATAATTTGTGAATATGGCAAGATTTGTGACTGTTGACCTTCCCTTGTGAAATCCATGTTGCTCAGAGCAGATAATTTCTTTGCATAAAAATGATATTTTATTAGCGACAATGTTATCAAGCAATTTTGTTAAAACATTCATGAGAGCAACAGCTCTATAGTTGTTAATGCAATGTCGTGCACCACTTTTGAAAATTGGTTTAACAATTGTAGTTTTCCACGCATCTAGAAATATTCCAGATTTAAGTAATAAGTTAAAAATATATTTTAAAGCTGGAGTAAAGTAATATTTGCAAGATTTAACCATAACTGGCGACACAAGGTCATAGTCATATTTATAATTTCCTTCCAAATTATCGATGGCTTGTTCAACATCTGAATCAAGAATAATCATACCTCCTATGTTAAGTTGTCAGGAGTATTCATTAGAATAATCATTACCATTCTGCACATCATAACTACAGTACACCGATTCAAAGAAGTCAGCAAACAGTTCACAATTATCTTGAGCATTTGGGCTGTTTTTTCATTTAATTCCATAACATTTGGAAAATTTGAGGTCTTCTTCATATTATTTATAAATGACCAAAAAGCGCGGCTATCATTTTTTATTCTAGATTCGGTTGACCAAAGGAATTGTTTATATAAGAATGTACTCAAAAATGAATACTCTTTGCATAGTCTACGGAATTTATCCAAAAATTCAATATTATCACTAAATTTATATTGCTTATGGGCCTTATTCTTAGCATTTTTAAACGTAAAATGGACTTACTTACCCACGCAGGATGAGAATTATTACGTTTAGCTCTAGACGGAACATGCAATGAAATACCTGTATGTATAACGTTAATGAGGTTACTGTATGCTTCTTCCAAAGAAACTTCCGCAAGAATTTTCATCCAATCTACATTAGAAAAAAATTCATTTAAATTAATCAAATTTGCGTTCTTATAGTCTAGCTCTAAGTCTGAGTAATAGTTACATACTGTCTCCAAATTATACAAATTTATATGCATTATTAAAGCTTTATGATGAATATCACATTTCACCAATGGGAAAGACCACTCATTAATTTCAGCAAAACAGTTATCACTAAGAAAAATTAAATCTAAAAATCTACCAAAGGAATTTTAAATACTGTTGCGAGCGTGGCCTTTGGTTCGTTATTTAAAACACAATATTGAATATGTAAAATACAAGTTCTTTATTTCACTCTAATCTTATACAATTCACAAACTTTCAATTAATCAACTCAACTTTAATTATCGCTTAATACTGCACTTTCAATTATCGCAATCTAATTACAACACTTTCGCACGTTTATTACTTTCGCTTGTTAACACTGCAACGTCTAAGGCAAGACTCTTTTTTGGCGGTGACAACTGTTATATTTATACCCTAGAAACTCTCCAGAATATTTTAGAGTGTTCTATTCCAGAACCTTCTTGACTTTTCTATTCATTCTATTCCTGAACCTTCCCGAACATTCCGTCATCGATTCTCCGAACCTGAAGTTGTTTACTATCCATTGCCAGTAGATGTCACCAGTTGTCTCTTTCTATTGCACGTAACAATACTATTGATTTGAGAAAGATTTAAACTACTTAAGCTATCAATTACAAGCAATTCAATATCTGATGTAACATTCGACGGAATTAATATTAGTTCCTCATCGGTAGGTGCCCAAGTGACTCCTCCCAAATTAAAGTCTCCAAGTACACAAAGGTAGTCATCCTCAGAAATTTTATGTGATAGAGTAGCGATATTTTGGATGTGAGAAGTGTATATATGCCAATTTGATAATGGTGGAATGTAGCTGACACAGATATATAGGAAATTATGTCTGGATGGATTAAAAATTGATATAGATATTTGTTCAACAATTGCATTATTTTCTGATAATGTAATCATGCTGCTATTGATATTTGATTTGATTGCTATTAATATGGCGAACTAAGGTCAACTTCCGGCTGTCGCAATGAATGCGTGACAGCGTATCAGGAACGACATTCAGGCTTCCTTTTCGGTGCTCGATTGTGAAGTCGAAACCTTGTTATGGAACTATTTTGATTGATTTGGCTTGGACGTGAAGTCCCGACTGCCAGCATGAGATGACAGATCACTCGGCGGACAGCGTTGACTGCAGGGCGGCACGCTAGCTCGCCTCGGCTATTGGCAGAGAGTGTTGGGAGGTTCCACGAAAACCTGCCGCTGCCGCCTGCCACATTCAAAAAAATTTGTGCCTACTTACAAAAAAAAAACGCCGGCACACATTCGGTCCTGAAGGGACCCTTACATCACTTACCTACATCCCGTGGGAAGGCGCAGACGTTCTGCCTTCCATCGCCGTTGGCCCAACCACCTTGTGATACTGCGGGCGATATTGAACAGTATCCCTTTTAGACCTGAAAAGAGAGAGCGTAGTGGTCCTAGACGACCTTCATGTGAGAGGGCTCCAGGAAAGTGAAAGGAGAAATAAAAGCGTTCAGCACTTCATTGTTACATTATAATTGAGAGTCTTAGACTACAATTCTTGCTCAAGACATTTTCGAAAAAAAATATACACAAAATGTTAAATTAAAGTTAATTCTAATGAAATCATTATGAATTGACTGTATATTTTAATAATGAAAGAAAATCTTAAAAGTATATTTGAAATAAGGAAGTTCACAAAGCAAATAATGGTGACCTAAAAGGAAAAAATTGAAATTTTGTTAAAGCAACTTATAAAAATTGATCATATCAGAGGAGAAAACTTTGTATATCATGTTTTTACTAGACATTTACGGAATCATTAAAGGTAATAAAAGGATAAAACTAGAGAAACAACTCATGACAATACATATTTGTAAATTTTAAGGGACAGCTTTGTATTGATTTTTACTTCAATATTATGTATCTGTACTTGTACTACTTAAAGCTAAGCGTAAATCGTATTGTATCTACTACTACCATCGTTGTATATACTAGATTATATACTAACTACCTAATAATATACTGAATAAGGAGAACTTTCTATAGGAGGATTTTACTTTTTATGGAATTTTCAGCGTAAACCATTTTTCCATGAACTGTTTTTTTTTTTTAAGTATCTAAATTCAAATTAACAAAAAAAAACAATTACGTAATTGTTATCAGCTGTATGAAGGATTATAAATTGAATTTACAAAATAATTAAGGAAAAATATTTACTACGCAATTTAAGGCCAGTACAAAAGAATTTAACTTTTTTTTTAAATATCAAAATCATCATTCATCATATATCTCTTTCAAACATTCGAATGTTACATACGGGAGTTATTGTAATTCTTTATCGAGCTCTTTCCACTTTACTCTTCATCTTTTACCATTTTATAAAATATTTTTTTTTCACTTAGCATGGAGGACAAGATAACTCCTGTGAAATCACTGGACCCTTCTTGCACCCCCTTGAACAATCATAGTTATTTCTGATGGTCTACGTTTTCAAAGTAATCTGTACGCAGATGAAC
Organism: Dioctria rufipes; assembly: GCA_963924295.1. Classification (NCBI taxonomy): domain Eukaryota; kingdom Metazoa; phylum Arthropoda; class Insecta; order Diptera; family Asilidae; genus Dioctria; species Dioctria rufipes. Next base: position 101,374,340 of record OZ002741.1, on the reverse strand, counting down.
AGACTCTAAAATCCCTATCCTGAACTTATTTAATTTGTTGACACTGATCACAGTTCTCTCCCACCCTACCCAGAAGAAGAAGAAAGTCCTATTTAAAATATTAAAGAAAGGTTTGATGAACTTAAATATGCATTTAAATCGACTCTCAATGGCTTTGATGCGTTTTTGAAAAGATAAAAAGGTCTCTGTGTTGAAGCCTCTAATCACTGAGATAAACAACCTACCTCTAAGTAATCTTACTTGAGCATTCTTGGAGTTTTAAACAATCCCAGCTAGACTGACCATATCATTTCTATTGAACAAAAACGGGTGCGGTGATTCCGTTTACTATTATCGCTTTTTTTGGTGATGCTGGAGTTCCTGATATTTTGACTTTTCTTATTATTTTCGGATAAAATTTTTGGTGCGACTAATGCACCACCGCCACCCGTTGCTGCTTCGAAAATTGGTCCTTTATTTAATATTGCTGTTTGTGAATTTATTGAATTTTTAAGTAGATGATTCGGTAGCTGATTATTTTGCAGATCCTGGTGGTGGTGATTTTTAAGATTTTGCATTTGATATGCAAAAGGAAATGATTGTTTTACTGTATTTCACTTCCACTTAAATAACCTCGAGGAACTGGCTTCAAAATAAATTGCACCTTAAAATCTTGCACAATCTTTATATCATCGCCAATATAATTATTCGCAGCGTAGAAGCGGCGACATTGCTGCTGCCGGAATTTCGATGCTTTTTCTCCTCGGATTTTCTCGTGCTAATGAGGAGAAAATTTTTACCAATTTAAAATATGCTATTAGCAGGGATAAATATTCTTTTGAACTTACGTGAAGGGTTGATTTACTCGCCGATGTCGATGGCAATTTTCCACTTTTCACGTCTTTACGTTTGCAAGGTTTGACAAGACAGATGTCGATTGTCTTCCTCTTCTCAATCACCAAGTAAGAGCTCGTCGATTGTGGGTGCGGTCGGGCTGTCGGTTTGACAGCAGGCCGGTATACATGCTGCACTACATCTCAGTGTAGCATTCTGCTATATACATTCCGCTACGACCATAACAAACTTCAAACTCCACCGAGCAAGTCTACCGCTGAGGTCCTTTTGGGACATCAGCCATTTCAAGCTCGCATGATCAGTCACTACCTTAAACGGCATAAGTTCTATGAAGGGCCGGAACTTCTGTACACTTAAGATTGCAGCTAAGCATTCTTGGTCTGTGACTGTGTAATTTCGTTGTGCTGAGTTCAACTTTTTCGAGACGTAGGCTATTGGCTTCTCATGGTCATCGTCATCTAGTTGAAGCGGCACTCCACCAATACCATGTTGGCTCGCATCGCACTGTATAATGAACGGCTTGGTGAAATCTAGACTCACTAGCAACGGAGCAGAAGTAAGTTTTTGCTTTAGCAATTCCAGAGACGTCTGGGCTTCAGGTGTCCATTGGAACTGACTAGGATTCTTCAAAGCGTCAGTTATGAAGGCAGTTAAATCAGCATAGTTCGGGATGAACCGTCTATACCATCCCGCCATACCTAGTAGGCGTCGAGCTTGCCGAACAGTTTTAGCTGACGGATAGTCAACTATGGCTGAGATCTTATCTAAATTCCTCCTTTCCCGACTATAAAACCCAAAACAAAACTTACTCTTCTCAACGTTGATAGTGAGGCCAGCTTTCCTCAAACTAGCAGTGTGAGATGAGAGTCAAAGTCTGATGACAGAATTATATAAATCTTCCAAGTAGACGAGGACATTCTCACGAAGATCGATGGGAATGACCTTATCCATGAGGCGGCACATAGTCTGTGGAGCATTGCAAAGGCCGAATGGCATCACGGTGTATTGATATAGAGGGTGACCAGGTACAGTAAAAGCGGTCTTCTCTCTGAACTCAGCGTCTAGTGGGATCTGCCAGAAAGCGTCTTTGAGGTCCAGGCTTGTGATGTAGTTTGCCGGAGGAAGTCGACTCAGAAGCGTATCTATCTGCGGCAGCGGATAGGCGTCCTTCTTAGTAACAGAGTTGACTTTCCTGGCGTCAAAACAAAGTCGGACCTTTCTAGGCTTCCGCACTAGTACAACTGGAGAGCTCCAAGGACTCTGGCTCTCCTCTATCACACCCAACGATAGCATTCGTCACAATTAAGCATCCATCAAATTCTGTACTGCCGGTGAAATCGGATAAAACCTCTGTTTTATCGGAGTCGCCTCATTCGTTTCAATCTTATGGCTGACAAGAGATGTTTTTCCTAATCCCAACTAGGCGAAGGTAGGGAAAATCTGTTTAGTAGCTTCTAAACGTTGTTGACTTAGACTGGAAAGAATATGGCAATCGGTGTCAGAGGTAGCTATTGGACTTGGAGTCACTTCTGTAACTATACTCAGGACATCTGGAGCCAACCCAAATAGACGCCAGAAGTCTATTCCTAGATATAGTGCTTGTGTGAGCGCAGGAACCACGTAAAAACGCACGTCTTGGGTCTTAGCACGGAAAGTGATATCCAAGTTCACATGACCATGCACCGTCGTCATGGCACCATTAGCTACTTGCACCTATATCCGATACCTCTTCCATTCGACTTCTTCTTCTGCAAGCTTCTCTAGAGATCCCTGGCCTAGAATACTGACAGTGGCACCACTATCAAGTAATCCAGTCTCAGTTCGCCCAATCAGTTTTACTTCGGCATACGGTCGAATGTCGTCTGGCATCGAAACGAAAATCTGTGCCAGATTCTTTCTTTCCTGTCTCATTCGTCGACAGTATTCCCGCCACCGAACGGTAGATCGTTTCTTTCTTGGTCCGAGGTCCAGGTCAGGATATATGATCTCGACTAGCTCATCCACTGAGAAGATACGGTCTCGTACTGCATTGTTGTTTTTCAGACGCGCATGATAAGGCGTCAGCGGGTATAAAACAGGCTCACGCCCACTCGTCATAACAGAGCTTGGTGGCCGTTTTAATACAGAAATGACGGGAGGCCGAGTCTCCTGCTCAGTAACATTGCCAGCAAGGAGTGCTGTCGGTTTTATAGGAACGTCGAAAATTAAGGACTCTTCCAAAGACGTGTCTAGTAGTGTCGTGGGCTCCCTACAGGTGGAAACTGGAGCTTGAAGATCTGCAGAGAAGTCGATCAGGTTCCCTGCTTTTACTAAAGGAATATTAAAAGCCGTGTGACTGTCAGATGTATGTTCGATATCACAACAGTCACTGAGTGATATTAACGGACAGTCTAATGGTTGGTTAGTTATGTCTGCTGATTGAGCGGACCGTCCTCCCTGTTCATTGATTGAACTGGATTCGTTGGAGCTGTTGTCGTTCGAGATGTCGAAACTGGTCGAGAAAAGGTGTTGGGATTCCCGACCCGTGTCTCGTTTTTCGCCAAGCAGTGCCTACAATTTGGCTGAAAGACATTTTTGCGTCCGCATCCATAGCAGAACACTTGTTGTCTCTCCTGTAAACAGTCTTGGTAATAGTGGCCTAGCTGATCGCAATTCCAGCAAATCGCCGCGGGTCTGTTTGTAATAGCTGATAAGTCTTGTCACATCTATGTATCATGGGCACGTCAAGGCAGAAATCTGCTGCTTCCTCAATTTCACTCACTCGCTGATGTCGATACGGGTTCAAGCCCCTAGCAGTCGCAATGCGCAATCGCGTAGCTTGGATTTGAGTGACGAGTGATCTTAATTGATTGATGTTATAAGTAGGGTGCAGACAGATCTTCTCCTGAATCTCAGGCAGTAGATTGGACTGGACGATTTCCAAGAATTCTTGGTCTGGCATGGAGTTCTGCAATTGGTCTCGCAGTAGTACTAGGTGATGGTGGTACATAGAGAATGATTCTCCGGACTTTTGCTTTCTTGACATCAGCTGCACTCGGATTTTCAAGTCTTCCTTGGGCACTCCCCATTCAACAGACAATCCAGTCTTGACAGATTCCCAAGTTGGAAAAGGGTTATGCCTTAATAGAGACCAGTACCAATCCTTCGCTGGTCCTGTCAATAACGTGAGCATGTTCCTTACGAGGAGTTCAAAATCTCTTTCCAGAGCGGAGTAAGTGAGTGCTTCGACTCGAAAAATAAACTCATCCACTGACAGGTTCCATCGTCGGGTAGGATCGTCTGTGCCAAGAATTGTGTTGAGTTGGTTGCCTTGGAGGTGGAGGTGCCTGACGAACGTAAAGTGCAGCCGGTGGAAATGAAGGTCTGTGTTGCCCAGGTGAGGACGAGTGTCGATTTCCCAAAAAAAATATGGGCGTTTGAGCACGCTCCCCAAAGGGTGGTGGTGGCGATGGTGGTTGTGGTCGAGAAACATCCGCCTGCTGAATCACAGCAGAGATTCGCTGTCTGACGTCGGTGATCTCGTTACGCAGAGCATTCATGCTTTGGGTAATCTCTGCCTGTACGAAAGCCTGTAACTGAGTTCGAAGACTAGATATAATTAGATCTGTGTCTAAGGAGCCCTGCCCCGAAGGTACAGGTGATAGACTATTTCTTCTCGAGCTGTTATGCGATTGAGGGACTGAGCGTAGCCCAGCAGACAGAGACTCGTGACCTGATGGTGGAATTGTTGGTTGAGGTCAGGATGTAAGGACTGTTGCGGAAAAGCTTCCTTCGCCTGACGAGTGTGGTACCTTTTCGGGATCGCACCGGTATACACAATGAAGTCTTGCTGTGTGAGCGCGCATCGACAATTGGGACAATTAGATTGCTCTCCTATCCATGCTCGCAAGCATGCTTTGTGAAAGCCATGACCACAGATAGTAGTCACAGGCTTTCGCGGACCAGTCTCCGTCTTGGCAGATGGAGCACTGTTCTGGCACCTGAACTGGGACTTCATTCGTAGGAGGTGGCGTTTGCATAGTACCCATCTCAATTATTGGAACTCAACAGAACAAAAGTAGTATTACGATAACTTGAACTATAGCCCAAGCAAATCACGACAAGTATTCAGAGTGGAAAATTTAACAACGATCAATGTCTACTAACTGGTAGCAGAAACAAGATCTTCAAAACTAAATTAAATGTAATTCGCCGTATCAAAATTATACTATAAACTACGACGGATCTGGTACTTACAAAAAAATTTTATGAGCTAAACTCAAACCTTTCGAAAAACAAAGCACAAATTCAAAAAAATTTTATGAGCTAAACTCAAACTTTTCGGAAAACAAAATACAAATTCAAAAAGATTGTTATGAGCTAAACTCAAACTTTTCGAAAAACGAAATCAAAAAAAAAATCAGCATAAAAATCTCCTCTCTCTCCAAGAGCTAATCTCAACACAAAAGTCTTTCAGGTCCACCCTCTCTCTAATCAGATCAGAACTATGCGGTAAGGACAAGTGGTGTGAGTGTGTGCATGAAAAAAATCTTGAGTCGTTACAAAAATCTGGGAAGAGTCGGGTTGGAGAAGCTAGAGACTGAAAATGATACTAGGGATTCTTCAGCCAGGCAGTTAGCAGTATGCCAACTCCTGATTACTGAAGGTCTCCAGCATCACTTCCATCCTCCAACAACTCTTTCCTTCCTCTTCACCGGATAGTCATATCCACCTAACCTTCCAACTGGGCAGAGTCATGAATCTGGTAAACTGTTTGGGTACAAACCAAAAAGTCGTCTCACATATTCACGACTCTGTCCAGCCAGTTGGCCAACAGAGACATGTCTCCGTGAGAACACAATCAAAAGTTTGTGAGGCCACCTTCTATTTCCATAGCAGAAGGCCAGCGGGAAAGATCGATTCAAAAAACTTCAAAAAAACTTACGACTGTTCAGACTTGAGGCTTGACCAAAGTCAAACCTAAAGTCGAACTTCCAAACTTTCAAAAAAAACTTTCAAAAAGACGTTACTTTACTTTACTTTAATCAACAAATCAAAAATCAAAATTTCAAAAACTGTCAGAAACTCTAAAGTTACTTTACTCTACAAAACAAATTGATTCAAATAACAAAACCAGTCAGACTCAGGTCCGCAAGTAACCTCTACTGGATATGAGACTTGAGGTCAGCCAATTAGCAAAGTGCCAAATGACCATCTCACAACAAGTCTCAGTCCCCAGCAAAAGTCACAATTAGACCACTGAAGTCCAACTGAGGTGGCCCTGAAGTCCCAGCTGTCAGCATGAGCTGACAGATCACTCGGTGGACAGCGTTGACTGCAGGGCGGCACGCTAGCACCTCGGCTAATGCGGTAGAGTTTTATGGCGGAGGGGGAGAGTGCCGCTGCCACCTGCCATAATAAAAAAAGTCATCGTGCCTGACAAAAAACTGTAGCACACACTCCAGCCCTGAAGGGTTCTTTACACCACTTACCCTTACCTTATTGAAGGCGCAGATCAACTGCTTTCTGCTGCGTGCCCCATCCTCCCAACGACACTGAGGGCAGCTTTTTTTTTACAGTGTCCCTATGTTGACCTGAAAAGAGAGAGAGCAGCGGACCTAGACAACCTTCATGTTAGAGGGCTCCAGGAAAGTGAGAGAAGAATCAAAAATCTTGCGTTCCATTACGTTATAAGTTCATTATATTTCACAAAAAAAATTATATGTATATCCATAAAGTGCGTACAATAACGAAAGTCCTACCTAATATATGATAAGTGTGTTATGGAAGTTTGTTGTTGAGTGAATGGTTAGGACGTGAAGTCCAAACTGCCAGCATGAGCTGACAGATCACTCGATGACAGCGATGGCACAGGGCGGCATGCTAGCACCTCGGCTAAGGGTGGCGGAGAGTGTGGAGGGGTTCCCAAAAACACCTGCCGCTGTCACCAAACCATAATCAAAAACAATTCATGCCTACATACAAACGAGCCGGCACGCACTCGGTCCTGAAGGGACCCTTACGTCACTTACCTACTTACTGTGAAGGCGCAGATGGCATGCCTTCATTGCCATGCCCCATCCTCCCTTTGACTTGGGGGGGCACTATTTCCAAGTCCCTTTGTTGACCTGCGAAAGAGAGACGAGGCGAACCTACACGACCCTTGGATGAGAGGACGCCAGGATAGTGAGGGGAGAAATAAAAGTATTTACCACTTCATAATTACGTTACAAAATGTATTCACCCAGCAATGGACTATTACAACACGTTCATGTTAATTCAGTAGTAGGATAGCAAACTTAATTAGTGCCTAGCTGTCTAAATATACTATTAATATTTTAGGTACATCTGTCAGTTTGAGGATAGATGATTAGTTACTAAATATATATTCGCAAAAAAACAATATCCGATAAGAGAGATGTAGAAGGTGTGTCCTCATAAAACACTCAACTGTTATTCTTTGTCTGGTACAAATCTAACATGGGGTACAAATGAACGGAAGGTATCCTCAAAATCACAACATAATCTCTATAGAAGTACCTATCTCCTAATTATACCAAAATGTATATATATATATACTAAAATAGAGGGAAATGGAAAGATTATTATCAACCTAAGACGACTATCTCTAGCTAGATACATTTCCTCCAAACTCGGAAGTATTACGTTCTTTATATTTAAGAATATTATATGTAATTTGAAATATAAATCTAAAATTTACTTTGATTATACTAACAAAATTAAGCCTGAAATTCATTTGCTTAGGCAATGTAATCAAAAGTTTTTAAGAATATTATATGTAATTTGAAATATAAATCTAAAATTTACTTTGATTATACTAACAAAAATTAAGCCTGAAATTCATTTGCTTAGGCAATGTAATCAAAAGTTTTTAAGAATATTATATGTAATTTGAAATATAAATTTGAAATTCACTTTGATTATTTTAACAAAATTCAAGCCCGAAATTCATTCGTGAAGGTAATGCAATTAAAAGTTTTGTTATGAACAAGTTATGATTGAATGAAAGCACTTACAGTTTTTGTTGAGGATGTTCCCTCGCTGAGGCGCCCCGTGAGGTGTCACCCTGCCATTGAATTCAATCTGTATATATATAGGAATTTTGATGACAATTGCAAAAGAAGTACATTCATGCAGGTTTTATGTCCTACCTACAGATCACACTTACAAACATACAAATTAAATTAGTCCTACCGAACTATAGCGCATTGCTGGTACTTAATCAAATAAACTCTGCATAGAAAAACGATTGGCTGGATGACTTGCTCCTGTCGCCTGACGGATGTCAATGAACTTCTGCCCAATTCACGAGTGGTTTGTCTTTTGTTTTCTCTCAGCGGGAACATCTCCGTTGGTGATACCGCCTTAATTCGTCTTACTTTCAGTATGCACATACGACAGGACGTTAATTTAGCCCAAAAAAAATTTTTTTTTTTTTTTTTTTTTTAATATTTCCGGGAGGAGGAGTCACGGTAATTACGTGTCATCAATGACCGTCTGACTATATATTCTTTAGCGTAATTATTAGGGGAACTCCCAGTCAGGACACACGGGCTTCCAGGATTACCACTACTGGTAAGTGATTTTTTTTTTTTTTTTTCTTTTTATTTATCTTTAGAGCAACGCCTACGGACGATAGTAGTCAGTATCAGATTGATTAACAACCAATTTATCGAGGCGATCTTTGAGGTTTTCGATTATTTCACAAAGCAGTCCGCAACCTATGGCACTATGTCGCCTCCAAGCAGTTGCTCAGGTTTCGCAGATTCCGTGGAGGAGTCTTGAATGTAATTTTTAGGGTAATGCGGGAAATTTTCTTCCTAATCGAAAATATGTTAACGTGTGGATGGAGAAATATACTAAACTTACTTACAGATTTCGTTTCCTCGCCGATGTTACGAGAATTTTCCTTGTCGTTCACTCCTTGCTGTTTCCACTGCGAAGATCTGACACGACAGAGAAAAGTTTCTTCTTCTTCCTTGTCACTTCAGCATGTCATGCTGAGGTTGACGACACATTGCTTCGTTGGGGTACGTCTGGTTTTCGTTCTTATTTAACGAGGCCGGCCTACACGCATCAGTATAGGTAGCATATTGCTATGTGCAATCTGCTACGACCATAACAGGGCAGAGTGGTCTACACCACCCGTGGTTCAGACAACTCTGAAAAATGGTCGACTGAGCTAGCCGGTCTTTCACATAGGCCTTATCACTGCGGCGCTCAATGTGTGTCTCGACCCACGACCCAATGCTTTCCTCATTGCTCGAACTCTACTTCCGATGACGCGTCGAAGACACATCCTTGAAGTCTCGTCAGTCTTCGATCAGACTTCGACATCCTTCTCCATGTGGGAAGCCAGAGGTACATCGACAAGCTGGTAACCCAAAAAATCCAGCCGGTCGATGCCTCTCTGCCTTCCCTCACCGAGATGCTGAGGAAGCCTTGTGATCAGTAACCTAAAGAACTGATCACTAGGCTTTCTCGGCGCAATATCTCACCCTGATCTCAGACTGGCGATTGTTCAAGGGTGTGTCTCCAAGGCGTCGTCGAAGTATTGACATGCTGACTTCGTCCTAAAATTTTCAGAGACCTATATTTAAGTGGGATACCTGCGACAGCTATCTGCCGCAGGGTTACCATGTAGGAATGATTGACGTAGTGTAGCATTACTATGCTAGGGAGAAGGGAAAAGGAGAAAATTTGCACTATTGTCAAAAAGGTATGTCGGCCGCTAGGCTGGGAATGTCCAAAGCGGCACATTGGCATCCTATAGTTTGCCAGTGAAGCTGGCTGGATGCCTTATTAGGGCTACCAGGAAGAAACGACAATAGATATATACGTTTTCATAATGATGATCACTGCCTAAGATCTTTGGCGTGATAGACTCCTAACAGTTTTCCCTGCAGATCTTCAAGCTCGTATAAGGAATTTCCTTTCTTGGCTCTGACTCGACATTTGACAAATTTCGGTCCCAGTTTTGCACTGGTCTGCTGCTGGAAATTGCTTTGGGCAAAATTCCGTCTAAATACCTCTTGACCCACTTTGAAATCGACAGGTTTCGCCCTGAGATTGTAGGCTCTTGAACCCTGTTCGAATGCATGTTGTAAATTTTCCTGCACTCTCGCACGGATCAATCTCAGTTTATCTTCTGCGTATACTCTCAAGGGCTCATTAAGAGTGCCAAGGTTCCTCAAGATGGAATAGGAGCTGCCATGTTCTATCATTTGCTGACCGAAGAGTGTTCGATAGGGAGAGAAACCAGTAGCTTGATGAAAAGAGCTCCTGAGGGAACTAGCTATTTGGCTCAGTTTCTCATCCCATTTGGTGTGTTCCTTCTGGATATATGCCCTAATCCCTGACAATAGAGACCGGTTCACTCGCTCTGAGGCGTTTGCTTGCGGCGAGTAAACTGCCGTTCGCAAGTGCTTCACCCCATACTTATCCAGTAATCTGGTAAACTGAGCCGAGCAAAACTGGACTCCATTGTCAGAGACTATCGTTTCCGGAACTCCGAACACGTGGAACACTTCCGTCTCAATGAATTGGCATACATTGAGCGTAGACGCTTTTCTCATAGGTTTGAGAAGTGGAAATTTAAAAAAGTGGTCAAGAACTATTAAGATGCAGACGTTTCCTCTTACTGACCGAGGATATGGACCTAGAAAATCAATGTACAGCTTTTGCCATGGTCGTTCTGTCTCAGACTGGACTCTTATAGGTGGTCGTAAAATAGTATTAGGAGCCTTCGTTTCTTTACACACGTCACAGGCGCCTACGTAGTTTCTGACATCAACTGTCATTCGTGGCCAGTACAGATGTCTTCGCAGACGTTCCAGGGTTTTCCCTATACCTCCGTGTGAAGCTAGTGGCGGATCATGAGCCCTCGAAATGACGTCGTCGACAAGCCCTCGTGGAATCCAAAGCTTCCAGGCTTCTTCCTCCTGAATAGGATCGCCTGTTCTCGGAACAGTCCGGATATAAACGAAGTCATCCCTGACGCAAAGATCTGGTAGTTTGCCAGAAGTCGTTTTAACCTTATGCCTCAGTTCCTCATATTCCAACGAGTTGAAATATGGCGAACTAAGGTCAACTTCCGGGCCAGGATCTGCGTTTGTGTTCAGGCTGTCACAATGAATGCGTGACAGCGCATCAGGGACGATGTTCAGGCTTCCTTTTCTGTGCTCAATTGTGAAGTCGAAGCCCTGAAGCTTCAAACTCCACCGTGCAAGTCTACCACTGAGGTCCTTTTGAGACATCAGCCATTTCAAGAGTGCAGCTAAACATTCTTGCTCTGTGACGGTGTAATTTCTTTGTGCTGAGTACAACTTTTTCGAGACGTAGGCTATTGGCTTCTCGTGGCCCTCGTCATCTAGTTGAAGCAGCACTCCTCCAATACCTTGTTGGCTCGCATCGCACTGTATAACGAACGGTTTGGTGAAGTCTGGACTCACTAGCAACGGAGCAGAAGTAAGTTGTTTCTTTAAAAGATCAAGAGACGTCTGGGCTTCAGGCGTCCATTTGAACTGACTGGGGTTTTTCAAAGTGTCTGTAATGGAGGCAGTCAAATCAGCATAGTTCGGGATGAACCGTCTATACCATCCCGCCATACCTAGTAGGCGTCGAGCTTGCCGAACAGTTTTAGGTGACGGATAGTCAACTATGGCTGAAATTTTGTCAGGGTCAGTTCTCATACCTCCCTTTCCTACAATGAATCCCAAGTATTTAGTCTCTTTAATGCAAAACTTACTCTTCTCGACGTTGATAGTGAGGCCAGCTTTCCTCAAACAATCCGCTACACGGGCTAGCAGCGTGAGATGAGTATCGAAGTCTGAAGACAGAATTAATAAATCGTCTAGATAGACGAGAACGTTCTGACGAAGATCGAAAGGAATGTCTTTATCCATGAGGCGGCACATAGTTTGTGGAGCATTGCATAGGCCGAATGGCATCACCGTGTACTGATAGAGAGGATGACCAGGTACTGTGAAAGCGGTCTTCTCTCTGGAATCAGCGTCCAGTGGGATCTGCCAGAATGCGTCTTTCAGGTCCAGGCTCGTTATGTAATTTGCCGGAGGAAGTCGACTAAGAAGTGCGTCTATCTGCGGTAGCGGATAGGCACCTTCTTCGTAACAGAGTTGACCTTCCTGGCGTCAAAACAAAGCCGGACCTTTCCAGGCTTCCTTACCAGAACAACTGGAGAGCTCCAAGGACTCTGGCTCTCCTCTATCACACCCAGCGATAGCATTCGCTCTAATTCAGCATCCATTAAACTTTGTACTGCCGGCGAAATCGGATAAAAGCGCTGTTTTATCGGGGCGGCGTCATTCGTTTCAATCTTGTGAGTGACCAATGATGTTTTCCCAAGGCCTAAAGAGGCGAAAGAGGGGAAAAGCTGTTTTGTGGCTTCCAAGCGTTGCTGATCGAAACTAGAAAGGACGTGGCAGTCGGTGTCAGAGGTAGCTATCCCACTTGGATTCACTTCTGCGACTATACCCAGGACATCTGGAGCCAACCCAAATAGACGCCAGAAGTCTATTCCCAGATATAGTGCCTGTGTGAGCCCAGGAACCACGTAAAAACGCACGTTATGGGTCTTACCACGGAAAGTGACGTCCAAGTTCACATGACCATGAACAGTCGTCATGGCACCATTTGCTACTTGGACCTGTGTTCGATACCTCTTCCATTCGACATCTGCTTCCACAAGCTTCTCTAGAGCTCCCTGGCCTAGGATACTGACAGTGGCACCACTATCAAGTAATCCATTCTCAGTTCGCCCGAGCAGCTTTACTTCGGCGTACGGTCGAATGTCGACACGGAAATCTGTGCCAAATTTTTCCTTTCTTGTTTCATCCGTCGACAGTATTCCCGCCAACGAACGGTTGATCGTTTCTTTTTCGGTCGCATATCCCGGTCAGGAAACATAATGTCAGCTAACTCCGCTACTGAGGAGAAGATTCGGTCTCTTGCTGCGTTATATTTCTGCAGACGCGTATGATACGGCGTCAGCGGATATAAAACTGGCTCACGCCCACTCGTCATATCAGAGCTTGGTGGCCGTTTTAAAACAGAAATGACAGGAGGCCAAATCTCCTGCTCAGTAACTTTGTCGGCTACACGTGCGATAGGTGTCAATGGGACATCGAAGATTAAAGACTCTTCTAAAGAAGTGTCTAATAAGGTCATGGGCTCCCCAGAAGTGGAAATGGGAGCTTGAAGGTCTGCAGAGAAATCCATCAGGTTCTCCGCCTCTATCAAAGACGTAATCGTACAATCAGGTGTTTTACTGATACCATCAGAGTCACTGAATGATATCAGAGGACATATCAGGGAGTTCTCGCTAGTGTCTGTCAATGGAGCGGTCCTTCCTCCTTGCTCAAAGCTTGAACTGGAGTGTTCGATGCATTGATTGCTCGTGATGTCGACGCTGGTCGGAAAGAGGTGTTGGTATTCCCGACCCGTCTGAAGTTTTTCTGTTGACATTGAATGCAATCTGGCTTGAAGGTGTTCTTCCTTCCACATCCGTAACAGAATACAGTTTGTCGTTCCTGCCGGCAATCTTGGTAGAAGTGACCGGACTGGTCACAATTCCAGCAGGTTACATTTTTAGGGGTTGAAATGGCAGATAGTGAGACTTCCTCGCTGCGCTCAGGTGGTATATTCAAGTCAGCCTCGGTCGAATGATATCCATCCACTTCACTGACTCTTTGTCCGCGATAAGCGTTCCAACTACTTGCTGTTGCGATGCGCAGCTGCGTCGCTTGAATTTGATTCACCAGAATCCTGAGCTGGTGGATGGTGTTTGTCGGATGCAAACAAATTTTATTTTGTATTTCTGGCAGTAAGTTTGCCTTAACTATTTCCAAAAATTCGACGTCTGGCAACGGACTCTGCAGTTGGTCTCGTAACTGTACTAGATGCTGGTAGTAAGTGGCAAATGACTCTCCTCCTTTCTGCTTGCGCAGCATAAGCTGGACTTTGACCTTAAGGTCGTCTTTGGGTACTCCCCATTCAGCTAATAGAGCTGCTTTCACATACTCCCATGACGGCGTGGAATTTTGCCTCAGGAGAGACCAGTACCAGTCCATTGCTGGCCCAGAAAGCAGAGTCGTCATATGTCGTACCAGTAAGTTGAAGTCTCCCTCCAAAGCCGAATAAGTCAAGGCTTCTACTCGGAATACAAATTCATCGACTGTGAGCCGAGAACTGTCACCGCTGTAGGAGATATTCCACCTGCGGATAGGGCTGCCAGAACGTCGCTGTCCTATGCCTGCAGGAACACGAATAGGTGGTGGTGGTGGTACAGGGTTTGGTGCGGGCTGATTTAGAGGCTGACCAAAAGCGGATGGAGGTCGATTAAAGGATTGTCTATGCAAATTGGGAAAACCGTCAGATGGTCTGGGATTTCCCCTAGCCGGAGGAGGACGTGAAAAATCTATTGGTGGCACTGTGGCTGCTACTTGCTGACGGACACATCTACTAACTCAGACCGTAATGCACTGAGGCTCTGTTCGAGACCTTCACGTACCAAGTCCTGCATTTGTAAGCGTAAGCCTGCCAACAGCGCATCCGTAGCAGCTGAGGTGTGGCCTTGAGCTGGGGGTAATGAACTGTCTTGCCGTGAGTTGTGATTAGTGAACGTCCGGGAATGCAAATCGCCCATTCCTGGAGATAACGAGCGTCTATTAGGTGGTGGTAGGTCGAAACTAGGCAAATCTAAGTTCGGCACATCGTGCTTAGTAGACTTCACCGGCTTCACCTTCTGCGGTCTCTTCGGTATTGCACCATTATATTCTCTGAAGTCCTGTTGTGTAATATGACATCGGCAGTTAGGACAACTAGCATGTTCACCTATCCAATGCTGCAGGCATGCTTGGTGAAAAATGTGCTCACATACGGTTATTACAGGCTTCCTTTCGGCTGACCAGCTTGCATCACGACAGATGGAGCATGGTTCAGGTAGCATTGACATACTGTTTGTCGCAGGTGGTGGCGTTCTTACTGTAGCCATAGTGAGTAGCAATTGAAAACGTTTTGCAAACCAAAGGTTCGACGAAGACTGTCAGAGAAAGTTCAAAGAAAATCACAATCGCAGCTAATAAGCTCACACAAGATCGGAGCTCATGAGCTACTCCAGTTATTAACGTGTATTACGTGAAAAAAAAATAAACGAAAGTGGTTAACTAAATTTCATGTGGGTAACTATCGTCACTAGAACATTATTTACACCCGTTACATACTCGTAATATATATATAAGAAGGCTTTGTATATTCCTATGAAAACAAGCTACTGGACCTATAGATACTAAAAACTTTCTTAACTCCAAAATTCAGAAAATTCTCATAAGTGTACTGTCTTTATCTGCTAAATAATTACTATACGAAAAGGAAGCTTATGTATACCATTAAGAGACTTCCGTGCTATAGTATACTCTAACTAGGTTAAAGTTGCAAGTTGGACAAGATTTTATACTTCAAGAAAATATCCTTCCAACAGTCTGAAGAAATTTCAAAAAATTTTATAAAGGCGAAAGCGTTTCAACGACAAAAAAAAATTCTTCAAAGAAAATAATCATACAGTTTCTCCTTCACCTCCCAGGAGCTCTCCCAACACAAGGTATCAGGTCGCTACATAAGATCAGGTCGCTCTCTCTCTTCCAAGGTCATAATACAGATATAAGCAAGTGACGTGAGTGTGTGCATGAAAAAGTTTGAGCTCTTGCAGAAATCTGGGAAGGGCAAAGTCGGAGGTATCAAAGACTGAGAATGCTACTAGAGATTCTTCAGCCAGGCAGTTAGCAGTATGCCAGCTCCTGATTACTGAAGATCTCCAGCATCAATCCCATCCTCTGAGCACTCGTTCTCTTCTCCTTCACCGAATGATGGTGTCCAGTCAGCTCGCTAGCCGGGCAGAGTCATGAATCTGGTCAACTAATTAGCTGGAAGCCAACCAGTTGTCTCGCAGATTCCCAACTCTGTCCAGCCAGTTGGCCAACAGAGACACGTCTCCGCGAGAGCGCAAACGAAAAATTTCGTGAGGCCACCTACCATTTCCATGGCAGAAGGCCAGCGGGAAAGATCGTTCAAAAAAATTCAAAAGGCTTCAAAAAAAATTAAAAAAACTAGACACCTGTTCAGACTCGAGGCTTGACCAAAGTCAAACCTAGAGTCGAACTTCAATTCAAGAGAACTTTCAAAAAACAAAACAAACTTTACTTTACTTTAATCGTTAAAAAAATCAAAATCTCAAAAACTTTACTTTACTTTCAGAAACTGTAAAACGTTACGTTACTCAAAAAAATGCCAAATAACAAACAATTAGACTCAGGTCCACATATAACTTCCACTGATTGTGAGATTGCCGAGTCAGACAATTTAGCTACAAGCCAGCCAAATGTCCATATCTCGAAGTAATCCCAGTCCTCAGCAAAAGTCATACTTAGACCACCGAAGTCTAACTGAGGTGGCCCCACGTTGGGCGCCATTTTGTTATGGAAGTATGTTGTTGAGTGAATGGTTAGGACGTGAAGTCCAAGCTGCCAGCATGAGCTGACAGCGATGGCACAGGGCGGCATGCTAGCACCTCGGCTAAGGGTGGCGGAGAGTGTGGAGGGGTTCCCAAAAAAACCTGCCGCTGTCACCAAACCATAATCAAAAACAATTCATGGCTACATACAAACGAGCCGGCACGCACTCGGTCCTGAAGGGACCCTTACGTCACTTACCTACTTACTGTGAAGGCGCAGATGGCATGCCTTCATTGCCATGCCCCATCCTCCCTTTGACTTGGGGGGCACTATTTCCAAGTCCCTTTGTTGACCTGCGAAAGAGAGACGAGGCGAACCTACACGACCCTTGGATGAGAGGACGCCAGGATAGTGAGGGGAGAAATAAAAGTATTTACCACTTCATAATTACGTTACAAAATGTATTCACCCAGCAATGGACTATTACAACACGTTCATGTGCCTAGCTGTCTAAATATACTATTAATATTTTAGGTACATCTGTCAGTTTGAGGATAGATGATTAGTTACTAAATATATATTCGCAAAAAAACAATATCCGATAAGAGAGATGTAGAAGGTGTGTCCTCATAAAACACTCAATTGTTATTCTTTGTCTGGTACAAATCTAACATGGGGTACAAATGAACGGAAGGTATCCTCAAAATCACAACATAATCTCTATAGAAGTACCTATCTCCTAATTATACCAAAATGTATATATATATATACTAAAATAGAGGGAAATGGAAAGATTATTATCAACCTAAGACGACTATCTCTAGCTAGATACATTTCCTCCAAACTCGGAAGTATTACGTTCTTTATATTTAAGAATATTATATGTAATTTGAAATATAAATCTAAAATTTACTTTGATTATACTAACAAAATTAAGCCTGAAATTCATTTGCTTAGGCAATGTAATCAAAAGTTTTTAAGAATATTATATGTAATTTGAAATATAAATCTAAAATTTACTTTGATTATACTAACAAAAATTAAGCCTGAAATTCATTTGCTTAGGCAATGTAATCAAAAGTTTTTAAGAATATTATATGTAATTTGAAATATAAATTTGAAATTCACTTTGATTATTTTAACAAAATTCAAGCCCGAAATTCATTCGTGAAGGTAATGCAATTAAAAGTTTTGTTATGAACAAGTTATGATTGAATGAAAGCACTTACAGTTTTTGTTGAGGATGTTCCCTCGCTGAGGCGCCCCGTGAGGTGTCACCCTGCCATTGAATTCAATCTGTATATATATAGGAATTTTGATGACAATTGCAAAAGAAGTACATTCATGCAGGTTTTATGTCCTACCTACAGATCACACTTACAAACATACAAATTAAATTAGTCCTACCGAACTATAGCGCATTGCTGGTACTTAATCAAATAAACTCTGCATAGAAAAACGATTGGCTGGATGACTTGCTCCTGTCGCCTGACGGATGTCAATGAACTTCTGCCCAATTCACGAGTGGTTTGTCTTTTGTTTTCTCTCAGCGGGAACATCTCCGTTGGTGATACCGCCTTAATTCGTCTTACTTTCAGTATGCACATACGACAGGACGTTAATTTAGCCCAAAAAATTTTTTTTTTTTTAATATTTCCGGGCTTCCAGGATTACCACTACTGGTAAGTGATTTTTTTTTTTTTCTTTTTATTTATCTTTAGAGCAACGCCTACGGACGATAGTAGTCAGTATCAGATTGATTAACAACCAATTTATCGAGGCGATCTTTGAGGTTTTCGATTATTTCACAAAGCAGTCCGCAACCTATGGCACTATGTCGCCTCCAAGCAGTTGCTCAGGTTTCGCAGATTCCGTGGAGGAGTCTTGAATATAATTTTTAGGGTAATGCGGGAAATTTTCTTCCTAATCGAAAATATGTTAACGTGTGGATGGAGAAATATACTAAACTTACTTACAGATTTCGTTTCTTCGCCGATGTTACGAGAATTTTCCTTGTCGTTCACTCCTTGCTGTTTCCACTGCGAAGATCTGACACGACAGAGAAAAGTTTCTTCTTCTTCCTTGTCACTTCAGCATGTCATGCTGAGGTTGACGACACATTGCTTCGTCGGGGTACGTCTGGTTTTCGTTCTTATTTAACGAGGCCGGCCTACACGCATCAGTATAGGTAGCATATTGCTATGTGCAATCTGCTACGACCATAACAAGTGAATGACAAGGGACTATAGCTTAGTTCCATTGAGGTTCAAAAAGAGAACAAGAAAAATTTCATATTTTCGCGTGGCTCGCTTACGTAGTAATTAGCTATTGAATCTCAAAAAAAAAATTTTAAATTCGATCAATTTTGACCAGTACGCGTATTTCGTGTTCCCGTCTCTAGTAATATTCATTTGTTTGTGATATTCGTTGTTTTTTTTTTTATATAGTCACTTGACGTGTTAATTTTTAATTATTTGCATTGTATAAATGGTTGCTGATTTCTTATACCATAAATTTAAGACGAAGGTGCAAAAGAAATGTTCATGTTAATATTTTGTAATATTTTTGTTTTTCCTTGTTGTTTTGTTATAAATGGAGAATAGTAAAAGTTTCTATTTTAATTAAACAATAGATTCCACGCTAATTCTTTCACTTTAACTGAACACACATCTTCTTGTTTTATCTCAATCGAAAATTGAACTATTTAGTTATATAACCATTCATATTCAGCTACCCGATCAGGATTTAAGCTACATATATAGACATATATACGGAAATAATGAATCAATAAGAATAAAACAACAAAATTTAGGCACTCACTTACATTGTCATGCTGGGGTCCACCGTAGAGGCGCCTCCGTGTATGTTCCCTGATTGCTGCTGTTTGGATAAGTAACACGTTATTTGCATGTATATATATATAGAAGTGTGACAGTGGAACCACTATTGATATCGCACTTGATCAGTTAAGAAATACGAACACAAGATGACGAGTTCCCGATATCGACTTAACTCACTTTCCATTTTAATCTAAATTCAGGAAAACTTTTCATTGTACTTGAGGGTAGGTGATTACTTCAAAAAATCAGAGTTGCAGCCCGTCGTTTTGAACGGCAATGGTTTCGCCGGCACTATATTTAGAAGTTAGCGCACTTATCGACCTCTCGTCGTATCTATCCCTAGTTGATTCCTCAATGACCTACTTCTAGTGAATCATGACAATAAACATTTTAAATCGCAATTTAGAACCTACATATTATCCTCATACATGTTTTTTTCGTTTTTTTTTTACGAACTAATTTGAACTAGTGCAATGAACCCGAATTTCATTATCTTATCCTGTCATCGTATAGATGAATCCTTTCTAAAATTCAACTTTAGTTAATATTATTACTAAAATTAGCCTATTTAAACCTGCGTACTTAATCGTATAGTTTCATGAATTAACATCGTTGTTATATTTTATATATTCTAAGTAGTTATTGCCTTGACAAGTTCATCAACCCACTTCGGTTTTGGAAGACTGTCATTTCCAAAGATTTGTGTCCGAGGGGACCACCTCTAGGCACAGTTCGCAGCTATTCAGGGGGGGGGGGGGGGGCGTCACTAACAGTAATTATGCAAACGACGCCTTCCGCACTATTGTTCTGGCTGGGAGCTCATCATCAGGACAAGTCCTAGCGATTCTCTTCAATTATTACCATGCATGCGATCAATCAGTTATACCTTACTTAGTTCTGGAGCATTCCCTTCCTTTTCGATTTTTCTTTTCTTATTTTTTCAAAAACTCACTTCAACTCTTGCCTCTGTCAGTCCCGTTCTTCTGTTCTGTCCTTTTCCACAGTCCCCTTTCGACTCTCGATTTGGGTGCGTTCGTCACGTTTCGATCTCCATCCATACAGAAGATTGTTCGCGTCCACTTCATGCTGCTACGGGTCGCTTAGACGTGTATCTAGCTCAGTGTAGCATATTGCTATATACAATACGCTACGGCCACAACATGATTTTAAATTATTCATATGCTTGGTAAGCTGCAAACGTAAGCACTGCCTCATCTAATAACTCTGATATATCCATTACTTCACTATTAAATAATAAGTCAAGCTTTCTATCACTTTTTCTTTTTATAAATAAATCTTAAGAGTGCCAACGCGACGCGTCCATTGGGCCAAGCTCAAATCCTACACGTGTCTACCGCGGAGAACTGTCAAAGCGACACGACGCCTGCCGCGTTCATTGGGCTTTCTCCTTAATTCAGGCCTGATCTTTGCTCAAATTGCAAAGTTGTGTTGTCTGCGGCAAACTTCAGTTCAATCACAGAAGTCGGCACTTCTGGTTTGTTCAAGTAGTTCAAACTTTAATTTAATTACAAATTTAACCTCAGCGTCGACTTCGACTTAAAATCAAGTCGCAGTCGGCAGATCAGTCGTAATTGTAATTCACGCTTAAATCATAATTAAGGTTAGGTTAGAAAACTTAATTGTGTATAAATAAGCTAGGAATAGTTCAATAAAGAGAAGATGTTATTTAGTCTTTAGATAATCGCGGCTTTTATTCCAGTGTCTTCTAGCCTTAGCTGCACTCCCCTTTTCCTATGCATCTGCTAGTTCTAGCTGCGCCTACAAAGAGACCTGCTCTATGAGC
Source organism: Dioctria rufipes (assembly GCA_963924295.1). Classification (NCBI taxonomy): domain Eukaryota; kingdom Metazoa; phylum Arthropoda; class Insecta; order Diptera; family Asilidae; genus Dioctria; species Dioctria rufipes. Next base: position 101,353,395 of record OZ002741.1, on the reverse strand, counting down.
TTCTCTTAGGAGATCTGCTTTTAAAGCTTCTCCTTTTCCATAAAAGGACTGCCTAAGGCCGAAATACAATGATGCCGACACAGCAATTACGACGACACTATCGTCGTAAATGTCGCCGAATTAACCCAATGACACCGGCATTCTATGTTCGTTAACATATAAAAATATCTAGGTGGTAAAATTATTAACAAAATGAGAGAAAAAAAAATAGAAATAAATTGGAGAAAAATTTAACATAAGTGGTAGATGATATATTGTAATCCACATAAACTCAGCGTTAATCATTGTTCATTACACTTTTACAACTTTTCTTATATCTTTCTCATTTTGTTAATAAATTTCAACAAATAATTTTACCACCTACATATTTTGATATGTCAACGAACATAGAAGCCGGTGTCATTGGGTTAATTCGGCGACATTTACGACGATAGTGTCGTCGTAATTGCCGTGTCGGCTATAGTGTATTTCGGCCTTTACGCATACTATTGTTTGGACCACGATTGACGAATTCATATTACATGGCGATTATATTTTTAAATATTACATGGTGACCCTGCCTCATCATGTAATTATTATATTACCACAACTGTACAGCTGGCGGAAAGATGAATAGGAATTACGAATCCCATCTCTCTAATACATTATCATCATTATTCTATGCGTTACAAACGGAATGATAAACTTAGTATACACTATGAGATTTTGTCTAGGGTAAACCTTAAAAGCATTTCAATAGTCATTTCCGCATGTAACACAGTTCATATTTTATTATGACAGTACTATTAATGAACTTAAGTAGAAACTCTTATACCGTAAGGCTTAGTAAAACAAAAATTGGAAAAAAAATTATATTAAAGATATGAAAAACAAATTTATTGTGCAATTCATAAATACCAAGCATATATAAACTTTTGACCACTTAACAACGTCTTAGACAATATAACAGGATAAATATAATCAATAAAGTTTTTTTTTTAAGCAAATAAGAACTTTTACCACTTTCACAGAAATCATTCAATTCTATTCCTATAAACTGCCCGCACAAAAAAAATAATCTAAGCTTCACTTCTTCGTGACTGAAGCTTCTAGAGCTGATAAATCCGGATAAAGGGACGACGCCGGGATAAGATTGCGATTATGCTGATACTGATTAGTGTTCAGTTCCTGCACTACTGCTTTCCCTGTTCCCTTCGCCGCTGATTTCACGAATGATTGTGGTTTGACTATCGAAATATTTCTGCTCAGGTTGATAACATTCCCAACTGTATCAAATGTCTCAGATGCCAATGAGCCCGCCGAATGACCATACCTACAAGATATAATTAGAAACTATTTTTCACTATAGTCATTTTACCTATGTTCAATAATTTTCACTGAATTGTTGCTTAAGTTATTTCCTAAAATTTTTGCAGAATCTTCTAGACCTGAATAAACAGTTCCAAAACCCTCTACAGCACCAGCGGCAATAGTGAGAGCAGCAGTCATCTACAAGGAATGGCATTAGATGATTATTTTTTAGTTTCATAAATTACCTTATAACCTTCTCATTAGCAGAGCCTTCATCCAGACCAAAAGCTTTAGACAGGAGGGTAGATCCATGCCTTTGTATATGAGGTGCAAGAAATCTCCCCAAACAGTTAGTTTTTTGTGCAACGGTGCGAGTGATATATCCAGCACATGTTGCTGCCACTCCTGTTACATTTCTTGCAACTTCTACTGTAGTTTTAACATTACTCGACACCGGTGGAGCATCTGGTGGAGCACTTCTAATTTTAGACATCAGATAAGGCGTAGAATAGGAAATAATTTCGCCGGCCTTTTCAGCACCCTTAACTAAATTTTGAGAAACGAAATGAGCTCCACGAACAATATTTTCTGAAACTTTCCCAGGAATATCTTTAGGTGGTAATCTACGTTCATCTTCCTTCAGTTGCATAACAACACCATGTATAATAGCTTCAAGAATTTCGAGTAAAACTTCGTCAAAGTTATCTGTTTTTGGTAAGACGATTCCGAATGATGTTCCAGGCTCGACAGCCTCTATATCTGGAAATATAAATGCCCCGTACTGCGTACGAAAGCATGGTGATACACCAGGAAGCAATGGATATATCCAAGATGAATCATTTTTAGCATCGAAATTATCAGCGTTTTCATTAACATTAGGACATTGGACTGTTGTACTGCAGCTCTGCTCTGCCTCTCCATTTCTGGGTACAATTGGCACAGTATGCGATGTTTTTATTATTTGCATAAAGTAGGTTTCATTTAGGCCTTTCTCTTCATCTGCATCGAGACGTAAAACGCGCAGAGTAGAGTCATCCTGAATAAAATTGCACATCACAATATGATAAAAATATTTGTTTTTTACTTACGGCTGTTGTTGTGACAACTCCGTTGGCTTCAATATGATATAACTTCACTCTATCACAAGAAAATATTAATTCCAATGTGTCACCAGAATATTCCCTAGTTTGAAGAAATCTCAATGCCTGAGCAAGCTCAAAATATGTACGAGGTCGACCTGCGTTAATGCTTGCACTTTCGGATAAATTTGTTAAGGATTCCTGTCGTTTTGATTGTTCTTCACAGCCATGTGTTTCGTTTAAAATTCCAATGCGTTGAAGGACCTCTGCGCGAGCTCTTTTCAATTTATGCACTATTTTGCAGGCCTCACTCCATTCGCCTTTTACAGACTCAACATCTTCAGGAAGCCCTACAGGTGTGGCAAGAGCTTCGTCTATAAACTCAACACCTTTTTTATAATTTTGCAAAGCTTGCGGTAAATTTTCTTCTTCTTCATTACGAATAGCTAAATCAATAATTTTAAAGGCCTGGTCATGTTTACTCTTTATTCGGTGAAATGCTTCCATAAATTCTGACGCCATGATAATTTGTATACTAATCAAGTATGTTTCTGGTGTTTCTGGAATATATTATCTATTACTTCTAAGCCTTAAGAAGAAACTGGTCTAGTTAATACCCTAGAAGACGAAGATGAATGTTCGAAAAATACATTAATATACAATAAGAAATAATGCAATATACAGTAAAAAATACATGCATAGCTATATTTTTTTTGTAGTCCTTTGCAGCGTGCAAAACGGCCATAATATACTTTATAACTTCCTACGTACTCAACAACTATTAAAAATTGACGAATTGTCCCATCAGACGTAAAAATTTTAAACTTTATACGGATTTAGTCCATTCTCACTTCTCAGCGAGCGAATTGGGTAGAGCTTAGGAAAACGCGAACAAAAATCGTAATTTTATTGAAATACTCACAATTACTTTAACTTTCCTAAAAGTAAACATTTTGACCTATAAATATTCGTTAGAATTATCGTCGCCAGAAACGTGGTTTTACTCATATAATCGCTAGAATTCTAAGGGCCGTATTCACCAAGCCATTTAATACAAATTTAATTTTAATTTAATCATTATTGAAGGACCGCAATTAAATTTTTGTAGCTATTCACCAAATAAGCAAATTTCGGACATTTCGGACTACCAGCTACAAGATTACCGAATTTGGAAAGTGACATGTAATTTAAATATTATTTAAAAAGTTAAAAGAAGTTTTTATGTATTATTTAAATAAAGAAGTTTTTATGTATTATTAAAAATAATTTATAATATATGGACAATTCGTTTTAATTAAAAATAGCCCATATTAAGCAATTCACACATTAAAAATGATTTTAAAAAAATTCGCAATAACTGAATTACGCGCAGAAAAATCGGTCTGAGTATCTTTATATTCATTTGAGGTTGCCATAGGTTGTCAAATTCAATTTCGATTGGGGGAATTTTCCTGTCTCTTAAAAGATTGTTTAAAACAGCTTTTGCAACAATTACTATTATCGCTGTTGTGGGCGCTACTCGCATTTGTAAAAAAAGAAAAATCAAATCAAAATCGAATCATATATGATTTCCACTGACATGTATATATAAATGGACTGGTCATTGAACATTGGCCCTAATTAAAACAAGTCTGATAAACCACATTTATTAAAACAGAACCAAATTATTTAAAACCATCAACCCGTCGCCGTGCCTAACAGCGAATTTACTCAACATTGCCAGTGATTCACCTCAAGATCTCATATCATACCTTCTACCAGGATATTTTAGGAAGGACAAGGGATAAAAAGAGCTTTCACATTTTCTAGCTCCTAATTGCCAAAGAAAATGTGGAAATGATTCATATTTAGTACATCAACAGAATATAAATATAAAGTTCTTTTGGACCATATGCAAATACTCCTTTAAGAGATATTCGATCTTTACTGTTTATTGCATTCTTTAAGTTAGGTCGCTTTCATATTGGCGAGCGATGAGCTGTGAGAGGTAAAACACCGCTTAGCCAGGCCGTCGCTACGAAAGTTTTCACATTGAAAAGCGTTGAGCTCTGTCGCCGAGCGATGTTTTCACAGCTCAGCTGAACTGAGCGGTGGCTGTGCGCGTTGCCCATTAGTTGTAGTGTAATTTAGTGTTATATAAAGTCTTTGCTTTGGACTTATTGGCTTTTTGAAGTTTGTAATCGAAAGTTTTAATTGACATTTGTAGAAATTCAAAAAATTCCTCAGAATTTCTGGGAAGATCTTCATATAATATGTTAAATTCAAGACTCCAACCAGTTTTTATTTATTTTAAAAATTGCTAGTCTTTTTCGTTTTCTTTAACCGTAACTTATCGAGTAATACTAGGCTGGGGAAGTCCTAAGCGGCACATTGGCATCCTGTAGTTTGCCAGTGAAGCTGGCTGGATACCTTATTAGGGCTATCAGGAATAAAAGTGACAATAGATAGATGACGCTTCTAGAATGGTCATCACTGTCTGATGTCTTTGGCGTGATAGACTCCTAACGGTTTTCCTTGCAGATCTTCAAGCTCGTATAAAGAGTTTCCTTTCTTGGGTCTAACCCGACACTTGACAAATTTTCGTCCCAGTTTAGCACTAGTCTGCTGTTGGAAGTTGCTTTGGGCAAAATCCCGTCTGAATACCTCTTGACCCACTCTGAAATCAACAGGCTTCGCCCTGAGATTATAAGCTCTTGAACAATGTTCGAACGCATGGTGTAAGTTTTCCTGCACTCTCGCACGGATCAATCTCATTTTGTCTTTAGCATCTACTCTCAGAAGCTCATTAAGGGTCCCTAGGCTCCTCAAGATGGAATAGGAGCTGCCACGTTCAATCATTTGCTGACCGAAAAGTGTTCGATAGGGAGAGAAACCAGTTGCTTGGTGGAAAGAGCTCCTGAGGGAACTAGCTATCTGGCTCAACTTCTCATCCCACTTCGTATGTTCCTTCCGGATGTATGCTCTAATCCCTGACAATAGAGACCTGTTTACTCACTTTGAGGCGTTTGCTTGCGGCGAGTAAACTGCCGTTCGCAAGTGCTTCACCCCATACTTATCCAGTAATCTGGCGAACTAAGCCGAGTAAAACTGGACTCCATTGTCAGAGACTATCGTTTCCGAGACTCCGAATACATGGAACACTTCCGTTTCGATGAACTGGCACACATTGAGTGTAGATGCTTTTCTCATAGGTTTGAGAATCGGGAACTTTGATAAGTGGTCAAGAACTATTAAGATGCAGATATTTCCTTTCACTGACCGAGGATATGGACCTAGGAAATCGGTGTACAACTTTTGCCAGGGTCTTTCTGTCACAGACTGGACTCCCATAGGTGGTCTAAGAATGGTATTGGGGGCTTTGATCTCTTTACACACGTCACAGGCGCCTACGTAGTTTCTGACATCAACTGTCATTCGTGGCCAGTACAAGTGTCTTCTCAGACGTTCCAGTGTTTTCCCTATACCTCCGTGAGAAGCTAGCGGCGGATCATGCGCTCTTGAAATAACGTCGGAGACAAGCCCTCGTGGAATCCAAAGCTTCCAAGCTTCTTCCGCCTGAATCGGATCGCCTGTTCTCGGAACAGTCCGAATGTAAACGAAGCCATCCCTGACGCAAATATCTGGTAGTTTGCCAGAAGTCGTTTTAACTTTATGCCTCAGTTCCTCAACGAGTTGAAATATGGCGAACTAAGGTCAACTTCCGGGCCAGGATCTTCAGGTGTGGACAAGCTGTCGCAATGAATGCGTGACAGCGCATCAGGGACGACATTCAGGCTTCCTTTTCGGTGCTCGATGTTGAAGTCGAAACCCTGAAGCTTCAAACTCCACCGAGCAAGTCTACCACTGAGGTCCTTTTGAGACATCAGCCATTTCAAGCTCGCATGATCCGTCACTATCTTAAACGGCATAAGTTCTATGAAGGGCCGGAACTTCTGTACACTTAAGATCGCAGCTAAACATTCTTGCTCTGTGACGGTGTAATTTCTTTGTGCTGAGTTCAATTTTTTCGAGACGTAGGCTATTGGCTTCTCGTGGCCATCGTCATCTAGTTGAATCAGCACCCCACCAATACCTTGTTGGCTCGCATCGCACTGTATAACGAACGGCTTGGTGAAATCTGGACTCACTAACAACGGAGCAGAGGAAAGTTTTTGTTTTAGCATCTCCAGAGACGTCTGGGCTTCAGGTGTCCACTTGAACTGACTAGGGTTCTTCAAGGTGTCAGTTATGGAGGCAGTTAAATGAGCATAGTTCGGGAAGAACCGTCTATACCATCCCGCCATACCTAGTATGCGTCGGGCTTGCCGAACAGTTTTAGGTGACGGATAGTCAACTATGGCTGAAATCTTGTCAGGGTCAGTTCGTATACCTCCTTTTCCGACAATGAAACCAAAGGATTTGGTCTCTTTGATACAAAACTTACTCTTCTCGACGTTGATAGTGAGGCCAGCTTTCCTCAAACAATCGAAGGGAATGACTTTATCCCTGAGGCGGCACATCGTTTGTGGAGCGTTGCATAGGGCGAATGGCATCACTGTGTATTGATATAAAGGGTGACCAGGTACAGTAAATGCGATCTTCTCTCTGGAATCAGCGTCTAGTGGGATCTGCCAGAATGCGACTTTCAGGTCCAGGCTTGTAATGTAGTTTGCCGGAGGAAGTCGACTCAGAAGCGCGTCTATCTGCGGTAGCGGATAGGCGTCCTTCTTCGTAACGGAGTTCCTGGCGTCAAAACAAAGCCGAACCTCTCCAGGCTTCCTCACTAGAACAACTGGAGAGCTCCAAGGACTCTGGCTCTCCTCTATCACACCCAGGGATAGCATTCGCTCTAATTCAGCATCCATCAAACTCTGTCCGGCTGGTGAAATCGGATAAAAGCGTTGTTTTATAGGAGCTGCGTCATTTGTCTCGATCTTGTGAGTGACCAAAGATGTCTTTCCCAGGCCTAAAGAGGCGAAAGAAAGGAAAAGCTGTTTGGTAGCTTCTAGACGCTGTTGACCTAGACTGGAAAGAACATGGCGGTCGGTGTCAGAGGTAGCAATTAGACTTGGAGTCACTTCTGCAACTATACCTAGGACATCTGATCCAACCCAAATAGAAGCCTGAAGTCTATTCCTAGATACGGTGCCTGTGTGAGCCCAGGAACTACGTAAAAACGCACGTTTTGGGTCTTATCACGGAAAGTGATGTCCAAGTTCACATGACCATGCACAGTCGTCATGGCACCATTCGCTACTTGTACCTGTGTCCGATACCTCTTCCATTCAACCTCTGCTTCTGTAACAAATTCTGATAGGAAAAACCCACAAAATGGTCGTCTGCTTACTTGTCGTCGACTGTTTTGCGGGTTTTTACCAAAGAATAAATAACTAAAAGAAGGGACACAGAAGAGTGTTCCGATTGTTTTCCATTTAAATATACATGGCGAGGAAAGGAAGGAAAAATGATATAAAAATAACAAAAAAAATCAACCCTCTTTGAACATTTTACGAATAAAATAAAAAATGTGAAAGCGAAGATTACATGCAACGAAACGGAATGGCAAATGCTTCATTTTCGTAAATAAATGAGAAGGGGCGGAGTTCTCACGTTTTACTCTAAAAAAATGTTCCCGCGCTTTTGTGAAAACCGGTTCTCCTTTCATGTTGGATTCTCTGATATTTTGGCGAAAATGAAAATTTTATTTGAAAGGGATTTTACATCTCCTTTCAGCATATTGGCCAAAGCGAAATTTATCCTGTTCTTAAACTGTCTTTTTAGGTGATAATGTCAAAACTCACACTAAATATCTCAAAATACAGGACAGGTAGGAGCAAACTGATTACATATTTGAAAATAACATTGTTGAAAACTTTTGTATTGAATATTAGTTTAAAATTCGTTAAAATGACATATACGGCAAACCAATTCTCAACTGACGATTTATAGATTCTTTTGCTAGTAGTAGCTTTGTTTTTATAGAATTACGAAAATGACGCAGAAATAATTAATTACCGGGACAAAAGAAAATTTTTAAAGCAGCGGTGTTGTTATGGATATGCATAAGAAAATGTACTGCCTTATTAATTTTTGAATTCAAGAAACATTCTTAGAAGTTTTATAACTTCCCTCTAAACATTTGAGAGTATACACCTAAAGTGAAACGAAAACGTGAACTTTACGAACCGCGTTTTACTAATACACCCACGGCCCTATAGTACATGGACACTATATTCACAGCGTAACAAAAACGTAATAAAAACGTACCTCTCCTAAGCATTTGAGAGTGTACACCTAAAGTGAAACGAAAACGTACTGAAAACGTACTTCTGGATTTATTGACCTTGTCATAGAACCTGACAGCAGACAGCTGTGTGTGCATGTTAATTTGTTTGTGAATAACAAAACGCCGCGTTAATTTTTATTTTATTAAAACTTTGGAGTGTCAACAAATTTGAATAGATATATACTTATATTATTATTATTGAACTTTTGTCAGTTTACTAAGCTATTTTGTAGTCTATCGATAATTCCAATTATCTATACCCTACTCGATGTACCTAATAACATTGTAACGTAGTGTAAGCTAAGGTTCCTTAATAAACTTTTTTTGTTCTATTCTTATTAAGGTTTGTGATTCTATTTTTATCAAATAAATTAAAATAGAAAAATCTGTTGTTTTCTTCAAAAGCCACATGCAAAACGTTTCGTAAACTAAACGTAATTTTCATTCCGAAAACGTAACACTTTAGAGTACAGTTTGCGAAATATAATGTCAATTACCACTACATTGACAGTCTACGCTTTTCAGTTTCACTTCTCTTTGGCCTGATGATTCGTTTCTGTTACGCATTCACAACACCAAAACGTTTCTTTTGCGTACACTTCTATGCAAGCATGTTTACATTTTCGTTACGTTTTTGTTTCGCCTTGCTTGAAGGGTTAGAGGTTCAAGAATCTATGCTGCATTCCTTTTCTTGTTCTGAATGAATCTGTATAAATCGACAGAACGATGTCATAATTAAATTCTGTGCTCATAGAAAAGGTACGAAACAGAACCATTTCAAGTGTTTGACATTTCTTCCATTTGATAAAAGCAGGTATAAATTCGTAAAAATTGTTGATGAAAAATAAAGCCATTTTCCTACAAAAGCAACTTAAACTCAACTATTACCACCTCGTACTAATTGTAAACAACCCATTCACGAATACAAATTAAAATCGTTCTGCTTAAATCCGGGAAAAACTCAGGTGCGTTCAGAACGATTCGGAGTCCGAAAAAAGCGATGACAGATTGATACTACATCGTTCGGCCCGAGAAAAAAAATGGCATGGATTGAAAAAATTCATTCTGAACGAGAAAATTAACGCAGCATATATCAGGGTTGGCCAACCTTTTTGGAAGCAAGGGTGTTATTATACTTATTGTTTAAGTTATTTTTATTTTTTTAGATCCTTAATTATATTTTCTTAAAGAGTTTTTTCGTTTAATTTGTGTATTTTTAATTTTGACTCTTTTTGACGTTATTTTATAGGTTAAAATAACAATAAAAATTTGCAATAACAATTTTATTGAACGATATTTATTACATAATACATGAAAAATTATTATTCGTTAATGAGAAGGTTGGGACTGATTTTCCTGACATAATTTTTCAAAATCAGGACAGCAATTTGATACTGCTATTCTTAAACTGTCATTCAAATTTTCATTCATAAGACGTGATCTTAACTTATTTTTGATGAATTGCATTGAAGATGTGGCTTCACTTAAGTAAGCGATAAACCAAGATTATTCCATTTTTTCCAATGAATAAAAAGCGAAAAAATTAAAACTGGTTGGCTCACAAAGAAGCGGGTGGTGACTAGACATCAGTTCCCAAATTTGTCGATAACACCTCCTGAAACCACAGACGCGGAAGAAAAATTCCGAAATAGCGTCAAATAACTAAACCTCGGATACCGTACCTTATGCGGATAGCCAAATGAAATCAAAGGATCAACAAGAAGTAATCGCAAGTAGTTAGTAAAAGTAATATAAACCTAAATAATATTAATCGTTCTGATAAGAGAGTGGAAAAAAAAATTATATATAAGAGGAAATACGATAATAATCGTCGGCCAACGCTAAAACGAGTTATAGGAAATATTCAGAAACACGATTCAACAATGTGATAAGCTATTTTTCTGGGCAAATTCACCAAAGTGGTTGGCAACGCTGCTTTACTGTCAAGAAAAACAAATATTAGGTCTGCTCAAAATAATCAGAAATTAATTATAATTCGGTTTTTTTTCCTTGAATTTTGAAGCACTTTTCATTCATTTAAAAACTATAAATCAACACACAGTGAAATATTTGTTAAAGAAGCACTATTTAGTAGTTTAAAATAAAAAAAAGCTCAAAGCGACACTGACAGCAAATATAGCGGCAAGAGGGACCATAAATTTCTTTGTTTATAAAAATAAACACCTATTTATCCAGGTAAAAACTTAGGTTGCTCATACCTTGTATATGTTTCTGCTGAAGCTAAATTCATAACCTGAGACTAATACCATTTTTTATCTGATTGGATTGCACGGAACACCTTGACTGCTGGATGCTGCAATACTTGAACTCAGTACCCAAGGACAACTTTAGAAGCTGAATATATAGAAGCCAATTACTGGATTGATCTAATTCCATCCTTGGACACCGAAAAAAAAAAATAACAAATTGGTATATTTAGAGCATAAGCAAAACACACAATCTTAACCTAGAAATTTACACCGCGGCCATCGGGTTACACAATACTTGTTTACTCTGTCTTTAACTACACTGCAGGCACATCGGATCTATTAACTGCTCGCAAAATAGGAGAATATTATGGAACATAAAAATAACCACGTAGCAGAAAAACGACGTATCGATCAAACTTCCCCGGAGAATTCAGACAATCGAGTAAGAAAACAGACAAAGTCTACTACGCAAGCGGGTGACATGCACTTGTTAGTGGAGGCTGTAAAACAAGCCATTAAAGCTGAGGGGCTCGCAACGAAGGAGGATATTGCAGCAGTGCGAGATGACTTTACAAGTATTAAAAATGAATGTGCCCGATTGGAGTCAACAATGCAAATGCTAGTCATCAGAGAAAGAAAACTACTTAACCGAATTGATCAACTAGAGCAGCGGCTTAAGAGAAATAATCTAATTATTAAGGGAATGAAGATAAAAAATGATGAAAGGCCATTAGAAGCAATTCGAAATCTATGTAACGATATGCTGGGAATCCCGGAACCATTGGGAATTGAGATGGCATACAAGATCGGACCTAGGAATAATTCCACCCCCCCCTATACTGGTGGAGATGAACTCTATGATAGCTGCGAAACGGATCCTGCAGAAAACAGGTAAACTTAAGGGAACTAACGTCCAAATAGAGAGAGATTATCCACTAACTGTGAGGAAAAAACGGTCTCTCCTATTGAAAATACGAAAAGGCCTTCGCACTATCAGCGCTGAGAAAAATGTTTGGGTTAGAGGTGATCGTTTAATAGTTGAAAATCACCACAAAGGCGATGCATTGAAATTGCTTGGGGATATCTATGGATCAACGGAGAAAGTGCGGGAAGTAATAGAAAATGCAGAGGCTTGTCATAACAACACGTATGGCCACGATGAAAATGAGACTGCACTTAGATTAGATTAGGGAATAGACGTCTGTCGTAGTTTAAGATTAGATAGCTATAAGGAATTAAAATGCAATAATTTGATGGATGAATTTTTAGATTTAAATATTTTAACATACAATATTGCAGGCTTAAAGAATAAGTTGATATTTCCAGGCTTTTGGGAGTATGTACACAAATACGATATCTTTTTTCTTTACGAAACTCATATAGTCGAAAGAGATATAATTAATTACAACAAGTATTTTGGAGATTTTGAGCTTTGCTGGGTAGTGTTGCATATAACATTAAGATTAAGAAGCACTATTAATAACTTAAGAACAATAGTACAACCCCAGAACTGACACTAATTTAAGCAGTCATGTAAACCCAGCAATGTCTTGGCTGTCAAGTTTTTGTCTCGGTGTGATCAAGCTGCATATTGTAATCTAATCTTGACATCATAATAAATCAGTAATTATTAGAGTAATCGGACATGTTTTAATTAATCAGCAAGACAGAACAAACTGGCGACGAGGAGAAAAATAGGATTTAATAGAAATACGGATATCAAAGGAAGAAAGTCTTCGCAAAAATAAAGAAAAGAAAATGTCCAGATTGATTGGAAGCATTGGTCAATTCGATGAGGCCGATGAAGACTGGGAATCGTACAAAGAACGATTCGAATTATTCATTACTGCAAATGATATAGAAGAAAAAAAACGGGTTAGTACGCTGCTTACATTGATAGGACCAAAGCCCTATAAGTTGCTAAAGGATTTATGTGCACCCGAGTTACCCAGTACTAAAAAGTATGAGGAGATAATTAAGCTTTTAAAGGATCATTTGTCTCCTGAACCATATTTCATCTCGGAAAGGGAGAAGTTCGCAAAGAGGGACCAAAAAGAAGGTGAAACCATAGCTGAATATATGGTAGAACTCAAAAAATTAGCAACACACTGCAAATTTGGAAGCGCATTGCAGGAACGATTAAGAGACAGAATTATATGTGGAATTCGCAGTAATGAAGCGAGGAGAAAAGTACGGTTTGAAAGAGACGAAAAATTAACATTTGAAAAGGTTGCAGAAATCGCGTTAGGCATTGAGCAACTGGAGGTAGAGCTGAGAGGAAAGCATCAAAGAAAAGAGGAATTGCATTACGTAAAAAGCAGTCAGAAACAGCATTTGATAAGAAAGCTGAAAGCCAAGCAGCCACACAATAAATGCAACGAAATAACCGAATATGAGAAAGGCAGCAGAAGTGCAGCTGTAAAGCAAGGTACAACGTTAATCTGTTGGTGCTGTGGGCATCATAACCACAAAGCGCACCAGTGCCGATACAAAGACTACAAATGCCGAGCCTGTGGAAGAAGAGGACATCTGCAGAAGGTATGTAGACAAAGGTCTGTCTGTCAACTACGAGAATCAACCGATGAAGTTAATGATTGCAGAGATGATTTAGTCGAAAAAGCAGTTAATTTGTTTACGTTGCAAAAAAGCAGGTATAAGTATAAGTTGGTAGAAAACAGTACACAAGATAAAGTAAGTATAGATTCTCATGTAAACGAAATGAAACCATTTACTCTTAAATTGTTTGTTCAAGATGTTAAATTGGAAATGGAAATTGACACTGGTGCTGGGATTTCGCTCATTTCGGAAGAGGTATACCGTAAAAACTTTAAGCAATTGCCGCTATATAAGAGTGACATTCTGTTACGATCATATACTGGTGAGTACATCAAACCTCTTGGTTATATCAAAGTATTAGTAAAACTTAGTAGCAAAATGTCATTGTGCAAATTACATATAGTTGGAGGGCGAGGTCAATCATTAATCGGGCGTGATTGGATCATGGAGTTGGGGATTTCAATAAATAATTTAGAAACAGTGCCTATCAAAGTGAGAATTGCAGAAATTTGTCAGCAGTATCCTGAAGTGTTTAATGATAAACTAGGTACATTACGAGACCTACCAATAAAGCTCCGTGTTAAAGATAATACAAAGCCAAAATTTTGTCAGCCGAGGCCTTTGCCACTTTCGCTTGTAGAAAAGGTTAGCAATGAATTAAAACGATTGCAATCTGAGGGGATTATCTCTAAAGTGAATTATAGTCAGTGGGGTACTCCTATCGTGCCTGTTCTCAAGCCTAACGGAGATGTTCGCATTTGTGGAGATTATCGCATCTCAGTTAATCCATATTTGGAAATCGAGAGAAGCCCGATACGAAGAATTGAAGAGCTGCTGTCAGGTATTAAAACCGGAGGAAAATTTAGTGTACTAGACCTAAGCCAGGCATATCAACAAATGCCTTTAGATGAGCAATCCAGGGAATTGGTAGCAATTAGTACACACTTAGGTGTTTTTGTTTACAATAGGGTTCCTTATGGGATAAGCGCAGCTCCCGGTATATTTCAGAATAGAATCAGTTCAAAACTACGACACATAAGAAATGCGCGAGTTTACTTTGACGAAGTGTTAGTTTTCGGGGAAAACGAGAATGAACATAAGGCGACGTTAATGGAAGTGTGTGACGTTTTTAAAACTTTAGGCCTAACAGTACAACAAAATAAATGCTCCTTTTTTAAAGATACGGTAAACTTTTTAGGATACACTATAAGTAATGAAGGTATCAGGTCAGAAAAAAATTGAAGCGATTATAAACGCTCCAGTGCCTCGAAATATCACTGAATTGCAAGCTTTCTTAGGTTTAGTAACTTTTTATAGAAAGTTTTTACCTAAGTTATCCGCAACAGAAGCGCCTTTATTAAGATTGCTAAATAAAAATGTAAAGTGGAAGTTTGATGCAGCATGCATAAAAGCTATGAAGAACGGATTGCTATTGATAGGGATGAGTTCTCCATGTTAGTGCTTTTGGATTTCTCTAAGGCATTTGATTCGGTGAACCATAGCAAGCTATGTGTAAACTGATATCGCAATTTAATTTCTCTTCCCAGGCTGCAAACCTTATCGGCAGTTACTTGAATGATCGGTATCAATCTGTGTATTCTAAAAATTTATATTCCACTTTTCAACTGGTACCTTCAGGAGTACCGCAAGGATCTATCTTGGGACCTCTGTTGTTTTCTCTTTTCATCAACGATTTATTTCATTGTGTTAAGTATAGCAAACTGCACCTTTATGCTGATGATGCTCAATTGTACATCTCAAGACCAATTGGATTAGCTGAGGATGGTGTTTTTTGCATTAATGAGGATCTCCATTCAATATATTTGTGGACCATTGGCAACATGCTACACTTGAACCCTACCAAGACTAAATGCTTAATTATATATAAAACAATTTTAGACACTTCTTATTTCTCACCTGTCGTAATCAATGGAACGCAAATTCCTGTTGTCGATTCCGCTTCTAACCTGGGAATTATCTTCAATAGAACTCTTTCCTGGGGCCATCATATTAATGCCCTAATTAGGAAAGTATATGCTGGACTACGTTCACTTTGGGCGACTAGTAATTTTACTCCAGTGGAAACCCGTTTAAAGCTAGTTAGGACTCTTCTCGTCCCTCTTTTTACCTATGGGTGTGAAATATTTTCTTGTCTTGACTATGAATCTATTCGGAAGATAAATACTGCATTCAACGCTACTATAAGATATGTTTTTGGTCTCCGTCGTTTTGACCATGTCTCTTCCTACGTTGACTCCATCCTTGGTTGCAGCCTTACGATCTATTTCAGGTATCGCGCTGTTATATTATTGGCTAGGTTTCTTAAGGCTCGGAACCCCAGGTACCTATGTGATATGCTTCAGATTGCGAGATCAAGTCGAGTTATTACTTTAATAGTACCTAGGCATAATTGTCTAACATCTAGGCGTCAGTTCTTCATCCAGTCCATTAATATTTGGAATTCTCTGCCAATAAACTTGAGATTGTTGTTTGAGTCGGGCACGTTTGGTAATTTTAAGTGCAAAGTTTTCGAGCACTTGAAGTCACAGTTTAGTATTGGACTTGCATTGGAAATAAGTTTAAGGTTCATCTCTTTTTTTTTTTTTCCCCCTTTGTATGTTTTAGTTCTAATTATTTGATTTGTTATTAGTCTAGTTTACTTTTAATATTAGTTATTGGATAATGTACCTCCATATTAATCTTGTACTAACATAAGATTTTGTATCTTTTTGTACAATGCCACCTATCAATGAATAAATGAAAATGAAATGAAATGAAAATCAAATCGATGATTGTCTCTGACAATGTTTTAGTCCATTACGATCCAAATAAACCTATAGTTCTGGCCTGTGACGCTTCCGCATACGGATTAGGAGCAGTGATGTCGCATCCTATATCCAGTGGCTTAGAGAAACCCATAGCATTTGCATCAAGATCGCTAACAAGAGCAGAGCGTAACTACAGTCAAGTAGATAAAGAGGCATTGGCTATTGTATTTGGCGTAATTAAGTTTAATCAGTTTCTATGGGGTAAAAAGTTCACAATAAAAACTGATTGCAAACCACTGATAAGTATATTTGGGCCAAAAAAGGGGCTTCCAGTAATGGCAGCAAGTCGACTCCAAAGATATGCTCTGTTCCTATCTGGGTACGATTTCAATTTAGCATTTGTGAAATCCATGAACAACGCTAATGCCGATGGTCTATCCCGAATGCCATTGGCGTCTGAAACATTAGGTGTAAATGAAGAGATAGAGTCTGAAATTTCATATTTAAATTTATTAGAAGAGAATAGAATATTAAATGCGTACACAGTGAAAAGAGCCACTTTATCGGATTCCACATTGACAAGGGTATCAAATTATATTCGACATGGTTGGCCAGATGAGGTGAGCAATGAGATAAGTCCGTACAAAAGAAAACAAGAGCAACTAACCACAGAACAAGGTGTTATAATGTGGGGCTACAGAGTAGTAGTGCCTAAAGCGTTGAGGGAGCCAGTTTTGAGTGAATTGGACTACAACCATCTAGGCATAGTAAAAATGAAATCAATCGCCCGTAGCTACTTCTGGTGGCCGTCACTCGAGTCTGACGTCGAGTCAATAGCCAATAATTGCGAGAGTTGTCTTAAACAGAGACAAAATCCAGCCAGGGTAAGAACACATCCGTGGGAGATGCCTGAAGCACCTTGGAGAAGAATCCATTTAGACTTTTTGGGTCCTTGGGAATCTAAAATCTTACTAGTACTAGAAGACGCCTACTCAAAGTGAATCGAAGTTTTTTTAGTTCCATCCACAGCGGGCATTCATACAATCAGAAGGTTGAGAGAAACATTTGCACGATTCGGACTACCGGACCATATAGTAACTGATAATGGTCCTCCGTTCAGTTCAAAGGAATTCAAGGAATTTTTGGATATAAATGGTATATCCCACTCTAGATCGCCACCATATCATCCGCAGACCAATGGTCAGGCGGAAAGCGCTGTAAAAATCATAAAAAATTTTTTACGAAAAGTAAAACCTAATGAAAGAAACATTGAGGATGCATTAAACAGATTTTTATTCGATTATAGAATGTCGATACATACAACGACTAAAGATACCCCGAGTATGCTACTAATGAAGAGACACTTAAAAACCAGGTTTGATTTATTAAGACCCAATCTAAAGAAAGATGTTGAAAACAGGAAAGAACAAGAAAAACAAAAAATAGGAAAGAACGTAGAGAGAACTCTCGACATCGGAGATGCAGTGTTAGTCCGAGACTACCGAAATAAAGACAGTAAATGGACTCAAGGTAAGATAAGACAGATATTAGGGCCCGTGACGTATAATGTAATTTTGCACAATGGTGAGCTAGTAAAAAGACATATTGATCAGTTAATTGGTTGTAAGGCCGATAAGGAATTGCTTAAGGAAAGCGATACCGATATTTTTATTCAGTCTAAGATGCTTGCTAATAATAACAACCCAGCAAGTTCCAGCACTGGTAATCACAGTGAGCAAAATAACACTAACAATAATGGTTTCAACTCGGACGACAATAAAAAAATAAATGATTGTTTGCAAAATAGTCAATTTAAGAATAACAACAATAGTCAAAATTCAGAGCTTAGTGAAGAGAAAGAAGATAGGAGATATCCATTGAGAGATAGAAAACCAGTAGACAGATTTAAAATTAACAATTGAATTAAGTTGAATCCAATTTCGAACTTCAGGATTTATCTATCTATCATTGAACTTAGAAAATGTAAAGAAAAAAAAAAAAAAAACAAAAAAAACTTGATTTGAATTGTGTTAAAGGAACTCTAATACCGGAAATAAATTGATAGAGTATCATAGCTAGCGTGAATAAGAACATAATGAAGTAAAATAAGTCATAAATGAATTTGCGTTGATTATCATTCTTATTGAGTTACCTTATTATTACATAGAGTAAGTCAATCAAATACTGTACAGTACATCAAGATCAGTTGGGGGAAGAGTGTTGCATATAACATTAAGATTAAGAAGCACTATTAATAACTTAAGAACAATAGTACAACCCCAGAACTGACACTAATTTAAGCAGTCATGTAAACCCAGCAATGTCTTGGCTGTCAAGTTTTTGTCTCGGTGTGATCAAGCTGCATATTGTAATCTAATCTTGACATCATAATAAATCAGTAATTATTAGAGTAATCGGACATGTTTTAATTAATCAGCAAGACAGAACAGGTAGGTGCAACAAGATCAACACCATATGGTAGAGCAAAGGGTGGATGCGTTTATGGAGTCAAAAAAAGCTGCAGTTTCAGTAACGCTGTCAAATTTCAATACATAAATAGATGTGTAGTACTAGCAATTAATGTAAATACACGGGCTTTATTTATAATACCCACCTACCTTAACTGCAACAACTGGGAGACAGATTTCTTAACATTGACGGAATGTGTAGAAACACTTTGCTTAGAAAATTTAATAATACTTGGCGACCTCAACGTAAGAATAGGAGAAGAACAAGAGATACCATCTGAGCTTGGGATATCAAATTATAATCTTACCTTGACCAGGAAATCAAAAGACAAAATAGTAATCAGCAGGGGAAGAAAATTTATAGAGCTCTGCGATGACCAGGGACTAATTATATTAAATGGACGAACACCAGGAGACTTCACAGGAGAATATACATTCATCAATACAATAGGAAGTTCAGTGAATGATGTAATAGCTATCAGCCACACTTTGACTTCAAATATTAAAAGACTTTTTATCCAGAATCAAAGTTATTCGGATCACCTTCCAGTGGAATTAGTATGCACCGTAAACAGCAAAATGGGTCTCACAAACTCAGGAGCAGATATGAAGCTACTACCTAAACTTGAGTGGAAAACACAAAATGTAAGCCGATATCAGAGAAAACTAGAGGTCGCAATAATGGATCTTCCAAATGAAACGTCAGTAAACGAACTAGTAAAAACAATTGAAGGCGCGGCTATTAAGGTGGACCCTGCACATCGTAAGATATATAGAAGTAAATGGTTCGACACGATATGCCAAAAGGCGAGACAAAAATCACTCAAGTGGCTTAATCTATATAGAAAACACAATACGGATTTCGAAAAGGGTATGTATATACTGGAGAATAGAAATTTCAAAGATTTGTGCAGGAAGAAAAAACAATCGTACTATGAAGAACTGGCGCGTAAATTTGCCACCGTACGGGATAGCAAAGAGTTCTGGTCTCTGGTAAAGGAGATCAGGGGTAGTAGATTTATAACAGGGAACAACCTCTCCATTTCTAATCTTAAAAATCATTTTGAAGAACTTTTGAACCGACCTGTCTGTGCTAATCCGATCCTATATGCGGCACCATATGTTGAGGATGCAATTTTGGATGACGAAATTGTATTATGTGAACTCCTATCAACTCTACAGAAAGCAAAAGATAATAAGGCACCAGGACCTGATCGAGTTCCATACGAATTCTATAAATATGCTCCTATAGAATTCCTAAATAAGATGGTAAGAGCTTTCAACAACATATTCGACAGTGGGAACATACCAGATAGCTTCACAAATTCAATTATCTTCCCTATCTATAAGAAGGGAGATCCAAATCTTCCGGAAAATTATAGAGGACTGTCTTTTATGGATGCTGTTGTAAAACTCCTGACTGGTATTGCAAACAACCGGCTAGTTTTATGGGAACAAAGTCACGGCATATTGAAAGAATCTCAAGCTGGATTCAGGCCAGGATACTCGACGATAGACAACATATTTAACCTTCTTAACATCGTTAAAATAAAACTGCGAAAAAAAGGAAGAAAAGTCTATGCATTCTTCGTGGATTTTAAAGCGGCATTTGATACGATTGACCGAGCGGCACTCTTCTACAAATTCTATGAGATTGGGGTCTCCACTAAATTTATAAAATTTGTACAGGGCCTATATCAGTTCACCAGTGCGCAAGTGTGGGGTGGTAACTCACTATCAGGGAAATTTTGCACCAACACGGGACTCAGGCAGGGATGCTTGATGAGCCCATTGTTATTTGCCCTGTTCATGAATGATATCGATGACCTCATGCATGGCGGAGTAAACATTGATGGATATGTTATTAAGACCCTTCTATACGCGGATGATTTGGTACTGATGGCAGAGAAACCCATAGAATTGCAGAATATGATAGATAAATTAGAAGAATACTGTCAAAGATGGAACCTGGTGCTTAATTTGAATAAGTCGAAGATAATGATATTCCAGAAAGGGGGAGGCAGAAGAGCGGTCGAAGAGAATTGGACTTACCGTGGAGAGGGCATTGAAGTCGTCAATAAATATAAATACCTAGGAATCACTTTAACTCCAAAACTGGTCATGAAGCAACACTTAAGGGAACGGCTAAACGCAGCTAAAGCGACTCTCAATAGCACGTGGAATAGCTTTATAAGGAACGAACAAATAAACCACTCTTCTAAATTCAGGATGTATTCAGCGGTATCTAGAACGCTAATGTGCTATGGATCACAAGTCTGGGGCTTCAAGGAGTATGAAGAGGTAGAGAAATTACAGCGTTTTTTTATTAAGAAGGTTTTTTCACTACCAAGAAGAACACCTAACTACGCAATCGTGTTAGAATCTGGCCTCCCGAACTTATACGTATACACCCTCAAATGCCACTTCACGTACATACTTAGGGTCTTGGGCTCCTACAGCGAAAGCAGACTACCTCAATTTTTAGCAAAGAAAGCTATAGAGAAGAGAACATACTGGTTCGAAGAATGGTTAGATCTTGCTGAGAAGCATGGGGTGCAGCTTGAACCGGCGGGGCTAAATACTGAAAGGTTGACAATAATTCTGATGGAAATTATAGAAAAGGAAGAAAAGTGGTTAAGGGCGAAAGCGCAAGATAGAGCAAAACGCACAGTGCGACACGGGTTTTATGACAAATTGAACTATAATTTGGGCGAGTTAAACTACTTCAGAGATGATTTTCCCAGGATGAAAATACGACTGATATTGATGTACAGATGTGGAATGCTCCCTCTGAATGCCAGTCCATGGCGTACGGAGGGTGGATCTATGTGCTCACTATGTAATTTGCACGAGGATGAAGACTTGATGCACTACCTAGCAATCTGCCCAATCCTCAGAGAATTCAGAGTCATAGCTTTTAGAAAAAGCAGCCTCACAGAAGAAGAAGTTATATCACTTTTAAACGGCAACGATTATGAAGCCCTATATACATATGCCAAGCTAGCCTGGAAGTTCCGACAAATTCTGATCGATGAGTTTAATTGTTAGCTATCACCTTGTACTGCTTCAAAGCTATTAAAGCATAAAGTTTAAATACTCCATATTCAATAGTTTTTAATTAAATTTAATTTAGGAGCTGACTTAATTTTTTTTTATCTATTTTTTTGTTTTTTTTGCTTTTTTTTCATTTTCTTTTTCATATAGTTTGTTTACTTTTCAATTAGTTAGAAATAGAAATAACACAGGTGTATTGCCAACTCGACAGACGACCTCGGGGTCATTGTTGACGTTTATTTAGTACAATGTAGTTAGAATGAAATTAAGAAAAGAATTTATTGTGAAATAAACTTATTATTATTATTATTATTATTCCTGTGACCGGACGTGTCAAATTGAGCGCCGTGAATTTTAAGAAGAACTACCGCAGAAATATAGTTCAAAACGAAATAAGTGAATAATAGTGCGTACAGGAACATTTGTGTTTGAAAAATATAATTTGTGCTAGTTAATTATTGTTTAAAAATATATAAGAATTCTGGAGAAAATTGTGAAAACAAATCAATTTTGTGACATTTGTGAAAATTATTTAAAATTTGGCCGTTGCCATGGTAACATGGCAACCTTAAAAAATCTTAGTTTCGAAGTTCAAAAAAGTAATAAAATTACAAAATAAATTAAAGTAGTAATAGTAAAAAATAATAAAAAATAAATTCATTGGAAATTATAAATTTATTAAATAAAACAAAAAGTATACATTCCTACTCTGCTGCACTCTAAATGAGTACTAGCAGCGACGATGCTGGGGGGAAAGATGATCCCC
This sequence comes from Dioctria rufipes, assembly GCA_963924295.1. Lineage (NCBI taxonomy): Eukaryota > Metazoa > Arthropoda > Insecta > Diptera > Asilidae > Dioctria > Dioctria rufipes. The sequence goes on along the minus strand of OZ002741.1, from coordinate 101,330,939 downwards.
CCAAATCAAATGGAAGGAGGAAGAAGAGCAGAAACGGTTCTTCTTCCTCTTCCAAAACAAACCAAGGGCCCACCGAAAAGGCCGTTCAGGGCCCAATTGAAGAGGTCTACGTTCAAAAGGTCCAGCCAACTCCATCAGGGGGAAATAATGTTGCTAGGACAGCAGAGACTGTTCAAGAAGAGTCTGCAGCAGCATCTCCGAATGTTCCGCCAACGTCTAGCCTAGGACAACATCCTACGCTGAAGGAAGTCGTCCAAAAGGCTTCGTCGTCAGCGCCAAAGCCCGACGGCTTGGTAATGAGGCCACCGCTTTCTTCAAGCGTCTCCAAGAAGCAGCCAGTAGGACAAGCAGCAGCGCCACAATCCCCGGCGTTAATGTCAGGGATATCATATGCGCAGGTAAGTGGTGGTTCCCAGAACGTTACCACCATCGAAATTCAGAGTAGAGGCATCACTCCTCGTCCAGCCCCATTGGACGCAGGTAAGCCTCGGCCCAAGACCAGTGCGGGTCTCCAGGGCTTCTTTGACGGGAGATGGCAGGACGAGAGCTACGGGATGCAGTTGGAGCACATCAGAGGATGTCCTCAGACTGCATACCTGAAGGCAATCTTCCGCGTCATCTCCAGTGAACAGCTGTTCTCTATGGGAATTATAGCTGGAGGAATGGTCGAGGTGTACACCACGACCCTCGAAAGCGCTACCAAGCTCATGCTTGAGGGCATCGAGGTGGAGGGTAGACACCTCGTTCCATTCCCGCTAAAAGAGAAGCCCACGAAGGTCGTGTTTTCACGGGTCCCTATGCGAGCCCAACATGAAGACCTCGCGAATTTCCTTGGGAGATTCGGGAAGGTTCATGGAAAGGTTCGCGCAATTCCCATTAAAATCGGGGACGAGGGTCTCGGGCGGGGTATTTTCGGTACCAGCCGGGAAGCGTCCATCACTTTAAATAAGGGATGTACGCTTCCGTCAGGCTTCTACCTGAGCATATCCGGCTCGAGATACTGGATAGACGTGGGCACCGAAGCGAAATGCCATGCTTGCCATTTGGTAGGGCATTTTATTGCTGACTGCCCCAAGAGAAGCGGAAAGAAGGCTGAACAGAAGGCTCCTTCGAAGGAAACCACTGCTACAGTAGTGGCTCCGGAAAAGGAACTTTCTGCCAGCACTCAACCTGCTATCTTGGAGCAGCCAGTGACTAAGGTGCCTGAAATTGTCCCAGAGGCAAAAAACATTAAGGCTATAAACGGTGCCACGTCGGCACGTGAAAGCATGGCTACTTCTGACGAGGAGTCGACTAGCCATGTAGTCAAAAAAAAGAGGACGAGGAGGAAGAGGAAGGTGGACCGGGCGATGCTGCCTCCTCCAGAGCCAGCAAAGCCAGTCGCATCAAAACGGCCCCACTCGGAGGAGGACGATAGTGGTGCTTGTGGCTCGAAGGTTGTTGTGAGAGACACGGAAGTGTCTCTCGAGCAGCTTTCGGACTGCGATATGACCGGTTTTGATGAGACTGGTCTCTCCAGCTTCAGTGGCTACGAATCGTGTGGTAGCACCATGTCGATTGGTAGCCAATTTGAAGTCTCGGAGGGTTTGGAAACCCTTCCTAGGGAGAAGATCTCGAGGATTCTTTCCCGGCTCCTGTACAAGAAGAATTCAGGCAAAATCTGGAGTATTCTTGTGGAGGAGCTGGGGAAGCCGGAATTGCTACTTCCCCAACTTCTACTCCTACAAGAGGAGTGCAAGAAGAAGGGGAAGTACAACGGTATATCCCGGTTAGATCGACTTTATAGGAGGGTGCAGGAGTTGATACAGGAGCATCGCTTGGTTGATTCTCCTAGTCAATAGACGTCGTACCATCATCGTTTCAGCTTTTCATCTCTTTGAATGTGCAAGATAGCTTCTATCAACGCCGGGGGTTTAAGTGCACATACAAGGTTACACAGCACTATCGAACATGTCAAAATGTTCGATATAGACATCGCCCTTCTACAGGAGACGAATTTTACACAAGACACATATACACAACTTGAGCGTTATGCTTATTTGCACACTGGCTATGCAATGTTTGCCACACCTGCGCCTCGTCGAGGCTCAGGGGTGGCAATCATTGTATCCAACAAATTCACACTATCGTCTCCTGTCTATACAGATATCTTCCCAGGCTTCGCTTCTTCCTTGGACTTTGTCGTTCAAGACAAACATATCAAGGTAGTAAACGTGTACCTTCCTCATGACCAGGACATTACAAGACAAGTTCTTGATAGTGTTCAATCCTGTCTGGTGAATTTTAGTGGCGAAACTATCCTCGGAGGTGATTTCAACTGCACGCTAAATCCCTCAATGGATCGGCATTCCGGGGCTGAGTTCAACTCCGTCAATGCTACTCGGTTGAGGAATTTTGTCCGTGTTTTCAGACTCGTGGATATCTATCGTTGGATGCATCCTACGACTAGATCATACACGAGGGTCTCGCGAAATATCCATGGAAGTCTCGCAGGCTCCAGAATCGATAGACTTTACGTCTCACCTGGAATACTAGAACATTTCGTTGGTGTCACTCATGAAGTGTGTTCCATTAGCGATCACCTTCTTGTAGTGGCAACCAGCACTCTAGTTGAAAGAAGAACTGCATACTGGATATTCAACAACTATTTGTTGAATTCCGAGCAGTTCATCAATGAATTCACTGAATTCTGGCACGATTGGCAAGAGAGGAAAGGTGACTTTCCTCTTCTTAGTCAATGGTGGGATGTTGGAAAGCTCCAAATTCGATCTTTTATCGAAGCGAATTTCAATCGAAGTGGGTATCAAGCTTCTAGCTTGTCGGCCGAAGTATCTCGGGTGGCAGCTCTTCTCCCAACTCAGCCGGAGTTGATTCTTTATTTTAACAGAATAAAGGAACGCTTGGCAACACAAACTTACAAGCACAGCTTGGAGTTTGTGCTGCGCAGCCAATCACGCTGGCTGAGGGAAGGCGATTCTCCAACCGAGTACTTCTTTCAGGCAACTAGACGACGTACTGCTTCTTGTGAAGTCGAATCGATAGTTGATGAATCTGGACAAGTCCTCAACGGACAACAGCTATCAGAATTTATTCGAGACTATTACAGTAGTCTCTACTCTGAATCGACGTCGACAACATCCTCGACCACTCATGAATTTCTTGAGAATATTCCCATTTTCTCTGAAGACAGCAAGGAGATCCTGGATACAGTAATCTCATTGGAGGATATGATCGCTGCGACAAAGGATCTAAGGCGACACACTTCACCTGGTTATGACGGCTTGACTCCAGAATTCTTCATACGTTTCAGGGATTTATTAATTCCTGACCTTTTGGAAGTCTTCAATTCGGCGGTTGAGACACATTCAGACTTTCCTTCTAGTTGGAGGAGGTCTGTTATGCGATTGATTCCAAAGAAGGGAGATTTGCAGAGGATGGGGAACTGGAGGCCAGTAACCCTATGCAATGTGGACTATAAAATCGTCTGCAAAGCATTAGGGGCGATACTCCGCTCAGTGATTGCTTCGGTAATACACCCGGAACAGTCCTATTGTGTTCCTGGTCGTAGTATCTACGACAACATCGCGGTAGCCAAACATTTGTTTGCCTACCATGAACAGACAGGTACACAAATGGCCATGATTTCTCTTGACCAGCAAAAGGCTTTTGATAGCGTCTCGCACGAGTATCTCCTGACTGCTCTCGAGGCATTTGGGTTCCCGCCCAGGTGGCTCGATATCATCGGGAAACTGTATAGAGATTCAGCGATTTTGATTAAGCATCAAGGACAGGTTCTGGCTCCTATCTCGTTTCATCGAGGTATCAGACAGGGCTGTCCATTGTCAGGTATGCTTTATGATCTTTCGTTGGAGCCGCTACTGGTGAATCTTCGTCGAATGCTCGGACAATATTCAGTGCATCTACCATATACCAATGTGAGGCCTCTTATGTTGGCATATGCGGATGACCTTTCTATTTTCGTGACAAGAGATGAAGCTTTTCCGGTCGCTCGTGCTGTTTTCGAACAGTACGAACGTATAGCGGGCGCTAAAATCAACCTTAGCAAGAGTCAAGGCTTGTGGTGTGGAAGGTGGAGAGATCGTACAGATACTCCACTGAACATCCAATGGACCAATACTTGCCTGAAGTATTTAGGTGTGCATATCGGACGCGAGAGTAAATCAAATAATAGCCGCATCGCTCTTGAGAAACTCTCTAGAGCTGTTAACTCATGGCGTAGTCGACTGTTTCCACTATCCCTAATGGGAAGGTCAGTCGTGATAAACTATTTGATTACCTCGTCCATCGTTCATCTGCTAAAGTCTGAGACGTTTGATGAAGGCTTCGTAGGTCTTCTTCAAGCAAAAGCGATAGACGCCTTTTGGTGCGGAAGACGATGGGTTGCTGAAAGCACGCTCTGTCTGCCAGTCAAGATAGGTGGATTAGGTCTCACTAACTTGGTTGTGAAATCAAGGTGTCTCCAAGTGCGTGCATTCCAACGAGTGTTCTGCCAGAGAGACACCTTAATTTCTCAACTGTGGGTGAATGTACTGGGAGGGATCGGCATAGGGGAGTATTACTACCTGCTCTCTGTTCGACCACCCTATCCTCGTGACTGGCCACAGGATCTAATCTCAACGATTCAGACCTGGGGCAGAATCAGGCCAGCATTTCACCTTAAGTGGAATGCTCTGCGGTACACGCAATTCGCGTCGATTCCAATCAGGTTTAATCCTGAATTAATAGATTCAGTGTTCAGTAATGCTCGAGGTTTTGAGGCTGACACGCATACACTGACAGTTCTCGGGGATATTATTGATATCTCTGGAAACTGTCGAATAAACACGAACACTCCACAACTACACGACCTGGCGGCTTCTGCGCGGGAGAGATTTCGCCAACTTGGGACCAGTGACCCTGGCACTAAGTTGGAAGATGCTTTCGTTCTGGACAGACCGCCCCACACACCTTTCAGCACACTTACAACACGTGTCCTCCGTGACGTGCTTATGTCAATAAGACCTCCGGAGTATACAGGATACAACAGATGGCGAACACACCTCGGGGTGAATATGGGCGTGATGGGAGGGATAACTTGCAGAGTAGTCTACAGTTATCCTTCTAGTTACAAAGATGCTGACGTAGCATTCAAATTGCTGCATCACAGTCTTATGCATCCTAATCAGTTGTCACATATCGACCGGCGGGTTCAGAGGATCTGCACAGTTTGTTCTGGTGAAGGCACCTTGTTTCACAGGTTCTTCACTTGTCCAGCTTTGCAGAGTCTAATGGAACTGGTGCGCGATATGTGTCAGTTGATCCACCCGAATTTCAGCATTACTAGGACATCGTTTCTATGGGGACCAAAGGTTTGTAGTCGGGTGAATTGTTTGATTAGCTTTGTGTTGACACTGGCCAAATCTACAATTCACTTGTACTACATGAGAGCTGGAGATGGGAATCAGAACACTGACCCACAACACCACGCACAAGCACTTAAGCGCCACTTCGTTGACAGATTGAAGAGACGTTTACGTCTCGAATATCTGGCAACGAACGCAGACACATTCAACTGCACATGGCAGCCACTATCGTCAATGCAGGACGGCGCTCTTGTCTTTCGCTGGTGATATCAGGCCACAGCATTTGCAACTCTAGTCCACGGGGCTTCTCCTCGCTTTGGAACCGTTGCAAGTGCGGTGGGAAGGATAAGCGCTCCGTTAGAGATGCTCAGCTGGAGGGATGATGAGGGCAGTTTGTAGAGGTCTATGATACTACAGGCTGCCCTCGCGGGACTCTATAACGGTATCGCGTAAATTTTTTCGTTCGTTCGGTTTCTTTTTTCTAATTCGGTTTCGGTCTCGGTACAAAATTGTAAAATTTATAAGTTGAAATTTCGATCGTTTAGAAAATAATTTTTATTAGATAATTTTTGGAAAATTTGGATCTGCTTGGAACTGCCACTTACCCTATTGTCAAAATAGGGACAAGTGAAAAAAAAATTTTTGTTTTTCATCTTTTAGGCATTTTCCAAAATTTTTGTAACCGTATATACTGTCTCTTTTGAGAATATTGTGTTAGTTTGTGCTTTTTTTGTGCCTTTAAATGTTAGTTTATCTATTTAAAATTTGGCCGTTGCCATGGTAACATGGCAACCTTAAAAAATCTTAGTTTCGAAGTTCAAAAAAGTAATAAAATTACAAAATAAATTAAAGTAGTAATAGTAAAAAATAATAAAAAATAAATTCATTGGAAATTATAAATTTATTAAATAAAACAAAAAGTATACATTACAGTACTAGCAGCGACGATGCTGGGGGGAAAGATGATCCCCCCAAATCAAATGGAAGGAGGAAGAAGAGCAGAAACGGTTCTTCTTCCTCTTCCAAAACAAACCAAGGGCCCACCGAAAAGGCCGTTCAGGGCCCAATTGAAGAGGTCTACGTTCAAAAGGTCCAGCCAACTCCATCAGGGGGAAATAATGTTGCTAGGACAGCAGAGACTGTTCAAGAAGAGTCTGCAGCAGCATCTCCGAATGTTCCGCCAACGTCTAGCCTAGGACAACATCCTACGCTGAAGGAAGTCGTCCAAAAGGCTTCGTCGTCAGCGCCAAAGCCCGACGGCTTGGTAATGAGGCCACCGCTTTCTTCAAGCGTCTCCAAGAAGCAGCCAGTAGGACAAGCAGCAGCGCCACGATCCCCGGCGTTAATGTCAGGGATATCATATGCGCAGGTAAGTGGTGGTTCCCAGAACGTTACCACCATCGAAATTCAGAGTAGAGGCATCACTCCTCGTCCAGCCCCATTGGACGCAGGTAAGCCTCGGCCCAAGACCAGTGCGGGTCTCCAGGGCTTCTTTGACGGGAGATGGCAGGACGAGAGCTACGGGATGCAGCTTGAGCACATCAGGGGATGTCCTCAGTCTGCATACCTGAAGGCGATTTTCCGCGTCATCTCTTGTGAGCAGCTGTTCTCTATGGGAATTATAGCTGGAGGAATGGTCGAGGTGTACACCACGACCCTCGAAAGCGCTACCAAGCTCATGCTTGAGGGCATCGAGGTGGAGGGTAGACACTTGCCTGAAGTATTTAGGTGTGTATATCGGACGCGAGAGTAAATCAAATAATAGCCGCATCGCTCTTGAGAAACTCTCTAGAGCTGTTAACTCATGGCGTATTCGACTGTTTCCACTATCCCTAATGGGAAGGTCAGTCGTGATAAACTATTTGATTACCTCGTCCATCGTTCATCTGCTAAAGTCTGAGACGTTTGATGAAGGCTTCGTAGGTTTTCTTCAAGCAAAAGCGATAGACGCCTTTTGGTGCGGAAGACGATGGGTTGCTGAAAGCACGCTCTGTCTGCCAGTCAAGATAGGTGGATTAGGTCTCACTAACTTGGTTGTGAAATCAAGGTGTCTCCAAGTGCGTGCATTCCAACGAGTGTTCTGCCAGAGAGACACCTTAATTTCTCAACTGTGGGTGAATGTACTGGGAGGGATCGGCATAGGGGAGTATTACTACCTGCTCTCTGTTCGACCACCCTATCCTCGTGACTGGCCGCAGGATCTAATCTCAACGATTCAGACCTGGGGCAGAATCAGGCCAGCATTTCACCTTAAGTGGAATGCTCTGCGGTACACGCAATTCGCGTCGATTCCAATCAGGTTTAATCCTGAATTAATAGATTCAGTGTTCAGTAATGCTCGAGGTTTTGAAGCTGACACGCATACACTGACAGTTCTCGGAGATATTATTGATATCTCTGGAAACTGTCGAATAAACACGAACACTCCACAACTACACGACCTGGCGGCTTCTGCGCGGGAGAGATTTCGCCAACTTGGGACCAGTGACCCTGGCACTAAGTTGGAAGATGCTTTCGTTCTGGACAGACCGCCCCACACACCTTTCAGCACACTTACAACACGTGTCCTCCGTGACGTGCTTATGTCAATAAGACCTCCGGAGTATACAGGATACAACAGATGGCGAACACACCTCGGGGTGAATATGGGCGTGATGGGAGGGATAACTTGCAGAGTAGTCTACAGTTATCCTTCTAGTTACAAAGATGCTGATGTAGCATTCAAATTGCTGCATCACAGTCTTATGCATCCTAATCAGTTGTCACATATCGACCGGCGGGTTCAGAGGATCTGCACAGTTTGTTCTGGTGAAGGCACCTTGTTTCACAGGTTCTTCACTTGTCCAGCTTTGCAGAGTCTGATGGAACTGGTGCGCGATATGTGTCAGTTGATCCACCCGAATTTCAGCATTACTAGGACATCGTTTCTATGGGGACCAAAGGTTTGTAGTCGGGTGAATTGTTTGATGAGCTTTGTGTTGACACTGGCCAAATCTACAATTCACTTGTACTACATGAGAGCCGGAGATGGGAATCAGAACACTGACCCACAACACCACGCACAAGCACTTAAGCGCCACTTCGTTGACAGATTGAAGAGACGTTTACGTCTTGAATATCTGGCAACGAACGCAGACACATTCAACTGCACATGGCAGCCACTATCGTCAGTGCAGGACGGCGCTCTTGTCTTTCACTGGTGATTTCAGGCCACAGCATTTGCAACTCTAGTCCACGGGGCTTCTCCTCGCTTTGGAACTGTTGCAAGTGCTGTGGGAAGGGTAAGCGCTTCGTTAGAGATGCTCAGCTGGAGGGATGATGAGGGCAGTTTGTAGAGGTCTATGATACTACAGGCTGCCCTCGCGGGACTCTATAACGGTATCGCGTAAATTTTTTCGTTCGTTCGGTTTCTTTTTTCTAATTCGGTTTCGGTCTCGGTACAAAATTGTAAAATTTATAAGTTGAAATTTCGATCGTTTAGAAAATAATTTTTATTAGATAATTTTTGGAAAATTTGGATCTGCTTGGAACTGCCACTTACCCTATTGTCAAAATAGGGACAAGTGAAAAAAAATTTTTTGTTTTTCATCTTTTAGGCATTTTCCAAAATTTTTGTAACCGTATATACTGTCTCTTTTGAGAATATTGTGTTAGTTTGTGCTTTTTTTGTGCCTTTAAATGTTAGTTTATCTATTTAAAATTTGGCCGTTGCCATGGTAACATGGCAACCTTAAATAATCTTAGTTTCGAAGTTCAAAAAAGTAATAAAATTACAAAATAAATTAAAGTAGTAATAGTAAAAAATAATAAAAAATAAATTCATTGGAAATTATAAATTTATTAAATAAAACAAAAAGTATACATTACAGTACTAGCAGCGACGATGCTGGGGGGAAAGATGATCCCCCCAAATCAAATGGAAGGAGGAAGAAGAGCAGAAACGGTTCTTCTTCCTCTTCCAAAACAAACCAAGGGCCCACCGAAAAGGCCGTTCAGGGCCCAATTGAAGAGGTCTACGTTCAAAAGGTCCAGCCAACTCCATCAGGGGGAAATAATGTTGCTAGGACAGCAGAGACTGTTCAAGAAGAGTCTGCAGCAGCATCTCCGAATGTTCCGCCAACGTCTAGCCTAGGACAACATCCTACGCTGAAGGAAGTCGTCCAAAAGGCTTCGTCGTCAGCGCCAAAGCCCGACGGCTTGGTAATGAGGCCACCGCTTTCTTCAAGCGTCTCCAAGAAGCAGCCAGTAGGACAAGCAGCAGCGCCACGATCCCCGGCGTTAATGTCAGGGATATCATATGCGCAGGTAAGTGGTGGTTCCCAGAACGTTACCACCATCGAAATTCAGAGTAGAGGCATCACTCCTCGTCCAGCCCCATTGGACGCAGGTAAGCCTCGGCCCAAGACCAGTGCGGGTCTCCAGGGCTTCTTTGACGGGAGATGGCAGGACGAGAGCTACGGGATGCAGCTTGAGCACATCAGGGGATGTCCTCAGTCTGCATACCTGAAGGCGATTTTCCGCGTCATCTCTTGTGAGCAGCTGTTCTCTATGGGAATTATAGCTGGAGGAATGGTCGAGGTGTACACCACGACCCTCGAAAGCGCTACCAAGCTCATGCTTGAGGGCATCGAGGTGGAGGGTAGACACTTGCCTGAAGTATTTAGGTGTGTATATCGGACGCGAGAGTAAATCAAATAATAGCCGCATCGCTCTTGAGAAACTCTCTAGAGCTGTTAACTCATGGCGTAGTCGACTGTTTCCACTATCCCTAATGGGAAGGTCAGTCGTGATAAACTATTTGATTACCTCGTCCATCGTTCATCTGCTAAAGTCTGAGACGTTTGATGAAGGCTTCGTAGGTCTTCTTCAAGCAAAAGCGATAGACGCCTTTTGGTGCGGAAGACGATGGGTTGCTGAAAGCACGCTCTGTCTGCCAGTCAAGATAGGTGGATTAGGTCTCACTAACTTGGTTGTGAAATCAAGGTGTCTCCAAGTGCGTGCATTCCAACGAGTGTTCTGCCAGAGAGACACCTTAATTTCTCAACTGTGGGTGAATGTACTGGGAGGGATCGGCATAGGGGAGTATTACTACCTGCTCTCTGTTCGACCACCCTATCCTCGTGACTGGCCGCAGGATCTAATCTCAACGATTCAGACCTGGGGCAGAATCAGGCCAGCATTTCACCTTAAGTGGAATGCTCTGCGGTACACGCAATTCGCGTCGATTCCAATCAGGTTTAATCCTGAATTAATAGATTCAGTGTTCAGTAATGCTCGAGGTTTTGAAGCTGACACGCATACACTGACAGTTCTCGGAGATATTATTGATATCTCTGGAAACTGTCGAATAAACACGAACACTCCACAACTACACGACCTGGCGGCTTCTGCGCGGGAGAGATTTCGCCAACTTGGGACCAGTGACCCTGGCACTAAGTTGGAAGATGCTTTCGTTCTGGACAGACCGCCCCACACACCTTTCAGCACACTTACAACACGTGTCCTCCGTGACGTGCTTATGTCAATAAGACCTCCGGAGTATACAGGATACAACAGATGGCGAACACACCTCGGGGTGAATATGGGCGTGATGGGAGGGATAACTTGCAGAGTAGTCTACAGTTATCCTTCTAGTTACAAAGATGCTGATGTAGCATTCAAATTGCTGCATCACAGTCTTATGCATCCTAATCAGTTGTCACATATCGACCGGCGGGTTCAGAGGATCTGCACAGTTTGTTCTGGTGAAGGCACCTTGTTTCACAGGTTCTTCACTTGTCCAGCTTTGCAGAGTCTGATGGAACTGGTGCGCGATATGTGTCAGTTGATCCACCCGAATTTCAGCATTACTAGGACATCGTTTCTATGGGGACCAAAGGTTTGTAGTCGGGTGAATTGTTTGATGAGCTTTGTGTTGACACTGGCCAAATCTACAATTCACTTGTACTACATGAGAGCCGGAGATGGGAATCAGAACACTGACCCACAACACCACGCACAAGCACTTAAGCGCCACTTCGTTGACAGATTGAAGAGACGTTTACGTCTTGAATATCTGGCAACGAACGCAGACACATTCAACTGCACATGGCAGCCACTATCGTCAGTGCAGGACGGCGCTCTTGTCTTTCACTGGTGATTTCAGGCCACAGCATTTGCAACTCTAGTCCACGGGGCTTCTCCTCGCTTTGGAACTGTTGCAAGTGCTGTGGGAAGGGTAAGCGCTTCGTTAGAGATGCTCAGCTGGAGGGATGATGAGGGCAGTTTGTAGAGGTCTATGATACTACAGGCTGCTCTCGCGGGACTCTATTACGGTATCGCGTAAATTTTTTCGTTCGTTCGGCTATTATGTTTTTAATTCGGTTTCGGTTTCGGTGCTAAATTTCAAAATTTTATTTTGAAAATTCGTTCGTTTAGGTTATTATTTTTATTAGATTATTTTGGAAATTGGAACTTCTTGGAACTGCCACTTACCCAATTGTCAAAATTGGGACTATTAAATTTTTTGTACAACTTTTAGATCCTTTTCAAAATTCTAGTATCCGTTTATACAGTCTCTTTTGAGAATTTTTTCTTGTTTGTGTCATTTTTGTTGTATTAATTGTTCTAGTTGTTTTTAATTGTCCCTTTTGACTATTTATAAGTTAGTTTAGCTAGTGTCTTTTTACAATTTTGTGCCTTTTGCCAACTAGTTTTAAGGAATATTTAAAAGAGCCACAAAAAGAGCCAAAAATAAAGAGCATATATAAATAAAAAAAAAAAAAAAAATTATTACTAATTAATGCCGGCGTGGGGATAACTTGAGAGATTATCAATTATATCACCGGAATTCGTGCACTGATCTTTCCATTTGGAAGTTCCAAGAAGTCTCATCAAGTTATTATAAAGTGTTCTTATAAGGAATTTATTGAAAACTGAAGGAATTATATTCACAAGAGCTGAAGTTACAAGCAATGTGCTGTAGTTCGAAATCATTAGGTGACTTTGTAAAAAGTATGTAAATGTGGCATGTAGATAGAGTATAATACTTCGCATAAATTTAAATTTTTCTTCTGCACTACTCAATTTCACAAAATAAAAATCGAATCCAGTGATATGGTGAAACCTCTTGGGGGCCTCACCGAGGGAGCATCATCAACAAAAACTGTAAGTGCTGTTACCTAATCATTGTATATAATCAAATTTTCTTATTGCACTGACTAAACAAGTGAATTTAAAACTTTAATAATATCTACTAGAGATATAGTTTGGTCATATTTTCTTTTTCGTATCATATTTATGAATAATGAATTTAAAAAACTTTAATAATACCTACTAGAGATATAGTTTGGTCATATTTTCTTCGTCGTACCATATTTATGTTGACAACTGAAATTAAGAACTTTAATAATACCTACTAGAGATATAGTTTGGTCATAATTTTTCGTCTTTTTACTATATTTATGTTGACAGGTAATAATTACGATTCTTATTATACAATCTACATGTACTTCATCAGCTTTTAGTACTGCATTGCCTACACGAATGAATTTAAAACTTTAATCATACATGCTAGATATAGTTTTAGCCATATTTTTTTATCATGTTTATGTTGATAAGTGAATTTAAAACTTTAATAATAGATACTAGAGATATTTTTGGTCATATCCTTTTCTTATTATGTTTATATTGATAGGCAATAATTTAGCTTACTATTATACCATTTAAATTTAGATAGTCAGATTATAAGACTACATTACTCGAACAGATGAATTCAGAATTTTTATAGTATGTACTCGATATAGATGATTGTAACGTTTCGCTCATGATATTTAGACCGATAGGCATTGATTAAGCTTACTGTCATACATTCCGATCGAGTAGTCGTTTCGTAATGGCACATTGGTTGAACTGAACAAATACAGTTTATAACTTAGTCATGAATTGGTAATTACTTTTATTTCTCCTTCCCATTCCTGGAGCCCTCTCGCATGGGGGTCGTCTAGCTCGTTAGTCTCTCTTTACAGGTCACAAAGGGACACTGAAACTAATTTGCTGCCCTCAGTGTCGTATGGGTGGTTGGGGCATGCAGTGAACATCTGCGCCTTCAATGTTGGATGTAGGTAAGTGACGTAAAGGTCCCTTCAGGACTGAATGTGTGCCGGCGTTTTGGTTTTAGGCAAACTTTTTTTTTTTTTTATTATGGCAGACGGCAGCGGCAGGTTTTTCGTGGAACCTCCCCACACTCTGCCGCCCTGCAGTCAACGCTGTCCGTCGAGTGATCTGTCTGCTCATGCTGGCAGTCTGGACTCAACGTCCAAGTCAAATCACTCTTCATAGTTCCATAACACAATTTTGTATTCTACCGATATACTTAAGTTGTAACGTAGCGTACGCTGAGGTTTTTTTAAATTCTTAAGCGCCATGTACATAAACGTTAGGTACAGCGATTGAGATATTAAGTACAGTTAAAGTATGCCTTAAAATAGTACACGATAGGTTGATAAGAGATAGCAAAAGTAACAGGTAGCGTTGGGTACAGCGATTGAGATATGTTAAGTACAGCGATTGAGATATTAAGTACAGTTAAAGTATGCCTTAAAATAGTACAGGATAGGTTGATAAGATATAGCAAAAGTAGCAGGTAGCCTGTCAGCTACAAATTATCATTAAATAAATAGCAATATTAGGGAGTTAAAGTAAGTCTAAAAATAGTACAGGATAGGTGGATAAGAGATAGCATAAGTAAAGGTAACCTATCAGCTAAAAGTTAACTTTAAGTAAAAAGCACTGCGGTGAGATATAAGCTGTATTCTTTTGTGTACCTTGAGTCTGTTCAGAGCAACACGCTATAGTGACTATATTCGCTTTTATTCTATTAAGTTTATTTTATTAAGTTTATCGATACCTCTGGCGGAAAAACTAATGAACTCCTACTTCTTAGGAGAACAGAGCTCTTCTCAGGCCATTGTCCATTAAGGTACCACCTACACAAGATGGGCTTGGCTGAGACTATATCCTGCCGCTTCTGTGAGGATGCCCAGAAAACCTAGGAGCACCTGCTCTGCATCTGCGAAGCATTGGCCAGGTGGAGATTACCTAGACTTCATTAACAGTCTAAACCTAGAAAGGGAATAAATTGAAAGGGGGCTCACAATAGATCTTTTAGGTCACAGTGAATGCGGATCCAACGCCTGCACACCCCTCTATAAATCAAATCTAATCTAATACTCGCTTTTTGCGTTCAGTGCAGCCAAAAAATAACTTTTTCTCCTCGCTTTTGACAGAAAAATATGTTCAGAGCGCACGCTATACTCATAGTGATATAAATATTTATTATAAGCCCCGGCCACCTCATACAACGGTGGGCTGATCGAAAAAAAAGTTACAGAATTATACAAGCAGATATGTCATAAGAAGACTTACTAAACTTAACGAACAAAGTATATGGGCTAGTTTAGACGGTGTAGCTTTTGCACGCCGAGCACGAAAGAGGTGGGAGAGGGAGATGAGCGGAGATGGGGGAGGTCGCGCACAGAGCAGCGCCCCAGCATCGCGCACGAACATGAAGTTTTTATCAATTTCGGAGCTTTTTAAATTAATAAATTTATACTGGGAAAATGAAATTTTCTGGGATCATTTGCATTACATCATTTGAATGAAATTTTTTAAATGAACTTGCATGCAAGATGATAAGACATCAAGCGAACTGCCTTCTGCTGTCAAATTTAAAATCGCATTGGAAGGGAGGCTTGCATGCAAGCTGTACTATCTCGGGTAACGCACAGCAAGGCTCTCTAAGCCTTGACTAATCAACTACTATCTGCTGCATTCTCTGAACTCATTTAATGAAAACTAGACGCAGAAAGGTCAATGCCCCAGGGATTTTAATAAGCATTAGATCTCTTAAAATGCTATTTGATTACCTAAAGGCATCGCATAATGCTTCTTACATCTTGACTTACCGTCTCAGCCAG
This sequence comes from Dioctria rufipes, assembly GCA_963924295.1. NCBI lineage: Eukaryota > Metazoa > Arthropoda > Insecta > Diptera > Asilidae > Dioctria > Dioctria rufipes. The sequence continues at coordinate 101,315,620 of OZ002741.1, read as the reverse complement.
GATCTCTTGGAAATGTTTTTTGGTGAGATACGTGCCACAGGTGGACTTTATGACCACCCAAGTGCACTTGAATTCAAATACCGTTTACGTTCCTATTTACTCGGTCGCAATGAAGGCATCACATCAGAATCTTCAAACGTAGAGTCATTTATGGAAGAAGAAGTCCAAATGGATGTTGACCTGAACAATGACTGGGCGAACGTGGACCAGGAGAGCAAATTGCTTACTGCACACCTTTTATCCTATTTTTCTGATTGTGAGACAGTACTTGAAGACGAAAATAGCATAACTGTATCAAGCAACGAAGATGAAATGTCAGATGTAAAGTACGATGCTTTGGAGTACCTTGCTGGATACCTTTTAAACCGCTATATATCGAAAATACCAAACATAGATATTCTTACTGATAAAGAAGATACTGTTATTGTCGTAGCGTACTGCATATAGCAGTATGCTACACTGAGAATTATGCCGGCCGGCTGCCATACCGTCAGTCCGCACGCCCAATCTCGAAGAATTCTTGCCTGCTGTTGGAGAATCTTCCACCCAGTGAACAAGTGAAGTAGTGAAATTGAGAATTTGTCCAAAAACATCGACCAGGAAACTAACCCTGTACGTAAGTTCAAAAATTTTTTCATCCTTATTAATAGTCTATTGTCATTTGGTGAAATTATTTTCCTCTTATCAGGCGAAAATCTTAAAAATAGCGTCCAACAGCATATAGACACCTCGCGTTCATAGCCAAGATTAGATCTCAACAGATACCTGCAATTAATAATAATAATTCTGCAGTCACTTCGGGATATGTTGAAAATTTCACATCGTGTCAGTATCGTAGATTCCTTTCGAATCAACATTTATTTGAGTGAGCTCTCCTGTCAAAGATCTGCATAATGTTGCGCATATTGTAGAGAGTTGTATGGGATTTACATGACACCAAAATATATATATAGCAACAAATTCCGTTTTTGCGGTGATAATGACTGCCCGGATTGGATTTCAGCGGAAATTCATCCAACAGTAGCAGTTTAAGTTCGATAAAGCTGCGTGCGTTAACTCAATGCGTGGTAAAAACTATAAGCGGAGAGGAGATTGAAGACGACAAAATCAAGGAAATTTTTGCAAATAGCCCAGATAGAACTAAGTGAGAAAATTTTGGGATAATGTCTGCCTCCTCGCCTTTACAACAACCCCACAATATAGACTTACAGTTGGAGCAAATTTTATATGAAAGGCAACTGCCTGTATGTGATGATTGTTTCAAATCTTACTGTGAATATAAAAAAAGGTTTTGAAGTAACAATGCTATGAGAACTAATTGCCATGAGAAATGTTCAAAGAAAAACGCGATAATGGCTCTTGTATATAATGTCAAAAATTAGCAGTCGCAGTCTCCAATATCATCAATTTCTTCGTTATAAGAAAAGATTACAGGATATTCTAGTAACTAATTAACAAAATTAGCTTAAAGCAACGTTCATACATTTTTTTAGAGAAAATTTTTTTTTATAAATTTTGAATCATAATTGCATTTAGCGAGTAAGCAGTGGCAAGCGGATCATCACGGAGGCGCCTCGGCGATGGATCCACAGCAACGAAGTACATATAAGCTGTTGCCGTTTGTTTCTTTTCACATTTAAATTAAATCAAAAAGTTGATATTCATACATATTTATGCATATAAACCATATAATGACATTTTTCTTGATTTTTGTACATTTAAATTAAATCAAAAAGTTGATATACATACATACATATATATGCATACAAACCATATAATGAAATTTTTCTTGATTTTTGTACATTTAAATTAAAACAAAAATTTGATTCGATTTGTAAACAAACTAATAATGAAATTTTTCTTTATTTTTATACCCTAGATGAAATCATAGGGGTATACTAAGTATGTCATTCCGTTTGTAACACCTCGAAATAATGATGGTAGAGCAAAATGGATTGGACACCCATTTATAATATTAAAAGTTATTTCGATTTTTGCATGTCCGTCCGTCCGTCCGTGCGCACGATAACTCGAGAACGCGTATACTTAGAGAGCTGAAATTTTGTACAAGGACTTTAAAAAAAAAGGTAAAATTAAGTTCGAAAATGAGACAAATCGGGCAACTCCTTCGTGGGGTTGCCATATAAAAATTTCGTTTTCCGCTATATATGTGGACACTGCCTGAGAACGCGTCGACGTAGAGAGCTGAAATTTCGTACATAATGTTTTTACTACATTAGCAAATAAAATGGACTAAATCGGGCAACTCCTTCTTGGTGTTGCCATATAAAAATTTCGGTTTTTTCCGTATACTAAATTTAATACGGGCATTCATGTAGGGTATCATAAGAATTGGTCTTAGACCAATTCTAGCTTTTTTACTTGTTATATTTAAATTAAGCCAAAAAATTTGATCTATATACATATGTATATAGGTATCCAAACTATATAATGAAATTTTTCATTCATACATGAATACTCTTTATGACAATAAGTTCTTTCACTAACTTTAGGCTTGACATTATATCTTTGTACGTTTAGCATTTCGTATGCCTCGTACTACTATATCTATATTGTGCTTAAATTTTCCTTATTTTTGGTACCCAACTCATTTTTTTTAAATTCAAAATTTTATAGCAATTTAAGTAACATTTGACTAGAGTTTTCGAGCAAAAGGGAAAATTTAATTAATAAAGTTTTTATAACGTAATGGCACCGTAGAGTTTTTTTGGTTTTCTCCTTTCGCTTTCCCGGAGCCCTCTCACATGAAGGTTGTCTAGGTCCACTACTCCTCTCTCTTTCCAGGTCTACACGGGACTCTGTAAATATCTGCCCTCAGAGTCAGTTGGGTGGTTGGGGCATGCAGGAAGGCAGACCATCTGCGCCTTCAATGTAGATGTAGGTAGGTGACGTAAAGGTCCCTTCAGGACTGAATGTGTGCCAGCGTTTTTTGGTTTAAAGGCACGAGATTTTTTTTTTGTATATGGCAGGCAGCAGCGGCAGGTTTTTCGTGGAACCTCCCCACACTCTCCGCCAATAGCCGAGGCGAGTTAGCGTGCCGCCCTGCAGTCAACGCTGTCCGCCGAGTGATCTGTCAGCTCATGCTGACTTAACGTCCAGTCGGCAATCACTCAACATAGTTCCATAACAATACCACAGGATTAACATGGACAAATGTAATCAATGAAGGGGTCTTCAGAAGCCAAACAAATCATTTATTATGGAATTAAAAAAATTAGATTCTATATTCAACAGATTTAACAATATCCAAGAAGAATACGCTCTCGAACCATCTGACGGATATATACAAAGCTTGTTTTCTTTGGCAGTCGACTGCTCTTCGGATCATGAAATTATAAAAACATTTTTTTGGTGTAAAATGTATTTTAGAATCAGAATTCAAAATCAAAACATAATAAACAATGTTTGGAAGAAGAAGGATCAGCTTAAAAGAAAATTATTTATTGTCTACGAATTCGTGTAGTATTGCAACTAGGTAAGTATGCAATTTTAAATTGAAATCTGCACTCATTTCTGCAATAGAATTCAAGTTACTTCACACGAAAGAGAGAGATAGGATCACGACATGCGCAATATACTACCTTGTTTTCTGTATACCTTGGGCTGTAGTCATTCTTATCTGTAAACTATTGAAATACTACCAACTAGGGACGGCCGATACCGATACGATATTCGATATATCGATATTTATCCCCCTACAATACAGGTAATTCGTATCGAAATTTTTATACTTTAAATATCGTTGTATCGTCGATATCACAATAGCTGTATCGCAATAAAAAAATTTCTGCTCGAATGCCCACTTTTCATACAATTTTAGGCCAACATGAACAAGCATGAGAGATGCCTTAAGCGTCGCATTATGATACTCTGAGCATATTTTATTAATAACAATTTTTCTATTAACCGGGGGAAAGCTTTGGCGATCGGATGTATTTTGAGAGCGACTTTCTTGGATGCAAATGTGGATTTTTTCTCTCGTGATTGTGCAAAATTGGTGCGTCATGGAAAATTACTTCCTATGAGAAAAACGGTTACAACAGATCACTAATGTCCCTGAAAGAAATATGGTAACTGGGGTATATGTTACCAAGTTCGGCGACAAAGACGTCCCAAGAAAGTTTTCTGAATCAGGAAGAGTACACCAGTCGATAGTACTCGGCGAGACCTTTAATTTGATATGCAACAACATAGTATGCATTGCATAGTATTATATTTATACTATATGTATAAATATAGTACTATGCAATGCAAATTTCGTATCGACGATACTAAGGATATCGATATTTTAAGAGCCAATATAATAGTGTATCGATATTTTGAAAAAAAAAAAATTGGAGCCCGTGTATCGATATTTTCCCAACTATTGGCCATCCCTACTACCTCTTGTATACTTTAGGCAGCCATTAGAGGTTCTTAATCACTATTACTTTTTACGATGCATAACTGTAGAGATATAATAACTTTTGAACTATTTCTTTCATTGCTTGGCCTATTGGTTTTTCATATTTTTAATAATCACAAACACTATCACCCCTTGTCTGAATTCACACCCACTATAGTGTTAGTTTTAAAACAGCCCTGATTGAACTTGAAAAGCGGGCAGTGAACGTAATAGGTAGGATAGAGTAATACCCTAGGCAGATGGATAAAATCAATGATCATTCATTCGTATTTGATTTTTTTCAAAAATCAAGTTATCCAAGATTTTGTGAATTAAAACGAAAGTGCTGTCAATTTTTATAAGTAATTGACCATTAAATAAATAACTAATAAGGAAGCGGGGTTCCGTGCGAATACAGTGTACATGAGTAGGCAATTCAATGACAGTCAAACCCATGGAGCGGGGGAGAAATGATAAGAGGGCTGGTCACTTATTTGAAAATTCTGCTGACAAGTCACTTATCATAGGCAACGCCCAGGAATTCTGAAGATAAGGGGGCGCCAAAAATTTGTGTATTTTACATAGCAATTTGGATTATAAAAAATGCCCTCTTTCAAAATTTCATGGTTTCACTACTGCAATGACGAAACGAATACAAACACAGCACACTAATACATTCCGCCGAGTGGCTTAGGTTTCCTTATTAGTTATTTATTCAATGTAATTGACAGCACATTTTTAATAATTAAAATTCAAATTAAAATGTAAAGCGATTTTTGAAAAATTCAATTACTACGGCCGAATGATAATTGATTTTACCCGTCTGCCTAGGTTATTATGCATTTGATTGTCACAAATATGATCCCAAATAAACAAATAAGTATGCTATACACTTGTTGCCATAGATGAATATGAAGTAAATAAATAAATTAATAAATTTAGTTTTATTATTAGCACATAAGTCATCTACATTAAATGTTAACTTAAATTAAGATGTAACCTCCACTTTACTATTGTCAATTAACTATTGTTATACTGTTTAAGTTCTGCAACTATAGCGTGTTGTCACAGAAATCTGTGGTGTTACTCTGAACAGTCTCTTGTTCTATATACAGGAGAGAACAATTGTTCTATCAATTAAAGCAAACTATTTGTACTGTTCGCTTCATTTAAATCTTTCTATGAAAATTTATGCGGCGTTATTTTATGTATTTTTGTTATGCCCTGTTCTGCAGACACAAAAGAACACAGCTATAGTAATTCAGCGTGTGCACCACATAGTAGTCACATAAGATTTATGATTTAAAGCTCAAGATAATGATAAATAAAGCGAGGTACCGTATTAAGCATTACAATTTAAGGGCTCATCTGGTGATAATAAAATAATCAACACTTTTCATTTAGGCGACTTCACTCAACAAGCACTGCGCTCCTAAAAGTCACGTCTGACATTAGAGAAATGTGCGATAGGGGTCTAGCAGTAATCCATGTGCTCCTGGACTTCAGCAGAGCCTTTGACTCTGTACCGCACGAGAGGATGATATTCAAACTAAGATCTCACTTCGGGTTTTCCCAAAATGCATGTAATATGATTGAGAGCTACCTGTCGGAGACTATTTATGGTTAGGTCGGGGGGGGGGGGGCAATCGTTATTTAGAACACATAGAGCAGGGGTGTCACAGGGTGCTATCCTGGCTCCCCTTCTTTTCTCATTATACATCAACGATGTCAGCGTGGCCCTAAATGCGGAGAGGTTTCACATATAAGCCGATGATATCCAGATTTATGCAGGTGCGCCGACGGAAGGACTGCATGAATTGATATCATCTATCAATAGGGTCTTGGGAAGGGTGGAGGGATGGGCCACTATGAATGGACTGGTGTTAAATCCATCCAAAACGCAAGCAATCGGATATGCAATAAGATCAGACAGAAGCTCTCAGCTATCGTCACAGATAACATCAATAAGCCTAATGGGCCACGATATACCTCTCACGTCAAAAACAGTAAAAAATCTGGGCCTCCTCATGGATCCAAACCTCACGTGGAAGCCACATATAAATCTGATGTGCTCGCGCATGTGCCAGATATGTATACAATCTTCGACGAAGGGCACACGTTGGCCCTTTGCTTGACCTATTAATACCAGGGTCACTGCAATGCCTATATGAATTAAACGCTCTATCCTTTATACACAAGGCTAGAATGGGCCTACTACCAGGCTATGTACGAGAGTGGTTCCGGTGGAGCATAAGGGACAACAAACGAATGATTTACCCGCGCGTTAACACTCAATTCGGCAGTCGAGATATTTTCTCACGGGGGGTAACAAGCTGGAACAGGCTGCCTGGGGAAATTAGAGAAATCAGTTTACCTAAGGACTTCACAAAGAATGCCCTAAACTATCTTATTACAGAGCGAGTGACAACTTGATACCGCTGATGGTCTGGCTGATGAGCTAAATCTGTCAGCACAACAGCACAAAAGCACCTCAGTTAACTCAAGGCAACAGACAACTATAGTTCAACTAAGTTATATATGAAACACCCAAGCTCAAAAATAAAATCACAAATCTGGGATAGAATCACTTTTCTATGACAGAATCACAACACAATTCAGTGAAATTATAACCAGCTTTGAGGCTGGTAATGGTTCCGTATTCAACAGCTAAAAATCTACCCGACTTGCTAAAATATGACAGGTCGAAACAGGTTGAACGAAAAAATACGCTTAATCTGAAATCCATCCTAAGGGTTCACCTTACACCAGGACAAATAGCAATATATATTCATCATACAACCAATCATATCCATTCTTTCATATTAAACAATCAATAACCATCAATTAGCCAATAGTCATTAGTTAACCTGTATTAGTTGACTTGTAGCTGTTAGTTGACCTGTACTCTGGTATGCTCAACGGTCTCTGTAAACTATGCCTAACTATCTATAGCTGTGTTCTTTTGTGTACCTTGTTCTAGAACTCACATATACTGGAGAGAACAAATTGTTCTGTCGATTGAAGCGAACTATTTGTACTGTTCGCTTCATTTATACATCTTCTAAGAAAATGTATGAGGCGTTCTTTTGTGTATCTTTTGTTCTGCAGACACAAAAGAACACAGCTTGTATCTGTATCGCATACACCTTTTGTGTATGGGCTCATGTTAGGTCTCGATTCTGTTACGTATAAACTCGGGATATTAGCTGACTCCATTAGGTTACTAAACTAATTTAGTAAGGCTTTGGCTATGTAACAATAACATGTGAACTAAACTATTGTATATCGTGGAAATCTACTATGAAAATATTAATACCTACATCTGTCATATATATGCCTGTAATACGGGATCTAATTTGATTCAGTTTATTTTGCTATGTAATAATAACTAATTATGTACCATACTTGATATATGACTGTAATACTAGATTTAATTTGTTTCAGTTTTTTTTTTGCTATGTAATATTAACAACTAAGTTTGTACTATACTTGATTGCCGTAAAGCCCAACGTTATACGTTGCTTTAAGCAGGGGACTCGGAAATAAATATACTTTGACTTTGACTTCTAGAATAATAGGATGATGATTTACAGAATTGCATCAATTTTCCCATTTCTTGCTAGTTTTAGAAAATCGAAAAAGCATTTTCCAATCGCAACAAAAATTGAAAACAGCTGAACACGTACACAAACTAAATTGAGTTTTAACATCATAGAAGCACTGAACCGTTTACATCGTTATCAAATATATCAAATGTAAGTATAAAAAATACAAATGTCAAGATAGCGGCGTGAAACTTACCTTCGCTTAACAATATTTTCATACATGCTATTATGGATAATAACTTAACCTTATTCGAACTCTTCAATATGCAAATGCAATGAGCAATAAATCAATACGGCAATGGAATTACACTGTACGAGTGAAGGCCAAAACCAAGTATAAGAACACAAGTATATGCTTGGAACAGAATGCATCGCAGCCACCAAGCACAATACGGTAATGAAGTGTCAAAATCGTAGCCACCAAACATGGTGAACACAATGATCATTGATGACTGCGTCAAGATGAAATTTAAATTAATGTTTTTAACTGTATTAATAATAAATTGGGACCACAATATTATTATTTTTAAAAATTTTCACCACCATAATTAAATTTTCTTTGAAACTTATTATGTCCAGCATACGAAATTTTAAAACAAACAAAATATTAATCAGCTGTGAAATGTCAACGCAGGATAACTGCGCTAAAGTTGAAAGTCGAGCAACTTTTGCATGGTGGCTACGATGCCTACGTTCATTGCGGTCACTTAATGGCATTATACCCTAGACACACAGCACGATCTAATGAATCATTAGTACTAACTATTCAGTAAAATGCCGTGTGTCACACAGTATACGTCATTATGACTCGAAAATCAGATGATAATGAAGTACACTAATGAAGTGTTTTCTTCCTTCATTATAGCTATAATGAGGAAAAATGTACTAGATTTAGCATATAATTTAAGTATAGAGCTCCGCTGTGCATCTGCTGATTTGAAAAATAAGAAGAAGAAATGCAAAGCACAAAGTAATTATGTCAAAATATTTTTTAATAAAATGTTTTTTTCATTTCACAGTCATTAAATGAAATAAAATAAAAATAAATAAAATTGAAAATTAATAAAAACAAAGTTTATTGCGTTAATTCGATCCATATTGCTTTTTTAATGTGATAAGTTTATCCAAGCCAGTTTGACAGATCAACTTAATTAAAGAAATGGCTGTGTGTCTGCAGTTTATAATGAATCATTATACACTAATGAGTCGTTAGTTATTTCTTCATTAAGAGTGCTGTGTGTCTAGGGCATTACCTTATAGCTTACTTCTGCGTGACATTTTCCTGCGTGGTGGCTACTTTCATTCTGTTCCAAGGGTAAGTATTCTCATTGTGTTGACACAGTTCAGCTGATGTGCTGTGACGTAATTTCGTGACTGCCGCTATACACGCTCAAGCAAATCTTACGACTTGTGCATGCGCCAGTCGTTTGATAGGCACAACCTGGGCCCAACCCAACCGAAGGTATATGGCCGTGACGTTTTTCGTCCACTAATAAAAGAGGGAAAAAACTCTGACAGTTCTCTTATGTCAAAGATGACAAGTAAATAAAGCACGTAACAAGTCAAGTTTTCTTAATTTTCTATAACTAATTTGATATTCAATGACAGTCTTCTTAAAAAATTTATTTATACCTAACATAATGTAAATACCTGTGAGTTGAGCGCTTGTAAGAAACGGTTATTTTTTAATGATCTCACACCAAACTCTGAAATGAAACTGTATTGTACACAGAAGGCTGTATATCCTCTGTAAGTAAACATGAAGTGCTTTCAAAAATACATATTTTACTTTAATATGACATTAGTTCACGAGAGAGAGTAGACGTAAAGGAAACTGTTCAGGAAAAAAATTCAAATATTGCTAAAAACATTTACAAATATTATTTAAATTGTGACCGATAAACTTATTGTGAAAAGTGGGATATGTTAAAAAAAATTTCAAAATGAATTTGAACTGTGGAAACTGCGAAAAAACATTTAATCGTGGTGATTTAAAAATTCAATGCAGCGGTTTTTGCTCGCGTTACTTCATGCAAAATGTACTGGAATTACGGAATACAATATCAATTTAATACCCTAGACACACAGCACGATCTATTCATTAAAATGCCGTGTGTCACACAGTATACGTCATTATGGCTCGAAAATCAGATGATAATGAAGTACACTAATGAAGTGTTTTCTTCCTTCATTATAGCTATAATGATGAAAAATGTACTAGATTTAGCATATAATTTAAGTGTGGAGCTCCGCTGTGCATCTGCTGATTTGAAAAATAAGAAGAAGAAATGCAAAGCACAAAGTAATTATGTCAAAATATTTTTTAATAAAATGTTTTTTTCATTTCACAATCATTAAATGAAATAAAATAAAAATAAATAAAATTTAAAATTAATAAAAACAATGTTTATTGCGTTAATTCGATCCATATTGCTTTTTTAATGTGATAAGTTTATCCAAGCCAGTTTGACAGATCAACTTAATTAAAGAAATGGCTGTGTGTCTGCAGTTTATAATGAATCATTATACACTAATGAGTCGTTAGTTATTTCTTCATTAAGAGTGCTGTGTGTCTAGGGCATTGGTATGTTGTTTTGATTTTTTAGCATTTGTAATATTTCCGTTTCGCTATGCTTTTCTCTCATTCCACACACCATAACTTTGGGATTCTTTAGTATTGGTTGCACAATATAATTATCACCCATTTTAGACTTTAATTCAGATTCTATTTTTTTAGATGATTCTAAACTATCACATTTAATTTCCACCACCCCATTTTACCTATTTGTAACACTATTAATTTTCAACGCCATTTCTTTGGGATCGACTGATTTCTTTATTTTTTCCTGTGTTATTTTTATATCTTGCTTTTCTTTTGGTTTCACTATTACCGGTGGAATTTTTTTAAGAACACTCGCAAATGAATCTTTTTCATTCTTTTCCACTTGAATTTTTTTAATTTCACTCAATACCGCTTTTCTCCGTCACTCATCTTTGAACATATTTCAGAATATTTTTAATTTTGTTTTCTTGCCTGGCAAGGCTCTCTTTATTTTCATTTATGACATCTAGTACGTTTTACATTTTTTTCCCTACCGATTTCAAATTACATTGACACTCTCCGCATACACACATGATGCATTCCTTTGAAGGCTTAAACACAATTCCGACGACAGACGACAAACGACGACGATATATCGCTGTCAAACTTCTAAAAACACAGCATCTTATGCGAATGCACCAAATTGCGACGACCGACGTTGAGCGATCGACGACATTATCGCCGGGATTGATCAGTTTCTAAAGGCTTAAACACAATTGCGACGACAGAGCGATAGAACGACAGACGACAACGAAAAATTCGCTGCGAAACAGGCAGTCGAAAAGTTTGGAACACAATTGCAACGACATGCGATGAGCGACGATTGTGAAAGAATAAGTTATTGAAATTTCATTTGTTAAATGTTTCGAGCGTTTTAAAAGGAGATTTTTATCAAGAATATTTTATATTATATTGAAAGAAATGCAATGAACCAAAGTGTGGAAAAAACTGAAAATGCGGAAATTAAGTAAATTAAACGCTTTAAAATATCCATCCAACCCACGTCTTTTTTGTCCGCTTGTCTTGCCTGTCTTGTAAACTATAAATTATTTTATGGATTTCGCATTTCCTCGACCAATTTTTCCTCAAAGCTCATTATTTTAAAATTACCGCGGCGTGCTACCACCTAAAAAAGACAAAAGTGAATGCCACAACCATTTCATTCGATTAATTTTGTTGGTAGAACTGCAGCGACGACGGCAAAATTAGAAACTGATCAATCCCGACGATAATATCGTCGATCGCTCATCGTCGCTCGTCGCAATTTGATGCAATTTGATGCAATTTGATGCTGTGATTTTAGAAGTTTGATAGCGATATATCGTCGTCGTTTGTCGTCTGTCGTCGCAATTGTGTTTAAGCCTTAATTTTGACGTCGTCGCTGCAGTCCTACCAACAAAATTAATCGAATGAAATGGTTGTGGCCACTGACTTATAACAATGGACTGAGCGTATTGCCATTTTCCTATAGGAAAGCATGGCACAAGCTTTATAGTTCTCTCTTTCGCCCTGTGGCAGAGTTGGAGCTACCAACACAAAATATTGCATTCGGGTACATTTGCTTTTGCCATTTGATGTTTTTATGTTGGCTAAAGATGCAATCACTTCAGAAGGAATAAGGTAAAGATAGTGTTTACCATGCTCCGTCTCTCTTGCCCATAAGCAGGATTCAGTTAAGAATAAATTTTGAAAATTAAAGTCGGAATGAGTTTAATTCCTTATAAGCGATTAAAATATCACTTGGACACAAGAAAATACATTTTTTTAATTTAATTCGATTTTCGGGTGTAAAATTTCATCTGATTGGTTGAGTTTTACATGATTTTTATGTAATCGTTTTAAAGGGTGCTCTAACGGTGATATACAGAAACACACTATTTTTTGTGCCACATGAAATAGCAAATCGCTCAGTCCATTGTTATAAGTCAGTGGTTGTGGCATTCACTTTTGTCTTTTTTAGGTGGTAGCACGCCGCGGAGATTTTAAAATAATGAGCTTTGAGGAAAAATTGATCGAGGAAATGCGAAATCCATAAAACAATTTATAGTTTACAAGATAGGGAAGACAAATGGACAAAAAAGACAAGGGTTGGAAGGATATTTTAAAGCGTTTAATTTACTTGATTTCCGCATTTTCAGTTTTTTTCCACACTTTGGTTCATTGCATTTCTTTCAATATAATATAAAATATTCTTAATAAAAATCTCTTTTTGAAACGCTCGAAACATTTAACAAATGAAATTTAAATATCTTCTTCTTTCACAATCGTTGCTCATCGCTTGTCGTTGCAATTGTGTTCCAAATTTTTCGACTGCTTGTTCGCAGCGAATTTTTCGTTGTCGTCTGTCGTTCTATCGCTCTGTCGTCGCAATTGTGTTTAAGCCTTGAGTTTATTATGCCCTAGACACACAGCACTCTTAATGAAGAAATAACTAACGACTCATTAGTGTATAATGATTCATTATAAACTGCAGACACACAGCCATTTCTTTAATTAAGTTGATCTGTCAAACTGGCTTGGATAAACTTATCACATTAAAAAAGCAATATGGATCGAATTAACGCAATAAACATTGTTTTTATTAATTTTAAATTTTATTTATTTTTATTTTATTTCATTTAATGATTGTGAAATGAAAAAAACATTTTATTAAAAAATATTTTGACATAATTACTTTGTGCTTTGCATTTCTTCTTCTTATTTTTCAAATCAGCAGATGCACAGCGGAGCTCCACACTTAAATTATATGCTAAATCTAGTACATTTTTCATCATTATAGCTATAATGAAGGAAGAAAACACTTCATTAGTGTACTTCATTATCATCTGATTTTCGAGCCATAATGACGTATACTGTGTGACACACGGCATTTTAATGAATAGATCGTGCTGTGTGTCTAGGGTATAAGAGTGGTAAAAGTTTTCGAATCTCAAAAAATACGAAATAAGTATAATGCTATACTTGAGGTAAATAAATTAAATTTTGATAAAATATTGATTGAAGGTAAATTAAATATGGGATGGGATAAATGCATAGTGTAAATGTGAAAAGGTGTTTCAATTGCTGGGGATTTAACCATGAAGCTAGAAAGTGAACAAGTAAGAAAGTATGCCGCAAATGTGCAGGGGAACACGAAGAAAAAGATTGCCAAAGTAATCAAGCAAAGTGTATAAATTGTATTTCTGCAAACAATAGGCTAAAACTGAAATTGAACACTAATCATGAAGCAAGAGATAAGCAATGTATAGTATATAAACGAAAATTGGCTGTAGAAAAGCAACAGACCGATTACTAGCAATTAAAGAATATTAATTGTCAATATAAGTATATAAAACTAGTATATTTTAATATACAGGGACTAATTAATAATATAAATGAATTAGAACAAATTGTGATGAATGCGGAATATGATTTTGTGCTTCTTTCAGAGACGCATCTATTGGAGGAAGTGGGTGATAATGAAGTAGCATTGAAAGGTTATTGTATTCTTTGATGTGATAGTATATCTAGTCATACTGGTGGAGTTGTTATTTTTGTTAGGAATGATTGAAAATATGAAGTTCTTAGTAGTGTTGCAATAAATAAAGATCTTTGGAGCTTAACTGCAAGATTAATAAATGGTAAAAAGGAGATTATAGTGTATGTAATATATAGGTCACCATCATCGAGTAAAAGGCAGTTTTATGAGCTATTCAAATCATTGATGGATGAATTATTTGAAATGACAGTAGACAAAATAATAGTGGGTGATTTTAATATAGATTGGTATGAACAAAACAACATAACATATAGAGAAGAACTGAAACAGGTAATTAATGACAATAATTGTAAATTAAATATCGATTTCCCGACTCGAATTACACAACATTCGCAAACACTTATTGATTATGTAATCACAAATAATAAAAACATTAAAGCGTCAGTTAATAACAATTTAAAAATATCAGATCATCAAACTATTGAAATTATAGTGCCTGGTGTAGTGATGTAATAAAAAACAAAGGTGATATATCTAAAATTTTAGTATATAATACAACTCTCTTTACCAAAGCCCTTGATCAAAATAATGTTAATGGTTTTGATAAACTGGTGCATTTAAACAGTCAGGCTAATTTCATAGTCAGTATATTAAAAAAAAACAATCGAGTCAATGACAGTAAAAAAGCCCGCGAAATGGGTAGCAAATTCACAGTTTACGTCGGATTTAAGTAAAATGAAGAAATATAAATTAAGGTTGTTTTCTGGGGAAGGAAGAAGATTGAAAGCATTATAAATCTATAAGCAATATAAACAGGGCCAAAATAAAGAAAGCTAAGAGTAATTTCATTAAATCGAAAATCGAAAATTCGTGGGACCAAAAATCAATGTGGAAAACCATAAAATTTTTAGTACTGAAAGACACCAGAGAGGAAGTTAAAATTGTCGAATTTGCGGATGGTCATTACGAAGATAGTGCAATGGTGGCTAATAAGTTAAATGATTAATTTATAGATAGTTTAAATGTAATTATTGGCTCTATAGATATGGTTGCATACGTGAACTTGATAGACCCTGTTTTTACCCAATTAGTATTTAAACCTATAAATTCGAAGGATTTAATTGAAGTGTTGATGCGAATGAGTAAGAAACGTGATTACTACGGAGTAAGTTCAAGAATGATTCGGGATAAGATTGATGTTTTGGGTCCTATGCTGCTAAAAGTAATAAATAATTCGATAGAAACAGGAAAATTTCCTGATTCGTGGAAGGAATCAGTGATAGTTCCGGTAAAAAAGGTTCCCAGAAGTAATAGGTGTGAAAACTTTAGACCGGTAAATATGTTACATACCAGCGAAAAAATTATGGAAAAGGTGGTCCAAATGCAATTGACAGATTATGTGGAGAAGAATAAAATCTTGGTGAAGTATCAATAGGGCTTTCGGGGTAAGCATTCATGCGAGATCGCTTTGACATGGGTTTTAACTGAGTGGAAACTGGCAATAGATCAAGGCAAATTCGTAATTGCAGTATTTTTGGATATGAGAAGAGCTTTCGAAACGATTGATCGAGCAATTTTGCTTCAAAAGCTAGAGCAATATGGTATCTGGGGTACAGAGCTACAATGGTTCACATCGTTCTTGACTGGTAGAGCGCAAGCAACTAAAATTGGTAGTATATATTCGAACAGTAGAGATGTAATGGTTAGTGTTCCTCAAGAGTCAATTCTAGCAACACTGTTGTTCATATTATATATTAATGATATGGGAAAAGTAATAAAGCATACAAAGCTTAGACTATTTGCTGATAATGCGCTAATATTTATAACGAAAGTGAATGTTCCAGAGTGTGTAAATAAGCTCAAAGAGGACTTAACGCAAATTTGTGAGTGGTTAAAGATGAACAGGATGAAATTAAATATAGATAAAACGAAGTGCATGTGTATTAATATAGATATAGACTTGTGTGTGGAAATGGACAACAAAAATATTGAACTAGTCAAGGAAATAAAGTATCTAGGGGTAGTTATAGATTGTAAATTAAAATTTATTAAATTTATAGATTATATTTGTAAAAAAGTGGCAAAAAAGTTATCATTCTTCAGGAGAATCAGAAACAATATTTCGACAATTAGTGCTATAAAGGTATACAATATAATAATCAAACCTCATTTCGAATATTGCTCTGCGATAATTTTTATGGTATCTAAAGAAGATCTCAATAGGTTACAAAAGTAACAAAATAGGGCAATGCGAATAATACTTCAATGTAATAAAAAAACACCAAGGCAACATATGCTGGATGCGCTAAAATGGTTAAATGTAAGACAACGGGTGTGTTTGAGTGTGCTAATTACTATATTTAAAATTAAGAATAATATGCTTCCAGGATATTTGTGTAGTTATATTAGATATGTCAATGAAGTACAACCATATTCGTTAAGAAATAATGATAGGTTTGGGTTAAGTAAATTCAAAAATACTAATACGCAAAATATGATAATGTATAAAGGTTTGCAAATGTATAATGAAATGCCAATGGAAATAAGAAATGAGAATGAACTAAGAAAATTTAAGAAGAAAATAATTGAATATATAAAAATAAATGTTGCTATTGTATAGAAGTTTAGGTAAGATTATAAGCTATGGTTATAAAGCATGTATTTATTGCTGTGAAATAAAGCACTACTACTACAACTACTACCTACTACTACTACTTAGTTTGTAACTATTTGGAATCTTACATTAATCAAAATAAATTTAATCTTATTATTCCAGATTACGCGTTCCCATTCGAGTATTGTCATTATCTTTTAAACTGGATCAAACAATTAAATCCCTCCTGAAGACGGCTATAACCAAAGTTAAAAATGCTGTGATAATACGTAAGTTTTGCCTTTTACTTGTATAAAATGATGAAACGATGGCAATAAATATTGCCAAGCAATTTGTCGATTCCAATGAGCTAGCTTTTTATTTAGCTGCTCAAGGTTCTGTTAAGGAAGTTTTCAATGTGGTATATAGCTAAACATGTTTTCCCTTTTTATAGATCCACGATTAAAACAACAAGGAGTAGAAGTACTCTGAAGTATTAGATGAACTGTCGAGATATCCTTACCTCGAGTAGTTGTAGTAGTAGAATCTATTGCCCAGGCAAGAATTTTCCCCAGAGGAAGTGGAGAAATGATTATATCAGCACCAGTGAAAGCTCTGTCAGAGGCTCCCTATCATGTTACCGAATTTTGAGACTTAGAAATAGAATACGATTTAACTAAAGAAAGTGATTTATATGAATTGAGAAGGTATACATATAAAAATGTTGTGGCGTGTATTGTTTTTCTGAAAGTAAACATTTTTTTTTATTTTATATACAGAGAAGTCGAAATGAAAATGCGAGCATCAATTCGTTGTGGTAAGACTGTAAGCAATGAAGTAATATCGATGACTATGAAAACACCTAGACTACAACGAATGGTGTTAGTTGATTTACCTGAAATAATTACGGTAATATCTTCTGCAGCTTCTTCAAATAAAAGTTAGACATCTTCAGGAGAAATTAGAAGAATTTATAAATGTACTTAATCAAGAAAAATAGTTGCGTTAATTTACACTCGTAGTTAGGAATTTATCTCTTAAAAAAAAACAGCACCCTACTTGGAAATAATGCGAGTACTACGCAGTCTCTCTCGAGATAAAACCAAAAATAAATAAATAAAATGTTTCTATTAAATCTGTGTGTCGACCCGACACACTCTCCTAATTAATATTAAGTGAAAGTTGCTATTGTTATAATAATTAATTCATTATTGAAAATTTCCTTTTGAATTATGTATTTAAATATTTAATTAAATTTTTTACATGTACTTACACTTTCAAATAAATTATTTTATTTGAATTGCACTCCCTAAATCCTTACAACACCAACTTTTCTTTCTTTCTTACCATTACTCGGTATCACTACATGAGCTGACCACCAGGGGAATCAAACCCCTCCCATATTTAACCTAATTGTGCCACCGGATTCCTATTTTTGATATAATAAAATATTTTTACGGGATTAGAATGTATCTGAATCGTGAATTGCATTTAGTTACAAGTTCACCTGAAATAAATTCTGTAATAATTATTGGCTTTTTAATGTTGATGATGGGATAGGATCGCCCTTTTGAGTTCCAGTCCCCACTAGCTTTAGATCAACTACCTATGAATAATGTATGTATATGTATAATGTCCTGCTCTTAACAAATTACGCTCATGTACACGATTCAACATTTTCTGTTTGCTATATATTCTAATGAAATTTCAGAGATTTCGTAATTTCAAAATGGCCGGCTTGCTGTAGTATTGGTATGCTGCCCGCACTCCCGATCGAAGCTTGGTAGCACGGATTTTTTCCTACCCTCGAATGTCGGTACTGAAGTCTGACATGAATGAAATCAGCCGAAAATATTGCGTATGTAAAAGCAAACCTGACAACTTTGCTATAAAATTCAACTAAAGTCTGCATAAAATTCGTTGCGAGTAGAGGCAAAAGTTAACATCCGATTTTGTCGTTCAATTCTACAGTCATAATATTTGCTTGTACGCAATAGTTTGTTATGGAACTTTGTTGAGAGTGAATGGCTTGGACGTGAAGCCCCAACTGCCAGCATGAGCTGACAGATCACTCGGTGGACAGCGTTGAATGCAGGGTGGCACGCTAGCTCGCCACGGCTATTGGCGGAGAGTGTGGGGAGGTTCCACGAAGACCTGCCGCTGCTTCCTGCCACAATAGAAAAATTTCGTGCCTACTACCAAAAAGCCATAGCACACACTCCAGCCCTGAAGGGGCCTTCACACCACTTACCCTTACCTGTGTGAAGGCACAGATGGACTGCCTTCTACTGCTTGCCCCATCCACCCAACGACACTGAGGGCAGATTGCTTACAGTGTCTCTATGCCGACCTTCAAATCAAGAGGGCTCCAGGAGGATGAAGGGAAAGAAAAACCTTTACCACTCCACTTCGTTATAAACGCTGTATTCTATTTGAATTACAAGTGTTGATTTTCCTTAAATTTTCTTCTTCTTAAATTCACCCCCGTAGTGCCGGTTTGGCGAACATCGTTACCTTGGTAAATGAAACTAAACAGGAGAAAATCTTATCGCCCACGACCGTTTATCAATTAAATATTATCGCTTAACTAATACAAATGCCTACCTACTGGTTAACGGCAGTGCCAAAAGAGAATCAGCAGGCTTATTTTCAGTTTTCTAAAAAAACAATTGGTTCTTTTATTTTTGTTTAAGAAAGAAACTTGAACTCTCTACGCTCACTCTCTATCCGTTCCTCGAGAAGGCCTTCTGGAGCTGGATGTCGGATCTGTAACGAAATATTTCTTAATATGTCCCATTTATGCTACTTCACAAATTTAATACATTGTGTGTGTGTGTATTAATGGCAATATCCCCTATGGGTGTGATAAGTACACAACTGGCAAGCTACTTGCTTGTTTTCTTTTCATTTAAACTATTTCGGGGATCACATCCGCAGGATAGCATAGCTTTCCTTATTCTATTAATATTATTTCAAAACTTTCCTTAGTGTTCAGTACAAAATGTAAATGAGAACAGTGTGTAAGTGGTTACACGTCCAATTCATGTATATATTACGTTATTTTATGTGGTAATCTACTTCAATTTATATCACTATCTACATACATCAGTTGTGCTAGTTAAACAATCTCTACTTTAATTCCAATTTCAAATTTAAAACTCTACTATGGTCGTAGCGTACCTGGACACTTCATTAATTCACATTCTGTCCACAAACTCGGCATTTGAGCCAATCACCGCTATTAATTCGGTACCCTACTACTACTTCGTTCACAGTCCTACAGGCATTTGAGCCTATCAAAAATCATCGTCAACTTAAACTAGCGTGCATGAAAGTGTATTTTCGATTATCAAGAAAGTGTATTTTCGATTATCCAAGATAGATAAAACTCTTAAAGATAATTTATCTTCAATATAGTGGGATATTGCTCTTTACGAATATACGATAATAGATAAATTACGGTTTTAAAGATATTGTCGCCTTTAGTTTGTATATGTGCACAAATAAATTCTTATGAACGAGTGCAGATTGTCCATATTGCATAATTATTGTTAAAAATTGTTCGCACTTATCATTGTAAATGATTGTGGGGTGCTCCCGTGCCTATAACGGAGTACCTCTTGTTCTTCACGAGGCAATTCATTGCGAGGGAATTTCTTAACACATTGCCATCACTTCATTTCATTTCCTTGTCGTTTGTAATACTTGTGTTTTCACGTTGGCTTTCGTCTTGGAATAAAATTTTTCATCTTGGTTGGACCAGGGAGTCAGCACCTGATCTCGCTCACTAGCAACAATTTAAATTGTCTTTTTCCATGGATGGAATGGATCTAGGCGGCTTTGATTTGCTCCTGCGTCGTCTGGTGAATAGAACCTCCACCTTTTCTGGCTTTTTTGGATTATTTCTCTTCTCTTGTCGTCCTTTTGTTTTTCGTTTTGTCTTAAATCTTCGTTTCTTTTTCCTTTTCCACTACTCAATTCTCTTTATAATTTTCATGGCTTTTTAATCTTCACTTCTTAATTTTTTCACTTCATACCTTGACTGACAGCCCGCTCGCAGGAAGTCTTCTATTTATTTTTTTTTCGGGTGCGTTCAGCGCGCTAGGTTCACTATCCATATAGAAAACAGTAGGCCGAGTGTACATGGTGTCACTAGTCTCAGTGTACTACTACATGCCGTATGCTACGACCATAACAGGGCAGGGTAGTCTAGATCACCTGTGGTTCAGACAACGCTGAAAAATGGTCGACTGAGCTAGCCGGTCTTAAACATATGCCTCATCGCTGCGAGCGCCCAATTGTTATGGAACTATGTTAAGTGATTGGCTTGGACGTAAAGTCCAGACTGCCAGCATGAGCTGACAGATCACTCAACGGACAGCGTTGACTGCAGGGCGGCACGCTAGTTTGCCTCAGCTATTGGCGGAGAGTGTGGGGAGGTTCCACGAAAAACCTGCCGCTGCCGTCTGCCATAATCAAAAAACAATTTTGTGCCTATTAACTAAAAGCCGGCACACATTTGGTCCTGAAGGGACCCTTACGTCACTTACCCATATCCATCAGCGAAGGCGCAGATGGTTTGCCTTCTGTGCGTGCCCCAGCCACCCATCTGACTCTGAGGACATATGTTTTCAGAGTCCCTTGTTGACTTGGAAAGAGAGACTAGGCGGACCTAGGCGACCTTCATGCGAGAGGGCTCCGGAACAGTGATAGGAGAAATAAAAGTATTTAGAGCATAATTACGTTATAATAGTTCATTCCCTTAAATATGGCTTAAAGTACAACATTCCTAAATATTAACACTTTCAAAGACGTAATATATTCCGCGTTTATTGTTTGAATTCATTCCAGTGATAAAAGAAATAATAATAATACTGTTACGTGCAATAGACAGAGCAAACTGGTGACATCTACTGGCAATGGAGAGTAAACAACTTCAGGTCCGGAGAATCGATGATAGAATCTTCGGGAAGGTTCAGGAATAGAATGAATAAAGGGTTTTCCAATAAGAGGTGTTATTTTGATATTCAAAGAAAAATGCCATTTTTTTAGATAAATGATCGGATCTTTATTTCATTATAAAGAGGAAGGTATGCCGTTAATAATGGAAATGGAAAATAATATCAGCCAAATGACCACCACGACCATGCCTACAGGACCATATCCTTTTCATGAAATTTTCCATAACCAAATCGCAAAGTGGCTGGCCTATGTCCTCGATAGCCTCAAGAATTCCATCTTTGAGGTCTTGAATCGACGCTGGGCTGTTGGCGTAGACCTTCTCTTTCACGTGGCCCCAAAGGAAGAAGTCGCAAAGTCACAAGATCTCGGTGGCCAATTGTGATCACCTCTTCGAGAGATAACACGGTCCGGAAACTTTTCTCGTAAAAGATCAATGGTTTCATTGCTTGTATAACACGTAGCGCCGTCTTGTTGAAAGTAAACGTTGTCCAGATCAATACCATCCAATTCCGGCCATAAAAAATCATTAATCATCTGTCGATAGCGCAATCTATTCACCGTAACTGTTGCTCCAGCCTCATTTTCGAAAAAGTAAGGTCCAATGACCAAGCGGGACCATAAACCGCACCAAACAGTCACACGTTGAGGATAGAGAGGCTTTTCAACAATAACTCTTGGGTTTTCCGAGCCCCAGATGCGACAATTTTGCTTGTTGACGAAGCCATCGAGGTGGAAATGGGCCTCATCACTCAAGATGAGTTTTCGATGGAATTCCGGATCATTTTCATGCATTTCAAGGACCCAATCAGCAAAGACTCGACGTTGTTCATGATCGGCCAGCTTGAGTTCTTGTGTTAACTGAACTTTATAAGCCTTAAGACCCAAATCTTTATGCAAAATACGGTGTAATGACGTTTGTGGAATGCCTAATTCCAAAGAACGACGAGGAATGGACAAACCTGGGTTTTCTTCAACACTTTCGGCTACAGCAGCGATATTCTCGTCTGTTCTTGAGCGACGTGCACGGGTTTTATTCTTCACATCACTAACTTGTCCCGACAGCTCGAACTTTTCTACCAATTTCTGTATTGCGGTCCGACAAGGTGCTTCACGACGACCCAAAAATGTTCGAGTTTTACGAACCGTCTCTGCCACATTTTCACTATTTTTATAGTGAATTTTAATAATTTCAATGCGGTGTTCAATCAGGTGTCGTTCCATTTTTATTAATGGCGTAGTTTCTACTTGTCAAATGTCAAAAAATAACAGCTCCAAAAGTGACTTCTACCGAAATAGCGGGCTAATTAAAATAACACCTCTTATTGGAAAACCCAAGCAAAGTACTGCACTGGTACAAGTTTTCTCCGTGTAGATAAACTATCCAGTTAATATTGTTCAGATTTTTTTCGGCAATTTTGGGAGATATTAGATAGTTTACAGCTCGACTTTTATTTCTGTTTATTAATTAAAAACACTCACGCACTTTCTGCAATAAGGTACAGTGGCTGCCACTAAGTAGTATAGCGTTGGTGTAATTGATACATTAGAATATCCTTCGGCATCTTTTTGAATAAAGAAGAGTTGACTGTTCTTCCAGCCAAGTAATTTTTCCTGCCCGAAAAAGTGGCGGATTTTGTGCGGGGTAGACGAAAATAACTAGATTATTTGGAAATAGGTCAGTCTAAGAACTGAAAAATATTCTAAATTTACTTACAGGCTGTGTTTACTAGCAGATGATTGCGGAAATTTATTTTTTGTTCATTCACCGATGTAGCGGCTCGATGGAACACAAATGACAGAGAATATTGTCTTCTTCTTCTTTTCCTTTTCTCATCAGCATGTCACCCCGAGCTCGAGGAAACGCACTTCTCTCGGTCTGGGTGCATTCGAATATTCTGATTGACAGCCGCCGGCATACACGCTGCAGTCTTATCAATGTAGCATATTGCTATATGCGGCTCGACCCATGACTCATGAAATTTGCTTATTACTCAAGCTAGGCGGCTGCTACGGACTATCCAAGACAGTCAGATGTACTCGACAGATGACGAATTGAAGGCACATCCCTGAAGTCCCGCTAGTCTTTGATCAGACCTCGACGTCATTCTCCGTGTCGGGAACCAGAGGTGCATTGACAGGTTGGTAACCCAAAAAATCCAGCCGGTCAGCGCCCCTCTGCCTTCCTTCAACGAGATGCTGGGAGTGGTACCTATAAAATTTAATATGAGGGTACTAAATGAAAGTCGGCTGGGTGGATTTAAACTACAAAATTTATTATGGGAATATATGTATATAACAACAGCTAATTTCATCTCGCAGGCTCGGACCATCCCATCTCGCCCAGGGAGTGTGGTCTCAACAAAACTATATCGCCATTTTTTAGGTACGTGGGAGACCGTCTTCGAGCTTCGTGAAAAGATCTTAGAGCTTCCGTGTATTTCACTCTCCACCTCTTCCACAAAATCGCAGTAACCGCAAAAGCATATTCCAGGCAGACTGCACTTGCTAAGGACTGGTATTGTCATCTATAGTTTTCTTTCCTGTTGATTGTATTGAAGGACTTAGTAAGAAAACGGATGGTGTCAATGGTGAAAGGTTCATAGGATCTTCACTAACGTGAGTTAAAAGGCGGTCATTGATTACTGTTTCCGCTTCTGCAAAGACAGTTTCACGTTGTTCGAAATTGAGTCGAGGTTTTCCAATTACTAACTTCAGGACTTGTTTGACAGTTCGTATGAATCGCTCCCAAAATCCCCCCACCAAGGGGTTCGCTCTACAATAAAACGTCAGGAGATCTGCCGTTGACTCAAGAATCCATGAAATACCTCGCTGCTGAAGACATTGCCAAGCTCTGCTAAATCCCTCGATGCCCTTCTAAATGACTTTGCATTTTCAGAATATATAGTATGCCGAATTCCTCGGCGTGCTATAAATCGCCGTATGGCCAATGGACAGCTCGTGTTGTCATGCTAGTAGTCAATTCTAGGTGTACGCCTCGAACCACTGTGCAGATGAAAATTATAAAATAAGCCCGCAAAGTTCCCTCCTACTGTTTCAAAAGGCCGGGGAACCAGTAACCTCTCGCGAGGCAATGGAGCAAATGGCTGTATTGCTCTCCTTAATACCAATTTTGTAAGCTGCCGTACTCTCAAAATCCAAAATTCTTCAGCTTGAGGATAATTTATCCAATAACCCACAGCAACTGCTTCCAACAACTGTACTGGGAAGCATTCAAATTCGGTTCGGAAAGAAGTTAGAACAACAGGAACATTTTGTAAAGAGTTACCGTTTTTGCTGTCGCTCTCGAACTTCTTCAGCCAATGGGGTCTACCCGCCCAAAGAGCAGACGTCACTAAATTTCGAGCTGAGATGCCTCTTTTCAACAAATCTGCTGGGTTGTCCTCTCCGGAACAGTGCTTCCACCGATCGACTTCAGTATGCTGCCATATTTCTTCAACTCGGCGAGTAATGTAAGGTTTCCATTTCTTTGTATCGCCTTTTATCCACTGCAAGCTGACCTATGAAAAAGACCACATGTGATAATCCCCTAAGTCTATCTTTAATGAACACTTCAAGAAATTGCATAATCTAGCTGCAATTAAGGCTGCCGTGAGCTCCAGCTTGGGTATTGTATAGCTATTTGATTTACACAATTTTAGCGGTGCTACTCTGCATTTAGCGAAAAGGAAGCAAATGTTAACCTTCCCACCAGCATCTTTACTTCTAACAAAAGCAACGGCTCCGTAGGCATCCGGACTCGCATCAGCAAAAATATAGTCTTCTGTACAATTTATATCACTATCTGAAATATATCTTGGAATTGTAAAATTTTTAAGTTCAAAAAGGTCTCTTAAAATATGTTTCCATTTAATCATGCAACTATTCTCCAGAGGTTCATCCCAGTCCAAATTCAAACGCCAAATTTTTTGAAATAGACAACTGGTCCGAGCATACCTGGAGGGTCAAATATTCTGGCAATTACCTGAAGAACGTTCCGTTTTGTTCCTTCTCGTCCTCCTTGCTCATTTATAAATTTTTCTACAGCTTGCATATTGGTCGATAATTCGTCACTGATAACGCACTACAATAGACTCAGAACTTTTTGTGATGCTACAGTACTATTGAAGAGCTTGTCAGGCGACAGATCTACATACATCCACTCTTAGCTGGGTGTAGATTGATACTGCATCCGACACCTATTTGCTACAAAATCATGTCCGGGATATGTGTGGGTGGCTGCACAGCGAGTATGCCGCTAGCGATCAGCCGGCTGGTTCTTGGCACCCACATCCCTTCAATGCTTGTTAAGCTGTGCACAAGTACTAAGATAGACCAGACAGATGGACGGACAGTAAAGAAAACAGCTGGTATGTGTGACTGCAGACGGACGGACAGACAAGAAAAAAAGATTTATATGGGCTTCCTCCTTCTGGTGGTACCTGGAAGGCTGGAAAAAACCCAAAATTTATATGATTTAATGCTGTAAGAAAAGAATAACAGTAGACTTCAGCAACGCCGAAAAAGTACGAATTCACCCGGAGAGTTTTTAACGCTGGCAGATGAACGATTGAGAGAGAGTGAGAGAGCTGAGAGGGGTCTCCGATGTTGTCGAGACCCCGGCTTTGGGTAATATTGGGCCCAATCACCCCCATCCACCCTGGCTAAGCCTCCAAAGCCGTATCAAAATGCTCAGCCCCATTCGTGTGTTTAGCACCCGCACCCCTCTCCTCGGATAATTACTTACTCATCTTAATGCTCCTCGAAAGTGAGAAGCTATGATAAAAAAAGATTTTTTGACCAGCGACAACAGAAAGGGAACCTAAGAGGGCCCTCTGGACTAGATTTTGTTTCTTTTTTTCTTTCTTTTTCTGGTTTTACAAGTGGAGATTCGGACTGTAAGCGATTTCTTCTTCCCGGATCGTCAGACCTTTGGCGTTACAATCAAATGAGTTTACTTTTACCATGAATCGGTATACCATATACGGGAATACACAAAGAATCTGTAAATTAGATAAACGAAAGAAAATCCACATGCAAAAAAAAGAATACTAATAGTAAAAAAACTAAATGTATATCGTTATAAAAGAAAAATTTTAATCCAATTCTTTCAATTTATTCAAACATCTTCCTCGTTCTTTCTTCGTTCACCTGAGTAATTTGAAGATCTAACCTATGCTAGGCTTAATCTACTCCCTATCCTACAATCCTACACCTTAATCGGAAGAACCTAACTTACTTAAATACCACTTACTTGAACTCTTATAAAAAAAATAACATGAGAGGGATCACCTCATCGCCATCTACTCATTTGCTCGCCAAGCGCAACTGTTGATCCGAGTCGATCTTTTTTCCCCCTTTTTTTTCCTCTTCAGATATACGATAATGACCCTGTATCGCCACAAGTACCTGACTTGTTTCGAAAAATATCTACTTCCTTTTATACTGTTCTCAGATAGGAATCAATGATATTATACCACGACAGATACGTAATTTTATTTCGACGAATAGCTAATTCAAACAAACCTACTTTCAGATAAGAGTCAATGATATTATGTCACAACAGGTAGGTACATCATTTATCGAAGATTATCTACTTCACTTCATTACACTTTCAGATCTAAATATAATTTATGCACCAGGGAACGTTCAATAAAATTTCCTTTCAGGTACGTCGCTGTTGGTGTATAAAACTCACTGACATTCAGGTAAGAATTCTTCAAATAATACAAGTATAATTTATACGTAAGAAAATGCTCCCTTGTCGGGTAAATCACTGTTGATGCACAACTCATTGATACGTAGGTAAAAATTCTTCAAATGCTCGAAATATAATTCAATCCAAATATAGTTCGTGAGCAAGAAAATGTTTAACTAATTTTCCCTTTGTAGGTAAAGAACTCTTCAAACAATCTAAATATAATTTACGCACACGAAAATGTTTAATAAGATTTCCTTTTCAGGTACATCACTGGGGACGTATAAAATTCACTGGCACGCAGGTAAGAATTCTTCACATAATCTAGATATAACTTAATCCAAAGATAATTTGTTCGTACGAAAATGTTTAATTAATTTTCCTTTTCAGGTAGTTCACTAATGATGTATAAAAATAATTTGTGCGTAACAAAATGTTTAATTAAATTTTCTTTTCAGGTAGATTACTAATGATGCACACACATGACTGATACGCAGGCAAAAATTCTTCGCATAATCGAAATATGATTTGATCCAAATATAAATTTGTGCGTGCAAAAATGTTTAATTAATTTTCCTCTTCAGGTAAACCACTAATGACGTATAAAAATAACCGGCGCAATAATTCTTCACCTAATCTAAATACAACTTGATCCAAGATACTTTGGGCTACGAACATGTTTAATTCTTCACCTAATCTAAATACAACTTGATCCAAGATACTTTGGGCTACGAACATGTTTAATTAATTTTCCTTTTTAGGTAAATCACTAATAATGTATAAAATTCACTGGCACACAGGTAAGAATTCTTCGAATGATAATACGAAAATGTTTATAAGATTCCCTTTTCAGGTAAATCACTGTTGACGTATAATATTCACTCGCACGCAGGTAAGAATTTTTCAAATAATCAGAAAATTTGTTGTTCCCCGAACACGGCGTTTACTGAACGAGCACTCCACTAGGCACCCCTAACCAAAGTTCATTCTCAACTGCCTCGACTCCGCACAGTCTGTCTACATTCGAGCCGTTCGTTTCCTATCGCCACCGGCAGGCGAGCACTTTTTCGTTGTTCGATCGGCTGCAGACACTGACATATAATAAGAATGGACTGAGCGTTCTTGCTTAAAAAATGGCACAGATATTGAACAGTCTGTGAAAACCCTTTATTTCGTACAATTGCACACCGATTCATAATTTATTATTATTTGTCGATTGGAAACACTAAAGATGTTATGAAATAGTATTGCATTAAATTAAAATTACTTAGAAAGATAAATTTGTTTTAATTAACCCAAAAACTTATTTGTAATATTACTGAAAAATGTGCTCCTCTCCAGATTTGTTGTCAAATTTCCTTGAGCTTGTAAGAGATAGACGTATAAAAACAATATATTTGTCTGAATTTTTATGTCAATTCCAATGCATTCCAATTAACACAGCCGTACTGTTTCCAAAATTGGTTACAGTTCAGTGTACATTTTGAGCTTGAAAGAGACAAATAGATTTTAGCAAAAATTTGTGCCATTTTTAACTATAGGAATTAGATAGGATGGCTCAGTCCATTCTTATTATATGTCAGTGGCTGCAGAAGTCTCTTCCGGACATCTCGGGCTGCTGACTAAATACGGTTGTGTGTGTATGATTTTTTTCATGCAGAAATCGTTGCCACCGAATATCTACAGTGTAGCAACATTTTTCTGAGAATTTTGGGCGGGCTTGCTCTAATGTATTGCATGGTGGTGTCACGTGATGTTTTACGGCTAGGCACTGACATATAATAAGAATGGACTGAGCGTTCTTGCTTAAAAAATGGCACAGATATTGAACAGGCTGTGAAAACCCTTTATTTCGTACAATTGCACACCGATTCATAATTTATTATTATTTGTCGATTGGAAACACTAAAGATGTTATGAAATAGTATTGCATTAAATTAAAATTACTTAGAAAGATAAATTTGTTTTAATTAACCCAAAAACTCATTTGTAATATTACTGAAAAATGTGCTCCTCTCCAGATTTGTTGTCAAATTTCCTTGAGCTTGTAAGAGATAGACGTATAAAAACAATATATTTGTCTGAATTTTTATGTCAATTCCAATGCATTCCAATTAACACAGCCGTACTGTTTCCAAAATTGGTTACAGTTCAGTGTACATTTTGAGCTTGAAAGAGACAAATAGATTTTAGCAAAAATTTGTGCCATTTTTAACTATAGGAATTAGATAGGATGGCTCAGTCCATTCTTATTATATGTCAGTGCGGCTAGGCGAATTGCCGTTTATTTTGTGGAATTTTAGCTGACTAGCGGTAAGATTTAAACGAAAAATTGTATTTTGTGCTCATTTTGCACATTTTAGAATTTTTGGACTGAAAATATTTTGCTGTTGTTGTTGTTTCTTCTGCATTTCAGTGTTTTACATTATATTTTTTTTTGTTTTGCAGGATGGATACAATATGGAGAAATAGCATAGGGCTACTTCTCAAAAATGGATAACTTTTATTTTCAGGATTTTTATTTATATGGAGAAGTAGCATACGGCTACTTCTCGGAAATATATAACTTTTATTTACAGGATTTTTATTTATATGGAGAAGTAGCATAGGGCTACTTCTCGGACATATAATGACTTTTATTTTCAGGGTTTTTATTTATATGGAGAAGTAGCATAGGGCTACTTCTCGAAAATATGTACTTTTTCACCCCTTTTCAGGTACCCTGGGAAAGTCATGGGGGCTTCTCTACAGAAGGTAGAGAAGCCGAAAGAAAGTAAAAGGACGGAGAGGGGAAGGAAAAGGGTGGCGTACGGGGAATACGCTACAACAGGCGTCGTATTAACTCGCAGTTGGAGTTCCACTTTCGCACGTTCATGGCAGCTCCATCCATAATGATCAGATTCGTGATATAACTTGATTCCGCCATTCACATCCGTAGTCCGGATATTTACCGCTCTCCGAGTCAAGATGTGTCCGCAATGTAGCCGATAGGAGGAGTGGGCTGGAGGTTACGTCGAACGTCAATCTCGTCATTGAGGTATATCTGGTAGCTGGAGGCTACATTTACCGCCCTTTGAATATCGGAAATCCATATAAATTGATGGCTGTCTGTCGTTTTCCGTCAGTGCAATTTGCAGAAAGGCCTTCTCTATATCTGCAACCATTCCCACTTTTCCTAATCGAAATTTTAGCAAGATCTTCAAGATATCTGGAAATAAATTGGAACCAGTATGCAGCTGATCGTTTAAGCATGGCATACTCTCCGTATGTGCAGAAGCGTCGAAAACAATGCGTAAGCGTGTGGTAGAGCTTTCTTCCTTGTATATGGGTCTCTGAGGTACAGAAAGAATTTGGACACCCTCCTTTTCGTTACACGCGGGCTCAGCAAATCCGGCTGAGATAAGCTCTTTCATAGCATCGTCATATTCCTGAAGCCAACCGGGCACACGACTCAACAACCCTCTTATAAGAGACCTTAAACGAAATAAAGCCAAATCTTTGTTATTATCCAATCGAACGTTGGCTCGCCATGGCAATTGAACTTCATAGCGGTCTTGTCCCTTAACAATACACTTTCCGGCTATGAGAACAGCTTCCTTCGCAGATCCTTGAGCATCATTTTTTATTTCTAAAATGGCAGGGCTCCACAAATTTGTGAGGCTTTGTTCTATATAAGATACACAAAATTAATTATTTGAAACCTTACTTACAATGCAAACTGGTTCAGCTTCTAATCTGCCAACACTTGCCTCTGCTGCATCTTGCAAAGTCCATCCAAATATTGTTTGAACTGCTATTAATCTCCTAGTAATTCGTTTATGACGTCCCGTAAACACCCCAATACTAATCGGATCCAATCAATAAACTTAATCCGCCCTCACGCTCAACTTTATCCATGGAAATATCAGCAAATGTCAAACCTTTCATTTTCGCATATATTTGGTACTACGACTGCCTCAATTTCCACATGCTGATGGTCATGCTGGCTATTTAAAAAAACCTTCACTCGATTGAATTTCTTACTGGGAGGCAATTCATCTTGTCCGAACAGCACTACACTCATTAGTTCAGTTCCAACCACTTACAAATTAAGTTTTTTGGCAAGGTGCTCTATAATATAGGTGTGCTGACTACCACCATCAATAATAATTCGCGCAAAAACCGAATTGGTTTTGTGAGAGTCTGAAACAAACACCGAGGCTGTCTGTAGATATACTGCACTTCGAAGCTTTTCGCTGTTGCGTACAAATTTAAAACAGGCTGCACATCCACATTGCTTTCAGCAATTATCAACTGTGGAGCTTGCCATCTCACCACCATCCGCACGATTTACTGCTTTCACGTCACCTTTTGGCTTCAATTTGTATTTCGGATCACAAAATACTGTAGGATGATTACCCTTTCATTTACCGCACGTAATCCACTTCGCGCGACAAAATCTTGTTGTATGGCATCTCCTAAAACTCTTAAAACATCTCTTTTCAGCAAATCTTTCATTTTATCCAAACAAGCCTGTTGGTCACATTCCCTACTGTTATGACTAGTAGCCTTGCAGAACAAACACATATTATTGGTATTTGAAATCATCAATCCAGCTGCAGTCGATTGTGATGAGGTAGCCTTGTATATGTTAGTACAGTATCTCTTATCAGCACCAGCTCGCTCAAGCGTATCTACTTCTTTTTTTCAAGAACTTTAGTATGTTCTTGACAAATGTGACTATGCTACTAGCAGATGAAGCTGTCTCCGCGTCACCCGCTTCGCGCATCTCGCCGCTTTTGTTGTGCTCATTACTTGATTTCGCAGTATACGTTCGATCCGTAACTCATTGGGTAGAAACTTTAGCAGAACGGTTTTTAAAATGATGTAGTAATGGCTCGTTGGTACACCCAAAGTAGTGAGCGTTCGAATACAACCCCTTACGGCATTGTAGAGACTATGTAAAGAAAACACATATTCTTTTGATTTCACTGGCCTTAGTGCAAGCAAATCTTGCATCACTTTATCCACTAGCGTATCATGATCGTTGTATTCTTCCAAAAGCATAGATATAGCGGCATCATAACACTCGGCGGATGGAATAAACCCCGCTATTGTTCGCTTCGCTTTCCCAGTTAGAGACATCTCTAAATAATTAAATTTATCAATTCCGGTTAATGATGAGTCCTCGTGTACTACTGTCCGGAACTGCTGCCAGAAGGGAATCTACTTGTTTATATCACCGCTAAAATTCCTGAGCTGTAGTTTCTGAGGCTTTGTACTGCTTAATGATTTCCTTTCAGGTGTATTGATTGCTGCAATTTGAGGAACATTCGCGAACGGTCTTTGTTTGTGCTGGACATTTTTCAACCGCACACTTAATTTTGCTAATACACCGACAGCTAGATCTTCATATTCAGCGATCTCCTCTAGCTCCTAATCCATCTCTTCTGTTTTCAGCAAATCTCCTTTGCGTACTTCATCATTACCGACACCAAAGCTCGCATGCGCGACTGACAGCCTCTGAATCCATGCGGTTAAATTTTCCTCGATTTCATCGACCATTTCAACATTGTCCTGCTTCACTTGCGCTTCATTTGATTGAAGATATTCAGTAGCGTTCTTTGCGATTTTGGTCACTTGACCACGAAAGGTAGCACACGTCGTTAGCTCCATTACTAAGAACGTTAGAGTCACAAATATTGTTATTTCGTTTTCGCTATTAACGTATATTCCAACAATGGGTGCGTTCACCGACATGATAGCGTCTTGTAGCGTAGTGTTAGCGTAGTGTTAGCGTAGCGTAGTAAACATATGTCAAAAGAATTACTTTGACAGTTAATTACTACGCTACCCACTTTGCCACGGTGAACGAAAGAAAGCGTTGCGTAGTGTAGTAAAAACTTTGAATTTTTAGAATGTGAGTTTTTTAACATAAAATTATAAAATATGTACGAAAATGTATGAAGAAACATTTAAAACGAATAAATACAATACAATGATCCTAGAAAATTTAATATTGCTATTTTCTTATAATTTCCCAATCTGGCAAACTGTCTCCTAACCTAACAAAGATTTTATTTAGCAAACCCATTCCTTTATACTTAAAGGTTTTAAATATAGTGTAAATTCCTGGCGGATTACATAAATCATAGATATAAAAATGTGTGAAATTTATTGAAGAAATAATAAACACTGAACCAACAGAATCGTTCTATGTAGGGCATGAAGAGAACAAAACTAGTCCATCCTACTAGTACTAGCAAAACAATAAAATAAAAACTCCGATGCTTTATGGTTGACCACCTATTAATACCGTTTTATCATGAAGGCATGATATGGTATCATTCCAACAATCAACGAAGATTTTTTCATTTAAAATAAAATAAGATAGCCTTTACAACTGTATAAAATAATACGTTTAACTTTGGAAAGACCATTTAATTGCCTCTATTTACATAACTTACTAACAATCATTGAGAAAAACATAATAAATGCTCGAACTGTATAAGCTAACCTATAAAGTTGCCATGTTATTGTCGTTCTTGTATCCGTATCCATGGTAACACATCACTTCGCTACATTTTACTCTCCATAATACGATAGTAAAAGGTAGCG
This sequence comes from Dioctria rufipes, assembly GCA_963924295.1. Taxonomy (NCBI): domain Eukaryota; kingdom Metazoa; phylum Arthropoda; class Insecta; order Diptera; family Asilidae; genus Dioctria; species Dioctria rufipes. Next base: position 101,281,683 of record OZ002741.1, on the reverse strand, counting down.
CGCTAAAAGTCACTCTCAGTGGACTCAGTGAACGCAGAAGAAAGTAAAAGGAAGTGTTTCGGTAGCGTTATCTGTCATTTTTCGTGCTCAGTGAACGCACGAAAGCGTTTGGTAGTGACAAAAAGTGACTTTTAGCACGCTTTCTTTCTGTCGGTGAACGCACCCAATATCGATATGAAATCCCGTTCCCGGGTTTCGGCACCAAAATATAAAATTTAATATGAGGGTACTAAGTGAAAGTCGGCCGGGTGGATTTAAACTACAAAATTTATTATGGGAATATATATAACAACCGTTCGCTATGGAACTTCGATAGTGACTGACTTGCTTACTTACTATATCCTAGGCAGACGGACAAAATCAATGATCATTCATGCGTAATTGGTTTTTTTAAAAATCAACTTACCCAAGATTTTGCGAATTAAAACGAAAATCCTGTCAATTTTTATATGTAATTGATGACAGCACATTTTTATACCCTAGATGAAATCATAGGGGTATACTAAGTTTGTCATTCAGTTTGTAACACCTCGAACTAATAATGGTAGAGCAAAATGGATTGGACACCCATTCATAATATTAAAAGTTATTTCGATTTTTGCATGTCCGTCCGTCCGTCCGTCCGTCCGTCTGTCTGTCTGTGCGCACGATAACTCGAGAACGCGTATACTTAGAGAGCTGAAATTTTGTACACGGACTTTAAAAAAAAAAAAAGTAAAATTAAGTTCGAAAATGAGACAAATCGGGCAACTCCTTCATGGGGTTGCCATATAAATATTTCGTTTTCCGCTATATATTTGGACACTGCTTGCGAATGCATCGACGTAGAGAGCTGAAATTTCGTACATGATGTTTTTACTACATTAGCAAATAAAATTTCAAAAATGGACTAAATCGGGCCCCTCCTTCTTGGTGTTGCCATATAAAAATTAAGTTTTTTTACGTATACTTTGAAAACCATCAGTTCAAGACATTTTTTTTGTACTAAAAACTTCTGCAGAATACGAAATCCTATAAAATTGGTTATGATCATTTTTTCTGTGCGACAAACCGTTCTAGAAATATATGCGAAAAACTACTTCAAAATCAAACTTGAATAGATCGGTGACCATACGAAATTTAATACGGGCATTCATCTAGGGTATCATAAGAATTGGTCTTAGACCAATTCTAGCTTTTTTACTTGTTAATAATAAAAATTCAAATTCAAAGGTAAAGCGGTTTTCGAAAAATTGAATTACGAACGAATGATCATTGATTTTGCACGTCTGCCGAGGGTATTACTCGTCGACTAAAAAATTCACAAATATTGCCAAGCTTTGCTGTTTCTACATTGTACATTTGTATGGACACGACTAATACAATTCAATTATTAATGTAACTTAAGTAAAGCGTGATTCTAAATTCAAGTAATTTTAATTTTCAACAGTACCTGTTTGTTTGTTTTTTTTCAAGTCCCCCGTTGTCATTTACGGAGTTTTCTAGTTGTCTCTTAGAGGTTAATATACGTGGTGGAATTTCCCACTGCCTCTGAGGTATCCATTACCCCGTTCACATGAAGCGGACAGAAGTGGATTGGAATGGTCCTTGTTTATAAAGCAACCAAATTCCTTTACTTGACCGCTAGTAGAATGTGTAAAGGTACTTAAGCCTTGCACTAAAAGTTGCTTGCAGGTACTAAACCAACAAACTAGATTTGAAATACCGAAAATAGTTGTGATCAAGGTACTTTACCTGTATCACGAGCTTGCTTGTAGGTACTTAACCAACAACCAGATTTTTGTCGATGAAAAATAATTAAAGACGTTGTTTCCACTAGTAAAATTCAAAGACTGAACATTTATTTAAAAACTCAAAATAATTTATACAAAGAAAAGGTGCTGCAACTTACTTACTAAATTCACAGTAACAAAAATTGCTTACGCGTTGTGAAATTTATATTTTATAGACCAAAAGCAATTTTATGTACGATAATTTCAGTTCTCACAGAATGTTTTCATTCTTGCGCCACTTAAGCGGTGTAATATGTCGTCTGAAGAAGTAATCTGAGTAGGTATGCACATTCTGTGAGAACGGAATTTATTGTCGCTATTTGTTGACTGAAGAATTTGTCGATGTGCAATTATAGCGTAATTTATAATTCTTCGAGAAATTATAAATTACGAACGTTAGATCAATGCTTGATTTAACAGTCTTAATTCGCATTGTACCAAATGTACCAAATGGATTAAATCGACAAGAGAGACATCTTAATCTAAAGTCGCCTCTCATTTGAAGTTATTATTGTAGATATTGTACGACGGATCATGGAAAGAAGTGTAATTTTACAATTTCTGAAATACTGTATGAAAACACGAAGGTGTTCGTAGCGAAAAATGAAAGTATACCGAAAAATATCCAAACGTAAATCCACTTCGATCCACTCAAATGTTCACATGTGATTATGTATGATGTAGGTAATTCCAGTTCAGTTGGTGTTCACATGGCGAATTATCTCACTCCGAAGTACGCTAATCGACTCTAGTCCGCTTAATGTGAGCGGAGTACATGTTCTCATTTAAGGAAGTCGATGATGTATTAAGCTTCATTATTTGAGTTTCAGAACCGCCAGGGTTCATGGTTAGAGGTTCTTTCGATGATGGCGAGGAAGTACGTAAGCTTCTTCCTATGGCAGCGCCAGTATTTCCCGTTTGTTGCCCAATTTCTTCTTATTTCCGTTTTTCACTTTTCGAGCAACTGTTCCAGAGGATAAAACAAGAGTATTTGGCTTTCTAGATTTAGAGCTTGAAACGTAGCTTGTTATTGTAGATGTGGCGTACGTGACCGTGGTCATGGTACTGGAGTATGGGTTTTGATTATATTCCATGCAAATCGCTGCTGTGTTATCGCTCATGACCTGGTTGGTTAATGGCGTACGCAGAGTTGGTTCCGGCACCTGAGTTAATCGCCTCCGATTTACCACCCGGAGTATCTTCCGCCATTATTGGTAAAAGATGGCGTCCCTACGCGCCGGTTTTAACAGGTTCAGCGTCTATGTTACAAGACAAGAAATCTCAACTGTGGATCCCAGTTCGCTCACTTTCTTTTTTCCTTTTATTTTACGACAGCAAGGTATTTATCAATTAAAACTATAAATTAACTCAAATTTTTATGAAATGCCGTCATGTAAAGTCAATCACTGTACCTCACAACTTCAACAAACTTACTACAGATCAAAATTGTTGATGCTGCAAGATGAAAAGACATCAACCCCGTCATGTAAAGTCAATCACTGTACCTCACAACTTCAACAAACTTACTACAGATCAAAATTGTTGATGCTGCAAGGTGAAAAGACATCAACCCCTATAGGAAAATGGCAATACGCTCAGGTCATTGTTATAAGTCAGTGGTAGGAGCGGAGAATCAACATTTGAGTTTAAAGACCGCCACACACGCTCAAGCAAATCTTGCGAATTATGCATGGTCCAGTCGTTTGATTTACATGAGCGTGTGTTGCGAATGTCGGAGCATGAGTTGAGAGAGCATGAGTGAAATCGGTCGAAACTATTGCGTATAAGCAAACCTTATGACTCTTTGATACTGTCGTTTATGTGAGAGATAAAATTCAATCTTTGGTCACATTTAACACCCAAGTCACAGACAGAACAATTGATATGTATAAATATAGACTGACTACGTTCATAGAAATACACTGCAGAAAGTGGACTCACTTTTATATAGCTGACTTTTTCGGTCTAAGCACCAAGTATCAACTGGGACAGAACTATAAACAACAAATAAATAAGTGGGTTCGTCGAAATAAATGTTTTTGAACTAATTATTTAGGATTACTACTGATAAAAAGTGGTATACCAAAGACAATATATTCATTAGATACGCAAAAGAAATTCCAAAGGTTTTTTAAAAATCACTTTTCGAGCTGGGGCTCACTGTTCCACTTCCCGCCAATGATTTTTCAATGTCTCCGGAACTCAATGAGATTGCGTCTAACAACTCTGAAAGTTTTGCTTTCAGGAACCGCAGTGAGATGGAAATTGAAGAAGCTTTCAATCAAGCAAACTCAAATGCCATAAGAGGTGATAACATTCCTATCAAACTCTTGAGGTTTGTCTTACCACACACACTCTATAACTACACACCTAATCAATAGATTATTTACGAGCTCGACCTGCCCTAGTTGCTGGAAGACAGGGCTTGTCACGCCAATCCCTAAGGTAGCAATGCCAGCTTCTCAATATGATTAGAGACCGATCTCGATAATGCCGGAAAACTCCAAAGTATTCGAGATATTAGCCAGGGACCAAATTATAGAGCATATAACCCGCGAAGAACTACTCTCAGATCACCAATCACGCTTCAGACGAAATCACTACACTCGCACTACTATGTGACGGTAGTAACAGACATTCGGGCGCTGTGTGATGAGGGAAAAAATGTAATCCACATTTTACTGAACTTGAAGAAAGCCTTCGAAACAGTTCCACATGCTCTGTTTATCCACAAACTTAAAAGCAAATTTGGCTTCTCTAACTCAGCCTAGCCTAGCCAGCTATTTAAGTGAAAGAGCCCAAATCGTACACAGTGATGGTCGAAGCTCCGGTTCACGAAAGGTGATGATGGGGCTTCCCCCAGGGGGCTGTATTAGCGCCTCTTTTTTTCACTTTTTATTAACAACATCTCCGCATCCATCACAAATGTTGGTTTCCACCTTTATGCGGATGATCTCCAGCTCTACGCTGGTTCTCCAACCTCAGACGGCCAATTCACACCGCCGCGCCATAGCGATAAACTAGCGAGACAAATCCTTTCACACCAACGTGATAGATCACAGATACATGCATATGTCTGAACGAAATAAAGACATTTGGGAAAAATCTGAACATCGGACAAATTATATACGCTGCGTTCCTTTTCTCGTTCTGAATTAACCTGTATAAATCGACAGAACGATGTCATAATTTAGTTCTGTGTTCATAGAAAAGGAACGAAACAGAACCATTTCAAGTGTTTGACATTTCTTTCATTTGATAAAAGCAAGTATAAATTCGTAAAAATTGTTGATTATGAAAAATAAAGCCATTTTCCAAGAAAAGCAACTGAAACTCAACAATTACCACTTCGTACAAATTGTAAACAACACATTCACGAATACAAATTAAAATTGTTCTGCTTGAACCTGGGAAAAACTCAGATGCATTCAGAACGATTCGGAGTCCGAAAAAAACGATGACAGATTGAAACTAAATCATTCATCCCGAGAAAAAGAACGACATGGATTGAAAAAAATCATTCTGAACGAGAAAAGGAACGCAGAATAAAAATCGAGAGAACGATGTCATAATTTAGTTCTGTGTTCATAGAAAAGGAACGAAACAGAACCACATTGACATTTCTTCCATTTGATAAAAGTATACCATAGCATAAAGTTAAAGGAAATATGATACTCTGGCCGAGCATTGCAATAGTGCAGAATAAAGTCATTTAGAAAATAATAAGTTCACATTGAATAAGGGAAAATATTTGGATCACAAACAAAATATTAAATTCTTTTGCTACCTTGCATCTTTTACCCATAACACCTCCTCCGATAAGAGGAGCAATATTTCTTTACAGCATGATATCAGCTACCGAGTAGACGTCTTTTGCTAAGCTTCTGTATTTTTCTGCTAAAGTCCGTGTATTATTTTTCCAATTCAACCGATAAGTCTTTGTGAAGTTAGGAATTATTTTTTGTAGTGCTCGGTCAAGTGTCTGTTTGTGAAATTAAAGTATTATCACGGTTTTCGTTTTCCTTGTAATTTTAATTCATTTTATCATGGGCAAAGAAGCCGGTTCCAAACCACATACAAAGGGCAGTACCAACACAAACCAACAATTTACCCCAGCTATGACGAGAACTACTAGAGCACAACAGAGCGGAAGAGATGGAGTTACCCCTCCGACCGGTCGTTCAAACTCAATAAGCTCTTCTGATCATTTCGAACTGCTGGAGAAAAAATTGCTGAAGAGCTTAATTCAGGTAATATCTGATAAGTTTGAGGAGTTTCAAGAGCGTATGATCTACAAAATCGACGAAGTTGTGACTTCAACGCAGACGCAGATCACTAAACTGCACTCTGAACTGGATCAGGTTAAAGACGAGCTGACTGCGATTCGTAGTGAATTGGATGATGTTCAACGTTTGGGCAGGCTGTCTGACGCTGTCGTCACTGGTATTCCATTCTCTTCGAGCGAGACCCCTCAAAAGCTACTGTTGACCATATCTGATAAAATTGGTCATATTCTATCACCTTACTCTACTGCTTTTCGCCCGAAACATGCTTTAACCTCAGCTCGATCTAATAATAACAACCGGATGAGTAGTACCCCTCTTATAGTTAAATTCTCCTCAGTTGCAGAGCAGAAACAAACACCCTTATTACAGTTGTCGACTCACCAAAGTGACAAGCTTCGCAGTCACTCTCACTTCACTTCACTTTTCGTATTATCGTTGTCGAACGGTGTGACGTGACATTTTTCTTCAAAGCCGTATTATAGTTGTCACTTAAAGGGACAGGTAGCATCAGGGCATGCGTCAGGGTGTAGACAAAAGTGAGGTTTGTCTTATTTCGTGGTATTGTTGTTATTTTTGAAAGTGTTTAAAAGAAAGAAAAAAATGTATAAACGCGATGTATTTTAGCCCTTTAGCTATAACAGGATGCTTCACCATAAAATCTATCATGACTTCAAATTGTTTTTTTGTTGTAATCTTTACACTACAAATGCAAAAAAAAATAATTTAATTTATAAAAATCTATTGAATTTTATGTTTTAATGAACAACTTAGAAAGCCATTATAAAATTTATCATTTTCTGCTTGCATTTTCCTTTTTTTTACACAAATCTAACATCCGTCACTTACGAAAACCAAGTGAGTAAAATTGTCACTTACATCGACATTTGTCTACTTAATACGACAACAGTAATACGTCCAAAGTCGTATGTTTTCGACAAATGTCACTTTAAACGACAACCATAATACCATTTTTGTGTCGTAACGCCATTTCTCACTTAAAAGTGACAACGATAATAAGGGTGAGTTTCTCTCCAAATTTAAAAAATATGCACCCTTATTATCGTTGTCACTTTAAGTGAGAAAAGTCGTTTCGACACAAAAATGGTATTATGGTTGTCGTTTAAAGTGACATTTGTCGAAAACATACGACTTTGGACGTATTACTGTTGTCGTATTAAGTAGACAAATGTCGATGTAAGTGACAATTTTACTCACTTGGATTTTGTAAGTGACAGATGTTAGATGTGTGTAAGGAAAAGGAAAATGCAAGCAAAAAATGATAAATTTTATAATGGCTTTCTAAGTTGTTCATTAAAACATAAAATTCAATAGATTTTTATAAATTAAAAATTTTTTTTTTTGCAATTTTAGTGCAAAAATTACAACAACAAAACAATTTGAAGTCATGATAGATTTCATGGTGAAGCATGCTGTTATAGCTAAAGGGCTAAAATACATCGCGTTTATATATATTTTTTCTTTTAAACACTTTCAAAAATAACAACAGTACCACAAAATCAGACAAACCCCACTTTTGTCTACACCCTGATGCATGCCCTGATGGACTGGGGGGAAATTCGCACCCCATAGTGCGAATTTCCCCTGCACGCCTAGTAGAAGTGAAATTCGCACCCGAGCGAATTTCACCCTATAGAAGGGAAATTCGCACCGTCATTTTTTTTAACTGAAAAAGAACGTACAGTATAAAAACCTCGAAAAACTGATCGTGCGAATTTCCCCCCTATAGGGGGAAATTCGCACCGATGTAAATTTTTTTACAGAAATCACAAATTTATTAAATACCTTAAAGAATGCTCACATAAACAGAATGTTATCTTGTAAGCAACTATACCTTCACTTCAAGCAGTTCAACTTATAATCGAGAAGATTAACCTGTGTGCGAATTTTACAAGAGCAATTTTTATGGTGTGAGTTATGGCTTTGCATTTAAAACAGGGTGCGAATATCACAGGTGCAATTATTAAAAGAACAAATAAGAGCATTACAAATTAAACAGGGTACGAATGTCACAGATGCAATTTTTGGAAGCTCGAGTGAAAGCGGGCTTCTTTTAACAGGGTGCGAATCTTATACAAGTAGTTTATGGAAGTTTGAGTGAAAGCAATTTACTTTCAACAGGGTGCGAATATTGCAGGTAAAATTTTTGGTAGTTCGAGTGATAGCCTTCTATTTGAAATAGGCAGCGAATTTTACAGGTGCAATTCTTGGTAGATCGAATGAAAGCCTTCTACTTTAAACAGGGTGCGAATCTTAAACATGCAATTTTTGGCAGTTCGAGTAATAGCCTTTTACTTTAAACAGGGTGCGAATCTTATACATGCAATTTTTGACAGTTGAAGTAATAGCCTTCAGTTCGAGTGATAGCATTCTACTATAAATAGGGTGCGAATGTTACAGGTGCAATTTTTGAAAATTCGAGTAATAGCCTTCTACTTTAATCAGGGTGCGAATCTTATACATGCTAGTTTTGGCAGTTCAAGTAATAGATTTCTACTTTAAACAGGGTGCGAATATTGCTGGTACAATTTTTTGAAGTTTGAGTGATAGCATTCTATTTTAAATAAGGTGCGACTTTTACAGGTGCAATTTTTGGAAGTTCGAGTAATAGCCTTCTACTTTAAACAGGGTGCGAATCTTATACATGCAATATTTGGCTGTTCGAGTAATAGCCTTCGACTTTAAATAGGGTGCGAATGTTACAGGTACAATTTTTGTCAGTTAGAGTGATAGCCTTCTACTACAAATAGGGTGCGAATGTTTCAGGTGCAATTTTTGAAAATTCGAGCAAAAGCCTTTTAATTTAAACAGGGTGCGAATCGTATACGAGCAATTTTTGCCAGTTCGAGTAATAGCCTTCTCCTTTAAACAGGACGTGAATGTTACAGGTACAATTTTTCAAAATTCGAGTGATAGCCTTTTACTTTAAACAGGGTGCGAATCTTATACATGCAATATTTGGCTGTTCGAGTAATAGCCTTCTACTTTAAATAGGGTGCGAATGTTACAGGTACAATTTTTGCCAGTTAGAGTGATAGCATACTGGAACAGCAAAACAGCTTTATGATAATCATGCCAGAATATTAGCTGTTGAGGCAGAAACATTAAAAATTACTGCCACTGATTTTGCAGATGGCTTTAAAACGTTCAAAGTAGCTCAGTCTGCATTAAAAAAAGCTCATTTACGTAAAAATGCCCTTAATTCAACAAAAATCATTGATGAGAATGGCTGGATTATAAAAGATGGCACACAAATAACAAAATCTCTTCCGGAGGAAAATAATGATTACTTTTTAATAAAAGAAGATAAAGAAACAGGCACCGTAGTTCTTGGTACATTATTTATGATCAAACGTTTCTTTTCTTCAAAAAAAGTTATGTCCGATGGCACTTTTAAAATTGCACCTACTGGTTACAAACAGTGCTATATATTATGGTATATAATAGAAGTTGAAGTCCAAAATGAACCTGCAAATAGATCAAAGGCTATCCCAGCTATTTATATTCTATTAAAAGGAAAAACAGAAAATTTGTATCAGAATGCATTTGATATAATAGAGAAATATAGGATGGACAACTTTATTAGCGACCCAGAGTGGACCGAATATATTATAGATGACGAAAGGGCAGTTCAAAATGTTCTGAGGAATTGCTACCCAAATGTTAATATATCATTCTGCCTTTTTCATATAAATAAAAATGTTGTTAAATGTCTTTCTGAGAACAAACTTACAAATTATGTCCGGAATCGTTCTACGGATGAACAATTGTGGTTTTATGGAAAACTAAAATTGATATTAGCTCTACCGTTGCTTCAAAGTTTTCAAATACCAGAAGCGTTTAGAGAACTTAAGCGAAAGGTATTCGATGTAATATCGGCTAAATTCAACCGATTTCAAAATGAGCAATTTGAATCTTTTTTCTCAGCTATTGGTAGAAGATATTATGAGTCAAGTACTGAAAAACTTAAAAAAATTTCGAAATATAAGAAAACAATTCGTACTACAAACCTTATAGAATCAGCACATTCAGCATTTAATAAGTCAACAATATTACCGCGACACGGATCAAAGTAGTAGAGCTATGGGAGTTCTGGACCACTTTTTCCATACAAAAAGTGTCCGGAAAATTCCAACTATTTTGGTGGTTCTGGACCGGGGTTCTGGGCCACTGGGGGAATCCGTCTAGTGGTCTACGTCACAGGGCCTGCCTGGGGAATTCCTTCTGGATCACTGAGAGGGGGAGGAGAGGGAGTAAGGGGGCTTTTGTACTGCAATTTTGACATTATCTTGAAGTTTTCTTTTAGGAGGATACTTATGCCAACAACAACAACCCATGTAGGTATGTTGACTTGGATATGTCCGATAATCAAATCCTGAATAATGTAAACAAAATCGCAACCGAGTAAAGTAAACAAATTGAGCGATATTTACACACACACACACACACACACCAGGGGCCAGGTGGTAGTTTGATATCGCCTCTTCGCACAGGTCTACAACATCACAGGGCCTGCCTGGCGAATTCCTTTCCTAATGTCTGACTGACCAGAGTATGACGTCATCTGGTTGGCTGATCCCCTCAGCTGATTAAGCTCTCTCATAGCTGATTTTTTAAATAAAATAATGTTGGACTTTGCTGGAATCGAACCGAGAACGTGGTTTTATAAAATCCGATGCGCTCTACCATGAGACCATGGAGGTGTTGTATGAATATTCTTTAAAGTTGCTATATATGGCTAGAGTTCTATACCAGAGGTGAAGGATTAACCGGTACTACCGGGATGTGTCATTTGGTCTTGAGTGCACCCTAGTAAGTATAGGGTCAGTTTGACCAGACAGATGTGACGTCACCGACCCAGAGGTCATTGACCTTTGACCCTTGACCTTTGACCCTTGACCTTTGACCCTTGACCTTTGACCTTTGACCCTTGACCTTTGACCTTTGACCCTGACCCTGATGTCATTGACCTTCACACACACACACACACACACGCACGCAATACAATTTGAGGTATTACGTCACAACTCACAAGTCCTTGCTCATGACATTGGCGTGCTCTATCTTAGCTGAAATAAAAAATTGGCTTTGTGTTGGAATCGAACCGAGAACGCCTGGTGTGAAAATCAACAAAAAAAGAAACCCCAAGACTTATATTATTGAAAAATTGTGTCAATGGATTCTAGATGGTGGGTATGTGGAGGGGGATAATAAAGATAGGGAGGGGGGGTAATGAAATTTTCATCAGAAATCCTCTACGGGCTCTGGTTTTCGAGATATTAGCGTATTAATAATTCAAGTTATGTCAATTAGCACCTTGATTGGAAATTAGCTAAGGGGTTTGTCATGCTTGAAGTTTTCTTAGCTGGGCAGATAACGAATTTCGCAACATGACATCATCACCTCGGTTTTTTGTTGTTTTGCTGAACGGAAGTTGCAGATATCGATCATCACAAGATTCCTAAACAAATTTTCACATCCTGTTGTAAACAAATTTAAGCACATTTATTCTTTTCATGTAATTTGATACCACACTTCCTGTAAGCCGCCCAATTCCAAGAATTTTACTGATCGACACGTTTCATTGGAATTCGTAAACAAATTTTCACATCCTGCTGTAAACAAAGTTAAGCAATATCAGCACATTTATTCTTTTCATGTAATTTGATACCACACTTCCTGTAGGCAGCCAACAGTTTTATTGTTCCAAGAATTTTACCAATCGAAACGTTTCATTGGAATGTATACAAATTTTTACATTTTCTTGTATGTAAACAATCTTATTTGCAAATTCGGCCAGCAGAATAAAGTAATCAAATTAATTTGAATGATTTTTTTATATATCGTGTAATTCGATATCATCTCAGCCTGTAAGCAAATTCGTTGGAATTCATCCTGTGCAATTTTAGCAGCAGGATCATTCATGTTTACAAACCGTTCCTATAAAAGCCCAAGCAAACCCTTGGGGAGCATCAATCAGTCTTAGTGAGTCTCCGTGATAGTACATAAAAAATAAAACAATGACAACCGCGCTAGTAAATAAAAGTTTTTCAGTAATTAAAAACTTGCGGAAGGATGTGTTGAAGTGTTTAACAAATTCAGAGAATAAAGACTATATTGTTAAAAAGTGCAACAGAAACATACATAAATTTCAAGTTGCATTTCGGAAGTGCAATAAGAGTGCTATGAAACGACATTTCGAAAGCTGTCTCGAGCAAATTAAAGCATTGAGAGCACTATTGAGAACTCCTCGTCGAGGTGGAGGAATCACTCGCGTAAGAAGAAGTGATTTTGTAAAGTGGGAGGAAATAAAGACAGCGTTCGCAGACAGAATTCGACAAGGTGTTATTGTAAATTTAAAACATATCGATCCGAAGCTATTTATGCAAGACGCCGCCAAATTATTTACGCGTCGTGTTAAAAATACCTTAAAACATTATTTTAATATTAAAGTTTCTACGACGTTATGCGGCGAATTTATTAAACAAAGTGCTGACAATGAAGACATAAAAGACATTAAATATTTCCAAGCAAGAACTGCTCCGATTAGTGCAGATGATAATTTAGAGGAGTGGTTTAAATCAAACATTTTGGATCCAATAAATACTCAGCTGGAAGAATTCCAGGAAAAAGACAGTGGCTGGGCACTGCACTCTATAATACATCTAGCAGTACATATTAACAAGTTTGAACAGCTCCGAGGATCTTCATATATACCTCTACCAAAAGAGATTGCTTTAAAGAAAGCTTGCATTAATGTGAAGAACAATGATGAAGCATGCTTCGCGTGGGCCGTAACATCAGCGCTATATCCTGCAACTGCCCACTCCGATAGGACCTCATCATACCCTCATTACTCTACAGTACTAAATTTAACTGGAATAACATTTCCCATGATACTTAAGCAAATTAAACGATTTGAAGAGCAGAACGATTTATCAATAAACGTATTCATCCTGGAGAAAGAGCATTTCCTCACCACAGTTCCAGTCAGACTTACGAAACACAGAATGGAGCGACATGTAAATCTCTTAATGCTACAAGATGACTATGACCAGACTGATGATCATATGGATGATGATGATGACGACAGCAGATATCATTTCTGCTGGATTAAAGATCTTTCGCGCCTCATATCGAAACAAACTTCGAAGCGTAATGGTAGAAGGCATATTTGTGACAGATGTTTGCTCTACTTTTACTCTGAAGAAAAATTAGCATCACACACTCCCGAATGCGAGAAGCAAAACGACTGCAGAATTATGTTTCCCTCAGAGGAAAAGAAATGGTTGGAATATAAGAATTATAACCATAAGAATCCAGTCCCGTTTTGTGTGTATGCTGATCTTGAATCAATATTGAAGCCGATTCAGGGAAACGATCAAAATACACAGCGAATCCAGGAACATGAAGTTCACAGCATAGGATTCTATTTCCACTGCAAACATGATGCTAAGCTCTCATATTACAGAGCATATCGAGGCAAGGACTGTCAACAATGGTTTGCATTAGAATTGCAAAAAATTGCATCCATAGCTGTACAGGAGAAGCTGAACATCAGGCCAATGCAACCACTGACTAAAGAGGAACGGCGATCACATATGGAAAATACTTGGTGTCATATATGTGAAAAAACGTTTGCAGCCGATGAGGAACGAGTCCGGGACCATTGCCATTTAACAGGAAAATACCGAGGGCCAGCCCACAATGCGTGCAATCTGATGTATCAAGATTGCTCCATAGTTCCAGTCATTTTTCACAATTTATCCGGATATGATGCTCACTTCATTATTAAGGATATAGCTACATCTTTCCCAGGAAATGTTGATCTCTTGCCAATAAACAAGGAAAGATATATTTCGTTCACCAAGCACATGGACGGCAGCCACATAAAATTCAGATTCATCGATTCCTTCCGTTTTATGTCAGAATCTTTAGATAAGCTATCATCATTGTTGGCGATGGATAAATTAAACACTACAAGATCGGTATGGCAGGGATTGGATGATGACACTATCAAACTTCTTACACGCAAGGGTGTCTTCCCATATGATTTTATTGATGACTGGGATAAATTGGATTTCCGAAACTTGCCAACACAGGAAGCGTTCTACAATAAACTGACTGACAGTGCTATATCTTCTGAGGACTACAATCATGCTGAAAAGGTCTGGCAAAAATTTGAAATACAAACACTTGGTGAATATTCAGATCTATACCTTAAAACTGATGTTCTCCTATTGGCTGATGTGTTTGAGAACTTTCGAGAAGTGTGCATGAAGACATACAATTTAGATCCAGCACATTATTACACCATGCCAGGCTTAACATGGGATGCTATGCTAAAATACACTAATGTCAAATTAGAGCTGATAACCGACGTGGATATACTGCTATTCATAGAGAGAGGCATTCGAGGTGGTATAAGTCAATGTTCGAACAGATATAGTAAAGCCAATAATAAATATATGGATGATTTTAAGCCTGAGGAGAAAGAGAAATACTTGATGTATTATGATGTGAATAACCTTTATGGATGGGCCATGTCACAGCATTTACCAACCGGAGGATTCAAATGGGTTGATGTTCCCAATATTGTCGTTTCCGAAATTCCTGATGATTCTCCAACTGGATACATATTCGAAGTCGACTTGGATTATCCTCAACATCTACATGATAAGCATAAGGACTTACCGTTTTGTTCTGAGCATGCAGCACCACCTGGAGCAAAATTAGAAAAGCTTTTGACAACATTACATCCAAAAACTAAATATATTATACACTACCGAAATTTGAAGCAATGCTTATCACATGGACTCATCTTGAAAAAAGTGCACCGGGTTCTTCAATTCGACCAATCAGCTTGGCTTAAACCATATATTGACTTAAATACTACCAAACGGATGCAGGCTACAAGCAATCATGAGAAGGACAGCTATAAAAAGATGAATAATGCAGCTTTTGGTAAGACCATGGAAAATGTGCGCAAGTATAGCGATATCAAGCTTTGCGTCAAGTGGGAAGGTCGCTATGGTGCAAAAGCTCGGATTGCGGCACCCAACTTCCACAGTGCAACGATATTTGATGAGAATTTAGTTGCTGTGGAATTAAGGCGACTCAAAATCTTATTCAATAAGCCTCTCTATATTGGAATGGCAATTATGGAAATTTCAAAGATATGCCTCTACGATTTCCATTACAGTTTTATGCAGCGTCAATTTGGAGATAAATGTAAAGTCATGTATACAGATACAGATTCTCTAATATATGAACTTGAAGAGAAAAATGCATATGAGTTCATGGCTGAAAATATAAACAAATTTGATACAAGTGATTACCCAGAAGATAACCAGTTCGATTTACCGCTCATGAATAAAAAGATTCCTGGTCTAATGAAGGATGAGCTTAATGGGAAAATCATGAGCGAATTTGTAGGCTTGCGCTCGAAAATGTACAGTCTGCGTATAAACGATGGTAAAACTGTAAAGAAAGCAAAAGGAGTAAAGACTAATGTAGTCCAGAGGCATATCAATTTCGAAGACTACGTCGAATGTTTGAATAACAAGCGAGTATTAACTGCTAATCAGAGCTCCATACGATCACATAACCATAATGTCTACACGATCAACCAAAAGAAGATTGCATTGAGTCCATATGATAACAAGCGGTATATTATGAGTGGGACAACGGATACTCTACCATGGGGACATTACTCTATTCAAACAGAACAGCAAGGAGCAGACGCAGAAAGCATATAATCTAAGGCTAGTCTAAGATATGTATTGTAAACAAAAATTGTATTATAGCTAAAATACCATTTAATGAAATAGTTTGTTTTAATTGTATGTATTATAGTATAAGATATACATTATTGTAAAATAAAGAAAGTGTTATTACAGTTATAAGGAAACCGATTAAAGCAATTGAATGATACACTACGAATTAAATGTTAATATTTTTCAATTAATAATAAATCAATAATGATATTTTATATATGGTATTCTTTTTATTCAATTTCCCTACTAAGTCCAGAGCTCCCGAATAATATTTGCCCACTACAGCGAGCTCCTAATCGGGCGGTTGAGCGTTTTACCCAAAATGTTAGGACGGCTTGAGAAAAAAACATTTACGCGTGGGCTCGACCTTGACCCCGGCACCACCTTTGAAACCGGAAGGGCGTCTGACCCTTGACCTTCATCCGGAAGTGTATTAAAGTGTATAAACAAGCACATCACAGAGAACTCCGATTTGGCTGATGATGAGGATTCCGTCTGTCGATCAGACCAGTTTGTTATCTGGCCTATTAAAAAGCTGTTAAGCTGTTATCAGAGCTGTTTGAAAAGCTGTTAAGCTGTTATTTAACCTGTTTAAAAGCTGTTAAGCTGTTATCAGACCTGTTCGAAAAGCTGTTAAGCTGTTATCAGACCTGTTCGAAAAGCTGTTAAGCTGTTATCAGACCTGTTCGAAAAGCTGTTAAGCTGTTATCAGACCTGTTTAAAAGCTGTTAAGCTGTTATCAGACCTGTTCGAAAAGCTGTTAAGCTGTTATCAGACCTGTTCGAAAACCTGTTAAGCTGTTATCAGACCTGTTCGAAAAGCTGTTTAGCTGTTATCAGACCTGTTTAAAAGCTGTTAAGCTGTTATCAGAGCTGTTTAAAAAGCTGTTAAGCTGTTATTTAACCTGTTTAAAAGCTGTTAAGCTGTTATCAGACCTGTTCGAAAAGCTGTTAAGCTGTTATTTAACCTGTTTAAAAGATGTTAAGCTGTTATCAGACCTGTTCGAAAAGCTGTTAAGCTGTTATCCGAACTGTTTAAAAAGCTGTTCCGGATGAATGTCAAGGACTTGATGCCCTTCCTGTAATTATGGATCTATTTTGAGAAATACCAATGCACTAGGTCCATGCCTTTATGCTGTATGAGTTTACTGATTATAGATTTAAAGCCGCTCTATTACCTTTTATTTGTCCATCTTAAGCATAGTCACGTTTATATTCATTGGTATCTCTCAAGATAGTCCCATGCCTTTATGCTGTATAAGTTTACTGATTATAGCTTTATACTTAGCCGTTCTAGTACCTTTCATTTGTCCATCTTCAGCATATTCACTTTTATATGCATTGGTATCCCTCAAAATAGATCCATAATTACACGAAGGGCATCAAGTCCTTGACCTTCATCCGGAACAGCTTTTTAAACAGGTCTGATAACAGCTTAACAGCTTTTCGAACAGGTCTGATAACAGCTTAACAGCTTTTAAACAGGTTAAATAACAGCTTAACAGCTTTTCGAACAGGTCTGATAACAGCTTAACAGCTTTTAAACAGGTTAAATAACAGCTTAACAGCTTTTCAAACAGCTCTGATAACAGCTTAACAGCTTTTAAACAGGTCTGATAACAGCTAAACAGCTTTTCGAACAGGTCTGATAACAGCTTAACAGGTTTTCGAACAGGTCTGATAACAGCTTAACAGCTTTTCGAACAGGTCTGATAACAGCTTAACAGCTTTTAAACAGGTCTGATAACAGCTTAACAGCTTTTCGAACAGGTCTGATAACAGCTTAACAGCTTTTCGAACAGGTCTGATAACAGCTTAACAGCTTTTCGAACAGGTCTGATAACAGCTTAACAGCTTTTAAACAGGTTAAATAACAGCTTAACAGCTTTTCAAACAGCTCTGATAACAGCTTAACAGCTTTTTAATAGGCCAGATAACAAACTGGTCTGATCGACAGACGGAATCCTCATCATCAGCCAAATCGGAGTTCTCTGTGATGTGCTTGTTTATACACTTTAATACACTTCCGGATGAAGGTCAAGGGTCAGACGCCCTTCCGGTTTCAAAGGTGGTGCCGGGGTCAAGGTCGAGCCCACGTGTAAATGTTTTTTTCTCAAGCCGTCCTAACATTTTGGGTAAAACGCTCAACCGCCCGATTAGGAGCTCGCTGTAGTGGGCAAATATTATTCGGGAGCTCTGGACTTAGTAGGGAAATTGAATAAAAAGAATACCATATATAAAATATCATTATTGATTTATTATTAATTGAAAAATATTAACATTTAATTCGTAGTGTATCATTCAATTGCTTTAATCGGTTTCCTTATAACTGTAATAACACTTTCTTTATTTTACAATAATGTATATCTTATACTATAATACATACAATTAAAACAAACTATTTCATTAAATGGTATTTTAGCTATAATACAATTTTTGTTTACAATACATATCTTAGACTAGCCTTAGATTATATGCTTTCTGCGTCTGCTCCTTGCTGTTCTGTTTGAATAGAGTAATGTCCCCATGGTAGAGTATCCGTTGTCCCACTCATAATATACCGCTTGTTATCATATGGACTCAATGCAATCTTCTTTTGGTTGATCGTGTAGACATTATGGTTATGTGATCGTATGGAGCTCTGATTAGCAGTTAATACTCGCTTGTTATTCAAACATTCGACGTAGTCTTCGAAATTGATATGCCTCTGGACTACATTAGTCTTTACTCCTTTTGCTTTCTTTACAGTTTTACCATCGTTTATACGCAGACTGTACATTTTCGAGCGCAAGCCTACAAATTCGCTCATGATTTTCCCATTAAGCTCATCCTTCATTAGACCAGGAATCTTTTTATTCATGAGCGGTAAATCGAACTGGTTATCTTCTGGGTAATCACTTGTATCAAATTTGTTTATATTTTCAGCCATGAACTCATATGCATTTTTCTCTTCAAGTTCATATATTAGAGAATCTGTATCTGTATACATGACTTTACATTTATCTCCAAATTGACGCTGCATAAAACTGTAATGGAAATCGTAGAGGCATATCTTTGAAATTTCCATAATTGCCATTCCAATATAGAGAGGCTTATTGAATAAGATTTTGAGTCGCCTTAATTCCACAGCAACTAAATTCTCATCAAATATCGTTGCACTGTGGAAGTTGGGTGCCGCAATCCGAGCTTTTGCACCATAGCGACCTTCCCACTTGACGCAAAGCTTGATATCGCTATACTTGCGCACATTTTCCATGGTCTTACCAAAAGCTGCATTATTCATCTTTTTATAGCTGTCCTTCTCATGATTGCTTGTAGCCTGCATCCGTTTGGTAGTATTTAAGTCAATATATGGTTTAAGCCAAGCTGATTGGTCGAATTGAAGAACCCGGTGCACTTTTTTCAAGATGAGTCCATGTGATAAGCATTGCTTCAAATTTCGGTAGTGTATAATATATTTAGTTTTTGGATGTAATGTTGTCAAAAGCTTTTCTAATTTTGCTCCAGGTGGTGCTGCATGCTCAGAACAAAACGGTAAGTCCTTATGCTTATCATGTAGATGTTGAGGATAATCCAAGTCGACTTCGAATATGTATACAGTTGGAGAATCATCAGGAATTTCGGAAACGACAATATTGGGAACATCAACCCATTTGAATCCTCCGGTTGGTAAATGCTGTGACATGGCCCATCCATAAAGGTTATTCACATCATAATACATCAAATATTTCTCTTTCTCCTCAGGCTTAAAATCATCCATATATTTATTATTGGCTTTACTATATCTGTTCGAACATTGACTTATACCACCTCGAATGCCTCTCTCTATGAATAGCAGTATATCCACGTCGGTTATCAGCTCTAATTTGACATTAGTGTATTTTAGCATAGCATCCCATGTTAAGCCTGGCATGGTGTAATAATGTGCTGGATCTAAATTGTATGTCTTCATGCACACTTCTCGAAAGTTCTCAAACACATCAGCCAATAGGAGAACATCAGTTTTAAGGTATAGATCTGAATATTCACCAAGTGTTTGTATTTCAAATTTTTGCCAGACCTTTTCAGCATGATTGTAGTCCTCAGAAGATATAGCACTGTCAGTCAGTTTATTGTAGAACGCTTCCTGTGTTGGCAAGTTTCGGAAATCCAATTTATCCCAGTCATCAATAAAATCATATGGGAAGACACCCTTGCGTGTAAGAAGTTTGATAGTGTCATCATCCAATCCCTGCCATACCGATCTTGTAGTGTTTAATTTATCCATCGCCAACAATGATGATAGCTTATCTAAAGATTCTGACATAAAACGGAAGGAATCGATGAATCTGAATTTTATGTGGCTGCCGTCCATGTGCTTGGTGAACGAAATATATCTTTCCTTGTTTATTGGCAAGAGATCAACATTTCCTGGGAAAGATGTAGCTATATCCTTAATAATGAAGTGAGCATCATATCCGGATAAATTGTGAAAAATGACTGGAACTATGGAGCAATCTTGATACATCAGATTGCACGCATTGTGGGCTGGCCCTCGGTATTTTCCTGTTAAATGGCAATGGTCCCGGACTCGTTCCTCATCGGCTGCAAACGTTTTTTCACATATATGACACCAAGTATTTTCCATATGTGATCGCCGTTCCTCTTTAGTCAGTGGTTGCATTGGCCTGATGTTCAGCTTCTCCTGTACAGCTATGGATGCAATTTTTTGCAATTCTAATGCAAACCATTGTTGACAGTCCTTGCCTCGATATGCTCTGTAATATGAGAGCTTAGCATCATGTTTGCAGTGGAAATAGAATCCTATGCTGTGAACTTCATGTTCCTGGATTCGCTGTGTATTTTGATCGTTTCCCTGAATCGGCTTCAATATTGATTCAAGATCAGCATACACACAAAACGGGACTGGATTCTTATGGTTATAATTCTTATATTCCAACCATTTCTTTTCCTCTGAGGGAAACATAATTCTGCAGTCGTTTTGCTTCTCGCATTCGGGAGTGTGTGATGCTAATTTTTCTTCAGAGTAAAAGTAGAGCAAACATCTGTCACAAATATGCCTTCTACCATTACGCTTCGAAGTTTGTTTCGATATGAGGCGCGAAAGATCTTTAATCCAGCAGAAATGATATCTGCTGTCGTCATCATCATCATCCATATGATCATCAGTCTGGTCATAGTCATCTTGTAGCATTAAGAGATTTACATGTCGCTCCATTCTGTGTTTCGTAAGTCTGACTGGAACTGTGGTGAGGAAATGCTCTTTCTCCAGGATGAATACGTTTATTGATAAATCGTTCTGCTCTTCAAATCGTTTAATTTGCTTAAGTATCATGGGAAATGTTATTCCAGTTAAATTTAGTACTGTAGAGTAATGAGGGTATGATGAGGTCCTATCGGAGTGGGCAGTTGCAGGATATAGCGCTGATGTTACGGCCCACGCGAAGCATGCTTCATCATTGTTCTTCACATTAATGCAAGCTTTCTTTAAAGCAATCTCTTTTGGTAGAGGTATATATGAAGATCCTCGGAGCTGTTCAAACTTGTTAATATGTACTGCTAGATGTATTATAGAGTGCAGTGCCCAGCCACTGTCTTTTTCCTGGAATTCTTCCAGCTGAGTATTTATTGGATCCAAAATGTTTGATTTAAACCACTCCTCTAAATTATCATCTGCACTAATCGGAGCAGTTCTTGCTTGGAAATATTTAATGTCTTTTATGTCTTCATTGTCAGCACTTTGTTTAATAAATTCGCCGCATAACGTCGTAGAAACTTTAATATTAAAATAATGTTTTAAGGTATTTTTAACACGACGCGTAAATAATTTGGCGGCGTCTTGCATAAATAGCTTCGGATCGATATGTTTTAAATTTACAATAACACCTTGTCGAATTCTGTCTGCGAACGCTGTCTTTATTTCCTCCCACTTTACAAAATCACTTCTTCTTACGCGAGTGATTCCTCCACCTCGACGAGGAGTTCTCAATAGTGCTCTCAATGCTTTAATTTGCTCGAGACAGCTTTCGAAATGTCGTTTCATAGCACTCTTATTGCACTTCCGAAATGCAACTTGAAATTTATGTATGTTTCTGTTGCACTTTTTAACAATATAGTCTTTATTCTCTGAATTTGTTAAACACTTCAACACATCCTTCCGCAAGTTTTTAATTACTGAAAAACTTTTATTTACTAGCGCGGTTGTCATTGTTTTATTTTTTATGTACTATCACGGAGACTCACTAAGACTGATTGATGCTCCCCAAGGGTTTGCTTGGGCTTTTATAGGAACGGTTTGTAAACATGAATGATCCTGCTGCTAAAATTGCACAGGATGAATTCCAAAGAATTTGCTTACAGGCTGAGATGATATCGAATTACACGATATATAAAAAAATCATTCAAATTAATTTGATTACTTTATTCTGCTGGCCGAATTTGCAAATAAGATTGTTTACATACAAGAAAATGTAAAAATTTGTATACATTCCAATGAAACGTTTCGATTGGTAAAATTCTTGGAACAATAAAACTGTTGGCTGCCTACAGGAAGTGTGGTATCAAATTACATGAAAAGAATAAATGTGCTGATATTGCTTAACTTTGTTTACAGCAGGATGTGAAAATTTGTTTACGAATTCCAATGAAACGTGTCGATCAGTAAAATTCTTGGAATTGGGCGGCTTACAGGAAGTGTGGTATCAAATTACATGAAAAGAATAAATGTGCTTAAATTTGTTTACAACAGGATGTGAAAATTTGTTTAGGAATCTTGTGATGATCGATATCTGCAACTTCCGTTCAGCAAAACAACAAAAAACCGAGGTGATGATGTCATGTTGCGAAATTCGTTATCTGCCCAGCTAAGAAAACTTCAAGCATGACAAACCCCTTAGCTAATTTCCAATCAAGGTGCTAATTGACATAACTTGAATTATTAATACGCTAATATCTCGAAAACCAGAGCCCGTAGAGGATTTCTGATGAAAATTTCATTACCCCCCCTCCCTATCTTTATTATCCCCCTCCACATACCCACCATCTAGAATCCATTGACACAATTTTTCAATAATATAAGTCTTGGGGTTTCTTTTTTTGTTGATTTTCACACCAGGCGTTCTCGGTTCGATTCCAACACAAAGCCAATTTTTTATTTCAGCTAAGATAGAGCACGCCAATGTCATGAGCAAGGACTTGTGAGTTGTGACGTAATACCTCAAATTGTATTGCGTGCGTGTGTGTGTGTGTGTGTGTGAAGGTCAATGACATCAGGGTCAGGGTCAAAGGTCAAGGGTCAAAGGTCAAAGGTCAAAGGTCAAGGGTCAAAGGTCAAGGGTCAAAGGTCAATGACCTCTGGGTCGGTGACGTCACATCTGTCTGGTCAAACTGACCCTATACTTACTAGGGTGCACTCAAGACCAAATGACACATCCCGGTAGTACCGGTTAATCCTTCACCTCTGGTATAGAACTCTAGCCATATATAGCAACTTTAAAGAATATTCATACAACACCTCCATGGTCTCATGGTAGAGCGCATCGGATTTTATAAAACCACGTTCTCGGTTCGATTCCAGCAAAGTCCAACATTATTTTATTTAAAAAATCAGCTATGAGAGAGCTTAATCAGCTGAGGGGATCAGCCAACCAGATGACGTCATACTCTGGTCAGTCAGACATTAGGAAAGGAATTCGCCAGGCAGGCCCTGTGATGTTGTAGACCTGTGCGAAGAGGCGATATCAAACTACCACCTGGCCCCTGGTGTGTGTGTGTGTGTGTGTGTAAATATCGCTCAATTTGTTTACTTTACCGGTTGCGATTTTGTTTACATTATTCAGGATTTGATTATCGGACATATCCAAGTCAACATACCTACATGGGTTGTTGTTGTTGGCATAAGTATCCTCCTAAAAGAAAACTTCAAGATAATGTCAAAATTGCAGTACAAAAGCCCCCTTACTCCCTCTCCTCCCCCTCTCAGTGATCCAGAAGGAATTCCCCAGGCAGGCCCTGTGACGTAGACCACTAGACGGATTCCCCCAGTGGCCCAGAACCCCGGTCCAGAACCACCAAAATAGTTGGAATTTTCCGGACACTTTTTGTATGGAAAAAGTGGTCCAGAACTCCCATAGCTCTACTACTGATCAAAATCATCAATTGTGCAAGCATTTCAGCAAATTGATCTACAATATAGATGTATTGCTTTAGAATTTAATAAAAAAGGGATTGACGCACTGTCCAGAAAAAAAATTGCATATCAAAATAAAGAAAGCATATTACATGACCTTTATAATGTTATTCAAAATGGCACTATTAATATTGAACAATTTTTGGAAAAAGCTGCCGGATCAATGACACATCAAAATTATTATAAAAATGTTCAAGAGGCAACTTCAAGATTAATGGACATTAGTGAACAAAATGAACCAGGCCAAGACACCGACGATTTAATTGAAACAGTTTTTCTTGGAGAGAATTCTAATAAGCGGACTCGAGCTCTTAGCTCTAAGTATTTTGGCAAAGAATGGGTCAAATCATGGTGAAAATTAAATAAAAATAAAAAATTTATATACAAAAAATGCAATATATAATCTCACCTATAGACTTCTGTCAGCAATCGTATGATCTACAGATAATTTTGTCCATGTCATTTAAACTAATTATATTAATCTCTCTGTTTTAGATTATGCATTATGCCGTTCATACATATATTTAATTATAGCTACTCTAATTTACAAATAAAGTTTATTTTCAAAACAAAACGATACATAACTTAACTAAATTCAAAGTTAATCACTCACATAAGCATTGCTTGTACGTAAGAATTGTGACAGAAAAAAATATATTTTAATAACTCTACATTATAAAAATATAAGTGAAAAAGACAGAAAATAACTCGATTTGATACTAGTGATTTTCTTTTTTTAATTCTTAATTTTGCACTAAAAAAACTGAAAAAATACTCCTTTAATTTTAATTTTTAATTTAATGAATGCAGAATAATCTTAAGATCATTTGGAAGTCTACTGTACAAATTTGGTCTAATGTAGTTAACGCGTGTGTGCATTAAATTTTTGTCAATTTTTTTCTTTCTTAGAGCTTGCCTCCGGGTATTGTGACTTGACTGATGAAGAGGAAATCTTGTTACATTTTAATAAAAAATTTAAGACTAGCAAAGGTATAAATTTGACGCATTGTCATTACTTTAAACTCTTTAAACGCCTGTGTAGTGGAGTAGAATTTAGATTTTTTTATATACATCTGAACTATCTTCCCTTGTAGGTTTGCTTATCAGGGGCATAAGACTTGCTGCATAAGTGGCACTCCACTTCATGCTATTTTTTCATATTGAATGATTGACTGCGTTAAGGTAAAATACACGATTAGCATAAATTATATATCTATAAATCCATGATAGTCAGTATCTTATACAGTGCAGACATATATAGCATATGCCTATCCTATTTAAAATTTTCGTCCATTATGGCACCAAGGCATCACCACGGCATTTAACTACATATGTACTGACTTGAGCATATATATTTTATGAGAACTATTTTTTCGCAGTTCGATCTTAATTCTAGGTGGAGACTTTTTGGCTCCAAATATTACAAAACTAATTTTCTTTTATTGAGATAATTTATTTAGACTTAGCCAACGTTGAATAATACCCAGGAATTCATGAGCCGAGGAAGTTACTGACTGAGTCCCATTTTGTAGTGTGTTCTGTGTTCTGCATGTTGAGCTAGTATTCCGTTCTTCAAAAATTTATAGCAATTACCTGACAGTCATTAAAAGTAGTTCCCGATTTAGATTTTATTCCTTATACAGTTTTACCAAACTTTTTCTTATACGTTATATTTTTTTCCTATAACTTCTTTGGATCATGTCTGGAATTCTGAATCTAATTTATTTAATTTGATATATAAAAACCTAAAGCTATCTTATCAACTAAAAAGGCAACAATGTGTCTCATTTTTGCCTAGTTTGAGCTTTATTTTATTTTTATTATTATTAATTAATTATTTTTGTCTATTAAGTACATATAAATACTTTACAATAAAGCTCTAATCTAATATTAAATTCAATGTGCTCACTCATGCTCTTCTGTTAATTTACTAAACTATATTTAATCGAGAACTTGTAAATCTGTCAAAACATGACGTAGTTCTAAGCTGAGGTTATTAATAAAATATTTCTGAATTTGAATTTGAATATATCTATAAATGCACATGTACAGGCTGTTCGGTAAATTAGTAGATTGGAGTATGCCAATGGATTGCTTAGAGATTCTTCCCTCTGAAAATCACGTTTGAAAATTTTTCAATTTTCAAATGGAGTGCAGTCATTTCAATGTTCAGATATCCTTTCAGGTATATCGCAGGATCAAACTAGAGCCCATTGAGGACATTTCATTCTTTTTAACAATAACCAACATCGAGGAAATTGAGTTCTTGAAATTCTTATCCCTATATATGTATATGCAATGTTTTAATTGTAAATTACTTTTACATCAAACTCGGGAAACAAATATCTTCTCTATTGGAATGGGATATATTCAAAGGTTAAGAAAGAAGGTTTGCACTTAATTATAATTGATATATAGAGGCTATATCTCTCAAGCGGCCAAATATTGCATCTATAAGATTCGTACCCTGTTAAAAGTAGAAGGCTATTACTCAAACTACCCAAACTAATACCTGTAATACTCATAGCCTATTTATAGTAAAAGGCTATCACTCGAATTTTCAAAAATTGCACCTGTAACATCCGCACCCTATTTAAAGTAGAAGACTATTACTCGAACTGCCAAATATTGCATGTATAAGATTCGCACCCTGTTTAAAGTAAAAGGCTATCACTCGAATTTTGAAAAATTGTACCTGTAACATTCACGTCCTGTTTAAAGGAGAAGGCTATTACTCGAACTGGCAAAAATTGCACGTGTACGATTCGCACCCTGTTTAAATTAAAAGGCTTTCGCTCGAATTTTCAAAAATTGCACCTGTAACATTCCACACCCTATTTGTAGTAGAAGGCTATCACTCTAACTGGCAAAAATTGTACCTGTAACATTCGCACCCTATTTAAAGTAGAAGGCTATTACTCGAACAGCCAAATATTGCATGTATAAGATTCGCACCCTGTTTAAATTAAAAGGCTTTCGCTCGAATTTTCAAAAATTGCACCTGAAACATTCGCACCCTATTTGTAGTAGAAGGCTATCACTCTAACTGGCAAAAATTGTACCTGTAACATTCGCACCCTATTTAAAGTAGAAGGCTATTACTCGAACAGCCAAATATTGCATGTATAAGATTCGCACCCTGTTTAAAGTAGAAGGCTATTACTCGAACTTCCAAAAATTGCACTTGTAAAAGTCGCACCTTATTTAAAATAGAATGCTATCACTCAAACTTCAAAAAATTGTACGAGCAATATTCGCACCCTGTTTAAAGTAGAAATCTATTACTCGAACTGCCAAAAATGGCATGTATAAGATTCGCACCCTGTTTAAATTAAAATACTTTCTCTCGAATTTTCAAAAATTGCACCTGTAACATTCGCCCCCTATTTAAAGTAGAAGGCTATTACTCGAACAGCCAAATATTGCATGTATAAGATTCGCACCCTGTTTAAAGTAGAAAGCTATTACTCGAACTTCCAAAAACTGCACCTGTAAAAGTTGCACCCTATTTAAAATAGAATGCTATCACTCAAACTTCAAAAAATTGTACCAGCAATATTCGCACCCTGTTTAAAGTAGAAGGCTATTACTTGAACTGCCAAAAATTACATGTATAAGATTCGCACCCTGATTAAAGTAGAAGGCTATTACTCGAATTTTCAAAAATTGCACCTGTAACATTCGCACCCTATTTATAGTAGAATGCTATCACTCGAACTGGCAAAAATCTTACCTGTAACATTCACGCCCTGTTTAAAGCAGAAGGCTATTACTTCAACTGCCAAAAATTGCATGTATAAGATTCGCACCCTGTTTAAAGTAAAAGGCTATTACTCGAACTGCCAAAAATTGCATGTTTAAGATTCGCACCCTGTTTAAAGTAGAAGGCTTTCATTCGAACTACCGAGAATTGCACCTGTAAAATGCGCTGCCTATTTCAAATAGAAGGCTATCACCGAACTACCAAAAATTTTACCTGCAATATTCGCACCCTGTTGAAAGTAAATTGCTTTCACTCAAACTTCCATAAACTACTTGTATAAGACTCGCACCCTGTTAAAAGAAGCCCGCTTTCACTCGAGCTTCCAAAAATTGCATCTGTGACATTCGTACCCTGTTTAATTTGTAATGCTCTTATTTGTTCTTTTAATAATTGCACCTGTGATATTCGCACCCTGTTTTAAATGCAAAGCCATAACTCACACCATAATAATTGCTCTTGTAAAATTCGCACACAGGTTAATCTTCTCGATTATAAGTTGAACTGCTTGAAGTGAAGGTATAGTTGCTTACAAGATAACATTCTGCTTATGTGAGCATTCTTTAAGGTATCGAATTCCCATCGGATCTCTGAAATCATATTTTGTAATATTCCTTTACGCTATGTTATAAATTTAATAAATTTGTGATTTCTGTAAAAAAATTTACATCGGTGCGAATTTCCCCCTATAGGGGGGAAATTCGCACGATCAGTTTTTCGACGTTTTTATACTATACGTTCTTTTTCAGTTAAAAAAAATGACGGTGCGAATTTCCCCCCTATAGGGTGAAATTCGCTCGGGTGCGAATTTCCCCGACACGGCCCTGATGCTATTTGTCACTTTAAGTGACAACTATAATAAGGCTTCGAAGAAAAATGTCACGTCACACCGTTCGACAACGACAATACGAAAAGTGAAGTGAAGTGAGAGTGACTGCGAAGCTTGTCACTTTGGTGAGTCGACAACTGTAATAAGGGTGATGGCTTGCTAAAACTTTGTGATATATCTCCCAGCTTTGTGTCGCCAACTAAGGTCAACGCATTTGAAAGCCTCTCCAATAGCAAGAACAAATTATTACGTTTTGCTCTTAAGCTGAGAGGGGAAAATCAACTCTGCGCTGCCTTTACTAGACTTGGAGAAGTTTATGTTCGGATAAGAGTCGATGATCCACCAATTAAGGTCATGTCACAAGATCATCTGGAATGAGTCGTAACGGATGCGAAACATGCAGAAGCGAATGAGTAGTTACTTTTTTGATTATTTGTTTTTCTTTTGTTTCTTTTGAGGAAATTATGATCTCGTGTATTATTGTTATTGTTATATTTTACGTCTCATGCTATTTTTACTTGTTGTACTTGCTCATTTGTAACTTATTCACTTTCATTAATTATGTTTTTTTTTTTATATAGTGTATCAGATAAGACTTTTTTGTTCTATAAGGTTAGCCTGCTTCGTGCTAGTTCATGCTGCGTGTGGGTCATTTTTTTGTCGGAAACGATTGATTCATTTTGTTATATGTATTGCGCGTCTGTTAGTGCCGCCTGGGGGCCTATTTTCTTGTTTTATTAATGAGTCATAACACATATCCTCTGAACAATGTAGGATCTATGTTGAATGTGTTTTGTAACAGATTTCAGGGTTTAAATATTTGTCACTTCAATTCACGCAGCTTGCGGGCTAAAATTGATGAATTGCGGAACACCTTAAAGTGTCCCAAGCTTCATGCTATCCTTGTAAGCGAGACTTGGCTCCAGGATGATATCCCATCCTCTCATGTTTCACTCTCAAACTATAAAATATTTCGGAATGATCACTGTGGTAGAATTGGCGGTGGCGTGGCTATATATGTGCGACAGGATCTTGAGGCCAAGATAGTTTGCAAATCTAGTGGTAGCTTGATTGAGTTTCTATGTGTTGAGGTCAATACAGGGTCTGATATATGCACTTTGGGAGTAGTCTACGCTCCTCCAGGTCAATTCAATCGCAATAATTCCTCCGAGTTTCTTATGTCTATCTCATCTATTAGCCAGCGCTGTTCTAACCTGATAGTAGGAGGTGACTTCAATGTCAACATCCTCAAGAACTGCATTAATACTGACCTTT
The DNA here is from genome assembly GCA_963924295.1 of Dioctria rufipes. Taxonomy (NCBI): domain Eukaryota; kingdom Metazoa; phylum Arthropoda; class Insecta; order Diptera; family Asilidae; genus Dioctria; species Dioctria rufipes. Next base: position 101,251,780 of record OZ002741.1, on the reverse strand, counting down.
TCTTATGCGATATGCTAACAGCGCACTTAAACCTAGTTAATACTTACCCGACTTATCATAACTGCATTAATCCATCCCTTCTAGATTTATTTTTTGTTTCTGACCCCTCTCTAGTGCTCTTTTTTAATCAACTTTGTCTTAGTTCCCTAGATCATGATATTATTTTCCTTTCTTGTGATGTAAGAGTCAATAGCAATCCAAGCCTGTCTTTTTATCGTTACCGAGATTTCAACAACCTTGACTTGGAATCCCTTCTCGCCGAATGCGGGTCCTATAACTGGAACGATATTTACATCCAATCGAATATTGATGATCAGGTTCTCCTTCTCAATCGTTCCATTCAGTACCTTTATGATAAGTATGTACCGCTGCGCACTAGGGCAATACAAAGCGGCTTCTGCCCCTGGTTCAGCGCCGAAATAAAATCCTTGATTGCTGAGCGGGAATTTCTTTTTTCCAGGTATCGTAGACTAACGACTCCTGAAAGTCGGAAGTTTTACACGCTCTTAAGGAATAAAGTCAATGTAAAAATTCGCGAGGCTAAACGTACGTACTTTAAGCGTAAGTTTGATATAAGTGTTCAGTCGAAAATGTTATGGCGTAACATGCGTGATGCTGGCGTATATGGAGGCAGAATGGCTAAGTGCAACCTGAGCACTCAGGAACTTAACGAATTCTTCATAGTTGGTCATCAATCTCAAAACTTTGATCAGTTGTTCTTGACAGGCTTAGATTCTTCGTCCAGCTCTTGTGGTTCTAGTTTCCGGGGGTGGATAGAACTGAAGCCTTGAATGCGATTTTCGCTATTAAATCCAATGCAGTCGGCCCTGATAATATGTCTCCCCGTTTTGTGAAGCTAATTGCGCCGCTCATTATTGGCCCACTTTTACATATTTTCAATACATGTATTACGAAGTCGGTGTTCCCAAAAACATGGAAATCAGCTCACGTACTTCCTATTCCAAAGAAGGCTGCGGCTACAGCTCTTGCTGATTATAGGCCCATCAGCATCCTCTGCTTCCTGTCGAAGGCTCTGGAGAAGCTTCTGTACTGGCAGGTACAACAGTGCTCTCGTTAAAGTCACCACAGACATACGCGCTGCACTTGATAAAAGAGAGATTTGCATTCTGGCGCTTTTAGACTTCTCCAAAGCTTTTGACAGTGTTTGCCATGTAAGCCTGCTAGAAAAATTATTTAATAAATTCCATTTTTCGTGTCGATTTGTTCACTTAATCAAGGAGTTCTTAATCGGGCGATCACAAAAGGTTACTCTTGGGGACTGTAATCACTCAAATTTCCTTCCTCTGTCTTCTGGAGTACCACAAGGCTCCATTCTTGGTCCTCTACTCTTCAGTCTATATATTAACGATCTGTCGGATATAATTCAAGATGTCAACATCCACATTTATGCTGATGATGTTCAAGTTTATTTCAGTCGCCCACCTGGTCTTCTCGAAGACTGTGCGGCTCGGATGAACGACGATATACATAATATATACACCTGGTCGATTTACAATAAACTTGAACTTAATCTAGGCAAGTCACAGTGTATCGCCTTTTCCATCGGCACTCTTGACTATTCATCCCTTCCTCCTATTCTTTTGAATGGATCTTCAATCCCTTATGTGGATAAAGTCCGTAACCTTGGGGTTACCCTTAACTCCAATATGAAGTGCTGTGATCTCGTCAACTCTAACCTATCTAAGATCTACACCACCCTCCGTCGCCTATGGTTGTCCACTAAAATACTCACCCCTAAAACGCGCTGTCATCTTGTCAAGTCCTTAATATTACAGCATTTCACACACGGTTTACTGGTTTTCCCGAAGCTAGATTCGCACTGCTCCAGAAAATTACATGTTGCATTTAACGATTGTGTAAGGTTTGTTTTCGGCTTACGAAGATTCGATCATGTTTCTCACCTGAATTTTGCACTATTGAAGTATATCTAAAGCGTAGAGCATTATTTTTCCTTTTCAACTTATTGCACAACTCTCAGCCCGCTTACTTGAGGACAATGTTTCAACCTTTGAACTCTGCCAGAGGCTATAAACTGCAAATACCTCGTTTTCAGACCTCTGTACTTGATGGATCCTATATTGTTCAAATCACTCGAATGTGAAATTCATTACCACACAATATCCAGAAGGCTAACTCGATCGGCACTTTCAGGCGTCTTCTTGTAAATTTTTTGACGTAGTAGTTTTGCTGTTGTGACCCTCACGCGCAGATTATATCTTTGTTATCGAAGTTATTTTATCTTTTTTTATCTTATTTTATTCTCATTTGCTATAGTTGTTTTCGTAATTAGTTTTTGTATCTCAATCTTACTTATTTATCCATAATTTATTTGTTATTATTGTTTATATATATATATATTTTTTCTCTTTTCCCCCATCTATTATCATTGTTGTAGTGTTAACATTGTTAATTGAATGGATTATGTATATATCTATCTTCAATTTCAACTTGGAGAGTCTTCCTAGCTGCTCTCTTCCCCTGTGACTACCTGTATATATATATATATATATATTTTAATATATAGTATATATAGGCGCACAGGCCCAACGGAGCTCAGCTAAATTAAAAAAAAAAAAAATCTTTCTTTTTTGTTTTTTTTTTCTTCACTATCTATATGAGTGTGGCCCTACAATTCCCTGCCGACTAGCACTAAAGCACCTCAGAACTGAGAATTCACTTGTTCAATCTTTACGATTCACAATCCTAAGTCTCGTGCAAAAAAATGTTAGGAAGAATTATTGATCCGCGAGTCTATATATATCTCTATATATATGTGTGGCTAATTGTAATTTAGGTATTCGTGGGTTTAGTCCCGTCATTTACAAGCTAAGTATATATATATGATAATATAATTAAAGTTATCAAAATTTAAGTTTGGTTTTCAACAATTAGATTACGTACTCACCGGTGATCCTCAAATGCGCACTTGATGATGCCGGCGATCTGCTGCTGAACAAATTAGGATTAAATATTCTTAAATTAACACATTTTTGCTGTCTTCGAACTTGTCCCGTGGGTTTCCTGTCTTATAATACTAGGGTTTTTTTTCTTCTAATAACTATGTCTTCCTCTCTTGAGAGTCTTAATTCTTGCCGTGTCGAGACGAGGCTGAGGTACGTGAGTCTCCGCTCCCGCTCATACCCACTCGGGCTCTGAAGGAATTCCGAGTTGCGGCCCTGAGATGTCAGCGGCCTGGTGGCTGATTGTACCGTCGGAGGTGCGCCTTACAATGTCTGCGCGCCACCCCCGACTTCTGAGCTACAATAATACCTTTAAATTTCTTGGATGACAACTTCGCACTTAATGCTTACCTTATTGGCCCCTAACTACTGCTTCTACCTTTACTCCGAAGTGTTACTGATTCCCCCCTTACAATTTGGGGTTTCAACCTGCACTTCCTCTACAGAATCTTCTCGGGTCTAATTATATTGGGCTTTTCTCCCTTTTGGTTTCCTCGTATTGGTGTCTATTCCGGGGGGGTTCTACTCGGTCCGTTCGGCTAGCAACTTTATTGCTATTTCGTCCCCCTTTTTTTTAATTTGGATTCTACGTTAATTACACTTTTCTCTTTGACTTGGGCCTACTAATCACTAAATTTAACCCTTTTTGCGGGAACAGCTCCACAAGTCTGGTTTACGAGCAACTTAACTTGTTCTTGCATTCTAGATTCTTTAATTCTAGTTGGCTTAAAATCGACTGCACGTTTCAGAGTTCACTTAAGGAAAAGGAGACCGAGTACGTCGTACCGCTATTCAGGTCCCGTTAAGCCGACACCAACGAGGTAAGAACTAAAGGAGATGCAAATGAGAAAATATCGCGTACCCAATTCTAACACAATGACACTGATATTGTTTGTACATAAGCGCCGTAAAATTTGTACACCTGTACATAATTGTACAACCTATGCGCAATTTTAATCGCTTTTATTTTCATATACTCAAAAGTCTTTACTGAACTTGCAAACGTGAACGTAAAAAAGCTAATAATTTTGAAGAAAAGTTCAGTGGTAAAAAGTTTGTGAGTAATATTTGCTTCGTGGCCCCTACGGTTATTTCACGGGTTTTCCTGCGTCAATGCACCAAGCCCAAAACCAACCAAACCTAAGTATGGATTTGACAGCGAAGACCAAAAATGGCGGAGTGAAACATACACAAATGCAAGGCAATTTTGGGTACGCTCATGTACACGGATCGTACATATGATTACATCTCCTTTAGTTATTACCTCGTTGGCCGACACAGAGCCGCGCGTCACGCGTGGCAACATTTTACGCCGTGGTTCTAGCTGTTGTCAATTTTCTATGTTCACGTTGACGTTCGAATTCGGGTGCGTTCTGTAAGTTAGAAAATGAGGTTACGTTCACAGGCTGGTTACTTTTATACTTGTATGCCTGGAGCCGCCCGTTACAAATGCTGGTCTTGATTGTTCACCATAATAATGTGCAATGTTTTGTCTGTCTACAATTTCTCTCTGTGTTTTTCTATTAAATGAATTCTTAAACATGGTTATTTTGCTACATTTGATGTATTTTATACTAAAGTAAATTAATAGGATCGTAGTTATAAGAGCGATAGTGAAAACTCCTCCCTGAACTCTCTCTGGTATTTGTCTTAATATATCCTTTAAGAGGTTCTCTTGATTCTGTAAATCTATACTTAAATCGTACACATCTTATAAAGTTGTCTTAATTCCTGATAAAAGCTTATTTTTTAATTTAATATTTTTCAACCTTATATTAATACATTCTTCTAGTTTAAAATCAAGCTGTAACTGATATTATTAGTAGTTATTTCCGTTTCGACTGTTATAAATTTACAATTGGCCTGAGAATAAAATAACAGTGATCGTATATCTTGTCGGGTTTGCGTTAGTTTGAATGGTTTTTGATAGCTGAGAAACAGTATAATGTAGAGGCGAATGATGCTTCCAATGAGATACTCGGCAAGAACCATACTTGCACGCATCGTTCATATACACTCATTGTTGAAAATGTTGAGCATTTAAAAACTAAGTGATTTGATTTGCAGACAAGTTGACAAGGGTGATGTTGTTAACAGAATGCGACGATTTTTCTCATGTTGTTTTTCTCATGGCGGGAACTTAAAATATCCATGTACTTTCCTGTAGTCTGAGCTTTGTCCACAGGAGCCTTTTGTTCTATTTCCTTTCGTGTGCTGGTATCTAATTTTGTTGATAAATGATGCGTTAACAAAGTTCCCAATGCTCAGTGGGTACATTAAGCGCAGTGAGTGCTCGAAAGTTCTTCCAAAAGTTGTCTATAAAGGCTTGTAAAGAGGTAACTGAATTTTCTTGCACAGTGGGAAGTTGGTAAATATTTCGCAAATGTTTTTTTTTGGCAAGAGCTTTCCACGCGCTTTCATAATTCTCATTGCTAATAGGTAACGTTTCTATAAAATGATGAGCCTTTCCTCCTGAGAGACAAGCGAGCAGGTAATAATATTTGGAAGAATTAGAAAGAATCGTGTTATTATGTATAAAATCCAAATAGGCACAGCGATATTTAAGCCAGTCTTCTTGTTCACCACTAAAGGAAGGCAATTTAATGTCTGATAATTTAACAGCCACTAACTGCGTTGTACCTGTAGACTGTGTTGAACTTGAATTAAAGGCCAAGTTGTCAGCAATAATTATGTTTCACTTCTGCTTAGATTTTATGAGTTCGAGAATAAGTGATTCTAAAACACCATATTCTTCTTCGAATTGTTCCCTGATGGCGAATTCCAACTGATCTGGATCGAGTTGTTCCAGTTCTGATTGCGTCTTGTCATACTTTTCATATAACGAAGGAAGTCTATTATGAATCGAGTGAAGTTCACATTCAGTGATCACTGCTTTTTTCTTCTCGATTTGATTTTTGAAATATGTGATTCTTCCTTTTATGCCCCTGTGTTAGTTCTTTAAATGTCCAACTAAGATGCTATACTCAAATCAAGTTCTTCAGTCATGATTCGAGAAGATTTGATTAAACAAGATGCACGTCAGCGAACCGTATATGAAATACCGTATTAGATGTGGTCCAATTAGAGGTGTTGGAGAATGAATACTCCAAATGCACCGAAAGAAAACTTAAAAGACTGACTGTCTTGAGTAAATGAACTTACAAAGACGTGATATTATGATGTTCAACGCTATAGCAGAGAGACTAACTTGGCAATCGCAATCACGATTTAATTATCCATTTTCCCGGTATCCGGCTTCGAAAGTACCAAATGTTAAGAATTCAATCAGAAAATAATTGCCGAAAATTATTTATACTATACTTTTATTTCTGCGAGTTGAAAAAAGATAACAATATCAAAAACTGAACTAATATTATTTTTACATTTAACAAGACCAAAAAACAAAGACAAGAAGAAACAAAAAGCTAGTTTCTATTCAGCCTATTATTATTTTAACATAGCCTACTATAGTTTTTATGCAAGTATCAAACACCTACTGTTACCCAAATTAATTAAACTCCTATCTTACGTTTGCGATTAGCCTTACTTTAGTCTTAAGTCATACTTTATTCGATATATTAATATTGCTATATTTAATATTGTCATTCTTTCTGTAATTACTCTAAGTTACCCCATGGTACTTTATTTTATTTTATATTGTTCTATTTTACTTCATTCTCTTTTAAACTCATTTTACTTTACATTATTTTAAGTCTGCTAATGGTAACAACCTCGTTATTATTACTTTTACGGCTTAGATAATTCCTGCTGTAATAAGTCTCTTCGTTGCACCTTTGTTAGCCTTCTAACCATTTGTACTCAATCCACATAATTCAATACCATTTTCTACTCGATGTACCTAACGTTGTATCGTAGCGAATGCTGAGGTTCCTTAATAAATGCTTTTCTATTCTATTCTACTCCCGTCACCACCTGTTGTATGTAACAATAAGTTTGTTATTACGTGAAACAGTGATGAGCGTTTTTATTAAAATAATGTCAGAATGCGTCATTCATTGAGGAAATTTTACACTAAATGATTCTTAAGCGAGAGAAAAAATTATGCAACTGGAAATTCATATTCGAAGAAAGCTAGAAGTCAAAAATTAAGTATATTCCAAATTAATCACTTCTTAAGCCTACATTTTTCTCTTTCTTGCACTTTTTTTTTGTTTTTAAAGTTCTTAGCTATGATATAGCAAAGCAATTGCACTTCATATAATTAACTGTGAATTGAGCCAATCCTATTTCTATTTATATGATTAATATAATTATGTGTGTAAAATTTTTGTGTTAAGTGTATTTAATAGTAAATATTAAAAGTTACCATGATTTTAGGTGCATGCGATTAATTATCACGAGGAACTTTAATATCACTCGAACTCCCGTGGAGTTGAATATTTAATTTTCAAAACATAAAAAGAAGTTTTTTTTTTTTTTAATTTTAATATCTGTATGTGTTGTACTGTCATTGAATAATCTGATACCTGCTTCGTTTGCTTTAATTAAGTTATTGTATATACTATATGAAGTTATTATGGGCATGCAATTTATTCAAGATATTCAACATAATGTATATGTATAGCACTTAGGTACTCACCCGATCCTATCAACCGGAGAGGCGCCTGTTTGGAAGATGATGTGGTGGACAGCTAGCTATATACATATGTAGTAAGTTAATAGGGACTAAAAAAGACCTTTGCCGATTTTGACATGTTAATTAGCTCCGGGCCCCGATAAAAATTCCAAGTTTTCGAGGAGGAGTGCAGCGCTGTCCTCCCTCTTGGATTAAAGGTATAAAACATTAGTTGTTTTCAAAATAATAATTCCTTGGCGGTTGATCCTACGACAAAAATGTATATATATAAATTTGAAGAAGACTAAATTCCGTAATTTTTTTAACACTTTTTTGTAAGACCTACATATGTATATGCAACAGTTCGAAATTTGATTATATTAAACAGTATGTTCAGTAATTTATTGTTTACCGATATTACACCTGTCGATAGCGTGATCCACGTATAAGCTCCAGGCATTTTTATCGTCCGACGATCCGTTATAAATAATCTTATTATAATTATCCTCATAATTACTGCAAGCTTTTTACTTTAAACGCTATTTACGTTGCAATTTACATAGCCACTACCGCTTTTCAAAATTTCTATACATGTCATAAAAAGGCAGCATCTAAATACCTTGAGGATAAGCCAATCTTTAAGCTTATAATTTTATGGCTAGAATGAATTCTATAAAAAACACACATTAAAAGTAATATACACTACATTAAATTAAAAATAGAAATTTATTTTAAAATTTGTTATATTTTATGTCTAACACAATATTAAAATTATACATTTTTATAGAGCATTTAAAAAACAAAACTAAAATTGAAATTTGGAATAAACATAATGTGAGGGGATGGAGCGGGCAATAAATTTTGCCAATAAAATTGGGAGAATCCAATTGTTGTTCAATTGTAAAAAAAATTTAACGCAAACCTGCCGCATTACATACAATTTATTTATTCACTAAATTCTAGTGATTACAACATTCTTGAATATATATTTTTTCTTTATTTTATACATCTGCATTATTTTAACTTCTATTTGACGAAATTTAAACAAGTAAAAAATAATTCAAAAATGTAAATTTATTTAAAAAAAGTATTTATTATGAATTTTCTATATAAATATCTATGCTAAATTTTCTTACTTTCATTGTGAACAGCGCTTCATCTTTCAGAATTTCTAAATAGCTTTAAATAAGTTAATTGTAACGTTACGAACATAAAGAGAATTTTATATACAAAAACTATGCGTCGACAGAGTGCAAATGACAAAGTTCGATAATGTAAAAAATTATAACTAAAATATAGCGCAATCGAAGATATTTTAAATAATAAAAGAAAATGTATCTTGAATTAACTGAATCGTATGATAAAAGTGGAGATCCATTACTTCTTTAAATGACAATCGATAAATGAAGTTTGTCTTACAATTAGTATCCAAGTTCCTAGAACTTGGGTCATTTCGCTTTTGTATATTTTCCTCTATGTTTGTTTGTTGTCAGCACACACGCGCTCACGATACATACTTTACTACATATCACCCAACTGGAGATCTTTTAATAGCTAACGTTTAACTTACTGTTAGTGCTCCATTAGAGCAGCTAAAAATGTAAATATAATAATAAATTAATTAAGCAAGTTTAACGTGTGACTTCGAAAAAATGAGAATAATCGTCATGCTATGCTCAAATATAAAATCACTAAACGTCCGGCAGCTGCAACAACACTATGTACTAAAGTCGTCGATGTTTTAATAGACGTGACGCATTTTGCAGATTTGGGACTAAATGAATATTGCGCGCCTTTACAATACATGATACCTGGCTCTTGGAAAAAACTTTAATGATGAACTAAATAAAAAACAAAACAAAGATTTTATATGCATTTCTATTTAAAATACAAAAGTAATGAAAGCTGTCGCGCGTCGAAAGTAGAACAGTTCTCCTTGCGTGTCATTTGCCCAACTAAATCTAGTCGAAATATGTTAGCTTAGTTTTGTATGACACTGTCAAAATATCTTCAAAGGCTCACAAAATCTAAGCTGCTCAGCACATAACGACAAAGCCTTTACCAGAATTAGTAGGCACAATTTCCCGTGCATCTGAATAGATTAGTGTGCCCGGTGCAATACAGATCAACATTGAATAACACCTATTGCAGACACGCATACAGTGTGCATAATTTTCCGCAATAGAAAAAAATTAGTTTTTCATTCCACCGATCCCAGATAATTGTTCGTATGGCTTGTCCCCTGATCGCGTACCACAGAAACTCAACTAACTCACTTAGGAAAACATCTACGAATTATATGGTACAATTTGTTTTTGCATTTCTCAATTATGATGAATTTTTTGGGTTATACGCCCATTTGGCAGGCTTGGAAGAGCCAAGTAAAATTGTATAAAAACTTTCAAACGCATATTATACAACAGAAAAAATGTGTCTTTACTTCAAGAATACGAGAACATCTAATCGTCAGAGCATAGTATTCTTCGGGTCAAGTCCCGTTTCGCGGAGACCCCGATTGACGAGGCTGATTACGGCCCAACGAAAATTCGATCCCTTTCAGTTATCGTAAAAGTAATATAAATAACGATCTCTTAAAAAAATGTAATTGAAATTTCTTACCAACAAGAAACGCACATTACAAAATTTTTTTCCAACTCTACTAAAACTGTTTGAGATATGTCTTGAACTACACGTGTACACCGAAGGAGTATGATGACAGAAAAAGTAAGAAACTTTTTTTTAACCCATCGAAAGGTGTTAATCAATAAATATTATTAAGACGAACTTAGAAATTAATGGAAATGTTCAGAATTTGCAGAAGCAGTTCAGTGAAGAAATTTTGTGGGATATTGGAAAATTTCAACAAATTCCACTAGGTATCTATTGTGTACACACGCTACTAGCAAAAACTACATCCACTCTACTATCGTTATAAGCTTTTCCTTGTAAATGAGAAACTTTTGAGGAGGTTCATATAGCCAAAATACTCATACACGATCCTTAGCGACTAAAATTTGTCTAAATACACCTGTAGAACGGATATTAAGGAACTCTAATGAATACCCATTGATCCAATTTGTCGCAGATGATGAAGTACCGTTTGGGATCAACTTCTATCCAGCTCTGTACAGTTTGAAAGTTTTGGTTCACTTATTTCCTGAGACAAATTTCAAACGTTAGTCTTCGGAACAAAATTTAGCAAACCATATCTGTACGATATTATAATGTTGGGGTTGGTTCTTTCGTATTATACCAAACTTCAAGTTAGGTCATTCCATAGTAAGTCGATCAAAATTTTTCCAAACCTACCATCACCAATTCGTTCTTCTTTTGCATAAAGTCAAGTAAATATACTCTAGATAAAATCTAAAGGGTATACTAAGATTGTCATTCCGTTTGTAACACCTAAAAAGAATGATCGTAGAGCAAAATGAGTATTAAAATTTACTTTGATTTTTGCATGTCCGTCTGTCCGTTCGTCCTCACGATAGCTCGAGAACGAGTTCACTTAGGGGGCTGAAATGTTGTACATAGGTTTTTTTAAAAAAAAAAAGTAAATTAAGATCGAAAATGGAAACAATCCGGTAACTCCTTCGTAGGGTTGCTATACGAAAATTTCGCTTTTACTAAATTGGGGTCTTAGACCAATTCTAGCTTTTTTAATTGTTATGAGATAGGTTAGAGGTTAGAGGGGCGACCATCGCGCGAACCCCTGCGATCAGCCTCACTTAGACCATTTGTGGTCCATTGTGATAAATTAAGAGATAAAATTCCACAAATATTTTTGCAATGCATGCTGCCTGAATTAAAGGACTTTGAAATCTTTAAAATTTGCCGATATTTATTTGATGAAAAAGTCATTACTTTGGTTCTAATTATCAACCAAGGTAATGTTGTGAAGCTACCCACATTCCTACTAAATGCCACCCAAGTGTAATCCTATACTCCATTTCCTTTCCCACATTATCGCCGACCACCTAAAAATCCTAACATAGCAACTTTAACGATTCAATATCAAATATTCATTCACTTTATTCTTTCTTATCATAACAATTTGGATACCTTGCACTTTTATATCTTGAGACCGAGGCACAAGCGCTAAGAAAATCGCCTCAAAGCTTTAGTCTTCTGTTTTACCTCGAAAGATACGTCCGCGAGCTCCGGTAGTAACTGTTTGATTTTCATAAATAAATATATTTTAAATAAAGTACAGTTTTCCTTTCAATTTACTCGACAACCCAACAGTAATATCCAAATCGGCAAATTTTAAAGAAAAAAAAAATAAGAATAAAAAAATATCTTTTATTCTTGAATATCTCAATTTTTCATTTTTTTTCAATGTTAAAATACCTTCAAAATCCTTTCAAACTATTCATAATAATCACACTACATCTATTTTTTTAAGAAAAAGTTAATTTCGCTTTGGCCAAGGTGCTCAAAGGAGATATAAAATTCCTCTCAAATGAAATTCTCATTTTTCCCGAAAATATCAGAGAATCCAGCATGAGTTTCTCCCACTTAATCTCTTCAGAGAAAAATTAATGTAAACAGAAGCACATGTGTTCAAATATTATAGGATTACAGCAACAATATATGTCCATTACAGCAACAACATGTGACCAAACTGTGTCAATATTTCATGAAAACCGCTATTCACAAAAGCGCCGGAACAATTTATGAGAGTAAAACGTGATTTACGAAAATGAAACATTTGCCATTCTGTTTCGTTGCATTCAATTTTCGCTTTCACATTTTTTATCTTTATTCATAAAAGTTTTAAAGAGAGTTTGATTTTTTTTCTTTCTTTCTTCCTTTTCTTGTCGTGCACATTTTAAATGTAAAACACTCGGAAATCTCGCCTGCTTCTTAACTTACTTTTAAATTAACTATGTCTATAGGGTATACTAAGTTTGTCATTCCGTTTGTAACGCACAGAAATAATAACGATGGAGCAAAATCGATTGGACACCCTCGCATAATAATAAAAGTTATTTTGATTTTTGTATGTCCGTCCGTCCGCCTGTGCTCACGACAACTCGAGAACGCGTTCACTTAGAAAGCTGAAATTTTTTAGACGGACTTTAAAAAAAAAGTAAAATTAAGTTCTAAAATGAAACAAATCGGGCAACACCTTCGTGGGGTTGCCATACAAAAATTTCGTTTTCCACTATATATTTGGACAATGCCTGTGAACGCGTTGACATAGAGAGCTGAAATTTGGTACATTGTGTTACCATATAGAAATTTAGGTTTTTTACATACATATACTGTGAAAACAATTAGTCCTAGACATTTTTATTGTACTAAAAACTTCTTCAGAATACGAAACCCTATAAAATTAGTCATAATCGTTTTTTCTGTCCAACGAACCATTCTAGAAATATGTATATGCGAAAAACCACTTTAAAAATCAAACTTGCATAGATCGGTAACCAAAAGTAGTAATCTGAATTTGTTCTGATAAAATTTGACAACCTGAAGAAAAGTAATTAATGAGCGTGCTCTAGAACCGCCGATGAAGTTTCGCCCTATAGATTTAAACAGATCTAACCCAAAAAAATTTCCGTGAAGGAATGTCACATGAGCGGTTGATTGCCGGAATTAATTTTGGATTGCGCTGTGATGCCTCTCCGTCCCCGAGCGAGGATTTTATTTTCGGATCTCAGATCTCAGCACAAGCAGTGCTGCTCAATGTACTAACCGAGCTTTTTATACAGGCTGTAACGTGGTCTGGACACTGGCTGCTTTCCTCTTCAGACGCGTGCTAGATTCTATTCGGCCCATAGACGTGAGGATTTCAACGCTAATTGGATCAAAGACACGCAGCTGCTATACTACCTCTCGAGTCTCCAGTAACAAGTATTTTACATTTCTTTTAATACTGTAGCCAGTCTTTTTTTATATTACTCAGATAGTTGATTTATTAATGAAAAACAAAAAAAAAACTGATAGAAACTATTAAGACATATATCTAAAAAAGGTCATTAACCAAGCAGAGCATCAAGGGTCGGTTGATGTAGCATAAGAATTTTCGCTATTGTTTTCTCATTATCGCGGCAGTTAATATTATGAATTACAAATATATTTGAGTTGGTTACGAATTATTCATATACGTACGTAGCTATTGTTTTTTTTTTGTTATCGCGGCAGTTAATATTATGATTTACAAATATATTTGAGTTTAGTTACGGATTATTCATATACGTACGTAGCTTGTGTTGCATATATGCACGCATTTCAATAATTAATCCAGCAACTCATTTTTCTAGTACTAAGTATTTGTCATTGTTCTTCACTACTTCACAGTAGCTATAATTATATATCTCTAATTTTTAAGTCTGATTAAATAATGATATACAGGTCACATGACATATATGTATATGTATATATATATATATATATATATTCAATCGGCGATGGACTGCAACTAATGTTTAAACTTTAGGACTAAGCAGCAGTCCGCTAGTCCCTCATTATAGGGTTAGGCAGTTTTCTTTTATATTTCGAGATTTCATGTATTTGTTTTTATTCACGTATTTGGCATTACGATTAGACATTATGTGATATATATATATATACACTCATTCCAGTAATTAGGCATGTACATTGATGTAACCACTGGTAACAGGAAGTGTTATCACTATATACTATCTCGGTATTTGTATTACGTCAATTTTCCTTATGTATTCGAATACCTGGGGTTATTTATTCATTGGTATAGATCGTCGAATGATGTATATATGCACATAATAATCTAACATTAGACAGACGTTATTTTGACAAGTTAGTCAACTGAATTAATTAGTAGGGATCAGCACATTCCCTAGATTTGTATTTATATTTACCTTGGAGTCACATATAGCTGTGTTGCTCGTCTGGATTGAGTTCATTACGATTTTACATGCTCATTTATGACCTTTAAAATTGTATATCTTAGGTTACTAGTTTATTGTACCCATGTTTCAATTAACTTATGGCACAGGCATTGTTCGGCCACGATTCCCGCTAGAGATAATCGATGAATTAAACTGATTATAACGTGGTAATGTTTTGAAATTTTTACTGATTTTCTCCTTTCACTCTCCCGGAGCCCTCTTGGTATGAAGGTCGTCTAGGTCCACTACTTCTCTTCTCTTTCAGGTCTACAAGGGACTCTGAAAATATCTGCCCTTAGGGTCAGTTGGGTGGTTGGGGCATGCAGGAAGGCAGACCATCTGCGCCTTCAATGTGGATGTAGGTAAGTGACGTAAAGGTCCCTTCAGGACCGAATGTGTGCCGGCGTTTTTGGTTTAAAGGCACGAGATTTTTTTGTATATGGCAGGCGGCAGCGGCAGGTTTTTCGTGGAGTCTCCCCACACTCTCCGCCAATAGCCGAGGAGAGCTAGCGTGCCGCCCTGCAGTCAACGCTGTCCGCCGAGTGATCTGTCAGCTCATGCTGGCATTCGGGAAGTCGTCAATCACTCAACATAGTTCCATAACAACTACAATAGTGCATAGCCAAGCTCTTTCCCCCATTCATGCAAAAGACGAAAGTATATGACATTACTTTATTCGGTCTAAAAAACACGAAAAATGTCCAATTTTGTTCGGGTGGGTCCTATCTTCTTATTAGGTTATCTTTGCTAAAAAGTATGGAAAACAGGGAAACTGAGACTGTGTATTTTAAGGCCAAAACACAGTGAGACCGACACAACAAAGTCGTCGTAAATTGGTTGCTGTCAAAGATTCGAATATATGGTAGTCCCATATACTAAACACAATGAGGGCGACGCGATAAGTTGCCAACAAAAAGTTTGGGCTTTTGCAATTTTAAGTAAGCGGCATAAGCTATACTTGAGATTTTTCTTAATTTCTTCCTTGTTGCCATTTCCTTTACAATAAATAAAACAATGACCGCTGTCAAAAACATTTGTCGAGTCACGTTTACTGTGTTTTAAATGCAACATTGTCGTCAACTAAGTTGCCAACATTGTTGTGTCGCTTTCACTGTGTTTTGGTCGTCAAACAGTCCTCTGAAGTGCGCGAACTATTCAGTTACAAATAAAAAAAGTATATACGTGAGTGAAAAATATTTGGAACAATCATTGAGCCATCCCACACGAGTATTCTTGATGCAGTATGCAAACGAGTTTTCTAGGGAAGAGGTAAAAGAAGCGAAGTAATATCTAAACATTTTGGGGAGATATTTCGTTGCTTCTTTTACCTCTTCCCTAGAAAACCATTTCTAATACTGCATCAAGAATACTCCAAATGGGCTATCCCACACGAGTATTCTTGGTGCAGTATGCATACCGATTTTCTAGGGAAGAGGAGAGAAGAAGCAAAGAGATATCTCTACACCTTGGAGAGATATCAGAGATATCTTTGTTTCTTCTAACCTCTTTCCCAGAAAACTTGTTTGCATACTGCATCAGGAATTTTGAAATCTGTTGACAGAACTTTTGCCGTCCTGCAATAATAAATATATATAATTTTCTTTGATCCACACTAAGCATTCGAAAAGATTAATTTTAAATAAAATATGCTCGCGCAAAGTTAGCAAAACAGACGCAGTTCTTAAATAGAATTGGGAGATCCCATCAGGTCAAAGTAACTTGATAACATCTAGCTCCTTGAATATGCCTCGAGTGTAGTGTACAGCTTTTAGCAAAATAGTTCCACGGAGAAGGTATTGCTGGTTTGACGCCAGAAGCTTTTTCTGTCGTAATCGTGAAATCCATACTTTTTTTGGTATTGTGATAGCAAACTATTGAATCGCTCTCAATAATGATTTCAGGAGTCATAAGCTCAAAAGCAATGTCAGCATAATATAAAGGCTGAAACAAAATTGCAACCTTTCGTAAGGTTAAAAAAACATTCCAAGCTACAGACGTCAGTTGAATTTTTAATTTTGGTTCAAACTATATCCAACTAGAAGCTAGATGAAAGTCTGAAGCTACAATATTGTTACGCTACATTTGATTTGCGTTGGCTTAAAACTTAAAAATGACTGAAACGGTACAATTGTGTGTCTGCATAAATTTGGGACGACGCTGTAGTACAAACAACAAATGAAAGGGGGTAAATTTAATACATATTTCCATATGGCATGGACAGTGTACATATCGCTTGAGCCATGGCAAGCCATCGAGATGGACATAAATTTGACATTTGATCACAGTAAAGATGCCGTGAAGGGAAAACTTCGGTGTTTATGTTTAAAGCGACGATTCAGAAATAACGATTTTGTATATTTATTTTACTTTTGACTATAGTTAAAGAAGAAATTTTCTCTCATAATTTTCACTTTCATCTTATATTATTGCACAAATACACAGTTTTACTCGTTTGATGCCATTTCTTCAAATGAAAATCTGCGCCATGAATTGTTCAACCCAATAATATTTGACAGCTCAAGCCAAAAATTATGGTGATGGCGATGGCAACAGATATGGCATGAGTAGTTCTAGGATATGATATACGCTTGGATGAAGTAAAAGCAATAATTTGGGAGAAGTTTGAAAGGAAAAGAAAGCGAATATTAGATTACCGTTGCCGCGTTGAAATCAAATACGGATTTGCATACGATTTTTCTCAGTGAGCCCGTTTAGACCGTGCCATTTAGAACTAGTTTTACGTGAGTCGACTTACGTAGAACTAATATGAAGTGGTGTAAACATGCCGCATTACGGAAAACTATTCTTACTTTAAGTGCGACTGGTCAGAGGGAGGGACAAATTCTTTTATAGACTTTTGACTAATTGAAGAAAGTATTCCGTCCATACTGGATGGTAAAAAATTAGAAATTTGGAAAGATTAATTATTTTCTCATTATTCTCTTGTGCACACCGCATGCACAAAATTAAAATATTATTTCTCATTTTCTCGTAAAGAAGTAGGCAGATCTGACAAATTTGACAACTGTCAAAGCTTTAATACGAGTGGACCACTGACATATATAACATGGACTGCCTGATTTTCTATTTCATATGGGTCAACTTTTTTTGGCAGGGTGTGACAATTATCTTAATTTCAAGTTTTACTTTCGCTTTAATATTTATATTAAAAGTTCAACAAATTACAGTTGCATGCGGAATTAGTTCTATTCTTGGAAGCTTATCCCATGCAACATCAAATATTTTTTAAACTTGATTTTTAAAGAAATAAAGTTAAGCAATTTTTGTCTACCTGCCCCTAAAAGTAGCTATGGGGGACAGAGAAAGGATTACAAATATTGTATTGCCATCTATTTCTATCTATATATTCGTTTAGAAAACCACTGAACTGAAACTGGACTATGGTGTATTTTGTATAGAACTTATTGTTTGTAGTTCCGCGGAATTAAGTAGTTAAACCAAAACGAGACAACTATAGAAAAGTGATCCCATAATAATATCTAAGCATGTAAGCAATTTCAGTAGTATATATATATATATATATATATATATATATATATGTCAGTGGAGTGGATAGCTGCGGTCTAAACGTACTCAATGAAAGAAATAATCAGTGCTATTATAGAATTTCAGAAGTGGGATAAACCTTAACGGGCTTTGTAAAGTGTTTGATAATTTTACAAAGATGTACAATACGATTTGTGTTATTTTTTCGTAAGTCGAGCGACAATTGTTATGGTCGTAGCGTACTGCATGTAGTAGTAGCTACACTGCTACACTGGTTGAAGTAGTGGAAGGAACCTCACGACAGTAACTGGAATTCGAAGAAAAGCAAAAAGTCAGCATACGAATAGGTACACTAGTTCAAACGAGCACCCCAGTTCGGGCACAGTTGATTAATCCAGCGATTAGTACCATAAAATTATCCTATACGAAGGCGAAAGTGCCTGGCAGCTAGAACTACAAATTCTCAATACTCATCAATTACGAAGGGCATTACTTACGACAAGTCAGCGACGAAAGTGTCACCAATCACACAATTGGCATTAGACTGGAGAAATTTTAATCGTTGACGACCATAACCTTCATTTGCAACATTCCCTCAAGAAGATCAAATAGTTTCGTCAGAAGTCTTAATCTGCAATCGAAGCATTATTCCTCCTATTGAGCTTGAAGGCACTGACATTCACACGCGTATGATATCCTCGAGGTGGTGTAGCAGAAGGCTTCCTTGTATGTACGTATGCATAGTGGCAACTTCACAGAAACAAGGCAACTGGATATCAGCAATATTCCGAGCTAAAATAACCTAGACAGATAGGATTTGCTAGGTTGTAGTACCCAGAGTGACGTGATACTAATATTTAGGCAATTTTTAAAAATTAAAAACGGTTAAGAAGGAAAATTTATTGTGCAGGCTGATAGGCTTTACCTATCGTAGGAGAATTGCCGGAATCTGAAAGATCTTACAGTTTAGAGATCTAAGGAAGTTATCAGTGACACCTCAGCTGTGACAGGGGTAAACTAAGCGTTCCTTCTGGTGCCATTTAAATCAAAGTGCAATGAGGTTACTGCCTCCATCTTGTAGGAGTCTCAGACTAAAGGTAGGAATCCTCCGTGTCCTAAGTTTTTGAATAAAATTAAATAATATTGAACTTTACAGCTTTTGCAATGAACTAAGCAACGTTATCAAGGCAATACAACCGCCTCTAGCGAGCTCCTTCGAGGGATTGGAATCTTTCACGTTTCGACGAGCGTACTTTGGCATTGTACGAGAAGTATTAAGAGGTCAACCCTCGATTTTGAATTCATCTTCCTTAATTTTTTGAATTAATTATGGTCCCCCTGAGGAAATTTTCGGTATAAAGCAATCTCAGGGCATGAGAATCGGGCAAGCAGTCGCCTGACTGTGTTTTTGTTTAGAATAGGAATAGAATAAATTTTTGCATTCTTGATGTATATCAGGCCCCATGTTCATAAAGTGGGCGCCACGGTTATGTAAAGAAAAGTAATTCCTAAGTAGAGTCTTGAAATTAGGTGGCCATACATATTGTTATGTGACGTGCTAGTCAGGTGATTTGTATTGTTAACGCTTTGGGCAGGGATATTAGTAATAAAGCATATTTTTATAACGTGGTGATGCGCTAAAGTTTTTGTATTTCTTCTTTCATTCTTCCAGAGCCCTCTTAGTATGAAGGTCGATTAGGTCCGCTACTTCTCACTTTTCAGGTAATCGCAGGGACACTGGAAATTATTTGCCCTCAGTGTCGATTGGGTGGTTGGGGCAATACAACTAAAGGCAAAAAATCTGCGCCTTCACTAAGGTAACGGTAAGTGGTGTAATGGTCCCTTCAGGACCGGGTGTGTGCTTGGTTTTTTGGCTTGTCAAGCACGATTTTTTTGTATATGGCTGGTGGCACAGCGGCAAGTCCCCCTCCCCCCGCAGAATGCCATCTGGTCGCAACTAGGGAAACCATTCTACATCACGCTGACAGGCGAAGAGTTAGCAACAAGCTCGGGAAAAGACCGCAATGCAAAATCCGTTGTTGCATTGTTAGTGAGATAACGGGCGAATTGGCATCTCCGAACCAGAACCAAAATTTTTCTTTTCAAGCCTCAAGCGTCCTCCAAATAACCAGTGCGCAGATCACGCGCAAAGTGAAAATTTAAAGGACGGGAAAGTGATAAATTTCTGGGGAAAGGGAAGGAAAGAAAACACCAAGTGAAGGGAAAAGATTTAACAAGTGAGTAAGTGAAATTCCGGAAAGAAAAAGGAAAATTACAAAGAAATTGTTGTCATAGTAAACCTTAAGGGAGCTAAATTCGACCGTCTCGTTGCGGCAAGTGAAACCCTGAAGGAATCTGCTTGCGGCGATATTGCTAAGGCAAGGATTCCAAGGAAGTTATAAAGAACCCCAAATAAGCGTAGTACTCCATACCAGTACTGGGGCGGCAGGAAGGTTCTAGGAGTGTTGGAGCGAAGTTAAGTAGGTAAGAAATGCAGAATTTGTAAGAAGTTTCAATTAGTAACACACATTCCTTGTAGCTCATATGTCGGGGGGCGCATAAATCGAGCGGCGCGCCTCCGACACAAAATTTCGTATTATCAGTCAACCAAGACATAAATAGGTCTCATTGAACCCGCTTTGATAAGCATCATGAAGTCGTATGATCCCACAATAAAAAAAAAAAAAAAAAAAAAGGAAGACTAAAACCTCAAGGAGAGCAGGAAATTTTTTACAATTAATTTAACTAGTAATTGGGGCCGCCGTCTCCTTAATTCAGCAGTAGCCGTAGCATTAGTATATACCAGAGTCAGGCTCACCCGCCTCAACGCAGATCTTATATATTGATTAATCTTTGTAAAATTTTCCCTAGCTACTAGCTTTGCAGCAGAAAGTCGAGGTCACAAATGCACATTTGGGATTGCAGAATTGCGATGAGTACTCAAAAAAAAATAAATTTTTGATAAATTGCTCGTATTGAAATTCTTTTAATTGAATTATATATCCATAAAATTATCTAGCAGTAAGGAACATTACTCCGATTTTTTTATTGAATTATATACATACATATATGTCCATACAATTATCTAGCAGTAAGAAACATTAGGCTCGGATGTTTTTTATCGAATTATATATTTTTATATCCATATAATTATCTAGTAGTAAAGAACATTAAGTTCAGATGATTTTTTCCTATAGCTATACGTATGCGCATGTATCGTTAGGTGGTAGTCTACCTGAATATATTTGCCCGATTTAATTCAGATAATCCTTTAGTACAGGTCTGTACATACATATATACGTATATGGTTAAGCATGGAGATTTGCCTAAATAACTCCGTATATGGAGTTAATAGTGTTGTGGTACCTTAGGGCCGTTGAACTGATTAGTCGTAGGGTTAGCTTTAGTAACGTATTAAGACCAGATGAGAACCTGGCATGCACAGATATCTACGAATTGTTGAGAAGAGTAATAGAGCCAGGTTATTGATAACCTCCGTGCCACTAGACAGACATTATTAACACCACTAAGGGTTGAGGTAATATAACTTTTCAGGTTAAGCAAAGAAAACAGATACAAGTAAAAGGAAAAAAAACAAAAGATAAGAATTTATTTTATCAAGGCTCTTTATAATAGCTAAGGAAGAACGTAATTGCATGGTTAAGTTACGGTTGGCACATGTAGCAAAGCCGCAGCTGTTTTCCTCTTCGTAGGCAAGATATAATTATAAGTTAGAGTGTAGGTAGAGCTGGGACGTCGTAATATTCGATAGTCCGAGGTAACAGAACCATATCCATGCACTGAAGTGTGCCTGAAATAAATTATAACGATCGAATTAAACCAAGAATTTTTTTTTTAACTTTGTTGTTGTGTACGTATCATCATAGTCGCGATTGCAGCACGGCTTATAATAGGTTCCCGCTTGGGTAGCAAGCTTTTAGTCTTGTGGGAGGAATAAGTGATGTCTGGAAATTTTGGTCGGAGAAATTGTAGTGTCCGTCCCCTTGGACGAGGACGATCAGCGCAAGCAAACCCCACTTCTTTGAGGATTAGGAACTCTGATATTATGGAGTAAAGAGTAGTGCAGGTGTTGCGCATCCGATCGGCCATGCTGAAGCGGGACGTTATTGAATTGGTATAGTGTTCCTTATAGATGATGGTGCGCTTAGTAGTGTCTTAGCGTGTCAGACAGGCGGTGAATAGATAACGTTGTGGGATGTGATGTTGATCCATGATAGTACCGTCGTTTTGTTTTTTTTTTTCCTCCCGCTCATAGTGGCCATAGCGACTTGATCTCTCTCCCACGCCCAAGCCGACGAGTCCTAGCCGAACTAAATTAAGGAGGTTCAGGGAGATCAAGGCACTTCTCGCTTGCTTGCTCAGATTTTCAATATGTTTCCAGTGCGGTGTCGACGAAGGTTATCCAACACACCATGCACTTTACAGCTGAGAGACTAGTCCCCATGGAACCTGGTGCCCGAATCAATCTTACAGTAGTGGCCAGTAGAGTCAGTAGAGTATCAAGGTCTATCCAGACCAACGTGCACTAAAATTGTTTTGTTAACCTCCGATTAAGTAAACCCGGGGCTTCGTGGAAACCCCGGTGTTACACAGTGCAGGCGGGCACTATTACCTCGTGTGGCGAGTTTTAAGATGAGATAGTCGAAGCCTTTTCATCAGAAAAAGACGAAACATCCATTTTATTTTAAATTATGACTCGGAGAAGCAGAAAATAGGAGTGCTTAGAAAATTACTTTTATTTTTATAATGTTGCTGAATTAGCTAAACAGATTAACATCAAAGAAGAACCTACAATTAAATATACCTATATTATATCGGTTGTGGCATTAATATTCTATTAATTGCTAATTGTAAGATAATCACAGATTTATTAGTCCAAATCAAGCGCTATGAGGAAATAGAGAGGGAGGGAAAATGTTGAGTTTAGGGGTAGGCAACGGAAGTAACTTGTCTAGCACTAGGCTAAAATGGTCGCGACCGAATTTGTACCGAAGCAGCTACCGGAATCCTTATACAGATTCGCGAATTAGATCAGGCGAAGCTAGTAAAAGTATCTCGGTCAATTGTTTTAATTGCGGAGAACAATGAAATTTTGTCAGCACCTGTAAACGCGCCATACAATATCCGTTTTGCCGTGGTTTGACTGTAAAACCACGGCAAAACGGATGGTGTATGGCGAACACCACGTCTTGAGGTTCGGATATCTACTAAAACCAGAATTCTGGTCATGCCAGAAATCTTTCTCAAAACGTGGGTAATACGTGGGCAAAGCATCCGTTTTGCCGTGGTTTTACAGTTTAGCTCGTTCATAATCAAAGTTAACTTAATAATAAGCTAAGAAGTAAGAGAGATTTCTGAGTGTTTTACATTTAAATGTACACGGCAAGAAAAGGAAGAAAGAAATAAAAAAAAATAAAAAAAACAATAAATCAAATTCTTAAAACTTTTATGAATAATGATAAAAAAATGTGAAAGCGCAAATTGCATGCAACGAAACAGGATGGAAAATATTTCGTTTTCGTAAATAAATGAGAAGTGGCGGAGTTTTCACGTTTTACTCTCATAAAATGTTCCCGCGCTTCTGTGAAAACCGGTTTTCATGAAATAATCACAATGTTTGGTCACATGTTGTTGCTGTAAATGGACACTACAAGATGACGGCAAGACGTGGTGAAGTTGGATGGTGTGTGGGGCTTTTTCTTGACCACGTTTTAGGATCTTATCTCGACTAAAACGTAGTTTTTAAAACCACGGCAAAACGGATGGTGTATGGCGCCCTTTAAAAATAGAGTTTGCTACACATCCAGACAGGCAGGTCATCAGTTAAAGGAATGCCCTTCAAAAAATGGTTCCTAAGCATATCTTGGAGACGAGTACCATCCTTCAGTTATAGTAAATAATGTGACTCTTTTACCATAGTTGTATTTGGCGAGTGAATGCTCTATTGTGTGGGAAAAAGTAGGTCTAGATAATAACTGGAATATAAAAAAATGTGAGACAAAGTTAATTGGGTTAGGTTCCTCCAATTTCATATCAGTGTGCCTTGGGTAAAGTCAGAGTGAATCTACAAATTGCGGACGTGGACTTGCAAACTGATTTACTTATAGTCCCAAATGAAGCACCGACAGCCGTTATTGTGGGAAGGAATTTCCTCGATCGATCAGAAATAAAATGTAATGATGTAGCCGATGAAATCGTGGTCGGCTTCCTTGATGTTAAGGATGTGCCCATTCTTCTCGGTTCCGAGGGTAAATGTGTTCTGTATGTGTGCAACTGACAGGTCGTGTTAAATTTCGGCTCCGCGAATTTATTAATGTTTTTGTTAGTTTTCCGGTTGTATAACTTTAAATTAATTTATTTAACGTTTGTAATTACTCATCAGTCCCGATTAGTTTATCGACACATTGGAGTTTTGGTGTTCGGGAAGGTTTTTGATAGAAACTGAGAATTTGCAGTATATGGTGATACTGACGCCGACTCGGCGTCCTGCCGCCATTTTTCCAAACCTGTGAAAATAATAAAAGATTGACCAACTAACAACTTGCAATTTACATAATAGGGGACTAATCTTTTCCAGCAAATGTGTTGATTGTTAGGAATGTGATGCAGCCTCTGGTTAACCAATTTATAGCAAATTAAAATATTGTTGGTTACCTAACACCCGCCAACTGGTATTTAGGCGGCATTATCCTATCGACCTCTGAAGGCCGGCCACCTGGTTTCACGGATACTCCCAGATTAGTCAAGAACTGGGCGGCACAGTATTGTTCAGGAAGTGTGTTCATCAGCCCGAGGGGCAACGTAACAGCATTGATCAAGGCGTGCTGCAACATATAATCGGCACAAGAGCCCTACTTTGCGTCGGGCCGTTTTTTGAGCAGTCCAAGTCTGCTTTTATTGCCTATGTACTGATTTGGGAACCTATCAGACAGTAAACCTAAGACATTAAACGTATGGTGAACTAAATTGGAATCCGTTTTGAACTCTTGCTCGCATAATACTGTATTTCTTGTGGTATATATTTTCCTTTGCATTCAATTATTAACTATATTAATCAACATTAATCAATTTTCTATTTCTATTAATATTTAACCTATAACATTTCTAGACTTTAACTCTTGTTCGCATATTACTGTATTACATGGTGGTATCTATTTTTTGCAGTTAACTATTAGCTATAATAATCAGCATTAATCTATCGATATTTAACCTATAATAATTCTAAGGTGAGCCAAGTTGGAATCCAATCTGAACTCCTGTTCGCATTATACTGTATTTCATTGTGCTATCTATCTTTTGCATTCAATTATTAACTATAATAATCAGCATTAATTAATTAAGTTTCTATTCGTTTCAACCTATAACATCTCTAGACATTAAACCAAAGGTGTTTTTAATTGGAATCCAATTTGCACTCATGTTTCGCATTATACGGTATTTAATTGTGGTATCTATTTTTAACTATAAGAATCAACATTAATCAATTTTCAATCCATATTTAACATATAACAATTCTAGACTTTAATCTTCTGCGAGGCGTGGACACTTTTTAAGCTGATTATCTCTATATTCTGCTTTTAATCTAGCTATATCTCGTTACCATTAATATTATTTCTAAACTATTATTGTTCCATTAGCATTAATAATATTGATACTTCCGCTTTTAAGGTAGTTTGTTCATATAGTCATTAGCTCTGAGTTTGGATCGGAGTTCATAGGGTGGACGACTGATTCATTATACGCGGGTGCGGTTGATGTATCTAAGCTCGGGTGCTTCGCACTGCCATAGACAACATTGCCAGTCTCAAGCAATCAGCCACACTCTGTGTATTGGGACTGGTTAATACCTCAGTCCTTGTTCACCTATCATTATCCCTGCCTCATTACCTCAGTCGGGTGATCTTAACATCGGCTTATTGACGATTCTCATTGTTGGAATACCCGATTACCACATAGTATGCCGAGCACTGTAACTCGACCTAAGAAGACTGCTAAGGGAACCTCTGGCATCGCCGAATACCCTAAAGATAGATCAATTGTTGGAACCTCTCCATCTAAGGTTGTTCCTTTGAAGACAAATCTGTTTCGCTTAACAACGTCAGCAACCCCCCCCCCCCCCCCCAATTAAGTGTGCGACTAAGACCTCATCAAAGTAGGACACGGTCGCTGGTACTACTCTAGTCCCCCCGGTTAAGCGTGCGACAAAGGCCTCATCCAAGCAAGACACGGCCATTGGAACTACGCAAGTCCCCTCCGCACCTAAATCCAAGGTGGACGATAAGTCAAGTGACGTCACTGAAGAAGAAGAAGACGACCACGTCTGTGAGGTCTGTTCCCTTACTGAACCCATAAAGCGTAGGGGCGAAACCACAATCAATTGGATCTCATGCGATGGATGTGAATTGTGGTTCCATCTGGGATGTGTTAATATCTCATTTGTGAATTACCTGACTATTTATGAAAACAAGAACGTGGACTGGGTATGTAAAGTCTGCATCTCGACTGCCAAGTACCATTCAGCCGCCGGTAAAATCTCTAATGCAGTTGCCCCAACACAGGGGTTTTTGGCTGACATCAACTCTAAAATTGACACTCTCACCTCCGGCTTAAATTCAATTCGTTTAGCAATCAGTACCCTCAGTAAAGACTTTGATCTCATCAAACAGAAATCTATTACCAAAATCAGTAAGGACTTAGAAGTCCTCAAATCTTATTCCAGGACCAGCACTAAGAAGCGCACGCTCATTGTCAGCAATATTCCCGAAGCAAGCTTCAGCTCCTGTGAATATCTCCTCCCAGATTTATGTTCCAGTGTGAAACTCCACCCTGATTTTTCCAAAAACATTGAGAAGGCGGAGACCTTCAGGCGCCCACTCTCCTCGTTGCAGACGCAACCCAGGAAGCCTAAAGGCTTCATCCGATTTTATAAAGAAGAAGACTGTGCCATCTTCTTCCAAGCTTACATCAAACAGCTGCGTTCAAATCCGATCACACTTAACTCCATAATCGGGGACAGTTCGGATGCAAGAGTCTACATTAACGAAGACCTTGACACTGAAGAAACTGGACTGCTCCATCTTGCGCTGAAACTAAAGAGAACCAACGCTGTGCTGCGCGTATCCACCAGGCACAGGAAAACTTATATTTGCAGGCGATCTTCTGCCACTGCCACGGACATCGTATATGAACGTTTTTCGTCTGTCCTTGGAGAACAACTGCTCGCGCTAGCCTCGAATTCCTACACAAATATAAGTAGCCTTTCCGATGCATCACCTGCTACAGACACGCGATGCACTCAGCAACTATCTCCCTCCCAATAACCTCAACATCATCGCACTTAATGCCAGATCGACCCTCAGTAATCTGGCTGAGATTCGGCACACGGCCCGCCTCGGCAGGGCCAGTGCTCTTCTCGTCAGCGAGACCTGGACCAAACCATACCATACATCCAAAATGATCGAGATTCCTGGCTACAGACTGCACCGACTGGATCGCACTGAGAATAGGGGGGGGGGGGGTGGCGTTGCCATTTATCTCACCAATTCGTTACTATCTGGAATTGTTTTTCAAAAAATAACAAACAGCTGGGAAATCATGGTGGTCAAGACGTGGAGTGCTGACAATGTTAATGACACAATCGCACTAGTGGTAGTGTATAGACGTGTGACTTCCTTCTCGGATCAAGACCTGTCTTCTCTTGGTGAGGTACTGAGCCTTGTGACCAGCCAATTTTCCAAGGTGATCATGGCAGGTGACCTCAACATTGACATCAGTGTTAACTCTCACTTGGGGAACTCTCTCAGGGAACTCCTGGAGGAAGTTGAACTTAATCTTAGCAACCATGCACCCGCGCGTCACGGCGCTTCCTCTGCCACCACGCTAGACTTAATTATCACATCCCCTTCTATTGCCCCGTTGCTATCTGGCCAATGTCCGGGTGTCTCTGACCATGACATTGTTTTTGCATCTTTTAATTTTCAAATCTAACGCCGTCGGATATGATGAGATACCAATTAAATTTTACAGAATCATCCTTCCTTTCATTTTGCCACTAGTTACGCATCTTTTTAATAGACGTGTCACTCACTCCATATTCCCAAAATGCTGGAAAATCGGCATCATCACCCCCATCCCCAAAACTAATTCACCTAAGTGTACTAATGACTGGCGTCCCATCACCATTCTCCCATCCATTGCTAAAATCTTTGAAGTTCTCATTGCGGATCAAATCAAAGAACATATAGAGGATAATGGCCTGCTGTCAACATATCAGTCTGGGTTCAGGCACAAACACTCCACGACTTCCGCACTGGTAAAGGTAGTCTCGGACATCCGCAAGCAGTGTGATGAAGGCAAACATGTCGTTCAAGTGCTATTAGACTTAAGCAGGGCATTTGACTCAGCTCCCCATAGCCTACTTGTATCCAAGCTGGTGAACTCATTTGGGTTCGGATCCACCGCTGGAGGGCTTATTTGTACTTATTTGACCAACAGGTCATTAGTTGTCAACAGCGACGGCCGTTTCTCGTCCCCCAGGGCTATTACCTCTGGGGTTCCGCAAGGAGCTGTACTAGCCCCGCTCTTGTTCACCATTTACATCAACGGTGTCACTGAAGTGATGGGCTATATCAAATACCACCTATATGCAGATGACCTACAAATTTATGGTGCTCCCTGATAATTCCACATTTTTTCTATGCCGATGTTGCCATGTTCCCCCTGATGGCCTCTGAAATGGCTAAATTAAACGCTTGCGTGAGATACATTTTTCGCCCCAGGCGATATGCTCATATCTCCCCGTTAGTCCAGCTGTTTATGCCGGAGCCCCTCGATAAGCAACTAGAGCTCAGAGCTCTGTGCTTCATTCATAAAGCTAGACGTGGCTCCCTCCCAGGTTACATAAGTCAATTGCTCTCATGGAGCAATCTTAACAGCACTAGACTTGTCCTTCAGAGAACACGAACTCGATTCGGGTCCAACAACGTTTTTGGACGGGGAGTCTGTCTGTGGAACTCACTTCCTGAGGAGGTTAGGAAGATCTGCTCATGCAAGCAGTTCAAGGAACTTGCATTACTTCACCTTATGGACACCAATGCACGTTAATGAGTACCTCGTCGGCATATCGGTACTTTCTGTGGCGCTCTGCGCTGTAGTGGTCTCTAACGATTCCTAGCCTTTGGACTCCTATTACAAACTCCAAGCTCCAAATCTTAATTTTTAACTTCAAATTTTATCTATTATAAATTGATCCTTGTTGTAACTAAGGTTTCTTTAGTATCTAGTATTTAGTAATACTTATTTTAACTTCGAATCTTGTACTTCACATTTTACATGTGATGATTCACATTATAACTTATAGTCTAAGAGCCCGCAGTAAATTTTTGGTGTGAAATATAACCAAAAAATTTATGCATACGTATTAAGTTATAGGAAAGGCAATGTCAAAAACAATCGTCTGGCAGGAAATCTCCGCGGCCTAAGTGAGTAATAGTATGTTGAGAACACCCTTTTTTTCAAAATTGAAATACTTATTATAACCACTTAATGCACGTCTTAAAAAACAGAGAGGTTTTCCTTGACCACAAATATGTAGGTCCAAGACGGTTTGCGCGCGGCTAACCGCTTGCCAGACGAAGTTAAAGTACTGAAAATTTCGGATTTTCCAATATTCTATATAACCACATGAAATTCGGCTCAGAAGCAGAGCTAATATCCCTGAGCACAAACATGCAGGTCCAAGACGGTTTGCGCGCGGCTAACCCCTTGCCAGACGAAGTTAAAGTACTGAAAATTTCGGATTTTCCAATATTCTATATAACCACATGAAATTCGGCTCAGAAGCAGAGCTAATATCCCTGAGCACAAACATGCAGGTCCAAGACGGTTTGCGCGCGGCTAACCCCTTGCCAGACGAAGTTAAAGTACTGAAAATTTCGGATTTTCCAATATTCTATATAACCACATGAAATTCGGCTCAGAAGCAGATCTAATATCCCTGAGCACAAATATGCAGGTCCAAGACGGTTTGCGCGCGGCTAACCCCTTGTCAGACGAAGTTGAAGTACTGTAACTTGCGATTTTCCCATAAGCCGTTCCAAGAATTGTTAATATAACAAAAAACAAATTTCGCATTCAGACAGAGTTTTTGTTTCAAAAAATATATTTTCTGTCAAATTCGCATTTTGATATTTTGGTTTCACTAGTATGTACATTATATTCGTCGCGTTATTATTATAATGAGTGATAAAAAAAGTACAAAGTGCATTTTCGGTTTTTGTGGGAATTCCAAAGACTACAGTAAAATCAAATTATTTACTGAAAACACCTTAAAAAAATGTATCAATGTGCTTAAAATACGAAAGGTAAATAAATACAAACTCAGTGATATCAATCTTCCGATTTTGGTAGATACAATTAGCAGGTATCATACTGCATGTTATCGGCAGTTTACAGCAATTCCCAGGAAACTAATCGAATCCTTTAACGAAATCAATAAGGAAAAATGTAAGTGACATTCATATAGGTAATATATGAAATTTTTAATAATATTAATTGATTGTAACTATAGTGCCTTGTACCGATAAAAATATCGTAGATACTTCTCGGGGTAATTCAATTGCTGCGACATCAACTACAACGTCAGCAACTCATGGCGGAAGTACTGAAAAGTGCTTGTTTTGTGAAAAAACAGGAAAATGCTCTAAAGGAAAAAAAGAAAAGCTTATAGTAGGCAGAAAAAGTACACTAGAACACGTCGTGTGTAAAGCTGTATTGCTTGGGAACGATCAAGTGTATCAAACATTGACATGCGGGTCGTGCAATGATGATATGAAATATCATAAGCAATGTTTAGCTAAATTTTTGCAAGAAGCAAATAATTTAAAGAACAAGCTTTCCAAGTCTTCTAAAAAAAACGATAACAATATAGCACACAAATACGCACTATCAGCTGTTTGTAATTATGTGCAGGAGAGCATTTTACAGCTAAAAGAGGTACATTTATTGACCATGTTGTTAGCTTGTATCAGGATAAATTGAATGAGAAAGTTAAATCAATGACGTTTTCAAGAGATGCATTAAAACGGAAGTTGGATGATATTTATAAGGAGCGAATCAAGTTTAAAAAAATTGAAAAGAACTTAGTTATTTTGAATGCAACTATATATGAGTACAACGACAGTTTATTGAAGGAAAAACTCAAAACTGAAAATTTTAAATTGATTTTAAGGTAATTAATTAGTATACATATAGAGGCGTTCTGATGCAAAACTTCACAGCTTTTTAGAAGTTTCTACCATCTGTAAAATTACGCCAATATTATTTTAGGGACAAATCCACAACAGGCGGTATTTAAGTTGAATATTGTACGCTCAAGTCAAGTTCAAAGAGATAAATAATGAAAATTATTTTGATATCGAAGAGACGCTAAATGGAGATATGTATAATTTCAGGATTATTTAGATTGCCTATCTTCGGAATTAAGGCTTTTCGCTAGTTTTGCACCGTATCACACCTTTTTCAGAATATTGTTTTGTGTTTAAAAACATTTTTTCTTAACACACATTGCAGAGATGTCGCATACAAATTAAGGGAAGAGATTAAAAATCTCGCAAATACAGCTCTTCCAGATATTCTTACATTGAAATCTGTGATAAATAGTGAAGTTAAAGTTCCTGAGATGTTGCACGAATTTTTCCGACATCTTCTTATTGGACCAGACTCACGATATGGAAAAGGGGAAGATGTAAATAGGAGAATAATGTCACTTTCCAACGATGCTATTTATTGCGTTTCAAGAGGTCGAATAAAACCGGGAAAGCACATCCAATTAGGTTAGTCTCTATTGGAAGTTTGGTGTAAATTAAATATATATAGTCTTATATATATTTCATAGGTCTTGCGATGAAAAGTCTTACAAGTAGTAGACGCGTCATTGAGATTTTAAATAAATTCGGTCATTGCGTTAATTACCACTACGTCGAAGAGTTGGAAACAGAGCTAGGCTTTTCAAGCGACAATTTACAATCATACCTTCTGCCCCAAGGAATGTGTTGCGTTTGACAACTACGATCGTTTCGTGGAGACGAGCACTGGAAAAAATACTCTTCACGATACTGTAGGGATTGCCTACCAAATTCTGGACCCATCCTTATGTAAAATACAAAGCTTTTAGACGCATTGAATATTAACTTCTATATAACAGTCTCAGCGGAAGAAAATTTTTCAGCAATGAGGGGAAGGAAAAGACGAGCATATGTGCCAGCACATTTTGAAATCGAGCCTTATTATAAAAGACCAAAAATGTGTGCAACCTTTGCCGATTGCGTTACAACTGATATTGATCTTTTTAAGCCGTCACTAGAAAGGGCAAGGAAGCTTGATTATATATGGCTTATATCTTTAATTTGTGGCTGGGAGTATACACCAATGTGGGCTAGTTGGAATGCTGTTCATGTTGAAGAAAATCTACCACAACAGCAGGTGTTTTACTTACCTCCTATTAATGAATCACCCACAAGCTATTCCGTCGTTCTTGAGATACTTAAAAGGTCAATTGAAATCGCAAATCAGTGTAATCAAAAATATATATTTGTAACATATGACTTAGCCATTGCAAAAATTGCTTTACAAATTCAGCACATGGAATCACCACGTTTTGATCGTGCTTTTATATTACTAGGAAATTTCCATATAGAAATGGCTTTTTACAAGGCTATAGGAAAATTTTTTGATGGACTTCTTGCTCAACGTTCTTTGAATGCATTTATTTCTGGTAAGTCTTCAAAAGTAACTTTGCATATGTATAATATTTTAAGTATTCTTTCATGTCGAGATAGGCACCCATCACAATAGGTGCAGACGACTACATGTTTTGTTAAGTGCAGCTATGCAAATTCTTCATTTTCAAATTTTCATGGAACAAGAAAATGTACATATTGATGATCTTAAAGCTGATATTGAATTATTTGAAAACTGTGGACTTGGGACAGAATTACCATCAAATCTCGTATCAGTTATTTCACGTTATGCTATGTATACTGCAAAGACATTAAAAGGCTGCCATGGAGCAACAGCAGAATACTGGATCAAATACGTTGAAATGGTTAATTTAAGAAATGATTTTTCAAGAAGCATTAGATGTGGGGATTTTAATTTACACCTATTTTCTTTAAACCAATTGGCGGCATATTTTTTTGCTTTGAACCATCCTAATTACGCGCGATGGACTGTCAAAGAAGCAGATAATTTATCAAGATTGAATGCAACTCATCCTGATCTCTTAGGTCACATACAAAAATGTGGATTCGGTGTGAAGAGGACCAATAAAAACTTTTCTATGTCTGCAATAGATTTAACTTTAGAACAGACCATAAATGCTGATGCTGCAAATAGATTAAGCGGTGTTGCATCGTTTACAAATTCTGTATCTGCGAGACAAAAATGGGACAAAACGCACACGGATAGAACTGCCAATATTTCATCGTTATATAATTTACTCGGAATGTCGCGAAAAGACGATGTAACACGTGATTTAAAGCCAGGTGAAATAAAACGATTTTCACAAAATTTGAAAGCAGTGACAGAACAAATTAGAAAATATCATAATTACTTCTCAAATGAAATAAATAGCAATATGCTTATTAACATTTGCACTGGGAAAACTGTATCTGAACAAACCAAGAAGTTCTTGGTAAGTGTAAAAGAAAGTGGTTCATTTAAACGAAATAACTTCATAATGGAGTGTCGAAAGGATACGAAAAGGTTCGAAAACGCTATTTCAAGAATTCAAAATTTCACTTCTGAAAATACAACTCAAAACAGACATGGTAGTGGGAAAATTTATGAGGTAAAGATGGAACGGAATTTAATAGGAAGGATTTTATTTGTAGCTTCTCAAAATAGTGTAGATATCAAAGAAATATTTAAATATCCATTGACACCAATACCACAAACATTTGGTCACTTAGATGGATCTATAGTAAAAACAGATAAATCAATTTTGTCAAAACATTTGGAATCTACAGTCGTAAGCTCTTCTCCAAATAAAGTAGATGCCATTGTCGTTGATGGTTTCTCTTTGCTACATACTTTAGGAGAATTACCATTAACTTTTGACAAGCTTGCCATGCACATATTAAAAAAGATCTGCCGAATGAATGCCAAATATATTCACATTGTGTTTGATACAATTGTAACACCTTCTATAAAAGATATTGAACGAGATAGACGAAACTGTTCACACGAACAAGTAGAATTTAGTGTCTTAAAAAAAAACCAGAAACAACCTGCGGATTTCATTAGAGCTTTAAGAAACAACTCTTTTAAAAAAAAGACTTAATGAATTCTTAGTACAAGAATGGCAATAATACGAATACTGTTCTCATATAAACGAAAAAGAAGTCTAAGTGCTTTCTTTTTAAGACTAACGGCGATAATATAATTCGAGAAGACGTTGGAGAGCTAAAAAGTTCTCCAGAAGAGGCAGATACTCGTATGATGTTGCATTTATCCTTTTTACAGAGAGACAGCTCAGTTGTCATTAAGCCTACGGATACAGATGTACTTATAATAGTGCTTTACAATCAGCCTAACCTTAAAAATAATATAGAAGTATGGATCGAAGTAGGAACTCTGTCTAAAAACACTTAGGTATATTGATGTTAATTTAATTTACCAAAAATTGGGACAAACACTTTGCGCAGCTCTACCTGCATTTCACAGCTTTACAGGATGTGACTATACTCCCTCTTTTTTCAAGAAAGGAAAAATAAAACCTTTTAAAATTTTGCAAAGTAGACCAGAATTGCAGTTGACATTTTCTAAATTTGGAAACGAAGTAGATCTTAATGAAGAAGATTATACATTATTAGAAAATTTCGTCTGTAGTATATACCGGACAAAAGCTGTAATGGTTGACGAAGCCCGAAATGAAATTTTTTACAAATCCTGCAAGCCTACATCAGAAAGAGTTTTTAGAAACATCCGAAGTAAGTGATATTTTTTTGCAAAAGGTTCATGAGATTCACTGCTACATTCACACTAATATTTCTTGTCACCATACCTTTACCATCTCATAAGCTCAATCTCTACTTTACCTTTATAGATAAGTAGTGAATTCTCTGTGAACCTTTGGAAATGCCAGGAAACTGCTTATAATTTTGTTCATTATAGGTTTCGAAGGAAGTCTTCTACCCCCAAACAAAGCAGTTCTGTTGCAACAAATATACAGAAGCAATTATATATGTTGTATATGGAAGAATGCGGTGAAAAATGAAGAAATTAAATTATCACCAACAGAAAGTGGTTGGGTGTTAGCAGAAAGTAAGTTGAAAATTAATTGGTTCGAGGGAAATGCCACACCTGAAAGACTGCAAGATATCCTTACAGTTGATGTAACTGAAGAAAACGAAAACGATCTGCTCACTTGTGATTCATCAGATGACAGTGAATCTGAAAGTGATACTTGAATTCAAAGTACAAATTGGAAAAAAAAAAACGATTTGTAAAAGTAAAACACAAATGCTGGAAATTGTAAGATTTGTTTGATATTTGTCAGTACTTTCCGACATTTTCAGTACTTTAATTTCGTCTGGCAAGGGGTTAGCCGCGCGCAAACCGTCTTGGACCTGTATATTTGTGCTCAGGGATATTAGCTCTGCTTCTGAGTCGAATTTCATGTGGTTATATAGAATATTGGAAAATCCGAAATTTTCAGTACTTTAACTTCGTCTGGCAAGGGGTTAGCCGCGCGCAAACCGTCTTGGACCGGCATATTTGTGCTCAGGGATATTAGCTCTGCTTCTGAGCCGAATTTCATGTGGTTATATAGAACATTGGAAAATCCGAAATTTTCAGTACTTTAACTTCGTCTGGCAAGGGGTTAGCCGCGCGCAAACCGTCTTGGACCGGCATATTTGCGCTCAGGGATATTAGCTCTGCTTCTGAGCCGAATTTCATGTGGTTATAATAAGTATTTCAATTTTGAAAAAAAAGGGTGTTCTCAACATACTATTACTCACTTAGGCCGCGGAGATTTCCTGCCAGACGATTGTTTTTGACATTGCCTTTCCTATAACTTAATACGTATGCATAAATTTTTTGGTTATATTTCACACCAAAAATTTACTGCGGGCTCTTGGTCTATTAGTATCATTGTATAATCGTTCATTCTCACTGCTGATCTTGTATGTTATTTTGTTTTAAGCTTTGAATAATGCTTCCGTGTTTCTGTTATTGTCATCTTTAACTCTATTTTTGGGTTTATTTTATTTTATTTTATTGTATTTCATTTTGTTTTATTTTATTTCATTTTTCATTTTTCATTTTTCATTTTATTGCATTATCTTTACTATAGCTTTATAACTTAATGTACCTATAATTCTAATATTAGTTTCTATTGCAATGCGTCTGTTCATTGCTCCTTTGTTAGTCTTCTTAAAACTTGATTCTACTGCTTGTACCAAATAGCTATTACTTACTCGATGTACCTAACGTTTGTAACGTAGCGTAAGCTGAGGTTCTTCAATAAATATTTTTCTATTCTATTCTATTCTATTCTAATACGAAGAGGTTTAGATTTTACGAGTTTATGATAGACACATCGCAAAAGAAAAGTATTTATGAGTTCAGGACAGGGATTTAGGTAAGAGAAATACTTAGAAACAGGACAAAGATTACACGTACCTACATAAGTGCATATCTAGATGGATATAATTAGGTCTAAGAGATATTGTTAGGGAAAACTAGGTAATTAGCATGGCGCCGTGAATCTTAAGAGTATGTAGTGAGGATTAGTTAAGAAGAATAGCTTGACGGGAAGTTCAGATTACCGACGAGCTCGGAGCAGAGTTGATTGGTGGCGATTACTTCAACAAATGAAACGTTATGAAGAAATTAGGAAGCATGAACTTCAACGTAGATATTTTAAAGACAACAGAAAGCCAGAACTTCATAGGCTACGTTTTAGATCGACCTGACATCAAACTGGTTAAGACTTGGAAATCTCTGGACATCATTCTGGAAGGGTGCTCAAAATAATGCAAAAAAGTTATGACTACGAAATATAAAGTCACTACAAGAAGAAAATATTCCAGTCACAGAAAATGTAAATATTAATTATCGAAAACGCCATTATAAATTGATAATGGACTTCAGAGATTGCTTTACTCAAACCACTAAGGAGATTGGTAAAACTGAACTAGTCGAAATGCACATTAATCTGAAGCAGGACGAAATTATTAAGTATCAACAATATAAAATTGCATATGGATTAAGAAATATTTTACAAAAAACCATCGAAGAACCTTTAGACTCAGACATGATTCAAGAATCGTCTTCAGAAATTACCAGCCCTGTCTTGTTAGTTCCTTAGAAAAATCATGAGTTGCATATGTGTGTAGATTGCTGGAAAATAACTCCATTACACAATGGGAATCGTTCATGGTACCAAAGACTGAAGATACGCTGAATTTGTTAGCGAAGAAATGAATTTTTACCCCAAGTTATAAGTTCCGATAGCAGAAGATTCTAGAAGCTTCACGGCTCTCGTAACTCCTACTGGATACTATGAATTCAAGCGTGTACCCTTTAGCCTGATGAGCTCGCCTACAGTTTTTATGAGAATAATGAAGAAGGTAACGCAACAGAATGCAAATACATATGTATATATATGAATGATATCCTGAAACCATCGGAGGCCATCGAAGAAAATTTAAAGATACTTCAGGACTTTCTTCGTTACTTAAGAAAAGCGGACTTGACTCTAAATCTTAAGAGATGCTCTTTTTTAATTCACAATTACATTTCTTGGGCCATCTCATCGGACGGTATAAAACCTGGAACACATAAAGTAGCAAAGGTGGAGAATTTTAAACAACCCGAAACTGTCAAAGAAGTGTTCCAATTCCTGGGACTTGCAGGATATTTCCGCAGATTCGTTAGAAACTTCTCGGAAATAGCTCTGCCTCTTAATAAATTGTAAAAGAAGACTGCCACTTTTGAGTGTACACAAGAAACAGAAAACGGTTTTTGGCGTTTATAAGCGATTCTCAGTAAAAAACCGGTGTTAGCCATATTTGAATCAGAAGCTGAACATGAGTTGCACACGGCCGCCAGTAGTCATGGTATCGCTTGAATATTAATACAGAAGTGCACATATGGTCTCTTACGACCACTATCATATTTCAGTAGATCTTCAACACCTGGAGAAGAAAAATTCCATAGCTTCGAGTTAGAAACATTAGCTGTGGTAGAAAGTATGGAGTAGTACCCAGAATAGTTTGTTTGTGGTTGAAGATCTGCGAATATGACTTCGAAATGATACTGCTCGTTGGAGTACCATCAACCGTCAAGTGTGGTGGACAATCGTGTTTAACGTTAATTTCGTGTTTTTAAACGTTTTTAATTACATTTTAATGCTTTGTTTGTGTCTTTGGTGTTCTAGTTTGGTTATTGTATATTGTTTTGGGTGTAATTTGATGTTTTTGTTTTTAGTGCTAGCAATAAAGTGAAGCATACTGGTGATCTAATCCTTAGAAAGGAACAAACGCAGAATTTGTAAGTAACAAAATACTGCTCGTTGGAGTACCATCAACCGTCAAGTGTGGTGGACAATCGTGTTTAACGTTAATTTCGTGTTTTTAAACGTTTTTAATTACATTTTAGTGCTTTGTTTGTGTCTTTAGTGTTATAGTTTGGTTATTGTATATTGCTTTGGGTGTAATTTAATCTATACTGGTGTAATTTGATGTTTTTGTTTTTAGTGCTAGCAATAAAGTGGAGCATACTGGTGATCTAATCCGTAGACCATATGAACAAGGAACAAACGCAGAAATTGTAAGTAACAAAATACTGCTCGTTGGAGTACCATCAACCGTCAAGTGTGGTGGACAATCGTGTTTAACGTTAATTTTGTGTTTTTAAACGTTTTTAATTACATTTTAGTGCTTTGTTTGTGTCTTTAGTGTTCTAGTTTGGTTATTGTACTATATATTGTTTTGGGTGTAATTTAATTTATACTGATGTAATTTGATGTTTTTGTTTTTAGTGTTAGCAATAAAGTGGAGCATACTGGTGATCTAATCCGTAGACCATATGAACAAGGAACAAACGCAGAAATTGTAAGTAACAAAATACTGCTCGTTGGACTGCCATCAACCGTCAAGTGTGGTGGACAATCGTGTTTAACGTTAATTTTGTGTTTTTACAAAGCACTAGTTTGTGTCTTTAGTGTTATAGTTTGGTTATTGTATATTGCTTTGGGTGTAATTTAATTTATACTGGTGTAATTTGATGTTTTTGTTTTTAGTGCTAGCAATAAAGTTTCATATAACGTGCTTTGTGTGTATAATCGTACTACGTTTTTTTCCAATCGCGTCGTCATTTAATTTTAATCTTGTTATTATGGATTGCTGTGGTTTTTGCGGCGCCGAATTTGATGGCTCATCCAAGTTTTTAGCGTGCGATGGTGTTTGTGGTAAGGCGTTCCACACCTCATGCGTAAAACTCGAGAATGCGGCCTTAAAATTGCTAAAAAAGATTCGAAATTTACTTGTGGGAGAGCCCCGGCCCATACTTTTTTTGATACGCTCGCGTTGTACAGAGGTGACCTGGACAACCTTAAGAGCATGGTGGTTGGCCTATCGGAGAAGGTTAACCTTAATGCTCAGTCTATTGAACAAAAAATGGTTGACTGCTCCATTTCAACTGTCGTTGACTGCCCTCAATAACCAAAATTGGACCACGGTTTCATAAACAACCGCTCTAATAGAAACCACAAGGGCAATTTAGACAAAAAGACAGACATACTGATTCTGAACCTACATAAGTGCGTGTCTAGATGGATGTCTCGGAGATATTGTTAGGAAAGACTAGGTAATTAGCATAGCGCCGTGGATCTTAAGAGTATGTAGTGAGGATTAGTTAAGAAGACTAGCTTGACGGGAAGTTCAGATTACCTACGGGCACCGAGTTGATGTCGTGGTGATTTTTAAAAGCGAAATTATTTTTTTTTTTTAAATAATGTTAGGAATATCTGGTAAGTCTGTAAACTAAGTATCTATTTAGTTTGGTAGGCACTGGTGCGAATGTTATGTTGAAAAGCTTAGAAATTATATGGTGCCAAGTTGGGGCGAGTATACTCTCAGGTAGTCAGTGTAGTGAGCGAAATGAAGACGTCGTGATTAAAAATTCGTGTGAAGTGGTAACAAAGAAAAAGAACTGGGTGAGAGACAAGCACATTTATATTGAATTATATCGTAGGTTTAAAGTTAAGCTGGGTAGTTCCGGGACTCTACTGTGTAGTCT
This sequence comes from Dioctria rufipes, assembly GCA_963924295.1. Classification (NCBI taxonomy): domain Eukaryota; kingdom Metazoa; phylum Arthropoda; class Insecta; order Diptera; family Asilidae; genus Dioctria; species Dioctria rufipes. Next base: position 101,211,515 of record OZ002741.1, on the reverse strand, counting down.
AGGATAAATAATTAGTGAATCTGAGTGTGAATGATCAACGAAAGTAAGGAATGCCTGTTCTGCGTACGTCGCACCCAACCATCAGCTAATGCCTCTTCTGCGTACATCGCACCCAGCATGTGTGCGTGAGTCGCATAATATCTGCTTTGCTCCTGCGTATGTCGCACTCTATTTCCTTAAGGAACTGACCTTAACATTACATCTGGTTAATATGCGTCGCAAATACATTTTAATGTATGAGTTCCAAGATAACAACCGGTTCAGCGTAAGTCGCTTTCTTCAACCCGTCGGTACACACGAATGCTTGTTAAACTTGACGGAAAACAATAAGGAGGTAGCGAACTTATGATTGCATGTATATGTGTGTGGGAAGGATGTAGCGAAGGTATGATTGAATGCATATGCGTGTGTGAATATAAAATAAATGTTTTCTGTATCTCAAGTATAGTTTACACAAGCGAAGTTACTGTCCCAAGTAACCTCCTTCACCTCCTCTTGACATACCCACCAGTTTACTTGCGCCAGTACGAAAACGAGTTCCACTCACTTCAACTTTTTAGCGAAGTGGAACTTGTGAAATATGAAGATATTCATTTTTGAGAGAAAATGGTTTCAAGTGAAAAATTACATATTGAAATTAAGGGCAATTTCGGAGAAAAAATTCTAAGAAGAAAGAAAGTGCGAGTACGTTCTTGGCATATTGATTGCTAAGGAATAATATTTTTGCTTTCGTAATTATCTTTAAAATTTACGAAATTTCTTACTGAAAAATAAAAAGCACTCCCTTCGTAAAAAATGCGCAAACACAAATGTGTTGACATTTTACAAGTTCCACACCAGCTGATATTATTAAAGACTACTGAAATCAAAAAATGTACCAGTTGCAGAAAATGTACTCAATTTGATTATTTTCCAGGTTCCACTTCGCTAAAAAGTTGAAGTGAGTGGAACTCGTTGTCGTAAGTAAACTAGTGGGTATGTCAAGAGGAGGTAACTTCGCTTGTGTAAACTATACTTCACTGAGTTATACACTCAAACGTTGTTCTCCTTTTTCTATAGCTGCTGGATAACAGCAGCTAGGTAGTAGGTAAGCTACTACATTCCGACGTATGTAATGAAGTTGTAACGAAGTTACAAATAAGTATTTAAATCTATAAATATCCGTTAGTGCATGCCGTACAATAGTAAATAGTGCTTAACTCGATTGACTGACTGATTTGTTTACAATGAAGTAAAACTTAAATGCTCATGTATGAACAAGCCCTCTTGACGTTCCATGAATGATGGTAACTCAGGATGCCTGGGATGTCAAATGTCGAATGGAATCATCAAGACGGCAACACTTTCACGTCTATAAAAGGCGAGCTGGCACCGAGAATAAATCAGCCGATCATCAAGCTTCGACCAGCTAGGAACTTCTCAGTTTATAGGCAGCGAAGAAGTAATTGACCCAATTTCCTGCTAAGTGTGAGGTTACCACGCTTGAGACCTTACCTGTCATCCCGTCGTATTGTTAGAATATTCCTACCGAGTACGAAGTTTCCGTATTCGAGACTAAATCATTTTCCTACCGAGTGTGAGGTTACCACATTCGAGAATTACCCGTCATCCCGTAGTATTGTTAGAATATTCCTACCGAGTACGAGGTTTTCCGTATTCGAGACTAAAATCATTTTCCTGCCGAGTGTGAGGTTACCACATTCGAGAATTACATAAAGAGATACAAACAGTGGAAAAGTGGAAAAACGACCCAAGAGTGTATAGTATTAAGAGTGTTGATTGTCACAGACAATAAATCTGACAGTTTGTGTAAAACCTTATGGGAAAAAGGTTAATAGTATTAAGATTGTGTATTGTCACAGACAATAAATCTGGCAGTTTGTGTAAAACCTTATGGGAAAAAGGTTAATAGTATTAAGATTGTGTACTGTCACAGACAATAAATCTGACAGTTTGTGTAAAGCCTTATGGGAACAAGGTTAATAAAAAGTGTATAATAATAATAAGATTGTGTGTTAGTATTAAGATTATATAAAAGACAATACATTCGTGTAAAAATATAAAATTCTTCTTTGAAAAATAAAAACATTTGTTCAGTATAAAATTAAATAAGTGTTCACCTTTAAAAACATCCAAACCTGGGATTTATTTCTTCTTCTTCCCCGTCGTTGAACGCATTGACCCTAGCGTAACTCCAAAGCTAACCCGCAACGTTCAACTTAAATAGAAACGATTACAAAGTGTATATACATATAAGAATGAATATAATATGTATAATATGTAGCTACAAAAAAAAAGATCTGTGTTTAGTCAAAATTCTACCTTCCTGAATTTCCCCTTTATCTCTTTTATAATAAGCGTGTAATACAAAGGAATAAGAAATTTCGAAATCACCAAAAATTTAGTCTCCAAAGGGAAGGCAGAAATTAATAATTTATGAACGGATAAAATTCACGCTGGACTTCTCGATTCCAAGTTTAGTCGACGAGAAATACAAAAATCAGATATTAGAAATTTTGAATGGTCATCGGAACTGTTTCTCAACTGATATAGAGGAGATGGGTAAAACAAATTTGGTCGAATTACAATTAAAATTAAATGAAAGCAAGATCGTGCGATAACAGCCTATAGGTTAAAAGATGTCCTAAGGACGAATATTAACATGCTAAGCGCCACAATAGAAAAAATAAATGTTTCTCTTTGGGCCACCTCCAAATATTTTCGACAAAAATTATTTTGTCTTTTATGTTAATATGCTCTATTACTATATCATGATACAAAAAAAAATCGTGGCACATTTTAATATTTGTCCCACCGGGCCACGCACTTGAGTTACCCATGCTTTAATAGCTGCTCTGTGGATCAATACGGAGGCTACGAGCTCGTAAGTATTACCTTGAGTTCTTGTGTATGTATCCAAGGGGATGCACGCGGCCCTATTGGAAATCTCATTGTGCATCCATACATATGCTTATGGCACTTAACGTGTTAAGGAATTACTAGATCTTGAGAGGAGTACGCCAGTCGAGTTCTGCTTGTCCCGAAAAATAACTGAGTGCTACGTATGTGTGTTGATTACCTTAAATTAAATTCATTGACAGAGATAGAAAGTTTTACAAATCTCGAATATGAAATACATTTAATTCCCTTGCCAATAAAAGATACTTCACAACATTGGATCTTATGAAGGGATGTTACCAGATCCCAATTAAATCTGATAGCCAACACCTAACTTCCTTTGTGACTTCAGAAGGGCATTATGAATTCCGTCTTTTTACGATTGATGCGAAATATCACTGTAAACTTGAACTTGTCAGATTTAGTTTCGTATATGGATGATATTCTGATTGCCACTGAAAGTGTGGAAGGGAATATAAAGGTATAAAGGACTTTTTGATTGAAATGACAAGTAAGATACTTTCTGGGAAGAAAACAGAATATACAAACACTGAAAAGGGATTACGATTCGAAATAACGCAGGGAGAGCGATGGAGAATCATCAAACTGGTGCACGGCGATCTGGGCCATTGCGTAAAGGGTGCACTGTTGATTATCTGCAAAAGTATTTTGGTTCTCGTATATGAGGCGGTGATAAAAAAATATATTAATTGTTGCAGAGGACATAACAATAGCCGATTTACGGCAAAGAATCCTGCACTGCACCAATGAAAAATAACACAAGCAAGCGGAGATATAATGCGGTACATCGGTAACCAAGGAAGTATGAAGAAGGAGATTTGATACTGATAAGACAAAAACCAGTATCGACAGGACAATCCCGGAAGATGCAAACTCGCTACCGAGGGCTATATCAAGTCAAAAGAGACTAACAAATGACCGCTATATAGTAACGGACACAAGCACAATATGAGTGAGCCGGAGGCCTTATGAAGCAATACAAGCTCCTGACCGGATGAAGCCTTGGTGCTCCTTGGAAGAGATGGCAGTTGAGGAATACGACTCAGGCCAGTTAACGCTTTTGTCTATGTATTTGGAGAAAATTTTGCCTTGATGTAAGTAAATGTATAGACAGTCTACTCCTACTCCCTGCGTATACGAAAAAGGTAACAATTTTCGCTTAGATGAGGTAATTACTAAACATCGTCGAAATCCTTGGTCTAACTTAGTACTCTTATTTGAGTCTCTAAGTGTTGGTGCGAACTACTTTCGTTGTAACCACTAAACATCGAAATTCTTGCGCTGAATACAAAAATTGATCTACAATGAAACTCTGTGATACACATGGCTTAGCAAATTCTTCATGAGCATTAGATGGAATCTGCTTGTCACGAAAGATGATGATTTTATGTAAGGCTCTTAGTGGTGTGAAGTATGGTATTGATCTATTTGACGTGATCGTTGCATGAGATTCTTTGTGATGATAGAATATTCAGAGCTGTGTGGCATAAATCTATGAAACTCTGAGTGGTATGTCGGTTCACCTGACTATATAGTCTTGTGCCGTGATTGACTCCTAAGGAAAATCCACTGGGGACAGCGATGTTGTCGGATGGCCGAGCTGTAACAAACGAGTCGGGAAACCGCCGACTCTAAATAATTACTCAAAAGATATCTGGCAGCGAATGTCTTCCTGGCATGGCTGATACAAGGCTTGCTAATGAATGAATTCGAGAGGAAAGTAAATGGTATGTTTTATGAGACGACGGAATGATTGAGTTTACGTAGTTTATTGCACTGGCGTACCATAATTATCTTAGATAGTTGAAGAATATTTAATGAGTGAAAAGAAGGGATACTGAATGAATGCAATAGGATGGATGAATGTAGTGTACGCTTGTATGAGGTAAAAGTAATAACTTGGGAGAAGTTTGAAAGAAAGCGAATATTAGATTACCGTTGGGCATGCTAGGGAGTTAACGCGTTGAAATCAAATACGGATTTGAATATAAAATTTCTCAGTGAAAGAAATAATCAGTGCTGTTATAGATGTAATAATATTCAGGATTAGTGAAACTCTAAGTTATAAAAGATAGAAAAATTTAAATTGCTATAATCTTTGATAGCGCGAAGTTATAACTAGGAATTTTGATACTTGTTATGGTCACGTGTGAACTCGGCATCAGGAATTCCGGACCGACTAGAAGCTATCCCAAGCAATCCAACTGACATCTATAAATCAAGTACACAAGACATAGTTGCCAGTGACAAAAGGTTCCACGTTGGAGAAACGCAGAAAAGCGGACTAGTGAAAATGCCGGAAATGGGAAGAAGGTGGGGCTGCGACGCCAAACAGAAGCGTTTCATCTAAAAATAGAAAAGGGTAAAACAACAAAAGGAAGTGAAAATGTTTTAGCAGGAGGTGCAAAAGAAAATAAAGTGAAGAACAAAAAATGGGTTGATATAGAGAGGATCAAGATCGAAAGAGGAAAAATCGTGCATCAAAAGAAAAGATAAGTGCCATGTTTTAAATTTTTTTACAAAAAAAAATCTTTTTTATATTATCATCGTAAAAATAATTAACCATTTTTTGCCACGATAAATTTCAGTTACAATGAATTTTTGAAAATTGTTTAATGAATTTTTGTACATATCTTCATAAGATATTTAACCGAATGTGCGTTGTGTGACTTGGAGGAGAAGCTAAGTCAAGTGCAATTTATTAAACGAGAAAAAATAAAGAGTCTCCAAGGTAGCCCCAGGAAAGCATCCAGTCAGCTTAACTGGTTAACGACAGGGTATTACGAAAAACTCCCTTAGCGGTTGGTATCCCTACAATCTTGGTTTTTTTTTTTTAATTTACCAATTTTTTCATATTTTGTCAGGAAAAATATGCATGAATTAAAATCCTTCCTTCCAATTATTCCTATCAAAATTATTTTATGATTTTTATTTTATTTTTGTGTGTTGTCTTGTGATGTAAATAGTAGCCTTAGATAGAGCTGCTATTGCGGTTAAACGCCCAGCTCATTCCACATACCTTTTTCCTTATGTGTTTAGAGTAGTTGGGGGGTATGGCTTGGCCTGGCCGCTAAACCAGGATCGGTGTACCGCTGGGTCATACTCTCGATACATACAAATCTTCGTAAGATATTTAACCATTTTTTTTGTCGGCAAATGGCCGCCACAGCTACGATTTACCACATTGAATGCGATAAATTGGAATATTTTTATAAGTTAATACAGCAGCACGCATTTTTTGTCGGGGTCAATGGCCCAGTCTCATATCTGTAGATTGAGGTTAGAGTATTTGGATTCTTTGCATGTCAAGTAGTACTGTACTCTCATTTTAAATTTATAAGCTTCAAGTTAAACCTTTCCTTTCGTAGAAATATCAAGTGTAAAGTACAAACCAAAGGGAGTAGCCGGAATAGCTACGGTTTGTTTCAAGTTTGGATTAACAGTCTGCAGTGCTCCAGAGGGTCTTCTAGAGACTATATTAAGCGATTCGCAAACGATTAGTATTGTATTTAGGACATGGCATTTAGATCGCGCCTTCTTGATTTTGTGAATGTTACTCAATCGGAACTCTTAACTGGTCGTGCTGGTCTTGCCTTTCGGTAACCTATGCTCTTCTATTCTATTTTATTCTATTCTAATCTAATTTAATTCATTCTATTCTAATTTAATCTAATCTAATTTTGTATGCTCTTCGTACTTTGTGCCTTTTTCGCGCATTGATTTACACACTTTCACACTCTTCGGCTTGACAATAGGTAGTGCACCTGCACCCTCAGTTCTCATTTCTGTACAAGCATTAGTTAATCTTAGCATATTTTTTTTCTTGTTTATTTGTTATTACTCTGACACTCATTTTGTTTGCCATAGTAACATGTTTTTATACAATGGGCCCAAAGGCCTAGTTGCTTATCAGAAATAAATAAATAAATAGCAAAAAAATAATAATAATAATATAGTAGCTAGTAGGGAATAAATGATATCCATCATGATAAAACAAGCGTTTCTCTTTCCTCTCTCTTCCGACCAGTATCTTTCTATCTTTACTCTTATAGGTGATAAAAAGGAGCCACAGCTCAATTAGAGGTGCTAACTGGTGCTACAGGGAGGCTGGCGCATAGCAATGTGAGGAAGGTCACCATCTTATCCACACCATCATCATCAAGGTCCCTTCAGGACTCGATGTTGTCAGTTTTTTTTTTTTTTCAAAGACACGAATTTTTTTGTCATAATGGTATGGTAGCGTGGCAGCTCAGGTTTTTTTACTCACCTCAGACTCTCCGTAAGTAGTGTAGGTGCTAGCGTGTCAACCTGACACACATGCTACTACGGAGTGAGCTGTCAGCTTATGCTGACATACGGGACTGTCCACCACCAATCACTCACATATAGTTCCATAACATACTGGAGAAAACTTTGTGTTCACTTACAAGGAGCATCCATCGGCCAAAAACGGTTTCATCACCTGTTTTGTAACATATAGTTAATTATTTACATACTTTTGAAAAATATGTATCCACTTCTTTTATTAATGGAAGAATTTAGATCATGACGATTACTTAATGTTTTCGAAGTCGCACTATATCTAATTATATTTATATATATTTTATATATTTGCATTCTCTCATAAGAATTGTCTGAAAAAAAAAATTACTTACGCGAAGGACTCCGGCATGATGAACTGTCATTTGGTGTAAAATTTAAGAAGTCCCAAATAAGAATTGTGTCATCATGCGAACTACTAACGATTTGGAATTCATCAAACTGTAAGCGAAATACTCGTCCAGTGTGCTCCTATGATTAAGTTCATCACTAAGCATATAATTTATGTATTGAAAATACCATTAAATACTCACAACTAAAGTCTTAAGGCAAAGAGAATTTGATTGAGCGCGTGGATCTAAAGCTGCCACTAAGTCCCAGACTTTAATTTTTCCATCATATGCACCACTGACTATGCGTTTTGAATCAAATCGAATGCACCTAACAAGTTCTTCGTGACCTTCCAAAACTCTTAGACAAGCCCCACACTCAATATCCCATAAACTGACAAGAAAAAGTTAAGGATTAGTACACTGAAATTTTGCTAAGAAAATCTAAAGTTTACCGTATAGAATTATCAGAACTACCACTCACAACCAAACGATCACGATACTGTAAGCAAGCAATGCCCCTTTTATGACCGTTTAGGGTTCTCACAAATTCACAGCTGGATGTGTTCCACACTTTTATTGTTCGATCGCCACTTGCAGATACTATATACTTTTCATCAAAATCAACTACATTTACAGCTGCCCGGTGGCCAACAAGTACTCGGCGCAATGTTATCTCAGTAGGTGATGTCATATCCCAGACAGCGATCGACCGGTCTTTTGAGCATGTTACCATCATTCCATTGTTGAATCGAAGATGTAAGACTGCTTCGCAGTGATGTATTAATGTGTTAACCATTTCACCTGAATTAACGTCCCAAACTCGAACTGTGGAATCACTAGATCCACTAATGATGACTTTGTCGTCGTATTGTAAACAAAGAACAGAACCAGTATGTCCAGTTAAAGTCTAAAAAAAAAATACAAAAGAGGTGTTCATTATAAGTAAAAATATTAGCAATATTTCATTGGAAATAATTTCTACTATACATTATAGGAATACTATTTTAAAAATTCCTTTTGTAAAATACATATATATAAAAAAAAAATTATAAAAAATATTTAATTGAATTGAAAATTGCTTTATTGCACAACCTTAGTATCTAAGCCTAATACAATAAAGTTGCTTGGCCCACGGCTACTAGGCCATCTGGGCTCTGCCGGACATATAATCTAATATTCTTAAATTATTCGATGTTTCTTTTACTTGAGTTAACCTACTTGTTTCCCCTTTTTTTTATAATTTATTATAATTCATTGTTTGCGACCATTATTCTTAAAGGAATAACTATGACTAAGAAGTTATTAAATACAAAGTTTGTTAGGTCCCAGCTAGAAGCTTTAAACATTTGTAATTACAAATTCATTTGTTTTTTTTATAAGGTTGAGATTCGTCTCTCCCCTACTTTTTTTTGTTTGTATTAATATTTTATTGGGTGGGGTTAATGGTATTCCCGGTGTACTTGTGCTGTTCGTTCGGTTCGTTAAAGTCTGTTCGTTAGTCCGTTTGAGGTCAGGAGTTGTTTTAGTGCAGGGATAAGTGTGTTAGTATCCTCTCTGGAGTAGTTCAGGAGGTCCGTTGGTCTAGTCGTGATTCCTCGTTCGTTAAGTAGTCTGGTCAACTACTCGCACTCAAAGAAGATGTGGTGAGCTGTGAGCTGAGGTGCTCCGTCGCAGTGAATGGACTAGGTTGCCTTCTAAAGATGTGTTCCTTAATGGCTAGGAAATGCCCCAACCTGACTAACTATCTCGATCATGTTGCGTCTGGGGTATTCGCACATGTTAGGCCGGTGGATTGATTTGTGGTGGCTGGCCAGGAAATTGCTAGAGCCGTTCCAGGCTAGTTGCCTGCCGGATTACCGCAGTCTTTTGAAATGCATGGCTGCCGCTCTGTATGCGGGTGGGTGGATGGTGGTGTACTCGCTTGCAGGCGGTCCGCGTTTTCATTGCCCGGAATGCCTACATGGCCCGGGCACCACGCGATCCAAATTCTATCGCTTTGAATGAGCAACCTAATGCTTTGAATCAGAGCATTCCTGTTGTCTAGGTTTTGAATCGCTTTGATAGCCGAAAGGCTATCCGAAAAGATAGCCGTGGTGCCCGATTGTGTGGCTGCCCACTTGGCTGCCTCCCGATAGCCGTCAGTTCGGCCGTGTAGACATTGCACCATGTTGGGAGCTTATGGCAGATCTGCGCGTGATCGCTGGAGCTCTCGGCAATGACCGCAATGGAGACTGCGCTCTCAGATTTAGAGGCATATGTATAGATTGCTGATATACTCGCAGAGTTCCATGTGGAGCTTGACCTTAGTATTGTTATCTCGGTCGTGGTATCTGTGCTGGTTTGATATGACCTTGCTTAGTTTGATCCTCCAGGTAGGGATGGGAGCGGTGGTGTGGGGGGGGGGGGGGGGGGTTCGGGTTGAGAGGAATAAGTTTAACAACGGGTATGGGGAGGGCTTCGGCCGCCCGGTGTAGACCCGACCTAGTGCGTGTAGCACGGCGTCGGCCATCGACAGGATGTCCACGACCAAGGCGTGAAGAGAAGCTTGTTGGTTGTGAAAATTTTTAAGGAGCAGACTAGTTACGAGCTGGTCTCTTCTCGACGAAAAGGAAGGCAGCCCCGCTTCTATGAGAAGACTGTTAATCGGCGTTGTGCGTAAAGCACCGATTGGCGTTCTTGCAGTGGTGTTTATTACCCTCTGCACTTTCACTTCATTTCGTTTTGTGGAGAATCCGTATGTGGAAATCGCGTATTCAATCCTGCCCCTGACGAGCTGTTTTTCTATCAGTCCAGCGTCTTGGAGATGTGCAGACCCAGGATCTTGAGCACATTTTGTAGGAGGATAGAAGCTGTATCATATTGGACCTGTGTTTCCCTGCAACTCCGTCTTCTGCAAATGTGCAGAGCTTCCAGCTTGTTGAGGGCAACCTTGACACCATTGAGTTCAGACCAAACTGAGATTTTCCTCAGGGTCTGAGTGAAGATGGAATTCACGAACGGTGGGTTGCCCGACGCATAACAGATGATGTTATCTGCGTAGATGTGAAAGAGCAGGTCCGGCATCGCGCTGAGCTGAGAAGACAGAGAGTGCATGAAGGTGTTGAAAAGTGTATATAAAGCAAACAAAAATTGTCATAATGAATGTAAGTCTAGCAAGTGCTCGAAGAAAATACAATTTTCTTGATGGAAATAAAATGTTTTAGAATTCGGTTGTGTAGTAGGTATTAGAAAGAAAGCCAACAGTAAATTTTGGAGACAAAAATTTAACCAGATTAAATTTTTCTTGTCGCAAACTTGAGGTGTTAAACAGTTTCAAGTAGCAAGTCTGGCAGACTCACTTCACAGCTAAAGTTAATAAAATGTTAATTGAATTTGTCTAATTTTCCAATATAACTTACAAATTATTTCATATGAAAGCCATAATTAGAACCATCATCTTGAACACGTTTTAGATAAATCAAAAGCCTTGCCAAGTGTATAATAGCGAAAATGTTCAAAATCACAAATCTTTAGCTAACACAAAAACAAACACTTGGGAGTACATTCTGAGAAATAATATCCTTATCTTTGTAGTAGCCTAACGAATAACAAATATATAATTGAATATGTGGAAGTGCACACATTTTCGATTCAAAATCGGCGACTAAATAGCCAATACTCTGTCTGATTCATCTCTGACAAAATAGTTGCTCGAATAAATGATAAAAGATTCCCTTTATAATGACAATATTATACAATTCTGGAAAAATTTAGCTCAAGAAATAAATATTTTTGCAATATTTATATTTGAAGAATTGTCTGATTATATTTGTGTATTAGCACAGCAGTGCTGCTGCTCAATGTACATATATTTTCTGTGATAAATAACGTGAAGCGCAAAAAGAACGAAATCGTCTTAATGTTAATACGCTAAAGATATTATGTATGGAAAGAAGCTAATACTAAGTCTAATAGTGAAATATTTGAGCTTCCTCCAGAACTTATGAAATACTTTCATAATTTTATGGTGGGAATTATGTAAGAAATTAATTATCCCCGACCACAAACTCCATTGACAACTGAAATATGTGGATTAATAATTTTTCTTATGAGACTGTAAAAGAGGTAAAAGAGTTTTTTTTTATAAATTTACTGTTTCCTTTTTTGAAAACTAATTGCAAAAATAATTTTAAATTACTAAGTTGATATTACTTTTTTTATTATTATTAAATAAACATTTAAATGAATATCCAATGTCTAAAGTTATTTCTTATTAAATCTACCACCCAGGCGAGCAATCTATGATTTTTCATGAATAGCTCTACCATTTTTTCTTATCCACGACTGCCACACCAAAATTTTTTGGCAGAAAGGGTTAGATGCCAATGCACTTTTCGTTGTTCTTTATCTTGATACAATAAAAAGAATCGCATGGTAATGTCAAAATTTTTTTACGTACGTTGCATTATCAATTAAAACGGATGTGTTTTCATTTTGCACAGTAAAAGCCATTTAGTATATCGTACATCCGTATTAAATTATATTTTGGTCACGTTTTAGCACTTTTATCTCCTTTTGCATCTTGAAATCCCAATTTTTTTTGGCATATCCCTTTTTGATATCGACAGATTCTTTTTCAACAGACCTTTCATCATCTGGGATGTCCATATCTTGACAACTACTCACACACACTTCGATAGGACCGACAGAACTCCTCAAATACACCAGAGAGGACACTAACGCACTACTTCCTGCACTCAAACACTATCTGACAACAAATGGGTTAACCAATATTAAAGCTAGATTTAGAATTAGATCTAGATTCAGAATGCATCTAATAAAACAAGTCATACTTATACACCGAGGTCTTTACTTGAAGTTCGAAGTCATGTTACGTTGAAATTACAAACTTACCATAGATGCACGCTAGACTTAGTATTATAAGTAGTACAATTGAATAGATTTACTTTAGATTTAAGAATATGAAGCACGAACCTTGTAGACTAATACAATTCAACTGGCAGAGCCTGGATGGCCTTGATGCCGTGGGCCAGAAACTTTATTGTAAGAGGCTAAGTTTAGGCTTAAGGTTTTTCAATAAAGGAATTTTTGAATTTGAATTTGAATTGCAATCCTCTGATCATCCAGAAACCTCTATGATATCCTGGCAGTATTGCTCGGCGTTTTTACTTGTTTAACACTTGGATAATATGATTGTAGAATATTTTCACAGCACACGCGCAAAATTTCTTTTCTGAGAATTTCTCTCTCAAACAAAATCTGTTTAATAGATTTCTTCCAGGTCGAGGCATCGTCGATTTTCTTAGAGGTCGAAGCATCATCGATTTTATATACAATATTCTCACGCCATGAAGAGTGGATACAGCGATTTAGTCCAATTTGGAAATTGTCTTTACCTTTTTTGTGAAAATGCCGTGTACATAATTTCAGCTCTCTACGTCGACGCGTTGCAGGCAGTACCCAAATATATAGTGAAAAACGAAATTTTTGTATGGTAACCCTAGGAGGAAGTTACCTTTGCCATTTCGACTGTAAATCTAAAAAATGACAGCTTAAGTAAACGACTTCTCGTGTTATCGTGAGGACGGACAGGTAGACGGACATGCCAACATCAAAAAAGCTTTTAATATTATGCGTGGGTCTTATGAGTTAATTTTGCGCTACCAGCATGGTTCGATGCGTTACAAACGGAATGACTTAGTATGCCCTATAGATTTCATCTTGAGTATAAAAAAAAGACAAATCTTGTAATACAAGCAATTAGTGTGCGTGTGTGTGACAGGAAAATATTGTTCGGCGAATTACAAACATATTTTAGCATGATTATTCATTATTGACTATGTTTCACAAACAGGATGGTAACGCACTTTCAAATAAATCGAATGATAAAAATATTGGAAAAGAAATCACTGGAAGGTATTTCACCCTTCAGTATAAAACTTTGCACAACCCCTTAGTTTCAAGCAAGCCTACGACAAACAATTGGCAGGTACATTTAACAATTTTATTTTGAGTGCATATTCCACACCCAATCGTCAAATGGGTTTGTTTTGAAATATTTATTTTTAAGCACATTTTAGTTAACTTCGAAAATGCTGGTACTTTAGCATTACCTATATAGTGCGTTGACTACGAAGTGACATTGCAACTCATGACTTGGTTGAAATTGTGACATGATACTCTTAAAGATTGTCGTGAGAGCAATTCAAACGTATCGAGAAAGACATCTGGCATATTGAGCTCATCCTACTCCATACAGATGTTCACAGAATATGGGGAATTCAATTACAAGTACAATTCGTGAAAGAATTCATAAATACATTTTAAAACTTGTAAACTCCACTGTTCTTGTATGTGATGTAAATAGTTCTATACTAGTGTGAGTAGTGTTGCAATCTTTAGGAAACCACGACTGGACCCGAGCTAAGGAGCAGCTACATAATTATAAGTGCTTTCTATCTCTTTAAAATTATCAACTCATTTGATGAGAATGTGAGTTTGAATAATAGATCCCCGTGGAGGCCTCTCAGCTTCATTTCTAACTCCATAACAACTAATCTTCACATATTATTTACGTTACACAGATCCATGGGAGAAAAAGGATGAGAGTCAAGCTGTTTTAATTTATTAATGAGAAAACAAAATACAGAGATGGGCGTAGTGCATTAAATTTTCAGTGCATTAATTATTTCATTAGCACTAGAGGACTCTGTGATAGTTAAAAGCCAGGTTGCACTATCACTAAATGGTTAGTGGTAGTGCAAATTTTTTATCACTATCACTAAACGAATAGTGGTAATGCATAGTCTATTGCATTATCACTAAACGATTAGTGGTAGTGCAGAGTCTATTGCATTATCACTAAACGATTAGTGGTAGTGCAGAGTATATTGCATTATCACTAAACGATTAGTGGTAGTGCAAATACTTTTCACTATCAATGAGTGATAATGAATTCGTGCATTGATAGTGCAAACATCTTTCACTAGCACTGAACGACAATTTAATGGTACGCATATGCAGCACTACGCTTAGCTCGTTCAATCAAAATTAGTGTTAATTGTTAATGAATCATCTCCATCTCCGCAAAACAGAAAACTGAACGGAAGGTTTTTTATTCTGTATGTTCGCTCGTTGCTAGTTCAGTGCTAGTGAAAGATGTTTGCACTACCAATCCACGAATTCATTATCACTCATTGGTAGTGAAAAGTATTTGCACTACCACTAATCGTTTAGTGATAATGCAATATACTCTGCACTACCACTAATCGTTTAGTGATAATGCAATAGACTCTGCACTACCACTAATCGTTTAGTGATAATGCAATAGACTATGCATTACCAGTATTCGTTTAGTGATAGTGATAAAAAATTTGCACTACCACTAATCATTTAGTGATAGTGCAACCTATATTTTAACTATCATTAAAATTTTGTGTTGCTGCCATTTTAGTGGTAATGCAAAAACGCCCATCTCTGACAAAATATTAGGGAAAATACATACCTACTCAACATTATTGAAGATTAAAGTTAAAAAGCACTGGGTTTTTAAATTTTTAGATTTTTCTTTATAGTGTAAATAAAACAGTAAAAATAGTACTGGGTTTAATATTGCGAGGTTGAGACTTTAATTAAAAGACTGATACCTTACCTTGTATCGCCTTTAAAACACATTTTTTAAAACGAAACGTGTGAAGCATTTTAAAATATTTACCTTAATACACTGTAAATCTGTCCTGTCCCAGATTTTAATGGTATTGTCTCGCAAACCGGACACAATCTTAACATCGTCATATTGTAAACAATAGACTCCTTTAGAATTTTCAGATCGGCAATTAATTCTTCGGAGCATATGTCTTCCTGTTCGCCAATTATGTTCTATGCTTTCAATGTCCTGCAATATACAAAACAAATTATTTGATCTTATTCTATTAATATTCCGAAATTTAATCACTTACATTCATTATCCTAGGAAACAGAGCCCGATAAAATGAATGAGGTCTGTGAATTGTGCCAGGTCTAGGCTTAAAAAGGTACTGTATCCAACCGCGTCTTTCAGCTAGGCCACGCCATAGTGAATCCGTTCGCACCTTTCGTTCAATTAATTTTTTCCAAAGCATTCCTTCTGATATAACTCTTAACCATTCCTTACATACTAATTCTGCAGCTTTAAGAGAATCTGCGTCGAGATAAGATAGTATGTTTTCTGCTATATGATCAAGTCCTTTTTCTGAGAAGTATAAATATTTTTATATTGGTTATATTTATAATTCAAAACATTAAATTGGAATAATACTCTATATTATACTCTAATGAAAGGTACAGTACCGTCAGAAATTTAAATACAAATATTAGTTTTGGCGCATTCAAGAAATATTCGTAATGAATTTGCAAAAAAAAAATCCAAGGAAGCTTTTACCCTGGCCTCTGAATCAAAGTTTTGATTACTCCCCTATCTTTCCCCTAAATGTTAGCCATAGAATATGAAGCAATAAGTACTGTTTATCTTGTTTATCTCCGAAGTAAATAAACGCAATCTCATGTCGATTTCGATGGGACCATTTCAGTTTTGCACTTTTTCTGGCAGCGGAGAACTGGGAGAACTAAAGTCCATCGAACATATTTCTGTCATATTCCTTGTATTTGTTGACACACGTATTATATACACGGAACTGTCAAACGTAATAAATGTTGTTTATTGATATATAGAAACAAATTTTTTCTTAACTTAAAGCCAATTAACCAAATAAAAAAATTTAATTCATTTAACTCAAAAATTTCACAAATAATCGCGACAGTACACTTTGACAGAGCAGATGACAATTCGACTTCAATATCTATTTGTAACACCGAGAAAATATCCGGTGCAAAGTAGGGGAAGTGAGTGCAAAGCTTGTGTTGCACTTCTGCTATAAAAATTGTCCCTTCGAACATTTTGAGTGTTGCACTGCTGGAAAAAGTGCAATACTGGTGTTGCACCAAAGTCCCATCGAAATCGACATCAATCATTTTCCGAGATGGTATAGCTCTCAATAGATTAATCACTTACCAGTTCAATTTTTTTAACAGAAGGACACCAAATATTGTCTAGTTTTTTTATTTCCAAATTAAATTATACAGGTAATTTTAAAACAAACAAAAAATTCTTAAATTGCAGTTAATAGGTATATATTAGAAATTCCATATCACTATCAGTGAATTCCGAATCGCTAATTTTTATTACAAACAGTTTTCGAACAAGTAATCCGCTGATTTTATCAAAGGTACTCACTTTCACTATTTGAAAGAGTGTACTGAATAGGTACACAAAAACGTGCTCTAGAAAGAAACTGTATAAGAGTTAAAAATTATTAGTTGACTTTGTGGATCGTTTACGAACTAAATGTGCCGTATTTAGGCATCAAAGTAATTATCAAAATAAGTGAATGGGCGAATTACAGGCAAGTCGGAAATGAAACTTTTATAGCCCGTAGTCGTACGGACTAGTCTGATCGGTCTAAGAAAGTGTGCCCGCATGGCGTACGGGCTGGGCTGGTAAGTGGTTAAAGTACTGAAGGCAAAAGATAAATATATACGTCTGTACAAAAAAGTCCCCACTCTGAGATTTGTTAGACTTTTTCTTATCTGAGAAAGTATAGTATCAAAACGTAACATTATATATTCTATTCATCTAAATTCATCTATTGAATGATACCAAAATATTCCACCTTCAGAACATAGTTATTTAAGGAAGCTATCTAAATCTTTGAGTACTCAATATTATCAAAAGTGCGTGTATAGCACTGAACATTCGCAAAAACGCAACCCTAAGGTATTTTGGACTTTCAGTAAAAACCTAAATAGATCGAACACGTATCCTAAGGAATTAACATTTAATGATGATACATCGTCATCTCTCCCGCTTATATGCGAAATGTTTTCCGCGCACTTTACTTTATTCTGAAAAAGACCCCGACACCTTCTCAGGACGTTTCTAATATGTATATAGTGTTAAGCTTTATTCCTTCCGGGACATGACGGGATTCCAAATATTCTTCTTGACAGATGCGGACAAAGTCTAGCGGAACCGCTTAGTAGTTTATTCAATCTTTAAAACACTAATAAAATTTACCAAGTAGCTCTTAAAAATTGTTTCATTAGGCCTATTTATAAATCTGATGACTCTAAACTCTAATCCTCTAATGCTCTTGTAATTATTTCTGAAAAAGTCGTTTACTATCAGCTCCTTTTCCAAATTAAACCATTTATCTCTGAAGAACAGCACGGATTTTTACTAGGGTGATCTACGATCATCAACTTATCTTTATTCACAGACAAAATCGAGGTCGTCCTCGATAAAAATACACAAATAGATTCTATCCACACTGACTTTGCCAAAGCAACTGAGAAGATTAATCACAAACGCTGTTTTTCAAAAATGGCACTAATGGGCTTTCATATAGACACCATATTTTGGTTCCACTCCTATTTAACTATCAGGGATAATATTGTCGCATTTAATGGGATTCAATCCTTGTCAAACAAATTTCTGGAGTGTTACAAGGTACAATCACAGACAAGAAATACCCAGATTTCGACGGTAGTACTAAGAAAGTGATGTATGGAAGAGCTCATAGCAAACTCAATAACTCACTGATCTCTGCTAAATATATCATGGGCACGAACCAAAAATGTTTTTCAATATACGCGAAAATTTCTTTCTTTCTTAGAATTTAAATCGACCATATTTCTTCAGAATTCGTGTGCATTATTGGTGGCTGCTGAAGATGATTCGAATAAGCTGTGAGTTGTGTCTGGGCATGTTAGCTAAAAAATTTTATGAGCGTAGATCTAGGTACATCAGCGCGGATTTTTGTCCCAGGCTGTAAAAAATGTTTTCAATGGAGGAAAGAATTGATTTATTTCTTAGAATTGAAATCGACCATATTTCTATAGACGGTCCGAGCAAATTCTGTTGTACCATCTTGTCGAATGAGCCGGGTGGGTGGAGGTGAACATTAATGAAAGATTTATTTCTTTTAATATATAGTAGTTGGATAAGCATACAAAATTACAAACTTTAACGAAATTTATTTGCATGGGTACAAATCGCACATCTAGGGAAATAACGCCTAAGCGCCTATCACTAATCGGCGCAATCAAATTAGATTTTGCATTTTTTGGTTTCCGTATTTAAGAAAATTGGAAATTTTAACAAAAAATGGACTCGAAAGATATTGTTTCGCACATCAGAAATGTTTTAAGTATGAGTCAAAAATTTCATTGAAACCGCAGGAAGATTAGTAGGAAGTTAATGCAAATCAACGATAAGATGCGAGTGCAGTGAAATTTCAACTTACTCCAACAAATTCAGTTCGTGGAAGCAAAGAACGACAGTGCGTATGTGTACAGTCAAAGAACGAATAACTGCAAGAACTCTCAGATGCTTCGGCTGCCTGACTAATCATGAAATATGAAAATAAATATCGGGACGAGATTCAAATCAAATTTCAAACAAGAGTAATGCCCTAGACACACAGCACTCTTAATGAAGAAATAACTAACGACTCATTAGTGTACAATGATTCATTATAAACTGCAGACACACAGCCATTTCTTTAATTAAGTTGATCTGTCAAACTGGCTTTAAGAAACTTATCACATTAAAAAAGCAATATGGATCGAATTAACGCAATAAACTTTGTTTTTATTCATTTTAAATTTTATTTATTTTTATTTTATTTCATTTAATTATTGAGAAATGAAAAAAACATTTTATTAAAAAATATTTTGACATAATTACTTTGTGATTTGCATTTAAATTATATGCTAAATCTAGTACATTTTTCCTCATTATAGCTATAATGAAGGAAGAAAACACTTCATTAGTGTACCTAATTATCATCTGATTTTCGAGCCATAATGACGTATACTATGTGACACACGGCATTTTAATGAATAGTTAGTACTAATGATTCATTAGATCGTGCTGTGTGTCTAGAATATAAGAGCAAAAAGTTTGTTGAATTGTATAGATTCAAGTTATTGAAAACATTAATGTATCTCCCCCCCCCCCCCCCCCCTCTCCAACTCTAACAACCTGTTCAACCGAAAAGACAGTAGACAGAATTTGCTCGTATCGTCTATAGCCACCAATAAACCACACGAATTCTGAAGAAATATTGTCGATTTCAATTCTAAGAAATAAATCAATTCTTTCCTCCACTGAAAACATTTTTTAAAGGCCTGAGACAAAAATCTGCGTACCTATATCCAGGGTTTGAAAGCAGGAGCAATCAGGAGCAAAGCATACGTCTCAGTGCTTTGCTTTGCTGTACACAAAAAAGCTTTTAATACATATCGCTCCCACTTGCTCTTGCTCTGGTTATTAAAACAAGCTTTGGAATTGCTTTGCTCTTTGCTCCGAAAGTATTTAATGAAAATTTGATTAGCTCTTTTTGCTTTTAATGTGAAAAGAGTTTAAAATTGCTCTAGCAATTTTGCTCACTTTGCTCTTTACTTTGCTCTCAAGTCTCAAGAAGAGTGTATGCAAAGAAATAAGGAAATGTTGTGTAATTGTGAATTGCTTTGATTGATTACTGTGTCAAAGATTACCCAATAAGAAGATGGGAAGCAGTATACAAAATTGGAGATTTTTGGTGTTTTTTAGAATGAAACAAGTAATTTCATATACGTGCAATTGAGACAACGAGTTCAAAACAAAAATCAAGAGAACGTAGGATTACCCGAACGACAAAATCTTATTGAATCTCTCAAAATCCTATCAAACTAATCACAATAATGTACATCAGGTCACACTACCTCCCATCATTAAAAGAAAGATAAATTTCGCTGATTTTCATAAAACATTTCGAATTTCTGATGGGTATAGCTGAAAGGTGATGTAAAGTTCCTCTCAAATGAAATTATCATTTTTCCAGAAAATATCAGAGAATCTAGCATGAGTTTCTCCCACTTAATCCCTTCAGAGCAAAATGAATGTAAACAGAAGCACGTGCTGTTCAAATTGCATAGAAATTACACTAACAAACATTGGTTATGCTATAAAAAACATTGGATATTTCTCATAAGATTTCACAGAAAACCGGTTTTCACAAAAGCGCGGGAACATTTTATGAGAGTAAAACGTGAAAACTCTACCCCTTCGCATATTATTTACGAAAATGTAACATTTGCCATTCCGTTTCGTTGCATGCAATTTCCCCTTTCACATTTTTTATCTTTATTCATAAAAGTTTTAAAGAGAGTTTGATTTTTTTTTTAATTTTTTTTTTATTTCTTCCATCTCTTGCCGTGTACATTTTAAATCTAAAACACTTGGAAATATCGCCTGCTTCTTTCTTAACTTATTATTAAGTTAACTTTGACTGTGCTTTGTTCTCAATTATTCTTTCTTGAGTTATCAAGCGAGTTACGTGCGTGTAAAAACCAAATTTTTGGATTTCCGTTTTCCAATTTAGATAAGTGAGTTTGAAGTGACAAGTTATACCTCTATTCTCTATTCTCTATTCTTTGCAAAGTATTTTAAGCATTTAACAGCAAAGCAAAGCAAAAATTGTCAGAGCAAAAAGTTTTTTGAAGCAAATCATTTAGAGCATAGTTGTCTTCAGAGCAAAGCAAAGTAATGAAAAATGCTTAAGGATTTTTTCAAAGCGGAGCAAAGCAAAGTAATTTTACTTTGTTTCAATTAAGAGCAAAGTAAGAGCAAGAGCAAGAGCAATTAAAAAGCTCGAGCATTTCAAACCCTGCCTATATCAGGGTTCATAAAAATTTTTAGCTAACAAGCCAAAGAAACCAATCAATCCAACTTCCACGAAGCCGAAACTGCCAAGCCACAACTCAACTTGTTCGAATCGTCTTCAGCAGCCACCAATAATGCGCACGAATTCTGAAGAAATATGGTCGATTTAAATTCTAAGAAAGAAAGAAATTTTCGCCTATATTGAAAAACATTTCTGGTGGTTTGTGCCCATGATATATTTAGTAAAGATCAGTGAGTTATTGAGGTTTGCGATGAGTTCTTCCATACATCACTTTCTTAGTACTACCGTCGAAATCTGGGTATTTCTTGTCGGTGGTACAATACTTGATTTTTCTAATATACATAACGATATGCCTTCTTGCTTTATGTGTGATTGTTTATTAAACACTGATGATGGCAAAATTTTTAGAAAAATTACTAACGCGACGGATTGTGTCCGTCTTCAAAAGGATACACTACGATACGACAAGAAAAAATGATGAAACGAAAACTGTATTGAGATCAACATAAGCAAATGTAAATGTACTTCATTTCACCTCAAGAAACACTTGACTATACCATTCACAACACTACTATCTCCCGTGGTGCTAATGAGATAAAAGATTTGGGTTTAATTTTTGACCGAAAGCTCCTCTTTATTTCTCACATAAACTTTATTATTTCAAGATCATTTGGTTTACTGAGTTTTATCTTTCGCACTTGTAAATGTTTTCGATCGGCATCTTCTTATAGCAGTCTTCTTTATTCCTAAGTAAGGAGTATGTTAGTCAAGTTTGGAGTCCTTTTTATTCCTCTTTTATTGCACAAAATGAGGCTGTCCAGCGCAAAATCACCAGAGTTTTATTATTTAAATTGGAGAATAGTATCATGAAATATTTGCAAAACACAACTTAATAACACTGCAAAGTCGCAGTATTTACTTGGATAGTACATATCTATATAATATATTATATGGTCAAGTCTATTCTCATGCATTAGTCTCTAGTATTAATTTGAACGGTCCTCCCGACAATCCAGACTTCGAATTGCTAGCCCAACAAGGGAAAAATAAATTAAACAGAGCCGAAAAATGGCATCCTCCACAAGGTTTCCGTACGGGAAACTGTTTTTAATTTAAGAACTATTCAACACCATCAAGCCGAGTTTTTGCGGAAACTTTTGGAGTATATTATCAATATTCCTGATCTGGTTGACGTTGGAGCACGACTTCGTGTAGAAATGAGCTGTATTATCCTCAAAGCAATAAGAGGCCGAAACCTAAGTGGGACAAAGTCGAGGATTCCATGCAACCGATTTATATCTGTTTGCTGGTATATTCTGATGAGTGCCAATTTTTCTTAATGAATTTTTGAAGCATTTTGCCAGTGATTGTACACCAGATTCAATATCGGTGAAAAAACGCTTTAAGGATAAGTTGGGGGGACAACATTTCGATAGTTGACAGGCCTGGAAAACAAGCTTAAAATACTCGAGCAATAATGGTATAAAGATAAAAAACGATCATCCTGAAGATATAAGAATACGCGTGGTCAGCGAGACAGCCGCAATTATTCTCGAAGACATTCGCTCGCAAATTTATGTAGGTACATTTAATAAAATAATTTAAGATTGTTTTGCGCGTGCGATATTTAGATATTTAGAATAGTTTTAGGGGTTTTTTTTCTAGTGTAGTATAATGCCTGGTGCAGATCGGCTTGAAAGTATTTGATTTTGAAATTTTTTCCTTAACTATGTGAAGTAAGAGAGAAGACATTCCATAAAAGATAAAAATACTTTTCCTCATCATTCCTTAAATTTGCATGTCCTCGCGATGGTCTAATTTGATTTAGCGAATGCACTGAAAATCCACGTTGCAATTGTTTTTTTCTTTTCTTCTTTATCCCCAATTAAAAGTAAAATAATTACAAGTTCTATATCACTAATGTTTTCCATATTTTATAGCACCCCTAAAAATTACTGAACTGACTTCACTGACTTGTATCCACAAAATAATCGAGAATAACCGTCTCGTATGTCGTGTAATCACGGCGACGGTAAAAACCGTAGACGGCTAGCCGGACGGGAAAACCTAATCGTATGTCGCTGCCCTTAGCTAAAAATTTTTATGAGCGTACATCAGCGCGGATTTTTGTCCCAGGCTGTAAAAAATGTTTTCGATGGAGGAAAGAACTGATTTATTTCTTAGAATTGAAATCGACCATATTTCTTCAGAATTCGTGTGGTAATTGGTGGCTATAGACGGTCCGAGCAAATTCTGTCTACCGTCTTGACAAAACAAGAAGAAGAACGATAGTTGCTACGTTTTTTTTCATCACATGTCGCCTCCTTTAGTTCCCTCCTCGAAGTTTCCAACGGACTAACGACTAGACTATAACCATAAAGTAATAAAGGCTAAAGAGATGACAAGATTAACTTTGCTTTGCGAACCAATATTTGAAAGCTCAATCTGAAAGTTTGGATGCAATCGTCAAGCTTTTCTTTCAGAGCTCGCATCTTCTGTATTGACATTTTATTTCTGATTCAATCACAGTATTCCGAACTGAATTAACAAGATGAGGAACATCATGTATAGCATTTATTTTTTCAGAATTGTAAAAAATATATGGCTTTTCTGAGGTAACTCCAAAACTTTTTAGGCAACTTCAATTATTAGAGCCTTGATGGCAAATTATACCTTTTACGTCAACACCAATCTGAGTACAATAGAAAATAATTTCTTTTATTTTTCTTTCAAACATTCTGCGCCAATAACATTTTTAGTGGTAAAATAGCTTATAACTATTTTCCAATTAGAAAATATGCCACGTATCATAAATAAACAGATATGCTTCGCTATCTCAGAAATTTTTTATCACCCATATCTACATATCCAAATATTTCGTCCCTGGAATTATCATATGTCGAAGTCCTTCGAATGTCTATTTCATCAAATACAAATTATTTCCATCAGTCCAAATATGAAATCGATAAAAGAGGTCATAAAGAACACATGTATTGAGAAAACAAGGCAAATCAGCGAATTTAGCGATTGGTTTGCAGAAGATAATCTGTGTTGTGAACATCGTTTAAAACTACTCGATTATTTTATTGATATTTTAATCAAAAAACACTGCATATTGGAACCCAGAAACTCTTTAAACAGAAAAACAAAGCACTTAACAAACTAAAAATAATAAAAGCATAAAATTTGATTTACAAAAATAACAGTATGCTATACTTTATTCTTTTAACCCATTTTCGAGTAGAAAAAATGTTTCTAAATGGTTGCCTGCATTGTATGAGGAATGTAAATTTAAAATTTCATGTATCATTTCTAGATGATATTTATCATAAAGTTTTTCATTTATCTTTCTAAAGATAATCGATATTGAAAATATTAAGGATTGTCACAGGGAATCCGCAAAGAATAGTCAATTTTATTATTTCTCACCCCGCTCATAATACCGACAATTTGAATATCACACGATCTTAATACATAAAAATAATTGATGAATTTGTAAAAATGTTGTTTATATTTTCGAAATGTTCCCATTTCTAGCTGCTAGAATTATTCATCAACTATTTCATTATATTTACGTCTGTAAGATAAAAACACTGAATACAACAGTGAAAAAAACATCGCCGTCTAAGAAATTTGCTTGCATATAATATGCAGTACTATTACGATTACAATGCTGCATTCTTTTTTCCTGTTCGCTATAAAAGGAGATGCACGGATTTATAAATGAATGAAAACCATCAAATTGCCAGCTTTTGAAGAGAATTAAAACCAAATATTTTAGATCTATTTTGGCATTTTGTGAATATTGAAATGCAATTTGATAAAAAAAATCAGGCTACCTATAGACGTTTTATAGAATGAAATCAATTTAAAATTCCAATGAACCAGTACAGTATAAAAAAATGCAGCTATACCTTCAAATGAGTTGTATATCATCGCAAAATATTTCTTCAGCCTGAAGCAATATTATTTTGTATGAAAAGAGCTTCCAAAAGTAACACATTCATATACGTATTAATATCTACCATGGTAAACTTTGGTAGTGTTGCATTTCCTCCATTCAGTACATCATAACTTGACTTGATGTGATGCCTGCTGGTACAGTGGGCTGCAAATTCAATACAGAAGATGCGAGCTCTGAAAGAAAAGCTTGACGATTGCATCCAAACTTTCAGATTGAGCTTTCAAATATTGGTTCGCAAAGCAAAGTTAATCTTGTCATCTCTTTAGCCTTTATTACTTTATGCTATAACGCACCGAACGTACATAGATACCAACGCCACCAGCGACAAATAATACAAGCACCGCGGTAAAAAAAAAACCATGAACAGAAAAAAAAAGGTGGGAAGAGAGTGGAAGACTACACAAAAAAGAAAAGATATATAAGACAACCCCTAGGTAAGGGAGAAGAAAAGATGAGGTATAAAAACAAAAGTACAAGGTACCTACTTATTATAGGAAGCTAGTTAAAATAAGTATAGGCATACATAAACATCTTGTAATTAATAATAGGTCAAATTTAGTAATTAAAAAAAAAAAAAAACTTATTTCTCTAGTTGTTTAATAATATAGGTAAAATTTTGTAAAATCTTTAAGGAAAAAAAAACAATAAAAAAGAATGATTGCTACATTAGAAATAATACAAAAAATCAATATTAAGAAATAATTGAAGAATAGGAACCACCAGACCATAGGACTGACAGAGCACAGATGGCCTAGTAGCCGTGGGCCTAACAACCTTTATTGTATTAGGCTTATTTTAAGGTTGTACAATAAAGAGAATAATAATAATACATAAATGAATGTATGTATGTAGTATTCTCGAAGGAGAAATAAGAAGGCAAATTTTACCTTTTGATGAATGATCGTATACCAATGACAAAACTGGTATCCTACCATAATCTATACAACCAGTAGTCCTAGTTAGCCTCCAGCCATTGCAAGACTTTGACTTTTGGTACTTTATATTTGATATATAACACTTGAAATTATCTCAGTAGCAGTGTGAGAGTTGGCAAGCATCTATTCTCACGGCCGTCATATACTTTTATACACTAAACTAAATTTTCCATTTCATTTGTATTTATAGTACGGCAAAATGGATTGAACAGGCATATGTACATATTATTAAAAGGCGTTCTTATTATTGTCTGTTCGTCGGCACGATCAACTCGAGGTCGTGTTAACTTAGAGAACTGAAATTGTATACAAGGTGTTCTCATTAAATTTAACAAGAGAAAAAGTTATAATTGGTCTAAGACCAAAATTATTATACCCTAGATGAAAATAAAAGTTAAATAAACTGAAAACCAAAAGTTTTTTATGGGGGATTTTCCGATTTAGATCAGTTTTGAAATTTTTTTACATTTTTTTAAAAAAGCCCGTGTACAAAATTTCAGCACTCTAAGGCCCTTAACATCAACGAGGATAATCCTATTTCCTATGCTATCCGAGAATAACCCCGCTTGCTTTGGACGTAAACACCAACTCGTGTAAAACCATGTGTTCTTCGCTTATGTGGCATTACTTTCAGACATTTTCGGTGATGTATGTTTCAGTTACAACAAATTAATCATCCAACATTTACGTGAGTCAAGACACTATTTGAATCTAATAAGAAGACGACCACCACAAAATAATATTCAATTCAGAAATTGTGCATAGCTTGATCAGAGTAATTTAACAACAATAAATACAGATGAGAACGCAACAAATAAATGAATACACTGTAATCAAGGAAGTACATATAAAATATATTCAATTTGAAATGGTAATATGCATAGGCATAAATATTTTAGTATGCAGTAAATAAAAAAACTTACTTGGCAACAACGAAATAAAATCTCTCTGGAGCATCGGTTTAAGGTATGCATTGATGTGACCATGTTGATAGTGACACATTCTTGATAACAGTTGCTCGACAAAATCCACCTGATCAGCTTCATTCCACTTTGAAAAATATGCTAAGCAGGCATCTCGTTCCGTTTGAAATGTTGGTGATGGTTCTTTCTTTCGAACAGGGTCATAAAGCATTGTTGAAGTGAATTGCTAAAAACAAAAGTTTGATATTTAAAAAATCTGGATTTGCACATAAAAGATTATTTTTCTCTGAAAAGTAGTATTAATAAGTATATATATATATATATATATAAAAAGTATAGTGTACTATTTATCAATCTAAATACTTGGTCTGTTCACATACTATTACAAAAAAATATATATATGTATAAGAATCCTCAAATTTTATGTTAGAGAGAGAAATTGAGAGTGACACTCGCAAAGTACGCGAATGGCTTCGAGTAAAAACTTGTGTAACGTCAAAGAAACAGCCAGTAAATTAAAGTAGATTATTTGGTTTATTTAAATTAGTGAATTATTGTGTATTTCGAATAGGAGAGTAACACGCAAAGTTATACATACACCCGTGGAAATTGCAAAAAATAAAGAACGGTAAAAAACACTTATGGATCAAAAAAATCACCCCACTACTCGATCACACTCTCTCTCTCTTTAATTTAATACCCAACATTTCATAGTTTGGACAACCCCTATTGGAGTTGGTATAACCCTTCACCCCTCCCTAATTTTGTTCACCATACTTTTTCTCCCCACGATCTCAAATGCAACTGAAAAACAAAGCCGCATTACTCTACAATCCTTCCGCGGAGAGTTATGCACTCGGAGCCGTTCATATCTTAAATTCCATAAGAAATGTATAAAAAATTGTGCGTTCACAGCAACACTTTTACTTTTGCTCCGATCATACTAAGCATTTCTACATTGAGTTATACCAAAGAACATCTAACAAAAATAATACGCATGTCGTATATTGAAAAGTTTTATATGGCGGGTTGTTCCATTACGACCCGCTCCACAAATTGTATGATAACCCTCTGCTTGTTAACGATCCGCCACTCACCGGTGGTGATATTATGGCCCGCTTTCACAAATTTTACGAAAACTCTACTTTGAATGACGGCCCGCCACCAGGCACCAGTGGTAACTCGGGGGTTACACGTAATAGTACAGCGTTTTTGGTCATGGATTAGTAATTAAAAATATTTGCTTCTTTTATTAGTTTAAACTTTAAATGCGTTCTCAAAACATGGTTTTTAAAGTCGGTGCCATGAAAACTTCCTATTTTCTTTCAACCGATTTCGCTCAAATTTTGAACATTGGTTGAAACTATATTATTTAGTATTTTTCGTAAGCGTTTTTTCATAGCTTGTAATTAAGAATATTTATTTGAATAAAAATGTCAAAAATTTTGGTCGAATATCGGTCTTTCAACTTTGAATGGCTATCATTTTCCTAGAAACTATTATGATTTTGAAAAACGGCTACGACAAGTATTTCAACCACTGTACAAAATCTGAGCAAAATTGATTGAAAGAAAATGGATAATTTCGTGGCACCAAAAAAGCTTTCTTCGATGACTATGGTCAACAGAAGTGGGCACCCACCCCCAATTGACAAAATTCAAAATTTTTTTATAGATTATTGATATTGTATTATAAAATAAAAAAAAAATATTTCTGTCATATTATTTGTTTAAAACAAAAAAAAAAGTCCCAAAAGTTGGGGGAAAAATTGCTTTTATGTGGATATAACCCCTTAATGGTTGTTTTACATTAATGTTTGTTTCTAAACCCAGACTGCTTTTCTAATAATAAGATGTTCTTTTCTACATATTCTCCCAGCTGATCTGCTACTATTATTCCTAGAACCTTTTCATAGCTAAAAAAACATATTGATTAGACGGAATTCTTCTTATTTCGTTGTATTGGGGACCGTTAGGATTGGAATAACGACAGTTTCTTTCCAAAAAGCAACTGTTCCATTTTGAAGGCTCCTCATGACATACCCACCAGTTTACTTGCGCCAGTACAAAAACGAGTTCCACTCACTTCAACTTTTTATCGAAGTGGAAACTGGGAAATAATCAAATTGAGTACATTTTTTGCAACTGGTACATTTTTTGATTTAAGTAGTCTTTAATAATATCAGCTGGTGTTGAACTTGTAAAATGTCAACACATTTGTGTTTGCGCTTTTATACAAAGGAGTGCTTTTTATTTTTCAGTAAGAAATTTCCTAAATTTTAAAGATAATTACGTAAGCAAAAATATTATTCCTTAGCGATCAATATGCCAGGAACGTACTCGCACTTTCTTTTTTCTTAGAATTTTTCCTCTGTAATTGCCCTTAATTACATTGCTGCACAATTAATGACCTTTTCAATATGTAATTTTTCACTTGAAACCATTTTCTCTCAAGAATAAATATCTTCACATTTCGTAGCGTAGTGTATATATCAATATGCTACACTGAGTTAAATACACGTCTAGGCGACCCGTAGCAGCATGAAGTGGGCGCGAACAGTCTGCTGTATGGATGGAGATCGAAACGTTCCGAATGCACCCAAATCGAGAGTCGAAAGGGGACTGGCGAAAAAAGAAGAGAAACGAAAAGTGACAGACATCTTACGTTTTGAGTTGTTCTGATGCTGAAATGAGCGCGAGCGGGAGATAAAGTTTTCTGAGTTTAAAAGGACGCAAAACTCGCTGGTTAGGGAAAAGTAAAGAAAAGTTCCAAAGAAAAAAAAAATTTTTTTTTCGGAAAAGACGAAGTGTGGGGAGGAAGAAAGGAGTCGCGAGATAGGGAGTTGAAATATACTTGGGAAGAACAAAAAAATCAAAGAGTTGTGGCAACATCCAGGAAGGAAGAAGTGTGGGGTTTAAGGAAGATACCGAGAAAAGTCAGGGCATTTGGAATCCTCCTGCATTTCTTGCCAGAGAATCACAATAGTTCCGGCAAAGTCACGTTAAACAACTAACCTGAAAAAATTCAAGAATCCCCCTGCATTTGTTGCAAGATCATCACAATAGTTCCGGCAAAGTCACGTTAAACAAGTAGCCTGAAAAAAAAATTCAAGAATCCTTTTGCATTTGTTGCAAAAGCATCACAATAGTTTTTGTGTCCTACTTTTCTATTAAATAAGTCTAATCGAATATTTACTTCTGCTCCTACTGCATTGTAATTCTCTCCTGTAGATATATCGGTAGACATCCCTTTCTAATTTTAAAAATGAAAAGAAGTACATTAAGATGTATTCTTTGGCTGCAAATCTTCCATTTTAAGGCTTCTAGCATCGTTCTCTTACTGGCGTGAATCTATTACACGAGAGCTAAATTGCTTGTTAAGAATCTTGAAGTCTCTGACTCCAGATCCTTTTTTAAAACAGTAAAAAACATTTTCAGCTCAATTGACTCAAACAACCACTGGAACAACACAAAATCTGCTTTTTTTTTAAACGCTGGCACCCAAAACTAAAATTGATAACACAAGGAAACTGACTGAATCTGTGTTTGAGGTCTAAATGAGGTGACTCCCAAATTGTAATAAATGATGATGATGATGTAATGCTGGAATTTTTCAGTTTGCGGATGATTTTATGTTTGTAGGATCAGGCAAAATGCACAAACTGACTCTGGGAACCAAGAAAAACTCTTCTGTACTTCATACAGAGCGCTAACGGCCAAAACTTGACAATAAAGTCCCGATCCACTACAAAAATGGCCTACCGGACTCAATTTCAATCGCATCTGAACTGAAGTTCCTAGGCAGCATTCTCACTTCCAACTAAGGCTGAAATAGCAGCTGTTCAACGTAACGAAATTAGCAACTATACAAATTAACTTCCAGAACTTCCTGAACGTTTTCTTATGCCATTTGATGTTTTTATGTTGGCTGTAGATGCAATCACCGCAGAAAGAACAAGTAAAAAAGCTAGAGTTGGTCTACGACCAGTTCTTATGATACCCTTGATGAATTCCCGTATAAAAATTCGTATGGTCATCGATCTATGCAAGTTTGATTTTTGAAGTGGTTTTTCGTCGGACAGAAAAAATTAGTATAACTAATTTTATAGGATTTCGTATTCTGAAGAAGTTTTTAGTACAATAAAAATATCTAGGACTGATCGTTTTCACAGTAGTAAAAAACCTAAATTTTTATATGGCAACAACAAGGGGTTGCCCGATTTAGTTCATTTTTGAAATTTTTTTTTTATTTCGATATTACTATAAAAACACCATGTACAAAATTTCAGCTCTCTATGTCGACGCGTTCTCAGGCAGTGTCCAAATATATAATAGAAAACGAAAGTTTTGTATGGCAACCCCACGAACTTCGAACTTAGTTTGACTTTTTTTTTTAAAGTCCGTGTACAAAATTTCAGCTTTCAAGTGAACGCGTTCTCGAGTTGTCGTGCGAACGGACGGACATGCAAAAATCAAAATAACTTTTAATATTATGCGTGGGTGTCCAATCCATTTTGCTCCACCATCATTATTTCTGTGCGTTACAAACGGAATGACAAACTTAGTATATCCTATAGATTTCATCTAGGGTATAATTAGGTAAAGAAGGTGCTTACCATGCTCAGTCTCTCTTGCACATACGCAGGATTCAGGTAAAAATAGCCTTTTGAAAATTAAAGTCGGAATGAGTTTAATTCCTTATAAGCGATTAAAATATCACTTGGACACAAGAAAATATATTTTTTTAATTTAATTCGATTTTCGGGTGTAAAATTTTATCTGATTGGTTAAGTTTTACATGTTTTTTTATGTAGTAAACGTTTTAAAGGGTGCTCAAACCTATACAGAAACACAAATGTGTGCAACATGCAATAGCAAATCGCTCAGTCCATTGTTATAAGTCAGTGTTTCTGAGCACATTGGAAAAAAGATACAAATCCAGAGTGCTCTGAGCGTTCTGTTCGTTTTTTTTTATATTGATAACACTTGTGATTTGTCAAAATATTAATTAGTAATACAAGATTTTTAAATAAATTAAGTTATAAAATAAGTTAGTTAAGTGAAGGGAAGGAAAAAAATATAGGATTTGACAAAGTATTCACATTTTAAATAGAATAGGTATTACTGACGGGTTGTTCTAAATACTTAGAGGTCTACCACTGACATGTATATAAATGAACTGCTTGTTAAACCAAAAATGCATGAAAGCAAATGGTACACTTTCATATTCCTGTCTCTTTCCGTGAGAGCATACTTTCCCACTGAACTATAACGATTAGGAACGAGAAATTGCTTGTAAAAATCCTTGTAAAAAAACACTACCTTCGACTCAAATTAAATTTTAACGATACAAATAGTCCCAAATACTTTTGTGGTAAATTCGGTAAATCCCACTGACATGCATATACGTAAATTCCCAAATAATTTAAATATAGCGGCAGTTTACGACAGTTGGTAGCATTGACAGTGAGAGCATACTTTCTGAAATCAAAACTGGTGACACATGAAACAGGAGATCAAGCAGTCCATATATATATGTCACTGAAGTCTACCTACGATTTGTTAGAGCACTCTGAGCAATAATAAAGATAAACGTTCAGAGCGCTCAGACTACTCTGAAAGTGAATAAAGTTACTAGAAATCCGTATTCAAGCGCTCCGAGTGCTAAAGAGATTACAAATACACACCCAAAGTATTCGCATTACAAACCACGTTCCACCAGTAGTGGATGAAATGTCGTATAAAGTGTAATGCATTGGAAAGCACGGTGCAGAGAAGACAATACCAAAGATAATAATAAGAAGATAAGAATCAGCCGAACAAAATTGAAAATTTTTCGTGTTTTTTTAGAAAGAAACAAATGTCATGAAAGCAACTTGGCTATGCATTCATTATTGTAGTGCGATTGAGGCAACGAGTTAAAAACAAAAATCGAGAGAACGTAGGATTACCCGAACGACCAAATCTTATTGAATCCCTCAAAATCCTATCTTATTCATAATAATGTACTTCGAGTAACACTACTTCAACTTTTTAAGAAAAAGATAAATTTCGCTTTAGCCAAAGTGCTGAAAGATGTAAAATTTCTGTCAAATAAAATTTTAATTTTTCCCGAAAATTTCAGGGAATCCAGCATGAGTTTCTCCAACTTAATCTCTTCAGAGCAAAACGAATGTAAACAGAAGCACGTGCTGTTCAAATGTCAAAGGAATTACACCAACAAATATTGGTATTGCTATAAAAACATTGGATAATTCTCTAAATATTTCAAGAAAACCGATTTTAATTTCACAAAAGCGTGGGAACATTTTCTGAGAGTAAAATCTGAAAACTCTACCGTTCTGATTTATTTACGAAAATGAATCATTTGACATTCTGTTTCGTTGTATGCAATCTCCGCTTTCACATTTTTTTATTTTTGTTCATAAAATTTTTAGAGTTTCGAGTGTTTTGTTTTGTTTTTCTTTTTCTCGGTTTCCTTTTCTAGCCGTGTACATTTTAAATGTAAAACAGTCGAAAATTTCGACTGATTCTTGTTGTTAAGTAACTTTGACAGTACTTACTTTCCTCTCTATCCTTTAAATAGAATTGTACATATATACATTAGCGGACATAATTTCGTCACAGTTCATGTGGCAAAATACAATGAGAATACCTTGAGTGTGTTCAACTTTTGGCTATAGCCAAATTGGTTTGTGCTCTGGAGGTGAAGCCAAAGTAGCTTGATGGTTATTTATTATTTATTAACTATATCACATAGCTTCGGAGTTTTAAGTTTGTTTGTTTGTTTAATTTTTGCCGTTAAGTAACCTAAAAAATGTCGAAAGTTTACTACTGTTTGGATATCAAAGTTCGATTTGTACATTAACGGACAATGATAGCCAGCCGGCTACAGCCAACAGTTGAACACACACCCTGTATTCTCTGTACCGTGGTAAGTCCAAGCCAGAAGAGAAGAAACTCCAGCTCCCATTTAGTGAAGCCCACAGTTTCGACTTTAAAAGCTGGAGAAAGAGAAGAAGAATAAGAAAAAGGTTGCACTTCTGCTACAAGAGAGGACCCATCGAAGATTTTCAGTGCTACACTGCAAGAAAAGTGCAACACACTAATCACATTGAAATCGCTATTAAGGCCGCTTTACACGAACAAGTAAATCTTGCGACTTGTGCATTGCCCAGTCGTTTGATTTGCATGAGCGTGTGTAGCAAATGTCGGAACTTAAGTTGAGAGACCATGAGTGAAAACGGCCGAAACGATTGCGTAAAACTAGACAAAATTTGATATTGACTTACCCTCCAAAGTTGTCCGGTTTTCTTGTACGCAATAGTCTCATCCGATTTCAATCACGGCAGACTGTTCGTATGATTTGCTTGAACGTGTGTAGCGGCCTTTAGGTCTATTAATATATTTCTATATCAAACATTAGGCCTCATCTATAGCTTTTCAAGTGAATAATTCTGTCAGAAAAAGTTTCAATCATTGAACAGCTCTGATGGGTTCTAACGTTATGACCCATGAACTCATTCCTTTGCTTATTTCCGGTAGAGCATAACGCTTGCTAAAGTAAATGGGGCCTGCATTAGGCCGGTAATTTGAATTTAATGTATTTAAGCCGCTTTAATAAAAATATCGTAGCCACTTAGTATGTAACCCATTCAGAACACAGCCAGAACAATGTTTTCGTGATATGGTTAAAACCTTAGAAAATGCATTCTTTTAAATTTAAATTTGAGCTTATAAAGATATAGCGGCCAAAGTACTCATTAATTGCAGATGGGTAAGAACTGGATATCGGAAGATATACTAGAGCAGAGTATATAGATAATGAAATGGTAGTGCATTCCGGAATGGACCACATGTTTTAGAGCGTACTGAGAGCAAATGCTTCTTTACCAGCACTTTTGTATATGTTTAATCGACCTCAACACGGCAGATTCGAGAAAATATAAATCAATAAACATATCCATCATTTCAAATATTGTGGACCATCCAGCCATATAAAATTTGTATATTTTGTTTTGGTATTACATGAGACATCCAGTTCTTGTGCATCTATGATAATAGACACCACGATGTTGGCGTGATACTCGGATGTTTTCTACCATAATTGTGCAAGGTTACTGATCCCTATATTTCTTAGTTCTACCAGCAGAATCAAGTAATTTTATTGATAAAAATAAAACTAATGTTAATACTGCTAATAATTATTATAATTTAACATGAAATAGAACCACAAAAGCATGAATTTCTATTATCAATGTTGCCCAACTTGAGTTGTATGCGTCGCATTCGCACTCGGACTTGGCTATGCTATACTCGCATTAAACCCATTAAACACTGTTCTACTTTCATTGACATAACGACTGTTTGCAATAGCTCATTTTCAACAAATAATCGCAAGTAAGTATTTATACAATTCATAATTTTACTTATTATTTCACCGTGAACAAAATTGTATTGATTAAATCTAAATCCTGAGAGTTAATATACTCACTTGTGAATTAGAATTGGTGTCATCCATGATTTTGTCAGTCTCCATGTTCATCATTATCTTCGCTCCACCACCGAGCTATGTTAACAATTTCTACTTTCGCAGGTTTTAACACAACTATTTGTTTCTCTTACACTAATTCGTACAGAATTATTCTGAGCCAGTGAAAAAACAAACACTCGCAGTCTTTAAAATTACAATTGCTTATAATAAAACTAAATATTTCTTCGAAAGTATGCAGAAAAGCACTGATCGAACCAATTTGACACCTTCTTAAAACCTAGTCCAACTTTCGGTGAAGAAACCCAGAGCGCAAGTCACTTCATAATTTACACAAGCAAATTTTCGCAAAAAAACAGTTTTTCGCAAAACTAAAATAGTTTTTTATATCACAAAATGCAATCAGAAGATCACAGTTAGGTTAAATCTCCACGATTTCGAAAGTGAACAAATAGAATTTGTTGTTTGTGATGCGCGAACAACAGTAGCAGTCAGCACCTCCTAAGAAACGATGAACGGCACGACGTCTCCGAGTGACGTCAAATAACTGCAGAGTGCTGTACACTGACACAATCATAAAATCAAGGAGTACCAACATTTAATAATAAAATTTCCCCTTATTAAAATTCGTGGCACAACCTGTGCAATTTCATAAATTTTGATTTCGTCAAAACAAATGTAGTGTAATACATTGTAGATTTGCTCATGATTCTGGTCAGACGAAATATACTTCATGTCATAATATTATCATGCAAATCCTCAGAATATATATATAGAGTAAGGAAAAATTCCCATTAAATTATCTCAGCCAAATAGACGTAAAGTAACGTTTTTTTCTTCCCATTAACGCGATAGATAGAGCCCACACGCTGTTAGCATGCTCACATTTCGTGATGAGGCATTCGGAGGAAGAAAATTCTCTGCTACACTTTTTCTAGCTGCAGCACGAGCATCATACCAATTTTATAGACTGCCGTACACCTTGTCGCAAACTGCACGTGCATTTTGCTAAACTTTTATGCCTAGACTTGTTATCAATCATTTGCACCGCTGTAGTTCCTTATCTGATAAATATGATCAACTAATGTCGTTTTCGTTTGTACATCAGTTTCGCCGTAACCCCCGGAATAATACAAGCCATGAAGTCGCCAAAGGCACCGAC
Source organism: Dioctria rufipes (assembly GCA_963924295.1). NCBI lineage: Eukaryota > Metazoa > Arthropoda > Insecta > Diptera > Asilidae > Dioctria > Dioctria rufipes. The sequence goes on along the minus strand of OZ002741.1, from coordinate 101,174,707 downwards.
ACATTAAAACCCCTTAACGTGCCGGATACAGCATGCAGTAAGACCTCACTCTCACTGCTTTTTGTATACTCGTCATGGAAGAATAACTAAAATTTCATCTTAAAGAGGTCCTAAAGCCTAAAACTATCGCTTCTGCAGAAAAATGAAATTAAAACAAATTGTAGCCAAATATATTTTCTTTCTAATATCTGTTTAAATAAAATAGTATCTAAAACAAATTTATGGAAATTATAGCGTTTGAACCAAATACAAGCAACTTTTATATGTAAAACTCCTGCGGTAAGACAAGGCAAGAGGTCTGATATCGCCTGCTGACCGGCCCGCTGCTATCTTTTTTCGACCTTGTTCATGGTTTGTATATTCCGGGGGTTACGGCATAGTAATAGGAAAAGTTTTGAAAGTATAGAGAAAATAATCAAGGTGCCATGACTTTAATTCTTATAAAACGCTAACCTGTCAAACTTTGTTCCGTATATATCAAGCTCTATTTTTACATTTTGCAAGGATTCAAGTCATGGCAGTTTGATTATTTTCTCTATACTTTTAAAACTTTTTCTACTGCTATGCATCCTACAAATTATTTATGTTCCCCTGTTTAATTACGAATTCAGAATCTTGTGGTGGTTACGGCTGTAGCGTAACCATAGCCCCCGGAATATACAAGCCATGAACAAAGTCGAAAAAAGAGGGCAACGGGCTGGTCAGCAGGCGACATCCATAGTTTTCTTGCCTTGTCTTACTGCAGGAGTTTTTCATATAAAAATTTCTTGTATTTTGTTCAAACGTTATAATTTCCATAAATTTGGTTTACATGCTATTTTCTTTTTTTAAACTATTAGAAAGAAACCTTATTTGGCTGTAATTTGTTTTAACATTATTTTGCTGTGTGAGCGACAATTTTGGGCTTTAGGACCTGTTTAAGATGAAATTTTCGTTTTTCCTGCATGACGAGTATACAAAAAGCATGCTCTATCCGGCGGCCGGCATGTTAAGGCCTTTTAATGTGTCGCTGTCGGTGCCTCCAGCGACTTCATGGCTTGTATTATAAGGCTGAACTACAATAGAAGTAAATAACTTTACGAAATTAAACGAGACTGAGGTTTACTTACGAAAAATTGATATTTTTAGCCTAAATATATATCGTATTCCGTAAGAGTTATTATCTTGATATTTAATGTTTTCAATTTTAAAAAGTGGTAAAAGTGAAAAAAATAACAAATGGAAGTTGATGTAATTGAAGATTTGTGCCTTCTATTAACTCGCAGTGCTCTAATGACATTTTCTGTGTTGAATTTTAAAAAGTGAAAAAATTAGCAAATGGAAGTTGATTTAATTGAAGATTTGTGCTTTCTATTAATACGCCTGTTAAATTAAAGGGCGCGTTCGCTTTACGTGTACTTACGTATACTTCTATTGTAGTTCAGCCTTATATTCCGTGGGTTACGGCTGTAGCATGTAAAAACAGCTGAAATTAAGCCGAACAAATTTACGGCAATTCGCCAAATGAGGCAAGCTTTGAATAAATAACTAATAAGGAAACGGCATATCGGGTGAAAACGTAAGCCACTCGGTGAAATGTATTAGTGTGCTGTGTTTGTATTCGTTTGGTCATGGCAGTAGTGAAACCGTGCAATTTTTAAGGATCACATTTTTTATAATCCAAATTGCTATGTAAAATAAACAAATTTTTGGCGCCCCCTTATCTTCAGATAATATTCCTTGGCGTTGCCTATGATAATTTAAGTGACTTGTTAAGCAGAATTTTCAAATAAGTGACTAGCCCTCTTGTCATTTCTCCCCCCGCTCCTTGGGTTTGACTGTCATTGAATTGCCTACTCACGTACACTGTATTCACACGAAACCCCGCTTCCTTATTAGTTATTTATTCAATGGAGCCAAGCAATCAATTAACAAATGATTCGGCCATACTTGTTAATCTTTGTATCATGCCTACGACCTACTCTGGTAAACTATAATAACCGTATTATTTTGTTTATGAGTGGCATTGGCATCTGTAAATTGAAAATGGCGTCCTGTAAGCGTGTAAAAACCTTCGAGGAGAGAACTAAAGGAGGCGATATGTGATGAAAAAAGCGTAGAACTTTCGTTCTTCTTGTTTTTGTGAGGTGCCAGAGGAGGCGTTAAAAATTGTTGATACAACAAGCCGTGTTGAGGAAAATGCTTTAAAAATCCTCCTTTGAGGAGAGAACTAAAGGACATGACATCCCATAGTAGTATATGTATGGCAGTGTAGCCAAAACTTTTCGCCATCTTGATTTTGGTGGGGTGTTTGACTGTCACTTTTCTATAAACAAAGAGCCGCGAAGTGTGTTTGGCGCAGAGACGTAGTTGCAAATGGATAATTTACTTTTCATAGGAAATGGTTAATGACTATTGGACTAAGTGATAGTAATATAAAAAGGAGTTATATGTGCTCGAAGATTTAGATACAACAAGCCGTGTTGAGGAAAATGCTTTAAAAATACTTTTGTGGTAAATTCGGTAAATTCCACTGGCATGCATATATAAGTAAATTCGCAAATAATTTAGATATATCGTCAGTGAGAGCATACTTTCTGAAATCAAAACTGGTGCGACATTAAACAGGAGATCAGTCAGTCCATTTATATACATGTCAGTGGGTGGTGCGGAAGATTGTGCCGAGTTTCTAAGAAATGTGTTTGAATTTTCGCGCCATTAATTTGTTGTGATATTTAAGGCATCAACAATTTTTAACGCCTCCTCTGGCACCTCACAAAAACAAGAAGAAGAACGAAAGTTGCTACGCTTTTTTCATCACATGGCGCCTCCTTTAGTTCTCTCCCCGAAGCTCTCCACAAAGCTCTTTGTTTATGAAAAGTGACAGTCAAAACACCCCGCCAAAATCAAGACGGCGAAAATTTTTGGTTACGCTGCTATACATATTACAATGGGATGTCATCTCCTTGAAGGCTGAAACACAGTGCGAGCGTACACAACTTCGACTCAGCCGGCGTATGATAACTTCAGCGTAGTGAACTTTAGCTTAACACATTGCGAGCGTTTGATAACTTCGGCGTAGTGAACTTTCGTTTTAACACAGTGTAGTGCTTTATTCTTTTATTTTCTGACTTTTATGTGTTGTCAATTTAAATCAATTCATACATTTTTTCTATATTTCTATAATCCCGGCATTTTAAGTTATAAATTAACTCCGCATCTCGTACCAAACTAATCAACTTTTCTTTCGACATTTTTACTTTATTTATTTATTAAATTAGTTCAACTTGTTGAAATTTCCCCAGTTTTTGAAGTTCACTACATTCAAATCAGCTGAAAAACATGTTATCAAATGTTAAAAGTTGCGCTGGAGTAGAAACTATTTCTACCCCAGCGTTTGCTCAGCGCAGTGGGCGCAGCCGACTTCACCATTGGAACATGCCCAACTTCTTTTCATGTATTCTACAAGAAAGCTCAAACGCCGGCTGCGCTCACGCTCGAACTGTGTTCCAGCCTTTAGTTCTCTCCTCAAAGGTAAAAACGGCTGGGCGAGTGAGAATTCGTCACTTTTTTTCCACTAGAATTCTGTGAGAATTCCACATCTGGAATTTTAGCTTATTGGGTTTGCAATGAAAAGGAAAACCCCGAAATATACAATCTATTAAATAAAAAGACAATTTGCACTGCTAGTGCATCTCTGAACTTTTGGATATTTAAAGAAGAGCTTCCCTAATTCGTTTATAGATCTTTTCCAAATTTATACGATTACCAATTAGTAACATAGCACTGCATCTTCTGAATTTCTCTTTTAAGTTTATATTCTAATAAATCCTATCGTAATCAGCACGTTAAGCTGCAAAGCAAAACTCGAAAAGAAAAACTTCATACAATACAACCACAAAAACAAGCTTATCAAACTATTATCACATCATGTTTTTCTTCGTATGTACAATGTAATAGCACAAAGCCTTTCTTATCATATCACCTACAAGCACTCATGACTTTTATTTTGCTAGATAAGACTGAACATGTTTCTTAGCTCCGGATTAGCTTCAAAGATCAACGCTGGATATTTAATTAGGTCGGTACATCTGACAATGGCACAATATCAAATGCAAAACTTTGTTAAGGATGGAAAAAAAATTTTAGGAGCTGCGTTGAATTTTCGGTGAGAACACACTTTTCACTTTCTATATTTGAAATTCACAACTTATTTTCTTCCATAGTGATATGGTAAAATCGGGTGGAGCTCCAGTTCCAGAGAATCCAATTTTGTTTTTAAAACCATCGTCTTCATATATTCAGGAGGGCGAAGATATAGTGGTAAACGTTAACAAATATTCAGTTTAAGAAGTATTCTAATAATGGTGTTTTACAGATACCTAAATACTTTACCAAGGTAGCTCATGAAGTAGAATTAGGAGTTATTATCGGAAAAGAGTGTAAAAATGTTTCCAAAGAGCATGCTATGTGTTATGTGGGAGGATATTGTTTGGCATTAGATCTAACAGCACAGTGTGAGCTTGTAAGAATTGAATTCAGTTTTATTAATAGTAAACATTAACACATATGTATAGGGTATTGCTCGACAAAAAGGGCTTCCATGGAGCATTGGGAAAGGCTTCGATACTGCCACACCTGTTTCTCGTTTCATTGCTCCCAGCGAAATGGAAGATCCACACAACGTTCAACTTTGGTGTAAAATTAATGGCGAAATTAAACAGAAAGGGAATACTTCTGACTTGATATTTCGAATTCCTGATCTGATTGAATATGCTTCTAAATATATGACTTTAGAAGTCAATGACTTGATATTGACAGGAACCCCAGGAGGTGCAGCACCAATGGCTCCAGGAGATACAGTAGAATGTGGCTTAGGTGACATAGTATCATTTAAGTTCCAAGTTAAAAGTTTTAATTGATTATACTACACATTTTTCGTAGTTTTGTATTTTATTAGTATTAGTACTTTTTATAAAAGCCAAGAGGGAATAAAAATTGACAAACTAAAAAAATACAATTGAATGTATGTAATGGCATCAAAAATATGTAAATGTTAAGCTTCTTATGCTTGTGCTTCATAGCCCTTCATTATTTGCTAGTTTGTGTTATCTGGGCGATATTCAGTTAGTCTTTCCCATCATTGTCATTTACATTGACTGAACAATTTTGTAAATAAGTAAAAAAGCTAGAATTAGTCTGAGACCATTTCTTATGATAGATGATTGCCCGTATGTAATTTCGTATGGCCATCTGCAAGTTTGATTTTTGAAGTGGTTTTTTTGCATTTATTTCTAGAATGGTTCGTCGGATAGAAAAATATTCTGAAGAACTTTTCAATGCACAGTATAATAGGAACGTCTAGGACTGATAGTTTTCACAGCACATATACGTAAAAATCTTAAAATTTTATATGACAACACCAAGTAGGGTTGCCTGATTTAGTCCATTTTAAAAAAATATTTATTATTTCTATGAAAACGCCCCGTGTACAAAATTTCACCACCTTACGTTAACGCGTTTGCAGGCAGTGTCCAAATAGTGAGACGAAATTTCTGAATGGCAACCCTACGACTTGCCCGATTTGTCTCATTTTCGAACTTCATTTTGACGGACTCACGGACATGTAAAAATCAACGAGGTAATAACTAACTAGTTCTTACCTCGTTGGTAAAAATCAAAATAACTTTTAATATTATGCATGGGTGTGTCGTGTTCCAGAGAATTAAAAGACCTTTTATAGTAACTATAATTGGATTGACATTTGTTAACTGATGTTCTTACAAACTGCCCTATTTCAACAATTACGACTGATCTGTCGACTGCGACTATGCCCAAATGGTAAATCCTTGTGGTAAGACACAACCCAATTGTGACTGCGACTGAAACTAAACTGCTCAAAGTGCAAAGTTGGTGTTGACTGCGACCAACTTCATTTCAATCACAAAAGTCGGGACTTGTTGGTTCAAGCAGTTGAAGCTTTAATTTAATTACAAATCTCACCTCCGCGTCGACTTCGGGTTAAGCGTGAATTACAATTACAACTGATCTCTCGGCTGCGACTTAATTTTAAGTCGCAGTCGACGCTGAGGTGAAATTTGTAATTAAATTAAAGCAACAACTGCTTGAACAAACCTGTACCGAGATTCAGCTACGTCGAAATTGGCAAAAAGTGAGTGAAGTGAGTCAGTTTTCTGCAAATTTGATTCTGCTAAGAAATCCACTCACTCACTTCACTCACCTTCAATTTTGCGGTGAGTTGGGATTGAAATCATCGATCAGCGATTTTATTTTAGAAATGGTAAGTACGTATAGTAATTAATTATCACTAATAAATTGTAACTCGCCATTTGCATACTAGAAAGTTCTAATTGATGGACTACAATAAAGTTATAATGTATTAGAGGGGATGCTTGTTAGTGCACAGGCACCTCAATGCACGGGAGAAAATAGCTGTAAAATTAAATTCTTAGAATATGTTATATTATATTCTCCCTTATTATCTGCATAAAATGTTTAGAGGACAATATTTCGCAGCCGTGTTCATTTTCACACATAAAAAAGCCAAAAAGCTGTGAAAATGACATTCGAAGTTAATATTCGAAAATACGCACTCACTTTTTTAAAGGAATCATTTTATTTTCAAAAGTGAGTGAATGAAGTGAGTGAAAGAAGTGACTGAAGTGAATCACTCACAAATTAGCTGAATCTCGGTACAGAAGACCCGACTACTGTTATTGAACTGCAGTTGGCCGAAGTGAACACCAACTTTGCACTTTGAGCAAAGTTTAATTTCGGTCGGAGTCGCAGTCGAAGTCGAAGTTGCAATTGTATCTTGCCACATGCATTTTCCATTTGGGCAAAGTCGTAGTCGACTGATCAGTCGTAATTGTAATTCAGGCCTTAAAATCAAGGCGCAGTCGACAGATCAGTTGTAATTGTAATTCAGGCCTAATATACATATGCCCGACACCGCACTCAGAGCTTGTAGTGGCTTTATGCCCAAACACAATGATGTCGACACGGCAATTACGATGACACTGTCGTCGTAAATGTCGCTGAATTAACCCAATGACACCGACCGTATTCTAGCTCCATCAAGTTGGCCGGTCAACTTTTACTTTTTTAATTTTTTATTGCACATATCGATTGTTGGTCGTTTGTTGGTGTTAGCCGGAAAATTCTTATTTTTAATTTTATTTTATTTAAAACCAGCTCAATCAATGCGCAATCGTTTGTTGGACTTGTTTTTATTAATAAAATCGTTTGTTGGTCCCTCAATTCTTCGCTAATTGCAAAAATAATTTATCTAAGTTACACATGAAGCTAGCTACACATGTAGTTGTAGCTGATTTTGTAATAAAGGTTCGCTTCCTTAAATTAAACTCCGCCGCTCAGATTTAAAGTGTTTCCTCTGAGATCTGTAAATTTTTGAGCTCGATCACTTTTCAGTGTAAAAATTCCCAGTTGAGAAATGGTATTTCTCTTCAATGAAAATTTTTAAATAAATTTAATAAAAATTCAGCAATATCCTTGACAGTAGTTGTCAATGGATGAAATATATCAACCTTAGAATATAGAGCAAACATGAATGGTGATAAGCCAGAACCGATATGGTGATAAGCGAACCTTTATTACAAAATCAGCTACAACTACATGTGTAGCTAGCTTCAGATGTAGCTAGCTTCATGTGTAGCTTAGGTAAATTATTTTTGCAATTAGCGAAGAATTGAGGGACCAACAAACGATTTTATTAATAAAAACAAGTCCAACAAACGATTACGCATTGATTGAGCTGGTTTTAAATAAAATAAAATTAAAAATAAGAATTTTCCCGCGAACTTGATGGTGAATTTTTTCTTTTTAGATTTTCGAAAAAACTATTAACCAACAAACTGAACAACAATCGATATGTGCAATAAAAAACTAAAAAAGTAAAAGTTGACCGGCCAACTTGTTGGAGCTCGATATTCTTATGTTCGTATATAAAGTATGTCGTAGCCCCAGGATATAATACAAGCCATGAAGTCGCCGAAGGCACCGACGCATTAAAAGGCCTTAACGTACAGCATGCAGTAGGAGCTCACTCTCACTGCTTTTTGTATACCGTCATTTCATTTTAAACAGGTCCTAAAGTCCAAAACTGTCGCTTCCACAGCAAAATAAAGTTAAAACAAATTGCAGCCAAATATGTTTTTTTTCTAATAGTTTAAAAAAAAATTGCATGTAGAACAAATTTATGGAAATTATAGCATTTGAACAAAATACAAGCAACTTTTATGTGAAAAACTCCTGTAGTAAGACAAGGCAAAAAGACTGTGGATGTCGCCTGCTGACCGGCCCGCTGCTCTCTTTTTTCGACTTTGTTCATGGCTTGTATATTCCGGGGGTTAATTTTCTCAGGGTAGAAATGCAACTATGAACGACGACCTTGATCGCGACGAAAGTGATCAAGAGCCGAGTTGGTTTTTAAATCTCTTGGAGAACGCGGCAGTAAAATTTTATAAAGACGGAGTTGAATTTTTAACTGGGTGACGGTCGGTACGGCGGTAATTACAAAAGAAAAAAGTAAAAAGTTGTAATTCGGATGTGTAATAAAAAAGAAAAAAAAATTAGAAAATTTTTGTTTTTCGGATTGGTGTTAAGAGGTTCCATAAAAAGAAAAAGTTGTAAAGTTGCCTATCGGGATATCTTAATTAATAGTGATTACAAAAGAAAAAATTAAAAAGTTGTAATTCGGATGTGTAATACAAAAAAAAAAAAAAATTTAGAAAATATATGCATTACGGACTTGTGTAAGAAGTTTCCAATAAAAAGTAAACTGTAAAGCTGTGTTGTGGATATAGTTCCTGCCCGTCCCAAAAAGGTTCGTAACAATTGGTGCAGCCGGTAGGATAGAGGAAGCCTACTTTAGACAAACGAAGTATAAACGCTCGAAAACCCTCTATTCTACGAATCAAAAAAGAGTTTAGGACGAGATCGAATACTGGATAAGACACCCTACCCTCCGCCTGAAGTTGAGTCTGGCTTCAAGAGAATTTCGATCTTGTCGGCTCCCAACGCTCGGGGTCGGACAGCTTTAACTGCCTCTATTTGAAAAACACGCAGCCACCCCTTCATCAAAGCACAAAGTGCCAACGTGGGACAATAGCGGGCTTCATCCCAGCCCAGGATAAAAGAAGTCCACAACCAAAAGTGCTAAATCTACACTTGAAGGAAGGAAGAATCCTCAACGGATAATCTGCCATCCGGAACTGAAAGGGACTTCGAAGTAGGCAACGCGCCCCCCTTTCAACTTTTATCCAGGGGAATTTAAGAAGGCTACGCCCCCCCCCCCCGGCAGCAAAAGAACTTCAACCGAAAAAACCAGCGATCCTGAATTGAGAGGGACCTCGAAGAAGGCAAAAAGCCCTCCACTCAATTTGAACCAAGGGAATTAAGACGGCAGAAGCCCCCCTAGCTGCAAATTTTACACACGGTGGTCCATGAGCGAGGAAAGCTCCCACCAAGAGATGCCGCAGGAAATATTACCATTTCAAACAACTCCATAACAATCTTCCTCACGGGGCGACGCACAGGAAGTTCCGTCCCGGAACGAAGGAGGCAACGAGGGAGCAACATCCGCACCAGAGGGTGGAGTGCAAACACACCCAACAATCTCAACAGTAAAAGGGCTAACACTCAGGAGTGGGACAATCCTTACAGGCCCCCAACAAGTAAGATCTTCTAATTTAAACTTAGTAAAATATTTAAAGTATTTAGAAGGGAAAGTGCGAGACTCCTCCGAACTTTCGGTTATACAGTGCGATTCTATTGACAAACAGATTGCCAAGTTTCGGGAACGAAGGCTTGAGCAAATCGCAAAATTTAAAGAAAGCACTGAAAAGTTCGGCTTAAGTCAAGTGTGAGGAAAACGCTCAGATTTTTTTAAATTTTGTCCACATGCTCCAAATTACGCACAAATCACGAATATCCAATTTATTTTCAACATATTTAACTTTAAAAATCGCGAACTTTGCACTGCAATTCCACAACACAATTTGACATTCTCGCAATTAATTAATGCTTCTTCTTCTTTTTAGTATTAAAAAGAGGCATTGGTAGGTATATACATATCTTCCGAACATTCGGGCTAACAGCATTTAGTTAGAATGGAATAGAAAAACATTTATTAAGGAAACACACACACTCACGCAAAGGCAGGCTGGCAGGAGCACACACACACACTCCCGCTCCGCTGTGTTCATGTGTGCGCGCGTGTGTGTGCGTTTATTTATTAAATGTTACGATTACGATAGATTATCCTTGATAAAGTTCGAGATTTTAAAGTTAAATATCTCGGAAACTATAAGTTTCCGTTGAAAATAATTTGGATATTCGTGATTTGTGCGTAATTTGGAGCATGTGGACAAAATTTTAAAAAAATCTGAGCGTTTTCCTCAAAAGTTCAAAGAGAGCCTGAAGGAGTTTGGAGAACTCTCACACTCGCTCGAAGTCACAAATAAAAATAATAGTGTAGATTTAAGTGAAGGTGCCATTGAAGACAGTGTCAGTGATTCCACCGCGAGTGAAATCCTTTTAAAATGGCTGGGCGACTCCCTTCTGGAAACCAGCATAGAAGAAACTAGCTCCCCAAAAGTGTCAAACTCTAGTTTCAGAATCCCCAATTTAAACATGGTAGATTACGCTAAAATCGCCAAGCTAACTGGTGGAGGAACTATCAGCATTTTTACAAATCTTACCAGCTTTTTGCCTCAAATATGCCCACTACTTTCAAAGAAGTAGAAGAACGGCTAAATCGCACATACCTGCCTAGAGAAACTTATCAGGAACTGGTAAATAAATTAATCACCACTAGGCAGTATCCTATGGAAAACCTCACAGCCTTCACGGCACGAGTAAAACAAATGCTGGCACTCTGCAGTGAAGCAGCAGAATCCAAATACGGAGCCACAACAGCACCAGCTGTTAAAAAAACGCATTAAAAACAGGCGTAAATAACCCCTATATGTGTCAGTACCTGTTGACAATAACCGACGGCACTGTAGATGAACTAGTACAAAGAGCACTTGACATGGAACGTCTCCAGCAAAGTGCTCTATTCCTGCAACCTTCAGGGCAATTTCAGCAAAATGTGATACAAAGTCCGATACCCCATTCAATAAGTGCAACAACACCAAATAACGCACAATTTAGCCAACTTAATTCATCAGCTAATCACAGCGTATTTACTCCCGGCATAATGACATTCGCTCAAGTTCCTCAGACCCTGCCAAACACAAATAGTCACGTTCAGCAGCCACAGTTCACACAGGCAAACACATCACCATATATCAAACAGGAGCCAAGATCTCCCAATAAAACTTATAATGTAAACAATAAAAATAATTATTTAAACAAAATCAGTTGTAGTTTTTGTACTTTAAGAGACCATACATACGCCGATTGTCTGAAACGTAAAAAAACGCCGTACTGTGTGAACTGCAAAATGCATAATCATGACGTGCGTGACTGCAGAAGAAACAACAATAGTTTCCAGAGACCTCACAACAACAATGTATCACCAAATCAACGACCAAGAGCTCCACAAGATCCCAACAATTCTAGAGTATATAACGTGCGTAAAAAGTGCGAATTTTGTGGTCGTTCTGGACATGCAGTAAATAACTGCCAACAAAAACGTAAATGGGAAGCCCGGAGTCAGGGAAACGACGCACAGTCGACCCAAAACTCCCCGGCTCCACTATAAATCTCCCATCTAATAAAATAGGGTCCCCTCAGCAGCCCGATTCCAGTGTCGCTACAGTAAAACTTCCTTTAGACATAGGCCTGAACGGTCAAACTAAACTAGTAGTCGACACAGGCGCTGAGGTAATTATAATAAAGAAAAGGTCATTAAGAGATCTCAACACAATTAACCACAATGAGGCATGCACACTTCAGACCCCATCTGGTACCGGAAAGACGCTGGGAAATTACCAGGGAAACTTCGTTTTCAAAACCAAAATTCCCTGCAAGTTTCAAGTCGTAAAGAACTTGCCTGGTCTTTCCGATGATGGACTTCTAGGAAATGATTTCCTAGCAAAAAACTGTAACGTTGAGGGTCCTAATAAGGCATTAAGGTTTCCTCGCGCGGAGACTAATCCCGATGAATTTGCTTTGCCATTGATGTTTGAAACGGACAAGCTACATTCTGAAAAAGCAGTCGAAGTAAGAACACTTGCAGAAGAGGTTGAGTCTAAACAGGCTGAACTATCCACCTGCAGTGTCTTCAAGGCTTCTCAAACGAGAAAAGCTGGCTGCCAAGCTCCAAAAGAGCTCAATGAATGTGAAAAAAGCTGTCTGGGCGAGCAAGAGACCGACAAAATCAGGCAGCAATTGGTTACCTTTAAGGAACCACTCTGCATACCTGCGCGCTCTCAAATTGTTGCCTCAGTCCCGTTACAAACGCAAGAAGAAATGCTCTGTTTATCACAAGAGATAAGCGATGGAGTCTTCTTAGCAAACAGTTTGCTGTCATCTGGAAAAGAATTAGTGCTGGTTAGTATTCTCAACGCTAACAGTCATCAAGTAGTCATACATAGCTTAAAGTTACAGCTATATCCAATAAACGACTACACCATAGTCCCATTAACGCACACAAAAGACCACAAAAGAAGACACATTCCACTACCAAATATAGAGGCACTATAAAACAACACAAGAGACGGAACTGAGTGTCTAAAGCCTGCCAGAAAGGTGCATATAGCTCTTCCGTCCAAAATCCCGAGGCATAAATCACTATTAAACAAACAACGGCCATATAAGAACGGTAGCGAGTCGCTAAAGCCTATATTAACGGTGCATATTACTCCACCGTCACACAACACAAAAAATTCTGCATGGTTAAAAAACAATAGCATTGACGCGTATGAGTATATCACACAACCTATGGCAAAGACCATACAGGTGTACCAAACTCAGCCGTCGACAAAGCAGGAAGCAACTACCCTGCAACGTGCCAAGAACAAAGAAATAAAGCCTCAAAAGGAATTACAAAAGCCTTATCTACTTACAGGTAAAAAATTTAAAAGGAAGAATAAGTTAACCGAAGGTTCAGCTGAAAAAACAGCAACCCTACAACATGTACGCTTTTTATACCGGGATTATGAGACTCTGGAGGACCCAAAGCAATACCCGCGTACTTCTAGGCTAGAGCAAGAACTCAGCCTAGACCCTAATTTTACCGCGGAAGAAAAAATTTCGATATCAGAACTCTGCGAAGAGCATAACGATATCTTCTTCCTCACAGGTGACCAACTCACCTATACAAATGCGGTAACGCATAATATTTCATTGGTGCAAGATCAAGCACCAATCAATCAAAAAATGTACCGCTTACCTGAAACACAGCGGAAAGTAATTAACGAGCAGCTAAAAGAAATGCTAGACAGCAGCGGGATAGTCCAGTCTAGTAAAAGTCCTTGGAATTCACCTCTACTAGTTGTTCCCAAGAAAGCGGGACCGGACGGTGAAAAAAGGTGGCGCGTCGTTGTCGACTTTCGTAAATTAAACGAAAAGACAATTGGAGACGCATTCCCGCTACCCCGAATCGAGGATATTCTCGACCAATTAGGTCACGCAAGGTATTTCACCACACTCGATTTGGCCAACGGCTACCATCAAGTTCTTGTCGACAAAAGAGATCGACATAAAACTGCTTTCAGCACAAGTTATGGGCACTACGAGTTCAAGCGTATGCCATTCGGGCTCAAAGGAGCCCCCGCCACATTTCAACGCTTAATGAATTTCGTACTAACAGGCCTACAAGGCCTCGAATATTTTGTCTACCTAGATGACATTGTCATCTATGGAAAAAATTTAAATGACCACAACGAAAAGTTGAGGAAAGTCTACAATAAGTTGAGAGAGAACAACTTAAAACTGCAGCCAGAGAACTGCCAGTTTCTACGAAGAGAAGTTGTTTACCTAGGACATAAATATTCTAGCGAAGGAGCTCTACCAAACCCAAGTAAGACGACCTGCGTCCAAACATTTCCTGTTCCAAGAACAGTAAGGCAAGTCCAGTCATTTTTAGGACTTTCCAATTACTACAGGAAATTCATTCCAGACTTCTCCAAAATTGTACGTCCAATCATAAATTTGCTCCGAAAGGATGTAAAATTCACTTGGACAGAGAAATGCCAAGAAGCATTTCAGAGCATAAAAAATGCTTTAATTTCTCCACCACTTTTGATTTACCCCGATTTTACAAGATCTTTTAATCTTACTACGGACGCAAGTAACGAGGCTCTAGGAGCTGTTTTTTCTCAAGGAGAAGTCGGAAAGGACCAGCATTGCCTATGCAAGCCGCACATTGAACAAAGCCGAAAAAAATTACTCTACTATAGAGAAAGAGTTATTGGCTATTATCTGGGTTACCAAGAATTTCAGGTGCTATCTTCAAGGCCGGAAATTCACGGTCTATACTGACCATAAACCTCTCAAAGGTGTCTTCAATGTGAAAGACCCTACTTCCCGTTTGGTGAGATTTCACCACAAATTATTTGAATTCGATTACAACATCGAATACAAACCCGGGAAGTACAACACTAATGAAGATGCACTAAGTCGCATCCCTCAAGCATTAAAAGAAGACAGTTTAGGCAATACCTTAACGGTAAAAGCCCTAGTCCACCACAGGATGGACTCAGATGTGGAGGAAGACAATTCCACAAATAATAAAAAAAAAAAAAAAGAAATCCGCTCATTACTTCATCGTGACTCGAGCTCAGAAGCAAAAGGCTCATGAGAAAATAAATAGCTCCAGTGTGGAGACAGAAGAGCACACGAAAGCGGACCAAAACGAAGCTCAACTCACGGAGGCGAAAACACTAAACGCAGCATCGCTTGATCAAAAAGTAAGTACTGGTAAGACACCCGAAGTTATTATGAGCCCCACGGAGATCCAAACAATCTTGAAAGATTATCACGATTCTCTATTTGGTGGCCATCAAGGTGTCATAAAAAGTACAAACGCATAAGACGCAAGTATTGGTGGAGACACATGCTTAGCGTAATCAAGAAATATATTAAAAAATGCCCAAAGTGCCAGACGATGAAAACATCTCCACAATATAAAATGCCAATGGATATCACGGACATCGTAGAACAACCGTTCGACAAAGTTTACCTCGATATCGTAGGTCCATAGAAGAGAACACATCAGGTAACAAATATATCTTGACCTTCCAAGATAATTTAACAAAATTTGTCGCCTGGTATGCAATACTTAATGCAGAAGCAGTCACAGTAGCGCAGGTTTTCTTTGATGAAATCGTTACGCGCTATCGCATACCCAAAAGAATACTCACCGATCAGGGAACAAATTTCCTGAGTGAATTATTCAAAAGAGTATGTAAGCTTCTAAAGGTAAAGAAGTTACAGACTTAAGCATACCACCTACAGTCTAATGGAGCACTAGAGCATGCACATAGACCCCTTATAGAATACCTGCGAACAATTGTAGATGAAAATCCCAAAACATGGGACCAATACCTACGAACCGCTGCATTCGTGTATAACAATAGTGTACACGAGGGTACTAAACTTACCCCAATGGACTGCCTATACGGCTTCACAGCGGATGTCCCATCAAATTTAAAACGGGATCCCGAACCCGTTTACAATCATGAGAGCTATTATCATATACTGAAGTATAAGCTCCAAAAATCATATGCCACGGCTAGAAAGAACTTACTGGCAAGTAAACAGCGCTCAAAGGGGTACTACGATAAGACAGTACGGCCCCTAACTTTCCATGTAGGAGGCAAGGTCCTCATCAAGAATGAAAGCAGAAAACATAAGCTTTCTCAAATCTGGATAGGACCTTATCAGGTAATCGCAATACCAAGTGATGTGAATGCCACCATCAAAATTGGTAAACGTATCGTAACGGTACATAATAATCGTTTAAAACCATATTTCGAGTAAAAGCATGTTGAACAAAAATGAACCATGTTGACTTGAAATTCCTACTACAGTGTCCACTAAATATCATTTCAATACCTCCCCATAAACATTTGCGGTGGAGTCACTCCACTGCCCAGTTTAAAACGGCACAATAAAAGTACCACCATACTTAAAGGACTATTTTCTTCCCCCGTTTTGCCCACAGAAATGGCGCTACAATTAATTATAATAGCCATCCTCATCCAGTACACAACAGGAGAAATCGCTGAAAAAACCTATGATATAACCCAGCTAAATGGCTCGGGTATATTTGTCGAGGACCTAGGAAATCTCATGGTATATCATGACACCTGGAATGTCCTCACCGAGATAGATTTGGATAAATTAGATGCCCAAATAAAGCTAGCAGAATATGCAGAGCACTTGGTGCATAAACTCTGCATAAATATAACAAACCCAGAAGACCTGTGTAAAGTGCAGCAGCTACACATACATGCTATAATAGACAGCGTACGAAAGCGCACGGAAGCTATAAAGAAACTAGTACTAGGAAAACGCAAGGCCAGATCGCTATTTGACGGAATAGGCAGTGCCATACACTATTTGTTTGGCACTATGGACAGCAATAACGAGAAAGAAATTTACAGCAGGTTAGAAGAACTTGAATCGAATACACAAGCCCTAGCCGAGCTAGAGAAACAACAAATTAGTGTTGTAAAAACTACCTTGGAAAAGATAGACAGACAACAAAAAATAGCACACCAGATAAACGATCTCCACCACGAGGCCGATGATTTAACTAGGAAGCAACTAAGGCAAGAGATTATATCAAGCTTATTGCTCCAAATCATCGAAGTCGAATATCGACAACAAGCCCTCCTGGATATAATAATGGCTAGTAGAACCAATCATATTCATCCACTCCTAATCTCTCCCAAAAATCTGTTGCATATATACCGCAAGACGACCTCGAATTGCCCAAATGACCAAAATTGTTTATCTGTTCTATATCAGACAGCAGGAGCTCAGTTACTCCTTATGCAGAATAAATTGGTGGTGAGAATTACTCTCCCAATTTTTAATCTGCTAAAAATGAGGCTACAACAAATTCAATGCTATACTTTACCCAAGTCGGCGAATTATTCATTAATTCCAGATCCTGGTTATTCATACATAGCCAATAGCGCAAAAACTCAGGAATTTCTCTTATTAAAAGGCGAGGACATAAAAATTTTCAAGAAAATAACAAGCAATTTGGAAGAAAACACGTATGTAGGCCGGCTGACCACGCCTATAATCAAAGCAGCAACATCCAACGAATATGCCATAAAATTACTGTACAACCCTTTAAATGAAGTGCCCAAATGCAGAACCAGAGTACAAGTTCCCCAAAAGGACTTGTTGATTAAATTAAACAAGCCAAATACGTGGCTATTTTCATGTATTACCTCCACGGTGTTACATATCACATGTCCAGATCACTTTGTGATCTCGAAACTGGAGGGACAAGGGATACTTGAGATAACGCAACCGTGTCAAGTGCAAATAAGTGACAAAGTGCTCAAATATGAAGGTCAAAGTAAACGCCCGCTGAAAATAATTCAACCCAAACAATTTCCACAATTTAATCATTCCTTATTGAATTTGAGTCTGGCCGACATTTTACCAGAATCTCAAAACCAAACGCAAGTTTCAATAGAAATTTTAACGGGAGACGATATTCACAAATCAGTCTACCAGGACACGCATTCACTAGAGGAAATCAGAGGCAAAATTATTAAATACCAGGAAAACTTATCGAGTAAAAACTCCCATATCCTGTCCACTACCTCTCTATCATTTACGAGCCTACTAGTACTGGCCATAATGATTGTTGTGGCAGTAAAATATCTACATCCTGTTGTCATCAAGATGAGTCAACAGAGAAATCAAACACAAGGTAACCCCGAGATTTCATCAGAGGGAATTCCTTTGCCCACACAGTTGCTAAAATAAATTTAAACCTACCTCTAACCTATGCATAGAATCTTTAACTCTCAATGTAGGAACTTTGCTCTACCAAATTGAACTGCTCAAAAACATCAGATTGCGAGTGATAAGCTCTCAGTAGAGTTACGTTAAGACAGCTTCAATTCTTACATCAATATTGAATGCATTTCGTCATACAAGACACATATCGACATCAGACGTATCAGCTCCAAGTCCGGATTTTGTTGAACTCATCAACTATAGACCATACCGTGGACGAGCTTTCTTAATTGACACATATAATTGCCACCACAGGTACCTTTTTATTATATGTCGTTTCAGTTTGTTGTGATGTTACGGACTTTGACTAAATTTCCTGATAACTGATCTCATTTGGACCCTAATAAAAGAGTTTCTGGAGTATCTTTCACTTCGACAAGATGGGCTCAGCCAAAATTTTGTCAGATGTTCTGTGAGGAGACCGACTTATCCTTATTGATTTATATAAGAATCCTTTATGCCAGCCACTCTGATGAAAATTCCAATCTGGGTGATATACTTCGCTTAAGCAAACTTTTCTTGTCCAGCACGGATCGAATTTCTTTTTCGATTTTTGTAAAAATACTCGATTAATTGATGGTTGGATGTCAGATCACATGTCACCTTTTTTCCAGACAAAAACCTTCTTCTTTCTTCATCAAACTCGTTCTATCTGCTGCCCTGTCAATTACGTGACGTTCGGTGCGTACCGACGCTCCATCCATACAGAAAGCAGTCCGCGCATACATGACGCCTCTGCTGCATGCAATATGCTAGGACCATAACATTCTGCTTGTTTTAGGCAATGGGAAAATGGGCCACAACATTGCTTTATCCTCTGGTGGCTGCTCCGTCCTCGCATGCTTGGCTGATTTTATTATTGTATGTAGAACAGTCTCCTGACGCTTATCCGATTTTGCTTTTTTTGCCACCGACTCAAGTGCCTCAGGACACTTATGATTAGTGTCAAACTAATGATACCCAAGCACCCGTGATGGTTGTGGCGGCTAGGTGAATATGGTGAGGATGGATTTGCTGTGCACTGCTCTCCACTTGTTCGACATTGCCGTGAACCTTTCTGATGTTAGCTTCTTGTGCTTTTCTGGTTTCAGAGTATCTGTTGTCTTCGATCATGTTTAGGGTGTTATTGTTTTCCCAAGCTGGTAGCTCCGACCGTACTGGTTGCCAGATAACTTGATTAGTACGAGATTCATCTTCAGAGGTTATCAGAAAGTTTTCCATTTGCAAATGACAATGTTCTCCAATCATCAGTACACCCGTTGACGTTAGTTCTCCTATCGCGGTTGGTGAGTTCTGGCAGTTCTAGTTTAGTTAAAATCGTCCAATGCTTGCAGTAGAAGCTGACCTTTCCCACACTCTCGAATAGTACCCAAATTTGTGCTATGAGTTTTATGCTGTAGTCGGCATTATCTGCATACAGTGATGTCACACTAACTAACATTACTACCATAAGCCTTTCCATTTTGGCTCCTACTTCTTACCTGTATTCCTTAAACCTTCCTAATGTCTAAAATATACTTCTCCTAATTAGCTCTTCTTTTTATTTTATTTGTTATTGCTTTTTATTTATTCTTTATTTCTTTTCTTCTTTACTACAAATCTTGATTTCTCTGCGCTTGTTCTTTAAAAACGTCCCATTCTTTACTAATAAATCTCTTATTTATTGTTTCCTTCTTTCTTTATTAAACTCTTATCTTTGCTTTTTAATAGCTTATTTATTCTTTCTTGTTTTATATTCTTTTTTTTTTCTTTTTTTACTCCGTTTCCTTTACTCGTTAAAAAACAAATTTTTCCAAATCTTACCTCATTTAATATACCCTTTTTACCTTTTACTGCATTCGAATATCTAACCTCTTACTCGACTGCTTCTGATTACAATATGACACATGTAAAATAACAGAGGTTAATAATTAATTAATTAAGTAAGGCGAAGTGGAGTTAATTATTCAACAAATTTTCTTAAACGGTTAGTGTGAATCCGTTTAAGTGTTTTACCCTGAAGCATCGTTACATTCTCCGGACTGTGTACACTTACGACCTCATAGGGTCCTTCAAAAATTGCTGCCAATTTTCCTGCCCGGGCTAGATCACTTACCAAGACCTTATGACCGACATGTAACTGCTCTGCTCTGGTCTTCCTCTCGTAATAATTCTTTTGCAGCTTTAAGCGTAGTACCACATGATATCTGTCGGCACTGTATATGGTTTTGGTTTGGTTTGTAACCTGCTTGGAATTCGCGATACAAACCCGAAAAGTCTTTCCATAGATCTGAGTTTAATGCCTGTGTGTACCGTATTGTTATAGACATGAGACGCCGTTCTTAGATATTCATCCCATGCTTGTGGTTCCCGATCCACGAAACTCCTCAATTAGTTTACCAAAGTAGAATGTTGTCTCTCTACCGCATTTGACTGGGATGATATTGAATTTTTTTACCTTTAACATCTTGCTGTGGGCTTTCATAATTTCTACTGTGAAATTCGCCCTCTGATCAGTCACTAATTATTTCGGTAGCGAGTAACGGCTCAGAATCTGTTCAAACAAGGCTCGGGCAACGGTGTTTGCCTCTTGACCCGGTATAGCTTTGAAGTCGACAAATCTCGTAAGATCATCCATTAATGATAAGATGTACTTGTTGCGATTGTGACTTACGGGTAGAGGGCTCACCAAGTCTGGCCAGAGGCATCTTAATGGCTTGCACGTTCTTGTTTTCTGACATTTTATACAGCGTCGAACATACCTTGCGATCTCACCCTTCATCCCCTTCCAGCGGTACGTTTTATTCTGTCGAACGTTTTAGTTCGTCCAAAATGTCCTTCAAGCCCAGAGTCATAATAATCCTTCAAGATCATCTGTACGTCCTTCGGATCCGAAATTTATTTTGGCTCTGGCTGTTTACTATTCTTCCGGCAATCAACTCACACTCGCTCGTACCGTCCCAATCGTCTTTGAATTCCCGATTTTGACTTTCGTGTAATGCCATTTTCTTCCGGGCTTGAGCTCCTTACTCCGAATCATGGAAACTCTGTAGTCTTTTCCGTACTTTTTTCATTGGAGGCTTGGGAAATTCGGCTCAATGCATTCGCATTACTATTCTGCTTTCCGGTTTTATAAATGATCTCAAAGTCATACCATACGGGATGTGGTATCCTTTACCTTACAAATTCCACGTAAAGGCTGCTGATCGGATATAACTTTAATTTGTCTCCCTATCAGATAACACTTGTTGTTCCACACAGCCCAAACGATAGCCAACATCTCTCGTTAGGTAGTAGAGTAATTTCTCTCAGCAGGATTTAAGGTTCGGCTGGCATAACTTAGCGGTCTTCCATCTTGTTCTGCCCCTAAGGATTCTCTACTTGTATATGTACTTAATATGAAATCCTTACTAAAGTTGGGGTAATCCAAGATAGGTGGCATAGTTAAAGCTTCTTTTATAATACTAAAGTAATTGTTGCATTCAGAGCCCCAATTAAATTTTGCCCCTTTTCTTAGCAATGATTTTAGAAAAGTTTGGGACGAATTTCCGGCAATAGTTAACTAGTCTTCTTTTTCTGAACATACATGGCCCAGGTACACAACCTCCCTTTTCAGGAATTGGAACTTCGAAGGCTGAAGTTTTAAATTGTGTTCCCTAAAATGCTGGAATACTTCCTGAAGCTTCTCGTTGTGTTCATCTAAATTTTTTGCAAAGATGACCACATCGTCGAAGCATTTTATTCCTTGAAGGCCTGTGAAACTCGCATTCAATAACGACTGAAAAATGGGGGGGGGGGGGGAAGCTATTTTAGCCCACATGGCAAGCGCTTTTACTGAAAGTGATTGGAACTGGTAATGAATGCTGTTTTTCTCTATCTGCTGGATCAACTAGTACTTGGTGGTACCCGTTAGCTAGATCTAGCATAGAAAAGTATTTGGAATGAACCAACCTGTCCAAAATATTTTCTATTCGTGGGAGAGATATGCGTAAGGGATGCACACTTTGTTCAGCTCCCGAAAGTCTACGCACAGTCTAAACTTTCGAGTAGCATCTTCATCCATTCTCTTTTTGGGGATAAGTAGAACTGGGCAATTGAATGGACTTTTACTAGATTCTATGATATCCTCTTCTGGAAGCTTTGCTAGCTGTTTCTGGCATTCTTCCCTGTAAGCTTCTGGCATCCGGTACTGTTTTTTATATATAGAACCTCTGTTAACCATTAGTGACAATTTGAAAGTTTTCGTTGGCGTATACGTGAGCTTATCCCCAGGTAAATAAAATAAAATATCGCTGTATTCATATCAAAGTTGAGCAATGCACTCTTTTTCTTCTGTGTTAAGATTTTCCTCCAGCACTAACGCGTCCCTCATGAGCTTAAGTGGCTGTTGGCTGGCTTGCGTCTTACTTCTGGGATGTGTGAGTGGGTGCATTACAATACCTACGAAGGCCTGTCCATTCCTTGGTTTAATTATAGTGTTTCCCTCCGATGCACCTCTTGCAGGGACTTGCCCTGAAGCCTAAAGTAACCGTCAGTACTTTCCACTAAGGACAATATCCCGCGACCAACTGACTGATTAGTTACTTTCCTCGCTTCAAAGCACTCCCTGCCACAACGACGGGCCGCCCCACCAAGACAAAGGTTGATTGGCAGTCAGTTGGTATAACTTACGTTCATAGAATCGAAATTCAAGTCCACAATCCGAAGGCTCGTTTCAGTTTTGCCAAGATTCGTATGCGCATCTTAGATTATATAGCAAAAAGGATAGGCTGTGCTGTGTAAAATTCGTGTACGTGTGATAAGCATTTTTCTTTTAGGACCGACGAGGTAATAACTAAGGGAGATGCAATCATATATACGATCCGTGTACATGAGCCATTTTTGGTCTTCGCTGTCAAATCCATACTTAGGTTTGGTGGTTTTGGGCTTGGTGCATTGACGCAGGCAAACCCGTGAAATAACCGTAGGGGCACGAAGCAAATATTACTCACAAACTTTTTCCCACTGAACTTTTCTTCTTAATTATTAACTTTTTTACGTTCACGTTTGCAAATTCAGTAAATACTTTTGAGTATATGAAAATAAAAGCGATTAAAATTGCGCATTGGTTGTACAATTGTGTACAGGTGTACAAATTTTACGGCGCTTATGTACAAACAATATCAATGTCATTGTGTTAGAATTGGGTACGTGATATTTTCTCATTTGCATGGACTGGGTGTTTAGTTTTTGTCAGTTGTGTTGTTTTAGCGATTTTGTGAATGTAAACGTAATTAAAATTGATTTATACTTTTGTAATAGTGAGAAACAATAGTGAAATATTGTTTTGTGCAAGAGATCGAGAAATAATCAAGATTCCGGAGTCTGGAATTATGGTGATGAAGTGTGTTGTGCTGTGCTGCAGAAATAACTGGAATTGTTGCCATAGGAAGTTGTTTTTCTGGCGAGTTTAATAGTTTCAATAATAAATTACAATGTTCTAAATAAAATATAAGCGAAATCGTTATAAAAATAAACAGCTGTGGTAAAAGATTTTAACATTTCCCAATGCCGGTTTGTTTACTTACGATTGAATTGTCAGTGGGTGTCTATATGATGCCAGCCATACAAAGGCAACTCCATGAAATGGCGCACTAGGAAAATTCTTACAAATGTAAAAAGTTATAAAAAAATTCTAAAATTATAAACTGAAAAATTATTCGAATCACGGTGACAGGAAATTATAAAACTTGTTCAATATTTGATAAAGTGTCAACCACTAAATTATGTGCCCGCTCAGAAAATATCGTAGTTTACGACTTCCATAACTAAATAAACACATTGATGCGACTCTAATACTTGAAGAAAAATTCTTAAGTTTTTCTTCCTCATAGCCTATCCTTTTTGCTTTATAATCTAAGATGCCCGTACTACATCTGCTTCTAAAAATCTTTTCCTCGCTGTTGCATACAGCTGGCACCATAGCACAGCATATCAGAAATTCCAATGATTTCTTTTCCTTTTCACACATTTCTATTACTTTTAACGAATACATATCAGGGTGTTTCCCACTAGGTCAATAGAGCAGGAGGTGATAGTACTCACCTAGCCAAACTAAAAACTGTATGGCAGGAGGGGGGGGGGGCAATATCAACCATTTAAGAGTTACAGGATGATTAAGAAAAAAGCTAGTTTTTTAGAAAACACTGTATTTTAAAAACTACAGGGCGTACGATCACAGTTAACATATTTTTTTTATAAAAACTGTAAACTGTAGCTTCTCCTCTTTAAGTTGATATTACACTTTATGTGTTAACTGTAGCCGTTAAACGGTTATTAACTCATAACCTATTCAGGTCACACCGAAATTAGACGATATTTTTTTAAATGACGTGCTAAGGGAACAAATTATCGTTGAGAATAGGTTTGAAAATAGGTTAGAGAATAGGTTTAGAGCTAATAACTCTTAAAGGGCTTCAGATAGCACTTTGGGTGTAATAGGTCACATTAAAGAGGAGAGTTTACAGTTTTTATAAAAACGACCATTTCGCAAAAATAATAAAGGTTAAATTAAAAAAAAGTAATATAATCCGAAATTTGTAGTAAAGACAACATAATTCTTTATGGAAGAGGGGTATGGGGCTGATTGAGCTGTCGTTGGAAAGGCCATGAAGTTCTGCATACAATGAGCTTTTAACTTTGACCATACTGTTGTGACTCAGGGGCTCAATGCCCCGAATCACAACCATAAGGTCAATACATCAGTATATTGACCAATACAATATATTGAAGTACCTCATAAATGACCCTGAAAATGAAAAATTATTTTATTTTTAAATCTCAATCAAAATTTAAAATGCATTTAGAAATGCAGTCTCATATTATAACAAAATGCAATTCAGCATAAATTGCATTTTGTTATCAGACACACATTGCACTCACACGGTATGCATACTTACCTACATAAGGTGTCTTCTTACTTTTTTTTCCGTATGTACATTGTGTATACGTACATTACTTACTTCCTCCAATCTAATTGTATGTACATACATACATACATACAATTATGAAAATTATTCACGCCCTCTATAAAATAATATTTCAAGACGGCCGCACAAGTGCATATCGGATTACAGTTTTCATTGATGCAAAACTATTGCATTTTCTCACGAACATTTGTTCAACGTCGTGAGAAAACAATAAAAAGAAAGAAAGAGCTTTTGAAGCGATCGTGGGTACCTGGGTGCAATTTGCCCAAACCTCGGGGAGTTCGTTTTTTAATCCCGTCGAGTAAGAACGTGTAAAAAAGAAATCGGTAATAAATAATTACCATCGAAGAAAACTATTATTGAAGTGTAAAGATATTATAACAAATAAATTTATACTTGAGTGTAAAGAAAAAATAGATTAATAAAAAATAATATTAAATAAAATAGAACGAAAAAAAAAACGAAAGTGTTTCTTTTCTGGTTATTTTTCATTTATCAAAATCAGCGACTGCTCTCTCCTTTCGGAGCACGAAGTGGCTGCAAACACAACAATTGGTGGTAGCGGTAACCGAACCCAGAGAAATAAAAAATCAGTGCCTATAAATTAAAAAAAACTAAAATTTAACTGTTGAAAATAAACAAATAAACTAAAAAGAAGAAAATAATAATAAGAAAAAAAAACAAAGCCCGTACATTGTACTTAGAGGAAGTAAAAAAATAATAAAATTTTGTTTAAGCGCCATAGCGCTCAACGAGGGACCCAAGGAGGCTTCATCCCTGCCTCACAAAGACGATCCCAAGAAGGAAGTCTACTAGAAGCCATCAATCAACATCAAATACTAACAAAAATAACACCGTTTGTAGATAAGGTTAAAGGTAGCGTAAAAGGTTGTTTTGTTTTATAAAAAAAAAAATAATAAAAAAAAACATGTTTATGCTATCCTCATAAAAATAATTATATTATAATTACTCGTAAAGAAAAAAGTGACAAATTTCCAATATCTTTTCATCTATACAAGTGAATTTTTTGTTAGTATTAATTACGATTAAGAAAGAAAAAGTGCGCAATTCCCCGACTTAACCCTATTCATTACACATATTTTTATCATTTCACCCAATATTCACCTTCACCCTTCCACGAAGCGTCCTCTGCGGCAAGACCTCGTGAGTTTGCTGGTCAGAGGACTTCGCCAAATCAAATATCGATCCCCTGCGGTAGGACTTCGTGAGCCCATCGATCAGGAGAAAGATATTGACTGGAAAAGAGTGATCCTATAAATACTTCCCATCCCCACGCCTGAATTGTTATCTACATTTGTGTGTTTATAGAATTAAATTTTCATATGTGTAATCAGTTTAAAAAAGAAAAAATACTTAATAACAAGCATCTAACTACTCGTCTCTTGTTATTGGGAGTGTTATTCATTTTCTGTCCCAAATTTTCTCCCATTCCATCAATCATTCTGCTGCGTAGCAGCTATAAATTTATCTACATATGTAGAGCACAATTACAATAATCAACCTTTATATCCACGCAAAATTTTCAATTGTGTATCAAATTTTCATTTTTCGTCGCCACCCCTCCCCAATTTGTATACGTTTATATAACTGCCAGACATGACAGAAGAAAATAAATCTTTCGATGAGCTGTGCTTATCACAAGTAGAGAAAACCGATGAAATCAGAAAAATTCTAAAGGAATACCACAGCACAAACAAAAACTATAGAACTTCGGAATTTGTTTCCAATAAACTTCGGAAATTGGAAGAACAATGGGCTGCTTTTGAGAAAACAGAATCCATCATTCAAGAACATGAGAATTTCGACGAAACTCATGAATACTTCAAACAATCATACTATGATAAGACAGAAGATTGGTAAAACCTAATCAGAGCAACACTGTGTGATAGGTTGAAATCCATTTCAAGTCATGTGGATAACGGAAAAAACCGATTTTACATCGCTCCTCCCAAAAATTCACAAAAGGGTACCAATACTGAAGTTATGCAGGAATGTGGAGACCAGGATCAGTCTAATACAATACGATTTAGACTGCAAGAAGATAGACAAAAATCTATATCACGTATAATTCAGTCTATCGATCTTGGTTCACTTTCAACTGCAAGCCGGACATACTTAACGCAAAAACTAAATTCGTTGCACGAGTATTGAGACGATTTCAAAGCAACACATACCCTAATAATTTCATGCTCCGGCTCTGATGACATGGACCACGCCTATTTCAAAAAAGATGTTTACGGCAATATAGAAACATCATAAACAGATACCATAATCGCGCTCCAGGATCAGCTGAACTCACGATCCGAACATATATTGAATAATACAACTAACTCTACAAATTATCATCATAATGTCTCCTTTAGAGACCAGTCTTTCCTTTCAGACGCAAGAACATTAATACCCAATTTCAGTGGAAATCCGAGAGATCTTCACAAATTTATATCAAGTTGTGATGATATTTACAAAACGACATCGACGGTGAACGAAAAGCACTCCCTCCTTAGTTTAATAAGGAGTAAATTATCTGCAGAGGCATACGATGTATATAGGTACAAACAGATTTCAGATTGGCCCGACTTAAAATCGATCCTAACTCAAACTTTTAAAGTTAAAGCTCCGAGATCTACCCTGCAGTCCCAGTTAAGCCATTCGAGACAAGGAAAGGAGGAAAGTACAAAAGATTTCCTCCAAAGATTAAATGTAACACTGTCGAAGCTGAATGAGGCTACACACTCATATACAACAGACAAAATACTCCTAAGATTTTTATTAAAAGATAATGAGAATCAGGCTGCAAGGACAATTGAAGACAGATTATCCAATCCACAACTCCAAACTTTAGCAAAAGTGCATTCCGATAAATCCTTGCACAAAACAAGGTAAATCAAACTCCATTTGCGCAAGCAATAAATTCAAGTCTCCGCTGCTTCAAATGTAATAGACTGGGGCATGCATCAAGTTGCCCAGTCATACAACGCTCCACGCAAAATTTCAACGCAGTTCCAAAACTAAAATCGCAATTACAACGCCCTCCAGATTCCAATAAAATCACATCTCCGTCGCAGGTTCCATCTTGTCGATATTGTCATCGAATTGGGCACACTATTGAAGAATGCCGGACAAGAGCGGCGAACAACAATCATTCTGGCTACAATCAGGGAAATCAAAAAATTTCCAGAAGGTGAACAATACTCCACCAACAAACACGGCTGACAGATAGCCTCAAAATATGAACTGGCAGCAGCCAGTATTCCGAGATAGTCGAACTCTACCTCCGATATATAATAATGCAATTATCTAGATCACCATCACCAAAGGGAAAAAATTATAGAAATTCTTCGGCATCCAGTAGGGAAACTGGATGCAGCGGGGGTCTCATTCGGCAACCCCTCGCACATACAAACTACAGTACAAGTCCACAGAAATCCTGAGACAATATCGACGGAAAAGTAGGCAGCAAGAAAATAATTCAAAACCTCGTTCAAATAAATAAAAATTCTTTAACTCTTTCTTTGCCTGTCGACATCTGCTCTGCCCCAAAACTTACAGTTTTAATTAACACTGGAGCAGAGATCAGTCTAATAAAACTGCATCCACTGAAAGCAGACAGTATCTGCTACAGAGATGCTGTCCGCAATATCAATACGTTATTTACAGAGTCCACTTCTACAGAAGGGCTCATGTTCGCGAAATTAACTCTGGAATCTGCGCAGAATAACTCCATCCTAGAACACCCATTTCAAATAGTGGGAACTCCATCCTCTCATACGATGGCCTACTTTCTATCCCGATACAATGCTAGTATCAATTACAAAAATAAATGCATTTCTCTAAAAAATAATGATTCAAATGAATTTTATCCATATGAGGATTACTATTCAAACTACCCATATGTTTATTTGAAGAGCGAAGACCCAGAAAAGAGGTCTGATACTAAAAGTTTACTGTATACGGAAATAACGCTTTCCAGTAGAAAAAATTATAAAAATTCTTCTCCATCAATTGCTTCACAAAGCAATAATAATATATCTCCATCTAATGCTTCACAAGAAATGAAGCATAAAGGTAAAAATCTATCTCCATCTACAGCCGTATAAAAGGCTGTATCTAGTAAAATCCTATCTCCTTCATCAATAGATTCACAAAAAGTCAATTCCAAGATGAAATCAAAGAAATCAAAGAATTTCAATAAAGTTTTATCTCCTTCAAATTCTATCGAGTCAGAATCATCGAATAATTCCTTCCAAATACCACAAAAGCTGGAATCATATCTCCTTTCTATTAAAAATCCGAAAGAAGCGGATAAATTAAATAAAATTAAAATTCCGGCTCGATCAGAGTTCATTATTGAAATTCCAACTCCTTCTATTCATCATCAATCAGTTTGTTTCAAGAAGGAAATAAGGCCAAGTTTATTTCTCGGCAACTCGATCGTCGAACCAGTCAATGGTATGGCAAAAGTCCTAATCCTCAACACAAATGAGGAGGACGCCGATCTGGGCCCTTACGAGGTGAATCCAGTTTATCAAGACTTGGACGTCTTTGTGGTCATTTCCACAGACTCTGAAAGAAATCCAATTAAGGGCAGAATAAATAAACTGCAAAACCTTATCAAATTGGATCACTGTAATTCAGAGGAACCTGAGAGTATTCGCAATATCTGTAAGGAATTCAACGATCTCTTCTTCATAGAAGGGAATTTCCTTTCATATACAGATGCGATTACCCACATAATCGAGACACTCCAAAAAAAACCGCCCATCTATACCAAGCCTTACAGACTTCCTGAGGCAAGCCGAACTGAGATAAATAGGCAAATACAAGAAATGCTTGAGTCAGACATCATCAGACCTTCACATAGTCCCTGGAATTCTCCACTTCTCCTGGTTCCTAAAAAACCAGATGAGAATGGAAACAAAAAGTGGCGAGTAGTGGTAGATTTTCGTCGTATTAACGACATTATTATTGGCGATGCATACCCACTGCCTAATATCACTGATATATTAGACCAGTTCGGAAAGTCGAAATATTTCACCTCACTCGACTTAGCCAGTGGATTTCACCAGATAAAAATGGACTCGAAGGACAGGGAGAAAACTGCGTTTAGCACACCCTATGGTCACTACGAATACAATCGTATGCTATTTGGTTTAAAAGGAGCCCCTGCTATTTTTCAACGAGCCATGAACAATGTTCTATCTGAACGTCAAGGCATCTATTGCTTCGTCTTCGTATACATGGACGATATGTTAGTCCATGGATACAATCTCAAAGATCACAATTCCAAACTCGCAGCAGTATTTAGCCGTCTCCGCAACTTCAATTTGAAACTCCAACCCTACAAGTGCCATTTCTTAATGAAAAAAATTATGTATTTAGGGCACATAATTACAGAAAATGGAGTGGGCTACTATCGCCGCTTTATACCAAATTTTTAGAAGATAGCCAAACCCCTTACAAATCTTTTGAAAAAAGATACGCCTTTCAAGTTCGACGCAATTTGCGATGAAGCATTTTGCGAATTGAGAAACAAATTAATTTCAGCACAAATTCTGTCTGATCCCAATTTCGACAAAGAATTTTTTGTCACCTCCGATGTCAGCGACTACGCCATCAGAGCTGTCCTTTCACAAGTTGATGATCAAGGAGATCATCCAATCGCTTACGTGAGTCGAGTTCTCAATGGTGCAGAGACTCGTTACTCAACAATTGAAAAAGAGCTTTTGGCCATCGTTTTCGCAGTTGAGCAATTCAGACCATACGATTATGGTAGACAGTTTACGATTATACCTGACCATAAACCATTAGTATGGTTCATGAATCTGAAAGACCACTCCTCAAGACTGATGACATGGAGAATACGTCTTGAGAAATATGACTAAAAAATAGTCCATAGATCAGGTAAGCTCAACACAATTGCAGAGCTATTCCAGATAGTAGCGAAAATTTCGCAAAACCTACCACCTACGTAAATGTGATAACAAGGAATCAAGCTAGAGCGTAGGCGAATTTGAATACTCCCTGCACGAGTGTAAATAATCAAAATCCATCTCCATCACCAGTAAACAATTTCTCAGTCATAATAACTGAGACAAATTTCCCATTATTATTAACTAAAAATGCGAATCCTAAATTTCTCATCTTGCCGATGCAAGATACTGAACTTGAAAGAGTGTTGGATTCGAAACTAAAACTTTCAGATAAGTCCCCACTTTTCGCAAATGAACTGAACTTCTTCAAGAAACAAGTAAAAAAGCTAGAATTGGTCTAAGACCAATTCTTAGGATACCCTAGATGAATGCCCGTATTAAATTTCGTATGGTCACCGATCTATTCAAGTATTGATTTTGAAGTTGTTTTTCGCATATATTTCTAGAACGGTTTGTCGCACAGACAAAATGATTATAACCAATTTTATAGGATTTCGTATTCTGCAGAAGTTTTTAGTACCATAAAAATGTCTTGGACTGATCGTTTTCAAAGTATACGTAAAAAACCGAAATTTTTATATGGCAACACCAAGAAAGAGTTGCCCGATTTAGTCCATTTTTGACATTTTATTTCCTAATGTAGTAAAAACATCATGTGCGAAATTTCAGCTCTCTACGTCGACGCGTTCTCAGGCAGTGACCAAATATATAGCGGAAAACGAAATTTTTATATGGCAACCCCACGAAGGAGTTGCCCGATTTGGCTCATTTTCGAACTTAATTTTACTTTTTTTTTTTAAAGTCTGTGTACAAAATTTCAGCTCTCTACGTGTTCGCGTTCTCAAGTTATCGTGCGCACAGACGGACGGACGGACGGACGGACGGACGGACAGACGGACGGACGGACGGACATGCAAAAATCGAAATAACTTTTAATATTATGAATGGGTGTCCAATCCATTTTGCTCTACCATCATTATTTCGAGGTGTTACAAACGGAATGACAAACTTAGTATACCCCTATGATTTCATCTAGGGTATAAAAAGACTCCAACATAATCATATCAAAAATTAATCTACCTTGTCGATCCCAAAGAGATAGATCAGACCTCAAAAAGATTTTAACTGAAATCTGCTCATATACAGAAGCAAATCCTTCCCTATATTAGATCCACCGAATCTAATAATTGTTAAAAACGCTTCTACTCAGATCTTCGCTAATAAACAAATAAACATCAAACTCCATCAAGATTCTATTAAATATTTATCCGACATTAACGCCATTGAACAAGTCTTAAAGGATTTTCATTCACTATCGACGGGAGGCCATCAAGGAGTTTCCCGTACTATTAAAAGAATTAAAAAATAGTTTTACTGGCCTGGCATGTCAGACGACATCGTAAAGCATGTAAGGAAATGTAAACTTTGTCAGGTAAACAAAGTATCCAGAAGTCCAAAACTTCCTATGAAAATCTCGAACATTAGCTCCAAACCTTTCGAAAGAGTGTACCTAGATGTTGTAGAACCTCTCCCAATTTCAGATTTTGGAAATAAATATCTCCTTACATTCCAAGACGACCTTTCAACATTTTCTGAGGTTATTCCCATAGTCGACACCGAGTCTAAGACATTAGCGGAAGCCTTCACGACAATAATAGTTTGTCGACATGGTATTCCAGAAAGTATCTTCACAGATCAGTGTTCTAACCTCATAAGTGGCATGTTCGCCGCGGTATCTAAGTTGCTGAGAATTAAAAGGCTCAAAACTACTCCATATCACCCTCAGATAAATGGTGCATTGGAGAGAAGCCACAGGACCTTAGCAGAATATCTCCGATCTTATGTAGCAAAAGATCCACAAGACTGGAATACATGGATTCCTTATACCAAGTTTGTATATAATACCACCCCTCATTTGAGTACAAATTATACTCCTCGCGAACTCTTTTACGGATTCCCAGCCGAAATCCCAAACAATTTAAAAACTTCTCCAAGCGTTTGCTATAATTATGACAATTATGCAAACGAGTTAAAAGCGCGTCTACAACATAGCTTTAAAGTAGCTAAGGACATAGCCATGGCCAACAAAGAACAATCCAAATTGCAATACAACAAGAACTCCGTCCAAAAATCATTCAATAAAGGGGTTTCCAATAAGAGGTGTTATTTTAATTAGCTATTTCGGTAGATGTCACTTTTGGAGCTGTCATTTTTTGACATTTGACAAGTAGAAACTACGCCATTAATAAAAATGGAGATTCAACAACGCATTGAAATTATTAAAATTCACTATAAAAATGGTGAAAATGTGGCAGACACGGTTCGTAAAACTCGAACATTTTTGGGTCGTCGTGAAGCACCTTGTCGGACCGCAATACAGAAATTGGTAGAAAAATTCGATCTGTCGGGACAAGTTAGTGATGTGAAGAATAAAACCCGTGCACGTCGCTCAAGAACAGCCGAGAATATTGCTGCTGTAGCCGAAAGTGTTGAAGAAAACCCAGGTTTGTCCATTCCTCGTCGTTCTTTGGAATTAGGCATTCCACAAACGTCATTACACCGTATTTTGCATAAAGATTTGGGTCTTAAGGCTTATAAAGTTCAATTAACACAAGAACTCAAGCCGGCCGATCATCAACAACGTCCAGTCTATGCTGATTGGGTCCTTGAAATGCATGAAAATGATCCGGAATTCCATCGAAAACTCATCTTGAGTAATGAGGCCGATTTCCACCTCGATGGCTTCGTCAACAAGAAAAATTGTCGCATCTGGAGCTCGGAAAACCCAAGAGTTATTGTTAAAAAGCTCTCTATCCTCAACGTGTGACTGTTTGGTGCGGTTTATGGTCCCGCGGGGTCATTGGACCTTACTTTTTCGAAAATGAGGCTGCAGCAACAGTTACGGTGAATGGATTGCGCTATCGACAGATGATTAATGATTTTTTATGGCCGGAATTGGATGGTATTGATCTGGACAACGTTTACTTTCAACAAGATGGCGCTACGTGCCATACAAGCAACGAAACCATTGATCTTTTAGGGGAAAAGTTTCCGGACCGTGTTATCTCTCAAAGAGGTGATCACAATTGGCCACCGAGATCTTGTGACTTAACACCTTGCGACTTCTTCCTTTGGGGCCACGTGAAAGAGAAGGTCTACGCCAACAGCCCAGCGTCGATTCAAGACCTCAAAGATGGAATTCGTGAGGCTATCGAGGACATAGGGCAGCCACTTTGCGATTTGGTTATGGAAAATTTCATGAAAAGGATATGGTCCTGTAGGCGTGGTCGTAGTGGTCATTTGGCTGATGTTATTTTCCATTATTAACAGCATACCTTCCTCTTTATAATGAAATAAAGATCCGATCATTTATCTCAAAAAATGGAATTTTTCTTTTCTTATTGGAAAACCCTATACTTGTGACAAAGTCTTATTAAAAAGCAGAGTACGAGATAACAAGTTCTCACCACTATGGTCAGGTCCGTATGAGATAATGGATTAAATAATGGATTCCCCCGAAAATTCCACTATTAAAATCAATAATAAAAACAACAGAGTCCATAACAATGACCAAAACTTTTCTCAGAGTAAAAACTTCATCATCTTCAAACATCATTCAGAGATATTAACATAGTGTCATCTTCCAGGTTTCCAAAATGATGCATATAGCATTCATTCTAATTTTCATCCCCTTAATCTACGGCTCAGGTATAGAGGTAAAGCAGCTAAATGCTACTGCAGGCATTTACTTCGAAGAGATTGTCAGAACCAACTTCTACACCAACGAAGGGAATCGTCACCTAATACGACCTAGCGAATTTTAAATCAGAATTCAACAACATCCAGTTCATAGCCCAACAAATTACAGCGACCTGCCAGAAATTGGACAAACACTCAGCCTTGAGCCACACTTGTAACGGTACGTTGTTACAAATAAATTTTATATTAGCAAACATAAAATATAAGAATATGTTACTTGTGACCCAAAATAGGAAACAAAGAGCACTATTTAATGCAATAGGCTCAATCTCCAAAGCCCTTTTCGGCACATTAAACGAGGATGATGCCAAGCTATATGATGAGCAGATTCAGAACCTTACTTTAAACTAAAACTCCCTCCTATCCCTTATGAAAAGCTAAACTACGATAGTCGAAGCAACTGCAAATGTTTTCAACAAAACTAATGCCGCAATTGAAAAGGAATTCATGGTCATGCATAAAAATCTAATATCAGTGCAGATAGCCACATCATTAATGGAAAATAGGTCACTTGATAATAAGATATCAATTGAACTGGAATCACTCATTTCACTAGTCTCATTAATGGCATACAGATACCAAAATACCTAGTCAGAGTTAATAGATCTTCCATCCTACCCTAATATCACCGAGAAATATTGAAGATCTTTTATCTAGGATTAGGCAAGAATTACCAAATTCACTGATGCTTCCTATAAATTCCAGTGACAATATATTTTCACAAATCTACAAATTAAGCACGATATCCGCAAATATTTTCAATAATAAAATAATTATTGAGCTCCGGATTCCACTTCCATTCAAGGAACCATACCAAATATTCAAAGCAATGCCATTAACCACACTACTTAACGGATCATTCGCATATATCGAACCATCGAAGGAATACATAGTAATAGACTACAATCGCGAACATTTTGTTGAACTAACAATACAGGATATCCATAATTGCGCAACGTTGGACCAAACGCATTTTTACTGCAAAATCTCATCACCTATCCTAAACACAAATACAAAAATAAGCCAATGTGAATTAAACTTGATGAAAAAGGAACCAATTACATCGAAATGTACAATCCTAACATTAGAGCAAGCTTATTATTTTTCGCAGTTATTAAATTCAATTCCCATTTTATCCCAACGATAAACATTTCCAATATAATAAACAACAAATCCCTTAAATATCACAACAAACACGGATCTAGAGAAACTTCTGGAATCCATTCATAACCTCATCCCAACAATCAAATGCACTCTATAATGAAAAGTAAATGAAGCTACAAATTTATAAAAACAAAAGCTAAAAACAAAACACAATTTTTTATAACTAATTTTTAGGTAATATGTATATGTATGTATAAAAAACAAAAAACACATTCTTGAAGACTAGAATAGAATGATTTTTATTTAAATATACCAACTAATAAAAATAAATAACTACATTAATAAAATTTTAAGATAAATTATAAGTATACATATGCTATTAGGAGAAAAATAAAATAATAACATAAAAACAAAATTAATTGATTGTACGTAGTACATAGTATAAGTACTAGTAGGCAATTTCATTTTCATATTTACTACTATGCTTTAATGTAAAAAAAAAATTATTTTACTTTATTCCTGTAATTTTATGTAATTATGTACACCTACATTCATACATATACATATGTATATATATATTTTTTTGTAGCCACGAAAGAAAGTTTCTTCTCGAAAGAATAAAACTTCCTTATCCTCAGGGGGGAGGGATGTTGTGACTCAGGTGCGCAATGCCCCGAATCACAACCATAAGGTCAATACATCAGTACATATATTGTCCTATACAATATATTGATGTACCTCATAAATGACCCTGAAAATGAAAAGAATTTTCATTTTTAAATCTCAATCAAAACTTAAAATGCATTTAGAAATGCAGTCACATATTATAACAAAATGCAATTCAGCATAAATTGCATTTTGTTATCAGACACACATTCCTCTCACACGGTATATACAGTGTCTTCTTACTTTTTTTCCGTATGTACATTGTGCATACGTACATTACTTACTTCCTCCAATCTAATTGTATGTACATACATACATACAATTATCAAAATTATTCGCGCCCTCTTGAAAATAATATTTCAAGACGGGCGCACAAGTGCATATCGGATTACAGTTTTCATTGATGCATATATGCATCAAAACTATTGCATTTTCTCACGTACGTTTTTTCAACGTCGCCGTCGTGAGAAAACAATAAAAAGAAAGAAAGAGCTTTTGAAGCGATCGTGGGTACCTGGGTGCAATTTGCCCAAACCTCGGGGAGTTCGTTTTTTAATCCCGTCGAGTAAGAACGTGTAAAACAGAAATCGGTAATAAATAATTACCATCGAAGAAAACTATTATTGAAGTGTAAAGATAATATAACAAATAAATTTATACTTGAGTGTAAAGAAAAAATAGATTAATAAAAAATAATATTAGATAAAATAGAATGAAAAAAAACGAAAGTGTTCTTTTCTGGTTATTTTTCATTTATCAAAATCAGCGACTGCTCTCTCCTTTCGGAGCACGAAGTGGCTGTAAACACAATAGCACGCCATGTAGTTTTAAAGATACATAGTGTTTTGTGAAAAACTAGCTTTTTTTCTTAATCACCCTGTAACTCTCCCCCTCTGCAAACCAATTTTTGGTTCATCTAGTTCCTCCTGCTCTATTGGCCTCTTACGGGGAAACACCCTGTATATATAATACTAACATGATAAGTATTCTCAAAATAATGCATTTAGCAATAATCCGGAAATAAAGAAACATATCCCTGAGATGAGACTCTTTGGCATCAGCACTTTTAAGCTTGGGGTTTTATAATAAATGAAAACAAATAGGATTTTGCTTTTTTTTATATGTATACATAGATAAAAATAAGTATAAAGTAATTCAACGGATACAATACTTCAATATTTGAAAACCGTAACACAAATAAGGGAAAAATAACAACCTTTATTCATTACTTCCGTCTATCTTATCTTCAAAACTTGCTTAATTCTAGTTCTTGCCATGGCTTCATTCGATAAGCGGTATGGACAGAAGTGAATTTTTGACTTTTAATTTAGATTCGCGGTGGATCCTTGATGAGATATCTTGTCCAGCACCTTATCCACAATGTATGGCCCGCTATATCTTGTAAGGTATGTTGTGGATGCGCCTCAGCATCTAACTGAGGTTTTGGATTATTGACGGTTATTACTTTGGGTGTTTCCACTATGCTTCTCTTTTTCTTGTTTTTTTATAGTTTTACATAGTTTCAGTATTCCGATTATGCTGAGTAATAAAATCACCGTGGAACTCAGAGATAGGGAACTTATTTGAATCATTTGTGATTTGTTTCGCTCTTTTCTCTGTTTTTCCAGTGTATTTATTTGTCATTCCAGCTGATCTAAAGAGTATGAATTTTCATTCAGAATATGACTGGCATCTTCTGCTCTTATCATAATTATTTGTGTTTTTGGTGGTGTTGTTAACATTTTTGATTAAGCTCTGAATGGTCTCAGTAAGATTAGAATTTATGGGATGAGGATTGTTATGTTTGCCCTTATGCTGCTTGCCAATGGATTGGCGTATTCGCCGATGTCCGATATTCTGCTCATGATCAGATTAATTAATTACCATGCGGAATATATGGCGTGTCGGATTAATATTCATAAAAGGCAAAAGAAATTAAAATTACCTTGGATCTGAATGCTGAATGCCTCAATCCTTACTCGATATTTGGCTGGGGTGCCTCAATATCCTTATGCAGAAGATATCTGGCTAAGAAGCCTCTATATCTTAGGGAAGGAGAACGCCTGGTTAACTGCCTCTGCGTTCTGAAGAATAAGCCTTGTGTTTACCA
Organism: Dioctria rufipes; assembly: GCA_963924295.1. Classification (NCBI taxonomy): domain Eukaryota; kingdom Metazoa; phylum Arthropoda; class Insecta; order Diptera; family Asilidae; genus Dioctria; species Dioctria rufipes. The sequence continues at coordinate 101,136,212 of OZ002741.1, read as the reverse complement.
GTCAATAGTCAAAACTTTATTCTTATTTTCTTTCTTAATGCTACCTTATTTATAATCGCTAATTATTGCTAAGTAAGCTATTTACATTAATTTATTAAAGCTACATACATTCGATAATTTCCTCACCGTATCATTTTGAAAGAAACGGTGACCTGACGTGAGTAACGTTCTTTGTTGCCATTGATAAATTTGGTGCACTGCACATACATAATTTATTTCTGCTTGCGCTGTAATCTGATGCGCTTTTATTTTACTTCATTCATAACGAGGTATGAATGATTCACACAAAAGTGATTACATACAAATCTGCATGTAAGTAAATTGCATTTTCATTTTGGTTTATTCGAGGAGTTAATTGAACTCAGAGTTTTAGCTTTTGAAATGATTTACAAACTTTAGTTGAAATCTTGGTTTCGTATTTCTTTTAGGGAGATGTGCATATAATTTATATGCTTTAATGATGCATGATTACAGAAGCATTACAGGATATTCTGGTTGGGTAATATTAAAGCCATTTTGATGGTCTTCATCTTCGAAATATATAATCTGATCAGCTATTTGGAAATGGCAAGATTCGTTTAATATTAGTACTCCATTGCCGAAGAGGTTGGAGCTATGTAGAGTTTTCAGCAGGCAATCGTAGTTTTCTAAGTGGTGGGAAACGAAAAGAGCCAGGAATTTTTTCCGGTTAATTTTATTAACAATTGCGGAGCTTGAGTTTGGGCTTGGTATTTGCAGTTACCAGTTTCGTTGTACGGATTGAATAGAAAGTTTATCGGACATTCGTTCACATAATGCCCTTAAAGAATTGGGTTTAGTAGTGGTCCAATGTAAGTGCTTTCATTAAGACTACTCGATAGTTTTTTATACACTCGAAACTCGGATTGCTTGTGTTGTGTATGTGACATGAATCAGAGACAACTGTTGCTGAGTTGCACATGAAGATACACGGCAGTTCTCTTCCTTTCAAGTCAGTCGTTGCTGATCACTCGATGAGTGATATCAAATTTATATATAGGCTAAGTTTAGAAATAAAATAAATAATCATAATAATGAAATAGCAATGGGTATTTTCGTTACAGTAACTGAGTGAGAAAAAATATGAAATTGGCGACGAGGATGGGATTGCGTGAATTTTGGTGAAATGAAAAATACTCGTGGTAAACACATTTTACATTTAAATATCAGTGCTTAAATCTGTGCGTATGTCGGAATCGGAAGAAGAATTTTTTGGGTTTGATATCAGTCAAGAAAGACATCAGTTAAATTTAACGCAAAAAGAAAACCGTGAACAATCAGCATCGAGTGAGTTTAAAAAAACAATTTTTGGGAGTACCAGTGATAAAAACACAGTGATGCCGTTAATTGGTAACATAGAACCATTCACTCCGGGGAGTGATTTTACAGCCTATGAGGACCGGCTGTTACAGTTTTTTAAAGTGAATAAAACGAAAGATGATGACAAAGTGTCTCTTTTTATAACGTTGATGGGCAACGAAGCTTATAAAGACCTTAAGGCCTTAACCGATCCAGTAAAGCCATCCGAAAAGTCAATTGAGGACATTTTAAAGTTGTTAAGGGAACATTATACACCTAAAATTAATAAACATGCAGAACGGTACAAATTCTGGAAATCTTCACAAAATGAGGGAGAATCTCTGACAGAATTTATTGTTCGTCTAAAACAGTTGGCGTCATCGTGTCAGTTCGAGAAATTTTTAAAGGATGCGCTAATTGACAAATTTATTAGCGGGATTATTAATAAAAAAATAACGCAAGTGCTTCTGGGAAAAGAGATAACTACGTTTGAGCAGTGCTGTGAAATGGCACTTAACATTGAAATGGCGGAACGAGAGGCTAAGGCGATAAATCCAAAAACGATTTATACTCCAGACGCAGTAAATTTCGTGCAAAAAAATGCAACATACAATAAAAGAAAAAAATCAAGTGATAAGAATGGACATTTCCAACGATATAGCAACGACTCAGGCTCGAGTCAAACCCGTTACCAACAATGCGAGTATAACAAATCTGATAGAGGCAAGTTTTCTAATGTACAACGGAGTTCTAATAAAAAAAATTCAACAATACAACAAAAGAATTGTTTTCGGTGCGGCAAACCTCATGACATTGCAAAGTGCCCGGCTGTCGGATGGGAATGTTTTTCATGTGGACGAACGGGTCACACGTCTAAAGTATGCAGATACGCCGTCAGTAAAAGGAATTTAAGTAATAATCACGTCGAGGAGTTCAAAATAAACAATATTTCGGTGGGTGGTGAAGCAGCAGAAATCACATTGGATGTCGAAGAAAAAAAATTAGCTATGGAATTGGATACAGGGGCAAGTGCATCCATGATGTCAGTAGTTGAGTATAATAAAAAATTCTCTTATTTATCTCTAGACCGATCTAGTGTAAATTTCAATACCATTACAGGTGAAAAAGTAGAAGTTCAAGGGAAAATACATGTTAGCGTGGTATATGCTGGTCAACAATATTATCTAAATATATTTGTGGTGAAAACAAAAAAAAATTTTAAGCCGCTCTTGGGACGTGATTGGATGGAGGTATTGTTTAAAAATTGGAAAAGTTGGTTTTCAAAAAATTTAAACTTGGTGAGTAATATTAAGTATAATAGTATACCATTATTAAAAGAAATCGAAAGAATGTTTCCGTTTGCCATAAAGGGTTCGCCTGATAGTTCGATTGAGGGGTTTAAGGCGAATTTAGTACTAAAAGATAACTGCACACCAATTTTTCATGCAGCATATTCAGTGCCTTATGCACTTCGCGATAAAGTAGAAATCGAGCTAAGAAATTTGGCTGAAAAGAGGATCATAGAAAAAGTTTCATATAGCCATTGGGCAAGTCCAATAGTTATTGTACCTAAAGCTAATGGAGATTTACGCATTTGCATGGATGCAAAAGTATCCGTGAACAAATGTTTAGAATATGCGCATTATCCATTACCAACTTTGGAAGATTGTTTTGCGCGAATTGGCCCCAGTAAATATTTTTGTCTCATAGATCTAGAAGGAGCATACACTCAAATCAAGGTTGATGAAAAATCTCGAGAGCTCTTGACAATAAATACTCATGTAGGACTTTACAGGTATACTCGGTTATGTTTCGGGATCCATAGCGCTCCTGGTATTTTTCAATCCTTAATGGATCAAACCCTACAGGGATTAAGTCAAACGGCTTGCTACATAGATGACATTATTTGTGGGGATCTGACGTACGAGGGCTGTAGAAATAAATTATTTGAAATTTTAAAGCGTTTAGATGAAAGAAAAATCCGGGTTAATGTAGGAAAAAGTAAATTCTTGGTGGAGCGTATAGAGTATTTGGGTCATGTTGTGAATGCAATAGTTAATGCTCCGGCACCCACTAACGTACAGCAATTACAATCGTATCTAGGGTTAATGAATTTTTATGGTAGACTTATTCCTAACTTGTCTGAAAGGTTACAACCTTTGTATAACATGTTACATAATGTGAGCCAAAATTCTAAGGCTATTGTTTCATGGACAGATTCAGCGCGCAGTTGTTTTGAAAATTCAAAGCAATGGTTACTGCATCATAATGTTGTAGAATTTTATGACGCTTCGAAACCAATTGTAGTTAGTACAGATGCTTCAGAGTATGGTCTAGGCGCGGTCTTAGCACATGTGGTGGACAACGTTGAAAAACCTGTCATGTTTGTCTCAAGCACTTTAAGTGCAACAGAGAAAAAGTATTCGCAATTACATAAAGAGACGCTGGGGATAATGTTTGCCTTAGATAGATTTCACAAATATCTATATGGAGTAAACAAGTTTACACTCCGTACTGATCACCAAGCGCTTAAAGAGATTTTAAACCCAAACAAAGGAAATCCGCCTATAGCTTTAAACAGACTTCAACGGTGGTCTGTTACGTTATCTATGTACAATTATATAATAGAATATCGGAAAGGTAAATATTTGGCAAATGCAGATGCTCTGTCACGAATGCCGTTGTCAGAAAGTAGTAATATAGAAGAATCTTCTACTGTAAATTACTTTAAGTGTGATGAGAATTTTCCGATCAATCATGCCCAAATCAAAGAAAAAACAAATCAGGATAAAGTATTAAGAGAATTTATAAAATGTATATCAAAAAATTGGGGTTATAATAATACACCTGCATTACAACCATATTTCGAAATAAAAAATTTCTTGTCAGTTGAAGACGACTGTTTGTATTTTGCAAATAGAATAATCATTCCAAAAGCGATTCAAAATATAATATTAGCCCAACTTCACGAAACGCATGTAGGTATTGTAAAGATGAAATCGATAGCACGTTCTTATATGTGGTGGCCATGTATGACGCAAGATATTGAGAAGTTTGGTAAATCCTGTCTTGCATGTCAGCAAACGAGGAATGTGAACAAAGAATTAATATTAAATTCCTGGCCATCCACAAGAAAGCCGTTCCAACGTATACATTTAGATTTTTTTTATTGGCAAAATAAAAATTACTTGATTTTAGTGGATTCATTTAGTAAATTTTGTAACATAGTACTGATGAAATCAACTACAGCTCCTATATTGATAAACGCATTAGATGATTTTTTTAATTTTTTTGGGCTACCAGATGAAATTGTTTCCGATAATGGACCACCATATAGCGGTTACGTATTTAAAACTTACTGTCTTAAGTATGGTATAAAGTGTACAAAAACTCCTCCTTACCACCCCTCATCGAACGGTCAAGCAGAACGTTTTGTTCAAACAGTAAAAATGAAATTGAAGAAAATGAGCATAAATAGAAAGTCCAATCAAGTGCCGCAAGACGAAATTAATAAAATTATATTTAATCTCAACAACACGCCAAATATGACAACCAAGCGCATACCAGCTGAGATGATTTTCTCTTTTAAGCCTCACACTGTTTTAGATTCAATTTTCAGGAATACAGATGATGTACAAATAAAAAAAAATAATTCTAAGTATGTGGTAAAGCAAAACTTTAAGGAATTAGTTAGGAATAAATTAAGAATAAAAAAAGGAAATGGAGAATTAAAAAATTTATTTCAACAGGGAGAAAAAGTAATGTATAAAAATCATTTTAAAAGTCATATTAAATGGGAACCAGCCAGAATTTTAAAATGTATTAGCCCAAAAACCTATCTTATTAATGTTAACAATAACATAAGATATGTACATGAAGGTCAGGTGAGAAGATCAACTTTAGAGGATGTTTATCATCCGCCTATGAAATTGTATCAAGTTGAAGAGGGTGAAGTAAGGAAAACAAAAGAAAATGTATTAAATAATAATTACAGTAAAACTCAGAACATGAAATTGAGAAATTCAAAAAAAGCAATAATAAATGAAAAGAAGTATAATCGAGGGGTAAATTTAAGAATCTTGAATAAGAAGTAACAAATGAATTGTATTCTTGTAATTCTGTAATTCCTTAAGGGGAGAAAAGTGTTGTGTATGTGACATGAATCAGAGCCAACTGTTGCTGAGTTGCACATGAAGATACACGGCAGTTCTTTTCCTTTCAAGTCAGTCGTTGCTGATCACTCGATGAGTGATATCAAATTTATATATAGGCTAAGTTTAGAAATAAAATAAATAATCATAATAATGAAATAGCAATGGGTATTTTCGTTACAGTAACTGAGTGAGAAAAAATATAAAATTTGCTTGAACATCACGAATTTTTATGTTGGGAATAGAAGTGTGTTTTATATCCAGAACTAGATAATGATTATAGGGAGTTTGTAAGGGGATTAAATGGATTTGTTGTAGGTTAAAAGGTGGCATAGTAAGAATTGGGAATGTAATTCTTATTTCCAAAAGCTCATTTATCATTCCAGATTTTACCCCCAGCGTTTGAGTTAGGATAGCTAGATCCCGAAATCTGTTGACTTCTTTCGAATGAGCTTTGTAATTGGTTTCTAATAACGTAGATGGAGGTACTAATAGGGGATGTACTTGATTATTTTTAAGAGAGGTTAATATTTGAATAAAAGTTTGCTGTTTTAATTCTATGTCTACCACCTGTAAACTAATTGTAGCTATAACCTCTTGGATACGTTGTCGTTTGCTTACTTCTCCATTGACCATGTCAAGCAGATCATTCACGAATTTGAGGACTACCGGAAAATGCAGGGGAATAGCTGTGAAGTCAACTAGGAAAGTTTAAAAAAAACTAAATCGGCCAGAGGAGGTGACGGGTCAAGTTAGACAGAGAGATTCATTATTTTAGGCTGAGGGCTAGTCTAGCCCCAACGACAGGAGCGAACGAAATAAATATTCGAAAAAGAATGAAAAAGCAGGTTAATAAGGAAATTCTTAATTAGTGTTTTGTTAAATTTATCCATAATAAAATTGTTTATCCAATTTATCTTCTTTTTTAAACAAAGCATATTTTTCTCCCCCCCCCCCTTTTTTTTTACTGATTAGGCATGTGGAGCTGTCTTCTATTGTTGTATGGAAGTCTCTTCTTTCTGTCCCTTTTTTTCAAGATTTGCAATTATTCGTGAAATGGTTTTAATCTGTTGTTATGTACTGTTACTCTTCGTTTACCAATTTGAATAACAGTATTTACAGGGGTAAAAGCTTTTACCATGAGATATGGACCTAGCCATATCTGGGAAAGCTTGTGTTTCTTAGCTGAATTCCTGAATAAGACATTATCTCCTGGTTGGAATGTTACCGGACGTGTGTGCCTATCGTAGTAAAGTTTTGACTTTTCCTTGGCATTAAGTAGATTCATACGCTTTCTGTATTTTGTATTTAAAAATGTGGTAGTAACTCTTGTTTTTGAGGGTATAATTGCTGTGAATCCAAACAGGCAGTCCATTGGAGTGAGCTTAGTGCCAGGGCTATTATTTTATACAAAAACCGCGGTTCTCAGGAATCGATCCCAAGCCTTTGGATTTTCAGATACAATAGCTCTTAAGTACTCCACTAGTGGTCTGTAGGTTCGTTCAAGTGCGCGATTGAGTTGTGGATGGTAAGCGGAAGTCTGCATTTTTTTTTATTCTTAGAAATTTACAGACACGTTGGAAAAGATCGCTTAAGAAGTTAGCACCCTGGACAGTTACTACTTTTTTAAGAATGCGATAACGAGTAATTATTTCATCGAAAAATATTCCTGCTACCGTTTCTGCTTCGCCATTCGGCATGGCATAACAATCTACGAATTTAGTTAGATTATCTTGGAATGTCAAAATGTTCTTTGTTTCCTGAGCGTGTTTCTTCAAGTGGAGCTATGATATCTAAATACACTTTTTCGAAGAGCATTAGGGCGGTATCTGTTATGACCATTGGAATACGATACTCAGGCTAGCCTTCATTTTTTGGCATTTAGAACATTTACGAATATATTTCCTGATAGAACTGAGCATGTTTTTCCACTTATACCTATTTTTTTTTATTCTTTTATAAGTTTTAATAACTCCTTGGTGACCACCACATGGAGAGTCATGGTAGTCCTTTAAAATTATTTAAATTTACTCAGGGTCTGAAATAATTTCAGGTAATTTATTTTGGGAATTCATTGAATTATTATTCGAAGGTAATTTGCCGTGCTCAGGTGTACTGCTTTCAGATTGGATGCTTTTAGTTGAGTCAATTTCAACTTAGTCATTTTGGGAGTTCTTTAAATATTTTAGAATTTTTTGGGGAGTTTTTTGGTTTTGAGTTACATCTTCAATATTATTTTCTGCCTCCCCCGTTTGGGCTCTCGTAAGAACATGGCATTGCGCTTGCTTAGGCTTTAATGATTGCAGAGAACTAGACTCATTATCGCCTATGTCAAAAAATCGATATGGTTATGTACCAGAGCGATTGAATTGGATTTGTTTGGTTTAGTTGGGCAGGTATTCGGCTAAGCGCGTCTGCATTAGTGTTAAATTTTCCAGGCTTATATTCAATTTTGTCTTTGCCTATTGCCCTGTTATGAAACTATGTCAGAGTGATTGGCTTGGATGTGAAGTCCAGACTGCCGGCATGAGCTGACAGATCACTCGGCGGACAGGGTTGAGTGCAGGGCGGCACGCTAGCTCGCCTCGGCTATTGGCGGAGAGTGTGGGGAGGTTCCACGAAAACCTGCCGCTGTGCCACCTGCCATATACAAAAAAAATCCTGCCTTCTAGCCAAAAAGAAGCACACACTCGGTCCTGAAGGGACCCTTTACACTACTTACCAATATACACGGTGAAGGCGCAGATGTTCTGCCTTCTCCGCTCGCCCCAACCACCCAATCGACACTGAGGGAGATAATTTTCAGTGTCCCTGTGATGACCTGAAATCTGAAACAGTAGAGGAGCGGACCTATTCGACCATTGTCACGAGAGAAGGCTCCAGGTTAGTGAGAGGAGAAAAATAAAAAGACCATACAACGTTTTTACGTTATAAAACATCTTCAGTATAATGTATATATGTTGACATTCTTATAAGTACTACTGATAATACTATACAAAAGTGAAAATAAGATACAATTGGTTCTCTCTACAAGGAAAATTTTCAGTCCATAAATACATTACAGAGTAAAATGTGCAAACTTTGAAACGCGACTATTCTCTGAAACTGCCTTTTTAATTACTCATAGGCATATAGCTCCTACTCCTTTTCTTTAATCAAAACTTTATTATAAACCTATTAAGCTCCATACTGCAATTGAAAGATTGGATAAAAATCTTCTAGGTAAACTCATTAGCGTATATGGAAATACTAAGCTGTCAATCAAGTAAGTACAAAAAACATGGTTATATATAAGACTTCAATCGTTTAAATAATTCCATACATACATATATGTTCTAATTCAAGTATCCTGCTTCTTTCAGTTGTATAGATCCTAAAGTATAAGAATTCTAGCGTAGCATCGTACAACAATTTCTTAATTATTTGAAAACTATCAGAGAAACTTCGTTCAATCTTTTGTAGATCCTACTCATAAGTTAATGTAATTCTAATATGCAGTTATATATATGACTATTAATAAATATATGTAAACGACAAATTTCGTTTCAAGCAAAATAATATCAGTATGAATAAATATATATAAAAAAACGATTTTTTTTTAAACAAAAATGAAAAGGCACTGACTTACATGTTTCGTTGATTGGAATCTCCCGCAGAGGCGCCTCCGTGGATGTTCCGCTGTGCCACTGTTCTAACAATGAAAGGTACGAATCCATGTGAAGGATTGAATTATGTTTTCAAACAACAAAATTTACAAAAACAAAAAAGAATTGCCGTGTCTAGTACTAGCCTAGTTTAATACTATACTACTTGAGCTAGTTGATCCTCGCATAAACTATTCTACCTAAATGATAGCAGCACTCCTATTCAATCGGTTCAGTTGGTCATCTGGTAAGGTCTCAAAATCAATTCTTCGCCAAAATAAACGCTCCCAGCTACTAGGTTGAAGTGGTAAAGTCTTCGGTCTTCAGGTAGATAAAAAAACTCCACCTTCATGAATCAAATTGGTGGATTGAAGTATAAACCCGATCAAAATCTTCAAATTGGTGAAAGCTCCTAGTAATTTGTGGTGTCAAATCGTTCGAAATGTAATTAATTCAGTAGATCAGCAAATCACAATGATTCCTCCATCTCCAGGCCGGATTCGAATTTACAAATTCTATTCGGCTAAGGTAGATTAACAATTCAATTCCAAAAGACGTCGTAGAGTTGCAATAATTTGCAGTAACCTCAAACTCGCATTAACAGTTTGTATCTTTGCAACAAAAATTTCAAACTCCAGATGCTTCCGGTTCAATCTTCCAGTTCTCGACAAAAACTCCAAATTGTAAAAAACCGCGAGTTATATTGTGAGGTAGATATAATTATTGTTAAAATTGTAGATTATGCTTGAAAATTGATCTCGTGCCCAAGAAAAATCGCCATAGCTCGCAGCAAAATTAACACTTGATACCCAGGAAATTGCAATAATTCGTGCCTGGTAACCTTTTCAGTACCTTATGTTTTATAATCCACCAATATTTTGTTGTCTTCCCTTATAATTTTGAGCATCCCAACAAAACTTGTCACACCTCGTTTTTCTAAATAGATTTTTTCGGATTTCTTTTCTTTTTCACATCTTGCCCCACGTCAAAGCACAAATCTACTCTCCTCTTCTTCTTCTTTTCTCGTCGGTCTTCAGCGCGTCTTTCTTCACCGTTCATGTGTCCATGGGCCGGTCATGTATATTTTGCTCAATGTCTATACATCTTTTGGTTCATGGGTGGTTGATTGTGTAATATGGGTATGGTATGTTTTATGGTATTCGTGCACGTTAGTGTGTCTCCCTTTAGATAAAGCCACAAGCCTATCCTGACTGTAATTTTTAATGTGGCTTACGCTTATTGAATATGGATTGGAGTTTCACTTTTAAAGTTGTATGCTTTTTTGTTATGTGCACGAAGGGTGTTTATTTCGTACAAAGGTACATACAGAGGTTTAAGGTTGTAATAATTAATTGGGACTAGAGTAAGCGTTAAGTTCCTTAGGAATACTGGTTCTGTGTTTACTTTTAGAAGTGGTAATGGTATAGGACTTTTATGAGGACTAACTAAGCAATTTGCGACAAATACTCCTACTTTTATCGCCTGAGACAAACAGATTATTTCCTGTTCCAATTATAATGGATGCTCAGTACGATTTGAAATCAAGGAAGTATTTTATTGGATCGATGAAGTACTACTTCATATTGCCTACTTTCATCTTTACTCAAGGTGCTCGAAATTTCTTCCGCTAGAGATAAGGCATTATTGATATCTGGTGCCCGTGATTTAAATAGCTCCTCCATTCGATCCCTGGGTATTTCCTCACTATCTTCTAGGTATGTTTCGAGAGGTACCATGAATTCGATTGGGGTTGGTTTCCGTGCGAGTAAACAGGAATAATTTGTTAGGCCCTTCAATATTACAATTTTTTGCAAGAAAGTCATTACCTAACAGCACATGGGAGATATTTGGGCGTTATCTTCTACATCCTGTAGATTGCACGGGATACTGCGACTTAGTAAAAAGTTGCCTTGGCAGTTACCCAATGTTTCTCCATTTCCAAATGGAATTTTCAAAGTGTCTTGTGGCTTTGCTCTATACGTTCTGGTAAATCTAGTGCTTCCTGTTTTATTATGCTTACTTCAGCTCCAGTGTCTATTATCAGCCGAACGACTGTGTTTTTACTTATATCTAATGGTAAATTCGCAACTGAAAAGTTCTCCCTAAACTGTGGTTTTTTACTTGAGAGGACCCTGAAGTAGTTTGTGAAGTTCTATTTAATGTCAAGCCGGAGATTTTTCGGTCGACAGTGTGGCGTTTCCCGAATGTGCGGCTTGCCGTTGCCATCGTCTCCTCTCCTGACAAGTGGATACGGTATGACTTCTTCTGCCACAAAAGTCGCATATACTTTGTACGTGACACCGAAGCTACGGCAGGCTCTGGTCTGGGGGTTATATTACTTTCGGTTTTTATGTGATGCTTTACTAGCTCATTTGTGTAAGGGCATGGAGCAACACTCTCGTGAATTGATTGACTACTAGCATTAGCATAATTTGTTGGATTATGTCTTAAAAAAGTGCCCATTTGGGGATAGGTGGTTGGGTTTGGAATGTAGTTAATGGGTGGCGGTATATGGAAGAGTTCTTGTTGTAATCTTTCCATATCTAATGCCCTTTGATTAGTTTGTTTGCTGAATTTTCATTTAAGGTAAGTAAATAGGTACTTAGATGAGGGTTAGTTGCACTAATCTTCACTGAAGCCATAACAAAATCTTCTATTTGTCGCTTCACCATATTGAAATTTTCAGCACCGTATTTACTCTGTGCTGGTTCGTTACATTGTAACAATAGGCATTTTAGCCTAGTTGTGAATGAGTTAAATGACTCGTGCGGATATTTTCGGCAAGTAATTAATTTGTTTATCAGCTCATGGTATGTCTTACGATAAAGTAATTATTCAATCTCTACAAATATTGTGAGTTAGCTAGATGCAATTAGTTGGTATGAATTTCCTCCCAATCTAGTAAGGAAAATTTGCGTAAAAGCTATTTTTGCCCTCCTCCGCTAGACACTGCTGTACTTGTTTACAACAGCCTATAAAGGTTTGCAACTAGGATTTGGGGACTAAATTCTCCAGAAAACAAGGGCACCATTTGTGCTGTTCGTTTAACCACTTTTTCATAATCTACAGGCATTTTATCTGTTTTGTTTGGTTGCTCTCTCTGGAAAATATTTGGAGTGTCTTTATCAGAATTACAATACAATACAATACAATACAAAAATATTTTATTGAAAGACGTGGTTAACAATTTTTCTGATATTAGGACATCTAAACTATGGTTTCTTGCGAGGAAATTAATCAAACTGTCTATGGAAGGTCTGCTTTGGGGTCAAACGACAATGAACTTATTGCCGTCTCAAAATTGGAGTAAGAAGAACTTCGGCCGAGTTTACGCATGAAAGCAAAACCATTCGAGTTTCCAAGAATAAGCGGGAAAAATAAAAGAGGGAAGAAAAGGGAATAACAAGTTTAACCACTTTTGTTTCCTAAGCAAAGAAATTTACATGAATATTTGAAATCTGCTCTGTTTTAGTCACTTATATCATACTGCTATTCTTTAATAAAAACTACATTAGCTATAAAAATACTTAGGGGAGAGGGGGTAAAATGATCCCTCTAAGAAAAAACAACTTGAAAATGGGGAAACAAATTTTAAACTCCTAAAAAGAGTCATCTCTCTCCCTTCTACAAACAACTTAAAAATGATATTCTGACATTATAACATCAAGGATAAAACGTTTTTAAAACTTAAACCTCCTCTGAACTCTGACTAATTCTAAGGGAACATCAGAGCAATGCTTTCAAATGAAAAACTAAGGGGTAAAATGATCCCCTTTTCAAAGCGAGATCGTTTTACCCCAAAGTGACATGCATCATCTTTTGTTAATTACATATAATTTAGTTGCATATATTAACTGAAAACGAATACCATAAATCAACTCAGCAACTCCTCCTAAATAAAAGACGGTAAAAAAAGGATGGGTCATTCCCGTCGTTTGGAAAAATACACAACAATCCAAATACTATACCTTATATCATGAATGTAAAAAACCCAAGTTCACTTGTCGAATTCGAACTAAATAGTGTTTCTGATCATTGTCTATGATTAACCGTTCCAAATTACATTTATTTTGCACAAAATTCGAACTTAAAAATCGAGGGATCATTTCAACCAAAAGGGATCATTTTACCCACCTCTCCCCTAATGAGGAATGAAAATATGAACATGCGAGAAGGCCCAGCGAATTTCTTTTTTCTAATGCTTTAGATATAGTATATTGTCTTTTTTTTCAATATATCTTTAGCACTGTACAAAGTGATTTCGCTAATAACTTTTGCTTCCTTTTAACAATTTTTAAATACTTACTTTAAGTAAAAAAACTTTGTCGTCTTTTCCTCTATATGTCGCCTTTCCTCAATGGTTGCGTCAGCTTTTTAGACGTATATTCTCGTTTTTTTTCAGGGAAGTCGTACTATCCAAGTTGGGGGCTTCTTCTATTGAGTAGGTTGTGTTTCAAGTGTTTGTAGCTTGAACTAACTTCCTATTCATACCGGCTGCGCAAAACCTGTTGACTTAACAGTATTGAGTTTCCGGAGTACTGTTATGAAACTGTAGCCAAGTATTCTTATATGAGCATATTAATCGTTAAGCTGGTAACGGCGCGTTGGTTGTAGGTACGCGGATAACTGCTGGTTCGAGCATAGTACAAGAAATATAAGCTATGCTGGTATCTGAACGTGTTTTCGCCATCTTGAAAGCTTTAAGCTTTTTATGACCTCAAAACGAGCCACTTTTCTTGTCGCTGGCATTAGGTTAAAACGTGCACAGTGAATGAATGCATAAAAGGCATTTTAATAACAAATTAATCAGATTTGCATGCATATTTAAGGGAGTATGTATTTTAAAATGGACTATAACCTTACATACAAGTTGACTAAATCAAAATATCATAGGTAATTTCTATAGTTCCATAAGATCTAAAGATGGTTTGAATGACAAGCCTACTACTACAGACTTTAAGTATACATAGAATAAGATCATACTTATTAGATATGTTGAATTAGTTCCATTTAAAAACGTGTAAAAATCATAGAAAAGTTGAAATTTACTTTTAACATTTTGTTATCGTAAACTATCTATATTTCTACTACTTTAATTTCCTATTTTCGTTGACTTTACATTTTTTTTTAATTAGACTATACATATTTATATATAATTATAGGATGCAATGAAAATATTCTGTGTAGAGTGGGTATCCTTGAAGAAGTTGATTCTGATTCTGTCATTAAAAGCTTTAGATTTGAACAGGGGAATACTTGCAGGGATCGGATCTTAAAATTGGAGATAGATCGTTTAAAATAGGATAGCTATTGAGTACGTTACCGGATACGTTATGAAAAATATATATCCAAAATGAATATTTTTGAAAGAACCTCTAAAGGTTTTTTAAAGACCAACATTTAGCATGACAAATAGAGAATTAAGAAGGAAGGCTAAATTGCTTTCGTATTAAGCATTTACATAGAAAGGAAGAATGAAATAAACGTGCAAGGAAAAAAAGTTAAATAAAATAATCACTTGAACAGAAAATGGTATTTAGTTCAGTTATTCCTATGTTCATTTTAAAAAGTGGCTCGTTATGACGCCACAGAAAGCTTTAAAGAGCTTTCATTTCATACCAGTATACCGTGTATTCTTTGTACCATGGGTTGGAGTATCTAAACAGCTTTACTCGCAATATGGTGATTTTGAGTAGCTAATGTAGCTTTGCTCCTAATAAGGTGTTTTGGAGAAGCTAATGTAGCTTTGCTTCTAAAGTGTGTAAGTTTTGGAGTAGCTAATGTAGCTTTGCTCATAATGTAAAGGATCGTTTAAGGAGCGTTTACAATGACAGAGTAGAGTGGAGTGAGCTTTTACCAGAGTAGCGTGCATGCACAATACAGAGTCATTCAGATTTTCGAAATCATATGAAATTGTGTGACAGGTTATCATGTGTTTACATTTGAAATATAATTTCGAAACAAATGGTAAAAGCTTTCGAAACTATCAACATGAAATTGGAAATTGTTGCAATCTGACGTGTGAAATCTACTTTGGTGAGTAGCGCGAAGAACTTATATGAGAGTGCAAGCTTGAGTAAAGGAGAGAAAATGCAATCTGGTGACTCCACTCTACTCTGCTATTGTAAACGCTCCTTAAAACAACTTGTGTTGTTCAATGAATTACGACTGTAATTGATTTTTATTCCGAATGATCACAATATTTATACGAAAATCTTACCTTAGTTGCTTATGGATAATACTGTTGCGAGCGTGGCCTTTAAGGTTCGTTATTTAAAACACAATATTGTTGCGAGCGTGGCCTTTGGTTCGTTATTTAAAACACAATATTAAATACTTATTATACAAGTTCTTTATTTAACTCTAATCTTAACAATTCACAAACTTTCAATTAATCAACTCAACTTTAATTATCGCTTAATACTGTACTTTCAATTATCGCAATCTAATTACAACACTTTCGCACGTTTATTACTTTCGCTTGTTAACACTGCAACGTCTAAGACAAGACTCTTATTCTGGCTATGACAACTGTTATATTTATACCCTAGAAACTCTCCAGATTATTCTTGAGTGTTCTATTTTCCAGAAGCTTCTTGACTGTTCTATTCATTCTATTCCTGAACCTTCCTGTAGATACCATAATCAATTCTCCGAACCTAAAGTCTTCTTCTCCATTGCCAGTAGATGTCAGTAGTTCTACTTCTCCATTGCCAGTAGATGTCAGTAGTTGTCTATTTCTATTGCACGTAACACTACCCCCTTCTTAAATTTGTTCGTCCCGAACAACAGGTGGTCCACGGTCTTGATGCTCGTAGTATTGACACAAGCGGTCCAAATGAACAATTTTATGCTTGCCTCTTGTGCCACGCTGAATCCTGTATACCACGTCATTAATTCTAGTTACTACTGAATAC
This sequence comes from Dioctria rufipes, assembly GCA_963924295.1. Taxonomy (NCBI): domain Eukaryota; kingdom Metazoa; phylum Arthropoda; class Insecta; order Diptera; family Asilidae; genus Dioctria; species Dioctria rufipes. The sequence goes on along the minus strand of OZ002741.1, from coordinate 101,120,183 downwards.
GGTCCTTCCCAGTGTTGTTGCAATTTTGGAGAACGTCCCTTACGTCGTCTCGGATTATAGAGCCAAACAAGATCACCTTCATTAAATCCTGCGGAATTAGCACGTAGGTCATAGCGGGTCTTCATCCGATCAGTATTTGTTGCTAATTTCGTCCTCGTGGCCTCGTGCACATCAGCTAATTGTTGTTTGAGCTCCGATACGTAGTCTTCTGGTAACTTTTGTTCACCTCTGGGGGTACCGAATTTGAGGTCGCTAGGTAAACGCATCTCTCTTCCGAATATGACTTTAGCTGGGGTTTGTCCGGTAGTACTATGAATGGCTGATCTATAAGCCATTAGGAATATAGGAATGTGTCGATCCCAATCGCGTTGATGATGGTCAACTACTTTCTTTAGATGCTCGATCAATGTTCTGTTGAAGCGCTCTACCATGCCATCAGATTGTGGGTGTAGAGGAGTTGTTCTAGTTTTTCTTATTCCCAACATTTTACACATCTCCTGGAAAGTCCGCGATTCGAAGTTCCGTCCTTGGTCCGAATGAAGTTCGTGAGGCACACCAAACCTACTGACCCAATTCGTTATTATTTGTTCCGCAACTGTGGTTGCCTCTTGATTAGGGATTGCATAAGCTTCAGGCCATTTACTGAAATAGTCAATGGCAACTAAAATATAACGGTTACCGCCATCCGTTTCAGGAAAAGGTCCAGCGATGTCTACAGCTATCCTTTCAAAGGGGGCTCCGACGTTATACTTATGCATTTCTCCTCTGCTTCTGTGTTGCGGCCCTTTGCAAGCCGCACAGACAGGACATCTGCGGCACCACTCCTCCACATCTTCTCGCATATGTAGCCAATAAAACCTTTCTCGTATTTTGGAAATGGTTTTGTTCACTCCCAAATGTCCTCCAGAGGTTCCACCGTGCATTTCTTCTAGAACATCTTTGACGTTTGATGCTGGCACGACTATCTGCATTCGGAAATATTCGCCGTTAGGTGCTTCCCATTTGCGTTTTAATATACCACATTCAACATGAAGAGAGTTCCATTGAGCCCAGTAACTTTTCAGTTTCTCACTCCGTTCCGAAATATCCTTCCAGTCTGGTCTTTCCATATCTTCTTTCCAAGCGAGAATAGGTGAAATGTCCGGATCTTCTCGTTGTGCTGTTCTCAGGTCCTCGTTGTCCCAACCTGTAGATGGTTCCACGGTTACCAACTGTATAGTTGCTGTTGTTTCTTTTTCTTCCACCCGTGCGCAATGTTTGCATTCAAGTTTGCATGGACGTCGTGAAAGGGCGTCTGCATTTCCATGGATACGACCTCTTCGGTGTTGGATCTCAAGATCATAAGCCTGGAGTCGCTCTATCCATCTCGCGACTTGTCCCTCGGGGTTCTTAAACTGCAGAAGCCATTTAAGCGCTGCATGGTCGGTGCGAAGGATGAATTTCTGCCCGTAGAGATATTTATGAAAATGTTTTGTTGAACTTACAATAGCAAGTAGCTCTTTTCTTGTAGCACAATAATTTTTCTCTGGCTTTGAAAGTGCTTTGCTATAGTAAGCTACTGGAACTTCTTGACCATTCTCCTCCTGCGAAAGCACTGCACCAATACCTTCATTGCTGGCATCAGTGTCTAATATAAATGTTTTTCCCAGCTTTGGATAATGAAGTACTGGAGCTTCACAGAGCTGTTGCTTCAAATTTTCAAAACTTTCGTTGCATTTATCCGACCATATGAACGGCCTTCCCTTTTCTGTAAGTTCATGTAGGCTTCTTGCTATATCTGCAAAACCTTTCACGAATCGCCTGTAGTAGGTAGCTAAACCAAGAAAACTCCGTAATTGATGTTTGTCCTTTGGAACTGGCCAATTTTTGACGGCTTCTATCTTCTCTGGATCGGTTCTTACTCCTTGTGATGAAACTATGTGCCCTAAATATTTAACTTCATTTTTGAATAGAGCACATTTACTCGCACTGAGCTTCAATTTTGCATCTTTGAGTCTTTGAAGTACGTCCCGTAAGTTGTTTTTATGTTCCTTGAATGTCCTTCCGATTACTATTATGTCATCCAAGTAGACAAGACATGTTTTCCAGGTTAAACCACGTAGAACACATTCCATTAGTCGTTCGAATGTGGCTGGAGCATTACATAACCCAAATGGCATTACTTTGAATTGCCATAAGCCACTGCCAACTGAGAAGGCAGTTTTCTCTCGGTCCTCGGGATGTATTTCCACTTGCCAGTAACCACTCTTTAAATCCAGCGTGGAAAACCATTGCGCTCCGGAAAGGGTATCCAACGTGTCATCAATCCTTGGTAATGGATAGCTATCTTTTCTCGTCACGTTATTTAGTTGGCGGTAGTCTACGCAGAATCGGGTGCTGCCATCCTTTTTCCTAACCAGAACAACCGGCGATGTCCAAGGGCTGTTAGATTCCTCTATTATGCCTTGTTTCTTCATGGAGTTCATCATGTCTGACACTTCTGGTTGTTTGGCTAATGGCAATCTTCGTGGTGTCTGTCGAATGGGCCTGGAATCTCCTGTATCGATCCGATGCTGAACAAGATTTGTTTTACCATAGTCATCATCATTCATTGCAAATAATTCCGAAAATTCATTGATCACCTCTTTGGCATCGTTGTGTTGTTGTTCACTTAAGGCACTGGACGAAAGAAGTTTCTGAACCTGTTGGGTAGTAGCTGGTATAGGTTTTGTCTCCCTGATATTACTATCATTATCCAAATTGACGATTTGGTAAACGGGTTCACAATTTCCAATTATAGCACCTTCTTTTAGTTGTACCTCATTTTCGGATGTGTTAAGCACTCTGACTGGTATCAGGGCCGGATTAACAGTCAGTGGGGCTCTAAGCAGTGAATGATTTGGGGCCCCTCATTTTTTTTTGTTATTTAATTTAATTGTTAATAATTTTTTTTTGTTTATGAATGCAAAAGTGAGACACAATTATTTTTATGTTGTATATTTATTGAAAGAGCAATATTCAAACTAAATTCATTTTTAAATTTATTTACAAAAATACTTAAAAACGATCGCTTACAAGTTAAACCTTCTTTTTTCTGCACTTTTGACGAGCAAAATCTTCTATCAATTTGTCAAAATTCATGCGACGCATTACATCCGATTCGATACACAGAAGAGCTAACGAACATAATCGATCTTGTCGCATCGTTGTCCTTAAAGGATTTTTTATTCTTTTCAACTGCGAAAAAGAACGCTCTCCAGAACAATTTGTTATCATTAATGATAAAAATATTCTGAAGCAGATTTCCAAGTTAGGGAAGACTGTTTGAAGTTGATCATTCACAATGATCTTGTAAAAATCAGTGAAATTCGCACTAATACTTTGATCCTTTTCCATTTTTAAACGAACATACTGGTGAAATTGTTGTAATTCATCAGCAAGGTTTGAATTTAAATCCTCAGGATACGATGCGACAAGCGATTCAACCTTGGCAAACAACTCATCGTTGCTTAAATCCATTTTTAATAAAAACGAAAACTTGTCTGCCAGCTTTTCGTAAACCTCGCCTCTCGTTTTCATCTCGACTTGAAGAATGTCGACAATGAAATAAAAAGTCGAAACGCGAAATTTGTCCCTTGCAGATAAAACAGCATCTTCAGCTGGACCATCATTGACTTGTACTCTCCGAGTACGTCTTCGGTTACCATTTCCCCGATAATCACCGTCGGGCAAAATTTCTTTGGACTTGTTTTCGAATTCATCAAATCTTTCTCTGAGATTTAGTAAATAAAAAGTTAACGTTTTATACAAATCACTGCAAACTTGCAAATTAAGTTCTGCATTTTGAAGGGCTTGTGATGTCCTATGAAATTGATGCAAAATATCATTCCACATCGTAACCATGAAAACAAACTCAAACTCTTGCATTTTTTTTGCAATATTCATTGCTTCTTGTCTCGTTTCCCCTTTTTGATCCTTATCTTCCGAAATAGAATCTAACGCGTCGAGAATTTCAGGATACGATTTTAAAATTGCATCTGTGGCAACTGCGTGTGCTTCCCACCGCGTGTTTGAGAGTTTCTTCAAAACTTTTTCATCTTTGATATGATCCTTTAGTACTTTCCATCTCTGTGTGGAAGCAGAAAAAAATACGTAAACTGTTTGTACCAACGAAAAAAAGTTGACAGCCTCCAAACAACAATCGACTGCACTACGACCGACAAGATTCAATGAATGTGCTGCACACGCAATGTATATTGCATATGGGTTGAGTTGTAAAATGATACTTTGCATCCCTTTATAAATACCGGACATGTTTGCTGCGTTATCATAGGATTGCCCTCTGCACTTAGAAAAATCAAGTTTGCAGTCTTCGATCAAAAATTTTAAAACCGCATCCGCAATATCTTTTCCAACGTGACTTTTTAATTCTAAAAATGTTAAAAATCGCTCTACAGGCAAATCATCAAACGGTGAAACGTATCTTATGATGACGCACAACTGGTCAATGTGAGATAAATCAGGAGTTGAATCGACGGACAAACTAAAATATCCAGCAGCTCTTATTTCAGCCAAAATCGCAGCCCGGACTTCCTGACTCATTAGTTCAATGAGCTCCTCGCAAATAGTTTTCGACAAGTACGACACATTCCCTGTAAAAAATGAAAAGTATACGATTATTATTCATCTATAATATAGTAAATTTTCTTGAAAAAGGTCACATATTGACAATACATTGACAATATATTAATACTATATTGACAATACATTAATAATATATTAATAATATATTGACAATACATTGATAATATATTAACCATACAGTGGAAAATTGATCCGAAAATTAAATCATGATTAAAATGTTACCTTTTCCTTTGTTTCCATAATTTGAAATGTGGGAGGCCAAAAACGGATCAAATTTAGCGACAAGTTCTAGCAATCCTAAGTAGTTCCCGTTATTCACGGATCCAAATTTTTCATCTGAACCTCGGAAAGGCAGTCCTCGTTCCGCCAATGTTTGAACGACAGATACAAGTCGGTGCAAGATATGCTTCCAGTATTTAAATTCTTCCTCCATTTGGTCATCAAACTGAGATTTTATGCCCAATCCCTTTCGTCGAATCAAATATGCAAGCATTGCTTCTCTATGAGACTGAGAATTTTCGTGTTGATCAATGACACAAGTGTTACGCCAATCACTGAATCCAGATACCAACCGCGACGAAACATTAGATGAAAAAAGTTTACAAACGAAACAATACACGTCGCCCTTTGACGGAGAATACAGCAGCCATTCTCGAGTATACTTTTCACCGTTGGCCTTGGTACCATTAAAAATGTTGCGAGAGCAGAATCTTGTTTGTTTTCCATCTTGGAAAACTCTCCGCGAGTTTTCCAACGAACTAGAGTGGTGTTGACATTTTTGTGGTCCCTCATTTGTCCAGTAGCTAATATCATCCTCAGAGAGTTCAGTCCACGTTCCAGAATCATTGTCCCTGTTTCCTCGGTGTGCGAGATTTGGAACTGTTGCATCATTGTTATTGTCAACAGCGAGAGGTGGTTCCTGAATTTTTTGCCCGCCGTCTTCTTCCGCCACGCTCGACGCACCAGCAGGATTCTTCGGCAGCGATGTAGAGGGTTGAAAGTATGTCGTTAATTTCGGCACTTTTCTGACGACTTCTTCATCTTTTTGTTTTTTTTCTTCGGCTAGTTTCCGTTTTCGTGATCCACTCGGATAAACTCTCGTCATTTTTACACGTATTTATCACACATTCTAACACTCAATCAACTTTTAAAAACGTTAAAAGCAACTCTGGAGATGTAACGTCTTCGCTCCTCAATTAGAACTAACTTGCAGTCAACAAGGTACAAACATTTATACTTAATTTTTCTATTGTTTGATGAAAACCATATATCCCCACATTTTCGGTTTTTAGTTCTTAGAATTTTTTGCCCGCCGTCTTCTTCCGCCATCATTTTCGGTTTTTAGTTCTTAGAATTTTTTGCCCGCCGTCTTCTTCCGCCACGCTCGACGCACCAGCAGGATTCTTCGGCAGCGATGTAGAGGGTTGAAAGTATGTCGTTAATTTCGGCACTTTTCTGACGACTATAATAGCCTGATCTTAGGGGCCCCACTTCAGAAGTCATTATCCAAACTTTTTTCAATTGAAAAGACTCATTGTATGGGAATTCTGATGTTCTTTTGATCCAGAATTTCCTGTTGAAACTAAAAACAAATAATACTCTTAATCTTTGGGGCCCCCATTTAAAAAGGCATTTTCCCAACTTCTTTTATCTGGCTAAGAAAGACTCATTTTATGGAAATTGAAATATTGTTTTGACTTAAAATTTCTTATTGATACTTGGAAAAAATTAAACGCCTGATTTTCGGGGCCCCAATTTTACGGGGGCCCTAAGCAGCTGCCTAGTTTGCTTATGGGTTAATCCGGCACTGACTGGTATTAATGTTGCACCTTCTGCCTTCACTAAAGTCTTCCCCACAATGATGCTCGATGTGACTTTTGTGGGGTTAGGCTCCACCAGATAGAATCTGCAGGTCCCGATGTCATCAGTAAACTTTGTCCATATTAGTGTCTCGGAGCATGGCGAAAGAGTTATATTTTCGCAGACCATCGTCCTTACTTTCACAGGATGATCTGCTCCTTCTCCTAGTTTCATAGGAATTTCTATGTTCCCATATTTGAGAGTCCGCTCTCCAACATCCAGATTTATTTTGTATGTAGTCATGAAATCTATTCCAAGAATGCATTCATCCATTATGTCTGAAACCAGGAAAGTGTGAGGAAATAGTAGTTCGCCTAGTTGAACATCTAAACTTATTTCTCCAAACACCCGTGCTGCTGCTCCAGTTGCTGTTCTTAGTAGATATTTGGTGGTATTATGAAGCCATTTGTTCTTAACAAGATCTGTTCTAATAATTGATCTTGCAGCTCCAGTATCGATAGTGACTGCGCAGTCATTTTTTCCTACACTTCCATATATAATAAGACTGCTATTATTTCTCTGCAACTGGCCTACTTGAATGATGACTTCGGGGCTGCCGATTCCACCAACCAACTTCTGCCCCACAAAGTTGGTTTTTACTAGTTTTCCGATTGCTCAACAGGAGAGCTGATGCGACTAGTCGCTGCTTGATATCTAGTCTCTCCACGAATAGCTTGTTCCCTGGCTCGACATCTTTGGCATTCTTTTTTCCCTTCTTCAGGTGATTCCACTCGTCGACGTTTTCTGCAGTCTCTTTGAAGGTGCCCTGATCTATTACAATTCCAGCATCGAAGGACACCACGTGAAGGCGGGCTCTGTGATGATTGCACTCTGTTACAAGTACATTCTTCCACTGAAATTTCTCTTACTCGTACTGCACTCCGTGAAGCTTGTCTTGCGGATTCATACGCTAATGCATAGGCTAGTGCTTCTGCTGTTGATTTCTTTCCCGCTAGCCTTAACGCTTGTTGTAAATTTTGATCTACAATAGCGTTCACAAATGCCTCCGTAGCCACTTCATTAAGGAAATCCGCATTTACGCTGGAGTATGAAAGATGCGCTAATCTTTCCACATCAGCCTGCAATTGTTGTAGTGATTCGCCATGCTTTTGAATCCTGTTGCGTAACTGTAGGCGATATACTTGCTGCATGTGCTCATCTCCGTAACGTAATTCTATCGCCTGTACTAATGAAGAGTAATCACGTTGATTTTCAATCGGTACAGTTTGTAAGAGTTCTGACGCAGGAGCTCGAAGTGCTAACACCAGAGCTATAGCTTTGTCTTCATCATTCCATCCATTTACCTCTGAAGCTGCCTCGAATTGTCTCTTGAAGATATGCCACGAATTTTGTCCATCAAATATTGGGGGTTTCATTCTACCTGTGCTGGATATTTCAGCTGCTACGTTTAGAGGCTGACGATGCTTTAATCTTTCCAGATCTGCTTTAACGTTTTCAAGTTGCTCGGTGACATTTTGTTGAACTTCCGAAACCTTTTGTTGAAATTCGTGCTCAATTCCTTCAATTTTCAAATTTTGTTCTTCTAAAGAACTTTTTAGAAAATTTTTCTGATCCTCTAAACGAGTTTCTAGACAATTCTCCAGAGAACTCTTTTGTTCGTCCAATGAACCTTTCAGAAAGATCTTCTGCTCATCTAACCGGGATTCCAGAGAATTCTTTTGTTCCTCAAAAGCATCTTTTTGCTCGTCCAGACGGGTTTCCATAGATTTCTTTTGCTCATCTAGAGAATTCTTTTGTTCCTCGAGAGAATTCTTTTGTTCCTCGAGAGAATTCTTTTGTTCATCAAAACGGACTTCCATTTTGCTCATTAAAGCACTCAAAAGCTGTTCCATTTTCATTGTAGGCTCTTCTTCGACTTCGGTTTCTTCCAAGTTATCTTCGAAAACAAATGTTTCATGATTCTTTCCTTCCTCTATCAAAGCTTGTCTGAGTCGCTCGACTAGAACTTTCTTTGCACCTGTCGTTTGTAATGACCGGTTCCCTAACTCCACTTTCAAATCCTGCGTTCGAAGCTCCTCGAATTTTCGCCCCATCACTTTAGTAATTCACTTTAAGTTGAATATAAATTATTTTCCAGAACTTTCAAAATTTAACACAATTTTACAAAATTAATCACACTTTCAATTTTAAAGTCAATTGCCACCACTTTATTTCGCGAATTTAATTTCACTTCTGACACCAGTTGTTGCGAGCGTGGCCTTTAAGGTTCGTTATTTAAAACACAATATTGTTGCGAGCGTGGCCTTTGGTTCGTTATTTAAAACACAATATTAAATACTTATTATACAAGTTCTTTATTTAACTCTAATCTTAACAATTCACAAACTTTCAATTAATCAACTCAACTTTAATTATCGCTTAATACTGTACTTTCAATTATCGCAATCTAATTACAACACTTTCGCACGTTTATTACTTTCGCTTGTTAACACTGCAACGTCTAAGACAAGACTCTTATTCTGGCTATGACAACTGTTATATTTATACCCTAGAAACTCTCCAGATTATTCTTGAGTGTTCTATTTTCCAGAAGCTTCTTGACTGTTCTATTCATTCTATTCCTGAACCTTCCTGTAGATACCATAATCAATTCTCCGAACCTAAAGTCTTCTTCTCCATTGCCAGTAGATGTCAGTAGTTCTACTTCTCCATTGCCAGTAGATGTCAGTAGTTGTCTATTTCTATTGCACGTAACAATACTAACTGTACATAAATATTTTGTAATGCTAAAATTCTTGTAACTTATTTTATTACCTCACAGCACTCGTTACTTTATACGTAGAAACATAAATAACACTTTTACTCAACACTTGCAGCTGGCTATTATTACATCACGTCATTCATCGTTTTCATACGTACATACATAAATATCAATTGCAGTTTATTATTATTTACATCATACTCAAATCGTAAACCATCAATTTGGTCACCTATGTTGTACAGCTGGCACAAGGTTATTGTTATGGTATTATGTTGAGAGTGATTTGCTCGGACGTGAAGTTCAGATGCCAGCATGAGCTGAAAGATCACTCGGTGGACAGCGTTGACTGCAGGGCGGCACGCTAGCTCGCCTGGGCTATTGGTTCCACGAAGTCCTGCCACTGCCACAAGCCATATACAAAATTTTTCGTGCCTATAAATCAAAAGGCCGTAGTACACATTCAGTCCTTAAGGGACTTTTACACAACTTACCTACATCCATTGGGAAGACACAGATGTTTGGCCTTCTTTGCTCGCCCCAACCACCCAATCGACACTGCGGGCAGATAGTTTTCAGTGTCCCTATGTTGATCTGAAAAGAGAAGAGTAGCGGACCTTTTCGACCTTTAAATCAAGAGGGGTCCAGGAGACTGAGAGGAGAAATAATAAAAACCTCAGAGCATTGTTACGTTATAATACTTTGTTTTTACTATACGAACACTGTCGTTAACTGAAGTAAACAAAAACTCATTTTTGCTTACAAGGATTACATTTATTTCTCTTATGTTCACCCCCGTAGCTAGTTACTTTATGATCTAGTACTACTCGAATGCATTTCGCAACAAAAGAATAAAATTCAAGAGCCTAACTTACGATTTAGATATATACATACATAGGAATTACATGTTAGAACTGCTGGAGGTAAATCCCAGCCAGAGTAATTTATAGTTACCTGATGAAAACTTTTCCGCCACGAAGGCCTTCTGGAGCAAATACAGTCCTGTAAAGAAAGGAAAAAAAAACTAGCACAAGTCCGACCAGGATTTCCTTTACATCATAGCATCCCTGTAATAATCATACTATAAGTATGCAAATATGATCCCTAAGTCTAACCAAGAGGTAAGCACACAATGCAACTAAGACATGAATTATTCATAAAGACCAAATTGTAAGTAATTAGCCCCGGGTCGTTGAATGCTGTTACACGTTTACACGCTTACTACGAAGGTAAGTAAATGTGCGCAAGGCAAGTATCCTATGAATTCTTACAGGAATTCTAAATTATATCTGTTTGAGCGATATGCCTTAGTTACTACGGTACGCTTAACGATAAAGTAAGCGTATATGTGAAGAAAATGTGCTAAAACTATGTCCTGTCAGTTGACACAAGAAATATATAGAAAAAGAATATTGGAAATTCAGTTATGATCATGGCTACGGCAAGTATATGTAGGAAACTATGATTAATTTGATTCAACTTATATACATAATAGAAAAAATATGATAAAAATGTTAAAGCATGTCTGTTTCTACGGCATATATATATATAGAAAAAGTTATGTAAAAAGGTAAATTATGTTAATTTATGCGATACTGGATTACGGGTTTTTGATTAATTCTGACCGTCGACTTATTTCGTCTCGAATCATCTGCCTGATTCATGTAAAATAATATTTTCTTGCAGCCGATTGTTCGAGTGCGGCCTGTCGCCTTCGCCCTTTCTCTTCAAGGAAGAAAGTGATGATGAATCATATATGTGCTCCTCGACGTGCACTAATGTGCTACTGGTCTTGATCAGAGGTGGGCACCTCTATCGTCATTTAGGTTTTCCGCAAGGGTATTGCTTTGGAGGTCACTTGTGAAATCTCAAAGGCTGGGTCATCGGACGTACTTGTAGTAGAACCAATTTGCGCCTCGACCTGCGTATAGCTGGGGTACTGGGTACTGTCGTATTCTAGAATGTGCGCATCCCTTTTTGTTTACTTTTCTCGACAAATTAAAGTTTTTAATAAGGGGATACGATACCTGATTTGGCGATAAGATTTGTGCTTAATACTTCTCATCCACCGTCGTGGACGATGCCTCGATGACAAAATGTTGGATTAATTTTTGTTGATTTCACGGTCTATTCGTCCCGATTTATCACAGTAATCCTCAGGTGTACTGGGTTTTTGTTGTTCCTGGGCAATACTTTTATTGAGCGTTTAACCGGCTGATGCTCTCATTTCACTTTATATTTCGGGTGCGTTCGGCGCGTATAGATCTCCATCCACACAGAAAACAGTAAGCCGAGTGTACATACATGGTGTATCTAGTCTCAGTGTAGCGTACTGCTACATGCAGTATGCTACGACTATAACATTATCTTATTGCAACTTGTGAATTCTTGAGCGCAGGGGTATTGTGTCGCTCGATCTAATTTTACTTGTTTCCTCAAATGATTAAGTAATTGGCGTAGTTTAGTATATTCATAGTATAGTATATTCATGCCTGCTAGCTAGCTAGCTTTCTTTGATAATTGAAATGTAGGTATGTATGTACGTAACCAATCTTTTTATTTAAATTAGGTATGAGTGTATGTAACACTCGTCATCGCAGAGCTTAGTGGCCTTCTCATAATGGTGTACGCAGGAGACAAAAACTTCCCTCTCAGTAACATCTCCAGGAGTTGTTATAATTGGTTTTAATGGAATGTCGGAAATTTCGGACTCTTCCAAAGAAGTGTCTATTAAAAGGATCTTTGGCTCCCTACTGATGGAGACGGTAGCTTGAAAATCTGCAGATAAATCAATCAGGTTCTCTGCTCCTGCTAAAGAATTAATATAACCTGTTTGACTATCAAATGCATTGTTAATATCACCAGAGAACAGAACACCTGTTGTCTCTATTGCAGGCAGTCCTGGTGCAAATGGCTTTGCTGGTTGCAATTCCAACAGATCACTGCTTGTCTGTTTGAGATGGGTGAGATGTCTGTTAAATTAGTACTACGCTTCCATGGTATTGCTAAGTCCAGAGGACAATTTCGAGGGTCTTCGATTTCGCTCACTCTCTGACTCCGGTGTATGCAAGCTGTGTAGCCTGAATTTGGATGACTGGAGATCGTAATTGCCCAATAGTGTTAGCTGGGTGTTAAACAAATCTTGTTCTGGATCTCAGGCAACAAGTTGGCTTTAATAATCTCCAGGAATTCACTGTCGGGCATGACATTTTTCAACTGATCACGCAATAGTTCTAGAAATACATGGCGAAAGATTCTCCTGATTTCTGCTTCCTAGACATCAGTTGAACTTTGACCTTAATTTTGGCTTTTGGCACTTCCCATTCTGATAGTAGAGCAGTCTTTAGATACTCCCACGTAAGTGGGGAATTCTGTCTCAAAACAGACCAATGTTACTTGTTTCTTGCGAGGAAACTTAATTTGAGTTTATGAAGTACTTGCTATCAATCTATAGCCAACCTTATTTATTATTTGTTGATCTGACTCGTTGCGATACCTTACTAGCTCTTCTTTTGTAACGGTTGATGAGTATATAGACAGTGACACGGAGTAGTTAATGTAGCTTTGCTCCTCGTGTGGTGTAGTGGAGTAGCTATTATAGCTTTGCTCCTAGCGTGGTGTAGTGGAGTAGCTAATGTAGCTTTGCTCCTAGTGTGGTGTAGTGGAGTAGCTAATGTAGCTTTGTTCGCAAGGTGTGTAATATTTAGTGTAGTGGAGCAGCTAATGTAGCTTTGCTCCTGGTGTGGTGTAGTGGATTAGCTGAACAGCTTTGCTCCTAGTAAAAACAACTGGATGTGTCTCTTGTGAGTTACGATTGCAACTGCCTTTTTTAATTAAAACGTTATAATATTTATACTAAAATTTAACCTTAACTGCTACGGAAGTAAAGCTGAAACTCTTAATTTATTTCCTCACAGCGCTCGTTATACATATATATATAAATTGTACCTTGCTCAATATCTACAGCTGGCCATTATCATTCATCGTTTTTCATCCGTAAATATTAATTTCGTCAAACATTTGTAACTTATTTCTATATGCACATACATAAATATAAATTTCGCTAAATGCTTGCAGCTGGTCATTACTACTTCACATCATTCATCGTGAACCATCAATCTGGTCACCTACATACATACATTTGTTTTACCTCCGGCGCAAGGACGTCATATTACAATGTGGGATTTCTTACGAGCAGGGGTATTACCTCACTTTCTTTTTCCACTTGTTTTATATGCGGAAATAATTGCTGTAGGTCAGTAATAATATTGTTACGTGCAATAGAAAGAGACAACTGGTGACATCTATGTAATGGCAATGGAGAGTAAACGACTTCAGGTTCGGAGAATTGATTATGGTATCTACAGGAAGGTTCAGGAATAGAATGAATAGAACAGTCAAGAAGCTTCTGGAAAATAGAACAATCGAGAATAATAATAATCTGGAGAGTTTCTAGGGTATAAATATAACAGTTGTCATAGCCAGAAAAAGAGTCTTGTCTTAGACGTTGCAGTGTTAACAAGTGAAAGTAATAACGTGCGAAAGTGTTGTAATTAGATTGCGATAATTGAAAGTACAGTATTAGCGATAATTAAAGTGTAGTTGATTAATAGAAAGTTTGTGAATTTTGTATGATTAGAGTGAAATAAAGAACTTGTATATTAAGTATTTAATATTGTGTTTTAAATAACGAACCGCAAAGGCCACGCTCGCAACAATATTTATGTACGCGCCATGCAATGATTTCTTTCTCTTGCTATGCACTGTAGGTATGTACATATTTTCTTTTGGCAAGAATTGTAAAGTCATATGCAATGCATGTGCATTGTGCATATTTTCTTTTGAAAAGAATTAGTGTAGATATGATATGCAATTTAAGTATGTACGTAATTTCTGTTAGTATGTATGTACATATTTTCTTTTGACAAGAATTAAGATATGATAGGCAATATAAGTACGTACGTAATTTCTTTTAGTAAGGGGTGTACGTAGCAAACCTCCCTCTTTTTAAAAAAAAATGTTTTATTTTTAGAAGAGGATAACGCATTCGAAACTTAGATCATATGACGAAAGGATAGGCTATGAGGAAGAAAAACTTAAGCTTTTTTCTTCATGTAGAAGAATCGCATAGATGTGTTTGTTTAGTCATGGAAGGCGTAATCTACGATATTTTCTGAGCGGGTACATAATTTAGTGGTTGAAACTTTATCAAGTATTGAACAAGTTTTATAATTTCCTGTCACCGCGATTCGTATCATTTTTAAGTTTATAATTTTATATCATTTTATAAATTTTTTTCTATTTTTAAGAATTTTCCTAGTGCCCCATTTATTTGCTGATAATATTTCTTGTCGTTGCCTTTGCTTGACTGACATCAAACAAGAGCCCCAATGACAATTCAATTGTAAGGAAACAAACCGGCATTGGAAAACGTTAATTTTTTTCCCACGGCTGTTTATTTTTATAACTATTTCAGTTTTATTTTACTTAAAACACTATAATTTATTAGTAAAACTTTTAAACTTGCTTGAAAAATCCTTTGCCACGACACAAACTCCGCTTGTTTCTGCAGCACAACACAGCGCACTTCACCACCATAATTATAGACTCCGGAGTCTCGATTATAACAAATCTCTTGCACAGAAAAATTATTTCTAACAGTTTTTCAATATCACAAAATTACAAAACACTTTTATTAATGTTTTAACTCACAAATCACTAAAACAAAAACCGACCTAAGAAATGACAAATGAGAAATGTCAGAAATATCGAACTGACAAAAACTAAAAACCCAGCCCTCTTGTCATTTCCCTCCCGTGTCCACAAAAAAATTGCTTATCACACGTACACGAATTTTATATAAGGTAGCCTATCATTTCGTTTTATGATCTAAGATTCGAACATTGGATATGGCTTTGATAGCCTACTTTAAAAAAAAATAACATATACATAATGTCGAGCGCTGAGACGATTACTTAGTTAGGTAGGTGTACAATATCGTGAATTATTTCTAGCCTATTTTTATACCCTAGATGAAATCATAGGGGTATACTAAGTTTGTCATTCCGTTTGTAACACCTCGAAATAATGATGGTAGAGCAAAATGGATTGGACACCCATTCATAATATTAAAAGTTATTTCGATTTTTGCATGTCCGTCCGTCCGTCCGTCCGTCTGTCCGTCTGTGCGCACGGTAACTCGAGAGCGCGTATACTTAAAGAGCTGAAATTTTGTACACGGACTTTAAAAAAAAAGGTAAAATTAAGTTCGAAAATGAGACAAATCGGGCAACTCCTTCGTGGGGCTGCCATATAAAAATTTCGTTTTCCGCTATATATTTGGACACTGCCTGAGAACGCGTTAACGTAGAGAGCTGAAATTTCGTACATGATGTTTTTACTACATTAGCAAATAAAAAGTCAAAAGTGGACTAAATCGGGCAACTCCTTCTTGGTGTTGCCATATAAAAATTTCGGTTTTTTACGTATACTTCAAAAACGATCAGTCCAAGACATTTTTATAGAACTTCTGCAGAATACGAAATCCTATAAAATTGGTTATTACCATTTCTGTGCGACAAACTGTTCTAGAAATATATGCGAAAAACAACTTCAAAATCAAACTTGAATAGATCGGTGACCATACGAAATTTAATACGGCCATTCATCTAGGGTATCATAAGAATTGGTCTTAGACCAATTCTAGCTTTTTTACTTGTTATAATTTCTTTTTGTTTAAGATTAAGTAGCTACAGTAAAAAGAAATTTTTCTTTTATGCAGGTATAAATATGTTTTTTTTATATTAATATATCTGTATATATCAAGTTACAATTTCACCTTTTACGGCTTTACGATACCATATATGTACGTATGCATATTTTATTTTTTTTATTTTTTTTTTATTTTTACAATTTTAATTCTTTATGTTTTTATAGTAATATATGTGTATACATATGCTCTCATTACAATTTTAATTTGTTGATGCATATATCTGTATATATCTATGTTTATGATTTTTTATGCATTTATAATAAGATATGTGTGTATGCATATTTTCTCCTTACTATTTTAATTTTTTATGCATTTACAGTAAGATATGTGAGTATGCATATTTTCTTTCTACGCCTTTATGATATATTGGTGTATATCTAATATTTCTTTTTGTTACAATTTATTTATTTACCTTAATCTATATGTGTATATATACATACATATATACTTCTGACACCATACATATTTCTCTCCCGTTAATTTTAATATTTATGTATATTTTAAGTTACTAAACTACTTGCAAATTGCGGGGGCGGGGACATGAATTGGGATGGTTTATAGATGGTGAGAGTGGTGGTGGTGGTGGTATTGATAAATGCTGTCTCTTATTTGCCTGTGGGGGCTGGATAGTTTGTGGCTTACTTGAATCTTTTGATGCCGAATGAACGGTCTGTGAAGTTTTACTCTCGCTTTGTGAGTTTTGGAGATGTAGTGCCATGACTGGGGAAATATATATATATGTTTTGTTTCTAGACTTTTATGCATAAAAGAGTTTTAATCTATTATTATGGACTACGACTTTCCTTTTACCAATTTGGATTTCAATATTCACTGAATTATGAACTTTAAACACCTGATATGGTCCCAGCCATATTTGGGAGAGTTTGGGGTTTTTGGCTGCGTTTTTCAGTAATACTTTATCTCCAACATGAAAAGTTATTGGCCGCCACTGACATATATAATATGGACTGATTAACTTTCTATTTCATGTGGGCTCAATTGCTTATGTCAATAAAAGTTCTTACGCCGGTGCCAACATTGAAAAAATCATTGGCGGGAAGTTGAAAAAATAAGCGCCCAGCTCGAAAAGTGATTATAATAAAACGTTTCGAACTTCTGCTTCATATCTTATGAATATATTGTCTTTGGTAAAACAATTTTATCAGTAATAACCCTAAATAATTAATATAAAAACATTTATTTCGACGGACCCATTTATTTATATGTTGTTTACAGTTCTCCTCAGTTGGTACTTGGTGCTTAGACCGAAAGAGTCAGCAATATAAAAGTGAGCCCACTTTTTGCAGTGCATTTCCATTAACGTAGTCAGTCCATATTATACATGTCAGTGTTGGCCGCGAATGCTCATCATAATGAAGTTTTGACTTGTCTTTAGCGTTAAGTAAATTTTTCCGGGCGATAGCGTAGGTTTTCTGTAATTTGTACCTTAGAATATGGTAGTAACTTTCGTGATTGTATATTGGCTCTGGCTCTCTTCTTAGATTTGAAGGTACATCCGCTGTAAATCCAAACAGTGAGCTTAGTGCCTTCAAGTGGACTATTATTATATAAATACAAAAGCCGTGGTTCTCAGGAATCGATCCCAAGCCTTTGGATTTTCGGATACAATAGCTCTTAGATACTCCACTAGTGGTCTGTGGGTTCGTTAAAGTTCACCATTGGATTGTTGGATTGTGGGTGGTACGCGGATGTTTGCAATTTTTTAATTTTTAAAAGCTTACAAACTCGTTTGAAGAAATCGCTTAAGAAGTTAGAGCCTTGATCAGTTACTAATTTTTTAGGAATGCGGTAGCGAGTAATTATTCCGTCGAAAAATATTCCTGCTACCGTTTCCGCTTCGCCATTTGGTAAGGCATAACAATCTACGAATTTCGTTAGATTGTCTTGAAAATTCAAAATATATTTGTTTCCTGAGTGTGTTTCCTCAAGAGGACCTACGATGTCCAGATATACTTTTTCGAATGGCCTTAGGGCAGTATCCGTTATGACCATTGGCATACGATACTCTGGGCTAGCCTTCATTTTCTGACATTTAGGACATTTGCGGACATATTTCCTAATCGAGCTGAGCATGTTTTTCCATTTATTCTTGTTTTTTATTCTTTTATAGGGTTTGACTACACCTTGGTGACCACCGAATGCAGAATCGTGGTAGTCCTTTAAAATTATTTGGATTTCCTCCGCGTCCGTGATAGTTTCCGGCAATTCAACCTGGGAATCTATAAGATTATTCATTGCAGGTAATTTGCTGTCTTCAGGTGCCACGTTTTCAGATTGGCTGTTCTCAGTTGAGCCGATTTCAACGGAGCCTTTTACGGAGTTCTGAGAATGTTTTTGAATTTTATCGGGAGTTTTTTGAGTTACGTTTTTCATTTCTGACTCCCTTGTTTGAGCTCTTGTAACTACATGACAATGTGCTTGTTTAAGCTTTGAGGGTGGCGGAGAACTAAACTCATTTTCGTTTATGTCTGAATCGGCTCGGTGATGTACCTGAGCTTCCACAATGAACGAATTGTGGTTTGTTTGGTTTAGTTGGGCAGGTATTCGACTAAGCGCATCTGCATTAGTGTTATATTTTCCAGGCTTATATTCAATTTTCTAGTCAAATTCCGAGAGTTTATGGTGAAACCTGACTAATCTCAATGTTGGATCCTTCACATTGAATACGCCTTTAAGGGGCTTGTGGTCTGTGTAGACCGTAAAATTTGTGCCCTGTAAATAACATCTGAAGTACCTGGCGATACAATAGCGAGTAACTCTTTTTTTATTGTGGAGTATTTTTGTTCCGCCTTATTGGCTTGTCTTCGCCTATTTTCCCTTGAGATAAGACAGCTCCCAATGCCTCGTTACTAGCATCTGTTGTCAAATTGAAGGGTTCAGTAAAATCAGGATAAGAGAGAAGGGGAGGATTTACAAGCGACCTTTTAATTTCCTCGAAAGAGTCTTGGCACTTTTGCGTCCAAGTAAATTTAACGTCTTTGCGTAAAAGCTTTGTTAGTGGTCTGACTATTTTTTTTGAGTTTGTCTAACAGTTCAAGGTTGACGAAAATTTTGGACACAACTTGTTTTGTTAAGATCTGGAAGTGCCCCTTCGTTTGAACATTTGTGTTCGAGGTAAATCACTTCTCTGCGAAGGAACTGGCACTTTTCGGGTTGTAATTTAAGGTTATGGGCTGTCTGTCAATTTCTCGCTGTGATCTTGTAAATTTGTTCCATATATTATAATATCATCGAGATAGACAAAGCATTCTAAGCCTTGGAGACCCGTTAGAATGTAATTCATCAGGCGCGTTGAAAGGTCGCAGGTGCGTCTTTCAGCCCAAATGGCATTCTTTTAAATTCATAGTGCCCGTATGCGGTACTGAACGCAGTTTTGGGTCTATCCCTTGTATCAATAAGTACTTGATGATATCCGCTTGCAAGATAAAGCGTAGTGAAATATCGTGAATGTCCAAGTTGATCCAGTATATCCCGGGGTAATGGAAAAGCATCCCCTATAGATTTCTCATTAATTTTACGGAAATCTACTACTACTCGCCAACGTTTATTGCCGTCAGGTCCAGCTTTCTTGGGGACTACAAGAAACGGAGAGTTCCACGGGCTTTTACTTAGTTGAATTATGTCATTCTCCAGCATTTCTTTAATTTGTTCATTTATGACTGCCCGATGCGTTTTTGGGAGTCTGTCTATACAGTTTCTGATTTATGGGGGGTTGATTTTGTACTGTGGGTATGGTATGTTTTATTGTATTTGTGCACGTTAGTTTGTCTCCCTTTAGGTAGAAAAGGTCATTGTAAAGGGTTTTCCAATAAGAGGTGTTATTTTAATTAGCCCGCTATTTCGGTAGATGTCACTTTTGGAGCTGTCATTTTTTGACATTTGACAAGTAGAAACTACGCCATTAGTAAAAATGGAACAATACACGATTCAACAACGCATTGAAATTATTAAAATTCACTATAAAAATGGTGAAAATGTGGCAGAGACGGTTCGTAAAACTCGAACATTTTTGGGTCGTCGTGAAGCACCTTGTCGGACCGCAATACAGAAATTGGTAGAAAAATTCGATCTGTCGGGACAAGTTAGTGATGTGAAGAATAAAACCCGTGCACGTCGCTCAAGAACAGCCGAGAATATTGCTGCTGTAGCCGAAAGTGTTGAAGAAAACCCAGGTTTGTCCATTCCTCGTCGTTCTTTGGAATTCCACAAACGTCATTACACCGTATTTTGCATAAAGATTTGGTTCTTAAGGCTTATAAAGTTCAGTTAACACAAGAACTCAAGCCGACCGATCATCAACAACGTCGAGTCTTTTCTGATTGGGTCCTTGAAATGCATGAAAATGATCCGGAATTCCATCGAAAACTCATCTTGAGTGATGAGGCCCATTTCCACCTCGATGGCTTCGTCAACAAGCAAAATTGTCGCATCTGGGGCTCGGAAAACCCAAGAGTTATTGTTGAAAAGCCTCTCTATCCTCAACGTGTGACTGTTTGGTGCGGTTTATGGTCCCGCGGGGTCATTGGACCTTACTTTTTCGAAAATGAGGCTGGAGCAACAGTTACGGTGAATGGCGCTACGTGCCATACAAGCAACGAAACCATTGATCTTTTACGGAAAAAGTTTCCGGACCGTGTTATCTCTCGAAGAGGTGATCACAATTGGCCACCGAGATCTTGTGACTTAACACCTTGCGACTTCTTCCTTTAGGGTCACGTGAAAGAGAAGGTCTACGCCAACAGCCCAGCGTCGATTCAAGACCTCAAAGATGGAATTCGTGAGGCTATCGAGAACATAGGGCAGCCACTTTGCGATTTGGTTATGGAAAATTTCATGAAAAGGATATGGTCCTGTAGGCGTGGTCGTGGTGGTCATTTGGCTGATGTTATTTTTCATTATTAACGGCATACCTTCCTCTTTATAATGAAATAAAGATCCGATCATTTATCTAAAAAATGGCATTTTTCTTTGAATATCAAAATAACACCTCTTATTGGAAGACCCTTAACTTATAGCATAGCTCGAGAATTGAATTTTCCTTTTCTTGATTTAGATTTCTATCCAACAGTAATTCTTTACGTAAAGCCACTAGCCTATCTGGACTGTAATTTGAAATGTGGCTTACGTTTATTGAATGTGGATTGGAGTTGAAATTTTTCATAACTTTTACGAAGTTATTGGAATTTTTACTATGTGCATGAGGGGAAGGTGGATCACCTTCTTTCTGAGAACTTTTGGAATTAATTTCGTCCAAAGGTGAATAGAGAGATTTTATGTTGTACATGTTTTTATCTTGTGCACGTGGGAAAGGAGGATCACCTTCATTCTGGGATCTTTGGGAATTTATTTGGTCCAAAGGTATATTGAGAGGTTTAAAATTGTAATGACTACTTGGAACTAGAGTAAGCTTTAATTTTCTTAGGAATACGGGTTCTGTGTTTATGTTTAGAACAGATAATGGTATAAAACTTTTGTGAGGACTAACTAAGCAATTTGCGACAAATACTCCTTCTTGAATCTGCTGAGACAAACAGATCATTTCCTGGTCCATTTGTAATGGTATGCTCAGTATGATTTGAGATCCAGGGGGTATTCTATTAGATCGCTGAAGTTCTACTTCATATGGCCTACCTTCATGTTCATTCAAGGTTCTTGAAGTGTCTTCCATTGGAAATAAGGAATTTTTGTTCTTGGGTGCCCGTGAAACGATAGTAGATTCAGATTCCTCCACCATTTGATCCGCTGGTATTTCCTCTCCATCTTCTATGGATGTTTCGGGCGGTACCGTGAATTCGATAGGATTGGTTTCCGTGCGTGGAAACCGGAGTAATCTGTTAGGCCCTTCAATATTGCAATTTCTTGCAAGAAAATCGTTACCTAATAGCCCATCGTGCGAGATTTGGGCGTTATTTTCTATAACATGTAGATTGCACGGGATACTGCGGCTTAATAAAAATTTGCATTGGTAGTTACCCAGTGTTTCTCCCTCTCCAAATGGAGTTTTCAGAGTGACATTTTGTCCTTTTTCTATCCGTTTTGGTGAACCTAGTGCTTCCTGTTTTATAAGGCTTACTTCAGCTCCAGTGTCTACTAACAGCCGAACAGCTGTGTTTTTGCTTATGTCCAATGGTAAATTTATCACTGGAACATTTTCTCTAGTTTGTTGCTTTGTTTTTTGAGAAGACCCTGAAGTAATTTGCACAGTTCTATTTAATGTCGAGTCAGGGATTTTTCGGTCGACAGTATGCCGTTTTCGAATGTGTGGCCGCCCATCGTTGTTTCTGCTGGCAAGTGAACACTGTATGGCTTCTTCGGCCACAAAAATCGCACATATTTTGTATGTGGTTTATTCTTTGCTCCCGATTTGCAGAACCCCACCGAGCATGGTTGTTACTGTTTGCATGTGCGGGTGGTACCTTGGCATTTTTGTAACAACGGCTATAGGAAATATGGAGTATCCGTGGTTCACCTAACCACCTGAAATAGAAATTAAGCCGTAGAAAATTATTAGGATACTACCTCTGTAAACTTCTATACTTAGATTAGTACAACACTTACTACATGACGACACAGGGGTAAGTTGACACCAAGCTATAGGGAATATAAGTATTCTCATTACGAAACGTGTTCCACCATTAGGTAACGTAACATCGTAGAATGTATATACAGCAGTCACTGAATTACGTCACAGGCTATCAGTAGTATTGTGTCAAATCTCAATGTGAATGCCGTGACTTCTATATACCTTAGACGACCAGCAAGTCGAAACGCGGGCAGCAACCAGTATCCCTAAAGATGCAAAAGCACTAGGCCATGATTGAATCCTAGCTAGGTTAACTATACCCGAGCCACTTAACATACCACGGGTTGGCAAGTAGAGACATCTATTAGACTTATAATAGGGTCCTTCCGGTAGTTTAGGGTACAATAAAGAGGGGAAATACTAGGTAGAATGTTCTAGAAGTACACCATCACGTGATTCTAACTAGCGGAGCTAGCAGTAAATTTTAGCAGGCGATAAGCTGACGCCGGATGCAGATGCCACACAATTAAGAAGGAGTAAGAAAAGCAAAAAAACAAAAAAAATTGCGATCGGTTGATTTCTAGTTAAATAGTGATAATAGGAATTAACGTCTTGCTCAAATTCCAATCCGGAACCTTATCGTGTGGAAAGTAGTGTCCAGGTGTGTAAACTAGGCAATAGCTTACCAAGTGGCTAGCGGAGGAGGAAGGTAGTGGTGAAGTGAAAACCTGTCCCATCCGAGTCGTACAACGGTGCCTTAATTAATTAAGTATCTCAAGTAAGTAGTAACTCGTTGTAAAGAAATTCTCTCATTCTGTCATGTCCTTTAGGGCACGTGAAGGGAAATAAGTTATATCCATACCTGGGAGTCCCTGAATAAGCCACGGCTATCTAAAGATTCATTGGGACATCAAGAAGGCATCTCAACCTTACAGGCCGTATATACTCAGATGTCAATTATGTGCATAAAAAGGGCGCGCACAGCAGAGCCCTTGAAGAACGAAATTTAAGCGTTCTCCCCAGCCAGTGACCTCGATGGATCGCAAAGGCATGCTGAAGCGAGTCGGTCCTAATTACAGCCGTAAGGAACCAGAACCAAAAAGGACTTCTGTGAGAATACCCGCCTAGATTCAATTAATGAAGCTAATCACATTAAGTTACAAACAAAAAGAAAGATAAATGTCTAGAATTTCAGCCGCACCGGTACGTCCACAAATGCATTTGAGGAGGATACCGGGTACCTTTGAAAATTTTTAACAAGAATATAAAAAATTATAATAATAAATATTAGAAATAAGATTTTAATTATATATCACTTGAATTAATTGGTAATACACCACTACTCGAATCGAATTGAAATCGCACTTTACGAGGATTAAAAATTTACGCACTTATAGATTAGCGAAGGCATGCTTAGTTAAGTGAACCTTAGTTTCATTCAAGTTTTTTTTTTGTTATTTAACCGTATACGATCTACTTCGAAGTAGACCCAGACAGCGGCCTATGTAAATCAAGTAGCAACAATTATTGTAGTTTTAATTGGACTAAGTGTTGAGTAAATTAGATTTTTTTGTTTGCAAGCACTAGTGATGAGCCTCAAGGTCACTGGCCACAGGCCTCCCTAGGTAGTAGCACTTAATAAAAGAGGGTCACGGGTCACTTAAGAATTTCATCCCGTCCTTCCTAATTAGTAATATAGTTCCATTCCACTAAATTTTAGTAGACTTAAGTAATGAAGTGACATAACCCGGGAAGTCTTCGAATTAAAAAAAAAAAAGGGGGGGGGGGGACTTTTAAGTTTATAGTTATATAGTAGTGTCGTATGAAGTAAGTCGCAATAGATTGTATCCGGAAGGGATTAATGTTAAGTAATAGCTTTATACTCCGGCTGAATTCGAGATATCAAAAGTGAATTTGTTGTAAACCTTTTGTAGGAGCATTAAAAGAAATCGAGTAATGGAATAACATTCTTTAATTTGTGCATGTCGACTAGTCAATTGTGGGGAGATGACTGCAAGTGGGGGGGGAGCACTGGCGGTGGAGGCGGTCATTCCACTTGTGAGAGTGATAAGTTCGCAGGGATGATTTTCGCTTAGTACCAGACACCTTGAGAACTTCTTACATGCCAATTCATGAGAAGCGTAACTTAAATAATTCGTGTGGGGGTTATATGAAATTCATCTTGGAAGTTTTAAGTTAATTCCTCGTACTGCTAATTAACCGCGAAGCGTCCGGCGTGTTGAAGCTAAGGACACTATGGAAATATAGTACCAGCTGCTGAGGTCGTTGACTCCTTTTCTTCCCTCCCACGCCCAACCGATGAGCTTAGCCGGCTTAGATGGAGGTGAAACGGGTGAAGAAGAGTTGAGACGGGACGCAGTAGGGAACTTAGGTTATTTGCTGAGTCACTGAATAAAATTGAACGGTCTACCCTTATTTCATCTGAAGGCATATCGGTGGATGTGTCGGCAAGGGATCTGGCGCCCACAACAGCTTAGCTCTGATCATTGAAATTAAACGCTTGATTGCAATCCTTAGAACTTTAGTTATTGAGTCAAAATTTTCTCTTGTGTGATTATAGATCCTCGCACCTTGAGGATAATCAAGCGGTCTCCGCTTCCTCTGGACTTTACAGATTACTCCGCGAAATTTGAGTCTGTTATCTTCTACAGCCCTGACCTTTTTTTTCTTTCTACTACAAGTTGATCAAGTCCCAACGTGGCAACTGATACCTCCAACAAACAGTAACTCTGGCGCCGTTTTAGACATTCGTCATACGTGTGGCCCTTGTAGTTGCAGTAGCTGCAGCTGATTTTATTCAAAAGCATTTTTTGTTTGTCGAATATTTTTTCTCCTGTATGTCGAAAGAAAGAATTTTGGCAAAGAGGTTGGCTTCCTAAAGGTTTTCGTGTGAAACTTGTTTGAGTGGAATGCCAATTATTTGTTGGGCTCCCATCAGTATTAAAACACACTGCTGGCACCTTCCGAGGCTCCTCTATGGGAGGTATATTGAATTCCGTTTTTATATTGGGTTTGCTCATCTCATTGGTGTAAGGGTATGGAGCAACACTCTCGTGAATAGGGAGATTATAAGTATTAGCATAATTTGTAGGATTAGGCCTTAAAAAGTTGTCCATTGGAAAATAGTTTGTGGTATTAGGAATGTAATGAGTGGGTTGTGGGATATGAAAGACTCCTTGTTGCAATCTTTCCATATCTAATGCTCTTTGAATGAATTTGTATACTGAATCTTCATTCAAGGTAAGTAGATATGCACTTAGATGCGGATTAGTTGCACTACTCTTCACTGAAGCCATAGCAAAATCCTCTATTTGTTATTTCACCATGTTGAAATTTTCAGCACCGTATTTGCTCTGTGCTGCTTCGGTGCATTGTAGTAATAGACCTTTTATCCTAGAGATGAATGAGTTAAAAGACTCGTGCGGGCATATTGTCGACAAGTAATTAATCTGTTTATTAGCTCATGATATGTCTCACGAGGTAAATAATTACGATAAAGTAATTTTTCTACCTCTTCAAATGTTGTGAGTGAGCTTGAGGCGATTAGCTGGTATGCATTTCCTCTCAACCTAGTGGGGAAAATTTGCATAAAGGCTACTTTACTTCCTCCTCTAGACACTGCTGCACTTGTTTACAACAGCCTATAAATGTCTGTAGCTCTGTCAGGATGTGGGAGCTGAATTCCCCAGAGACTAAGGACATCATTTGTGCTGTTAAGTTTAACCACCTTTTCATAATTTACTGGCATTGTGTTTGTTTTGTTTATTTGCTCTGTCTGGACAATATCTGGCGTGCCTTTATCTGAATTAGGCGTGATTAACGATTTTCTGTTATTAGATCGTTTAAACTATTGTTTCTTACGAGGAAGTTAATCAAACTGTGCCTTCTGAAACGTTCGCCTGAACGATGTTCGCGATACCAGTTTATGGATGGTCTGCTTTTGGGGGAATTTTGCTCTACTAGTGGGTTATCTGAAGGGCTCCCTGGTGGGCTAGTGTTATCAAACGACAATGAGCTTATTGCCGTCTCAAAATTGGAGCATGAAAAGCTTCGGTCAGGTTTAGGCATGAAAGCCAAAACTTCGAGTTTCCACGAATAAGTGTGAGAAAGATAAGTAGGGAAGAAAAGGGAATAAATAGTTTAGCGACTTTTGTTTTAAAAACAAAGACATTTGCATTAATGTGTGAGATCTGCCCTGTTTTATCACTTATAGTTGTGATGGCCCAATATAAGGAAGATTCTTCTAGCAGCCAAGGGCGCATTTTAGAGAAATAATTAGCAATTGCTAAACAGTAACCTCGCATGGTACTGTTCTGCAACTGCCGGTTATTTCGCTGATTAGCTCAACAGCTGGCTACGATGAGCGCTTAGTGGAGCAATCGACGATTACGATAACAATTAACCTCGCATGGTAATTGTTATGTAAAGCGATTGTTTACTACTAAGCGACTCAGGTGCTGCAACCGGTAGAACAAACGACAAGGTTGTTGTCGTTTGTTTACATCCGCGTTGTGAGCAAAGAAAGTACTTCCGAATATCGGGGCATAAAAGACCAATGACTGGTCTGGCGAGTGCCCGTTAGTTTCAGTCATCGTCGTAGTTAATTGTTCAGTCGCGATTCAACTTTGTTTAAGAGTATCAAGTTTCAGTTCGGTTCGGGTTAGATTGTTTTAAAGGTATTAAGATAGGTCAGTTTGATATATAGTGAAATAAAGATTTATAACGTAAAAAGAAATTCGAGTGTCGTTTTTAATTATTGGATTTGCTTATTGATTGCTCAGGGGGCACGACATTTGGCGCAGCCGGTAAACTTAGGTAAGAAATTTGAGAATTTCTTGCTGTTGTGTTGTTTTTTTTCATGGTTAATTTTTTTTAAAAATTCTTTTAAGATTGTTAAAATTTTTTTTGATTATTTTATTTTTCAGAGATTAAAATTAGCTAATTCTTTTACTTTTCAGGCTTAATTTAAGAAAGTGCTAGATTAAGTGTTGAGTGATTTGAATTTTGTGATAATACTGAGCTGAGTGTGAGTTTTTATATGAAGGGTTGATCAGTATAAGCGTTAGAAAATTTTCAGTGAGCTCTAGGTGCAAAAATAAGGTATAAGTAGTTGATTAATCGGTAACTGGTTCAGAATTTTGTTGGGTTTTCTTGTTTTTTTTGGTGATCAATTTCGAATTTTTTTTAGATAAGCTGTGGGTACATTATCGAAATTATAGATAATAATTTCAGTCGAGTGGAATTAAGTTTTCAACGTCTTGTTTTTCTGGAGGCATAAATCGTAACCGCGGATATACCGGGTAAGCACACCAACACACACACAAGGAGCAAAGCTATATTAGCTACTCCAGCACACACTGGGAGCAAAGCTAATTTAGCTACTCCAAATACACACACTGGGAGCAAAGCTAATTTAGCTACTCCAAATACACACACACTGGGAGCAAAGCTAATTTTAGCTACTCCAACATATATTGACGAGATCGAGGAGTTGTGCTTTTACAAGCTACTCCCGCATCCCGAATGAACACCATTCACCATTTTCAGATAAAAAGCTATGTCCGCGTCTTCATCATTATACACAATAATTAACGACGATCTTTCAGGTAACAGATGTCAATTTTAGCATGAAATGGAGTTCGAGAGTAATTTGTAAATTGTGATAAATATCGGTTAGATAAGTTTTCAACGACGCAGGTCGGTTAGAGCGTTGATCACACACGCTTTTCTGTAATTTCTCGCGTTTTGAATAAGTTGTAATAACTGCTTCCAGTAACTACTCGAGTAATTTGATTAACGGGAATAATCTTGGGTTCAAGTAAAATATGGTTTTTTATGTTTGTTGTTATGAACATCAGAAGAAGAAATTATGAATAATATTGAGCATGTTTATATGTATGTACGCAGTATAGCTGAATTGTAATTGAGTGTGTTAATTATGTAATAGTTTTGAATGTTGAGGGTTATAATTTTGAAGGCAAATTACTGTAACGAGTTAAACAAAAACAGATAGGAAACCAATAACTGTATATATGATGGCAGACACATATGAAAAAGTTATGGATATGGTGTCCAAATATGTTCCCATGTTCTCGGGAGAAAGATCACTGAAGTTAGCAAAGGAAGTACACCGCTTCCTAAACTGCTGCAAAGATCTTTACGAACGTCTTAAGGCTGAGGAGCAATCCATCTTCATGAAATGTGTAAGATATCGGCTCTCGGACGACGCATACTATCTGATAAGTTCTGAGGAGCCAAAGGATTTTGAAGCATTACAGCAGACCATTAAAACTGCCTACATGCCTAGGAAGTCCTATGGCGAATTAAGAACGGAAATGATAGCGTGTAGACAAAGACCCGGAGACGACATCAGGGAATATGCGGACAGACTAAAAGATTTGTTGAACCAAATTAAAGCGGCAGTTTCAGCTAAATATCCAGGTAAAGATGGGGGATTATTGGCAGAGTTGGAAGCGGATGCGATTGCCACATTTAAAGTTGGAATAAGAGATCCGGCTATCCAGATGCACTTAACAGGGCGAAAATTCGACTCATTGGAGGCGTTGAGAGAAGAGGCGGAATTTTACGAAAGGGACGCGAGAAGACTTCAGCTCGGGGGCAATAGCATTTTTTCACAGGAAGGATGGAGAAGTGACAATTTCAACGCTGATGAACCCGCACCTCGCCAAAAACCTTGCTCTACTTTACAACAGCCAACTCATACAGAATCATACAGAAGAATGCCTAGGAAAGCATATGAATATAGGCCCAAGCATTGCTTCAAGTGCGGTCAGCCTGGACACTTTGTCAGAGAGTGCCAACAATTACCTTTCTGTACGGGATGTGAGAAATATGGGCACGAGGTATCCAATTGCCGAATTCATCACGTCAGAGTGGCAAACTGTGCAGTTGGCATACAGGATGAATTCCATTCAGGAAGGGAGGGGCTTTATTGCCAATTCTGCCAAACACGAGACCATTATACGGATATCTGCGTAAAGAAGTATTTAGCAGAGAAAGAAAGGGAAAAGTTAGAAGAAAAATTGATTTCCAGTAATAAATTTATCATCACAGTCACATCAGATATAGCTTTAGAAGGTAAGTTTACGCTTTTAATTGACACTGGGTCCACGTGTAGTTTAATTAAAGTCAATAAAATAAAAAGAAATACACCGATACAAACACAGCAGAAAATACAAATTGGAGGACTGTTTGGATTTACTAGGAGCTCCATAGGGACTTGTGAAGCGAAGCTGCAAATAGATAATAGTCAAAAGGCTTGCCAATTTAATGCCATTGGTGACACTGACTCAATTCCAGCCGATGGTATCCTTGGAATGGATTTCCTGAGGGACAAAGCTGTTATTGATTGCATAAATAGGAAATTGTGGATTCAAGATGCCAATGAAGCGCAGAAAGAAAGTTCTGTTTTTAGAAATGTAACGGCTAGTGGTCAAGTGGGGTCCAATTCTTTACATTGGTATAGTCAAGGAAATCCTTTACAAGCCAGCATAGAGGAGGCTCATAGGAACGTGGCAGAAAACATCAGACCAGGTATCAGTAATCCAGAAAGCAACCAGAAGAATATAACATGTAATGTAAAGGAAGCTTCAGGACAGGGGGAGAGAAGTATACCCATATTGGATGAGCCAGTTCAGCCACAACAAGGGGAAAAGACTTGGACCATAGCTTACGACAGTGCGGAACTTAATAAAGTAAGAAATGAAGAAGCCAATGGTTCGAGAAGGAGGCCTCACAGGTATTATGGGTACAGTGGAAATAGGCTGGGGGATGAACGTGCATTCGTAAGAATCGCCAATGCAACAGCCTATTTCGTAAAAAGTCCTAATTCTTTCCATGGTCAGACGAAACCTCACAAATTTGACAGACGATCTGCATGGCGCCATAACTGTAGGAACAATATCTATCCTCAACTGGGGAAAGGACAGGGGCTTAAGCAAAAGGGTAAGTTAAATATGCCAAAACATAATGATGTCCAAAATAAGATTAATAGGATAAATCTTACGCCAAATTTGATCGGGCTGTACGAGGTAGGTAACGGTTATGACCCGGGAATCGGGGGACGTAACCAAAGAGATGTCCAACAAATTCCCTCTAATTTCAGAAGAAATTCGATGAGCGGAGTTCAATAGTCTATGGCCGGCAACAGATGAAAATGAAGTATGAAGGAAACCCAGTGGGTCCAATGTAAGGTAAATTTGGAGACGTAAAGGTAAGGAAATGTGTTTAAGAAAATATGTATTAAGAGATTAGAAAAAGAGAGTTATTTAATTACGCAAATAATGAGAATTAAAAAAAAAGAAACAGGAGACTTAAAGTGAACAGAAGTTTGAAAAAAAAGGAAAAAAATGGAGATTTAAAGAAAAAAAGTTGAAACAAAGAAGTAAGATATTTAGAATAAAGAGAAGTTTAAAGAAAAACTTAACTTAATTGAAGAAGGAGATGGAATAGAAATGAAAAGTTAGCAGATTAAGAAATACATGTTGTACGTTTATAGTTATTGATAAGGGTAGTGATAATAAAGAAAAATGTAATATTCAAAAATCGAGATTCATAAACAAAGAGCAAAAACAATTATTGTAATTGTATATTTTAGAGGTTAAGAAAGATTAAATATAAATAGGAAATTATAATAGCAGTGTAGCGTTAGCCTAAAGAGCGGGATGAAAATTTGCATAAATAGGAGATCAGTATGGCAAACGAGATGCGGAAAGTTCCGGTATGTAGCTGAGAGCCACACCAAGTGAGAGGAAAGGCAACGGTTATGCGGAGCCCTGGAGAGTTTAACTTATTGATCTGCATGCGAATTCATGAGTAAATTCCTTAGTTACCTTTTATCTATTTATCTATTAGATAAATTTTTCTTGGAAAGCTACAATTAAGAAACAGTACAGAATTACTAGCGCGTAATTGAATATTGGGAAGGTATTCTGGTGCCACATATATAGTATTATGTGGAATTAAAAATATCTATTTCTTTAGGTACGGATGGACTCTCGATATAATTGAGAGAACTCCATCGTACCCATAAGAAAATCAAGAAAAGATAAATAATATTTCTACAAATATTATCATCAATCGTTCGATCCACTGAACCTCATGGCAACGAGGTAATTCAGAGCACATCTCCTGGAAAATAATATACTCATAGAACATCGAAGACGAGACCAACGATTTTTTTTTGTTTGTCCTCTTGTACAATTAGAGAAGCGCCAGTAATAGGAGCGGTTTTGTACGTTCTCTTATGATTGAAATTTTAAATATTTAAATATTGCTAACAAAGCGGAACTAAGATCTGGAATGGTCTATTCAATGGGAATTTATTTGCTAGTATAGTATTGATAGCGCCGATAACTGAAAAAAAAAATTTCACATGAGTATCCTAAAATTGTTCATTACAAGATGTTAATACTATTCAGGAAATACTACACAAAAGCTAGAAAAAGGTAGAAGTGGAATAAGTGCAGCAAAAAAGAGCTGGCAGTAGAAGTTTAGAAAACATCTCTTAAGACAGAAGACTCAGACCAACAGCAACAGATGAGCCGTTCCTCCAAACCCGTAATTCAGAACAGCAGCAAGTTGAAACAGACGTCCATCTTACCGTTGATATGACATCATCCTTGCAGTGAATACAGACCATACTTTCCGACCATCATCAACAAAAAGTTCGAGCGAATTCACTAAACTTAAGGCCCGTAATTGTATTAAAGAGTTAAGGCATAATTATATATTAAGCGAAGTAGTCAATTCGAAAATAAGGCAAAAAGGAGTAGATCAATATATATAAATAAAGTTAAAATAGTTGCTCTATTGAACAAATAAAAATCAAGGTACCTAGTTAAGTTAAGAGAAAGAAATGTAGAATAGATAAGAATGTGTAATAGAAATAATTTTTGTGTGGAATTTAAAAGAGATACCTATAATGTAAAAATGAAAAGAGCAAATTTTAAAATAAGTGAAACGTGAAAAAAAAAACTAAGAAAATAAATGTAAGGCATTAAAGAAAAAAAATTTTAATAAAATTAAATGTGAAAAGCCATAAGAAAGAAAGTAATACGGAAAAATAACAAAAATAAATAAGAATAGAATACAGAAAGCAAAAAAGCAAGAAAAAACATTTAAGAAATGAAATATAGAAGAAAAAAAAATTTTAAAGATGAGATGCAAATAGAAAAATTAAATATGGGAAGAAAAAAAGAAAGAAATTAAATGTGATAATAAAATAAAAAGAAAAATTAAATGAGAAATGGCGAAAAATGTACAGAAATGTAATGAAATAATGTAAAGAATCTGAACCGAACGAAGATTAAAAAATGTTTTTAATTAAGACTGTTGCACTCTCCAGATCTAGTTCCCTGCGGAAACTAGTTTTTCCAAGGGGGGAGGGATGTGATGGCCCAATATAAGGAAGATTCTTCTAGCAGCCAAGGGCGCATTTTAGAGAAATAATTAGCAATTGCTAAACAGTAACCTCGCATGGTACTGTTCTGCAACTGCCGGTTATTTCGCTGATTAGCTCAACAGCTGGCTACGATGAGCGCTTAGTGGAGCAATCGACGATTACGATAACAATTAACCTCGCATGGTAATTGTTATGTAAAGCGATTGTTTACTACTAAGCGACTCAGGTGCTGCAACCGGTAGAACAAACGACAAGGTTGTTGTCGTTTGTTTACATCCGCGTTGTGAGCAAAGAAAGTACTTCCGAATATCGGGGCATAAAAGACCAATGACTGGTCTGGCGAGTGCCCGTTAGTTTCAGTCATCGTCGTAGTTAATTGTTCAGTCGCGATTCAACTTTGTTTAAGAGTATCAAGTTTCAGTTCGGTTCGGGTTAGATTGTTTTAAAGGTATTAAGATAGGTCAGTTTGATATATAGTGAAATAAAGATTTATAACGTAAAAAGAAATTCGAGTGTCGTTTTTAATTATTGGATTTGCTTATTGATTGCTCAGGGGGCACGACATAGTTAATAAAAGCTACTTAGCTTGAAATGAAAAGAAGGCGAGAAGAATCAACGAATCTCTTTTTTAAAATGCCTTAGATATAGTATAATATATCTTTAACACTGTCTAAAGAAATTTCGCTAATAATTTTTTCCTCTTCTTAAAATTTTTTTTTATGGAAACTTACTTAATTTTTTTTTTTCGTTTCTCCTCTGTAGTAGTTTTTTGCTAAGCCGTATTTTTTATCTTTCTCCAATTATGTTATCTAGGGAAGTCCTACTGCAATTTGGGGGCTTCTTCCGTGTGTTGGTTGGGTTAGAAGCGCCCTAGCGTTGTATTTCTGAGGTCAGATTCAACAGTTAGATCTTTGTATGCACTCGTAGGTTCGAGGATCAAGGCTTTTCAAGTATTTTTAGGTTGAACTCCTTGATCCTACCGGCTGCGCCAAATTTGTTATTTTTCTTTGCGAGGAAACTTGTTTTGAGTTTATGAATACTTGCTATCAAACTATAGCCAAGCACTCTCATACAAGCACCTTATTTGTTGATCTGACTCGTTGGGATACCTTACTTGGTAGATCTCCTTTATGACGACACGTTGATTGTAGGTTCGATGATTGATCGGAGTATCTAATGTAGCTGTGCTCCTTGGTGTGGTGTAGTGGAGTAGCTAATGTAGCTTTGCTCCTATGTTCAGTGTAGTGGAGTAGCTAATGTAGCTTTGCTCCTAGTGTCGTGTAGTGGAGTAGCTAATGTAGCTTTGCTCCTATAGTGAAAACAACTTGTTGTGTGTTTTGTGAGTTACGATTGCAACTGCCTTTTTTAATTAAAACGTTATAATATTTATACTAAAATTTAACCTTAACTGCTACGGAAGTAAAGCTAAAACTCTTAATTATTTCCTCACAGCGCTCGTTATACATATATATATATAAATTGTACCTTGCTCAATATCTACAGCTGGCCATTATCATTCATCGTTTTTCATCCGTAAATATTAATTTCTTCAAACATTTGTAACTTATTTCTATATGTACATACATAAATATAAATTTCGCTAAATGCTTGCAGCTGGTCATTACTGCTTCACGTCATTCATCGTGAACCATCAATTTGGTCACCTACATACATACATTTGTTTTACCTCCGGCGCAAGGTCGTCATACAATGTGGGATTTCTTGTGTGCAGGGGTATTACCTCACTTTCTATTTCCACTTGTTTTATATGCGGAAATAATTGCTGTAGGTCAGTAATAATATTTATGTACGCGCCATGCAATGATTTATTTCTCATGCTATGCAATGTAGGTATGTACATATTTTCTTTTGGCAAGAATTATAAAGTCATATGCAATGCATTGCATTGTGCATATTTTCTTTTGAAAAGAATTAGTGTAGATATGATATGCAATTTAAGTATGTACGTAATTTCTTTTAGTAAGGGGTGTACGTAACACCAGTACCAGTCAATAGCTGGATGAGAAAGCAAGGTAGTCATGTATCGAACCAGAAGAGCGAAATCTCCGTTCAGAGCTGAGTATGTAAGTAGTGAGTACCTCCACTCAGAAGACAAACTCATCTACTGTAAGTCGAGAGCTGTACCAGTTGTATGAGATATTCCATCTCCTGATAGGACTACTAGATCGTTGTTGCCCTGAACTGGACAGGGCTCAACTGGATGAGGTGGGCGAAACACGTATGGTATCTGACTTATGCTGCCCAGATGAGGACGATGATCTATTGTAGCGAACAAGGTCGGCTATCAGTGTGCTGATGTACGGACCCATCAGGGGGCTGCCAGCTTACTTCTTATGACAGGAAAATCATCATCGAGGTAACGTGGAAGGTAGCATAGCATGTGCTGCTAGCACTCAGTCGGCTTGGGGAGGTTCTTGGCTCCCACACCTTTCGATGCTTGTTAACTGTGCTAGGAAACATAGTGAAAGTGTTCAACTCGACGGACGTATGTAATGTTGGTCGTACAACAAAACTACTGTAGTCAGACGGACAGAATAGGACCTGTTGACTTCTACCTTTGTCCTATAAATACTGTAAAGTAAACCAAATGTATTTTAGAGCTGGAAGAGAACGGGAGACAATATAAAAGTCGACCCAGTAACAATAGAGCTTAACACCCGGAGAATGTGTAACGCCGGGAAGAAGAGTGTTCCAAAGTGAGAGCGAGAGAGGAGTTGGAGATCCAGCTTTGAGGAACATGGGCCCAATCGCGTAATTTGGCGATGTTGTCGCTGGGCTTGCTTGGTATGTGAGATTTGTCAGAGGTTTTATGTCGAAATTTGTATATGTGGATGCTTAGATGTATGAACATACATATCTATGCCTACTGGCGTATGTATGTGTCAGAAAAAACAGAAAATGCCCAGTTTAATGTTGGGTTGCTATATAAGGATATCTGTACGCATATCTACCGGCTCGAGGTTTTGATAAACCGTTCTGGGTGCAATATGTGCCTACGTATCTTACATGCGCTGTTTTAGCATGGACTCTCGGGACAAAGAAAAAAAGGTAGCGTATGGAGATACTCTACAACGTGGGGACAATCCACCGAGAGTAGAGTCTCAGGCCGGGCTACTCAGACCCTATAGTTGGGGTGTTGGTTAGATAGTTTGCCTCATAGGACAGCGCCTGACATGGGGACGATCCACCAGAGTCTCAAGCCAGGCCGATTAACTTAGGGCTTGATGTCCTGTCCATGAAAGACTCCCAAGGGTCTTCTATCTGGAGTATTGAAACGATAGGCGACCTGGCCGACGCGATCCAATATAATAGCTTTTATGAACTTGGGGGCCAGTTTTGCGGCGAAGTAGTCCGCGGCGCTGTTTTGCACGTATTTTGGAACGAATACGACCTGTCCCGAACTAAAGGACCTGGGTCGGGCTCATAGGTTATATCTCTTGGAGTATCGGTTATAGTCCTCTACCAGGTGGAGTTTCACCTATCACGGATAAGGTGTAGTCGTTGATTGAGAGGGACATGTTCTGAGGCACCGTCAGGGTTTGATGCTAACTGCTGGAGAAGCTTGTACCAGTCACCATGCGTGAACGGCTGCCTGCTGAATATTCCGAAGTGGGGCGAGTACTTGGATTTCGCTCAAATACTCGTCCCATCGCCGGTGTTCATTTCCAATATAGAAGCATTAGATTGCGGCGAGTAGGCAGGGGAAGAAATGTGATTTATTCTGTATCTCTCTACCAACTGGGCGGATAAACAGAGCATTTCTTCTTGAGTTTTTAACGGGACTGGGGCAACAATTTGAGAGCACGCAGGTATGCAGATTGGTTCCTTAAAGGTAACCAATTGCTGCCTGATTTCGTCGGTCTCTTGTTCACCCAGACAGCTTATTTCACATTCCTTGGGGTCCTTTGGAGCTTGGCAGCCAGCTTTTCTCGTTTGATAAGCCTTGAAGACACTACAGGTGGATAGTTCAGCCTGTTCTTACTTCGACTGCTTTTATTTATTATTTATTTATTTATTTATTATTCATTAGTTGTAATTACATAGATCTAATACTAATCTAACCTAATTATCAACTAATGTAAAAGGGCCCACGGCTACTAGGCCATCTGGGCAGCTGTCTAGTGTTTTTAACTGACTTGATTTAACTTACAGTTTGCAATTCATTATTTTGCAAGTTTTATTTGAATACTTCTTATTTTTTAGGTGTTTGAAGTTTTAAGTTCTGATGTATCATTATGTAGTTCTATTTGTATAATTTTCCTCTATTTGTAATCTTCTTTTTTGGATAATAATTTTATTTTAACAAATTCATTTATTTTTTGTAATTTTTCCTTTTGATGATATTTTTAACAAATTTATTTTTATATATATATTTTTGTAATAATTTTAACAAATTCATTTATACTTACTTAACTATATTTGTTTTCAGTTTTCCTTTTAGCTTGTTGTCCGTGTAAAGGGTGCGTTGCAGCCAGGGCTGGTAGGGTTCGTATGTTAGTAGTTACAGTCTAGTGTCCTTGTTCGCGTTTCGTAAGTAGGTCCTCAGTGCATCGAGTAGTATGTTCGTGTTCTCCTCCCTATAGGTGAGGAGTTCTATTGGAGTTTTTGTAGTCCCGAGTTCGTTTAGTAGTCTCTGTAATTCGATGCACCGTTGCAGTACATGGGTAGCAGTCATTGTCGCGTTCCGGCAGTAATGACAAGCAGGGATCGGTTGTCCGAGAAATAGGTGTAACTTGACCGGCAAAAAGTGACCCAGTCTAAGTCTAGCGATCGCAATCATGTTTTGCCTTGGAAGGTCAGGCATCACTGGTTTGTTCACTTCCTTATAATGGCTTGGTAGGAATGTATCAGATTCGCGCCAAGTAGAACTTCTGCTGTCATGCTGTGTCTTCCTTAATTTTGCTCTAACCGCCTTATAGCCCGGTGGGTTTATCAGTTCGCGTTGAGAGCGGAGCGCACTCTTTGCGAGCTCGTCAGCTCTCTCGGTCCCTTCTATCCCCACGTGGGCTGGGCACCACGCTAATGTTATTCTTCCACAATGAAGGGAGTTTCTTATGTTTACTGCCAACGGGTTCGTGTTCTTGAGGTTTTGAATGGCCTTGAGCGAGGATAGGCTATCCGAGAAGATGGCACAAGTACCCTCCTGTTTGGAGGCCCATCTGACAGCCTCCCAGACAGCCGTCAGCTCAGCCGTAAAGACATCTGACCACGTTGGCAGTTTGTAAGCGCATGGGAGTGCAGAAGTTTTGTACTCTGTCCAGATCGCTATACCTACGTCTTCCTCATCCTTTGAGGCATCCGTATAGATCTTTATGTTAGCTTGTATTCGTTGGTAGGTGTCAGTATGTAGTCTTATTTTTTCGTTCTGTCTAGGTGTTCATAGCTCTTTGCGTTCAATAGGATTTTTCCCATAGGAACCCTCCAAGGAGGAGCGGTGCGCGTTGGGTTGAGATTTTCGGGATTAAAAGGGATGATTTTAAGGGATTCTGGGATGTTAGTAATGATTCTAGTCAAGCTAGAGCAGGTGCGCTTGGTGGGAATAGGGTTCTGGGATAGGATGTCCAAGGTGTAGCGGCGGAGTGGTGAGCTGGGAATATGGAGGGTCTTGAAAAACAGGTTGCCAGCGAGCTCGTCTCTTCTTTGTGTGATTGTAGGGAAGCCTGATTCAATGAGGAGACTATTGATGGGAGTTGTGCGAAGTGCGCCGAGGGCTATCCTGGCGGTGGCGTTTATGGATGCCTGGACTTTGCGGATGTTCATGACCGTGGTGAAGCCATAGATTTTTATGCAGTAGTCTGCCTTGCCAACTACCAATTGTTTCGCTATTTTGGTGGCCGTCTCTAGCGGAGGCCCAGCATTTCTTCTGCAGATGATCTTTAGCAGGTTATTCCTGCTTCTAACCGATTCTGCAACGATCGCCGAGTGCTTTGACCAGTTCAGATTGTGCGAGAAGACAAGTCCAAGGATTTTGATGCTTTTTAGTAGCGGGATAGAAGCTATGTCGCTTTCAAAGGCGTTCTCTGCACATTTGCGTCTCCAACAAACGTGTAGAGCTTCAAGCTTGTTTAGTGAGATTTTGGCCCCATTTGTGTCGGCCCAGACTGAGATAGCTCTCAAAGCTCTATTGAGCGCGTGGTTGACGAATGGGACCTCACCAGAAGCATAGCAGATGATATTATCAGCGTAGATGTGGTGGAATAGATTTGGAACCTTATCCAAGCTCTCTGACAGAGAGTGGATGAAGACGTTGAAATGTGGACCGAGAGGGGCGACCCTTGTGGGAGTCCGTTCTGTAGGGTGCGGACAGTGGAGAAATGTCCTCCTGCTCTGACCTTAATCCTTCTTTTCCTCAAAAACGAGTCGACGGTGTCAACAAATCTCTTCCCCATGCTCCATTGTTTCAGCTGTCGGAGAACTGAGTTCTTATGTGTACGATCGAACGCCTTTTCGAGGTCAATGGACAGCACAACAGAATGCTTTCCCCTAGAAAGCGCGCATGCCAAGTTATGCTCCAGCTCCTGAAGGAGGGACTGAGTACCTCTTCCAGGTCTGTAGCTCATAACTTGTGGCAGCAGCAACTGCTCTAGCTTCCATGACAGTCTGTTGGCCATCAGCTTCTCAAGGATTTTGGATGTTGTGGATAGGAGTGAGATTGGTCTGGTTTCGGATGGGCGTGGAATCTTTTTGGTAGTCTTTGGAATGGATCTGATCTCTGCAATCTTCCAAGCCTGTGGAAATCTGCCTAGATCAAGGACAAGATCGTAGAGTCCTTTAGCTCTTTGAAGCCAGGCTGGTGGAGCCTGCTTAAGCATTCCAAAGGAGTTATTGTCCAGACCGGGAGTGGTTCCGTGGAAGGAGCTAAGGGTATCCTTAATTTCCTCGAGGGGGTTGGATTGGTGGGTAGCTCTTGTCCCGGGGCTGGTCTCCCCGCACAATTCTGAAAGGTTTGCAAAGGTTGGGTGAAGTTGGAAGTTGCAATAGCTGGCAATGTGTGAGGCTAAGGTCTCAGCGATAAGCTTCGGGTCCTGCACTATTTGGTCATCTATCAAAAGGCCTGTGATGCCTGCCTTAGAGGGATGTCCACAAATAGCTCGGACCTTCCGCCAATTATCCCTCATCGGTGTATCTGCATTAATGCTGTCAGCAAAGTCCTGCCATGCTTGCTTTTTTGCTAGCCTGATCTCCCGGCGCATGAGTGCGTTTGCCCTGTGGTATGCAATGGCATTTTCACTGTTAGGGAGTCTTTTGAACCTCTTCCAGGCCGAGTCCTTGCTAAACTGTCGGACCGGAGTTGTGAGCCACGGGTGCTGAATTTTAGCGACTGGTGTGTTCAGTGCTTTTTCAGAATGTAGCTTGTCTGTTTCAAACTCTAATAGCAAAGCAAATTCATCAGGATTAGTTTCCGTGCGAGGAAACCTTAGTGCCCTATTATGACCCTCAACGTTACAGTTGGTCGCTAGGAAATCATTTTCTAGAAGTCCATCATCGGAAAGGCCGGGTAAGTTTTTTACGACTTGAAACTTGCAGGGAATTTTGTTTTTAAAAACGAAGTTTCATTGTGGTTAATTGCTTTAAGATCTTTTAATAAACTTTTCTTTATTATATTAACCTCAGCGCCTGTGTCTACTACCAGTTTAGTTTGGCCGTTCAGGCCTATGTCTAAAGGAAGTTTTACTATAGCGACACTGGAATCGGGCTACTGAGGGGACCTTAATTTATTACATGGGATTTTTATAGTCGAGCCGGGGAGTTTTGGGTCGACTGTACGTCGTTTCCCTGACTCCGGGATTCCCATTTTCGTTTCTGGTTACATGCATTTACTACATGTCCGGTACGACCACAGAATTCGCATTTTTTTTTTGCCCACATTATACACTCTAGAGTTGCTCGGCCCTTGTGGCTCTCGTGGACGTTGATTTGGAGGTACATTACTGTTGTGTGGTCTTTGAATACTATTGTTTCTCCTGCAGTCACGCACGTCATAATTATACATCTTGCAGTTTAAACAATAAGGCGTATTTTTTCGTTTGAGGCAATCTGCGTATGTGTGGC
Source organism: Dioctria rufipes (assembly GCA_963924295.1). Classification (NCBI taxonomy): domain Eukaryota; kingdom Metazoa; phylum Arthropoda; class Insecta; order Diptera; family Asilidae; genus Dioctria; species Dioctria rufipes. The sequence goes on along the minus strand of OZ002741.1, from coordinate 101,079,148 downwards.
CTCTTATATTACAAAAACTACAAGTCATTTTATTTAAATAGTTATTTTTGTTGTTTACATTGAAATTTTTATTTAGTGACCTTGGTTCTTGTTTTATATTCGGCGTTGTATTTTCCTGTGTGAACTGCGTTTGCTGAATGTGACTGTTTGTATTTGTGGGTATATTATCTTTCCACGAATCCTGTGTAAATGATATGGTGCCTGAGTTATACACAGTGTGATTTGCAGGCGGATTCACTGGAAAAAATTGTGCATTATGTGCGCTAGGTGCACTTAGTGCATGGGGCATTGCGTTTTGTACTAAACTGTTTGGATGGAATTGTCCTGGAGGCTGAAGAAATAGAGCACTTTGCTGGAGACGCTCCATGTCAAGTGCCTTTTGTATAAGATCATCTACAGTTCCGTCTGCCACTGTCAACAGGTACTGATACATATAGGGGTTATTTACGATTGTTTTCAGTGCGTTTTTGGGTAATTTTTTTTATAAAAATAAACGGTATGATTAGCCTACTGAAAATTTATTAAATTGAATTTGAAGAACTGATTCAATTTTTAATATCTATGCTAATCATGTTTTAATATGGTTAGCTCTTACGTATGCCAGCTGAAATTTTATACTTATTTTATGTTATTCCTCTTTTATGCTTTTTAGGTACATAACATTTATCGAAAATTTCATAAGAATATAATCTGTTTCTATGTTCCGAAACTCATGGAGAATCAAGTTATAAAAAATTGTCATGATAAACTTTAGAGATTTTAAAGAAAATATATTGGTTTCCACTCGTGTCAGGAAAATTTAAGACTATATCAATAATTGTACTAAGTGCATCTCGTTTAATATTCCTACAGGTAAAGTTGAGGGTTATTTACACTCTATTCCTAAGGGAGAAAGTCCTTTTGAAACAGTTCACATCGATTATTATGGCCCACTAGATGCACCTTGTAATAAGAAAAAATATATTCTTGCAATTGTACATGGGTTCACGAAATTTGTGAAACTTTTTGCTACAGACAGCAAACAACCGATGAAATTATTAAATGCCTTGATATATATTTCAGTAATTATTCGCGTCCACTAAAATTTGTTAATGGTCGTGGAACGTGCTTTACCTCTGCAAAATCCTCAGAATGCCTCGGTGAATTAAATGTTTAACATGTTTTAATCGCTAGCGGATGTCCGAGAGCCAACGGACAAGTAGATCGAATTAACAGAGTCATAGGTCCAAAGATTCTAAGTTAGTTGACAAAGCAAAAGAAAATTATTGGGATATAGTTTTATCAAAAGTCGAACATGTGTTAAACAATACTTGTTCTAAAAGTACAAAGTTTACTTCGTCCAAATTGTTATTTGGAATTAGCCAACGCAGTGAAGTTGTAGCAGTCACATTTTCAATGTAAAAATCACAATTTGTCTGAAATGAGTGATAATGCCGCAAAAAATATGCAATCATAATGAAAAACCGTAAAGATCTTTAAGTTTATTCAGAGGACGACATAAATAAGAAACTAATTCCAAAATACAAAGGGCCATATGTTGTTGGTATAAAGCTAGGTTTCCAAATTACACAGAAGCCATTCGAAGGATATTTGATGTAACTCGTATTCGATCAATGAACAACTGAAAAATATTTGGTAATGGTTGTAATTCGAGGTCGAATTAATTAGATATAGGAATAGATACTTGTTTTGGACTGCGTATGTTTGTGTCTACCGACTGTGTGTCGGATATTAGAAGAAATAAGAGATTCATGCGAATTTCGTTTTACTCCTCAGTTTTAATTAAAGTGTGTATGTTTCATCGCATCGTAACGTGCCCCTTACGGAACAGCTTTTTCGCGGCGAGGTGGGAAAAGAATTACCCTCGATTCCGCTAAAATCCGGGGAATCCACCGGAGTTTTTGGGGAACAGAATTCCTGGCGTTCATTGCCAGATTTTCCCCTTTGATAATACATAAAAACTGGGCTATTTGGTGCAACCAGAGCCATATTACTACTCCTGGACCACCCTACGTATTGCAAGCTAATCACGTTTGCATATATGTATATAGGTACATATTGATTATATTATTTGATGAATTATAATCCTTGAACTATATTATTTTATCAGCAGCTTTTTTTGCAAGTGTAACGATAGTAACTTGCCCTAAGGCACTACATATCGTATGTTTTCCGATTCGCACATACATATAAAGACTAAACTAAATTTTTGATCGTAAGTTATTCGCAGTCGTATATACATATATATACAGGGTGTCCCGTAAATCGACGTCAAGCCGGAACCGGGTGATAGACCAAATCATAATAGTTACCAAACAAATATAAAAAAATCCAAGTATTGTATTTTTTAAATAATAGACATTTCTTTTGTTTTCGAGAAAATGTACACCCTATGATGGTTTTTTAGCTCCTGTTGCTACAAATCTTTACTTTTTTCAATTTTATTTTTCTTATGTAATCCCCAATAGTGCTTATTGCTGTATATTAAACGAAGTTCATATGTTGAACTAATTTATATTTTATATATTGAAATGTACCTTACTTGAATTATTTCTATGTTATATAATACTCTGATTACTTTATGAAGCACCCTGCAATATTGACGTAGAATACTAGATTAAGTAAAGAATGTAATAGAGGCATACACATGTGTTGTGTCATGTGTGTGTAAATCAGTGTGTCTTAAGAGAAGGTTCGTTCTGTTCAATTCTGAGTAATTACGCAATAAATGTAATATTAAGAAATATTCGTATTGTTTTAATTCAAACAAAAGGTAAAGATTACAACAATTGGCGACGAGGATAAAAAGAATATAAATAAAAGTAAAGTGGTTCAGTATGGGAATTGACGAGGAAAATAATAAAAATGACAGTTTTCAACCAATTGCAATTGGAAGCAATTTTGCAGAATTTGATCCAGCAGCTACTGACTGGGACGTTTTCGAAGCAAAATTGGAACAGTATTTTTTGAGCATCGGAGAAGCTGATGAGAAAAGAAAGGCAGCATTTTTGTTAACAAAATTACATCACAATGTATTTAAAATTCTTCGAGACAGCATTTATCCAACAGAGATTTCTAAAGTAGCGTACAAGGAAGCTAAAAATCATCTGACGGAATATTATGGTAAGACAATTTCAGTATTTCTTGAAAGAAAAGAATTTTATAATTTGAGGCAAAAGGAAGGGGAAAGCATTAATTCATGGTATATGCGTGTCAAACAAGGAGAAATAAACTGTAAATTTGGTGACAACTTGAGTTCCACGTTGAGGGATATGTTCATAACGGGGCTAAAAAATGGTCCAATATTAGATAGACTGTTAGAGGAAGATGAAAAACTGACACTTGAGAAGGCTAGAGAAATTGCAACAAAAAAGGAAACCGTAATACAAAATCGACCAAGAGAAATATACAGTCTTCAAACTCTTAAACAACCAAATGCAAATTCGCGTAAAAACGACCAAACCAGAAAGCCATCAGTGCACTCAGCAAGTGAGCCAAGCAACAGGAAAGGGCCAATGGCAAATTGTTTTTCATCAAGTAAAAGATATAATAATATAGAAGCTGAATGCAAAGTATGCGGAAAGAGAGGTCACAATAGCGAGCGTTGTTTCTATCGAAATTATACTTGTGACACATGTAAGAGGCGGGGGCATTTAAAAGCGGTATGTAGAATGCGCAAATCGATTAACATGATTGAGGTTAATAATAATAAAGTGAGTGATTATATCGAAATAAAATCACTCAAATACGCACAAGATATAGATGGTGAAAACAAATGCAACAGTTGTCCTATGACAGTAGATGTGGATATTGATGGAAAATCGTGCAGAATGGAAGTTGATACGGGCAGTGCAGTATCAATTTTACCAAAAGAATTATATAAGGATAAATTCCCGGGACGCAAACTTAAAGCATCAACTATAAAATTTCGAGGATATGGTGGTGAAAATATAAAAAACTCGCGCAAAATATTATGTGAAGTTAAATATGGCGGATATAAGGGTCTGGTTGACATTTATGTAACAGAACAAGGTAAAAGCGGTCTGTTAGGGCGAGATTTTTTATCAGTTTTTGGAATTGGATTTACTGATATTAAAAAAATTGAAACGTCCAATCTAAAAAACAAGAACGAAATCAATACGGGAATAAAGCACTTAATAGAAATGCATTCAGAAGAAATTGCGTGATGAAAATGTCACTCCTGTATTTCTAGGACCTCGAACGGTACCATATGCTATTCGGGAAAAAGTTGAAAACGAATTAGATAGGTTAGAACGCAACGGAATAATATCAGCAATAGAAACAAATGATTGGGGAACACCAATTGTTCCAGTTATTAAAAGTGTGGTAATATTCGTTTATGTGGTGACTACAAGGTAACACTGAACAAGCACCTAGAAGCTGACCATTTTCCCATTCCAAGGATACAGGATATCTTTCAAAGATTATCGGGAGGTATAAAATTTACAAAAATTGATTTAAAGGAAGCTTATTCACAGGTGGAATTAGAGGATGAAAGCAAGAAGTTATGCGCTTGGTCCACCACAAAGGGAATATATTTGGTAAACAGAATGCCATATGGGATTTCTCCTGCTACATCAAAGTTTCAGCGAATAATGACAAAACTTTTCCAAGGTATGGAAAAGGTAACTGTGTTCATAGATGATATCGTGGTAACGGGATCAGATGACCAAGAACATTTCAAAAATCTAGAGTTGGTTCTCAAAAAGCTGGGAAAAGCGGGAATGACCGTGAAATTAAGCAAATGTGAATTTTTAAAAAATGAAATATGTTATCTTGGACACATAATTAACATGAATGGTATCAAGAAAAACCCAGATACGGTACAAGCGATTCTGAAAGCACCTATTCCAACTAATATCAAGCAATTGCAAGCATTTAATGGATTAGTCAACTACTATGGGAAGTACATAAGAAATCTTTCAATAACGATGGAACCGATTTATAATTTACTGAGACAGGGGAAAGTATTTGATTGGACTCAGGATTGCCAAGATGCTTTTGAAGACATCAAAAATACTATTGTATCAGACGATATTTTAATGCACTACAATCCTGATCTGGAAGTAATTCTGGAATGTGACGCATCAGACGACGGAATAGCAGCTGCGTTATCTCATCGTTTGAAAAACGGAGAAGAGAGACCGATATGTTTTGCATCACGCGTTCTCTCTAAATCGGAACGTAATTATAGCGTACTCGACAAGGAAGCATTGGCCGTTCACTACGGGGTGCAAAAATATTCCGATTATCTATATGGAAGGAGTTTCATCATTAGGAGTGATCATAAACCTCTGCTTGCTAAATACGGAGAAAATCGTAGCATACCTCTAATGGCAGCTAAACGAATACACAGATGGGCGGCATTCTTGGCTGCTTTTGACTACAAATTCGAGTACATAAAGGGTAAAAATAACAAGGTTGCAGACATGTTGTCACGTTTTGCTCATCAGGATGGTCCTGATGAAGAGGAAGATAAGGAGTGTAAATACATTAACAATATTATATTGGAAGCAAATAAATTAGATTATAAGACAATCCAACTAGAAACGAATAAGGATGAAGTTCTCAATACGGTTAAGGTACAGATAAAAAACGGGTGGAAGACCTCAAACCCAGAGCTAACGGCATATTATAGACGCAGAGATGAAATTGAAATAATAAATGGTATAGTACTATGGGGATTTCGAGTGATCATTCCAGATTCACTAAAAGGAGAATTCTTAAGAGAGTTACATGAAGCTCATCTAGGAATATCAAAGACAAAAAGCCTTGCACGTTCTTATATATGGTGGCCAAAGCTGGATACTGATATTGAGGAAATGATCAAAGCATGTTACGCATGCGGAGCCGAAAATCCTAACCCGCCAAAGGCTGAACTTTGTTCTTGGCCAGCAACGGAATCACCCTGGACAAGGATTCATGCTGACTTTGCTGGACCTTTCCTTAACAAATATTTTTTAATTGTAGTTGATTCATTTTCTAAATGGGTAGAAATAATAACAATGAATGAGATTGGTGCAACATCAACGATCATCAAATTCTATGAGATATTTTCAAGGTTTGGTTTACCAAAACAATTATGCACAGACAATGGGTCCACATTTACGTGCAATGAATTTAAGGAATTCTTACATCGAAATGGCATTAAACACATAACCTCACCTCCTGGACATCCTCAAAGTAATGGATTGGCTGAGAATGCAGTAAAAGGATTCAAGATTGCTATAAAGAAAATATTATCGGATAAAAAAATATCATTGCCTATGGCTATATCCAAGTATCTTTTCCATTACCGCAACGTATCACACACAACGACAGGACTAGCACCGGCAAAACTTATGATTGGCAGAAAACTTAGAATGCGGTTGGACCTTGTCAAACCTGAGGAAGAAAAAGAAAAGAAGATACTGAGCAAGAATGAAACAAAATATAAAACAAAGAGGGGAAGATGTGTGGAATTTCAAAAAGGAAACCACGTCCTAGTAAAGGACTATAGGAAAAGCACAGAAGGATGGACACGAGCAGTAATTTCCAAAAGAATTGGAAGTCAAACATACTTAGTGAAAACGACAGACGACAAAATATGGAAACGGCACCTTAACCAAATAAAAGAGGGTCGACCTTCAGTTTCTCAAAGTAGTACTTCAGGAGAAAGCTGTATTTCTTCAGGAGAAAATGAGCGCATAAAAGATGAAAACAGGTCAACGCTAGAAATCCTGCCCGACCATCTGGTAATTGCAGAGTCTTTAGCACCACATTGTAGAGACGAAAGTATTCAAATCGAAGGTCGTGCTTACGATCTCCGAAGACGTAGCCATCTTCAACTGCCAAGAAGATACCAGTAATCTATGTAAGCCTGCTAATTTAGGCATGTACAAACATTAAGAATATACAAAATCTAGGGATAGGAATTGCTGTATATTAAACGAAGTTCATATGTTGAACTAATTTATATTTTATATATTGAAATGTACCTTACTTGAATTATTTCTATGTTATATAATACTCTGATTACTTTATGAAGCACCCTGCAATATTGACGTAGAATACTAGATTAAGTAAAGAATGTAATAGAGGCATACACATGTGTTGTGTCATGTGTGTGTAAATCAGTGTGTCTTAAGAGAAGGTTCGTTCTGTTCAATTCTGAGTAATTACGCAATAAATGTAATATTAAGAAATATTCGTATTGTTTTAATTCAAACAAAAGGTAAAGATTACCTTTCTCGTCGCGTAGTAATCCTACAATTACATTAAAAAAACATACATTGATTCAATTTTATCTGTCAACGCACGCACTGCTTGCAATGCGTTAAAAATTTGTTATCTAAAGGCCAAAACACAGTGAGGACGACACAACAAAGTCGCCGTAAATTGGTTGCTGTCAAAGATTCGAATATACGGCAGTCCCATATACTTAACACAATGAGGGCGACGCGATAAGTTGCCAACAAAAAGTTTGGGAAAATCTGTGAATAATTGACATTCATGTTATGTGGATTTGGATATTTTTATGAAACTTAGTAAATTAAAAGATAATAGTAAATAAACTAGTTATTAAAAACTTGAATAAAATTAATTTCATTTATTAGTTTGACAAATTATGGGTTTTGAGGAGGAATTAATAGAGAAAATGAGGGAAAAAGTTATGTTGTGCAATAAACGTCATCCCATAGAAATTTCTTCTTAATCTTCTTTTTAGTTTTTTCTTTATGCTTTGCAATTTTAAGTAAGCCATATAAGCTATACTAGCGATTTTCCTTCATTTTTGCCTTTTTGCCATTTCTTTTACAATAAATAAATCAAAGATAGCTGTCAAAAACATTTGTCGAGTCGCGTTCATTGTGTTTTAAATGCGACATTATCGCCAACTAAGTTGCCAACATTGTTGTGTCGCTCTCACTGTGTTTTGGCCTTAACTTCGGCATTAGGCTGTGTTTAGCCTGGAGAGGTTTGAAGTGGAGCGGCTGCGTGCGTAACCATTTCAAAACTCTAGAAACAGAAAGCATGAAAACGTAGAAGGTGTAATGCGCTGATTTCTGTTCAACTCGAAGTTGTTTCGAGCGTTAAACATGTCCAAAACAAGTTCAAATTGGGTTTTTCTATATCCCAGATAACAAAATGGAACATGTTCTAAAAAAAATACTTGTTGGACAATCACGATCCGCTCCAAATCGGTAAACTTCATTCAATTACCGTAAAAGTATTCCACTGGATATGAACAGAATATATTTTTAACATGCATTTTGGAAAATCGAATTTTCGTTCCTGCCTTGGTGCAGCAGCGTTCGGATTTGTGTATGGTTGGACCACTGACTTATAACAATGGACTGAGCGATTTGCTATTTCATGTGGCACAAAAATTATTGTGTTTCTGTATATCACCGTTAGAGCACCCTTTAAAACGATTACATAAAAAACATGTAAAACTCAACCAATCAGATGAAATTTTTATTTTCTTGTGTCCAAGTGATATTTTAATCGCTTATAAGGAATTAAACTCATTTCGACTTTAATTTTCAAAAGTTATTCTTAACTGAATCCTGCTTATGGGCAAGAGAGACGGAGCATGGTAAACACTATCTTTACCTTATTCCTTCTGAGGTGATTGCATCTGTAGCCAACATAAAAACATCAAATGGCATAAGCAAATGTTCCAGAATGCAATATTTTCTGTTGGTAGCTCCAACTCTGCCATAGGGCGAAAGAGAGAACTATAAAACTTGTGCCATGCTTTCCTATAGGAAAATGACAATACGCTCAGTCCATTGTTATAAGTCAGTGGGTTGGACATAAAAATGATATGATACGTTTTCGATATTTTATATCGAATTTTCGTTTCGAAACGCAATCTCGCTTAATATTCTCAGCCAGTTGTAATGTCTAAGATGTGGTGGTTTGTAGTGAGTAATTTTGGTAGTTTATGCTTTTTTTCAATTTTATATTCATTAGAAAACGTCCCGAATATGGGTTTCATCCATATCTATTTAATATCGCTTTGAATACGTTTTGAATATGCTTCGGTGGATGCTCATTTATATCAATTTTTATATCCGTTAGAATAAGTTCTTAATATGTTCTTTCGGATACGCACTTTGATTGATTGATTATCACACGATCATTTTTGACCAACGTCCGAAGATTTCGCTCGGCAGGGTAAACATGAGTCTTATAAAAAGCATATGGAAAGAATATGTACTTTGATATCAATTCGTGTTGTCAGAGACCATGTTCTCATATCCTGTAGAGCATATTGAGAAGATGACCAGAACGTGTTCTGGGTTATATGGGAAGAAAATTAATATTTTTAATTAAAAGCTTTAAAAAAAAAAAAATGCAATGCATCCAGAGAAAGATTTTATGCGTATTTTTGGATGAAAAGTGCTGCTTTTGAGTACATTTTACTTCTATTGCAATTTTATCCCATAAATTTCTAGATCTCGCTTAGAATAATTATTATTTTTCATTATCCCATACATCCAGGCGGTTACGAATACCCTAGCTCAGCTTACCAGTATCCATATCTTCGAATATTTCCAGAAATTGTCATCCACTTAATATACAACTGGTTTCACGCGACTGAAATCAAAAATTTTTATCTCTCATTTAACCGTCTCTAAACGCTCTGGAACGCCCTTAATCGCGTCAGTATATGAACACTCGCATTATTTGCTATATCTGTGACTTTCAGTCGGCTTCGAAGTTTTAAAAAATATGTAATTTCAGTAATCAGATGAAAAATTACTGTATATTGCATGGAATTACTGTTTTACTGTACAGGACTCGAAATTACTGTCAAAAACAGTAATTACTGTTCGGTTAACATAATGAGTAGTTGCGAGTAGGTAGAAGTACTTGGGAGTACTTTACACAGCCCAATGGAACACAGCTACTACTAGCCCTAAGGCACTCTACACATTGCAAATTTATTCAAGGTGGTGTGTATTTTCATAGTGAACTATATTAGTGGAGAAGTTATAATTCCGGAGCTCTATTATTCTGTCAGAAATTTGTTTTTGAGGGCCTCGACAACGATATCAATAGCCATAAAGCACTCTACGTATAGTGACAGATATTCGCATTTTTGTATATGTACATGTCGATTTATATTATCTGATAAATAATTCCAGTGAATACAACGGTGTTGTAACGGCTACAAGTATTACCCTCCGCATAGTGACGTGGAAGGTGCAAGCTGTGTTTTGGCACTCCTTATTGAAGGTGTTATCCTAAGAAAATTTTTGTTCTTGCAACGCCAGTGCAAACAGTGTTATCATTGAACACCGTACAACTTACATAACCTAATGTTATAGAAAGATGATGAACCATGCCAATTGGTTATAAAGGTGAAGGAAGACCTAGCAGAACTGCTAGTGGCTCCTCTTACTATTTTTATCCTTTTAGGAAATTCTTCTTTTACGTCCCTTATTTTTTTTTTTTTATAATTTTAAATCAAATACGGCGTTTGTTGGATAATTTTAGCTTGCTATAAATCTTTTATTTTTTACATATATTTTTACACTCTTTATTGTTTTCTATATAATTTTATACAATTCTCTATCTTTATATTTTTTCTCAATAACAGCTAAAAACATACTGACAAGACTATGCTCTACAAAATCAATTAAAATGTTTTCAATTTCCAAAACCTACCTAAATTTATTCGTCGCAAACGTAACCAGTAGAAATTCGACGAAACGGGATATCGAGTGAAGTGGAAATTCAACTGAAAACTAAAAACATTTACTATCGAGTCGCCACAGGTCTGACGTAATAAACGGACCTCACAGAATTGTATTTGAAATTATCCCTGATCGCATTTTGGTGTTTGTGTCCAGTCGGACACAAACATAGATTCTCTACTCCTTGAGAAACTTAAAGATTTTGGATTTTTAGCATACATTGATTTATTCGACTGCACATGTAGAGTATAAAAAAATAATCTTCCGTTGTAGTAATCACGAATGTTGAACCTGTAAATTTTAGTTAAATTCATATCACTAGGTAAGGCTACGTATTTCAAATTTACCATAATGTGAGAGAAAAAAGGAGATCAAAGTTTAAGAAGTGTAACGGCACCCAACGGTGATTCCTTCCCGGCGTGGTTTCGCGAGTTCAAAAAAACAAGTACTCACAAAAGGCCTTTTCGAGGAATTCGACCCAGAAAACAAACTTTTTTTGAGTAACACAGACAAGTTGAGAAGTAAGGAAACTCCATTGGGCCGACCACGGGTAATTAACGAGCTACAGCTCGTATGTTTTGTAAGCTATATGATTGTAAGAAGAGATAGTTTTTTTTTATATATGATAGTAGACGGCCTACATCTTCGGGGGTGATATTAAAAAAAATTAAGACTTTTTGTTTGCATACAACTAGCGATTCCAACTGGCCAAGTGAAGAGCCAGTGCAACTGTAAAAGTTTCGGGGGTGAATATAAGCGCGACTCAACATCACCAAAAGAGGAAAAGGAAGAATATACCAGGACGAACCAAACATCTTTAACTCTCCGGGAGTGAATATAAAAAAAAAAGATCAAAATGTATTTAAGCCAAAAGAAAAAAAAATAATAATAAAGGAAATTAAGATGAGACAGTAAAGGAGCTTGTCTTTTCTTTCTCTCCCCCACCCGGGGCTTTTTCTCTACTCCATACAGGTGAGGACAATCAGGGACATCGCAAATCTACTGCCAGTGATGTCATGGGCGGCCGGGGACGGCAAAAAGATCATGCCATCCCATCCTAGTATACTCTGTAGGTGAGTAATGTACGCGGTCCCTTCCAGGCCAGTGCGTAGCGTTTTGTTTTTGTAGATTCCTGTTTTTTTTTCGTTCAGGCACGATTTTTATTTTTGTTATGACAAAGTGACAGGCAGGTTTTGTTTTTTGTGAACCCACCTCGCACTCTTCGCCATATAGCCGAGGTAATAGCGTGCCGGCCTGCTACACTGTCACCTATTGCTGGCAGACGGACTTTATGTCCTGCAGGTCTCACTTTTTCTTTAGTTACATAACAAATTCTTCTCCGTGTCTTTTTTTTTAATTTTTTATAGTTACGTGTGAATCAATCACGTGACCATATCACAGCATTAACTATCCCCGTATTTAGAGGGAGATGGAGATACGGCTTGACGATTTTCTTCGGTTTCCGGATCGCGACAGACCTTTTTTCTGTCCAACATTTAAGACCATAGCACTCCTGACTGTAAAGAACAAAGCACTTATGATATGCGTGTTTAGATGCCATTTCCTTTAAAATGGAAAGATATGTTGCTACTTTGTTTGCACTGGAAAATAATAATAAATTTATTCCCCACATCTCAATGAGACACTAAAAATTTCTACCAGCTCATTTTAATTCATGTAATATCAATTCAATATTAAAATTCGCAATTGAATACAAAACAGCTTTAACAGTTTACACATACTGTTATTTATTGCAAAGCATAAAAGCAGCATTTGGCTGTAAAAACTCTTGTAGCTGTTTTTTCTTGCTATGGCTAAATTGGACAGTTCTCAAAGTTTGCTTGATATGCTATCGATCGAAGAAATCAGCTATAGCAGAATATTGGACACATCCCAGGAAGATGAAATAGATCATATGCCATCTAAAATAGTGCATAGCAGGAAATTGTAGAGGTAGCAACAATAGAATATTCATTTAAGATATTTAACACACCTAACCGGTGGTAGAAAAGTTAACATTGGACTTAAGGAAAATTCGGGTGTCAATATGTATAAAATTTAGGAAAATGCGGAATAAAATTGTAATAGTTTCATTAAAAATAGATTTCACAGTATACTGAAATAGGTAAATTTACCAAAAAGAGACGATTGTACTTAGGATACACTACAGTAATTGAGCCCGGCCGCTGATTTCTATGAAAAGGAACGGTCAGGATAATTGACAAATTCCAAAATATAAGTAATTTTTGATTCATTTGAAAAGGTCGCTTCACAATGTTAGTTTTCAAAAGAAAGACACATTTCTTTATTTAGTTTACTAATTTATTAAGAATCTACTGCTGTTTAATATCTGTACCAAACGCTTTTGGTTGGGGCCCCGGTCAGGGTCTTTCAATGAAGTTTTTGTATTTGTGCTCGAATCAAAAACTTCACTAAAGCGTCTACCTTTATTAAAAAAGATTTACATTTAGTTATATCCAAACTCAAAATTTATTTATTACAAACCCCGGCATGAGCGCCACGCAAATAAGCGTTGGGTATAAACATAAACATAAACATCCATTTATTTGAGCACCCATGCCAAAGGCACGCAGAGCGCTGGGCACATCATAGCAAGTTACATTAGTAGATACACATTACAGCAAAACGAAACATAAACAAATAAGAGCAGTGGAGGCTTAGAGCGTCCATAGTAGCTAGTTCATTAGGAATAAACAATATTAAAATTACAGCAAAATATAATATTTGTAGTGTGATTTATAGTTTGAGTTTGGGTATAGCGAATAAAGTATAAGACTTGAAATATTAAGATAAATACAGAGTGGAATATAACTAGAACTTAAACAGTATAACAATAGTTAATTGAGAATAGTATAGTGGGGTGTAAATAGATGACTTATGTGCTAATAATAAAATTAAATCTACAAATTTATTTATTTATTTACTTCGTTTTCATCTATGACAACAAGTCTATAACATACTTATTTGTTTATTTGGGATCATATTTGTGACAATCAAGTGCGAAGAAAAACTAATACAAGCATTTACAAAACAATACAGAAATGCTTTATTAAAAGACCCTTCTCTAAGTCACATCCATAAACGGTGGGTTCATGGATCGACAATAGTTATTTAATTGATTAGAGAAATGAATAACAATACAATCCAAAAAGCCTTATTAAAAAACCCTGGCCGTGCCCATGTTCATAAAGGGTAGGTACATGGCTCGACAATTAATATTAGAGAAACATCATTAGAAAAACAGCAAAAGTTGAATAGTACATAACTTACAATGTAATTTAGAAAATACTAAAGTTGGTAGAAACATCACATCTGAAAGTTGGAATTGGCTACATAACAAAATAAATACATTACAAAGAATTCTTGATGTTTTTTAATTTGCACAAATAACAAATTACTGCACTAATCTCACGTTGTATATTGGCACACTCTAAAACAAGATCAAGAGAAGTCTGAAATCGTTTTTTAGCAAACTGCAGACTTTGTGGTACAAGGACACCAAACCAATTAATGGGATCAATATATCCAGAATTTTTATCCACATTATGTTTTTCCATTGTTAGTTGCTTTCCCAATAGATTTTCGGAATCAATTTCTTTTATTTCTAATAAAGCATTAAAATCAGAACTATTTTCCGTTGGTAGTTGAGCTGACGTAACTGTCTGTGCACCTTGAGTGTAGCGAGACTTTGCTAAAAGTAATTTACCTTCGTTTGTACGCTTCTCAATATAAGCTTTGCACTGCACTTCTTGCTCGATTAGGTCTAACATTTGCAATGTTAATTTATCAAGTAATTCACAAATTTCTCCCCTTTTATGCATTTTACAAAATTATTTTGACGCAGTATAACTGCTGCTTCTTCTTCTTCTCAAATGACAAAAGTAAAGTACAACTATTCGTCAACATAACATGAATGGACTCCACCTGGCCAAGCTTACCCCACGGTTACACCTGCAAGTACAACTTGCATGCAAGCCTCCCTTCCAACACGATTTTTAACTTGACAGCGGAAGGCAGTTCGGTTGATGTCTTATCAGCTTGCATGCAAGTTCATTTAAAAAATGGCATTGAGATGTAAACTCTTGCGTATATTGGAAAATTATGGAAGCATCACAATGATAAAAACCCAAGAAAAATGAAAATGAAGGTGTTGGTAAATGATGTATTGCAAATAATCCCAGAAAATTTCATTTTCCCGGTATAAATTTATGAATTTCTCTCAAACATTTCGTTTCCGCCATTTTGAAAACTGTATAAATGTCAAATTACTATCCCCCAGCTGCCATGGTTTTTCAGCATGCAAGTTCGCTGAAAGCTGTACTGCCAGCATGGCAGTAGAGGTTACACGTGCAAGAAGTATGGCAGTGCAAGTTGCATGCAAGCTGTACTTGCAGGTGTAACCTCGGGGTTAGGCCCAAAAAATAGTGTATATATATTACTTTTAAGTTCAACCTTAAGTTGTCATTAGTTACCTATACTATAGGTATAACCTAGTTGCTAATATCCTCTAAATGCTAATTCAAGCTAAATGTGCTGTGTTTACCTCTAATAAGAGATGATTCATGTCATCTGATGTATATAGTTAAGCTTATTTTTAAGTTCAGCATTAAGTAGTCATTAGTTACCTTTACTATAGGTATTGCTTAGATGCTATAATCCCCTACTACTTGTCGCTGGTCTGTTCAGTCTTTCTATTTTGCTATTATATTGTAATCTTGTTATATCAAACTATAAATCACACTACAAATATTATATTTTGCTGTAATTTTTAATATTGTTTATTCTTAATGAATTAGCTACTATGGACGCTCTAGCCTCCACTGCTCTTACTTGTTTATGTTTCGTTTTGCTGTAATGTGTATCTACTAATGTAACTTGCTATGATGTGCCCAGCGCTCTGCGTGCCTTTGGCATGGGTGCTCAAATAAATGGATGTTTATGTTTATGTTTAAAATACATTTACGACCTCAGGCCACGTGCCACAACCACTTGAGGCTTGTGGCCGACTGCTGAAGCCAAGCAAGTTACATTCACGGCCACTGGCCACAAAATGTCATTCTTCTGAACATACATAAATGTATGTATTTTCATGTCATTAATAATTTGTTCTTACATTTTATTTTTTTTTTTGCAGAATTATTACAATACAATATGAATTAATTCACACAGGTGAACCAATTTTCTGACTGATAAAAAAAATTCCGAATAATTACAAATCCCCCGCCATATTGAATAACCTACCATTCTTATGCCTCATTTTCATCGTTAAATCGTAGTACGCTGTTCAAGCGAAAATTTCGTTTCCTATACAAAATCTATGTAAAAAAATGTTGGCGAAAAGTGCAATGAAAATTTCGGTTTGAGATATCGTAAAGTAGTATGCTGTTCGAAAGAAAAAATCAATGTTTACATCATGGAATGCAGATGGCACTAATATGAAGTGGAGATATTTTTTCGCAGCGATTATATATCCAGACATATATTTCGCACGGAAAAGTTGACAGATATACCCTTCGATGTTTGGCGCTTTGGCACATATATTTAATTTGTGATTTTACGTGTTTTACTTCAGTCAGTTTAATGTTACTTAATTTGTGATTTAACATTTCAACATTCAACATTTCCCTTGAACAGCGTACTAGGCTTTCCAAAGAAAAATCAATGTTTAGATCATGGAGTGCAGATGGCGCTAATATGAAGTGGAGATATTATTCCGCAGCGATTTATATATCCAGTCATTTATTTCGCACGGAAACGTTATATATATATACCCTAAGATGTTTGCCGCTTTGGTACATATTTGTGATTTTACGTGTATTACTTCAGTCAGTTTAATGTTATTTAATTTGTGATTTTACGTTTTCTCCACAACTTTTTTCCGTGTAGAATTATATGCACAGAATGTAAGCGAAATTTTCGATTGAACAGCGTACTAGGCTTAAGCATTATAAGAAACGGCATATCGGGTGAAAACCTAATCCACTCGGCGAAATGTATTATGTCGTTTTCGTTTGAACATCATGCCCAATCTACATTTGAAAATATATGCTTGCAAGAATGTCCCTTCTCTCTCATTCATTTGACGACATGAGCCATCATGAGCACGAGCTTATGCGATTTAGTTAATCAGAAAAAACGATATAGTAATACCTCAGGTGTATTCAGCATAATTTAGAACCATGTAGGGGAATTTAGAACATAACAGCTGTAAACTGGAACTCGTACGTTCAGTCTTGAAAGCAATATTTTATATTTCTTAGTTCATTAAGTTTACTATATTATAGAAAAAATTATTGAGACCAAATACTTCCTTTGATGTAATTCTGCAATGAAATCGAGGAAGCAATTACATTTATGATAATTGACAAGTAAACAGCTGTTTAATTTGGCAGCTTACCAGTAAAGGGCTTTCCAATAAGAGGTGTTATTTTAATTAGCCCGCTATTTCGGTAGATGTCACTTTTGGAGCTGTCATTTTTTGACATTTGACAAGTAGAAACTACGCTATTAATAAAAATGGAACGATACACGATTCAACAACGCATTGAAATTATTAAAATTCACTATAAAAATGGTGAAAATGTGGCAGAGACGGTTTGTAAAACTCGAACATTTTTGGGTCGTCGTGAAGCACCTTGTCGGACCGCAATACAGAAATTGGTAGAAAAATTCGAGCTGTCGGGACAAGTTAGTGATGTGAAGAATAAAACCCGTGCACGTCGCTCAAGAACAGCCGAGAATATTGCTGCTGTAGCCGAAAGTGTTGAAGAAAACCCAGGTCTGTCCATTCCTCGTCGTTCTTTGCAATTAGGCATTCCACAAACGTCATTACACCGTATTTTGCATAAAGGTTTGGGTCTTAAGGCTTATAAAGTTCAATTAACACAAGAACTCAAGCCAACCGATCATCAACAACGTCGAGTCTTTGCTGATTGGGTCCTTGAAATGCATGAAAATGATCCGGAATTCCATCGAAAACTCATCTTGAGTAATGAGGCACATTTCCACCTCGATGGCTTCGTCAACAAGCAAAATTGTCGCATCTGGGGCTCTGAAAACCCAAGAGTTATTGTTGAAAAGCCTCTCCATCCAACGTGTGACGTTTACTTTCAACAAAATGGCGCTACGTGCCATACAAGCAACGAAACCATTGATCTTTTATGGGAAAAGTTTCCGGACCGTGTTATCTCTCGAAGAGGTGATCACAATTGGCCACCAAGATGTTGTGACTTAACAGCTTGCGACTTCTTCCTTTGGGGCCACGTGAAAGAGAAGGTCTACGCCAACAGCCCAGCGTCGATTCAAGACCTCAAAGATGGAATTCGTGAGGCTATCAAGGACATAGGGCAGCCACTTTGCGGTTTGGTTATGGAAAATTTCATGAAAAGGATATGGTCCTGTAGGCGTGGTCGTGGTGGTCATTTGGCTGATGTTATTTTCCATTATTAACGGCATATTTTCCTCTTTATAATGAAATAAAGATCCGATCATTTATCTCAAAAAATGGCATTTTGCTTTGAATATCAAAATAACACCTCTTATTGGAAAACCCTTTACTTACATATTTTATGTATTTATATGCATTCTTCAGCAAACGATATCGTTTTCACGACGTGGTTTTACCATGCATTGTAGAAAGGGTATCAGTTTCGCTCTGGAGGCAGCCTAAGTGCTGTCAAAGCGTTCGTTTGAAGCAAAAATGACGTCATGGGTTGCCACTGGTGGTAGCCCAAAAAGCATCAGTTTCACTCTGAATATTTACTCGGGTACACTATGAGTTTACTCACCCAAACAAAGTCTAGTTGTGATTTGATATTATTTATTTATTTTAAAGTCAACAATTATTATTAAGACCTCTACTATTATTATATTATCCTCAAAATTTTTCCGCAAACAAATTACCAACCAGTTTTCGGAAAAAGTTCATAGCTACTTTGACGTTAGTATACATACACAAACGAACTTTTTCAGGTGCACTCTGAAATCGTTCGATTGAACGGGGTTGCCTCCAGAGCGAACCGGATGTTCAATCGAAACCGACATTAGTGTGCTGTGTTTGAATTATAGCCAGCGCGCTTACCAACTGAGCTATCTTCAGATAATATTCCTTGGCATTGCCTATGATAATTTAAGTGACTTATCAAGCAGAGTTTTCAAATAAGTGACCAGCCCTCTTGTCATTTCTCCCCCCCCCCCGCTCCAGTGGTTTGACTGTCATTGAATTGCCTACTCACATACACACTATTTGCACAAAACCCCGCTTCCTTATTAGTTATTTATTCAATGTCGTTAAGTTAATTCATTTGACTAATTTTATAAAATAAGTATTTTTAAATATTGACTTTGCAAAATTCTTGTAACATTCTTTTATCCTAGTCACTTTAAGGGAGAATCCAGACGAGAACTTTTTAGGGAAGGAAGGAATTTGGCTTAGACCTGCCATAACAATAATGTTCTTTTTCGTAGTTCCTTAAATGATTACCGAAATTAATTGTGTGCGTATTCAATTAAGTCATTTGAGATGTGAGAGTGAGAAAAGATTATGGAACTGTTGCAAGAATTAGCAATAGATGGAGATATTTTTCAATTAGTCATATGTATTAACTTAACAACTTAGCAACTTTTATATGAAAAATTCCTACAGTACGACAAGGCAAGAAGACTGTGGATGTTGACTGCTGATCGGCCCGCTGCTCTCTTTTTTCAACTTTGTTCATGGCCAAGGTATATATGTAGAAGTATTTATAATATAATTTATAATATAATTACCCTTCCACTAATAAATGAGTTGAAACGTGTGCCAACTTTTCCAAATTGACTCATAATCTTCGAGATTTCTTCTAGCCTCATTGCAAACATTTGTATACTCTAATGGATATAAGATTTGGAATTTTTAAAGTGCCTTTTTATGCAAGACGATTTTGGTACAAACCTTAAGGCACTTTCACATCAAACACAAGAATCGAAAAATGTAAACCGAAAAACTCAATTTATTCCACTTTGAAACAAGATTTTTGCTATAATAGCTGCGTTTTTTTTATCTATGTAATCTGATCCGGATCAAAGGAGATTATCAATTGAGGTCGGTGTCAAAAACGATTATAAACTTACATGGTTTTCTAAATTCATAAAAAATCATCACATTGCTATGCTTTTGTTAGTTAAAAACTTCAAAATTTGAACCAAATTTTATTCAGGTTCTACTTTGACGTTTTTAGAAGATTGAAATCATGGCAATTTGATAATTTACCTCATATGTAAAATCATAGCTACCTACAGACATTTTTTAGAACCAAATCAACTTGAAATTTCCAATGAACCGGATTAATATAAAAAAACGCAGCTAATGATTAATAAAATCATGGGAAATAGGATAAGCTAATAGTTTTACTAATAAAATAGTATATATATTTCGGATTTTTAACATAAACACAACTTTGATGTTTTATCGGCCGAATCTTTCCGCCGAAAATGTTTTTCGGCCGATAAAACATAAAAATTGTGTTTTTCTTCAAAATCTGAAATAAATATAACTATTTTCTCAGTAAAATTCTTAGTTTATCCTATTTCCTTGGATTTTATTAATCATTGGAATAAAAATCTTGTTTTAAAGTGGAATAAATTGAGTTTTTCGGTTTACATTTTTCTGTTCTTGTTTTTGATGTGAAAGTGCCTTTACCCAATATGTCGATATAAGAAATGTGTTGAACGCTCACATGGTTTTGTTTTGGAACTATGATGAGTGATGGGACGTAAAGCCCCGACTGCCAGCATGAGCTGACAGATCACTCGACGGACAGCGTTGACTGCAGGGCGGCACGCTAGTTCGCCTCAACTATTGGCGGAGAATGTGGGGGGGGGGTTCCACAAAAGGCCTGCCGTCAGCCATAATCAAAAAAATTCGTGCCTATCTAACACAAAAAGCCGGCACAGATTCGGTCCTGAAGGGACTCTTACATCACTTACCTGTATACAAACGAAGGCGCAGATGTTTCGGCCTTACTGCATGCCCCAACCACCCATTTGACACTGAGGGCAGATAGTTTACAGTGTCCCTAGTTGACCTGAAAGGAGAGAGAGAGAGTAGCGGACCTAAACGACCTTCATGTGCGAGGGCTCCAGGATAGTGAGAGGAGAATTAAAACTTTTAGAATTTCATATTTACGTTATAATTTCAGAGAAAAAAATCTCATCAATTCAAAACATATGTATATAAATATGTGAAAACGAATATCGATCAAATGGGCAGGTATCGTATTAAATTATAAATATCTATGAATAAGTATAGTTCCAAATTGAAAAGGTATATAGGTAAGTATACCATGAAATTATAAATAAAATATGAAGGTATAGTATTAAATTATAAATGTATGAACAAGTATAGTTCCAAGTTGAAAAGGTATATAGGTAAGGATACCATGAAATTATAAATAAAATATGAAGGTATAGTATTACATTATAAATATATGTACAAGTATAGTTCCAAGTTGATAAAGAAGGAAGATAACGAAGGCTCTACAGTTCAAGTCGCTATACCAAAAGAAAATGTGTAATATATCAATGGTACTCACGGTGAAAATTCCACGGCATGATGAAACGCTTCAGCATCCGCCATCTAGTTAAATGAATTAAATTGGAGGTTAATGCTTCGACTTACTGTCTGTATGCTTTATCACAAAAAGAATTTCTGTTGAGTTGAAATAATATTGCCCAGCGGCACTCGTAACTACACTTGAACGAAATTAATTTTTTTTTTTATTAGATAGAGTTCGAAATAGTGCTCAAAACTACAAACTTCTGAATATGAATACCTAAAATCACCGATTACTCTTAAATACGAGTAAATAGAAAAAGTATATCCTTCTCACAATTTATCGCTTAATTAAGTTCATTTCTTACAAAAGCTAGAGCTATTTCCATTGATAGTTTTCCAGACAGTATACCATGACGTTCCATTGCATTCCATAATGTGGCCATAAAAAAACAAAAATTATACTGATACCAGACAAACAAAATTTTAGTATTAAATGTAACGTGTGTAGGCTATAAGGTGGAAGAATATCCATTACAGCTAATAGAAGAGATGCAAGAAACATAGCCATGCCAAAGTATAACATACAATCTGTCTTCAATTCTTGTAGACTTGCATTACAAATAACAACACATTCCTCTAATGCCAATCTTTTTTGTAGTTGGTTCTCATTAAATGAATCGTTTGCATCACAGATGTTATCTGCTGGTATTTTTTTCGTTTCTTTTTTTGTTTTTTTAGTTTTACTTTAGCATAAACTGCTTCCTGATCTGAATAACTAAATAAATGTCCTGGTACACGTTTTTTCAATGGAAGTCCATATTCAGAGATTGATACCTCGTAATCATCTCTTGGTCTTATTAAAATGTGATCAATTCTCTTTCCTAATGAATTTTGCTTAGCAATAGATGCAGCTGTATAAGAATTTTTCTTTCACAATCGCTAGTTCCTACAAACATATCATTACAAGAGTCTTTTAATTCAGAAGATTGCGTCAGTATTGTATATGATATCTCATTTGGTTCTGTATTTAAATCACCAGCTAAAGTCTGTAAGACTGCATTATCCCTAGTATTTTTCTTTATAAATTGAGCAGTATCAAAGGCCTGAATAATGCGATGTGCTTTATAATCATCATTTTCATTATCATACTCAGCATGAAGGTGAGCAATATAAATATTAATCAATTGATTATTGACTAAGACTTTACACAATCCAACTCCTTTGCCTCCAAACCAATCACACTTTCGGGCAAGATGTCGGGGAGAATTTTCCCAATATTTCGATGGTGAGATGGTGTAGCTATATATATATACATGAATCAGCGATCCTTATCTCTTTGACCTCACCAAGTAAAAATCACATGTGCTGGGCCATTCTCTTTGGCCTCCGTAGAGTTGAAAAAAAATTGTTTTTTCCTTTTAAATTTCGCAGGAATATTTATATTCAGTCTTACAAGGAGAGTGCCAATATTTCTTCTTCGTCGTGTATCGACCAGGTAAAATTATAATTCAGTTATCTGTTATATTTCTTGGGATTACTCCTTCTTAATTTTCCCACGTCGGATGTCCACACTTTTTACAAATTTTTTCTGGTTGTTCACCGATGACTTTTTACTTTGACGACGAGTAAAACTCTTCTTCTTCTTTTCTGTCACATCGACGTGTCACACCGAGACCGAGGAATCGCATTTCTCTCGATCGGGGTGCGTTCATTTTTTTATGCTTGACGCAGCCGGCCTACACGCTTCAGTACGTGTAGCATATTGCTATATGCAATACGCTACGACCATAACAGTTTATGTCCCATTTAACTTTAGACTTTGTCGACAAGATTCAAAATTCAATAAATTTTGACGTTCTGCAGTTGGCAATAAATGTTTTAAGTAACATTGTATAAGCTCAGATTGCTTCGCCATACAAATTCCACTATCAAGAGCAACAGTCCTTTGGAATTTATGCGTCTTTGGGAAATGCATGAAATTTTACGTCTTGCTTTGCGGAGTCGTTTTTGAAATAGTTCTTACAATTAGGTACAGAGTACTTCATAATTTCCAGAAACAATTACTTGTTCTTTAAATTACAAATCACTCAAAATAACTCTGCAAAATTTCAATAAAACCGCGGTACACTGATAAAGCGAATTTTGACACAAAGCAGCTGATGTGCTGTGACGTGTTTTGTCCACTAATAAAAAAGGAAAAAAAAACTTCAGACAATATGGCGGAACGTTTTCTCCTATATACCTTGGACTACGACTATCGTTTACTCCGCACTTTGAATGTACCAAATAGTCACTACATTCGACTACGCTCAGGAGGATAGTCGATCGTAGTCGGTGTGACAGAACTACACTACGACTAGACTACGCTACCAAAGTGGCAGTGAACGCGCCCAGTGATCATAGGTCTTAGGTAGCTTTGGTGTACACTTCGTACAGAACGCCCAAGCGATCAAGTTAGGTTTTTAGAAGCGTCCAACGGTCTTTCATTTTAGTAGTGGCTAAAGTGAAATACAAAGCTTTATCATACAAATAGTGGCTAAAGTGAAATACAACGTTTTATCATACAAAGTAAAGTGTTCAGTATAATCAGTATAAAATTACAATCTTTTCAAGTGGTGGTTTATCCTGTGCCTCATCAAAAATTCTCCACAAGGTTCTGTCAGCAGGTAGTAAGAAGCGTCCTAATAATTGTTTCTACAGAAAGAAATTAATTTGTGTTTTTCTCTTTTTCTTGTTTCTGCTGTGCTCGCAGTAGAGCCAGGTTAGTATACAGCCTTTCCAAATCTTTCTATCATTCTCATATCTTTAAAATTAATTAATTAAATCAGTACTGAACTGTGTGCATTTTGAACGATGTGTGTTGCTCTCGGCGTCACTTTCATAACGGGTGCTGATAGTATGCAGCATTAGTGAAAGATGACGGAGAATGATGTAGCAATGGACACGGAAGACCCCGGGGGACAGGACGTGACAAATGTTCGGAACCCTATTCTTCCAGAAAATCGTTCCCAAAATTCAATGAAGAAAATTTCAGTGCCAACAGACAAAATCAAAAATACTAAGGCATCAACCACGAAAGCAGCGCTTAAAGAATTCCCTCGAAGCGGGAATAACATCACTGACCCAGATGCTCCTAACGGCAAACGTAGCAAAATGCACGATTCAGAGCAAGCTTTGAAAGATGCTGCCAGAACTCCTTTACCCATTTCTACTTCAGACAATCTCAGTCCTCCAAACTCTGTATCTGTAAATTACATACAGCCCTGTCTCAAATCCGGATCTTTTGATCTGTACCAACAAATAAAAAGGCCCGTACTGGGTCCTGGTCACAATGACTGAAAGTAAAACGATTTCATAAGAAATCAGAATCAGATTAAAAGACATTGCTGTTGGTATTATTCTGGCCAAAGCCAAGTTCCAATTAGTAAAAATTGAGCAGCAGTCCTTCAATTCGGTAAAAGTTTTTTTCTCTAGTGGTGAAGCTGCTAACAGCCTGCTCATAAAAGGGCTTCCAACGGCAGATCTGAAATGTTCTATTCCACTCACTCACCTACGCAAGCAGGGTATAGTGAAAAATGTACCAACTGATTTATCAGAGGAAGATATTCTTCAATACATTTCTTCGCCGATCAAAGTAAGGCAATGCAAATCCAAAAGTCCTCTCTGCGATAACTGCTGTAAAGAGTCATGCGAACCAAAGCCCTGTACAAACCCTGCCTATTGCAACAACTTGTTATGGTATTTATGTTGATGAGTGATTGGTCAGGACGTGAAGTCCAAACTGCCAGCATGAGCTGACAGATCACTCGATGACAGCGTTCGTACAGGGCGGCACGCTAGCACTTCGGCTAAGGGTGGCGGAGGGTGTGGGGGGAGTTCCCGAAGTAACCTGCCGCTTGTCATCAACCATAATCAAAAAAGATTTTCGTGCCTACAGCCAACAAGCCAGCACACTCTCGGTCCTGAAGGGACCCTTACGTCACTTACCTGCATTCCAGTGAAGGCGCAGATGGTCTGCCTTCTTTGCCAGGCCCCATCCTCCCATTGACTTTGGGTGGCACAATCGTCCAAAGTCCCTTGGTAATTTCCTTGCCGTTATAAGTCCTTCAGCCTTATGCTACTGCAATTTACTTTGCATATCTATATCCAACGCAATTAAGCCGAAATGTCGGAATACCTTTTAGCTGGACGACGAGATGGCGGATTACTTATGTTGCTAGAAAAATATTTTCCCCATTGAAATTTTATTATTAGGGATGGCTAAAAAATTTTCTAAACTTACGTGCGGGGTTAAATTGATAGCCGATGCCGATGGAAAATCCTTGCTTTTTCGAACTCTAACTTTTCACGTTTGTTCGTGTCACGTCTGAGAAGACAGAAGTCGATTGTCTTCTTCTTACTTTTCAGTCATGTCCCCATGGCACCTGAACATGAGGAAGCATTACTCTCGGTCGGGGTGCGTTCAGTTGCCGATTTGCTCTCCGGCCGGCATACACGCTGCAGTATCTCTGGTAGCATATTGCTATATGCAATACGCTACGACCATAACAAACTGCAAAGGCAATCACAAGTCAACTGACCCGTTATGTCCGGCCAAACAATTAGAGCAAGACATTCTCAAAATCATGAAAATAAGCAGCGCTAATAGGCGTACTGTTAGGAACAAGCAACCAAATACCCATAGTGAAAACAGATTTCACCTATTAAACACACTAAATGGAGATCCCTTTCCGACCCTCATTGCTGATAGTAAGATCCGAAACCCGATCAAAGATGCCAATAGAGTGCTAACCAAAAGGTCATATTCCAGTGTAGCCAAAGGCTTTAGCTTCCAAAAACCTAACAAACCCTTTAACCCGCTCTATGCCATGCTACAGAACATGGATAGTGGAAAAACAGGCACCGGCATTATGGCTGACAAGGTCAGAGTGTTTGAGCTGGAACGCTTCGCCTCGTGGCTCAGCACAGAGCTGGACAAATTCTTTACAACCGAACCCAACTCTGACTTTTTATCAAATCTGAAATCAACAATTAACAAGTTCAACATATCAACAGACCTCAAAATTATAAATAGTGCATCTCCACCTGATAAACCACCTAACCTTACCACTCAGGTGAAAACTCCTTCTGTCTGATCTAGTCAACACCTCATGAAATTCCTACAATTCAATATACAGAGCTTCAACGCAAACAAATCTTACCTCGAACTCTTCTTAAACTCAGGCACATATGACATCATATTAATTAATGAAACCTGGCTCAAGGCCAGTCTCTTCACCTCCCTAAGAGGCTACAATCTAGTAAGAAACGACAGAGCCGACGGTTATGGAGGCTCTCTAATTGCCATCAAGTCACACCTCAGCTACAAGCGTATTACGTTTGATTCAAGCATGGACACCGTTGTGGTTCAGATGACTGAACCCGGTTCCAGCTTAGTTGTAGCAACTGCCTACTCTTCTCCCACATCTGACCTAGATAGGTTCAAAAATGACATGGAGGATCTCCTCATCTTCCTCTCCAAGACTCCATGTGGGATAACAACATCACTAGATCTGACGCCTCAGTGAGGAAGGGATCTCTCTTGAAAAATGCTGCCCTACCTGTGGCCTGTCCATTATCTCTAACTCCTCCCCCACCTTCTCTCAAATACATCCTCGGTCAGCTAAGGTTCCACACTTGACCTAGTGATATCCTCCCTCCCTCCAGCCCAAATTTCAACCAGGGTAGTCCAACAACAAGCCGGAGGCTCACACCATTTTCCAGTTGTGATAACGTTGTCAAACCTGTCGCTACCTAGGCCTCCCCCACCTAGACGCTTACTCAACAAAGCTGGAGCTTTAGAGGATCTAAAAGCACTCGCTAGGTCTGATCACGTCTTTGAGGACATCAAAGAAGTCATTGAGAAACACAACTTCTCATTGCCTCACAGCAAGTTCTCCCCCAAGTCATGATGGAATCCAAACATTCAACATCTCTCTGAGATAAAAAAGGCAGCCTTCTCTGAGCTTATAAGAAGCTCATCTAATATGTCACTAAATAAGTATTTAGCCACATCTAGGCTCCTCAAAGGATCCATTCGTAAAGCCAAAGCAGCTCACTGACTCTAGAAACTTTTTCAAAATTTTCCGAAACCTGTCAACAATATTTCAAGGTTCTGATTCCTATCAGAAATGGGATGACTCTGAATCTCTCGAGCTTCTAGAATCCCTCATCAGACCTCCCTCCCCGGGCCAAACTCATACGCTCAACCCCCCAACAATAGGTTAGCTTCCGAATCTCCAAGCCCGCTCACCTTACCTGAGCTATCGGATGTTCTTCGAAGTAAGTCCAACTTTTCGGCGCCAGGCTTAGATGGCATCCCCTTCTTTGCCTTCAAAAATCTGAATGAGACAGCCCTCTGCTCTATACTGGACTCGCTCAATGAGCTATGGCTATCAAATTCAATACCACCTCACCTAAGAGAAATCAAAGTAGTTCCAATTCCAAAAAGAAATAAAGTCGGAAGTGCCATAGACACTTTTAGGCCGATTTCCCTTATATCTACTTTCATCAAATGCATCAACAGCATTGTGTCGGACAGGGGCCCTATTCTTGAATAACGAAGACAGATTCCGTATTCGTTATACTGTCAAAACCATTCGGAATCGTATTCTTGAAATCCGCATTCGTTATATACCGAACGCAAACCCTTCGTTATTTAACGAGTGGGTTCAACCATTCGTTATCCCAAACGAAGAGTGAATCAGCTGCTACTTTATGGGTGATAATGGGAGATAAAAGATGTGCGAAAATATCATATGCTCAAAAAACTAAACTAATTGAGTTTTTAAAGGAAAACCAGAAACTGAGATTTGGTAAATATGAGAACTCTTTCAGTTCAAAAGATGCCACGGAATTGTGGCAAAATAAAATCAGTATTAATTTCCATACCCGAAGCACAAAAGAACTAGAAAAGTTTTTTTTATGATATTATATTCGAAACAAAGGTAATAGAAAATTTCCAGTCCAGATTTGGCAGGATAAAAATGTGTGGTAAAAGGAAAATCTGCGGCGGCATAAAAAACATTTGCATGGCACTGGTGGAGGTCCTCCTGCAACCTTTTTTTCTATCCAGCGTTGAATTAAGGGTGCAGGAATTGATTAACTATTGACGTAATTGATAGTCCATAGATTCTTTAACGATTTCAGGACCAAACAATAATGACAATTCACTGAAGCTTGCCATTTTTTACAAATTATATTTTAAAATATGAAACAGCTGACTATATCCAATTTGTAAATTGACAGCTTTAATCTTACCACACTCGTTATGTTGAAATACTTTTTCACCACTTCGACTTTATAACGAAGAGGTTCAAGAATACGAACGGTGTATACGATTCGTTATCAACCATTCGTTATATAACGAATACGTTAAAACCATTCGTTATTCAAGAATAGGCCCCCAGGCTAAACAAACACTTATGGGAGAAGAAACTCCATCTGAGAAACTCCTTCGCTTACATCAAGAAAAAGTCTGTAAACCAGTGCATCAACACAGTTCTTGACCTGATTTCCACCAATTGTCATAAAAAACTCAAGACAATCATACTTTCTGTAGACATATCCTCAGCATATGAGTCAGTCAGTCTGAACACACTTAAAGAAATGCTCATATCTCTAGATATCCAGGGCAATCTCACTGACTGGATTTTGAACTTCCTGTCCTGCAGGAATCTCACACTAAGTTCAGTCAGTGTGCAGTCATACAGTGGGCTTCCGCAGGGCAGTTCACTCAGCCCCCCTCTCTTCAACATCTACACTAGAAAGCTTCACGACATCGCTAGTGAAGATGTTAATATGGTCCAGTTCGCTGATGACTTTCTCCTGATCTCATCTGGAAAAACCTTCGGTGATGCCCTAGAAACACTAGGAGCAGCGCTACAAAATTTCTCGGAGGTCACATCTCGTCTAAACCTGCAAATAAATAGAGATAAGCTGATCATGATGCCAGTTCGTTGTAACAAGCTCACGTCGCTATCACTTAACTGTCTAGGCTCACAAGTCCCAGCTCAGAAACACCTGAAGTTTCTAGGCAGACATTTCTCTTCAAACCTGACTCTGGGTTGTCAGATTGAACAGGTATCGAAATCCTCCCCATACTCCTCATACTATCTGTACACCCTCAGATTGATGACAGCCAGAAGCCATCCCATTCACCCTAAGTCAGCACTGAAGACCTTTCGGGCTGCAATCAGACCGAAAATCGAGTTGTCCAACACCACATTGGCGTGTCGTCCCAAGTTCATCGAAAATAAGCTTAGAACGCTCACAAATTCATGTTTAAGAGCTTCTCTTGGTGTACCACCCACCACCCCTACGCACATCTTATATGGACTGGCAAATGAGCTTCCACACAAACATAGAACTCAGAAGATGCTTGCAAAGGAATTCGGCAAGCGTGTCAGCACAGGTGACATCTCAGTGGATGACACCAGAGTGCTATATACCAAAAGATCGCCTTATGCACTCATAGCAAACGCTTATCACGAAACCTTCTCTCGAATAGGCCGAAGCATTCTGACCCCCCCCCCCTCCAGTAAATTTAACAAATTTAACCATAGATCATGGCAGGCTCGCAAGGGCTGGTAAGACCAAGTCCACCATATCAGATGAAGAGCTTTCACAAATGTATCGTCATGCTGTCAACTCTCACTACTCCAACGACTGGGCTGTATACGCCACGGATGCGTCGTTCAACATTCAGCATTCTTACATGCACTCAGTTCAATTCTATCAGAAGTGGCTTCCCCACTATTCTAGGCGCCAGTTCTCTGGAGAGCCTTTGAAAGCCCTGTGAGTTCGGCCATAGTATATATCATACAGTAGCCCAGCTCTGTCAAAACTGTCAAGTGAGTAGGATGCTTCTATAAAGAGACTATACTTCCTCTTTCAACAGTTTTAACTAACACACTAGTCAATTTTTAATACATGGATTCCTATGTAAATCTAAAGTTGAAGAAAGAGAACTGATGGCATTCTTAAACTTTTACTAGAGGGAAAGAGGCAAAATGACACCACTTTACCGTCAAACAGCTGTTTAGTAATGGAACAATACATTTGTCGCCGATTGCCGATATGTGTACATACATAAAACTAATACTTCCGTCAACGGTCGTGCAGCTAGCTACTGTTCGCCCATTTATGTCCGTATCATACTTAATAGTTCCCTCTAGTGGGAGAAATTTTAAGGTTATGTTTTTTTAATTGAAATTCTAAAATTCACTTTTCAGTAGTTAGTTCTAAGCTATTCTACTGTATGATATATACTGTGGTTCGGCGCACTCAAGGAATTAACACGCTTTGCTGCAGTTGCTGCAGGTGTAAATGAATTTTTAACTCAGTTAATAAACTAAGCCAAGCTAGTTTACTCGAAAATCCACTGATTCATTCAAGTAGCAATCTGCTAATAGACCTTCCTACTCCCCCCCCCCCCTTCCCCTTGTTTTGTGCAGTTCAACCCTAAATGTTATATGTTCTTCCTTGTAAATGTCTTTTGTGTTTTGTCCATCACTGCGTGACCATTAACCAACACGCTAATAAACCACTGAGAACATCAAATAGCAGTAAGAGCAATATCAGTAAAAAATACAAACAACTAAGCCGGACATGGCAATCAACTTAACCACGGCACACTTTTTTGGCGATATACCGGTCAAGCCATTGTGAAGGAACTCCAGTTCGCTTATCGAGCCCATAGCACAGTATATTCTCCCATAGCTCTGGATCATAAACAAGAGAAGAAGAAGAAGAAGCTTTGGCGTTAATTTTGTGCAAAAGCAGTTATTTTAGCTTAGAATATAGAGCAAACAGGAATGGTGATAAGCCAGATTTTGCGTAATGAATTTCTGGTTGTGTTGGTAGTCCATTTTTACATGTATTTACACGCCATCCCTATTCTAAGCAACTTGTCAATTTGCAAAAAGTAAACAAATATTTTGAGAGGAGCATCTGTGGTAAAAAATGTTCTTTTTCTGCTTTATTTTGAAACAATTCACATACTTAATTAATATAAAACTTTGCTTCTATTAACAAAAAAGATAATTTAGATAGTGAAGTTGCCTCAAACGGGATTCCCTAGTTTATAATCCAATTTATATTTGCAATCACTGACCGAACACTTCATTTCTGATTTTTTAATTGATATGAAGATTTTAACAGGCACTAGTGGCACTATCAAACTTTGCACAAAATAAACTTCAAACATAAATAGTTTTGAAAAGAATTACTTCCGTACTTTTGTTAAATTTCGCAAAAGAATTTCAAATTGCATAAACCTGTTCACAAAACAAAATCACATTTGACAATTCTGCACCCAGCTTTGACAAATCTTTCTCCCAGCATCTCACTTACTCCTATGTATAACCTCCTGCTCTTGACAAATTACGCTCATGTACACGAATTTTACACGATTCAACCATTCCTGTTTGTTCTATATTCTAAGTATTTTAGTTTAGTCAAGTGACGTTTAGTACCTTCCGGACGTCGAACAAATGGTCCTGAAGAACGAAGAAAGTAAGGAAATGAAAGGGGCCATAATACATAGGACTGGGAGATCTCGGTGCGTTAATTGCTTAATTGAGATTGTTATTCGGTTGGCACTTTTTATTATTTTTATGTGAGTTTGGTTTTGAATAGATAAGTACTGTTATCATAATTTAATAATATTTCAGTGAGCTTGAGAGGTCTTCAGCTTTTAAGAGAAGAATTCAACCTGAAGAACTATGGCTGTATAAATATCCTCCAACAAACGACTACGTACCTGCATCTATTTTAATGCCTGCGTCATTTGTAGTACCTTTTACAGTAATTTGTCTTAACTTTCTAATATCGCACGATCGACACGACTTTGCACAAGGCAATAATGTTTTAACCCTTTCACTTGGATTAACTGGAGTACTTACGAGCCTACTGAAATTAACTGTGGGAAGACCTAGGCCTGATTTTTTTTATAGGTGTTTTCCTAACGGTGTTATGACATCTGACATGGAATGCACAGGTGATCAAAGGCTAGTGAATGAAGGAAGAAAAAGTTTTCCTAGTGGTCATTCCTCATGTAAGCATAAGAAAAACTTTTTTGCGTCCATAATGTCTTTATATATATTTCAGTTGCATTTGCTGGATTTGGTTTTATATTTTTCTACCTTGCAGCAAAGTTGAATGTTTTCAATGACAAGGGACGTACACAGTCTTGGCGTTTGTGCTTGTCAATTTTTCCACTAATAATAGCTTTGTTGGTGGCAATAAGCAGAACTTGTGATTATCACCATCACTGGCAGGATGTTACTTTTGGCTCGATGCTCGGCATTACAGTCACATACGTTTGCTATTGTCAATATTATCCTTCCATTTTTTCAACAATTCCAGACCGGCCGTTTTCAACAAAGTTGCCAATAGGAACGAATTGTTTTGTCACTGTCGCTGAAGGAAGTCCTTCCAGTGATCAAACACCTCTAATAGAGGAAGAAAAAGATAGCAAGTGGATTTAAAGAGGCATCTTATTTTATTTATTGAATATAATCAGTACTGTAGTATTCTTGAAACGATACAATGTCTGTGATCATTTTCATACTGAAAGTCACCATTCCATTTTAGGTAGGTTATTTACACAGTTGCGTTCTTTACTATCATACCTAACTGTGCAGTTAAAAATAAATCTGACCTAACACGTTTTTAAATTTTTACAATTCTAATGTCCTTAAGAATCTTAAACTCTAGTCAAAACTATAGGTACCGATACAGTATAAAAATAGGTATATTTTGTGTCCACATAAGGTTATAAAAGAAACTAAGTCTTTGGCATCCCAGCAAATATTGATGTGATATCTTATTATTATCGCTAGTTGTCGTCCTATATCGTTTTTAAGACAGAACAATCATAGTAAAAAATTATGATAAATTTTCAGCCTCAGCAATGTCCGATTGGTATTAATCAGAAGCTGAGTTGTCCACAAGCTCTCGTATTATGATAGATTGGGGAGAAGGTAATGCATTTTTTATGATAAAAGGATGATAAAATTGTCACAATTCTGTTCGCTGCATAGATAAATAAGCAGTTAACAATACTTGCGTTTCATCCCTTAGTCGGTGTTAGTATTAGCACAGTATATATCATACAGTAGCCCAGCTCTGTCAAAACTGTCAAGCAAGTAGGATGCTTCTATAAAGAGACTATACTTTCTCTTTCAACAGTTTTAACTAACACAATAGTAAATTTCTAATGCAAAGGTTCCTATGCAAATCTTAAGTGGAAGAAACAAAACTTACAGCATGCACAGACTTGTGCTAGAGGAAGAGGGACAAAATGACAATCAAAACTATTTCTGCAAGAAAAAAAAAGAAGCTAAAAACAATTTCTTCCAATCTCATGCCATTTGGCTTTGTTATCAAACTGTCACAAACATTAT
This sequence comes from Dioctria rufipes, assembly GCA_963924295.1. Lineage (NCBI taxonomy): Eukaryota > Metazoa > Arthropoda > Insecta > Diptera > Asilidae > Dioctria > Dioctria rufipes. The sequence continues at coordinate 101,045,441 of OZ002741.1, read as the reverse complement.
TACCTTAGATATATAGCAAATAGTAATGGTTGAATTGTATATAATTCGTGTACATGAGCGTAAGTTGTCAAAGGTGCGTGCATGATTGTCAAATGTGCTTTTGTTTTGTGAGCAGATTTAGTCAATTTAAAATTCTTTTGTGAAATTTAACAAAAGTACGTAATCAATTCTTTTCAAAATTATTTATCTTTGAAGTTTATTTAGTGCAAAGTTTTATAGTACCACTAGTGCCTATTAAAATCTTCATATCAATTAGAAAAACAGAAATGAAGTGTTCGGTCAGTGCTTGCAAATATAAATTGGATTATAAACTAGGGAATCCTGTTTAAGGCAACTGCACTATCTAAATTATCTTTTTTGTTAATAGAAGCAGAAATTTATATAAATTAATTATGTGATTTGTTTCAAAATAAAGTAGAAAAAGAACATATTTTACCGCAGATGCTGCGCTCAAAACCTTTGTTTACTTTTTGCAAATTGACAAAGTTGCTTAGAATAGGGATGGCATGTAAATACATGTAAAGATGGACTACCAACACTGTTTGCTATACATTCTAAGTTCTTACAGCCATTTTGCCTGTTACACTGTCGATGGAACGAACACCACTTTGCAATCAAACAGCTGTTTGGTAATGGAACAATACATTTGCAGGCTGGTGCTGAGATGTGTACTTACATAAAACTAATACTTCTCCCAACCATTGTGCAACTAGCTACTGTTCGTTCATTTACATCCGTATCATACTTAATAGTTCCCTCTTATGGGAGAAATTTTGAGGTTTTTTTTTTGTAATTAAAATTCTAAAATTCACTTTTCAGTAGTTTGTTCTAAGCTGGGCTACTGATCTATTACACTCTGTACCCAAAATGTAACCCTTTCTGTGATTTTCACACTTTTTCTTATTCATATCCAGCGAAAAAGCTCAATTAGTGGCAGAAAGTAGCAATTTTGTCGTGATTCTCTCTTCTTTTAGTACTGGTTGATGAGGTAGATAACAGGTGATACCATTAGTCTTTGGTGAAGCTTGCTTCATGTTTCCTGGGTTGAGATATTTTTCAATGTCAGTTTCGTTTGGTCGTGATTCGATTCAGATTACTCAATGTGACTCATTTTACGCGAAGTTTCCATTTCCAATAGATGTCATTTGTCCCTTTCTCTTTCTATTGCACGTAACAATACTTTTAAATTTATTCGCGTTGACCTTTTTCATATAAGTAATCCCTGTATACAAATCAATGTTTTCTTCGTTTACATAGAAAAGTTCTGTTTTTATACTCTAGATGAGATTTAAAGGGTATACTAAGTTTGTCATTCCGTTTGTAACACCTCGAAATAATGATGGTCACGATAACTTGAGAGCACGTTCACTTAGAAAGTTGAAATTTTGTACACGGTTTTTGAAAAAAAAAAACAGTTAAATTAAGTTCGAAAATAAGACAAATCTGGCATTCCTTCGTGGGGCTGCCATACAAATATTTCGTGTTCCACTATATATTTGGACACTGTCTGAGAACGCAACAATATAGAGAGCTGAAATTTGGTACACGGGGTTTTTATAGTAATAGCAAAAAAAAATTCAAAATGGACTAAATCGGGCAACTCCTTTTTGGTGTTGTCATATAAAAGTTTAGGTTTTTTACGTATACTGTGAAGACATTTTTATTGTACTCAAAACTTGTTTAGAATATGAAATCCTATAAAATGGGTTATAATCATAATCAGATGGGTGAATATACGAAATTTTATACTCGCATTCTTCTAGGGTATCATCCCAACTAGCATTTACACCTTAGAGTAGTGAAAAATTCGTTTTGTCACTAAGGCTCAGTGCAAATTTCGTGGTAGCCACTAAAATTTTCACCGCATGGTTAAAATTCGACGTCATAAGGTGACAATCAATCATTATATTCACTCATAAGATTAAATCTCTATAAAGTGAATAATACTGATGATAAACACGTGCTTATTACTTATAAAAATCTGTACTAAGGGCCAAAACGAATTTGTTCTTCATGGTGATATTTGTTAGTGATCAGCACGTTTTTATAAAATGCTGATTACATAGCGTCCGTTCTGTTACATTCCATTTCGGCCCGTTTCGACTCAACTATAAGTGATCACAACGCCCCGGGCCGTCACGTTATTTGACTTTTATCTTCATTTTGTTTTTAAAGAAATTTGTTAAGTGGTATCAGCTAAATGGAGGATTTATTTGCCTTATTTCAATTTCTATATTGAACATAAAAAGTTTTGATGTCAGAAGGAGAAGGCGGTGGGTAAAACCACTAAACATGGAAAGGGATATTTCTGGGTGTTTCGTAGCATACCAAAAGATGAAGAAAACAAGTCACAATTAACAAAAGTCTCAATTCGGCTCACAAAGATTTCGAATGCAGACTGGCGTTATCGTATTACATCATTTTATCCCAAGGTGTGAGCACTAACTTTTATCATCGAGCTTTAAAATGGGCAATAGTATCGTCAGAAGTATCATACTAAATATATGATTGTTATGGAACTATGTTGAGTGATTGGCTTGAACGTAAAGTCCAGACTGCCAGCATCACTATAGTCGCAAAATAATTTTTGATTAGGTGATTAGTCCGTTATTATCACTAAAGTTAAGTGTGGAGCACTGCATAGTGAAATTCCTTCAAAATCGGCCATATTTTTCTTGAAATCATTGCCACCATATTGGATACAAAAATTTGTTCAAAAATATTTCTTTTATTTCATAATGTTAGGCATTTGAACATTGAAAATAGCCAAGAAAAAGTTTTTGGAGGTACTTTTAAGTTAATCCCCACATTACTTTGGCTGAAAAATAGTCGGGATACAAAATTAAAATTTAAGAATTTCCCAAAAATTTATTAATAACTTATTTTTGAGGCGCCTTGTTATTTTTCGTTTTAAAATATATTATTTTATCAGTAAAATTTGTAGCGTTTATAATTCATTTGGGTAAATATTGCACAATATTGAATTAGAATTCCCTAATGTATATAATATATGTATACACATTACAGAAGATCAAAACCGAAGTCATGTTAATTTAGACGTTATAGTGAATTAGTGTTATACATTTCCGTAGAAATATCACTTGCGTATTAATCACCCTTATTACAGTTGTCGACTCACCAAAGTGACAATCTTCGCAGTCACTCTCACTTCACTTCACTTTTCGTATTATCGTTGTCGAACGGTGTGACGTGACATTTTTCTTCAAAGCCGTATTATAGTTGTCACTTAAAGGGACAGGTAGCATCAGGGCATGCGTCAGGGTGTAGACAAAAGTGAGGTTTGTCTTATTTCGTGGTATTGTTGTTATTTTTGAAAGTGTTTAAAAGAAAAAAAAATATATAAACGCGATGTATTTTAGCCCTTTAGCTATAACAGGATGCTTCACCATAAAATCTGTCATGACTTCAAATTATTTTTTTGTTGTAATCTTTACACTACAATTGCAAAAAAAATAATTTAATTTATAAAAATCTATTGAATTTTATGTTTTAATGAATAACTTTGAAATCCATTATAAAATTTATCATTTTCTGCTTGAATTTTCCTTTTCCTTACACACATCTAACATCTGTCACTTACGAAATCCAAGTGAGTAAAATTGTCACTTACATCGACCTTTGTCTACTTAATACGACAACAGTAAAGCAGGATTTACATTATGATGACATCCAATTTTTACAGAAATTGTGAGGGAGATAGTACATCGTATACGGAAATTTATTTATGAGTGACGAGAGAAGCAAACGCGTCCGGAATTTTTTCCGGACGTCGATTTGTCACTGTGTGCGTGTCCGGAACCATAAAAAGACCTCAAGCCTAGGGAGTTTTTATAGTTACTGAAACTAAAACATTGTTATTGGCAATCCTAATTTGTCAATTTCGACTACTGGAGCTGCCATATTGCTGTTTTGTTACTATAATTTTATGGCATATACATATCTGTAAGGTAAAATTATTTGTCGAAATAAACAAAAGTAAGGTTTGAGTTTGTAATTAAATATTACGAAATAGAAAGTGAATTATCTTCACCGGCGTTAGTTCGGTAGTGGAGTGGAATTATTTTCATGTGAGCACTTGAGTGAACTTTTTGTTTATTATATGAAATAAATATTAAATAAAAATTTCGTTATCGTACAAAATGATGATTGCAGAACTAAATTGCAGTACCACCTGATATTTTGCGAGAAATTTTTTCGATATAATCTCATCCTTTGCTTCGAACTCCTTCGTGCTTTCATGCAATATTTTAAAAATTGTAAAATTTTACTTCTTTTCATGATCCGTCTTTGAATATCTACGAAAAAAACTATTAAGAACTTGAGAATTTCCAAGTAGACAGTTTGACAATATATGAGTTTTGCCATAAAAAGTAGAGGGGACTGTACGTGTGAGGTATTGCGATGATTGCTTCCGCAGCATTTAAATTTCAATAAACTATCTCCCTCACAATTTCTGTAAAAATTGGATGTCATCATAATGTAAATCCTGCTTAATACGTCCAAAGTCGTATGTTTTCGACAAATGTCACTTTAAACGACAACCATAATACCATTTTTGTGTCGTAACGCCATTTCTCACTTAAAGTGACAACGATAATAAGGGTTTACATTACACCTATTGTCGTCACATTTTTTGTATGTATAGTGCTTTTTGAAAATGAAAATCACGTCCTTGTAACGTGATATCAACTAAAATTAATCACTTCATGGTGATAATGATAGTGAAAATAACGTTGCTGTCATCAAAATGGAACGTTTCATTCACTCATAATCATTCCCCAAAATGGTGTATAGACCAAGATTAGGACGTGCTAAAAATACTTTAGAGGGACTCTTCTGAATGTTTATTACGTTCCAATTACCATTTGTCACTCTAAAATGCTAGTTGGGATAAGAATTGGTCTTAGACTAATTCTAGCTTTTTTACTTGTTTATTAGTTGTAATTTAAAGGGTAAGGTCTTTGGTCAACTGGGGATTTATTTCAACGTTTATTGGTTTCGAGATTAAGATTGTGCGGACGACATTTGCCTCCTTTCACAAAATGCTGTTACATTAGACCGAATGTAAAGGATTTTTCCCAAAATTATAGTGGTTGGTCTAAAGGTTAATGTTGGTAAGACGAAGATTATATACTTCAACGCCTTTAACGAAGAAACTGAAGAAAAAAGAGAATATACATATTATAAGCAAGAGCCGTATAAACTAATATACATTTTTGATGTAAGCAATCTACGATTGAAATATAATATTTATTTTAAAAACATAAATACAGCAAAATGAGTATCAGATGTACTGATAAATTCAGTGTCTTCCTTTCTTCTTTTTCTGTATTCCTTTACGATGTTGATGGCGTGGCCCGGGAGTAACTTCTTGATAAACTGGAGATACTGGTGAATTTTTGCTTAAATTTTGAGCTTTGGACATATCACTATAAATAGAAGTCATATAATATTATAAGAACATATTTTCAATTCCAAATTCATACTATTGATCCGCTGCACCAGATGCCATTCCTTGTGATCCTTTCATAACTTCCTTTACTCTACGATCACGTTTCCTCCTATATCCCGTTCTTTCATATTTTGGGAGCCATCTTTCTGGATCTGGAGGAACATCAGGATTGTAATTCTTCGGTAGTTTTCCCTTTCTTTTTCGTCTAGCTCTTCGCATTTGCTTCTGCAGATCACCACCAGGAGTTCCAGGTGACTGATCGATTTTTGTAGCGGTCTTTTTAACAGCTTTAGTGCTCATCATCCAATTTGCCGCTTCGAGCGAATCAATTTCCGATGCGGTTGTAAGCGTTTCAAGAGCTGGTAGTCTTTTACTTGCTTCTTGAGCTTGTTTAGGATCGAATTGGGCATACGCAATAACAAGTTGAGCCAGAACTTTCATGTCCTGTGGATTAGTTTTAAGAAGTTCTTCAAGGGAACTTGCTGCAGTTTCTGCTGCGCCTCCACGCATATGAAATTCTGCTGCCTGTCGCCACATGTCAGAAAGATCTCCACTGTTGACCTATAAGATTAATATAATTTTTTCAAAAAATACGGGTTTGTTTCCTGAAATTTACATTATTTTTCTTATACCAGTCGACAGCGGACTTTAAGATTCCAGACGCAGCGGGTTTATTATCTTGTCCTAAATAAAGAGTGACCAGAGCAGAGACAACTCCAGGTTTGTATTTAGATTCTCCTAGCGACTGAAGAACCTCAATCGCTCCTTTTTTGTTGCCCTAAAATATATGAATATATGAATATTTTTAAAAATTCTTTACATTTATATTATACTTACATTCAGGAGATGTAATTGGACAATGGCGAATTTTGCAGCAAGAGCTTTCTCAGGATTGGAACTAATAAATTTATCGAATATTTCGATAGCCTCCTTGTATTTTTTATCCTTAGACAATTGGCTGCTTTTAATCAATAAAGCTTCGAAATCGATATGTGGATAAGTTTGAACCAATTTATTGCAAAACTGTTGACACTGATCGCTTGCATTAGTAAATAAAGCCAAGAGGCAATTGTTAAGCGCAATCGCTTTTTTCTGTCTTTGCGTCAGTTTATGTTCACAAGCTTCAGCCATGGCCAAGCGCATTTTTTTCTTTGAATCAAACACATTCTGATCTTTATTTATTACCACTGAGTTATTACTAGCAACAGCAATAAGAGCTGGATCCTTAGGTTTATTTTTTAGTATTTCTGCGTATATAGTTGATGCTTCCTTGACTTTTCCTTGCATTTGAAGGCAATAGGCAAGTTGAACTCTGTAAAAAAATAGTAAATTTTGTAAATTGCCATTATAAACCAAATTTATTACTTTATAACAGCGGTTTCATCCTGAACTTCATCTTCAGTAGCTCCGTCTTCTTCGAGAGAATCACGACATAGCTTTTCACTCTGCCTGAGCTTTTTTTCTGCTTCACTAAATTTGTTTCGGTTTGCTAGAGCAGAAGCACTATTGAAGCACAATTCATATGTATCCTCTGGCAAATTTGGCAGTTCTTTTTTCTGTAAAAGTACAAGTTAAGATTCTTTATAAAATGAAGTGGGAAGGGCTTTTGAATGGAAATAAGTTGAACGGGAAGAGTTTTGAACAGAGAAATTGACAAGACAATAACGAATGAAGAAATAATCATTGTAATAAAATACGATTCTATAATTTTTACACCGATTCAGCTATTACCGCCTCTATTTAATTCAAGATTGTATGCACTTCCAAATTTTTATATGAACATGAAGATCCTTCTCTCCGGTGCTATTTAAATTAAAAATAACATATTCTACAATAACGACCTATACATTTCATTTATTTATTTAATTCAGTCTATCGACCATGCAAATCTTACAGTGTAAAAAAAAAACCAACTTAAATGAATTAGCTAATGGGCCCTATTCTGTAATTTTTCATAAAATAATATTTTATGTTATTTTATGGCGAAAAAATCCCTTCTTCATAAAATGAAAATAAAATATTTTAAAAATTCGTATTCTGTCGTGGTTCCATAAAATTATTTTATGAATTCTTTTATGAACACGTAACATAAAATATTTAGTACATTGCGCTATGTTTTCTATTACTTTTTGAACAGCTGGTCAATTGACATTTGCGTGATACTCTATCAAATCACCCACTAAATAATCATTTATGAAAGCAGCTGCTTTCTTAATAGCTCTTGAGATACTTTGGGTGTAAAAGTTCTAAAATATGACAACTCCTGACTGGAGTTTGATGCGAACCATATCCGTAGAAATGCAAAGCAGCAGAAAAACGTCCTTTCCGTTCAATTTTAGATTCCTAACTCAAAGTGAACGGAATAGATGTCTTTCCGGTATGAGGCTATAGTTACTCTATAAGTATTTGAATTTGTTTTCATAAAACGAAACATTTGCAAAATAACTTTACAAATCACAATATAAGAAGTTTATCAATTATCCAGCCGAAAGAACTTTTGAAGCCTAAGGCTGGGCAACTCACATGGATCGTAGGAATCGCGAAGATATCGTATGATCTATCTTCTGCATAAAATTAAAACCTAGGCAAATATAATTAACTTTTTATATTTTATCATACACTGCACTGGTGCGAATTTCTACAATTTCTAACAAAATTGTAATTTTTATGTATGGCGGTGGACATTTTAGTTTATAATTAAAACAATTTTCGCACAACGAATGTTCATTGACGCATGTCATTTTCATAAAATGTGTCAAAATACCTTTAAAATGTGCTGCTTAGGTTCTTTTATGTTATACTCCATAACAGGAAATATTTTATGTTACGATGCATAAAATAAAATAAAATTTCTGGTACAGAATAGGATTTTAGGGAAATATTTTATTTTAAGGCATAACATAACATAAAATGATAAAATTTTACCGACAGAATAGGGCCCAATAATAATATTTCTGTTTTTTTTATGTATATAGGCTCTTTATTTAGTGGCTCTCTGGATCTTTTCAAAATTCCTTAAAAATAGGTGCAAAAGGTTCTACTATGTGTAAAGAAAGACACTAGCTAACCTAAAAAATCACAAACATAACAGTCAATAGGGACAACAAAAACAAAATAGACACTAACAGGTAAAAGAACAAAAAGTTAACACTATGTTCTCAAAAGAAACAATATACAAAAATTTTGAATAATGCCTAAATGATGAAAAACAAAAAATTTAATACTTGTCCCTTTTGACAATGGGGTAAGTGGCAGTTCCAAGAAGTTACAAATTTCCAAAAATTATCTAATAAAAATTATTTCCTAAACGATCGTAATTTCAACATATAAATTTTGCAGTTTTGCACCGAGACCGAAACCAAATTTAAAATAACAAATTGAACAAACGAAAAAATTTACGCGATACCGTTAGAGAGTCCCGCGAGAGCAACCTGTACTATCATAGACCTCTACAAACTGCCCTCATCATCTTTCAAACTGAGCATCTCTAACGCAGCGCTTGTCCTTCCCACAACACTTGCAACGGTTCCAAAGCGAGGAGAAATCTCATGGACTAGTGTTGCAAATACTGTGCCCTGTTATTCCCAGGAAAAGACAAGAGCGCCGAGGTAGTGGTTGCCATGTGCAGTTGAATGTGTCTACGTTCGTTGCCAGATATTCAAGGCGTAAACGTATCTTCAATCTGTCAACGAAGTGGTGCTTAAGTGCTTGTGCGTGGTGTTGTGGGTCAGTGTTCTGATTATTCCTATCTTAGACTCTCATGTAGTAGCAGATGAACGATGGACGAGGTAATCAAATAATTTATCACGGCCGATCTTCTTATTATGGATAATGCAAATAGTCGACTACGCCATGAGTTTACAACTCTAGAGAGTTTCTCCAGAGCAATTCGGCTATTATTTGAATTACTCTCGCGTCCGATATACACACCTAAATACTTCAGGCAAGTATTAGTCCATTCGATGTTCAGTGGAGTATTTGTACGATCTCTCCTGTTCCTCTACTGTTCGAAAACAGCATGAACGACCAGAAAAGCTTCATCTCTTGTCACGAAAATAGAGAGGTCATCCGCATATGCCAACATATATATATAGTATATGGTAGATGAACTGAATATTCTCCGAGCATTCAACGAAGATTCACCAGTAGCGGCTTCAACGAGAGATCATAAAGTATACATGACAATGGACAGCCCTGTCTGATACCTCGATGAAACAAGATAGGAGCCAGAACTTGTCCTTGATGCTTAATCAAAATTACTGAATCTCTATACAGTTTCCCGACAATATCGAGCCACCTGGTCGGAATCCCAAATGCCTCGAGAGCAGTCAAGATATACTCGTGCGAGACGCTATCAAAAGCCTTTTGTTGGTCTAGTGAAATCATAGCCACTTGTGTACCTGTCTGTTCATGGTAGGCAAACAAATGTTTGGCTACCGCGATGTTGTCGTAGATACTACGACCAAATACACAATAGGACTGTTCCGGGTGTATTACCGAAGCAATCACTGAGCGGAGTATCGCCCCTAATGCTTTGCAGACGATTTTGTAGTCTACATTGCATAGGGTTACTGGCCTCCAGTTCTCAATCCTCTGCAAGTCTCCCTTCTTTGGAATCAAGCGCATAAAAGATCTCCTCCAACTAGAAGGAAAGTCTGAATGTGTCTCAACCGCCGAATTAACGACTTCCAAAAGGTCAGGAATCAATAAATCCCCGAAACGTATGAAGAATTCTGGAGTCAAGCCGTCATAACCAGATGAAGTGTGTCGCCTTAGATCCTTTGTCGCAGTGATCATATCCTCCAATGTGATCACTGTGTCCAGAAGCTCTTTACTACCTTCAGAGAAAGTAGGAATATACTTAAGAGATTCATGAGTGTTCGACGATGTTGTCGACGTCAATTCAGAATAGAAACTCCTGTAGTAGTCTGGAATATATTCTGATAGCTGTTGTCCGTTGAGGACTTGTCCAGATTCATCAACTATCGATTCGACTTCACAAGAGGCAGTTTGTCGTCTAGTTGCCTGGAAAAAGTACTCGGTTGGAGAATCGCCTTCCCTCAGCCAGCGTGATTGACTGCGCAGCACAAACACCAAGCTGTGCTTGTAAGTTTGTGCTGCCAAACGTTCCTTTATTATGCTAAAATAAAGAATCAACTCGAGATACTTCGGCCGACAAGCTAGAAGCTTGATACCCACTTCGATTGAAATCCGTTTCGATGAAAGATCGAATTTGGAGCTTTGCAACATCCCACCATTGCCAGAATTCAATGAAATCATTGATGAACAGCTCTGAATTCAACAAATAGTTGTTGAATATCCAGTATGCAGTCCTTCTTTCAACTAAAGTGCTGGTTGCCATTACAAGAAGATGATCAGTAACGCAACACCTTCATGAGTGACGCCAACGAAATGTTCTAATATTCCAGGTGAGACGTAAAGTCTATCAATTCTGGAGCCTGCGAGACGTCCATGGATATTTCGCGAGACCCTCGTGTATGATCTAGTCGCAGGATGCATCAAACGATAGATATCCACGAGTCTGAAAACACTGACAAAATTCCTCAATCGAGCGGCATTGACGGAATTGAACTCAACTCCGGAATGCTAATCCATTGAGGGATTCAGAATGCAGTTGAAATCACCTCCGAGGACAGTTTCACCGCTAAAACTCTCCAGACAGGATTGAACACTATCAAGAATTTGTCTTGTAATGTCCTGGTCATGAGGAAGGTGTACGTTTACTACCTTGATATGTTTATATTGAACGACAAAGTCCAAGGAAGAAGGGATCTTTGAAGTTGTCTGTATACACAGGAGACGATAGTGTAAATTTGTTGGATACAATGATTGCCACCCCTGAGCAGGTGTGGCAAACATTGCATAGCCAGTGTGTAAATAAGCATAGCGCTCAAGTTGTGTGTATGTGTCTTGTGTAAATTCGTTTCCTGCAGAAGTGCGATGTCTATATCGAACATTTTGACATGTTCGATAGTGCTGTGTAATCATGTATGAACACTTAAGCCCCCGGTGTTGATAGAAGCTATCGTGCACATTCAAAGATATAAAAATCTCAAACGATGAATGTGCGACGTCTGCTGACGAGGAGAATCGGCCAAGCGATGCTCATGAATCAGCTCCTCCACCTTCCTATGGCGACGTTCACAGCGAGCTGCATCGTTGTACTTCCTCTTCTTCTTAGACTCCTGTTGTAGGAGTTGAAACTGAGGAAGTAACAACTCTGGCCTTTCCAGCTCCTTTACAAGAATACTCCAGATTACTGGAGCTTGCCAAGAATATTGCGAATTTTCACCCTTCGAGACTTCAAATTGGCTACCAGTTGAAATGGTGCTGTCACACGACTCGTATCCACCGAAGCTCGAGAGACCAGTCTCATCCAAGCCGGTCATGTCGCAGTCCGAAGTGTGCTCGAGAGATTCTTCCACCTCTCTCACAACAACCTTCGAAATGCCAGCTCCACTATCGTCCTCCTCCGAGTGGGACCGCTTTGATTCGACTGGCTTTGGAGGAGGCAGCATCACCCGGTCAACATTCTTCCTCGTCCCCCTTTTTTTTTTTACTAATTGGCTAGTCGACTCCTCGTCCGAAGTAGCCATGCTTTCGCGTGCTGACGAGGCACCATTTATAGCCGCAAGATTTTTTGCCTCTGGGACAACTTCAGGCACTTTAGCCACTGGCTGCTCCAAAATAGCAGGTTAAGTGCTGGCTGAAGGTTCCTTCTCAAGAGCCACTACTGTAGTAGTGGTTTCCTTCGAGAGAACCCTCGGTTCAGCCTTCTTTCCGCTTCTTTTGGGGCAGTCAGCAATAAAATGCCCTACCATATGGCAAGCATGGCATTTCCCTTTGGCGCCCATGTTAATCCAGTACTTCAAGACGGATATTCTCAGGTAAAAGCCTGACGGAAGCGTACATCCCTTATTCAAGGTAATGGAGGTCTCCCGGCTGGTACCAAAACACCCCGCCCGAGACCCTCGTCACCAATTTTAATGGGAATGGCGCGAACCTTTCCATGATCCTTCTCGAATCTTCCAAGGAAATTCGAGAGGTATTCATGTTGGGCTCGCATAGGGACTCGCGAAATTACGACCTTCGTTGGCTTCTCTTTTAACTGGAATGGCACGAGGGGTCTACCCTCCATCACGATGCCCTCAAGCATAAGCATGGTAGCGCTTTCGAGGGTCGTGGTGTACACCTTGACCATTCCTCCAGGTATAATCCCTCCCCATCGAGAATAGCTGCTCACAGGAGATGATCCGGAAAATTGCCTTCAGCTCTGAGGACATCCTCTGATGTGCTCAAGCTGCATACCACAGGGCTCATCCTGCCATCTCCTGTCGAAGAAGTCCTGCAGACCCGCACTAGTCTTCGCCCGAGGCTTACCTGCGTCTAGTGGGGCTGGACGCGGAGCGATGCCCCTGCTCTGAATTTCAATTGCTGAAATATTCTTGGAACTGCCACTTACCTGGGCATAAGAGATTTCTGACTGTACTGCTGCTGTTTGTCTTGCTGCTGGTCCTTCTGGTTCTCATCCCGATATCGCTTGGCTTTGGTGATGAAGCCGAAGCGTTTTTAACAACTTCCTTTAGCGTAGGATGTTGTTCTAAAGCTGCAGCTACCGATCTCCTAGTGATAGCTGAACTTTTTGGAGTTGATGCTCCAGGGTCTTCTCGGACAGCCACGGCTGACCTGGAAAGATTCACCTCTAATGGAGATAGCTGTACGTTTGTACTTTTAGCCTCTTCACTTGGGCCCATACTGGCCTTTTCTTTGGGCCCTTTTGCTTGTTTTTGGGAAGAAGAGGCCTTTATGCTCTTCTCCCTTCTGTCATTTAATTTCAGGGGGTCGTCAGTCCCCCCAAAATCACTGCTGCTCATTTTGAGCGCAGCTGCGTGAATTTTTTATTTTTTCCAAATAATTACACTTTTATTTTTATTTACTTTGCTGAGGCACTGAGATTTATGAAACTTATCAAGCTCTAATGCAACACCGAAATTAAATTAAATACTCGAAATGTCACACTTTTTTTTTTATTTTCCATAATTTTTTATACGTTTTTAATTAAATTTTTTCAACAAACTTTACACAAAATTACGTCCTGTACAATACACTCACTCACAATTCTTTACTTATAAGTTTGCTTTATTATTATTATAGGGGCTTTCTTAGGCTATTACGGTGCTCAAATAGACACGTCCGGTCTCTTCAGAATAATAATAATTATTAACAATTCAAATATATTTGAATATTTCAATAGAATCTATACCAAATTTTAAAGTCACTTATCTTACAGGCTGCATGGCCTACCAAAAATTGACCCCAATCAGCAAACAACTACTCTTAGCCAAGTAAAGCTTATGTCAACAGTTAAGTACCTAAAGCTTTTTCTTAGAATATATAGCAAACAGGAATGAGTGAATCGTGTATAATTCGTGTACATGAGCGTAATTTGTCAAGAGCAGGACATTATACATAGGAGTAAGTGAGATTCCGGAAGGAACATTTGTCAAAGCTGAGTGACTGATTGTCAAATGTGCTTTTGTTTTGTGAACAGATTTACTCAATTTAAAAGTCTTTTGTGATATTTAACAAAATTACGGAATCAGTTCTATTAAAAGCTAGTTATCTTTGAGGTTTATTTTGTGCAGAGCTTTATAGTGCCTGTCATAGCCTAGATCTTAGCTAGTAAGTTAGAAATTAAGCTAGCCCTATTAACCAATCAGTTAAAATTTTCCTATAAATGTAATCAGCATTTTAACGTGGTATTATTTACAAGATCATTGAACCAGCGATCGCAATTCACCGCCGTGAGTAATGGCACATTCCATTTTTTCGCATTGCATCCATTTTCAACAATATTCACACCAGGCATAATTATGTTTCACGGGACGATTGTTACTCTTGCTTTCACAATTAAATAACCTGCGAATTACTGCTGGGTCAGCATGCTCACTGCGGTGAATGGTTGATCGCTGAAGTCGATGAACTTTATTAATAGGTCAGTACTTTTACTGAATTTTATTTTGATTGCAGGTAATCGATTATATATATAAATATACTGCAAATAATAAAGAGTTAGATCAGTTTTGCTTCAAACGTTACTTCGGTGTCTTATTTTGAAATTCAGTATCAGCAGTTACAATTACCGTGGAGTGCCCAGCTATCGATCAATTTTGATTAGTTTTTTGGAGTATCTATACAAGCATCGGTATTCTACTCTACAGCGGTCTAGATTCATGTATCTAGGCCAATTCTCAGTTAAAGCAAAAGAGTTTTGACTCAACATTTTGGTGACCCCGACGTGATTCAGGTGCATCGCTTGAATCACATACATATATCAATTTTGGTTGAAGCTGAGGTGCTTATTTTCGCCACAAGGAAAATTCGTCATCGCATTTGAAAGAAAATTGCATTCCGATATCGGGACGGAGTAAGAGTATTATTTTCACGAAAAACCTCCATAACTCAGAGAAATTATGGAAGCATTGTTCAAGGAACAAAAACTGAATGGAGATGAGAGTGAATAAATAATCTCGAATTGTAGGAAAGATTCGGCTGACAGAAAAACTTTAAAATATTATAAAGAACGACTTAGACATCTTGAAGAACGTTGGTCTTTGTTTGATGCTACCGACACCCAGATTCGACCATTACCGGACATACCCAGAGATCATGCTTCACGAAGTATTATTACAACGCCATCTTAACCGTTTTTAATCAGTATAAGGATCTTTTCACCAGTCATATTGCAACAGGTCCGTCGCTGAAGAAGTCATAGCCGGTGCAAGTAAAAATACTCACAACCAAGACGTTACAGATCCAAAATCACAAAGGTCTGATGATATCAGTGGTAATGAAAGTGGGAAACATCATAGAACGACAGAAATTCAGTCAAACCCACCACAACAAATAATTCGAGCAATAAGACGACAAGGAGAAGTTATCAAAGCTATTCGTCGCCTTATTGCAGGAATGAAGATAGATAACGAACAGCACAATAAAAATTTTTATGACCTGAAAATAAGCAGATTAAATCAACATTGGTTACAGATCGAAAATATCAACCAGAATATCTGGGAATTAGCCGAAGATCCAATTAAAATGGGTTACAATATTTACGAGTATGTACAATTTGAAGAAGAGGTACAAGAACAACTAATCCATTAATCTGACAAACGAGATAAGCTGACAGCATCCAACACCACTATCAACAATAACACTGATGAAACTGCCAAAATTTGTCCTTCCAAAATTTGATGGAGACTACTTAAAGTGGCGCCAGTTTTATGATCTGTTTAACCAAATGGTCCACAAACAATCAATGGCCGATTGCCAAAAAATGTGGTACCTTAAAACAAATTTGTCTGGAGAAGCCGAAGGATTAATACGCTATTTAACCTTATCGGATGAAAACTACACCGCTGCCTGGGATATGATGAATTGCTTCTGTTCATCCTGGCGCTGATGGTTTAACCCGAGTTGTCGGTGTCAAGACTTCAAATGGCATCATAACGCGAGGTATCAACAAGGTCTGCCCACTACCACTAGACCGAAACACAGACGATCACGGATTGGCGGCTGATTACCCAAACCGGGCGGAATGTTCAAGAATGAGTCAGTCATATCAACATAAATTATTTTACGATTATTAATTATTTAAACTAACTTAAAAAGCAGCATTATTTAGTTTGTTAATTTTGCTATGAACTGTACTAACTTTACATTTCATCTCGTATATTGGTAGAACTTTATATTGTATAGCGTATATTAGCAGGCCGGATTAGATATGTAATACTCATATGTCAATAAAAGTCTTCCTTCTCTCGTATTGCATTAAAGTCATCACATCGTTGTTTTTTTTTGCATCCCATCTCTCATCAAGATTTTTCAACAAACATCCTTACCCTATATAATCCAAAAACTCTTGGATTATCAACAATTTGTCTGGAAGAACGAGCCTCACAGGCGCCAGGTGGAAGCCTCATACCCCGGCAGCGTGAACGCTATACGGAGGAGACATACATATTTTAGTAAACGAAGACGAATAGACTGAGGAATACACATCTGAAAGTCGGGTTTAACATCCCTACGTACAATTCATAGCATAGGAGGATCTTCATGTGGCTCCAAACGAAGCCAGGCGCATACTTATCCAACAACAGATCAAGCAAGAAAACTGAAAGACGTTATTTGAGAGAGTGAGAGTCGGTTTCTGAACCAAGAGTCGTCCTCTGCAACCCATTAGTCACATAATTAACGGCTTCATACGAAATCCACACTGTCGTCAACACACGCACCTCGGAATTACCTTTAAACTCAATATATTTCAATTACTTATATAAAGGGTTTTCCAATAAGAGGTGTTATTTTAATTAGCCCGCTATTTCGGTAGATGTCACTTTTGGAGCTGTCATTTTTTGACATTTGACAAGTAGAAACTACGCCATTAATAAAAATGGAACGACACACGATTCAACAACGCATTGAAATTATTAAAATTCACTATAACAATGGTGAAAATGTGGCAGAGACGGTTCGTAAAACTCGAACATTTTTGGGTCGTCGTGAAGCACCTTGTCGGACCGCAATACAGAAATTGGTAGAAAAATTCGAGCTGTCGGGACAAGTTAGTGATGTGAAGAATAAAACCCGTGCACGTCGCTCAAGAACAGCCGAGAATATTGCTGCTGTAGCCGAAAGTGTTGAAGAAAACCCAGGTTTGTCCATTCCTCGTCGTTCTTTGGAATTAGGCATTCCACAAACGTCATTAAACCGTATTTTGCATAAAGATTTGGGTCTTAAGGCCTATAAAGTTCAGTTAACACAAGAACTCAAGCCGGCCGATCATCAACAACGTCGAGTCTTTGCTGATTGGGTCCTTGAAATGCATGAAAATGATCCGAAATTCCATCGAAAACTCATCTTGAGTGATGAGGCCCATTTCCACCTCGATGGCTTCGTCAACAAGCAAAATTGTCGCATCTGGGGCTCGGAAAACCCAAGAGTTATTATTGAAAAGCCTCTCTATCCTCAACGTGTGACTGTTTGGTGCGGTTTACGGTCCCGCGGGGTCATTGGACCTTACTTTTTCGAAAATGAGGCTGGAGCAACAGTTACGGTGAATGGATTGCGCTATCGACAGATGATTAATGATTTTTTATGGCCGGAATTGGATGGTATTGATCTGGACAACGTTTACTTTCAACAAGACGGCGCTACGTGCCATACAAGCAACGAAACCATTGACCTTTTACGGGAAAAGTTTCCGGACCGTGTTATCTCTCGAAGAGGTGATCACAATTGGCCACCGAGATCTTGTGACTTAACACCTTGCGACTTCTTCCTTTGGGGCCACGTGAAAGAGAAGGTCTACGCCAACAGCCCAGCGTCGATTAAAGACCTCAAAGATAGAATTCGTGAGGCTATCGAGGACATAGGGCAGCCACTTTGCGATTTGGTTATGGAAAATTTCATGAAAAGGATATGGTCCTGTAGGCGTGGTCATGGTGGTCATTTGGCTGATGTTATTTTCCATTATTAACGGCATACCTTCCTCTTTACAATAAAATAAAGATCCGATCATTTATCTCAAAAAATGGCATTTTTCTTTGAATATCAAAATAACACCTCTTATTGGAGAACCCTTATATATAGCTTTCTCAGATTTATTTAAAACATTAACAAATGAGTTTAAACTTTAAGGAAATAAATTCAAACCTTGAACAAATGATTTTAAATACTTAACAAATAAATTTAAACCCTGCACAAATGATTTCAAACTCTTAACAAATAAATTTAAACTTTGAACAAATTATTTTAAGCACTATAAAATAATTTAAACTCTAACAATTTTATATTAAAAATATTTTATTCCAAGAAAACATTGCATACAATTTTTTTTCAAAAAATTTGTGAGTTTAAATATATGTATTTGCTAAAGGTTTGTTTTTTTTTTTTGTTGAAACTCATTCATTAAGGGTTTAACTATACTTGTTAAGGGTTTAAAATCATTTGTTCAAGGTTTAAAGTTATTTGTTAAGGGTTTAAATTTATTTGTTAAAGGTTTCAAATTATTTGTTCAAGGTTTAAGTTTATTTGCTTAAAATTCAAACTCATTTGTTAATGGTTTAAATAAATCTGAGAATACTATATACTATATTTAAGATTTGAATTCTTGCTGAAAACGTTTACTATACAATCTTGAAAAATGACTTTTAGTGGAAATATTTCTAGTACCAGTATATATACATGAAATACTTAAGAGTGACTTTCTTAGAAATATTTCAACTTATATACTATATTTAAGATTTGAAATTTTTTTTTTTTTACATATTTCTGGTACCGGCATATATATGTATGTACGATGCTTAAAATTGATTTTTCTGAAAGGAATTGCAGTTCAATTACTTATATGTATACATAAAATATTTAATGACATATCCACTTAGTTATAGATATATATATATTTACAATAGTAGCTCGAATAATTCTGTTTAAGTTAGAACTTTACGACAGGCGACAGGAAAACTAGTTAGTGTACCGTCATGTAAAGGAAATCCCAGGCGGACTCTCAGGGTGCTTGTTCCATTTCATGGAGGAATATCAGGTTAAGGAAATTTCAATTAACACTGTCTGGGGTGTAACTCCAGTATATCCTGTCTATAACATTCTTGTGCATTAGTGAGAGTAGATTTTGTTTGCCAGTTTTTTTTCGTTGTACCTAGAAAATTTTGTTGCCAGACTGGCTCCTTTTCCTTTGATATATACGTTGGTTTAGTCCGAGGTGCGAATTTATAATGCGACGGGAGTGAATATAAGACATAACAATAAATGATTTTCTTATTATAACGTAATGAAGTTCTCTCTTAAGATAGGGGTTGATTAAGGTCCGCTCCTTCACTAAATTTAAGGTCAGGTCAAACATATAGTAGTGCCAGCAGTGTCATTGGGTGGATAGGGTACGACAAAGAATACAATTCATCTATGTCTTCGTAGCAGGTAAAGGTAAGTTGTGTAAGGGTCCCTTCAGGACCGGATCTGGTGCTGTGTCTTGTTGGCAGGCACGATATCTTTTTGTATTTGGCATGTGACAGGTTTTTATGGATCCCCCCACTCGCCGCCAATAGTCGAGGTGTTTTGCGTGCCGCCCTGCACTCCAACGCTGTTATCGGAATGAGCTGTCAGCTCATGCTGACAGACTGGACTTCAAGTCCAAAAGCACTCACTCAAATATGCATCCATAACATATTCTCTCTAGAGTTTTTTTGTTTTTTTTTTGTCACAAAGTTTATGAGAGGCATTATTTAATAGATTTTGTCAGTTCTTTGAATTGCACTCTTCATCACATCATTCTGTTACTGCTCAAGATTTGGGAAGAAACTGCAACTCACTGCACATAGCTCCAGAAAATATTCGTGAAGAGAATGGGCAATATCAATAATGGTCTACAAACGAAAAGCCGCTTGAATAAGACGTGTCCTGGATTAACAGCCCATTCTTTTTTTTTATTTAGACGACTGCGATGAAGATGGTACAATTTAACCTTGTTAATCTCTGATACATTTGGCAATAACTCCCGTTTCTTTTCCTTTTAGAATTGGTGAATTTCAATCTCAGTCCGACAGGAATAGTTGAAAAATTTTGTGGAAAAATGTAATAGCTCGACACAACACTTAATCATTATCCACTGATGAAGGATATGTTTCAAAAATTCAATACGGCTTTGCTTACACGTTGAGGTTAGATGTAAATTGAACACCTTAGCAAATCGACCAAATGCCACCCAGAAAATATGTTAATACACCAATCGATATTCCTCGAAAAGATCTTTCATTTAGCATAACCATAAAAACGGGCGAGGGGAGGGGATTTCAGATTTGTAAATTTGGACCTTTCTCTTTCCAACGATACCCCACATGATCCACTGCAATTAGGACTTCAAATGTAATGGGCTGGGCTAGCAAACCTTACTTTTTTTCGAAAATCATCAACATGGTATGAAAAACTTTCAAAATTCGAAAAAAAAGTTATATCAGCATATAGCAAATTCTTAAACTTCTGCCAGGATGCTCATGAAACTTTAAAGCACTTACTCTGTAATTGCGAATTATTAGCCAGCCGAATATGCTTTTCCTCCACCAAACAACGTATGAAATCTCAATCTCAGAATGATTCTAGACTTTATTAGATTTAGATTTAGAACTAAGCAAATATTTCAAAATTCTCTAGAATACCAAAATATTAGGGGGTATGCCTGTAACGAAACGTTGCCCAAATTAGCCATTTAATACGATTGTAGCCAAAGTAACAACACTGCATGGTGCTTTCATAGCAACGGTAAATAAAATTTCAAACATGAACTAAATCTGGCAACCCCTTCTTGGTGTTGCCATACAACATTTTTGGTTTTCCATTTATTTAACTTTTATTTTCATTAAGTCGAAAGTGTATGGAGTTACGAAATAATAAATTCTTTGGTTATGAGCAGAAATCAGGAATGTGAAAGCTCCAAGTTTGAGCTACATATTAGGTCAATTAAAACCAAGATATATAGAATACAAGCTATTCCCATTAGGAACTACGTTCCACCATTAGGTGATGACATATCGTGAAATAAATAGGAAAGTACAGTACAGTACAGTTTCCTATAAAAATGTTGTACATTAGTCGCACAATTACATCACAGGCTATCAGCTGTAATGTGTCAAAATTTTAATTCTTGTCCTTAGAACATATAACTGAAGGAAGCGCAAAATTGCGGCATTTCAAACTATGTGGTAGAATTCAGTTTTCAGTGCAGAAAGAAAACGGAGGGCCTTATTTTTCTTCTATAACCTATTGGCTACCTCTCAGCCCCATTATCTAAGTAGTATGGTCCGCCCTCTACGGTCAACCAGGGGTTATAAATTCTCGATGCCACGATTTCGTACTGCTATTTATGAGGGTAACATTGTTCAACTAACTCGTCTGAGGAATCTATTCCCCATAACATTCAAAGAGCCAGCACTATCGGCACATTCAGGAAAGTTGTAACTGATATTCTTAATTGAATTTGTTTTTTTTTTCTCTTTTTCTTGAAGTGACACATCTTTGCATAGATTAGCATAGTTTTATTCTTGTTTTTTTTTTATCTTTATCTTTTTTTTTATTTATTTATTTTTTTTTATTGTATTTTATGTGTTTTTAGTAGTTTCACTCTTGTTATGGTCGTAGCGGAATGCATATAGCAGAATGCTACACTGAGACGTGCTGCAGCATCTATGCCGGCCAGCGGTCAACCGACAGCCCGAACGCACCCCACAATCGACGAGCTCTTACTTGGCGATTGAGAAGATTGTCAAACCTTGCAACGAAAAGACGTGATAATTGGAGCCCGAAGAAAATCAAAAACTTTCCATCGACATCGGCGAGCAAACCAACCCCTCACGTAAGTTCAAAAGAATATTTATCCCTGCTAATAGCATATTTTCAATTAGTAAAAATATTCTCCTCATTAGGACGAGAAAATCCGGAGAAAAAGAAAAAACATCAAAATTCCGGCAACGGTAAAGAAAAATAATACGAACAGTGACCTAGTGAAGAAATTTATTCTATCTATACCTAAAGTGAGGAAAAACGACAGTTTCAAGAATCGTGGTTTTTCCCACGGAGCATACCCTGAGTCTCCCACAATGGAACCTGAGCCTAAACAAGATAACAGAGTCTACTAGGCGGCGCACCGAAAGAAAAAGTGCGCACAAAGCTTACGGGTTATAATGTGCGCGTGCAATATTCCAAGCACTGCACAGACCCTGCATCAGAGTGACGGGCAACAGTATTTACATTGATCACGTTTTTTTATTATCTACCTGCAAAAGGAAACGGCCAATATTATTTATAGTGTACACTTTCAGCTAGAACAAGAATAGTCATTAAGGAGGTAACATGATTAGCCAGAAATTGTAACAGGGATATGAGTTCTGGACGAATTAGGGAAAACTAACTTGAATAATTTTTGCCAGATTGAAAACTGTGGCACCAGCAACTCTAGGAGGCCTCTTCGAGATTGCAGTAGCAAAGTAACATGGTGAGTACTGAACATTTTCCTTTCTCGTCCATAATATAGTCTCTTTTTTTATTGACTGCAACTATTAGCCACTAATTAGGTTAGAAGAAAAAAAAAAGATCTAGGACCCAGTGATAGCGAATACAGTAAACTCATTACTGAGTGGAAGTAATAATAAAATCTAAATTATATTATGATAAAATAAAATATTACATGAATTAGATCTCTTCGTATACAAGTTAAGTGTAATGTTATAGCGGCATAACAGAATGCGGAAATGAGAGGAAGATATGGTAATCAGTTATTGCACAATTCTTGAATTTTGACATTATAAATAGCATGTATATACTTTATAGAATTCCAGTGATAGTGCGTGTACATGACATATTATTGTCCCTTACCTTCGGACAATAGCATCAATATTTGTTAGTAGGTATCAAAATGGTCGTAATTTAAAGAACAGTGTTCCAACTTCCAACGCAACAAGCATTTTTCAACAAACAATTTTAATTACTTAAGATTTATATAAAAAGGAAAACATGACATTTCTGCTTCCTATAAGCTCGTTTTAAGCTTCAGTCAATGTAGACATTCTCCGCTCTTTACATAATTTTAAGAAAATCGTCATCACCGGATGAAAATATTTACAATGAAAATACACGGAGATTATAAAAATTTATATATTATATTGCGAACAAAGCATTTGCATTTGATAGTTATCAAGATATTACTAGTTACAGTTTCAGAAATCTAGATTTTATTTTATTACCCAACATTACAAAAATCATCAAACTCTTCGAAAACAAAGAAAGAAATGGAAAAATTTGTTTAGAATGAACCCATAATTATGGTATATTTTTTATCGAAAATGTCGTGAGCAAGAATGGTAGTCTAGGACTCTCAATTATAACGTAAAAATGAAGTGCTGAACGCTTTTATTTCTCCTTTCACTTTCCTGGAGCCCTCTCGTGTGAAGGTCGTCTAGGTCCACTACGCTCTCTCTTTTCAGGTCTAAAAGGGATACTGTTCAATATCGCCCGCAGGCTGGTTGGGGCAACGGCGATGGAAGGCAGAACATCTGCGCCTTCCCACGGGATGTAGGTAAGTGATGTAAGGGTCCCTTCAGGACCGAATGTATGCCGGCGTTTTTTTTTTGTATGTAGGCACGAATTTTTTTGTATGTTGCAGACGGCAGCGGCAGGTTTTCGTGGAACCTCCCCGTACTCTCCGCTAATAGCCGAGTTGAGCTAGCGTGCCGCCCTGTAGTCAACGCTGTCCGCCGAGTGATCTGTCAGCTCATGCTGGCAGTCGGGACTTCACGTCCAAGCCAAATCACTGAACATAGTACCATAACACTCTGCACTGTATGGCTTTAGATATAGTCTAATTCAATTTTTGATCCTTATCTTGATCAGGTATATTATTTATGTAGTTTTACGTTTAGTTTAGGCTTCCTTTTACCCTTGTAGTAACCCACTTTGTGTGAACGATGCAGATAAAAGATTGTAATCTTGTAGTATCCTAATGAAATAAATTTGAATTTGAAAAGTCATTAAACCAAAAAAATGTAAGCGTCCAATAAACATGTTGCCGATATTTAAAAAGATATTAGAGTGTGCGGTTCAGCAGCAGCTGGAGATATACCTGGAAAGCAACCAATTAATAATCAGTGAACAGTCCGGGTTCAGGAAAAGTTATTCATGTGAAACTTCTTTGAATTTTATCATCGCACTTTGGAAGGAAGAAATGGATGCAGGAAAGAAGATCGCGACCTTATTCTTGGGCTTAAAAAGAACGTTTGAAACGGTGGAGAGACACATTTTGTTACAAAAATTGTGGAAGTGTGGAATAAAAGGGAAGGAGTGGAAATGGTTCGAAATTTATCTGCAGTATAGAAAACAAAGAACGAAGGTGAATGGGATTTACTCGCAGGCGGTACGGACGAAATTGGGGGTGCTCCCCAAGGATCCGTACTGGGCACGCTGTTGTTTTTTATATACGTGAATGATTTAAAGTTGAGTTTAGGGCACTTGAATGTAAATTTATATGCGGACAATGCTTTAATATATTGCTCCGGGGACAGTGATATAGAGAATCAATAATTTGATCTAGACAATTTGCATAAGTGGTTAAATAGAAACAAACTGAAAATTAACATTATGAAAACGAATGGTATGTGGTTAAACACAAATGATAATCTACCTAAATAGAAAATGAAAATATTGAGCTGCTACATGAAGTAAAGTACTTAGGAGTGATATTGGATTGCAAATTAAATTTTAAAAGTTACGTAGACTATGTATGTAAGAAGTTAGGGAAGAAAATTGGGTATTTTAAAAGAATGAGAAAATCAATTTCATTATTTTATGCAATAAAGATATACAATGTGATGATAAAACCGCATCTTGAATACTGCTCCACAATATTGTTTCTGTGCACGAAAGAGGGAATTGACGCCTCCAGAAAATGCAGAATAAAGCGATGCGAAGTATACTGTTGTGTAGTAGTGTTAAGTCAATGTTGGATAAGCTTAAGTGGATGAAGGTACAACAACGAACTGCTCTAAATATACTCTTTACTCTTTTTTAAAATAAAGAGTGGGATATTACCAAACTACCTTAAAGAAAAGATAACCTTCGTGGCGAATGTTCAATCCTACAATTTGAGGAATATGAATGTCAATGTGAGATTGGAGTCTTACAACAAAGCGAGAACGCAGAATTTGTTAATATATAAGGGCTTCCAGTTATACAACAAGTTACCTGAAGACATAAAAAGAGAGACGTCTGCTAATTGTATTAAAAAGAAATGCATAGAATTTATAAAATGTTACCGTTGTTGAAAGTAAATTCTAAATACTAATAAAGATTATTCTATTCTATTCTATTCTATTCGTTAATCTCATGGAACTAGTTAATCTGTAATATTTTTGAAGGGGGGCTTGGCGTAATTATTTGCAATAAAACAAAAAGTTGAGCTGCCACTGACGCATTGAAAAAAAAAAGTTGGTAACACAAAAATTTAAACAAAGAAATATTGTGAACAATTATCTCATTATTTCATTTCTTTCTAATTTAATTTCAGAACTTCAACTTGCTTGAAAAACATCTTTAAGGGATTATTTCGGCGATTATTCCAACAGCACCACACAGCACAATTCATTATTATAATATTTAACCTTTTATGAACTAAGTCCAAGGCTTAATCATTAAATTGTCACTTCAAATGTTTTTTTTTTGTTTTAATCAGAACAATTAACCGAACAATTAAAGGTTTTTTATTTAAATATCATAAAAAAATACAAAATCCGGCGCAAAAACATGAATCTGACGTTTAATTTGAATTGACACAATTGACTAATGTCAAGTTCACTTGGTTAAAGCTTGGTTAAAACTTGGCTAGACTTGGTTCAATTCTTCTCGCCTTTCCACCCCTTCGCCCAATAACCGAGTTTCCCTCACACCGATAGGGTTTTTACACGATATTTCGCTTCCTTTAGTTATATGTTCTAAGGTCTTTATCTTGGGCTTCAATGGCTGTGTTCAACTGTTGGGTAGAGCCGGCTATAGCCAGCTCAAATAAACGTCAAGCACATGCCAATTTGGCTATAGCCAGAAGATGAACGCAGCCTATATACCTGGTGTTTACCCACGATATACAGAGTAATAAGGTATGATCGTCCGGGCTGTGCGTGTGACGTCACACGAATCGATTCTTAAAATGGGAAAAATAAAGTGATAATATTTATGTAAATTTATTCCACGAAATCAATTGAAAATGTTGTAATAAATATAATATGAGTGTTTCTTACCATAAATATACATTGAATTTGTTAATTTAAAGCTCATTTCAGGGAAATCAGTTCGAATCAAAACAAAGTGCCACGAAAGTTTTATTGATAAAAAAATGCAAAATAACACTGAAATTCTTATAATTTGCATTCTTAATTGTCTTAAATAAAAGGCAAATTTGCAATGTATCATAACGAAGTGTAAAAAGTGGGGTTAGTGGCAAATTAAAATGTGGAATACAATTCTAATAATCTTCCTTCAATTTATCTTTATGTTTAGAAAGTAAAATGGTACTTATTTTGAGATTTAAAATGGATCCAGTGGAATAAATTTATATATATATTAAACTTTATATTTTTCATTTTTTAAGAATCACGTCATGCGAATCGATTAACACCGAAAATGGCGAATCTATGGTGCCGGATAGTCATACCTTGTTAGTCTGTATATCGTGGTGTTTACCATGCTCCGTCTCTCTTGCCCATACGCAAAAATGTATATACAATAATCACGAAACTACGTCCCAGCACATCAGCTGCAATGTGTCAACATTTTAATGAGAATATCTTTGGTTATACCTTGAATTAAAATAGTGTGTGGCTATAAATACACACGGAAATTTGTTAACATTAATAGAGAAAATACTAGAAAAAGTAGTCCAAGTGCAGCTTGAAAGATATATGGAAGAGAACCAGTTAATTTTGAAAACTCAATCAGGATTCCGTAAAACATATTCTTGTGAGACAGCATTAAATCTAATTATAAGTCGATGGAAGGAAAAGTGGACAAGAAAATGTACGTCCTGGCAGTGTTCTTAGATTTAAAACGGGCCTTTGAAACGGTGGAACCCAATATTTTGTTAAAAAAATTAGATGCATATGGAATCAAAGGTAAGGCGATAAAATGGTTTAAAGATTACTTGTGTGAACGATGCCAAAGAACGAGGATTAATGGGACCCTGTCATCGCTTGACTACAATGAACTTGGAGTACCTCAAGGCTCTGTTCTTGGAACTTTATTGTTCCTTATATACATAAACGACATAAATGATCCAATAAGTTTCTGTGAAATAAATTTATTTGCTGATGACGCACTAGTATATATTGAAGGTAAAAGTTTACAAGAGTGTAAAACAAAATTAGAACAGGACTTAGAGCAATTGTGTCTGTGGTTCAGGAGAAACAAATTGAAGTTAAATGTGAACAAGACCAAACTTTTGACTGTTAATTTTAGAGATGAGTTTGAAGTAAGAATTAATGGAGAAACAATTAAGAATGAAAGTGAAGTGAAATATCTAGGAGTGATAGTGGACAGAGATTTAAGTTTTAAAAGCCATATTGATTATATATGTAAAAAGATAGGTAAAAAAGTAAATTTTTTTCGAAGGATTAGGAAACGACTCACCTTATTGTGCTCAATACAGATATATAATGCACTTTGAGTACTGCTCGACAATTCTATACTTAAGCACTCAAGGTAATATTGAGCGAATTCAAAAGCTTCAAAACAAAGCAATGCGAATAATTTTGCGGTGTAATAGATGCACACCAATACATTGGATGCTAGAAGCATTAAAATGGTTGACTGTCAAGCAAAGAATAGATTTAAATGTACTTTTGTTCATATATAACATAAGGAACGATAAACTCCCCAACTTCTTGAGTGATCTTGTGCAATATGTTGGCAACGTGCAACCTTATCCTCTAAGGAGTAACCAAAACTTTCGACTGCCCAGATGTAGAAGTGGAGCAGCGCAAAATTCATTAGGATATAAGGGATTCTCATTATTCAACGAGCTACCTGAAGAAACAAAGAGTGAAATTAGATTTAGTCAATTTAAAAGAAAATGTATTGAATTTATTAGAAGAAGAACTTGAGTGAAACACTTTTTCGGTCTGATAGTTATAATATTTAATTGTTAACGAAAAGTATGTTCTATTATAATTATTATTATTATTAATATTATTAATATATATGATGTTATAAAGTCCGTCCATAAATTCAGGTACAATTTCAGATGATAATAATTAGTTATAAATTATAATTTGAAACATGCAAATTACATCTGTAATGAAACATAAAGGAAATCTCTATTACTAGCTGGGTTTATACTTTCCCCCAGAAAAACCCTTTGAGACAATGTCATTTCTGTGGAAGATAAAGCTAAATTTATGGTCTAATTTGACACCATAGCCATAGACAGATCTTAAACGACGAATCGTGAAATCTGTCAGTTTATCGAACCCTATCACTGGTTCGGCTTCCTGTGAAAAATTCTATAAATTCTATAAAGGTCTACTTGTAATTGTTCCCGGGGATTCAATTTGAGAAACAAATTTAAAGTCATCAGCATAAATTGATATAGAGGAAGCCATTAAGACCCTAGAGATGGAATGACGAAAAATAATTGATATAATCTAATCTACAAATAAGACCCAGTCTATTTTAGAAATGAGACGAGTAACTAATACCAATTTCACATGTTCACTATATTCAAAAATATTTCAGAGCGATAAGTTTTCCGCGTGTACGGGAAAAGTCTGCAACCTGTATATTTTTGTATGGCAGCCCTAAAAAGGACCTACACGGTTTCATCTACTTTTGAATGTGCATGTGATGTTGTCCTATATCCAATCTCACAGACCGGGTTGAACAGGCTATTGAGGGCACTTAGAGCATGTGCCAGATACGTGTTTAATCTCAGAGGAAGAGCTCATGTAAGCCCACTGTTGGATATCCTGGTACCCGGATCATTAGAATGTATGTATGAACTCAAAGCACTGGCACTTAAACATAAGGCAAGACTTGGCCTTTTACCAGGCTATATTAAGAATCGCTTCTCTTGGAGTAGAAGGGACAACAAAAGGCTTATTTACCCAAGCATAAATACAGTTTGGTGGAAAAAGCATATTCGCTCAGGGGGTCACAAGCTGGAATGGATTGTCAGAGGAAATAAGGGAGCTTAGCTGGCCTGGCGAATTTTCAAAGAAAGCCTTACTTGCTCTTAGCTCTTAGGAGGTCGAACCTAATGTGCATCCCCAGGAACCTAATATATCTCTGTGCAAATCCAACTATCTACGGCACTACCCTGCTCACTTGGTCTGCCAAACGTTGACACTATTTCTATGGTTCCTAAGTATTGGTTATGTCTGAACAATACGGATGTAGTACGCCATACGGATTTAGTACGCCATACCATTTTACATCTTACTTTTACCATTCCACCTATTCTATTCTATTTTCTATTTTTTAATACTGTTCTAGTTATTACTTTGTTCTCTTCAAATTGGTTCATTCTAGTTGTTTGGTTTTAATTGATTATATTAGTATACCGTATATGCAAATTTTGCAGTTTTCATACAACCATTCATTCGAATGTTCATCGGATCGGATCTTGAATCATCGGATCGAATCATGGATCATCGGATCAGTTCATGATTCCAGACTCCTTACTCACTGATCTTCAACCCCTAACAGGCGGAATTTAATTCCTTAACATCTTCAACATACTTGCTCAACCAATTAACTTCACTGGATCCTCTGATATTTTGATCCTTTAGTACTCCCTAATGCTTTCCAATTGTTGATCGGACAACTGGAATCATGGTGCCATGCCTCTGTGCTAGTGCTAGGTTTAATTATTTGGTGAATTAAGATAAAACAGTTTATTGTTCCAATTATTTGGGGGCCTGATGATTTAATGATTTAGTGATTAAGTGATTTGCGTTTAGTGTTTGTAGCTGATAAATGAACTGTTATCTTTCTTTCTTTTTATCTTTTTATTTTTTTATTTTTTTATTTTTAATGTTCATGCTACTATCTGTGCTGTTATTGGCCTCACCAATACTTGTAATGAATCCAAACTATCAACTAATGATTTATGACTCAATTTGAGGAATTGATATTCTATATACCTCCGTTACCATATAAGCAACTAATTTTATCTGTATAAGCTGTTAATTTAGGCTAACTGATTCTTGTTTAATAATATATTGTTTATTTTGCTATATTTTATATAAACTGTTTGTCATACTCTGTAATATCGTAGAACCCAGAGTTATACGCTGCTTTAAGCAGGGGTTTATAAATAAATACACTTTGATTTGATTTGTAAAAAAGTTCCGCTCCGATTTAATGAAATTCAATATAGAATATATTTCTTTATATGTTAAATAAAAAGAAACAGAAACTTACCGGGTCTATTGCTAAATTTGCTACAACGGCACTGAAGTTTGTTTTCCTTTCTTCCTCGTAGTCATCGTGGGTGTTCTTGATAATATCCTTGTAAGAATCAAAACATTCATCGTATCTCTCCAGCCGATATAAGATTTGGGTACGAAGCTCCCTTAGATTTGGTGGAAGAGGATTAACAGCTGATTCGTCGATGGTGCTTAGAGCCTTTTCTGGCTGATTTAACCGATACTCGCAGTATGCTCGCTCAAATGTTAAATGTGCAATTCTATTTTTTGTAATGAATTGATAGGCATCATAAAATTTGGATATTTGTATTAGACAAACTATTTTACAATGAAGAGCTTTTTCCTCGTCTGGGGCTAACCCAAGCACTAAAGAAAATATATTTAATTAGAAACAGTACATTAAAGAAAATATTACCTCTATTAGCTGCTTTGAGTGCTTTATCATATTCACCACTTTGGGCAAATTTGTGTAGGTCTGCGTATGCCGTCTTCAATACAGCTTCTTTATTAGGATCTTTAGACATTATTAATCCTAATTAATTCAAATTAGATCCAGTAGTGAATTTTCTTAAGCCTTTAGAAGATTAAATGATATACCACTCAAATTATCAACCTGCGAAAAAAAATCTTTGGTGATAATTGACAACTCACCAAAACAAGGTTGTCCAACTCCAAATCTAGTCGTGCGTTCAAG
The DNA here is from genome assembly GCA_963924295.1 of Dioctria rufipes. Taxonomy (NCBI): domain Eukaryota; kingdom Metazoa; phylum Arthropoda; class Insecta; order Diptera; family Asilidae; genus Dioctria; species Dioctria rufipes. The sequence continues at coordinate 101,014,222 of OZ002741.1, read as the reverse complement.
CGACCACCACAGACGGCAAGGTAAATATAAAGGCCTAAGCACAATTGCGACGGCACACGGAAACGACGACGAAACTCCGCTGTCACCTTTCTAAAAGCACAGCGTCTTATCAGAATGCACCAAATTACGACGAACGACGGTAAGCGGGCGACAATGTTGCCGTCGAGATTGAGCAAATTTTAATTTTGCCGTCATCGCTGCATTGTTACCAACAAAATTAATCGAATGAAATTAATTTGGCATTTTCAGTTTTGTCTTTTTGAGGTGGTAGCACGCCGCAGTAAATTTGAAGAAAAATTTATTGAGGAAGTACGAAATCAGAAAATAATTTATGATTTGCAAGACAGGCAAGACAAGTGGACAAAAAAGACGTGGTTTGGATGGATATTTGAAAGCGTTTAATTTCGTTAATTTCTGCATTTTCAGTTCTTTTTCCACACTTTAGTCCATTGCATTTCTGTCAATATAATATAAAATACCCTTATTAAAAATCTCCTTTTAAAACGCTCGAAACATTTAATAAATGAAATTTCAGTATCTTCTTATTTCCCAATAGTCGCTCACCGCTTGTCGTTGCAATTGTGTTCCCAATCTTTCGACGGCCAGTTTTGACAGCCAAATTTCCCGCTGCCGTTTTCCGCTCTGCCGAATCAATTGTGCTTATGCCTTTAGTATTCCCATTACGGACCATATTTCGCCATTAAGCCTGGTATTGTGTTCATTTCGCGGATAAATTTTGTATGGAAATTTAGCGGTGAAATTTAGTTGCGAAATATTTAGCCAAATCGCTAGGGAAGTGGTATTGTGTTTTATCAGCTAAAAGTTTGTTTAGTTTTGACAAGTAGATGGCAGTAATATCCACAATCACATATTTAACATCAGATTTATCCGCTCAATACCTTTTTTTCACGCTAAAATTTTGACATTGGAAGTTGAAAGAAATTGGAATGCAAGTGTTATTGTATTTTTATTATTTTTTTCTGATAAAAAAATTCCGTCTTCATTTAGACAATTCTTTTTAAAAAATTAAAATAGTAAGTATAAATATTATTTTCCTTACTATTTCGAGATTGGGTAATTGCAATAGCAATCTAAAAGAACACGAAATAATATCACAAATTCACGACAGCTGATTGTCAAAATCAGCCACCTATAGTTCAAAACAACGAACAATTTTAGCCGTAAAAAGGTCCCTGTTCGATTCCTGCTAAATATTTATCCGCTAAATGAACACAATACCGGGCTTTAGGGACGAAATATTGTGAAAGTACCAAGATTCTAGAGGATTTTTTTGTGTTGTTACGTCATGAGGTGACTAAAGTCATTTCCAGAGAATTTGTTTTAAATTTTTCGTCTTTATTGAGTGAAATACGTTTTGAATATATTAATATATTTAACAAAACATTAGTTTCTTCGTTTAAATCACTTCGGGAAAAGTCATTATGTGCTAGTGGGAAAAGCAAAAAAAATTCTAAATAGAGAATTTTTTTCACTGTGATAAGGACGATTGAAATGAACAAAATCTCAGACAATTGTCGCCAAAGGAGGCAAGCAACCAATTGACAGATTTTCAGGCTACTTGTTAACTTTTGTATCATGGGAAAGCTCCGAGGAGGGAACTAAAGATGCGACATTGGATGAAAAAAGCGTACCAACTATCGTTCTTCTTCTTGTTTTGCCGAGGTGCCAGATGCGGCGTTAAAAACTTTCGATGCCTTAAGTATTGGTAAATGTTTGTAATTTTGATAAAAGTAAAAGAATTTTAATATATTTTATTATTACGGATTTACCAAAAATGAAATTTTAAGGCAAGTTTTTGGGCAACCGAAGATGAAAATAGGCATCCTGGGGAACCAGGAATCTCAAAAAGGTGTTTTGTATTACTAGCAGTCACTATGCTCCTGCTATTGAATAAATCGTGCGAATACAATGTACCTGTTAAGCAATTCAATGACAGTAATGGCCGGTTTCACAGTCCAGGCTTAAGCCAGAGCTTAGTTAAGCCACGGGTGTGGCTTAAGCCCAGAACTTAAGCCTACTCGGTTTCACAGTACTCAGTTAGCTGAGGCTTAGTTAAGCCGCGGATGAAAATTTTTAAGTTGTCAGCACTGCGGTAATTGTGAATTTTTTTAAAGGAAAATTGCCATTGTGGATTAAAAACTAAGCGAAAAGAAGATCTTCTTATTTACCAGTTTGTTGTGGTTTTTTTCTGGAAGGATATCAAATCCAAAATCATTGTTTCAGAATGTTTCGGCAACGTAAACCATCAAAGCCGAATGTATCTACAGCCGGAACCGAGAATAAAAATCAACGTCATCCCATTTCTCGAAATGTTGCGGGCGACTCTTTATAATTTTTTCACGGGTCACACCTTGCGATATTATATTATACATTTCTTGGTCTCTTATATCCTCTGCATCAGATAAATAACTCTTTTTTGTCCTAAACTGTTTGGTTTCTTCTTAAAACGTCAAATGGAATGCTGACATTAGCTGCCAGACAATACTCAAAACTGATAATTAGATAACTATTTTTCGCTTGGAAAATTTCAATTTAGTTTTAAAATATAACTTTTGAAATATGCACGTTCATTTAATAACAAAAATTATAATATTTAGGCAAAATATATATTTAGCAATAATTTCTTATATGTTTCACAGCAAAATCTGAGGCTTAAGCCTTCGAGATGACGGGCTTAAGTTAAGCTTTCCTTAAGCCAGTGATTTCACTTAAGCCTTGACTGTGAAACCGAAATATTTATTAAGCCTTAGCTTAAGCCATCGCTGTGGCTTAAGCCTTGACTTGATTATGAAAATAAGGGGGAGCTAAAAAATTGTTTATTTTACATAGTAATTTGGATTATAAAAAAATGCTCCCCTTCAGAATGTCAGGATTTCATTACTGCCATGACGAAACGAATTCAAACACAGCACACTAAACATATGCCGTTTCCTTATTAGTTATTTATTCAATGACTGCTGCTAGTATACAATTTTGGCCCATACGTTCAAAAACCGCGCCAAAATCCCTTGCATAAATTTTTATTTTCCATCAGCCTGCAATGCGAAATTTTTATAGTACATGTATAAACTTATAGGAAATCAAGTAATTTTGATGAAGTAATTTCGAAATCACTGTAGGTGTTTTCACTACCGCTGAGATGATTTTGTTTGACAGGTACTACACTTAAATACCAAATTGGCATGTAAAATAATTAATTACATAAACAAGGCCTTTGTAATTAAAAGGATATATTGTCATATAAATGTCAACAACTATTAATATAATATTTAATTTAAATTTCTTCCTTACAATTTTAACGACAAATGTATACAACAAATGTCAAATGATACAGTTTGAGAAAAAGTGGAAACCGAAAATGGGCGCATTCGGGAAAAGTTTCGTGATTTCCGACGTGATTTTATTAGGTTTGTTCGATGAAAACACCGTGTAAACTTTCCCCAAATTTACCCGGGGTTTTGTGCATTCATCGAACAAGTTTTTAAAACACCGGGTAAATCTAATGTAATGACATTTCTCTGACAGTTCTCCTGAGCATAATTTAAATAATAATTTCTAGTGATTTGTCAAAATTTATTTATAAAATAGGTGAAATAATTAAAAATTTAAGAATAAATAAATATTAAAATGCACAAAAAATATTTCTCAGTTTTTTCTTAATTACATATTCTTTTATTAGCTTTTTTACATCGACATTATCGCCTTTTCTGTAACTTTATTTTAAAACAAGTAAAAAAGCTAGGATTGGTCTAAGACCAATTCTTAGGATACCCTAGATGAATGCCCGTATTAAATTTCGTATGGTCACCGATCTATTCAAGTATTGATTTTGAAGTTGTTTTTCGCATATATTTCTAGAACGGTTTGTCGCACAGACAAAATGATTATAACCAATTTTATAGGATTTCGTATTCTGCAGAAGTTTTTAGTACCATAAAAATGTCTTGGTCTGATCGTTTTCAAAGCATACGTAAAAAACCGAAATTTTTATATGGCAACACCAAGAAAGAGTTGCCCGATTTAGTCCATTTTTGACATTTTATTTGCTAATGTAGTAAAAACATCATGTGCGAAATTTCAGCTCTCTACGTCGACGCGTTCTCAGGCAGTGTCCAAATATATAGCGGAAAACGAAATTTTTATATGGCAACCCCACGAAGGAGTTGCCCGATTTGGCTCATTTTCGAACTTAATTTTACAAAATTTCAGCTCTCTAAGTGTACGCGTTCTCAAGTTATCGTGCGCACAGACGGACGGACGGACGGACATGCAAAAATCGAAATAACTTTTAATATTATGAATGGGTGTCCAATCCATTTTTCTCTACCATCATTATTTCGAGGTGTTACAAACGGAATGACAAACTTAGTATACCCCTATGATTTCATCTAGGGTATAAAAATGACAATTGGTTCATCTGTGACCAGATATAGCTCCATCATTTCTGCACTATTTTCACTTTGATCATCAGATGTTTTGTCACTAGATATAAAATTAATAGTTTGGATGATCAAAATCTACAGAAATGATTTTCTCTATCCCGTTGGCTTCTTCTCGAGCACTATTAATCCCCTTTCCTGACATCTCATTTAAGAATTTAGAGAATTTCTTATATGTTGTTTGCTTCAAATCTATTTACTTGGTAGCTGCAGGGATAACGTGAAGTCTATAAAAATTACTTGTTAATAATTGGCAAAGAAACATTTTACGATCAAATTTTGTTATGGAAGTATGTTGAAGGCGACTTGACCAGGACGTTAAGTCCAAACTGCCAGCATGGGCTGACAGATCGCCTGATGACAACGATAGCACAGGGCGGCATGCTAGCACCTCGGCTAAGGGTGGCGGAGAGTGTGGGGGAGTTCCCGAAAATACCTGCCGCTGTCATCATCCATAATCAAAAAAAATTTCATGCCTGCATACAAAAGAGCCGACACACACTCGGTCCTGAAGGGACCCTTACGTCACTTACCTACTTACTGTGGAAGGCGCAGATGTTCTGCCTTCATGGCCTTGCCCCATCCTCCCTATGACTCTGCTCGGCACTATCTGCAAAGTCCCTTTGGCTGACCTGTGGAAGATATTAGAGCGGACCTATGCGACCTTCATGCGAGAGGGCTCCAGGAAAGCGAAAGGAGAAAATAAAAGCTCTTAGAACATCATTACGTTATAATAGTTCATTATTGTTACTCAAAATTTCCATTCCTATTAAATTTTTCTCTTACAATTCACTCCTACTTCATTATAATGTACCCTGTACAATATTATTCTTCGCTTACCTATCAGGCACAGTACTACCTATTATATTAAAATATAAAATCTAACTTAGACTTAAGATGTTATAGTAAAATGATAAAATATTTTGATGACCTACAATTATTTGTGGGAATATTATATTTGCGATATTATGTATGAGACGTTGAATCAAATCATGGAAATTTCAATTAAATTAAATTTTAATTTAATATCCCAATAAATAAAATCAACTTACTTCCCTTTAATTTTATGGTACATATAAAGTGATTATTGTACTCAGGATATGAAAAAGTATAATATAAAGATCTTATCAAGGCTATAATATTTCGGCCATAATTCAGTTAAATAGAATAAAATTTAAGCGTTTCCTCAAAGTAAGAATACAAAGAAGAAAATATTATAAAATTGGACAGTATTATATAATTAGAAAGTATGAGTCATATAATTCTTTAATTAACAGTATCCTTTAAGGGCAAACAATAAATTCAGAAGTTCAATGAGCCGAGATAGATAGGAAATTTTATACTAATGACAGTGAAATAAATAGAAATTGTGAAATCTTTCTGACCTAAGTTTCCAAAAATAGTTGTAAAACTGTCTAAAATTTGTAGACGAATTAAAGTTTATAGCTTTACATAAAAGAGGACTGATATACTATGCGAAAAATCCTAATATTGTTGTCAATTGTCAATATTTTGAGAATTTTCGATTTAGTTTTCACGGGTTACTTACTAGACCTGAATGAAAGTCGAGTAAATTAATTTTACTCTAGTCTAGAAAGATCATCGGAATATTGTAACAATATTTCACAGAAAGGTACAAGTAAGAATCATCATAAGGTAAAAGCAAACATATCATAATCGCGTGCTTGAAAGACTAGTGCGATTTAGACTAAACAGAGTGTTAATCGCCGCCATAAAATTCAAACTGATTCTATAACATCGATCGTTCCATTTATTATGAATTAGCTTCGTACCAACTATATACCGGACGAGAATGCCTAATTGGAATATGTCACAACCTGATCACGGACCTTGCGAAAAACTAATGCTCCCTAAATTCATATAAGCAAGTCGTATACTATTTATTTCAACATCCTTTAAGGTCTAAACAAAACAAAATGAAGTGTCCAGTACGCCCAAATAAAAACACAAACGCCCAAGGCACAATACTACACACGTCTACGGATCCTGGCTCATTGTCTGCTGCCTACTTACAATTCGCTGAGTAGATTTTTACAGGTTTTTATTTACTCGTCACTTAATGGTTTGAAACAACTACCATAGATCGCTATTAACTAAAGTATTTCGTGGTATTTACTTGACAAACTGACAAGTCACATTGCAATGTTCATATGTTAAAAGAAAAATCGTACACTTTTGGTATTACTCTTATACGACACATGCGATACTCAAAAACTTCAATCGATACACCGAATTATAGCAGACTTGAACTTATCAGATCAGTGAATATAGATATTTATAGTCACAAGACAAATTATATAACGAATGGATTGAAAAGAAAATAATTAATTCCTTATTTCATATGATTTGATTGTCAGTCTCAGGAAGGTTTTTTTTCCTTGTTTTTTTCTCACCAAAGAAAGAACACATTTTCAGTAAACATAAATCACGGGAAGTGTAAGAATCTGAAAATTGATTTTATAACTTCAAAAAGAATTATTTCCTTATTGCTACTAAGAAAAAGCGAATCTAAGCTATACATTAACTAAAGGGTTTTTCCCTTGTTTCTTAAATTAAATATTCTGAATATAAAAATGTATTTTTTTTTTTTTTTAAGAGAAATGTGATTACCTAAACTATATCAGCTAATATGTACAGCATTCTTATTCAAAAAAATATAGGATGATATATGCCATCAAATTTTATCTTCGATTATTATGTGACACTGAGAAGCTCCTACAAAATGTCTGAATGTGGCATCTCAAACATTTGCTTTTCATACGTCTCTCTTTTCGAGGTTTTTCCCGACGTACGCCACACCAGATTCGAACTCCAACAGATCCCTTTTCTCACCTCACAAATGGGGCTCCGGAGGGAGACGCCAAGTTTTATGGGGTGCCGTTGGCGGATTAATCTTTGGTTACTGTGCGAATAAAGTACCAGGTGGGGATGTAAATTTATTAATAACTATAAGTATTCTTCGAACTTACGTGAGGATTTTGTTTTCTTCGTCGGATTGCGGCGAGAAATATTTGATTTTGCGGGATTTTAATTTTAACGACCTTACTTTCCTGCTAGCAAACTATGACAGACCGATATCGATGGTCTTCTTCTTCTTTCTGTCACTGAACATGACACCGAGCTTGAGGAAGCATTTCTCTCGGTCGGGGCGCGTTTTGGTTTCATGCTGTAGTCGACAACAAGCCGGGCATACACGCTTCAGTCCGTGGTGGCATATTGCTATATGCAATATGCTACGACCATAACAGGGCAGAGTGGTCTGCGCCACCCGTGGTTCAGACGACGCTGAAAAATGGTCGACTGAGCTAGCCGGTCTTACACATAGGCCTCATCACTGCGGGCGCTCAATGTGTGTCACGACCCACGACCCTATGCTTTCCTCATCCTCTGACTCTACTTCCGATGACACGTCGAGGACACATCCCTGAAGTCTCGTCAGTCTTCGATCAGACTTCGACATCCTTCTCCGTGTGGGGAAGCCAAAGCTACATCGACAAGCTGGTAACCCAAAAAATCCAGCCGGTCGATGCCTCTCTGCCTTCCTTCACCGAGATGCTGAGGAAGCCCCGCGATCAGTAACCTAAAGAACTGATCGCTAAGCTTTCCCGGCGCAACCTCTCACCCTGATCTCAGACTGCGATTGTTCAAGGGTGTGTCTCCAAGGCGTCGTCGAAGTAGTGACATGTTGACAGCCGAATATGGGAATGGATTCCAACAGGTATATCACCCACCATTGACGGGGCAATAGGAGGGCTTCGTGATATCCTATAGTTTACCAGTTAAGCTGGCTGGATGCCTTCTTAGGGCTACCAGGTATAGATCTAGTACTACTATGTCCGATGATTAACGAAATGTTGCAGCTGGACAGACAAGGAAAAATTTTCCTCCTAATGAGGCCGATCCGGAAGGGACTATAAAAGGTTATCTACTCACAAGCGGTAGGGGTGCTATAATGAGATTGACTTTCAACAGGTATATCACCCACCATTGACGGGGCAATAGGAGGGCTTCGTGATATCCTATAGTTTACCAGTTAAGCTGGCTGGATGCCTTCTTAGGGCTACCAGGAATAAACGACAATAAGTATCGACGATGTTTTCATACTGATGATCACTGCTTGATGTCTTTAGCGTGATAGACACCTAACAGTTTTCCCCGCAGATCCTCAAGTTCGTATAGTGAGTTTCCTTTCCTGGCTCTAACCCGACATTTAACAAATTTTCGTCCCAGTTTAGCACTAGTCTGCTGTTGGAAATTGCTTTGGGCAAAAGTCCTTCTAAATACCTCCTGACCAACTTTGAACTCGATGGGTTTTGCCCTGAGATTGTAGGCTTTTGAACCCTGTTCGAATGCGTGTTGTAAATTTTCCTGCACTCTCGCACGGATCAATCTCATTTTATCTTCTGCGTCCACTCTCAGTGGCTCATTAAGAGTTCCAATGCTCCTCAAGATGGAATAGGAGCTGCCATGTTCTATCATTTGTTGACCGAAGAGTGTTCGATAGGGAGAGAAACCAGTAGCTTGATGGAAAGAGCTCCGGAGGGAACTAGCTATTTGGCTCAGTTTCTCATCCCATCTGGTGTGTTCCTTCTGGATATAGGCCCTAATCCCTGACAACAGAGACCGGTTTACTCGCTCTGAGGCGTTTGCTTGCGGCGAGTAAACTGCCGTTCGCATATGCTTTACCCCATACTTTTCCAGTAGTCTGGCGAACTGAGCCGAGCAAAACTGGACTCCATTGTCAGAGACTATGGTCTCCGGAACTCCGAACACGTGAAACACTTCAGTCTCAATGAATTGGCATACATTGAGCGTAGACGCTTTTCTCATAGGTTTGAGAAGTGGGAATTTAGAAAAGTGGTCAAGAACTATCAGAATGCAGACGTTTCCTTTAACTGACCGAGGATATGGACCTAAGAAATCGACGTACAGCTTTTGCCATGGTCGTTCTATCACAGACTGGACTTTCATCGGTGGTCGCAAAATAGTATTAGGAGCCTTCGTTTCTTTACACACGTCACAGGCGGCTACGTAATTTCTGACATCAACTGTCATTCGTGGCCAGTACAGATGTCTTCGCAGACGTTCTAGGGTTTTCCCTATTCCTCCGTGTGAAGCTAGCGGCGGATCATGCGCTCTCGAAATGACGTCGGTGACAAGCCCACGTGGAATCCAAAGCTTCCACGCTTCTTCCTCCTGGATCGGATCGCCTGTTCTCGGAACAGTCCGAATATAAACGAAGCCATCCCTGACGCAAAGATCTGGTAGTTTGCCAGAAGTCGTTTTAACCTTATGCCTCAGTTCTTCATATTCCAACGAATTGAAATATGGCGAACTAAGGTCAACTTCCGGGCCAGGATCTTCGTTTGTGTTCATGCTGTCACAATGAATGCGTGACAGCGCATCAGGGACTACGTTCAGGCTTCCTTTCCTGTGTTCAATAGTGAAGTCGAAGCCCTGAAGCTTCAAACTCCACCGAGCAAGTCTTCCGCTGAGGTCCTTTTGAGACATCAGCCATTTCAAGCTCGCGTGATCCGTCACTATCTTGAACGGCATAAGCTCTATGAAGGGCCGGAACTTCTGTACGCTCAAGACTGCAGCTAGGCATTCTTGCTCTGTGACGGTGTAATTTCGTTGAGCGGAGTTCAACTTTTTCGAGACGTAGGCTATTGGCTTCTCGTGGCCATCGTCATCTAGCTGAAGCAACACTCCTCCAATACCTTGTTGGCTCGCATCGCACTGAATGACGAACGGTTTGGTGAAGTCTGGACTCACTAGCAACGGAGCCGAAGTAAGTTTTTGTTTGAGTAGATCAAGAGACGTCTGGGCTTCAGATGTCCATTTGAACTGACTCGGGTTTTTCAAAGTGTCTGTAATGGATGCAGTCAAATCAGCATAGTTCGGGATAAACCGTCTGTACCATCCTGCCATACCTAGTAGGCGTCGGGCTTGCCGAACAGTTTTAGGTGACGGATAGTCAACTATGGCTGATATTTTGTCAGGGTCAGTTCTCATACCTCCCCTTCCTACAATGAATCCCAGGTATTTAGTCTCCTTGATACAAAACTTGCTCTTCTCGACGTTTATAGTAAGGCCAGCTTTCCTCAAACAATCCGCTACCCTGGCTAGCAGCATGAGATGAGTGTCAAAGTCAGATGATAGAATTAATAAATCGTCTAAATAGACGAGAACGTTCTCACGAAGATCGAAAGGAATGACTTTATCCATGAGGCGGCACATCGTTTGGGGAGCGTTGCATAGGCCGAATGGCATCACTGTGTACTGATAGAGAGGATGACCAGGTACTGTGAAAGCGGTCTTCTCTCTGGAATCAGTGTCCAGTGGGATCTGCCAGAATGCATCTTTCAGGTCCAGGCTCGTTATGTAGTTTGCCGGAGGAAGTCGACTCAGAAGTGCGTCTATCTGCGGTAGCGGATAGGCGTCCTTCTTCGTAACCGAGTTGACCTTCCTGGCGTCAAAACAAAGCCGGACCTTTCCAGGCTTCCTTACCAGAACGACTGGAGAGCTCCAAGGACTCTGGCTCTCCTCTATCACACCCAGTGATAGCATTCGCTCTAATTCTGCATCCATCAAACTTTGCACTGCCGGGGAAATCGGATAAAAGCGCTGTTTTATCGGGGCGGCGTCATTCGTATCAATCTTGTGAGTGACCAATGATGTTTTTCCCAGGCCTAAAGAGGCGAAAGAGGGGAAAAGCTGTTTTGTGCTCTCTAAGCGTTGGTGTTCTAAACTAGAAAGGATATGCCCATCGGTGTCAGAGGTAGCTATTCCACTTGGATTCACTTCTGCGACTATACCTAGGACATCCGGAGCTAACCCAAAGAGGCGCCAGAAGTCTATTCCCAGATATAGTGCCTGTGTGAGCCCAGGAACCACGTAAAAACGCACGTTTTGGGTCTTATCACGGAAAGTGACGTCCAAGTTCACATGACCATGAACAGTCGTCATGGCACCATTAGCTACTTGGACCTGTGTCCGATACTTCTTCCATTCAACCTCTGCTTCAGCAAGCTTCTCGAGAGCTCCCTGGCCTAGAATACTGACAGTGGCACCACTATCAAGTAATCCAGTCTCAGTTCGCCCGAGCAGCTTTACTTCTGCGTACGGTCGAATGTCGTCTGGCATCGACACGGAAATCTGTGCTAGTTTTTTCCTTTCCAGTTTCATTCGTCGACAGTATTCTCGCCAACGAACGGTTGATCTTTTCCTTTTCGGTCTCATATCCCGGTCGGGAAACATAATCTCAGCTAACTCTGCTACTGAGGAGAAAATTCGGTCTCTTGCTGCTCTGTATCTCTGCAGACGCGTATGATACGGCGTCAGCGGATGTAAAACTGGCTCACGCCCACTCGTCATATCAGAGCTTGGTGGCCGTTTTAAGATAGAAATGGCAGGAGGCCAAATCTCCTGCTCAGTAACCTTGTCGGCTACACGTGCTATAGGTGTCAACGGGACATCGAAGATTAAAGACTCTTCTAATGAAGTGTCTAGCAATGTCACGGGCTCCCCAGAAGTGGAAATGGGAGCTTGAAGATCTGCAGAGAAATCCATCAAGTTCTCCGCCTCTATCAAAGACGTAATCGTACTATCAGGTGTTTTGCTGATATCATCAGAGTCACTGAATGATCTCAGAGGACATATCAGAGAGTTTTCGATAGTGTCTGTTAATGGAGCGGACCTTCCTCCTTGTTCAAAGCTTGCACTGGAGTGTTTGATGCATTGATTGCTCGTGATGTCGACGCTGGTCGGAAAGAGGTGTTGGTATTCCCGACCCGTCTGAAGTTTTTCTGTTGACATTGAATGCAATCTGGCTTGAAGGTGTTCTTCCGTCCACATCCGTAACAGAATACAGTTTGTCGTTCCTGCCGGCAATCTTGGTAAAAGTGTCCAGACTGGTCACAATTCCAGCAGGTTACATTTTTAGGGGTTGAAATGGCAGATAGTGAGACTTCGTCGCTACGTCCAGGTGATATATTCAAGTCAGCCTCGGTCAAATGATATCCATCCACCTCACTAACTCTTTGTCCGCGATAAGCGTTCCAACTACTTGCTGTTGCGATGCGCAGCTGCGTCGCTTGGATTTGATTTACCAGAATCCTGAGCTGGTGGATGGTGTTGGTAGGATGCAAGCAAATTTTATTTTGTACTTCCGGCAGTAAGTTTGACTTGACTATTTCCAGAAATTCAACGTCTGGCAACGGGTTCTGCAGTTGGTCTCGTAACTGTACTAGATGCTGGTAGTAAGTGGCAAATGACTCTCCTCCTTTCTGCTTGCGCAGCATAAGCTGGACTTTGACCTTAAGGTCGTCTTTGGGTACTCCCCATTCAGCTAATAGAGCTGCTTTCACATACTCCCATGACGGCGTGGAATTTTGCCTCAGGAGAGACCAGTACCAGTCCATTGCTGGTCCAGAAAGCAGAGTAGTCATGTGACGCACCAGTAAGTCGAAGTCTCCCTCCAAAGCCGAATAAGTCAAGGCTTCTACTCGGAATACAAATTCATCGACTGTGAGCCGAGAACTGTCACCGCTGTAAGAGATATTCCACCTGCGGATAGGGCTGCCAGAACGTCGCTGTCCTATGCCTGCAGGAACACGAATAGGTGGTGGTGGTACAGGGTTTGGTGCGGGCTGATTTAGAGGCTGACCAAACGCGGATGGAGGTCGATTAAAGGATTGTCTATGCACATTGGGAAAATCGTCAGATGGTCTGGGATTTCCCATAGCCGGAGGAGGACGTGAAAAATCTATTGGTGGCACCATGGCTGCTACTTGCTGACGGACACTATCTACTAACTCAGACCGTAATGTACTGAGGCTGCGTTCGAGACCTTCACGTACCAGGTCCTGCATTTGTAAGCGTAAGCCTGCCAACAGCGCATCCGTAGCAGCTGAGGTGTGGCCTTGGGCTGGTGGTAATGGACTGTCTTGCCGTGAGTTGGGATTAGTGAACGTCCGGGAATGCAAATTGAACATTCCTGGAGACAAAGAGCGTCTATTAGGTGGTGGTAGGTCGAAAGTAGGCAGATTGAAGCTCGGCACATCGTGCTTAGTAGACTTCACAGGCTTCACCTTCTTCGGTCTCTTTGGGATTGCACCTGTATATTCGATAAAGTCTTGTTGTGTAATATGGCACCGACAGTTAGGACAACTAGCATGTTCACCTATCCAATGCTGCAGGCATGCCTGGTGAAAAATGTGTTCACATTTGGTTATTACAGGCTTCCTTTCGACTGACCAGCTTGCATCACGACAGATGGAGCATGGTTCAGGTAGCATTGACATACCGTTTGTCGCAGGTGGTGGCGTTCTTACTGTACCCATAGTGAGTCAAAATTGAAAACGTTTTGCAAACCAAAGGTTCGAAGAAGAATATCAGAGAAATTAAAAAAAGGTCAACAATCGAGATCACAGGCTCAAACAGGATCGAAGCTAACGAGCTACTAAATTTGAAAGTTGGGATGAGATACTATGATCCAAGGAAATATCTTCCCAAGCGTCCGAAGAAAAATTTTTTTTTTTTTTAAAAATAAATTTTGCAAAACAAGGACTCGAAGAGTTAATTTAAGCTTCTTAAATCGAGATAATATGAGGATTGAATCCCCAGAACAAAAACCGATGTCAGGAAGCGTCAATAACTTCGTCGACTAAATTCTCATAAATTCTGCAAACTACAAAGAATCCAAAAAAAAATCGCAAAGACAGGTCAAACGTTTCAACAATTTTCAAAGATCAGACAATCTCTCCCTCACCTCCAGGAGCTAACTCCCACATAAGAGGTCAGGTCGCTCTCTCTCCCCCAAGGTCAAAAACAGGATATAGGCAAGTGACGTGAGTGTGTGCATTGAAAAAGTCAGAGCTCTTGCAGAAATCTGGGAAGAGTAAAGTCGGAGGTATCAAAGACTGAGAACGCTGCCAGAGATTCTTCAGCCAGGCAGTTAGCAGTATGCCAACTCCTGATCACTGAAGATCTCCAGCATCAATCCCATCCTCCGAGAACTCGTTCTCTTCTCCTCACCGAATCGTCGTGTCCAGCTAGTTCGCTAGCCGGGCAGAGTCATGAGTCTGGTCAACTAATTAGCTGGAAGCCAAGAAGTTGTCTCGCAGATTCATAACTCTGTCCAGCCAGTTGGCCAACAGAGACATGTCCCCACAAGAGCTCAAACGAAAAATTTCGTGAGGCCACCTACCATTTCCATGGCAGAAGGCCAGCGGGAAAGATCATCCAAAAACATTTCCAAAAAACTTTCAAAAAAATTCAACAACTGTTCAGGCTTGAGGCTTGACCGAAGTCAAACCTAAAGCCGGATTTCAACTTCCAAAAAAACTTTCATTAAATTCAAAAACGTTACTTTACTTTAATCCAAAAATTCAAAATATCAAAGACTTCCAATAAAACTTTCAAAATTTTACGTTACTTTACAAAAAAAAATTTTCAACAAAACCAATTAGACTCAGGTCCACCCATATCTTCTACTGGATGTGAGACTTGAGGTCAATCAACTGGCAGACACCAGATGATCATCTCTCTCAAAGTCTCAGTCCCCAGTAAAATTTATATTTAGACCACCGAAGTCTAACTGAGGTGGCCCCACGTTGGGCGCCATTTTGTTATTGAAGTATGTTGAAGGCGACTTGACCAGGACGTTAAGTCCAAACTGCCAGCATGGGCTGACAGATCGCCTGATGACAACGATAGCACAGGGCGGCATGCTAGCACCTCGGCTAAGGGTGGCGGAGAGTGTGGGGGAGTTCCCGAAAATACCTGCCGCTGTCATCATCCATAATCAAAAAAAATTTCATGCCTGCATACAAAAGAGCCGACACACACTCGGTCCTGAAGGGACCCTTACGTCACTTACCTACTTACTGTGGAAGGCGCAGATGTTCTGCCTTCATGGCCTTGCCCCATCCTCCCTATGACTCTGCTCGGCACTATCTGCAAAGTCCCTTTGGCTGACCTGTGGAAGATATTAGAGCGGACCTATGCGACCTTCATGCGAGAGGGCTCCAGGAAAGCGAAAGGAGAAAATAAAAGCTCTTAGAACATCATTACGTTATAATAGTTCATTATTGTTACTCAAAATTTCCATTCCTATTAAATTTTTCTCTTACAATTCACTCCTACTTCATTATAATGTACCCTGTACAATATTATTCTTCGCTTACCTATCAGGCACAGTACTACCTATTATATTAAAATATAAAATCTAACTTAGACTTAAGATGTTATAGTAAAATGATAAAATATTTTGATGACCTACAATTATTTGTGGGAATATTATATTTGCGATATTATGTATGAGACGTTGAATCAAATCATGGAAATTTCAATTAAATTAAATTTTAATTTAATATCCCAATAAATAAAATCAACTTACTTCCCTTTAATTTTATGGTACATATAAAGTGATTATTGTACTCAGGATATGAAAAAGTATAATATAAAGATCTTATCAAGGCTATAATATTTCGGCCATAATTCAGTTAAATAGAATAAAATTTAAGCGTTTCCTCAAAGTAAGAATACAAAGAAGAAAATATTATAAAATTGGACAGTATTATATAATTAGAAAGTATGAGTCATATAATTCTTTAATTAACAGTATCCTTTAAGGGCAAACAATAAATTCAGAAGTTCAATGAGCCGAGATAGATAGGAAATTTTATACTAATGACAGTGAAATAAATAGAAATTGTGAAATCTTTCTGACCTAAGTTTCCAAAAATAGTTGTAAAACTGTCTAAAATTTGTAGACGAATTAAAGTTTATAGCTTTACATAAAAGAGGACTGATATACTATGCGAAAAATCCTAATATTGTTGTCAATTGTCAATATTTTGAGAATTTTCGATTTAGTTTTCACGGGTTACTTACTAGACCTGAATGAAAGTCGAGTAAATTAATTTTACTCTAGTCTAGAAAGATCATCGGAATATTGTAACAATATTTCACAGAAAGGTACAAGTAAGAATCATCATAAGGTAAAAGCAAACATATCATAATCGCGTGCTTGAAAGACTAGTGCGATTTAGACTAAACAGAGTGTTAATCGCCGCCATAAAATTCAAACTGATTCTATAACATCGATCGTTCCATTTATTATGAATTAGCTTCGTACCAACTATATACCGGACGAGAATGCCTAATTGGAATATGTCACAACCTGATCACGGACCTTGCGAAAAACTAATGCTCCCTAAATTCATATAAGCAAGTCGTATACTATTTATTTCAACATCCTTTAAGGTCTAAACAAAACAAAATGAAGTGTCCAGTACGCCCAAATAAAAACACAAACGCCCAAGGCACAATACTACACACGTCTACGGATCCTGGCTCATTGTCTGCTGCCTACTTACAATTCGCTGAGTAGATTTTTACAGGTTTTTATTTACTCGTCACTTAATGGTTTGAAACAACTACCATAGATCGCTATTAACTAAAGTATTTCGTGGTATTTACTTGACAAACTGACAAGTCACATTGCAATGTTCATATGTTAAAAGAAAAATCGTACACTTTTGGTATTACTCTTATACGACACATGCGATACTCAAAAACTTCAATCGATACACCGAATTATAGCAGACTTGAACTTATCAGATCAGTGAATATAGATATTTATAGTCACAAGACAAATTATATAACGAATGGATTGAAAAGAAAATAATTAATTCCTTATTTCATATGATTTGATTGTCAGTCTCAGGAAGGTTTTTTTTCCTTGTTTTTTTCTCACCAAAGAAAGAACACATTTTCAGTAAACATAAATCACGGGAAGTGTAAGAATCTGAAAATTGATTTTATAACTTCAAAAAGAATTATTTCCTTATTGCTACTAAGAAAAAGCGAATCTAAGCTATACATTAACTAAAGGGTTTTTCCCTTGTTTCTTAAATTAAATATTCTGAATATAAAAATGTATTTTTTTTTTTTTTTAAGAGAAATGTGATTACCTAAACTATATCAGCTAATATGTACAGCATTCTTATTCAAAAAAATATAGGATGATATATGCCATCAAATTTTATCTTCGATTATTATGTGACACTGAGAAGCTCCTACAAAATGTCTGAATGTGGCATCTCAAACATTTGCTTTTCATACGTCTCTCTTTTCGAGGTTTTTCCCGACGTACGCCACACCAGATTCGAACTCCAACAGATCCCTTTTCTCACCTCACAAATGGGGCTCCGGAGGGAGACGCCAAGTTTTATGGGGTGCCGTTGGCGGATTAATCTTTGGTTACTGTGCGAATAAAGTACCAGGTGGGGATGTAAATTTATTAATAACTATAAGTATTCTTCGAACTTACGTGAGGATTTTGTTTTCTTCGTCGGATTGCGGCGAGAAATATTTGATTTTGCGGGATTTTAATTTTAACGACCTTAC
This sequence comes from Dioctria rufipes, assembly GCA_963924295.1. Classification (NCBI taxonomy): domain Eukaryota; kingdom Metazoa; phylum Arthropoda; class Insecta; order Diptera; family Asilidae; genus Dioctria; species Dioctria rufipes. The sequence goes on along the minus strand of OZ002741.1, from coordinate 100,996,325 downwards.
TTTCCTGCTAGCAAACTATGACAGACCGATATCGATGGTCTTCTTCTTCTTTCTGTCACTGAACATGACACCGAGCTTGAGGAAGCATTTCTCTCGGTCGGGGCGCGTTTTGGTTTCATGCTGTAGTCGACAACAAGCCGGGCATACACGCTTCAGTCCGTGGTGGCATATTGCTATATGCAATATGCTACGACCATAACAATTTCTTACTAGAAAGGCAGACCTTAAGATTTCATCCATGTCCTTCTACTTTAATCACCTCCTCAAATATTTCCTTATAATTTTCATTCGAATTTCCTATGTGCATATTATCGATGGGTATTTTGTCATCTAATCTGAATTTGGTATTAGCTCCACGATTTTTTCACTTATATACAGCACTCGACCCTTAGAATATAGAGAGTACAGGAAGTGTGATAAGCCAAATTTGATGTAGTCAAATTCTGGTTGTGTGAGTATCTGTTGCCGCTGTAGTGAATGCTCAGTACAGCCGTGCAGTAGAATCAATATAGAGAGCGGGGCAACAAGATATATGGTTGAAAATATTACGTTTGCTCCCATCGAAAATGTTCTTATTCACTGTCACTACACCTATATACCCTGAGAGTTTCTCAGCTGTCATAAACGTAAACAAATCTCGGTGGAAATACATTTGTCTCTTTCTTCAATATACTGCTGACCTACTTCACGGGACCCTGGAAAAATCCACGCTCATGCACACGAATTTTACAGGTATCAACACTTCCTGTTGTCTCTATATTCTAAGACTCGACCGCAATCACCGAACAAATTACATGTGACAGTTACAAATGACAAATGTCAAATGTTTACCCCTACTAATTTTTAGTGCAAGTTCGGGGCACGAAATCAGAAACACCGGGCTTTCATCGAACAAGTTTCAGAAACCCCGTGTAAGCCCAGGGTTTTCAAAAAACAAGATAGTACAGCCCGGTGTAGCCCGGGGCTTACCCGGTGTTTTTATCGAACAAACCTATTGAAATTACGCTAAAATGAGATGATTTCCATTTAGTTTTTTGTACTGGAAATTACGTGATGTCGAGGGTGATTTCGTCGAAATCATGCTGAAACAGCGAAATTACGTGATTTCGATGTAGTGAAAACGCCCTAATAAGTGTAACACCTGTCAAACGTGTCATCTCAGCGGTAGTGAAAACACTTACAGTGATTTTGAAATTACTTCATCAAAATTACGTGATTTCGATGTAGTGAAAACGCCCTGTAAGTTCGTGCAAATTCATTGCAAGACATTGTCCCAAAACTGAGGACGCGAGCAGACCTCATGTGACAATTGGCGTCCACAGTTTGAATCCTATTTGTCACCCTTAGAATATAGAGAGTTGTCTCTATATTCTAAGTTGTCACCTAATACAAATGACAAGACTTTGTCGCTTGTGTCATATCTGTTGTGATTAGAGCACACTTTTTATTTCTTTAAGTTTGGTAAAACTGATTGTCATCGTGAAAATAATTTTTGATTTATGCTTTATAAACGTCATTCGTTTACCAAAAGTTAATAAAGCGAGTGTGGTATTTTGTGTTGTACAGAATTTGGTATTTAAATAATGTGTAAGATTAACATTTATTGCCTGCTGTTAATATTATTGTTTTGCTCAAATGGTAAATTATAAGTTGTTAATTGAATATTCACTTATGTGGGCGTAACTAAACAATATTGTTTTGCAGCGGGAGCTTCATACTATCTTAAAATAAAATCTCCTGAATCCTCGATTTTAGGCTCACAAATAAATTTTTCTGCGGAATTATATAAAGGACGTAAACTTGCACCAGAAAGTGATTATATATATACTTGGAGCCATAACGCAGGGCCCAGTAAGCATGAAAAAGTGAGTCTGCAGTTGATTACAAACGCAATTTATTATGCAAATTGCCTCAATACTGCTTTTTGATTTATTTACTTTTCTCATATCAATTTAATCTTACCAACTCTCGATAAAGGCAGAGTATGAAAGGAGTTGCGTCGTTATTCGTTTTTTTTTTGTTTATCTTTTGGAAATGTAAATAATTTTCTCAAACAATTTTTGCGTGCTCAGATTATTATATTCGTGTCTTATCTGATGTGTGTATACCTTGGAATGTCGCATTTCTTTTTAATTATTATCTAATTCTGATTTTGAATAGTTAAATGTCTGTTTTCATTGGTTGGCTTCGAGCATGCAGCTACTCAAATTATCGGTCATGGGCATGGGTCATTCATCCAGAATAAAATATGCTATTGCATATTCTTCATGTCGTTATAATATTAAAAGTTCAAATTTAAAATATATGTTCTTATGTTTAAGAATTTATTGTTCATTCAAATTTAAACATAAACATTTATTTATTTGAGTCCCGGGCCAAAGACACGCATACCGTTGGGCACATCTTAGAAAGTTCATAGTAGATTTACATTCAACAAAACAAATAATAACAAAACTTATGTTCACATCAACAAAGATATCATGCACCTAATTTATATAAATTAATTGATAACATATACACTGGGGGTGGTCTAAGCCCCCCACTGCGCTTAATTATTATTATTATTATTACTTCTTTATTAGTCAAATATAAGACTTCAATAAAAACTCTCAAAATAAAATCTTTAAGTATAATAAATATTACATATTAAAATTTCAATTTCAATTTATTTACAAGCTGGTAATGTACGCAAAATTACAATCTTTTAAATGTACATGATAAATTATAAGGTTACAAAAAGAAAATACTATGAGTCCATGTAAAAAACACGATCAAAAATGAGCATAATAAAATATTGGAAAATCAGTTCAATAAGTAACAACATTAATCTTAAATGATACAATATGTATATATGAAAAAAGAAAAAAAAAAAGAAAAAAGAAAATATAGAAAAGTACATAGCAGAAGTAATCCCATGTAAGCTAATAGCTAATAAATAACGGAGCTAACAAAATTTTTAAAACTATCATAGGCACCCATAGTGCCCACACTGTACATTGTATGGCAAATTGTTCCAAACTCGCGCTATTTGCACAAAGTAAGAGCCTTCCTGAACTCGCCTGTTATGTCGGGGAATCAATATGTTATTATGCCGCGATGACTGCAGAAACTGAATCTGGTCAGTTAGATAGGTCGGTTTACCACGACGTATGAGCCTATATAGGAAAAATAGAGATTTGCGTGTAAGATAAGCCTCCAGAGAGCAACCAAGAAGAATAGACCTAAACTGGGAAACATGATCGAACCTCCGAAGACAAAAAACGAATCTAACACAGTCTCCGTAAACCGCCGTAAACTTTGCCAACAATAGCTGCAGTGTGATCGCCGCACGTCAATTTAGAGTTCATCTTTACACCCAGATTAGTAATGGTTTCTACAATCGGCAGCGCTTGTCCTGCAAGTAATACTGGGGGGATAGGTGTTAATACAGTACTGTGATATAATACAAGATATGGAGATTTACCAGGGTTTAGAGAAAGTTGGTTGTGTAGCGACCAATTATATACTCTGTCCAAATCATCATTTATCCGAGCCATACAGTCCTCCATAAGCCCAATAGGCCTGCTGTAGTATAACTGAACATCGTCGGCATACATGTGGATGTTAACATCGAGAATGATATTGGGTAAATCATTTATGAACATACTAAATAATAAGGGTCCTAGGGCAGATCCTTGAGGTAATATGTCAGAGTGCAAATAATTTACATAAACTTGCTGAAATCTCCCATCAAGAAAGCATCGAATCAAATTAGTTGCTGAGGCTGAGAACCCAAAAATTGAGGACAGTTTATTTAGCAGTATTCTATGGTTAACGCTATCAAAGGACTTTGAGAAATCTAGCATGACAAGGATACCGACCTCATCATTATCAACGCTTCTTCTCAGATCCGATGCTACCTTCAACAAAGCTGTCTCACAGCTATGATTCTGTCTGAAACCGGATTGCCAACGGGCTAACAAATTGTTATTTTCAATATATTTGTGAATCTGATTACAAATCACCTTTTCAAGAACTTTAAAGAGAAAACACAGAATGCTAATGGGGCGAAAGTCTGCAGGACTACTAACCATCTTTTTCTTCGAAAAGGCAATACTTTAGCCAATTTCTATCTTGATGGGAAAACAGACAGAGTCAAACAACATTTAAATACATACAGTATATGTTGTCCGATGTAAGGCATTAGGATCTTAACAAACTTTGGTGAGACGTTGTCCGGTCCAGTAGCATCCGATTTAATAGAGTATAAGGCGCCAATAAGTTTATCATAGTCAATATAGCGAAAGGCGAATAAACTATTACGGTTTTGTTGCGAACTACTGATAGACACTGTAACATTATTTAAGGCTGATTGATTCGGATCAGTAGAGGCAAAAAATCGATTTAAATCATTGGGATCAAATTGATGACGCTGGCTTTCTGTGCTATATATCCCCGCCTGTCTGAGATTTCTCCATAGAATCTTTGGAGGTAGTTTATGATCGAATTTAGACTGATAATAATTGTACTTGGCGGAGCGTATAGCAGATGTTGCTCGGTTGCGTGCACTTTTATAAAGGGAACGTGCAGTAGTAGTCTTTAGACGTTCAAATTGTCTGTACAAATATTCACGTTCAGCTATGAGGGAGGCAATAGCTGGTGTAAACCACGCGCAGGACCTCGTTTCAACTCTCTTAGTTCGCAGGGGTACACATTTTTCTAATAAGTTATTAATTAGATTTTCAAGAATTCGCACTTGTTCATCCACGACGCTACAGCGAAAGATATCATTCCAAGGCAACAACGTGCACTCTTGAAGAATATTAGATATATATATTTAAATTTTTAAAATCACGGTACGTGAAGCAATTTGTTAGATTCACAGGCCGAGGAGCGAAATCATATGTCATGAATAATATTTCATGATCAAGGAAGCTAGGAGCTTCTATTTGATTATGAAAAAAAACTTTGCTTTCATCAGTTGTTAGAAATAAGTCAAGGAGTGACGGAATGGAAGTATCGCAATATGTCGGTAGGTTATTAATAATATTCAGATATGTTGACTGCATGAAGTGTGTGAAGGTGTCTGTGCGAGAGCTAGGTCTCAAGATATTAACATTGAAATCACCGCCTATAATTATATTATTGTAGCGATGGGAAAGTTCTGAAAAGGTATTTTCAAACTCCGATGCATTTTCCAGTGTAAAGTGTTCGGGTGGACAGTAAACGGCAGACAGGACACACTCGCTAATACCATTACTTAACTCTACGCAGATGAGTTCTAAGTCTTGGGCTCGGGAGGATTGAATTATCTTAGCTTTGAGGAAATCTGTAACGTAAATAGCCACTCCATCGCCAATACGACCTTTCCTATCGTTGCGCATTAAGGTGTAACCTGGTATCGAAACTAACATAGATGGTATACAGTCATTTAGCCATGTCTCACTGATAAGAATGGCATGGACATTCGAATTAGTGAAAATTAAGCGAAACTCATCAATTTTATTCCGCATACTGCGAGAGTTCAGAAAGCATATATTTAACCCATCACGGCGTCCACATAAAATGTTCATCAAGGCTCTCACTCTGCACGGTCCAGCACGATCAGCCGTGGTCATGGAACATATGTGTGAGTGTGGCTATGTTGTGTGCGCAAGAAAAGCATGAAAATAGCTATTTGTTTACATTTATTCAAACAAGACAAGGGATCACTTTTGTAAATGGGAAGAGTAATTAAATTAAAAATTAAATTAGAAAAGACTATAAGATATGTAGTTAAATCCAGATATAGAAATATATAAAGCAATTCAAGAAAAAATACGCCAGTTTCTAAGCTACCTACGACTAAATCAATCACGCAACTAATAACAACAAGCATATTTTTGGCTAGTAAACTAGATAAAAACAAAGAAAAAAGGTCATTATCACCTTCAGTTCTCTTAATATGGAGAAGGCTATTTCTCGTTCTTGCTGAGACAATTTTCCCCAGTTTGCGCAGCTTTAATGCCTAATGAAGTAGATGATTATTTTGTGGAGTCAGGCTTTCATTGACATATATTGGACTTGGTGAGGAAAAGTCCTGCAAATCACTTAACTGGAAGCCCCTGCGCCTACGAAAGCTGCTGAGAAAAGAATTTTGCTCCAAGTTGGAGGAGAAGCGAACAACTATTGGTGTACTTGTCCTCTTCTCCGGTGATGGTGATGGCTTATGCGGAAGGCATCAATATACGGCAACACTGGGAACTCAATGCAATGTTCTTTACTATGTTAAGCACGTTCTCCTTGGGTAGCTTGGGTATACCTCTAATAACTACGTCACTCATACGTTGCATGCGATGAATGTCTTATATTTGTGATTGCAATGAGTTATTGCTGTGTTTGAGATCTCGCAAGCCACAACTTTATTTTTCAATGTACGAATGGCATCATCAATTTTTGATGTGATCCGAACCTCCAGCTGCTGCATAAGGCCATCAATTTTATCCAAAAGTCGAGTCTCCATTGCTTCTATCAACTTATCCAAAGTGGCAATTGTCGAACCAGAGTCGACAGCTTGCGCTCTACCAGTACTGCGGGTGTTCATGTTGCTCCCTTCGTCTGTGCCAGAGGTCGATGGAATTTTCTCTTTTCTTTGTCCCTTATTCGACATAGTGTTGATTTTTCTATTACCACTTTAAAGAGTCGATACTCACAAATACCAATGAAACGAAGACACCGTAAGATCACTCAGCCAAAGGCAATCACAGATTCAGAATAGCAATTTGCAAAAGCAAATTTCAGCAGAAAAGAATTTTAATGCACCAACAAAGTCGAATAATTTAACCGAAGCCGCCAAGTTACATAAAAACTACGCGTTAATGCTATAAACTTTCGGGAAAATAAATATGCGGAAATTGTACACTATCTTCAGGAAAAGCGGGAGCCGATTTGAAATACGTCTACTCTTTATCAGTCATCAGTCAGAAAGTTTGGCTAATTTCAATTCATGCAATTCATTAAACTTTGTCAATTCTTTCATTTTTTAATTCACTGGGTAAATCATTAAAAAATTGCAAACCTTTATATTTACATAATCGAATTTTACGTGCTCGTTCGATTCCACCTCTCCAGCCTAAATTTACTGCCATGACAAAGGTTATAAGGCTGTGACTCAGCAACATAACGTAAGTTTTCCCTTAAGTATACAGGTGATATACCGTGATCATTTTAAATATGAATATCATCGCGTTGTATGTAAGTCTTTGTTGAACATTTGTCCACTGCTTAACATACTCAAGACTGGCGTGTGTGTACATACTGCTTCTCAAAATTACCCGCATAACTCTATTTTGATATATTTGGAGCATTACCTTAATATTACTTGAAGACTCATACAGCAATGTTGAACAATATGAATAATGGGTAAAATCAATGCATCGTACAGCAATATTGCAGTTTTTAGAGATAAGCACCGTCTTGTCCTTTTCAAAAAACCTAACTTTTTAGACAGATTTTTACATGCTATGTTATTTGCGTGGTCCTTAAATTTTAGCTTATTGTCTAACAACACTCCAAGATATTTAAAATTTTTAACACATTCCAGTTCCTTTCCCTCAACTATCAATACTATATCATCATTTATATTAAACTTCATAAACTGAGATTTAGAAACATCCAATTTTAGTTTGTTCATTATTAACCACTCACTCAAACTTATTAAATCCTCATTTAATAATCTACCCATCTCATCAATATTCCACCCATCATTAGCAAATAGGGATATTCTTCGAAACTTCAATACCGATACTATGTCGTTAATATACATCAGAAAAAGAATAACACCCAAAACGGATCCCTGAGGTACTCCCAACTCAACATCCACAGCATTTGATAGGACATTGTTTACTTTGTTTGCTTTCTACCATCGAGATATGATTCAAACCACGTATGTTCCACTTCCTGAATTCCACATAATTACAATAATCTTATATGATTTGTTTCGCTATGACAGGCATCTACCATGTAACTTTCTATGATGTGCCCAGCGCTCTGCGTACCTTTGGCACGGATACTCAACTGAAGAAATGTTTATGTTTATGTTTACCCACGACAAATTATTTTGTTCATAAATGTTAGAGTAAAAAATTCTTTAGTGAAAGAAAAGAAATGTAATTATTTATATACAGGGTGTCTCGTAAGTCGACGTCAAGCCGGAATCGGGTGACAGACCAAATCATAATAGTTACCAGAAAAATAAAAAAAAATCTAAGTCAGGTATTTTTTAAATTATAGACATTTCTTTTGTTTTCGAGAAAACGTACACCCTGTGATGGTTTTTTAGCTCCTGTTGCTACAAATCTTTAATTTTTTTCAATTTTATTTTAACTTTTTACCTACTAAAAATGATTCTAGTGTACCCAAAACTAGCCGTAAGACCGTAACTTAAAGATTTTAGTTTGAGTGAAACAGAGAGTCATTACATGAAGTGTGAGTGAGACAGATAGTGACGCTAGCGAGTCAAATCATCGAGTTTTTACAAATGTGCACCGTCTACTCTCCACAGAGGGCCGATTTCCAAACCAAGTACATGGTGAAGGAAGAAGTTCCTTACCTTACGAAGACGTAGTACTTCAAGTAGTTGAAGAAGACCCAAGTATAGCTCACCGAATTTTACAAAAACATGAGCACCAGAATTACGGAAGCAGTTGAATTTGTCAAGAACGGAAGATTTGCCCGTCTGATAATCCGATCTTTTTTAAGAAGATGTCGAACTTGTATTGCAGCTGAAGGAAGGCAATTTGAATATCCTATGTAAATAATAAATCTTAGCATCCAAATAATTGGTGTTTAATTTTAAACTTAAGGAAAATTTGTCCTAAATCTGTCGCTATCTGTTTCACTCACACTTCATGTAATGACTCTCCGTCTCACTCAAACTAAAATCTTAAAGTTACGGTCTTACGGTCATTTTTAGTATGTAAACAGATATTTTTCGAAACTGAGTTTCTTGAAAAAAAAATTTGTTTTCCGTAATCTAAGAAATAATGTAGCAAGTGTTATACCATTTTAGAATCCTTATTAAATGCGTTAACTTTTAAAGTTACTTGCCAAACTGGCGTAGTACATTTTTTTCAGTACAGTCAGCTCAAGTTGGGTGAAGTATAAATTTTCTATTTTTGGTTCGGCAAATTCGGCAAATTGTGACATTTTCTTCTACATAAGCATTATTCGGGATTACTTAAGAAAAATAAAGATTTGTAGCAACATTAGCTAAAAAACCATCACAGGGTGTAAATTTTCTCGAAAACAAAAGAAATGTCTATAATTTAAAAAATACAAGACTCAGATTTTTTTTTATATTTTTCTGGTAACTATTATGATTTGGTCTATCACCCCATTCCGGCTAGACGTCGACTTACGGGACACCCTGTATACATGCATATACAGGGTGTTCCGGTCGATTCATATTTGGTACTTATATCGATAGAGCGTTGCTTTCTGAGTAAAAAGTTCTTTTATACCATATGAAAATATTCACTCATTTAGGAGATAATTCAAGCTTTACTGTTTATTGCATTCTTCTAGTTAAGACTTTCACTGAAGCTGTTGTAACTTTTAAAGTATTTATTCGATTGGATTTTTGTTTTTGCATTTTCAATAGCTATTTATTTAGCTTTCAAAACAATATAAATACTGGATAATGAATAGTGGATTATGTTAATACACAGAGAATAAGGAGCCTTCAAACTCAGAAATTTCGAATTGAAATCCCAAAATTTCAAGTATTCACTCAATTTGTACGGAAACTAAGACTGACGTACCATTTTCTTCTTCTATCATTTAGAAGCTTTGTTGATACCTTCATATTCATACACTTATACCTTTGATTTCATGAACTTACCTCTTAAAAATTTCAAACTTATAAATTTCTTTCAAGTAAAACAAGTTTTAGTTTTTTGTTCTTTATGTTTTATTACCATTTAAGAAATATTTTATTATACGTATTCAGGTTACAATAAACAATTATCAAGCTATTAAAATTAGTTTATAATAAATTTTCAATATGATTACTGCGCTCCATTATGTAGATCTTTGCCCTTATTTGAAAACTTCTTGGAATGTTAATATGTTGCAATTGTATGTTTACCTCTTTGCAGGCATTTAATTGTTCACATGTTATAATTTGCTGAGAGAGAATACCCTTATCCTTTAAATACTTCCACACGTAGTAATCCTTTGACGTTAAATCTGGCGACCGTGGGGCCATTGAATAGGACCACCGCGACCAAACTATCGTTCGTGGTACTTTTCATTCAGCCAATGTTTTACTGCTCTGGTACTGTGTGGAGACGCTTCATCTTGCTGAAATATCATTCCTTTTCGGATAATAGGTCCACTTCACACAATACCAGGAAGAATATTTTCCGAAATATGGAGATAAGTTTCTCCGTTCAAAATCCCTTCGAAAATGTAAGGTTCGATCAGGAACTCATCCACGACACCTGCCCAAACCATGAAACAAAACCGATGCTGCACATTCACCTGATGGTAATTATGTGGATTGTCCTGTTGCCAACTATGTTAATTGCGAAGATTTAGGAATCCTGCCCCTTCTGAAGTAGAACTCAAATTTTTAGTCACTTCATGTAGAGCTACAAGACCTTGCGCCGATGGTGTAATACTCAACGATATAATCGAATGCACGCGAGGGAGAAGAGCAATGAAGAGGTAGGTCGCGCCCAAACCTGCGAGGCAGCCGCACACACACGCACACACGCACACACACACACACGCACATACACACGCACATACACACACACACGCTTACGCGCACGCACCGCATATATAAATCAAACACACAGCCGCACACACAAAAATTTCAGACACTTACCGTAAAAATTCATTAAGCGCCAATTGTTACACTATCTGCCTATATTTCATGAAGTGCTGAGTTACATCAAGTGTCTACGACATATAACTCAAGCAAACTTCGTCTGCACCGTCTCTGTCTTATGTTTTACGGAAATACATTTCAACTTCAAAACAATCAAATAATTACTTAGGAGACTAAGAACGACATAAGTGAGCACATTGAATTGAATTCAATTCATTTATTCAGTCTACCAATCAAAGAGATCTTACCTAAATAAATACTAATAACTAACAATTTCATCAAATTTGAAATTTTCAATAGAATGTTGAAGTCACTTATCATACCCGGCGGCCCAAGAGTGTAATATGTAAATTAGAAGCAATTAGAAAAGTTTAAAATTGTGTTACCCCTAGGGTAGGAGGATAGTGTCCTGAGAGTTGTGGCTGTGGAGATTTCCCTCTAACCATTTATCCATGATTCTCTCACTGAGTTGGTCATAGGTTCGTTCCATAGGCTACATTTAGCGTTAAAATTGCCAACAACAATCGTATATGTGAATTGCTGGGAAAAAGCGGTCAACACATTCAGGTCGTCCCTTACTTCGGGGATTGCGGTTTGACACTGGATACCAGGAGAAAAGTTTCGACGGCATCGCGCTTTATTTTTAGAGATGTACTCCCGAAGAAGATTGAAGACTTTTTGTGTGAAGACTTTTTTTTAAATAAAAACAGCGCCTATCCTCACCTGCGTCAATACTGAGCAGAGAATACTTTTCCAAAGACAGAGATAAACATGAAGTGAGGACGGTGTTACTCTAGAAACAAATTTAACGACATACGCTTCTCATGAGAAACAAGAGTTGACTTTGAGGACGATCGCCTCAAGTCGCTTAATTCGGCTTCCGTATGGTCAAATTGCAAGTTGGAGATAAGCACTCTGTCCTTCCGGGATGGAAGTTAGCTTCCTGCAATTAGGCAGGAAAGCGTTAATTTTGGCCATAAGGCCGAAAAGGTCACAACCAAAATATTACAACTTTTGGAGTTGACTCCAACCAATGGCCGTGGTTTCCTGGGCCTTTGCATCTTGATGAGAACCTGACAGATTGGGAGATATAATTATAGCAAATGACTTGTACGTAATTCCGAGCTGACTCCCAGACAAGGTTTCCTTCTGTTTTTTTTACTGTTTAGCTGCCTTCTTCCTTTCAATTGGCTCCTTGTAAGTGGAGCAAACTCTATAACTCGTCGGAGTGCCCTCCAGTTTATAGTTAGGGCATTAGGGTTTACCTTTCGTTGCGTCCCTGGTGAATCCTCCGGTCCATGACAGATCCCATTTTACACATCTACAGGTTGTCCTGCAGTTGCTGGCTACATGCCCGCATTTCTGTAGTTCTCACATTGCGAAATACTGCAACTCTGAAATTGCACCCAGTGAACTGCTCGGTTAAAAATTCTATTACCATGATCAGTTTGATGTCAGTCTCAGGCCCGAAGCTCTTGAAAAAGGAGTCCAGAAGGTATACGGTCATTCAGATTGTACTAGATGATGGGTTTTGTCTTGGTCTTCGGCTTCTCTGCCTGCCTTGATCTTAGGCCTTTCTGCTAGCTGGATTAGTCTAGTAATTCTCAGACCTCGCCTCTTGACCCTATTTGTGCCCTTGTTGTAGATGCTTGCTTTTCTCCACCGTTGTTTGTCAACTGATTCTCCTTCCTCCCTTTATTCTGGGCGACTTGGTAGCTGTTGTCTGATGAACTCCACTACCTGACGTTGACAATGCTTCATATTCACCCCTGTTATCCTTGACTCTCTCGTCCACGACTTCGATATAATCGGCCACATCGATGTCGTCAGCTCCCATGAACTCCGTTCTGTTGACTGTTTTCAAGATCAATTCCGTTGCTTCAGAACACGCATTTGATTAAGGATGCTTTGCTCAACTGTCCTATTAAGCTCATCCTCCAAGATGTGTTAAGCTTTGTACATCTCATTCAGCTGTCACGGGACAAAATTTTAAACTCTTAAGTCAAGGCTTGCCATTTGCCCCTTATTGTCTATTTGCATTATTTGGTTTTTAGGAGACACTTTATTTCGTTCATTTTTTGTGTCATTGAGTGTTTTCTCACACGTACACACAATACCATAATTCCATCGGGAAATTACAAATTCTGCTTGAATGATTATTAATAATAAAATGTGTGCCTACTTATTTAAGTATTTGCTATTTAGCAAATAACACGGAGTCACCAGTGGCTAATGGATCCAGAGTTATATCGAAATAGTGAACAAAGGTACGGAAAAACAAGTTCACGCATATCTCGTTAGCCAACACGAAATCGAATAAAATTTATATCGACTTTTCAATTTTAAATTTTCGCTATTATAAGTGGGATCATCTGTATATTTGTTTTAATATTTGCTTAGAAACTAGAATGCTCAGGTTTAATACTAACAGCATTGTATCTACGTCCTACATGCGTTTAATGGATTCATACATACAAAAATTAGACCTAGCATAAGGTATACATTTCCATATAATAGCCAGTAATAGTAAAGGATCTTCTTCTGTAGCAGCATTCTTCCAAAGAACGATTCCTGAAGTATCTGATAGTATCCCACTATTATATCTGCGAATACAATTTTTGTTTAGTCAGTGTAGTAATTTCACTACCACACGTTGATCAGCCAGGAATTTGATTTTAACTTATGATGTCAACTCACGACTAAGCCCTATGGCTAACTTTTTTCGAGAATATTTTCAGTGATAATTTTCACATTTCTATGCTTATTTTTACTGGCATTTTAATATCTCCTATCACAAACCTTTACTCATACCTGAATATTCAGCTTTTGATTTCACTGCATTTCTTAAATTGAGCTATGAGTATATCGGCCCCATGAGGGGTTTGCCTAATTAGTTTCACGCCCACTTAGATCTTACATATCCATTATCACAGCACTAATTTTATTAAATCCACGTGAAAAAAATCTTGGGATAATTGTTAATAGTACTCTGAACTGTTCCGATCACAAACAGTGTCATAGGCAAAATGTATGGAGCTCTACGCAAATTATGCCAATCTGCGGCCTTTAAACCTGTTGATATCCGTGTAATGCTAATGAAATTATTACTAGTCCCCTAAATAACTTACAGCTGTGAGGTGTTTTGCAAATTGGACTCCCACTCCTTTTAGGTTAGGGCATTTCAGTCATATCAGTGCTTATTCTACATGTATTCTGGGCTGTAAATTGGATTCTTGCCTTAAATTTCGAACTGTAATATTTCTTCGTAACCTAATCGTAACTAAACGGTCTGCTTACCTTTACAGTAAATTAAGCTTTGCTCAATCCGCGACGACATTATGTTTGCATACGTCATGGTTTTGCTCGCGCTCTAGTGAGTTCAGTCGATCAGGGTGTGGAGATTTCTGCCAATTCATTTAAGAGGAGCATCAGCGGCCACAGCCTTTGCAATGACTTATTTGCATATTTGCGATCTATACAGTAATTTTACTTAAATTTTTTCTTCTAATATGAATAGTAATTATTATTAAGTTATTCTGTTTATATATTCTTCGGATTCCTCATCATCAAATTGCGTATCCCTTAAATTAACCGTGTCTTTAAGTTGTCTACTGCATGTTGACTATAAGGCTTGTGAGTAGTTTGTGTCGTCTTAGTATCTAAATTACATATCTGTGGTTTCCTATTTAGGAAAAACCTTCCTTGATTGTCCCGTACTGGCTGGGTTCTGCTTAATAAGGACCAAGTCGCCTTCTAGATATTTTCTTGGTTATTTATGGGAGAAATTTCTGCTTGTTATTTTATTTTTCCTTTATTGCAATGCAAAATTCCTTCTCTGAGTTGTGATAATGGAATGTCTTCTTCGCCGTCGTCTTCACATTCTTCTTGTACAGTCATCAAGAGCACATTTTTTTTTAAATGTTTCTTGGTTTATATGCTATCAATAATTCTTGAAGATTTTCCTGTGTGGTTGCTTACTTCGTTTAAGGACTAGTGTTCCGAGAATAATTTTATCCCAGTCTTGCCCATCTATGCTTTGTGTATATCTGTTTCAAACGCAGTTTTAATTATTTAAATGAGAAAATAATTCGGATCCGGAATATTCCTTATATAACTAATGGCGAAAAGTGAATATTAAAATATTTATAGCAACACACAATTGAAACAATAATTACGAGCCACACGATTGTTCTTGTGAACTAAGCAAGAATATTCTACGCTCTATTTCAAAACATGCATAAATGTAGTGCGGATATATCTCTCTGTCGGCCCATTTGCACGGGAGGCTCTGACAGCAGTTTGGAATTATATGATACTGTTTCCTTGCAGTATTTTCCGAATTCCTTAGAAGTGAAGATTGTTCCGAATTGTTGCATTTGATTACTCCCCTCGTAGTGGTCTATCACACTGCTTTAAGGACAGTGAACTTTGTGAATAAATAAAGCTCATTCAGCAAAACAAACTTTTATCATGTACATACATTTTTCCGTGGCTCGTGGGAATTTATACATTACCTGAATCTATTTTTCACATAAATTTAAGCATATCTAATAAATATAATGCCTTTGTTAAAACACTTTATCAGTAATAACCTTAAAAATTTATTGGAACCCACTTATTTATTTGTTGTGTACAGCTCTCACACTTGGTACTTGGTGCTTAGACCAACGGAGACTACTATATAGAAGTGAATGAACTTTCTGCAGTGTATTTCTATATGAACGTGGTCAGTTCATATTATACATGTCAGTGGATTCTAAATAAAAAAGTCGAAGGTGACAAACTCTTATCTAATAAGGGCGCGACAAGGGAAGCGAGAGAAGTTAAGCGCGGACACATCTCTATAACCTTTAACATGTGTCCGATTATTTCCAATTTTACAACTTTTGGCAATAGCTAGCAACCAAAAGAAGGGTGAATTTTTAGAGCAAAAAACAAGACCGGAAGTGAGGAAAGTTATCAGACTATAATGTTGAACAATATTTGCGCTTATGTTTTCCTGTGGTGAAAAATAAAAAGTTCTTAAAACTCTTCTATCCTCCATCTATGACCGTATTGGAAAAATAAATAAACAATCACATCTGTTTATCTTTTTCCCACGCTTACGCAATCTTAATCGCAGTCACCTAAAAATCATAAAAACTGCATCGAATATACAAAACTTCAAACATAACAAATTAACAAAAAATTCTAAGGAAAAAATGCTCGCATAGTCCATCATATTCATATCTCTTCTCACTTTGCACAACCAGCTAAAATTTCTAAGGAAAAATCAAAAATGCTCTAAGATACGTCACCACAGCGAATTATCAGCGCAAATATTGTGCAGCATTATTGTCCAATAACTTCCTTCACTCCCCGTAATTCTGTTCCTTGCTCGAAAAACTTACGCTTCTTTTGGTTGCTAATTCTTGACAAAATGCTGAGGCTAGGAAATAATCAGAAACATGTTGTGGATATAGCGATGTGTCTACTTTTAACTTCTCTCGCTTCCCCCGTCGTGCCTTTATGAGGTAGGGGTCTGTCACCATCAACTTTTTTATTTAGAATCATATTTTGAATAAAATAACAGTTTTAAAATTTTTAAAAATCTTACAACTTTTGATCCGTACGCATAGCAAATAGATAGTCATTCGTTCGAGGTGCTTTTTTTTACCTCTTTGTTTTGGCCTGAAACGCCGCATTTTTACGACAATGCTCCCAGAACAACCCTAAACCAACCCTTAAAATTGCTGTCGGAAACAAATTAAATGCCCTTTTAGCATTTTTTTTTTTGGTAATCGGCGGTACTTCACTATTTTGACTTTTAATTTTATTAAAATTTCAACCAGATTAGTTTTGGCCATTTCCTTTAGCATTGTTGCAAAACAATATCTGAAGCAGAGTAAGGAAACGCACACTCACGTGCGCACACGAACGACTCATGAGTAATTTACGGCTCATGTGCGCGTTCCATTTTTAAAAACTCATGTGCGCGTGCGTGAGTCGTTGTCATTTTATTAGCGCACGCGCCCATGAGTGAGTAACTCACAATAAGAAAGCGCACACTCGCGTGCGCACACGAAATTTCTTTCTGCTCATTACTCACGAGTGAGTAATTCACAATAAGACAGCGCACACTCGCGTGCGCACACGAAATTTCAATATAAGAAAGCGCACACTAGCGTGCGCACACGAAACTTCTTACTGCTCATTACTCACGAGTGAGTAATTCAATATAAGAAAGCGCACACTCGCGTGCGCACACGGAATAACTCACGAGTGAGTAATTCATTGGAAGAAAACGCACACGAAATTTTTCATTGCTCAATTCCTACTTGTGTATGCAATTTCATTTATGAAATACTTGCATTATGTAGATAACGTGGATAATTAATATTTTTAATGTTTATTCGCCTTATGAGCATACATATGTATCTGCAGGATTGAAGGGTTTAATAAGGGAATTTGACAAAAAATTTTCCGTTCTTTAAGATAAGTTACAATTTATAAAGACTGTCGCCTAGCAAATTGGTGTGGCGGTTCAGTAATTAAAATATTTGAAAGAATAGCCGAGGAATGATTTTCACCTATCAAAACCCGTTTTGCACCTATCAGTAAGGATAGGAATTATAATTAGTTCAACAGAGCAGTAGTTCGAAATTTACATGACTACCTTTACTAGTAATTGCTTCATTATATGATCTAAAATGAGTACATTTGAGATGAAATCATCTCAGACGTTCATCACAGCTAACGTTTTTTCAAATTATCATCAAAGATTACCTATTTTAAATCAAAGTTAACTTAATAATAAGTTAAGAATCAGGCGAATAAACATTTAAATATTAATTATCTACGTTTTCTACATCATGCAGATATTTCATAAATGAAATTGCATACACAAGTAGGAATTGAGCAATGAAAAATTTCGTGTGCGTTTTCTTCCAATGAATTACTCACTCGTGAGTTATTCCGTGTGCGCACGCGAGTGTGCGCTTTCTTATATTGAATTACTCACTCGTGAGTAATGAGCAGTAAGAAGTTTCGTGTGCGCACGCGAGTGTGCGCTTTCTTATATTGAAATTTCGTGTGCGCACGCGAGTGTGCTCTGTCTTATTGTGAATTACTCACTCGTGAGTAATGAGCAGTAAGAAATTTCGTGTGCGCACGCGAGTGTGCGCTTTCTTATTGTGAATTACTCACTCATAGGCGCGTGCGCTTTGATCGCACACAATTTATTACTCACGTGCGCGTGCGCACGTGAGTGTGCGTTTCCGTACTCTGATCTGAAGTGATTAATTACACCTATAAAACTTTGCTTCTCCCTTTAAGATGCTTCTTCATTCACCGAAAAAATTGCAATTTGATTTTTTTGTGTGCTTTGCTAACTTGGGTTTTAACGATTTTGGAGAATTTGAAATGTTTCCCAATGCTTAATAATTTTAACATATGGCCGGTCCAAAAAGTCTTTATCGACAATTATAGGCTGTATTATCATAATATCCGTTTTAAATGTTACTCATTCAATTATCAGTCTTGCGTATTTTCCCAAAGACTTCGATTTACTTTCTTCGAAATCGGAATACATCTTATCTTCTACGCTCACTACCCAAATAACATGGGTAATTACTTATTCCGTTGATTGCTCTAACATTTCCAGCACTCTCTTGAAATGTGACCAATCTGATTGAATTTAAAGCATTAGATATTTCTGTAAGGACGCCATCCGTTTAATTTGATATCCGGATTATCCATAATAATTGCGTCTCGATTTCCCAAATCCAGGTATCCGGAAAATGCGAATTCCGTGATAATTCAGATCCAAACTTCTATTATTTGTAGCAAAGTTCTGTCCTGTCCTGTAGGGAATCACTATTTCCTTGATCGTCCCATAAATATACATTCTTTAGCTCTTCGTATGACTCTATCCAATATTTCGCATTAATACTTTTGATAATCGATTGGTTAAATTCTGAAATGCGTTCTCCAATTCCCATTTTAAAATGCCTACTTCTAAGGTTACGACCATTTTTTTAAATTTTCTTTCGTTCTAGTACCTCCTTTTCCCATTACAATAGTGCTATTTGCCATCTCAATATCTCTATTTCTGAAAGAAGACATGTCTTCTTAGTTGTGTCATCTCCTACGCTTGATGAGTCTTCTTGGACAAATTTTCCATTGTAGTTATTAAATTCCAAAATTTTATATTAATTCCAAAAGCTGGTGAATTAAAATAACAATAAACTTAATTTTGCACCCTTCATCGAAGTCTTCAGTGTTGCAAATCCTGAGATATGTACTAAATATGGATACGAGTAAAAGACCCAAGGACCTCGTAATGGCTCTGCGTTAATTTCATGTTTATATTCATCTAGCGGCCAGGCACTTATTTTCTGAGACATTTTACTTTGCATTTACCTAGAAATCTATTGCATTTGTATCTTAAGCCATTTTCAGACCTTTTTTATCACCTACCGAGATATTATTATCTGATACCCGAACTCCTGTTTGCTAATGTTATGATTCTGTAAGGAAATTATGAAAAAATTGTTTTTTTGAACCTCTTAATAAAATATTACAAAAAATTTAAATTTGTGGATGGAAGATTTGAGAAAAGATAACGACCTTTTCCCGGGTCTTAATGGGTCTCTCTTCACCCTACCCTTCTTCATGTAAAAGTCGTGATAATAAAATCTGTGGTGAATATGTATTTAATATCTGCTCTTTCTTTCTGGTATGCTGCTATCGAGCGAGGACCTCTATTTGTTCAGCCTGATAGCTCTTAGACAATTTTTAGTCCTAATTTGTACACCCAAAGAATAATTTTAGGAAAATGAAAGCAGGCCCCACTCCATTTCTTACAAAGCAATAGGAAATCTAGGATTTAATTCGTCAGTCACGTTTAGTCAATTCTGAATGGCTTTGACTCAAAGGAGAAGGAATTACATAACCACATAAATAATACTAATATAATATTGAGGAAATTAAGAGTAGTATTTATTTTTTATTTTGCAATATTATATAATTAGCTGTTGCTAATACAACTGTAAACAATTAGTATTCAAATCTGGTACTGTTACTTACAGGTTATTGAAAGTAAATTGCCATATAGTAACTGGTCAGTTATTTTTCCGAAAATTGTCTACCAACCGGGATCTTACAAAGTGGATTTAGTAGTTCAAGGATATTCATTTTTTATGTGGTATCAGTTAACAAGTGATCATGCTGTATTTAAACTGACAGATGTTTTAATTGGCAATCTCTCGCTAATTCAAAGTGGAACTGAACGAAAAACCGAATTTGTATCCAATATAGCACCAGTAAACCACACAGTTCAATTAAAGGAATCGGATTATAATTTTTTAATGACCAATACAACATATATAACAACGTATTGGTTCCAAAACTGCGTGTATATGGGTCAAACTTCTGGTTTGACTTACATTAATTTCTATGATAAAGAAAATGAAGAATATCAAATTGAAGCTCTGGTAATTGGTTCTTTTGATAAATTGCCCGATCCAACAACAACAACAACTACTACTACTACTACTACTACTACTACTACTACTACTACTACCTCCACCACAACTACATCTACGACGACCCCCAAACCTACTACGTCTACGACAACTATCACCACTTCCACAACAACTCCCCAGCCAACTATTAATCGATCAAACAGTACTGCTATAACAGAAGGTATTACTACTGCAACAGAAAAACCGAATGAACATAATTTTGAATCTGAAGTAACTACCGTAAAATTACCCACAAGAGTGAGAAGGGAAATTGATGAAACTAATGTGTCAACAAACCAAACAGGTAATTGAATATATTGTTTTAAATATTTAAACTTATAAAAAAATCAACATACCTCAGGTAAATCTGGACAAATAGAAGTTGAGGTCTCTCCAAATGGAGTTGAAATAGATGTCAAAAATGTAACAAAACAAATAAAGGAAGGTTTAATAAATACATCACAAATTGCAGCAGCTATGAATCCTTCAGAGGCTGAAGAAAATACATCTCTCATGCCAACCACAATTCCCCACAATATTCCTAGTTATTCTAATCAACCTTTCATCTGTTTCAACAAATCGCAAGTTGCTCCTGATCCGAATAAAACTTATGGGTATTTCCACAGAAAAATTATTGTGAAAGGTGAGCGCTAGTTTTAGTTTTTTTCTTAAATACTTATTAAAAGTAATCAATTTCCATTATGTATTGCTAAATCTATATATTATACACAGTACATCCTTGAAACACTAACAAAAATACAAATTACAATCAATGTAACTGTTATCTTGAAATAATAATTAAAATTTAGCTTATTTTTTTAGTTCTATATCACTGTTTTAGACCATAAGATAATAGTTATTCATTTGCTTTGTACAGTCATAGTTGTTATAACGTTATGATAAGTGGGTGGGTGTAGGTGGGACGAATTACACTTTTAATCCTTCGAGTGTTAAATTAGCATAATTTAAAAAAATAATCAAAACAATTGGATAAAAGATAGCCGAGATATCAAGAGAACGGTCTTGCCATATCTCCAACTCTCTACAAAGTATAGCGAAGTTACTGTCCCAAGTAACCTCGTTTTCAGTCCTTCACCTCCTCTTGACATACCCACCAGTTTACTTGCGCCAGTACGAAAACGAGCTCCACTTACTTCAACTTTTTAGCAAAGTGGAACCTGAGAAATAGTCAAATTGAGTAAATTTTCTGCAATTGGTACACGTTTTGATGTGTGTAGTCATTTATATATCATCTGGCGCGGAACTTGTGAAATGTGAAGATATACATTTTTGAGAGAAAATGGTTTCAAGTGAAAAATTACGTATTGAAAAGGTCATAACAACAATGTAATTAAGGGCGATTTCGGAGAAAAAATTCTAAGAAGAAAGAAAGTGCGAGTACGTTCTTGGCATATTGATTGCTAAGGTATAATATTTAATTTACGAAATTTCTTACTGAAAAATAAAAAGCACTCCCTTCATATAAAAACGCAAACACAAATGTGTTGACATTTTACAAGTTCCACACCAGCTGATATTATTAAAGACTACTTAAATCAAAAAATGTACCAGTTGCAGAAAATGTACTCAATTTGATTATTTCCCAGGTTCCACTTCGCTAAAAAGTTGAAGTGAGTGGAAGTCGTTTTCGTACTGGCGCAAGTAAACTGGTGGGTATGTCAAGAGGAGATGTGGGACTGAAAACGAGGTTACTTGGGACAGTAACTTCGGTTGTGTAAACTATACTTAAATGAAGTAGATAGTGTATGCTGTGGTCTGGTGATGGTGATGCGATTGAATGAGAAAGGAAGTATGTAACTATAATAAAAGAAAACAATTAAGAGAATCGGACAAGAAATTGCAAGAATATATGAATATATATGGGATGGATAATTTTAGATTTCAGATCCTTGTTCACTAATCACTTTCTGCAACGGAAAGCCTTTTGGGTATCTTTAATTTTCTAAGTGTCATAGTAACAGTCTTAATAGACCTTTATACTTTTAATTCAGTGCTAATAGTTTTCACAGACTTTTATTAAAGAAAGTCTCTTTATGAGACTTCCCTACAACTTTTAATTTTTTAGTATCATGATAACTGTTTTAGCAGAGTTTTATAAATTTCAGTCAATTAGAACAGTCACTAGAGACTTTCATTTAAGTGCTATAATAAAAGTCCAATAACACATATCTTTTCAGTTTTTACGGTAACAATCTGATCGGAATTTTATATTTTACAGTCCGTTATAATGCCTAATCTACAATGCATGGTAAAACCAAGTCGTCAAAACGACATGAATTTTTGTGTTTACTTCACACTCTTACCTTTGAAAATTGATGCGTGCAAAAATGTCTCTTCTCTTTCACTCATTTGACGACATGAGCACGAGCTTATGTGTAGTAGTTAATCAGCAAAAACGATATGGTAATACCTCAGCTGTATTCAGCTAATTTAGAACAAAACATCTATAAACTGGGACTTGTACTTTCAGTCTTTAAAGCAATATTTTACATTATTTGACTTGTCCTAAGCAATTTCTTAGTTTACTAAGTTTACTATATTATAGTATAAATTATTGAGACCAAATATTTCTTTTAATGTAATTCTGCAATGAAATCAAGGAAACAATTACATTTATGATAATTGACAGGTCAACAGCTGTTCAATTTGGCAGCTTACCACTACTTACATATTTCATGTATTTATATTCTTTCTTCAGCAAACGATATCGTTTTGACGACGTGGTTTTACCATGCATGCATTGTAGATTAGGCATAACAGTTAATTTTAAAAGCTGTGAATTAAGATATGTCTGCTACACATTTTTGCATTTATTTGGTTGCATTCTATTGAGTTGAAAAGAACAATTTTATTGTGTACCTAATTAGATAAGGATTTTTAAGTGCATATCAGCTATTACATAATAATTAATGTCTGCCTAAGCCAAGACCATGCAGCTGCTATAATTTTTATTCGTTAATGCATAGTTTTTGTTGTTTTCGTGTTTGATTCACCATTCAACAATATCAATTATTTCTTCAGATTTGGATATTCTTTAAAAAAACCATTCACTTAATTGAAGTTCACTTGAAAATGAAAGTTAACTTGAGCACGATAAATCATTTTCGATTAAAACTAGAATTTCCGCTATTACTGCTGACATTGCTGTAAATATATTTTTCTATAAGCTTAAAGATTTAAAGAACCGCAGAAAAAGTTAATTTTTAAAACGTCATAGGTGATTTTTCTACTCTGTATTTTCCGAACTGAGTAAATTTTGTGATTTCTTTGGTGAAATATAAAATAATAATTCAGAGATATCTTCAAAATTTTGTAAGTAGTCTTATTCAATGAAATAGAAACGAAAATGAAACTTTTTTGTGAAAAAATGTTACAATACAAAATTCAAGTTTGTAAGTGATAAATTGCATATTTGTATTTATACCTTCTATTCTACCAAGGTTCTACCAGAAAACAAATACTTTATCACAAGTTTTCCTGTATTAAGGTACATTGGATGGAATGGAAATATTCAAAAAAGATTCAAATCAAATATTTTATTTCAGAAATTTTAAAATAAATGTAACAATTTTCATTGCGAAAATAATTACTGCGTAATTAAAATCCTTAGGAAGCTATATTATCATTAAGCTTGGAATTTACATAACTTGAAAGTTATTATTATGCACAATCTACAATGCCTGGTAAAACCACGTTATCAAAACGATATGGATTTTTGTGTTTGCTTCCCATTCATGAATTTGAAAATTCATGCTTGCAAAAATGTCTCCTCTCTTTCATTCATTTGACGACAGACGAGCTTATGCGTAGTAGTTAATCAGCAAAAACGATGTAGTAATACCTCAGGTGAATTCAGCATAATTTAGAACAAAACAGCTGTAAATTGGAACTTGTCTTGAAAGCAATATTTTATATTTTTCGACTTGTCCCAAGCAATTTCTTAGTTTACTAAGTTTACTATAAGTATTATAGTATACATTATTGAGACCAAATACATCCTTTGATGTAATTCTGCAATGAAATCGAGGACGCAATTACATTTATGATAATTGACAGGTCAACAGCTGTTTAATTTGACAGCTTACCACTACTTACACATTTATATGCATTCTTCAGCAAACGATATCGTTTTGACGACGTGGTCTTACCATGCATTGTAGATTGGGCGTTAGTTACGATGCATGGCAAAATCTATTCTGAAGTCATTAGTATTTGTCTTACAAAAGTATAAATTTATACTTCAAAATCTTGTATGAACTATGCAAATTATCAGTAATAGTATTAATTCAAATCGTATAAGAATAATATCCGATTCAAAAAACAGATTGTACGCTAGTTTTTTCATTGTACCTATATAAAATATGTCTTAAGTGTGTGACAGATTATTTGGAGGTAGGTCCAAAAGCAAATATGTACTTCAAGTAGAATAAATCTAAGTTTCAAAAAGTGAAGCCTTAAGTTGCTTTTTAGAATTTCATTAATTTTTATCTTGTCACATACAGGACTTGAACTTACAATTTTTGAAACCTTTTTTGTTTTTTTAATAAATGAAAAACAATATTTTTTTATGGAAACCCTAAAAGGAGTTATCTGATTTGTCTCATTTTCGAATTTAAATGTGTGCAAATTGCATTAATGCAATTAAGTAAAAGCGTTGTCAAGTTATAAAGAGGACGGACGGACGGAAATGCAGAAATTAAAATAACTTTTACATAAATGCGTGGTTATCCAATCCATTTTTTCTACCAGCATTAAAGAGAGCGGACGAGTCACTTGGAAGTCCGTGGAAATCAAGGAAAACACGCGCAATATGTATACTTGTGAAAAGGCGCAGTAAGTGAAGAACAGTGTGTGAGTGTGTTGCTCAAGGAGTTTTTTTTTCATAAAAAAATTATAAAAAATTGTGAAAAGTAAGAATTTTGTGACATTTTTTTCCTGAAATTAATTTAATTTCGGTCGTTGTCATGATAACATGGCAACCATAAAATTTGTAGTTTCTATTTAGAAATTCAAAGCAAAAAAATAATAAGTGACAACTAATATTATTTAAAATTAAAAAAAATAAATAAAATTTTTTTTTATAAATTAAAAAGAGAATTTAAGCTCTGCCGTATACTCAGTATGAGTACGAGCAGCAGCGATTCTGCGTGGACAGGTGATCCCCTGAAATTAACTGGAAGAAGGAAGAAGAGCATAAATTCTATTTCTTCTTGCAAAACCAATTTCACAGGGCCCACAGAAAAGGCCGGTATGGGCCCAAACGAAGAGACAAAAGAAATTGCAGCGGAGAAGTGTGCAATTAAGAGAGCAGTTGTTGGATCATCAGCTCCAAAATTGGCCAAAACAGCAGCAACAGAAGCAGTAGCTGCAGCATCAGTAGTAGCTATAGCAGCAGCCACAGCAAGAGTAGGTACACCCTCAACAGCAACAGAAAAACCACCGATCACTTCCTCAACGTAAGGACAACGTCTAAGCTTGGTGGAAGTTGTCAAGCTGGCATCAGCCACAGCGCCATCACCTACTGGTGCTATAATGGGGCCGCCGCTTTCTACGAAGGCGAATATTGCTAACAATCAACAATCAGCACCAAGAGCAGTGAAGATAGCAGAAGCAGTGCGATCCCCGGCCTTAGTGTCAGGGATCTCATATGCGCAGGTAAGTGGTGGTTCCAAGAATATTAGCACTATCGAAATTCAGAGCAGGAACATCACTCTTCGTCCAGCCCCATAGGACGCGGGTAAGCCTCGACACAAGACCAGTACGGTTCTCCAGGGCTTCTTCGACGGGAGATGGCAGAATCATAGCTATGATATGCAGCTCGAGTGTCTTCAGAGCACATATCTGAAGGCAATGCTCCAGGTTGTGAGGAGCTATTTTCCATGGGGTTAATAGCTGGGGGAATGGTTAAGGTGTATACCACAACCCTCGACAGTGCTGCCAGGCTTATGCTTGAGGGCATTGAGGTGGGTGGTACACACCTTGTGCTGATCCCACTCAGAAAAAGCTCACGAAACGCACGTTTCGCGGATCCCGATGCGAGCTCAACATGAAAAATCTCGAATTTCCTTGGGGAGATTCAGGAAGGTGCATGGGAAGGTGCGCGCCATTCCTTTAAGAATTGGGGACGAGAGTCTCGGGCGGGGTATCTACGGTACCAGCCATGAGGCGTCCATCACCCTGAATAAGAGATGTAAGCTTCCAAAAGGCTTTTACCTGAGCATATCCGGTTCGAGGCACTAGATAGACGTGGGCACCGAAGCAAAATGCTATGCTTGCCATTTGGTAGGGCATTTTATTGCTGACTGA
Organism: Dioctria rufipes; assembly: GCA_963924295.1. NCBI lineage: Eukaryota > Metazoa > Arthropoda > Insecta > Diptera > Asilidae > Dioctria > Dioctria rufipes. The sequence continues at coordinate 100,969,643 of OZ002741.1, read as the reverse complement.
CCCGAGTGTAAGAGTTACACACACTTCTCAGCGAAGCGTCATCGCGCCCTCTATGAGACACAACTTGAGGCTCTTTTCGTTGCGTCTGCGGTGTCTTCACTGTACCACGGTTTCCACACGACTCTACTGTACTATTTTAAATACGACAACAATTCTTATGTCAAATTCAACTCTTCTTATTCAAAACTAATCACAGCAACTGCGCCTCAAACTCCTCCCAACCACGATGGCGGGCTGCTTTTGCCATTTCAACAGATGGCAGCAGTTACTTTTAAATGCACCGGGCTTTTGTGTTTCTGTTAAATTTTACGACGCTTACAGTTCGGCAATCCTACCGACACTGTCCTCAGTGAACTTCATTCATTATGGTGATCACCATTCTCAAATCAACGAGGCTCAACATCTTCTTTCCTTCTTTTTTTTGTGTGTGCTGGGTTTAACATAGCAAGATCGTAGCGAGATTCAATAATCAAGCCCGGTTACTAGTCACACACATATATGATTTAACAATCAAACCCGGTTCCTGATGATGTACCACCCAAATTAATTTTAATTTGCTAACACCAAATATGTTATCCATTTTTTTAAACAAGTAATGTAAAATTACTTAACAAGCAGGGCAGTCTTATTGGTTTCTTTGAAAGTAAGTGAAGTGTGTCCATGGCATGTAGTGTCGTATTTCCTCATATTTCTACCATTTAATTTATATTTTACTCAACTAATCTAACTTCATTAAAGTGACGGCACCAACAAAAGGTCATCCATATAGAAAAACATTCTTGAATCCTGGACCTTTCGTGCAACTTTATCCATCAGTCTCATAAAAACAGCTGGTGCATTTGAAAGACCAAAAGGCACCTGTTTAAACTGGTAATGCTCTCTTGGAGTCACGAATGCAAAGTATTCCTTACTTTTATTACTTATGGGTATTTGATAGTACCCGTGTGCCAAATCTAGCAAAACAAAGACACTCCAACCAGCCATCCTATTTAAAACTTCTTCAATATTGGGAGTAGGGAAATACCTTTTCTTGATATTAAAATTGAGCTGATGATTGTCCACGCACATTCAATAAGTACCGTCTTTTTTCTGGACAAGTATAGTTGGACTTGCGAATTCTGACTGTGAGTCTTCTATAATGTCATTTTGTAAAAGCTCATCAATGATATTTTGTAATAGACACGTGATATGGTTTATAGCGAATGGTCTTGCTTTCTTTTAACTGAATATCCATATGTTTTTCCCAAATCACTGATATTTTTCGCTAATACTTCCTTATTTGTATTCATAAGGTCTAATAAGCGATGCTTGATTTCACCTGTTCTTAATCCTCCCACATTTAAATCCTGTAAATCAATTGTTTGCTTTATTATTTTCATATGCCTTTCCCCTTCATTGACATCACCAACGTTTTTTAAAGTATTCGTTTCTGGAATGTTTCCTATGTCTTTTAAAACTTCCAGTTTTCCCCAGCTTTTCTCGGCTTTGATGCCCGGCTGATTCAATAAATCCTGACCAATAATCATCGGGTTTTCCTGAACGTTATCAAACACAACAGCGATATTCACCTTTCCCTCAATTTCATCAATTTTCATCTGCTTTTCTATATGTCCCAGAGCCTTACATATTCCTCCTGCAAATCCCTTCAATGTAACACCCCCCTTTGAAACCTTCCAACCTTTGGACTTACAATCACTTATATGTATAATTGAAAAATCACTGCTTTTATTCAATAAAAGCCTTTATTTCGTTTCCTTCTATATTAACAATTTTTTATAACTCAACATTGTCCTTTCTCATCATGCGTATACGTTGTGTGTCCTCTAATCGTTTCGGGGTATCTTTACTTCTAACTTTAGCTATATCTAAATTGCAGGAACTAGACTTATGTCCTATTTTCCCTCATTTGAAACACTTACCCATAAAATTATCATGACGAGAGAGCGCATTTCTGTTTGGAAATGATCCTTTCTACGTTCGGCACCTGTTCGATTAAATTCAAACCGAGAACTGATTTAATTTCTATTAAATGTGTTTTCTATCACTGAACGACTCTTTTCGCTCTCGAATGCTTTCATAACGTTTGATCTGGCTTGACAATTCTACAGGATCACTTCACTTAGTTGCCATTAAGATATTAATTAAATTTTTATCTCCTAAGCCTGAAATAATATATTTAGTTATGACCAGATCAGATAATCCTTCTTGCCGGCCTAAAGCTACAACTTCATACAGATAAGACTCTGTAGTTTCATATTGACGCCGTTTAGTATTAAGAAGGTTCGCGTGTACAGATGCTTCATCCAATCCGTCGAGGAAGTCCACAATAAAATCCTGTTTAAATTTATTCCAGGTATCGTTCAATGGTATACGTACTTGGTTCCAAAATTTAGCCGCCCCCTTAATCTTAACGATGCATAGAGTAGGGTAGATCTATCATCCCACCCATACATTGACCGTAACCTTTCAATAGCTGCAATTCATCTAGACGGGCTCAAAGAGTTGGCATCTCCGGGGTTAAACTCTAGAATAATACCTGATATCTTTCCTAGCCCCATTCTATACATAACGATTACGATTTAATATGTAATAGTAATATTTTGCAAAACAAAACTCTCAAATATAAAAATGATAGCAACGACTGTAATGCAAAACGGAAAACGGTGTCTACTGGATGTCACAATAATTATGCCGTTCTTTTTTTTTATTGAAGAATACTCTAAACCTAATAAGAAGTACTCGGAAAAAACACTTGAAAATCTAATAAGTACTATATGTATGCATATAATTGAATGGATGTCACATTAATTATGCCGTTTTTTTTTTTGTCAAATATCACAATAAAATTAATAATAATGTGCGCAAGATAAAGAAACACCCAAACATCCAAAATAACAATTAACAGAATATTTACCGTGGAAAAAATGTTCAAAAATCTAATAAGAAGTAGTATACATACTTATATAAATATCGGCGTGCACCTCACCTTGCCAGCACTACTTTTTCTGCAGAATTTTTGTTTTTACAAATCACTACTTAGCTTTCCTGTTTAGAACTGCACTCGCCTGCTTACTACGAACGAATAACTTAATGTGTCCCGCCTCAGCCATGCAAAATAAAACACAGCGACTAAGCGTCCGTAATTTCATGCATCCAATTTTTGCCTTGTTTGATCAAAACGATAAAATCCTCAAAAGCTATTGGTGCACGATACAACTTGTACCTCGCTTGAAAATGGTTATTTGTACACTGTTGCAGAAAAAGTGCTAAGAGGTCTGTTGTGAGAACGCGCCATCGCGACCTCTATGCTGAGACACAACCTGAGGCTTTTTTCGTTGTGTCTGTGGTGTCTTCACTGTACCACGGTTTCCACACGACTACTTTACTATTTTAAATACGACAACAATTCTTATGTCAAATTCAACTCTTCTTATTCAAAACTAATCACAGCAACTACGCCTAAAACTGCTCCCAGACACGATGGCGGGCTGCTTTTGCCATTTCAACAGATGGCAGCAGTTATTTTTAAATACACCGGGCTTTTGTGTTTCTGTTAAATTTTACGACGCTTATACAAGAGAAGTTCGAAGGAGGTTGATCAGAAGGCTCCTTCGAACGAAACCACTGCTACAGTAGTGGCTCCGGAAAAGGAATCTTCAGTCAGTAATCAACCTGCTATTTTGGAGCAGCCAGTGCCTAATGTGCCTGAAGTTGTCCCAGAGGCAAAAACTATTACGGCTGTAAACGGTGCTACGTCAGCACGCGAAGGCATAGCTACTTCGGACGAGGAGCCGAGCAGTCAAGTAGGGAAGAAAAGGAAGACGAGGAGGAAGACCAAGGTTAACCGAGCGATGCTCCCTTCTCCAGAGCCAGCAAAGCTAGTCGCTCCAAAACGGCCCCACTCAGAGGATGACGATAGTTGAGCTTGCGGTTCGAAGGTTGTTGCGGACTGCGAGATGACCGGTTTGGACGAGACTGGTCTGTCGAGCTTCAGTGGCTACGAGTCCTGTGGTAGCACCATTTGGACTGGTAGCCAATTTGAAGTCTCGAAGAGGATGTAAACCATTCCTAGGGAGAAGATTCGCAGCATGGAGCTGGAAAGGCCAGAGTTGGATGGAGGAGGTAATTAAGGAGCATCGCTTGGCCCATTCTCCTCGTCAATAGATGTCGCACATTCATCGTTTGAGCTTTTTATATCTTTGAATGTGCACGATAGCTTCTATCAACACCGGGGTTTAAGTGCTCATACAAGATTACACAGCACTATCGAACATGTCAAAATGTTCGATATAGACATCGCACTTCTGCATTTGAATTGCATTGAATTTTACACAAGACACATTTACACAACTAGAGCGCTATGCTTATTTACACACTGGCTATGCAATGTTTGCAACACTTGCTCCTCGACGAGGCTCAGGGTTGCCAATCATTGTATCCAACAAATTCACACTCTGGTCTCCTGTTTATACAGATATCTTCCCAGGCTTCGCTTCTTTCTTGAATTTTGTCGTTCAAGACAGAAACATCAAGGTAGTAAGCGTGTACCTTCCTCATGACCAGGACATTACAAGACAAGTTCTTGATAGTGTTCAATCCTGTCTGGAGAATTTTAGCGGTGAAACTATCCTCGGAGGTGATTTCAACTGCACTCTAAATCCCTCAATGGATCGGCACTCCGAAGTTGAGGTCAATTCCGTTAATACCTCTCGATTGAGGAATTTTGTCAGTGTTCTCAGATTCGTGGATATCTATCGTTGGATCCATCCTACGACTAGATCATACACGAGGGTCTCGCAAAATATCCATGGAAGACTCGCAGGCTCGAGAATTGATAGACTTTACGTCTCACCTGGAATATTAGAACATTTCGTTGGTGTTACTCATGAAATGTGTTCGGTTAGCGATCATCTTCTTGTAGTGGCAACCAGCACTCTAGTTGAAAGACGAACAGCATACTGGATATTCAACAACTATTTGTTGAATTCAGGGCAGTTCATCAATTTGTTTGTTTGAGAGGAAAGCTGACTCTCCGTTTCTTAGTCAATGGTGGGATGTTGAACTACAAAATCGTCTGCAAAGCAGTGTTTTGCCAGAGGGACACCTTGATTTCTCAACTGTGGGTGAATGTACTGGGAGGGATCGGTATAGGGGAGTATTACCACCTGCTCTCTGTTTGACCACCCTCGTGACTGGTCACAGGATCTAATTTCAACGATTCAGACTTGGGGCAGAATCAGGTCAGCATTTCACCTTAAGTGGAATGCTCTACGGTACACACAATTCGCGTCAATTCCAATCAGGTTCAATTCTGAATTGACAGATTCAGTGTTTAGTAATGCTCGAGGCTTTGAAGCTGACACGCATCCACTGACGGTTCTCGGAGATATTATTGATATCTCTGGAAACTGTCAAATAAACACTAACACTCCACAATTACACGACTTGGCTGCTTCTGCGGGAGAGAGATTTGGCCAACTTGGGACCAGTGACCCTGGCATTAAGTTGGAAGATGCTTTCGTTCTGACCAGACCACCTCACACACCTTTCAGCACACTAACAACACGTGTGCTCCGTACGTGCTTAAGTCAATCAGACCTCCGGAGTATACAGAATACAACAGATGGCGAACATACCTCGGGGTGAATATGATTGTTATGGGAGGGATAATTTGCAGAGTAGTCTACAGTTATCCTTCTAATTACAAAGATGCATCCTAATCAATTGTCACATATTGACCGGCGAGTTGTGCTGGTGAAGGTACCCTGTTTCACAGGTTCTTCACTTGCCCAGCTTTGCAAGATCTAATGGAACTCGTGCGCGATATGTGTCAGTTGATCCACCTGAATTTCGGCATTACTAGGACATCGTTTCTATCGATTTGTAGTCGGGTGAACTGTTTGATTAGCCTTGTGTTGACACTGATCAAATCTACATACAATTCACTTGTACTACATGAGAGTCGAAGATGGGAATCAGAACACTGACCCACAACACCACGCACAAGCACATTAAGCGCCACTGCGTTGACAGATTGAAGAGACGTTTTCGTCTTGAATATCTGCCAATGAACGCAGACACATTCAACTGCACATGGCAACCACTATCGTCGGTGCAGGACGGAGCTCTTATCTTTCGCTGGTGATAACAGGGCACAACATTTAATAATCAATTAAGAGTGCAAATTATAGGTATTTCAGTCTTATTTCGCATTTTTTTATCAATAAAACTTTCGAACTGATTTTCCTAAAATGAGCTTTAAACAAACAAATTCAATGTATATTTATGATAAGAAACTCATATTATATTTATTGCAACATTTTCAATGGATCCAGTGGAATAAATTTACATAAATATTATCACTTTATTTTTCCCGTTTTAAGAGTCGATTCGTGTGACGTCACACGCACTTGACAGCCCGGACAATCATACTTAGTTACTCTGTGCACGCGGTTTAGCTGTCACTTATATCGATGGCGTTGCCAGATTCTTGACAATTCGGAATTTTTCCTCCCTCCGAATGCGATATTATGGAATTTTTCCTCTCCCCGAATGTCTCTCACCCGTAAAAATTGAAGCGTGTACGCTAATATGCATAGGAAAGTATTATCACAAGGAGAATAACAAAATTGTATGATTTTTTTCAATAGTTAAACTGTAAGGCTCGGTAACTGCAGCATTTCACCATAAATCATAACATGTCCGATATTAACTGTGTTTTTTCATCTGGTTCACAGTCAGATCACCAGCATTTGAAAAAAACAAAGTTGGTGAATTATATGTTTGGTTTGAAAGGTTGGCGCACACCAAGGTATATAGAATACAAGTTATTCCCATTACTAACCATGTTCCACCATTAGGTGACGCAATATCGTGAAATGTACAGGAAAGTACGGTACAGAGAACACAATAATCTCTCCTCTCTCTGTCTTTCCTATAAAAATGTATATACATTAGTCACAGAATTACGTTACAGGCTATCAGCTGCAATGTGTCGAAATTTTAATGGGAATATCTTGTCTTCTATATACCTTGGGCGCACCTACGATATACAGAGTCATGTATGATCGTCCGGGCTGTCAAGTGCGTGTGACGTCACATGAATCAATTCTTAAAACGGGAAAAATAAAATGCTAATATTTATGTAAATTTATTCCAGTGGATTAATTGAAAATGTTGCAATAAATATAATATAATGAGTTTCTTACCATACATTGAATTTGTTAGTTTAAAGCTCAATGCAAAATAAGACTGAAATACTTATAATTTGTACTCTTAATTGACTATTTAAGATCATTTTATTATTTCTACAGTGAAATTATTTAGTGGTAATGGTAATTTTTTTGCAAAATAGAAGGCAAATTTGCAATGCACCATAACGAAGTGGGTGGGGTAAGTGGCAAATTAAAATGTTAAATACAATTCTAATCTTCCTTCAATTTATTTTTATGTTTAGAAAGTAAAATGGTACTTATTTTAAGATTTTAAATGGATCCAGTAGAATAAATTTACATAAATATTAAACATGATATTTTTCACTTTTCTTCTTCGGTTTTGTATAACAGCTAGTGACGTAACACCGAGCCAAGCTCTATCCGAATCTATGTCTATACCCCCGGGCTTTGCTTTTTTGTATAACAGTTCAGACATCTGATTGACTTGATCGCCAAGCATTGAATAAATATCTAATAAGGAAGCGGCATATCTAGTGAAAACTTAAGCCACTCGTTGAAAGATATGTATTTTAACTACTAGGCCTTGTCCAGTAGGAATAGGTGACGGACTGTTTAGTCTCGAGTGCGGCATAGTTGCTGAGCGTAGACCAGGAGATAAAAATTGACGGCTTGGCTGTGAGGGTGTTGGTGGAGGCACGTTGAGCTGTAGTGGGTAAGAACACTTCTGCAATTTGGACATTTCCCTTGCTTTCCTAGCCATGTTTTTAGACATGACTTGTGGAATACATGTGCACAAAATGCTAGCTACTTGTTTTCTCTTGGCAGACTAGTCTCCGTCTTGGTCTGGCCTTTGAATACAATAGGAACTTCATTAGGAGGTGGTGTTCGCATGGTAGCCATCACACAAATTTATCAGACTCAACAGAACCAAGTAAGATACCGCAATATCTCCAGGTTTCAAAATCGACGTTTTGGACAGGTACGGAAATCTGACATAATCCAGAAAAGCAGGTATTAGCAAGACTAGGATCAGGGTACCGAACTATCAATGCAAAAATGTAAAAAAAAGTAAAAAAAATTTCCCATCAACTAAAGGTTATAAGGCAACTCCAGCGTTGCTACTCAGTTACTCTAAGGTAGGTATAACTCTTAATTCATGCTATACGCCTACCGTAGGTAAAACGAGTTTCACCAGGAGTTAAAAAATAATAATAATTGATTTCACCAGAAGATAAAAGTCTGTAGGACTATTTGTGGAGTTCAGTGAAAAATAATAGCGACAATTTATCTCAAAGTGTAGTCAATTGATATGTGTTAAATACAAGAAAAATTTTAAAAATCAAGGTTCAAGCCAGCAAATTAAAAAAAAAATAATGCTACACCGTTATGCTAAGAGTACGAGTAGCCAAACTCCAATCAAGACAAAAATCAAAAACAAATTTTATATAGTTTCTCCCCTCTCTCTCCAAGAGCTGACTCTCAAAACAAAAGCTTCTCAGGTCCACTTTCTCCAATCAAGTCATAAGTCAAAGGTAAGTAGTGTGAGTGTGTGCATGAAAAGGATTTGAAGCTCTCAACGAAATCTCAGAAAAGTCGGGTTGGAGGTGTCAAAGCCTGAGAGTGTTGCTAGAGATTCTTTAGGCAGGCAGTTGGCAGTATGCCAACTCCTGATTACTGAAGGTATGCAGCATCACTTTCATCCTCTAACAAATCTTTCCTTTCTCTTCGGTTGATCGCAATGTCTAACTAACCTTCCAGTCGGGCAAAGCCATGAGTCTGGTCAACTAGTTAGCGAAAAGCCAAAATCTTCATTTCACAGACTCATGACTCTGTCCGGCCGGCAAAGACATGCCTCCGTGAGCGCTGAAGGCCAGCGGGAAAGATTTTTAAAAAATTGAAAAACTCAAAAAATTTCAAGACTTGAGGCTTGATCAAAGTCAAATCTGAAGTCGAACTCCAGAAAAAAAAAACATTTCGAAAGCTTTACTGGAGATGAAATAGAAAATCAACAAAGTTTACTTTAATCAGAAACTTGGAAAAAGGTCATTAATTTCAAAACTCGCGAAACTTTAATTACTCAAGACTTTAAGATTCAAATCAGTCAGACCCAAATCCACATGTAACTTACGCTGGATATGAGACTTGGGGTCAATCAACTAGTACATTGCCAGATGATCGTATCTCTACAAGTCCCTATCCCCAATAAAATCTACAATTAGACCACCGAAGTCTGCTGAGGTGGGTGCCATTTTTGTTACGGAAGCATAACTATGGACGCGCACAACGTATAAGAAAAACTAGAAGAATGGACACCTCTTGAACAGAAGGTTCACGTGGAGCGGAGTACTGATGTTATCCCTTCTCCACTGGATGTGAGACTATCAAGTCAGACAATCAACTGAAAACCAAATGTCCATATCTGCAAAGTAATGTCAGTCCCCAGTAAAGAGGTCTGATGTACTCGAGGTGTTATTGGGCCCACGTTGGGCACCATTTTTGTTATGGAAGCATATGAATGAGTAATTTTGTAAATGAAATCCATTCTGTCAGCATGAGCTGACAGCTCACTCCGTGAACAGCGTTGACACAGGGCGGCATGCTAGCACCTTGTAATAGTGCGGGAGAGTTGTGGGGTGGGTATACCAAATAATCGCCGCTGTCACAGTCCACGTACAAAAAAAATTCGTGCCTTCACAAAAAGACGCAACACACCATCCGGTCCAGAATGGACCCTTACAGCACTTACCTTTACTTATGATGCAAGCGCAGATGTCCTGTCTTAGTTGCCGTGCCCCATCCACCCAATGACACTGGAGGCAACATGTTAAGTATGAGGGATAGCTATAAGTACTAGACGTTATGATATAATGTGTATATTATTGATTGATCAAACTTAAGTATTCGAAAAAAGATGTGGAAATAGCTTAATAAATAGGAATAACGATGGGTACTTCGCGAGAAATGAATGTATCGATACATCATTTTACATATGTATTATGGATTGGTCGAACTCACCTACTAATGATATCTAACAGCTACTGTGGTAACAAAAAGTAGCAAAGATAGCAAGAAATTGCAAAATATACTTGGCGCTGGAAATGCAAATTTCCAGGCAATAACGTCTTTTTTTAATTAATCACTTTCCCTGTCCCTTAGGAAATAAAATACAACACCAAACTTATCTAATAAGTATACTTTAGACTACAAAAAATATAGACATACGAAGAGGCATGCTGACGCATTATTAGGAAGATGAGCTAATCATGTTTTAAGCATTATTAGTTTATATGAAAAATTTATTGATCATATTTTTATGGTTTTTAGGTTCATAACAGTTATAATACGCAATTATTTAAAATAAACGCGCCGGGTATATTATTCCACTTAACAGGAAATTTTTTGCCGTTATTCGAGTTGCTAGGCAACAATGTTAGCATTAAATTATTGCCAACACAACAAATAATGAAGAAAAAAAAACAAATAATCCATAAAAGCAGTTTTAAAATAATAAATTTAAAATAAAATGAATGATTTGTTGACAATGGGTCTAATAATTTGGCAAGGTACTGTAAAATCCTGCTCAAGTTTAATATATACATATATATATATATATATATATATATCAAGCTAAAATCTAATAGATATGTTAAGATATGTTGAGTTATACTAACTACTCAATGTCAAAATCTAATAATTTATAATATTTATAAGTAAATAGATAGAACCTTTAGTAATATAAAAAAATCTTAGAAATGAAAAATATAGGTTACTTTCATTCTGGTGTACTTAGTGTAAGCTTAAACAAAGCACGTAAAAATACCTCATACCATTCTTTCTATGTAGAAAGTTCAATCAGCTCAAAAATGATACCAATTCCACGATTCCGGAGCGCTGATAGATCACGGCTTTCAAAGCAGTACTTAGGCAGCTTTAAGAAGGAGGAATCCACTAAGGGTGCCAAATCAGGTATACTCGTTCGCCCACTAGGTATCCGCAGTTATTACAATATTTCCTCGGGAGCCACGAAATGATGGCCATTGGAGGCGTCGTACTTTCTTCTTCAGCTTTTCTTATGGTGAATTATTTTCAACTAAACTGAACCATAACTCGTTCGGTTCCAAACCTAAAGTGTTTTCTTCACCACACTGACACAGAGCTGGTTCCGCACGTATGTTCTTTTCACAGCGAATCTATGTTCGGTTTCTGCACCGGTTTTGAACTTTCTTGTTCCATGAAAATTTGTGGTTACGGTTCGGAGCTAAAGGTCAAATCGAAAGTATTTCTAATTAAAGTGTGGATGTGTGGACATTTTGTGAAAATACAATTATTTTATTGAAGTGGTTTATTTTTTATTAATATCATATGTTATGGTAGTAAAGTTGAGAGTGATGTACTTAGGACGTGGTCCAAACTGTCAGCATGAGCTGACAGATCACTCGGTAACAGCGTTAGTGCAGGGCTGCATGCTAGCACCTCGGCATAGGGAGCGGAGAGTGTGGGGGGCTCCCAAAAGAAACCTACCGCTGTCACCAACCATAATCAAAAAAATATCATGCCTGCATACAAAAACTTGCACTCACCCAGTCCTGAAGGGACTTTTACGTCACTTACCTAAGTTCCAGTGAAGGCGCAGATGTTCTGCCTTCCTTGCCGAGCCCCATCCTCCCATTGACTTTGGCTGTCAGTGTTTCCAAAGTCCCTTGTTGACCTGAAAGGAGAGAGAGTAGCGAACCTAAACGACCTTCACGTGCGAGGGCTCCAGGATAGTGAGAGGAAAAGTAATATCTAAGACTTCATCTCGTTATAAAATATTAATAAAATTTATTCCAATGGAGACCGTAGTCATCCCTAAGTCGCTACAGTGCTTTAGGTATGGAATTCATCTAGTTAGTTCGAGATTACAATCACCCCCGTTGGCATCTTAATGGATAACGAATCAATTCAAAACAAAGCTTAACTGCTTATGTTAATAGGTTATGGCAACAACAAAATACTTGATTCTACCTTGCTTACTTATTAACGAATCAGCAAAAACAAAATCTCAACGCCTTACCGGGACGTAATCTTTCAAAAAATAAGCTTAATTAGTTTATTTTAACGAGTTATTACTTTCCATTTCCGTTTGAGTCTTATATAAGTACTATTAATTAAAAAAAATCAATTCAGATTACCATCAGAAGGACGGAGGTAAATCCCACACATAGATGTCGATAAATTACCTGTCTAAAAGAACAATCCCTCCACGAAGGCCTTCTGGAGCAGTTGTGTTCCTAAAAATGAAATAAAAGAACAAGAAAAAACAAATATAAATTTCCTTTACACCGTTGTACAACATTTCATTTCACTGGACCGGAACTATACTAGTATCACTTTTGCTCGGGTCTAATTCCATAGGGGTGCATAAACAGTACTGCTGTGTACTCTTCACTTCAATTGCATAATATATAATTTTTCTTTTTTTACGAACGAAATTACCACTCGAGTATTTATAGTCTCGGCTTTTAAATTAATACCTCGTTAATGTGAATTTATCAAATTATGAACGAATGACATATGGTCATTTTCGCAAAGGGGGTTCATCAAACGACAGGCTTCTGAAAATGGGATAGCCGTTCCTTCTAATGTTAAATTGATCAGAATAGAATCTAATTTAGTATGTAATTCTGTTTTATGTCTATTTATCGAAATATAGACGAATAATCTAATCTTATTCATCCCGCTATGCGTTAGCCCAGCATAGTGATAACAATATAGCTCGAATCCAAGGTTCCTTTTAACGAGATATGATTTATCCTAAAAAAATTTATGTTGCAAATATGCAATAGCCGAAATCTAATCCTAAGATAATTTAGTTTTTCTACTGTTTATGTAAAAATAAAAGCTCATGAAATATTTTGATTTGTTCAAAAAGGATGCATTGGCTGTGACACAATACTAAAATACTATAATTCTACTGAAGTGTTATATATGTATATTCTGATGATTGTTCCAGAAATGCATAAGCAGAGATGCAACACGTAGATAGTAGCTCTTCCAAATACGCTGTCAATATACTATGATTTGTTACTCGTGCTTTAATTTGGTATGAATATTCCTTGCCCAGAGCGAATATGTCAAAAACTTCTACGAAGTCCAGGGAGTAAATAATCCCCTGTCGTTTCATTGTACAAGTTTCCCATTTGTCTGGTTCTTTTGCGAATACATTCGTTTCCACGAAAATGTGGCCACCTGCTTGATGGACTGTGTTGTGTTGTAATATTTATGAACGTTCTCCCTTTTCCGGGTAATTTAGGAAAACAAACTTGTTCTATACAAAAAGTACGGTACCTTCTCAATGGAATATGCGTTGAAATTTGAAGCCTTTCCAGCTCGTTGCAATTCCTCGATAATTTCAGCAATCCTCTATGCTAGTCAATTTCTCCCTTTTACTTAGCTTCCCTCTTAATCGGATGTGTTATTTTCCTTCAATCTTTAGACTTTGTTACTTAAGGAAACACTTTTAACTCGAATTTTCTCTCATCAATTTTTCATCGATTTCTTTTTCAATCCCCGAAAACTGGCACGTTCCTATCACATTTACAAATCTTGATAACCTCTTCTCTTTCAGCCCGCCAAAAAAAACTCCTCTTCTTTTCCTTTTCTTTTTTCGACCGTCCCCTTTCGACTCTCGATTTGGGTGCGTTCGGCGCATTCCGATCTCCATCCATACAGAAGCCAGTTCGCGCCCACTTCATGCTGCTACGGGTCGCTTAGGCGTGTATTTAGCTCAGTGTAGCATATTGCTATATGCCCTACGCTACGACCATAACACATAATGCGTAATCTACAATCTTCTGCGTCAAATAAATGAAAGAGAAGAAACATTTTTGCAAGCATGAATTTTCAAATGCAAGAGTGGGAAGCAAACAAAAAATCCATGTCGTTTTGACGACGTGGTTTTACCATGCATTGTAGATTAGGCATAAGGGACGAATATTTTCGGATATTCTACTTTCTTGCATTCTTTTAAACTTGTCCCCATTCGGGACAGGGCTAAATTCGGTGGAGATCTGACAGATTCTGGTTCAGTTCAGTGCCTGTTCGGTTTTGTTGAAAAGAATTCACCATTATAGAGAACTCTGATGTACAATTGGTTTGATTAAAAGCTACGAATATTGAATAGTGATGTCTCCACAAGGCGATGAGAGAAGTATTATGCACTTATACAGCCTCTCAAAGAAATATTAAATTCCGAATTTGTTGCCGTAACCAGGGGCAAGATGTTACAACTTCGAAAGATTCGACGTTCGGCAATTTATCGATAGTCGGTTGGTTGTAACACTTTTGACAGGCGATAATTTGATAGTACAAGCGAAGATTAAAATGTATGTAAAATTTAAGAAATGAGATTTTAATGTTACATTTTTTAAAAAAATTTCAATATAAACGATTTTGTATATTAATTATATATATAATTATTAAATATGTAGATTCTTCAAACTTGAAGTTATAAAACTTATAAGAAGTTTCTTGAATTCAAAAATTAATAAGGCAGTACATTTTTAGGAATATATCTGCATATATGTATATTGTTCGGCAATATACCGCTGCCTTAAAAATTTTGTTTTGTCCCGGTAATTAATTATTTCTTCGTCATTTCCATTATCCTCCACAAATAAAGCCACTGCGCTTGAATAATTTATAAATTCCAATTTTATTATTATTAAAATTTGTCAACAACTAGAAAAAGAATCTATAAATGTCATTTGTGCTAGGGGAAAAATTCGGAAATTTCGAAACAAGTAAAATCGCCTGACGAACGAAAATCTTATAACCTTCGAGCAGGAAACTAAATGGAGACATGAACCGTGATAGAGCGTAACCACTTTTAAGTTGAGTGGGTACACCAGTGAAGTCGAAAACATTTCTCGGCATATAGTTTCGCCATGCTAATTAATGGCGGGAGATTTTAAATATTATTTAAGTGAAAGTAAGATACAAGGCGAAATCAATTAGATATTCGCGTAGTTACAAATATATACACATAACACACATGTTCTCATTGAACAAATTCATTGGGAATTTTGTTTGGGCGGAAACTGATGGAAAAATTAATATTTATATCAGTTAGTAATCTGGAAAATATAAAAATCCAAGTTAATTGGGTAATTTTCATTTTTCCTGTATCTTACTACGTCTATGCGTCAGGTTTCAAATAAGAAAAACAAAAGTACCAAGCTCCCGCTTTGAAATCTGACAGTCAGGGTCCAATATGGCCGAACCTCACACACACATAAAGCGGCATTTTGGTTACGATAATGTACACATATTTTATGCACAATGCCTACTCCATTAGTTTCCTGTTCGAAGCTCATAACATACCGCCAGGGCGAAATTTTCGCTTCGATGATCGCTTTCGATGCGAAGTTATAACATGTCGCCACAGAGTTGGGAATAATTCAACCAAAAATAATATAACATATGTTATACTATTTGTGATTCAACTCTTGTCGTCGGTGTCGTCGTAATTTGATTTTGACAGCTCAGAGTAATGAGCAAAAATTTCTTTCGAGGAGCAATTAATTAATTTATTGAGGGAAATGAAGTATTTTTATGCCAAAAGAAATCCTCAATATCGAAATACATATTTAAAAGACGAAACAAAAAGTAGAACGAAATTGGAGAGAAGTTGAAAATAAGTGGTAATATTGTAATATTGTTAATCATCGTTAATCATTGTTTATTATACTTTTACAACTTTTTATATATCTTTCCCATTTTGTTAATAAATTTCAACAAATAATTTTACCACCTACAGATCTTGATATGTCCACGAACATAGAAAATGAGCCCGTTTAGACCGTGCCATTTAGAACTAGTTTTACGTAAGTCGACTTACGTAGAACTAATATGAAGTGGTGTAAACATGCCGCATTACGAAAAACTAGTCCTACTTTAATCCGGTATTTGATGCAGTATTGACCTACAAAATTAGTATTAAACGTAGACATAAACCTCATATAAGGAATTGTTTACAAACTTGAATACGTTATATTCATTCTTAGAGAGAATTGTTATTTTGTTTTAATGAAAATGAATGGAATTAAGGAAAAAAGTGCGACTGGTAAAGCCCGGTATTGTGTTCATTTACCGGATAAATATTTAGCAGCAATCGAACAGGGACATTTTTACGGCTAAAATTGTTTATTGTTTTGAACTATAGGTGGCTGCTTTTGACAATCAGCTGTTGTGAATTTGTGATATTATTTCGTGTTCTTTTAGATTGCTTTGGCAATTACCCAATCTCGAAATAGTAAGGAAAATATATTTATACTTACTATTTTAATTTTCTTCAAAAGAATTGTCTAAATGAAGACGGAATTTTTTTATCAGAAAAAAATAATAAAAATACAATGTGACACTCTTGCATTCCAATTTCTTTCAACTTCCAACGTCAAAATTTTAGCGTGGAAAAAAGGTATTGAGCGGATGCTAAAATATGTTTGTGGAAATTACTGCCATCTACTTGTCAAAACTAAACAAACTTTTAGCTGATAAGCACAATACCACTTTCTTCAGCGATTAGGCGAAATATTTCGCAACTAAATTTCACCGCGAAATGAACACAATACCAGGCTTAAGAGGGAGGGACAAATTCTTTAATAAATTTTTTTGTGTTCATTTCGCGGATAAATTTTGTATGGAAATTTAGCGGCGAAATTTAGTTGCGAAATATTTAGTCAAATCGCTGAAGAAAGTGGTATTGATAAAGATCAGCTAAAAGTTTGTTTAGTTTTGACAAGTAGATGGCAGTAATTTCCACAAACATATATTTAGCATCAGATTTATCCGCTCAATACCTTTTTTCTATGCTAAAATTTTGACGTTGGAAGTTGAAAGAAATTGGAATGCAAGAGTGTCATTGTATTTTTATTATTTTTTTCTGATAAAAAAATTCCATCTTCATTTAGACAATTCTTTTGAAAAGAAATCGAAATAGTAAGTATAAATATAATTTTCCTTACTATTTCTAGATTGGGTAATTGCAATAGTAATCTAGAAAAACACGAAATAATATCACAAACGACAGCTGATTGTCAAAAGCAGCCACCTAGATTTCAAAACAATGAACAATATTAGCCGTAAAAAAGGTTCCTGTTAGATTGCTGCTAAATATTTATCCGCTAAATGAACACAATACCGGGTTTTAGGTGAAGTACGGACACCATTTGTCAGTTGTGCCATACAGCAATCTCTTCCTGCAGCACGCTGCGACCATAAAAATGGGTCTGTTCGCTACTTTTTCAAGTTAAAACATGAAAAAGGTCAATATGTATGATAAAGAGAGAAATTGAGAGTGACACTCACAAAGTCCGCGAACGACGTGAAATTTTCCTAGCACATAGTACAATAAACATATTTAATTTACCACTTTGAATACGTTGAAATGTTCTTGGAGAACATTCTCCTTCTACTAGAGGAGGAGTAACAGATTTTTCCATTTTTTTAAAACTAAAAACTAGAAAAATAATTGAAAACCGGCGACGATCTGTAAAAACTGACACTTTCGAAGTTTTTATTCGACGATTTTTCTCGAATTAAATCAAGCAATAAATTAAACGGAGGGAAAAAGTAACGTCAACAATTTCTCTCTCAATTTTCGAGTACGCGAACACCTTCGAGTAAAAACTTACAAAAAGTTTTACAAGTTTGTTCTTTCAACCTAGCACGCAGACAGACCTAATAGGTTTGTTCGATGAAAACACCGTGTAAATTTTCCCCAAATTTAGCCGGTGTCGCGTCCCAATAGCAATCAACCAAAGAAATTATTGAATCAATTAAAAAAAACACTTCTCGAATTACACTAGAACAATTCTTTATTTACGTAATTTATTTTTAGAACACGTTAAGTAGACTACCTGGCGCTTAGGTAATCTGAACCGACACACGAAACTTGACGCGCTCCAAAAGCAGTTAGAAATTGACTGATCGCTTAACGGCGCTCGCCAGACTAGTCATTGGGCTTTTATTGCCCCAATATTCGGAAGTAAGGTTGTACTCGCAACGCGGATGTAAACAAACGACAACAACCTTGTCGTTTGTTCTACCGGTTGCAGCACCTGAGTTGCTTAGTTGTAAACAATCGCCTTACATAATAATTACCGTGCGAGGTAAATTATTATCGTAATCGTCGATTGCTCCACTAAGCGCTCATCGCAGCCAGCTGTTGGGCTAATCAGCAAAACAACCGACAGTTGCAGAACAATACCATGCGAGGTTATTGTTTAGCAATTGCTGATTATTTCGCTGTAATGCCCTTGGCTGTTGGAAGAATCTTCCGTATATTGGGCCATCACACCGGGGTTTTGTGCACTCATCGAACAAGTTTTTAAAATACCGGGCAAATCTTTTCTTCTAATTTTTGATTATTTTCGCTCAAGAAGTAATTTATATGTCCCAATCAACAACAAATTGCAAGTGACAGTTCTCAAGTGACAACTGTCAAACAATTATCCCGAGAAATGTTTAGTGTAAGCACGGGGCAACCCAGGTTTTTCAAAAAACAAGATTGTCTAGCCCGGTGTAGCCAGGGGTTTTCATCAAACCGACCAATATATCCTTCAAAGTGACTACATTTCCTTTCAAAAACGAAAAATGTTAAAACACAAATTTGAGGGGGAAGGAGTGATTTAGGGGTGGGTGTGGAGGTGTCTAGAGCAAAAGTGTAATCAGGACATTCCAAGAAATCCATTGGCATACTCTATCATACTTATTTGCCGAACACCCAGTATACACTGTATAAAGATCTTAGGAGAGGAATAAAAAAATGATTTAAACACACCAGCGTAATTAAAAGTTTAAATGTATGTCAAACGAATGAAAAGTAAATGTAAAAGTTGACACCGTTATAATAGCTCTGTTCGATGAAAACCCCGGGTAAACCTAGAGCTTGTTATGGTCGTAGCGTACTGCATATAGCAGTATGCTACACTGAGAATTACTGCAGCATGTATACCGGCCGGCTATCATTCCGACAGTCCGCACGCCCTCCGACTCGGCTGATGGAGAAGAAGAAGACAAACTTCTCTGTCTTGTCAAATCTTCTACAGTGAACACACCGAAGAATGGATTAATTAAGTTTCCGAAGGCATCGAAAAGGAATTAAAATCCGGAAAAAAAATCCGAAAATTATTGAAATTCACTCACAGTCGCCGCTCTACGCGGTAAGTAACCATATTTGCGAGAGATAAAAGTTGGCAAAATCAGCTGCATATTTTCCCGTAAGGATAGATTCAAAGGAACTACCTGTATCTGCTAAATTCGGCAAGTTCCTCGGCATCAAGTACAACTACAACACCTATTATTTAGGATCTATGGCAGTAGATTTAATAGACGTCGTCTTAGACAAAGGAGCGTCCGTCAGTGGTATTCCAGTATCACCAAATAAGAGCGGCAATCAAGCAGATGTATCCCTATCGGAGCAAAATCATCTGCCAACTATAGTTGGTGCCGCTCATCGAATAGCTAATGGTGAAAACTTTGTTGCTCGTGCTAAGCGATACTCCCTGAACGGTAAAGTTCCGCATTTAATAGAATGGGAAGAAATATCGTAAGTTATATTTATCTATCATTATACACTTTTCCAAACTTTTAATACGGATGAATCCGATTACATTAAATTAATTACTAATCTTCGTTGTCAATTTCTTGTGAATGAAACACGGATGTTACCTGGCTTAGTACGAAGTTCGATCGTAGGAGTACCTAAAATTACTTAATACAAAGATTGTTGATTAATGACAGCGATTAATTTTATTTGTGATTGCTTGTGGAAAAAGACAACATTTAGTCGAGGCGAGCTAGCGTGCCGCCCTGCAGTCAACGCTGTCCGCCGAGTGATCTGTCAGCTCATGCTGGCAGTCGGGACTTAACGTCCAGTCGTCAATCACTCAACATAGTTCCATAACAGGCTACCCCGGGCTAGATTATCTTGTTTTTTGAAAAATCTGGGCTACCCCGAGCTTACACTAAAATTTTCTTGGGGTAATGGTTTGATATTTGTCACTTGAGAACTGTCAGTTGCAATTTGCTGCTGATTGTGGCATATAAATTACTTCTTGAGAAAATAAACAAAAATTAGAAGAAAAGAAATAGAAAAATAGCTAGATCACATTTTATTTGTCTTCACACATTTTATAAATAACTTTTTACAATTAATTATACTCAGGAGAACTGTCAGAGAAGTGTCATTACATTAGGTTTACCCGGTGTTTTAAAAGCTTATTTGATGAGTACACAAAATCTCGGGTAAATTTGGGGAAAATTGTAGGGTAAAATTTACACCGCGTAGATTTTTCCCTCCCAGGGTTTTTGCGTTTATCGAACAAGTTTTTAAAATACCGGGTAAACCTAGTGTAATGAAGTTTCTCTGACAGTTCTCCTGAGTATAATTAATTGTAAAAAGTTATTTATAAAATGTGTGAAGACAAATAAAATGTGCTCTAGCTATTTTTCTATTTCTTTTCTTCTAATTTTTGTTTATTTTCTCAAGAAGTAATCTATATGCCACAATCAGCAACAAACTGCAAGTGGCAAATGTCAAACCATTACCCCAAGAAAGTTTTAGTGTAAGCTCGGGGTAGCCCTAGGCTTTTCAAAAAACGAAATAGTCTACCTCTGCGTAGCCCTAGGTTTACCCGGGGCTTTCATCAAACCAACGAGGTAATAACTAAAGAAAATGCAATCATATATACGATCCGTGTACATGAGCGTACCCAAAATTGCCCCGCATTTGTGTATGTTTCACTTCGCCATTTTTGGCCTTCGCTGTCAAATCCATATTTAGGTTTGGTTGGTTTTGGGCTTGGTGCATTGACGCAGGAAAACCCGCGAAATAACCGTAGGGACACGAAGCAAATATTACTCACAAACTTTTTACCACTGAACTTTTCTTCTTAATTATTAACTTTTTTACGTTCACGCTTGCAAATTCAGTAAATACTTTTGAGTATATGAAAATAAAAGCCATTAAAATTGCGCATAGGTTGTACAATTGTGTACAGGTGTACAAATTTTACGGCGCTTATGTACAAATAATATCAGTGTCATTGTGTTAGAATTGGGTACGCGATATTTTCTCATTTGCATCTCCTTTAGTTCTTACCTAGTTGCATCAAACAGACCTATTTACTCTGACACGCAATTGATTTTTTATGCACTTTATTATTTTTAGGTTTTTGTAAATAATTGTTTGCATCCTCATTAGATTTTTAAGACAGGGATATTATTGAACTCAGCTGGTTAAACCTATTTGGGTCACATTCATCTCCTTATATACAATCAAGAAAATTTTATCCTAAAGCCTAGTATCGAGTTCGGGCAAAGTAAAATTTAACGCGGTCTCCAAATTTTTCACATTAAAATCGCTGGTAAAATTTTGACGTATGTTAATTTCGACAAAACAAACTGACAAATGTTTAAACATTTTATCGCTGAAAAACTTCAAATTGTTTATAAAGTTTAGATAAAGGTTTTTACAATTTACAATTAAAAATAGACTTGATTAAACTGAAAATTATTAAGAGAAATTAAATTCTTAAATAAATTAACTAAACAATCTGAAAGTTTTCAATTAAAATTAAATCTTCAATAAATTTAAAAAAAGACAATCTGAAAATTGTCATAGAAACAGGAAATGTCATAATTTTACCAGCATTTTAATGCTCCGCGCATTAAAATGTTCAGTAAAATAAGTGGATACATACAAAGCGCCATCTATCTTAAAATAGAGAAATATTCACATTTTACCAGTGAACTGCGTACTGCACCAGCAAAATCTTTAGTAAAATTATTGCTTGCAATTTTACCAGTGCTAAAATTTGTATGGAAATGTCTCATTTTACTCGAACTCGATACTAGGCTTTACTATAAAATAATATATAAAAGCAGAAATTCATTAAAACAATATTAATCAGTACTATTTTCTTTGTTTACAGTTCCCGTAGCTAATTTGACTATAAAAGGAAGCAATTGGCTGCAGCACGGAGATGTTTTAAATTTAAGAGCAAAATGTAGTGGTTCGGCACCATTAGAACACTGTATTAAAATATTTTCTGGTAAATTAATAACTTAAGTTATTTATGTGGCGGTCTCAATTGAATTTATTTTTAGGTCCCTACAATGTAACAGGTAATGAAACTTGTTTGGTGTGGCAGCCATTAACTTCATGTGAATTTCCATTCACTCACTATTTTCAAACTACACAAATGCATTCAGTTGTTTTTGTGGTAAGAAATCCTGTGGGAAAAATAGTGACCCAAGTTGCTATTAATTTTTATGAAGGTAAATCTTGAATTAACCTTATAGACTAAGTAAAGTATTATTTGAAATTTTTACTTTTCAGCTAAAAAACAATCACAGCTTTCAGTCATCGTTGTACCTGTCTCCTTTAGTTTAGCGGCTGTAATTCTCGTGGTGTTTGGCGTTGCCTATTATATACAGAATAAAAACAGGCAAGTAAAAATAATTATTGCGCGTATATGAGAGTGTGCTATGTTGATTTTAACTATAAGAACCAGCTTAACACAACTTTTTTGTGTGTGAATAAATACGGGTCTCTTGAAAAAATTCCCATTAATTGCAATATGCATATTGAAGCTCAGAAGTTACATATATCTCTTGAAAGAGGAGGAGGAAATATATTCCCATGGATTTGTAAAGTTAACTCATACCTAGATGGAACACGTTGAATAAAGAAGTGGAACCTTTACTGCTGAGAGATTACGCAAGCTTTCAATACTTGCAGGGCATCTTTAATTGCCTACGGCACGCGCCTATTAGGATAAGGTCGTCTAGTCGACTGATATTCATTGAAAATAATTTCAATAAATTTTCAGAATGTATTAAAAATGCAGAAAAATTGAATTTTTCGATCCAGCGATTCGATAGGTCTTATCAGACAGGTTATCTGATCGCCTACAATAGAAGTTGCAAGTTTCAAATTAGATGATTATTCTCCCTTGTCGCCATACGGCACTCGGACAAACCAATTCAAACTTGTAGGTAGACAATCTCTCGTCATTGAAAATAATTTAAAGGCCGGAAATTTGAACTTTCCGACCCTGCGATCAAAGAGGTCTCATCAGTATGGTTATTGCTGCGTCAAAAAGTTCAATTATTCTGCGTTTTTAATGCATTTTGCAAATTCATTGAAATTATTTTCAATTATTTTCAATGAATTTCGATCTACTATAGACGAGAAACTGTCCACCTACAAGTTTTATTTGAATTACTACAGGTTACTTTGAGTATACAGTGAATTTAAAAATTCATATTTCATAAATGAAGCCGAACGCCATCGCAATTTTCCGTACATAGATATGGTTTCTAGCTTCATAATAAAAATGGAAAAAAATGTGCTGGAAGTCCTCAATAGTAATTAATACTATGTTTTCGAAACAAAAAAGAGTATCATGAACAAAAAAAAAATTCGTTGAGTGTTGTATATTTTTTTATAAAAAATACTCGGTTATGGAGATATGATTTTATGAAAAAGAAGTATCCTCCTGGTGGTGTGGGGAGGGGGAGGCATGGTAGGGGGAAATATAAAAAAATGGGTGGGCTATTTTGGTATTCCCTACAAACTGAGAGTTTCATTCAAATCGGTTCAGGTCCAAAACAAGCCCTTTTTGATCGTTTTTCTGTGGACTGGCTATATGTATCTATATACATCATATATATCTATATATATATACTAATCTATAAACAGATTAAGTCTGAACGATAATGGACGTATACGTAACTAAAGTTACATACGTAAGGCGAACGTGTCTTTTAAATTAAACAGACGTACCCAAAATAAACTTAAGCATCGACAAGGAAGCTTTCGTTAAGTTTGAATGTAGAATTGCCATAAATAAAGTGCGGTAAGATTCCCTCTTTACTTATGGACACTTCTGTTTACCCAATGATATTAATGAAATATTAATGAAATCAGTAACACCCTTATTTTATTTTATTATAGCTGAAGAATGTGGAAGTGGTGGTCCCTGCTAAGAAAAAAGTTTGGGAAGGAGCTAAGAAAGCGAGATATTGCTTCTGGAAATGCTTCCGACTTTTCTTCAGATTTTTCTTCAGATTCTTCTTATATTTTTTATATAATGTCCATAAAAGGCACAAATCGGCAATTAGATCAACTTCCATTTCCTAATTGTTTTTTTTACCACTTTTTAAGATTTTAAATATATGTCCAGATAATAACCCTAACTGAATGTGACGTATATTTAGGGCATAAGTGTCAAGAATCCGTAAGTAAACCTCAGTCTCATTTAAATTCGTAAGTTTTTTCCATTCATTGTGGCCTCAGCCTATACATATACACATATATGTACATGTCCCATTAAATTAAAGATATAATAAGTTCTCCAGGGGGTTATTCGATTCCGTAAAAGTTAAACCTGCAACCTTTCAGGGGAGTGAAGGAAACTTTGAAATTTTAAATGGGAACCTTTACTTTTCATTCCAATATGAAACATTTTGTTTCGAAATCCAACCGGTTTCCATGAAAACAGGGCTTAAATCTTTTTTATGTTTTTATGAATAGCCCTGTAACCTGGGAACTATGGACATTATGAATATAATTGTAAAAACAGGACACTCTAAGGTTTCATCGAAGGGCTTAACCATGCTTCTATTCCTCCTCGTTGCGAAATTATAAACATTTAAATTAAGAAAACATAGGTAAACTGATGTCGGAAAAACACTGTTATTTTTAATAAAAAATCGGAAAAATGAATTTTTTAATTTAAATGGTTATAATTTTATTAAGATTGGCATTGACACATAGAGATAATGATGGTAGAGCAAATTGGATTGGACATCCACGCATAATATTAAGTTATTTTGATCTTTGTATGCCCGTCCGTCTCCGTCTTCTTGATAACTCTCAGTAACTCCTTCGTAGGGTTGCCGTACAAAACTTTTGTTTTCCATTACGTATTTAGACATTGTTTGAGAGCACGTCTACATAGAGATATGATATTTTGTACACGGCGTTTTCATAATAATACTAAATACAATCTCAAAAATAGACTAAAACGGGAAACCCCTTCTTATGGTTGCCATACAAATATTTAGGTTTTCACGTATACTGTGAAAACGATCAGACGTGTTCATTTTGCTCGTTTTCATTTTGCTGAAAAGTTCTTTACAATATAGAAATTGGTTATACTCATTTTTACTGTTCGACGAACTTTTCTAGAAATATATCCGAAAAATCACTTTAACAATTAAACTGGTGCAGGGGCAGAGATGATCATACTAAAGTAAATACGGGCCTTCATACGGTATTGTTAGAATTGGTCTTAGACCAATTCTAGATTTTTCCTTGTTTTATTTATAATCATAAAAAGCAACTAAAAATAAGGGCTTTCATTTAAAATTCTAAAGTTTCCTCCGCCTTCCTACAAGGGTAAGGGTGGCTGGGGCGGTTTAACTTGTGGAATTGAATGGATCCTAGAAAATATTATTCCTTTATTTTGATTTTTTTCGCATATTTCTCGAGATATATTCCAAGTGGTAATTTATAATGGGACGCCCTTTATATGTATATACAGGGTGTTTCATAATTGGTGCACCTAGCTCAAGGGTTTGATAGCTAAGGTGGAGACAAGTAAAAAATTATATTATATTATTATCAAACCCTTGAGGAGCTAGGTGCACCAATTATGAAACACCCTGTATATGTACATATTTGACTATAATAAGATGAATGAAGCCATCTTATATTACTTATATTAATATTAATTCGAAGCAAACTACATGCCAAGATTATTGATTGCGTTACCTTGATATATTGTTAACCCTACATCCTCGTTCTCTATGACGACGATGTGATGTTACATCTTTTCATGTAGCTTAAAAAATTGATACGGTATAAATGTCTTGCTTGCTTTTCTTTACTCTTTCGGTAACATTTAAATTTTTTTATTAATATAATTTTTTTTCGTGTTTTCCAGATTCACTGTTGAAGTGGCTGATTTCAATTTTGGTGAAACGGCCTCAGTTGATATGGAATATAAAACATTCCAACAAAGGTTATTTGATAGTATACGAGAAGCTTTACATCAGCCTCGAAGAAACTCCGATGGCGGAACAAGTCCTGGAGGTGATAGTTCCCTAAAATATGGTTCAATGACTTAAGGAGGAGTTTTTGCCTAAATAAGTGATATTAATTCGTAAAAAAATCATAACATTCTGAACATTTCATCAGGGTTTTGCTTGCATGCTTTTAGGCTTTACCTAAATTGAAACTTTAAAGTAATTTTCGACCTTCCAGCCTTGACTATGTGGAGTTAATCCATTTTATCACACTGAAATTCATTAGGTAGACTTATGCATAAATGGATATATACATATACACTGAAAACGATTCTGTCAGGTGTTAGGAAAACAGAATGTGGCCGGGCGAGTCAAATATGTACATCTAATAAAACCTTCACTGGTATGATCTCCAATTTCTACATAGCCAAGCTCTCTTCCCCTATTCATGCAAAAGCCGAAAGTATATGACATTACTTGTTTCATTCTAAAAAAACACGAAAAATTTTCAATTTTGTTCCGCTGATTCCTATCTTCTTATTCTTTGTTCGTAAGTTCTCTACTTCAATTGTAGTTGAGCCTATTGACACGACAGGAATGGCAGCAGATTGTGTTCATTTGTTAAGAGTGGCCAACTGATTGAGAAGGAAAGCAGCACAATCGTCCATACTGCTGAGTCATCTCACATCCTAAAGGCCTAACCACAATGTGCATATGCTAGCACATGCAAAGCCACGAGCAATTGCTTTTCATAATAACAACCCACAATAGGAATAAGAAGCCGTTCGTCAAGTTTTAATTCCTTTCGTCAACTTCTGTCTGTACGCTCGTGATCGTACTTTGCATAAGCAAATTTGACAGTTTGTGTAAATACTATACAAATGTTAGTGATGCATAAGGAACACTGACATATAATAAGAATGGACTGAGCCATCCTATCTAATTCCTATAGTCAAAAATGGCACAAATTTTTGCTAAAATCTATTTGTCTCTTTCAAGCTCAAAATGCACACTGAACTGTAACCAATTTTGGAAACAGTACGGCTGTGTTAATTGGAATGCATTGGAATTGACATAAAAATTCAGACAAATATATTGTTTTTATACGTCTATCTCTTACAAGCTCAAGGAAATTTGACAACAAATCTGCAGAGGAGCACATTTTTCAGTAATATTACAAATGAGTTTTTGGGTTAATTAAAACAAATTTAACTTTCTAGGCCGTATTCACCAAGCCATTTAATACAAATTTAATTTTAATTTAATTTTTATTGAGAGACCGCAATTAAATTTTTGTAGCTATTCACCAACCTTAATAAAATAAATAATTTCGGACATTTCGGACTATCAGCTGCAAGATTTCCGAATTTGGCAACTGACAGTTCTCGTGAGAGTTCATGTAATTTAAATATTATTTAAAAAATTAAAAGAAATTTTTATGTATTATTTAAATAGAAAGTTTTTATGTATTATTAAAAATATTTTATAATATATGTACAATTCATTTTAATTAAAAATAACCCATATTAAGCAATTGCTTCTTCAAATTTTTAAATGCGCTATTAAAAATATGGCATTTGACTGCATGACACTTCAATCAGCTGATATCGAAATTAAATTTATTTAAGAGAGGGTAAGGCCTCACTTAAAATTAAATTAAAATTAAATTTTCATTAAATCGACTCGGTAAGTGTGGTTGGTGAATAGCTTTAATTGAAATTTTTTTTAATTTTGCTTGGTGAATACGGCCCTAAGTAATTTTAATTTAATGCAATACTATTTCATAACATATTTAGTGTTTCCAATCGACAAATAATAATAAATTATGAATCGGTGAGCAATTGTACGAAATAAAGGGTTTTCATAGCCTGTTCAATATCTGTGCCATTTTTTAAGCAAGAACGCTCAGTCCATTCTTATTATATGTCAGTGATAAGGAAGCATTCGTGATATTTTCAAGCCTTGTATATGCAAGGTTATGCACATTGTGGTTAAGCCTTAAATTTGCTGCCGCTTCCTTCATAGGCGGAGTGGGTATTTCCATGTTGCTTACCCCACGGTTACACCTGCAAGTACAGCTTGCATGCAAGCCTCCCTTCCAACACGATTTTTAACTTGACAGCGGAAGGCAGTTCGGTTGATGTCTTATCAGCTTGCATGCAAGTTCATTTAAAAAATGGCATTGAGACGTAAACTCTTGCGTATATTGGAAAATTATGGCAATAAAGGAAGCATCACAATGATAAAAACCCAAGAAAAAAGGAAAATGAAGGTGTTGGTAAATGATGTATTGCAAATAATCCCAGAAAATTTCATTTTCCCGGTATAAATTTATGAATTTCTCTCAAGCATTTCGTTTCCGCCATTTTGAAAACTGTATAAATGTCAAATTACTATCTCCCAGCTGCCATGGTTTTTCAGCATGCAAGTTCGCTGAAAGCTGTACTGCCAGCATGGCAGTAGAGGTTACACGTGCAAGAAGTATGGCAGTGCAAGTTGCATGCAAGCTGTACTTGCAGGTGTAACCTCGGGGTTATAGAATTGTCTTCTGCTTGCTGTGTTGTGTTGATGTAGTGTGCAATCTGATTTACTCATTTTGGTACATTTCCAAAGTGGCCTTTGAAGGTACCCCAGTGATTCCTTTTCCCATTGGACATTAGATATCGTCGGTTAACGATTGCTTCATGTGAATGTATGTTCGTTGCCTTCTATATTAAAGGCCATTTTGTTATAAATTTCATATGTATGAGAAACGTTCTGCACTTGAAAGTTTCTTAGCATTGCGCCTTATGGGGAATCAAGCATATTTCATGTTTAAAAATTTTTACCGAAAAAGCCACACTTATGGCGACGATAACGAATATTTATAGGTCAAAATGTTTACTTTTAAGAAAATCGTAATAATTGTGAGTATTTCAACAATACGAATTATGCCCGCGCTTTCCTAAACTCTAATCAATTCGCTGTGAAGTATGAGTACAGTTTTCACATCAAGATCGCGATAGTGTCTAGGGCTGTTTTGATTTGAATCGGAAATAGCTTCTTCTCTTCTCGCTTCTAAAAACTTTTACAAAATAGAGAATGACAAATTGAGGTAAAAAAACGTAAAATTGATGTTTTCATGAAATCTGACAAACAAATGAAATGTAATTGAAGGAAATTGAGTTATTATATGTATTAAATTATTATGCATTTGAATTCATTAATACACATTAAAAAACCATATTCATGACCATTATAAAACAGTTTTTCGTTTTTAGCGAAAGTTTTACTCTTCTCGGCGAATTGGGTAGAGTTTAGGAAAATGCAGAAAAAATCGTAATTTTGTTGAAATAGTCACAATTACTTTCACTTTCCTAAAAGTTAACATTTTGACCCATAAATTAGAATTATCGTCACCAGAAGCGTGGTTTATTCAGTATAAAGTTTTAAACATGAAATGTGCTTAATTACCTCCCATAACGCGCAATGCTTAAAAGATTTCAAACGACACGTTTCTCATACATATGCAAGCAAAATCTTAACGTCATGGGCTATAATAAAGAAGGCAAAGGTTGGACTTCTGTATTAAATATACAAACAGAAGAAATTATGGTAGTATTACGGTATACAAAGAACAAGGTACTCTCTGCTCTTCAGTCTAAATACCTATGATTTTGTGAACAGAAGAAAAGTTTCTAAATATCTGCGATTTTGTGAAGTATAGAAAGAAAAGCGGAAAAGAAAGAATCTTTTTCGTAGGCGGTAGCACAGAGATACTGTTTTCTTTATCTATGACGAAATTCTATTGAGCAAGAGCAATAGGCACCACACAGTTTTTCTTGTAAGTTCAGAAGTCAGATGTTATGTCTGACATGCCTTCGTGTTGTTGTAAACGTTAGGGCCGTCGTACACGCTGCACTGCATTTGTTGCTGATGAGAGACACTCGGGGGCAGGGGGGAGGGATTTTCCTCCCCGACTGCCTTTCATCGCCAAAAAGTGACATGCGCATGCAGTATGCGACAAGGTGTACGGCGGCCCTTATATCAGCAGAGGAGCTGATGCTCTTCTTTAGGGCTAAACAAAATCGCTACAACGGCGACTAACATCGAATGCAATCAAGCAACCAAGCATTTGGTCCCATTACAAAATTCGGAGGCTCCTGCTGTTTGAAAATCGCTGTTTTTCCAATCTCTAGTTTGTTACATATCACCGTGACGTAATTTAAATCTGTTTCATATGGAGATCAAAAATAAAATAGAAAAATAATTACGCGTAAAAGGTCAAAATACGAACACAAACAACAATAACACTACACTTTTTGCTGCGATACCGTGCGGCAGGATGAAATATGTATTATAAAAGGAGATCTATGTGAAGCAAAGAAATGAGTAATGCCTCATTAATTCATATAGGGAAACAATAAGTAGAGATATTAGGTTTGTTCGATGAAAACACCGTGTAAGTTTTCCCCTCCAATATTCAACCCAGGGTTTTGTGCACTCATCGAACAAGTTATTTGAATCTTGGGTAAACCCTTAGAATATAGAGAGTACAATAAGTGTGATAAGCCAAATTTAGCGTAGTCAAATTCTGGTTGTTAGAATTTGGTGCCGCTGTAGTGAGAGCTCAGTGCAAGTGTGTAGTAGAATTAATATAGAGAGCGGGGCAACAAGATATTTGACTGAAAATATTGCGCTTGTTCCCACCGAAAATGCTATTAGCGCTGTCACTACGCCAAGGTACCCAGAAGTTTCTCAGCTGTTTCAAATGTAGGCAGCTGAACATATATTTGTCCAATTTGCCGTACTTCACGGACTCCAGAGGAAACCCACGTTCATGTACACGAATTTTATAGGTATCAACACTTCCTGTTCTCCCTATATTCTAAAGCTGGAGTCAGATTGAAAATTTCAAACGCGTAACTCGCGTAGCAGGGTCGACAGGTAATATCGAATGTACGCTTGTTGTATAGGGAGCGTTAGATTACCACCGCAAGCGACGCTCGCGATGAAAAAATAGGACGAATTTCTATTTTTCGTCGCGTACGCGTTCAATTTAACCTAACACTGGGAAATTGTACTGCTGCTTGATTTGTTTTAGATTTTTTTTTATTTCTGAAGAGAAATGTTTATTGTGTAATTTGTATAAATGTGAGCTGATTTATAATAAGAAATTCAGAACAAATTTGGCGAAAATCAAAAGTCAACGCGTTCAATCTGACCCCATATGTCTTCCAACTCGTCGCACTCGACGCTAGCCTCGTATTCAAAATTTCAAACTAAAGGCAGAGTTAGATTGAAATTTTGGACGCAAGGCTAGCGTCATGTGCGACGAGTTGGAAAAAACTGACAGACATAATTGTGCTCACGTGAAATAGAAAGTTAAGCAGTCAGTGGTGAAACGCTTACCCCAAGAAATTTTTAGTGTAAGTTCGGGGTAGTGTAGTCCTGGGGTGCCCTAGGTTTACCCGGTGTTTTGATCGAACAAACTTATGCCAGTGTATCTAAGCTAGTGTATTAGTTAGCACTTGATGAAAGAGGTTTTCGAAATTCAATCTCCACTGTTTTGTATTATAATATGTGTATAACACACTAGACAGACGGTGTCCATAATCACTTAATTTGAAATTCAGTAATTTCAAGGAAATGAAGAAGTGACAGACTGTAGACGAAAATTATTTCGTTTGGAATGTCATTGACAGTTCCTCAATGTGAGTAAAGATAATGGCAGAGTTCAATAATTTAATGAAATGCTATCAAGAAAATTTGCGAATATTTGCTGTAGTAGAAGACAATTTTTGTAGTTAAAAGAGACCAAAAGAGAAGCAAGTTGCAAAGAAATTTCATTCATGATCAGTTGATGGCTGTCACTGCTAACCTTATTGGAAAAACTTTCCAATTTCCAATAAATTCAGCTCATTAATGACGGTAGGTGGCACTTTTACTGAAACTTCACTAAATGGAATAAAATTTGGTCCATTTGAAAATGAAGGAAAATGTTTCAAATGGGTTCTTTATGGACTTCATTTGTATGACACACTGCTCATTTGACTCCATATAATTAAAAATTAAGTCATTATGGAGACAGTCAGTCCACGGTATAAGATTTAATGAATCTATAGTAACATAATTTTCATTATTAAATTTTTGACTGTTGTATTAGCACAAAATTAAAATTGCATTAAACGTGGTTGAAATATAAAGCACTGTCAATTCCGGGTTTAAATTAATTAATTCCATTTGAAATTATTCAATCTTTTGAAAGTTCAGTTAATACTTATATTTCACGTTTTGATAACTCATTAAAATTCCTTCGAAATATGCTTCTTATTAAATCGTCATAAGATTTCTTTGATTTCGTCTTTCGAACTCCGATTATACAATGGGTTCGGCATTTTTAATTTGATTTTACAATTAGCTCTGTAAACAAAACAATATTCCTCATTTTTGTTTATTTTTTGTTTGTTTCAAACTTCCGAAATTTTTTCTGATATTTTGCCTTACATAACCTTATTGTTACCGGATTTCGGGATTGCTATAAATTACTCAATTTAGATTGACTGTCAGAGTATTAGTAACAACTGAAATTCCACAAGTCGGAAGGTTCAAGATTTTAATGCGAAATTATCATGGTTTCACGAGAGATTTCATCAATATTTGTTTTTTTTTACTTTACAGCCAAAATCATTCGCCAAGCCAATTAAATAGTGAATAATAAATATAATAAAACTTCCAGCGGTCAATTAAATATCTTTAAAAATGAACCTAATGATGAAATATCCAGAGACTACTTACTCCAAAACTAAAATAATGATCTTACAGAAGGTCCTTTTACATTTTTCAGTCCGTTAAAATATGTTTTTTACACTTTTTGTTATTTTATTTATATTTATAGAAACTTTTTGTATAGTTTTAAATTTGGGCAAAAGTATAAGTGTTTGTACGTATGTAAGTATATGTATTTTTCCTAACTTTATTAATTACATATTGTTATCATTCTGAAGAGGAGAAATGAAACCAAGAGATTAAGGATAGTGTATAAGATTCTCCTCCTCATGTAAAATTTGCCAGCCAAACGAAATCAATCTTTGTATGATGAAACACAGATCAAAATATCATTGTTTGGAAACAAATTTTTAGCAAAAGTGGGATTAATATTGGAATTATTTGTGATAAAATGAAATATAAATATAATTGTATTAATAAATATAAACTAAAGCTAGAATTAAATAAATTTCTATGGAAACTCTACGTAAAAATATGAATAAAGTAAAATTATCGAATGTACATATATAAATACATATATCGTCATAATATATTTACAAGTAAAATAAACAGTGGTGTTTTATACTTGGGGCTTTCTTTTATTGACGTTTTTATATCCTAGATGAAATCTATAGGGTATACAAAGTTTGTCATTCCGTTTGTAACACCTCGAAATAATAATGGTAGACCAAAATGGATTCTACACCCACGCATAATATTAGAAGTTATTTAGATTTTTCATGTCCGTCCGTCCGTCCGTCCGTGCGTACGATAGCTCGAGAGCGCGTATGCTTAGAGAGCTGGAAATTTGTACACAGACTTTAAAAAAAAAAGCAAAATCAAGTTCGAAAATGAGAAGAATCGGGCAACTCCTTCCAAAAACAAATTTACAATACAACGTCTTCCGGATTCCCATAAGGTTACATCTCCAACGCTTTCTTGTCGATATTGTCATCGGATGAGACATTCCATTGAAGAATGTAGAACAAGGGCAGCAAAAAATTACCGTTTTGGCAGCAACCAAGGAGACGGAAATAATTTCCAAAAATTAAACAATACTCCACCATCAAGCTCGGCTGATAGACAGCTACAAAATAGGAATTCTCAGCAGCCAGTAATCCGAGAAAATCGAGCTCCGCCGTCGAGATATAATAATGCGAATATCTCGGCAAGATCACCTTCTCCAGTTAGGAAAAATAATCGAAGTCCGTCAGCATCCAGGCAGAGAAACTGGATGCAGCGGGGGTCTCATTCGGTAACCGCTCGCACATACAAACTACAGCACAGATCCACCGGAATCCCGAGACAATATCGACACAGGCAGCAATAAATTAATACATATCCCCATCCAAATAAACAAAACTTCTTTAACTCTCTCTTTGTCTGTCGATGTCTGCTCTGCTCGAAAACTTACGTTCTTAATTGATACAGGAGCAGAGATTAGTTTAATCAAACCCCCACCATTAAAGCCAGACAGTATCTGCTACAGAGATGCTGTCTGTAACATTAACACATTATTTACAGTCTATTTCAACGGAAGGACTCATTTTCGCGAAATTAACTCTGGAATCTGCGCAGAATAACTCCATCCTAGAACACCCATTCCAAATAGTGGGAAATAACTCCGTCCTCTCATACGATGGCCTGCTTGGACATGACTTTTTTCTCCAGTGGTAAAAATTATATAAATTCTTCTCCATCAATTGCTTCACAAAGCAATAATAATATATCTCCATCTATTTTAAATGAAAAACTATCTCCATCAGTAGTTCCAAGTAAAGTGGAACCAACATATAAAGGAAATCTATCTCCATCAATTGCTTCACTAAGCAACAAGAATCGATCTCCACTTAAGGCTTTACAGGAAGTAAAGCCAAAACATATTTTAAAAGAAATTCTATCTCCATCGAAAGTTAAAAACAAAGTGGAACTAACAGGTAATGAAAATAAAACTCCATCTATAGCTTCACAAGAGTTGAAGCGCAAACATAAAAATCTATCTCCATCTATAGCCACAAAAGAGACTGAATTATATAAAAAACTATCTCCATCATCTAGCTCCTCACAAAAGGTGAGGTCTAGATATAAATCAAAAAAGAATGTAAGGAATTTCAATAGAGTTTTATCTCCCTCAAACTCTATCGAGTCGGAATCGTTAAATAAATCCTTCCAAATTTCACAAAAGTTGGAATCAGTTCTCCTTCCTATTAAAAACCCGAAAGAATCGGATCTACATGAATCAATCGAAATTCCGGCTTGATCAGAGTATATTATTGAAATTCCAACTCCTACTATTCAACATCAATCGGTTTGTTTCAAGACGGAAATAAGTCCAGGTCTATTTCTTGGAAATTCGATAGTCGAACCAGTCAACGGTATGACAAAAGTCCTAATCCTCAATACAAATGAGGAGGACGCAGATCTGGGCCCTTACGAGGTGAACCTAGTATACCAAAACTTGGACGACTTTGTGGTCATCTCCACAGATTGTGACAGAGATCCAATTAAGGGCAGAATAAGAAAACTGCAAAACCTTATAAAATTGGATCACCGTAATTCAGAGGAATCTGAGAGCATTCGCAACATATGTAAGGAATTCAACGATCTCTTCTTCATAAAAGGGGATTTCCTTTCATATATAGATGCGATTACCCACAAAATCGAGACACTCCAAGACAAAGCGCCCATCTATACCAAGCTTTATAGACTTCCTGAAGGAAGCCGAGCTTGAGTCAGACATTATTGGACCTTCACATAGCCCCTGGAATTCTCCACTACTCCTGGCTCCCAAAAAACCAGACGAGAGTGGAAATAAAAGGTGGCGAGTTGTGGTAGATTTTCGTCGTATTAACAACATTACTATTGGCGGTGCGTACCCACTGCCTAATATCACTGATATATTAGACGTAGCCAGTACGAATACAATCGTATGCCATTTGTTTTAAAAGGCGCCCCCGCAGCCTTCCAACGAGCCATGAACACTGTTCTATCTAGCCTACAAGGCATCTATTGCTTCGCATACATAGACAATATTGTAGTCCATGAATACAATCTCAAACATCACAATACAAGACTCACAGCAGTATTTATCCGTCTCCGAGATTTCAACCTGAAACTTCAACCAGACAAGTGTCATTTCCTAAGAAAAAAAATTATGTAGTTAGGGTACATTATTACAGAAAATGGAGTCAAACCAGACCCAGCAAAAAGAAAGTCAGTTCAGTCATATCCCAGACCCAAGAAGGAAAAGGATATAAAAGCCTTCCTTGGTGTCGTCGACTATTATCGCCGCTTCATTCCCAATTTCTCCAAAATTGCCAAACCTCTTACAAATCTTTTGAAAAAAGATACGCCTTTCAATTTCGACGCAATTTGCGATGAAGCAAGATCATCCAATCGCCTACGTGAGTCGAGCTCTCAATGGTGCAGAGATTTGTTACTCAAAAATTGAAAAAGAGCTCTTAGCCATCGTTTTCGCAGTTGAGCAATTCAGATAAGTTAATGGTAGATAGTCTACAATTATAACTGACCGTAAACCATTAGTATGGCTCATGAATCTGAAAGATCACTCCTCGTAAGCAAGGATGCGTTCCTGTTCGCAGTGCTCAGTTTACCTGCCTAGTCGGACCACCGACCACATGCGAAGAGGGAGAGGGAGAAGGCCCAGGGACAGCATTAGCCATCTCCCTGGCTCTTTCCCTTCTCTTTCTCTCTGCTCTACCAACACTCCTACATCGGGAAGTCCTGTATCGGCTGCCACCATCAGCGCCTTTGTTACACACTTACTAGAATTGGATTTGCTAATATCTAAAAGAACCATATTTGGTCCCACAAGTTGCGGAGAAAGACTGTCACCCACGGCAGAGATCCGCATTACCGCAGGAAGGCTAATTAAATTGGAGGTCGCCTGGTATACCGAGTTTGCATATTAGCGACTGAGCACCCTCTCAGCCACGCAGCCCTTGGCGTATGCGGTTCCACTTTGGCTTGGGCTGGGAGCAGCTTTTAGCCCACTAATCAGTGTCAAGCCCATCGAACAGGGGTTACCATCTCGCACTATGTGGAAGTAGCCGCACGCACTATCTTACTATTCTATGTACATTCATACTTAACTACAGCGTAACTTAAGCGTTGAGGTTCATCCCGCATAGACAAAGGAGGTTGTGTGTTTACATATGTATATATCGCTCTTTTGTGTATACAGGGTGTTTCAAAATTGGTGCATATAACTCAAGGGTTTGATAGCTGAGATGGAGACAACCAAAAAATTATATGGTGCAAGGGAGGAGGGATAAGAAGTGCCATTTCGGCGGTAGGGGGATTTAAGATTTTTAGTACTTCTTCCGCTTTTCACCCTGTAACTTTCTTGATATACCCCCTATCAAGGTCGGATTCATCTCAGATGATAATATCTAACTGTGAGTGCAATACGTGGTATAGTATTGATACATCAAAATCCTTTAAAGTGAATAAGATGTATCGCGGAGCTCGGTATTCTTCGACCTCGGTTTGATATGGTTTCAGATCTTTCACATGCCATATTCCCTGCGATCTTCTCTCTTTACTGGATAGTTCATACGTTCAAGGGAAATCAATCCTAATTATTTGGAACGGGCCAATATATTTTGGAGCCAGTTTTGCGTTTAAATATTTGCTCGTATCGAACAACACGTAATTTT
The DNA here is from genome assembly GCA_963924295.1 of Dioctria rufipes. NCBI lineage: Eukaryota > Metazoa > Arthropoda > Insecta > Diptera > Asilidae > Dioctria > Dioctria rufipes. Next base: position 100,931,965 of record OZ002741.1, on the reverse strand, counting down.
TACGCCAGACTAGGTCGTGTCATTGAATAAATAACTAATAAGGAAACGGCATATCGAGTGAAAACCTAAGCCACTCGGCGAAATGTATTAGTGTCCTGTGTTTGTATCGTTTCGTCATGGCAGTAATGAAATCATGACATTTTGAAGAGGAAAATTTTTTAAAATCCAATTTGCTACGTAAAATAAACAAATTTTTAGCGCCCTCTTAGTTTCAGATAATATTTCTTGGCGTTGCCTTTGTATGACTGACATAATTTAGGCAGCAATTACAATGCAATTGTAAAAAAAAAAACAGCATTGCAAGATGTAAAATTTTTTGCCATGGCTGTTTATTTTTATTAATATTTCACTTTTATTTTGTTTAAAACACTATAATTAATTATTAAAGCTATTAAGCTTACTTGAAGAATGCTTTCCCACGACAATAACGCCATTTGTTCTTGCAGCACAGTACAGCGCACTTCATTACGGTTATTTAAGACTCCAGAGTCTCGATTACATAAAATATCGTTCACAAAAGAATATTTCACACTTATTTCATACTACTATTAAGTAAAAATCCTGTTAAATTATTTATTTATCACAATATCGCGAATTCAAATCCGTGCTTCTTTTCTAAAAATATGAAATGCCAGAAATATTGAATTGACGCAAAATAGGCATTGTCATTTCTCCCCCCGACCATAGGTCATACTGTCATTGAATTGCTTAAACACGTGCACTGTACTCGCACGATACCCCGCTTCCTTATTAGTTATTTATTCAATGGGTCGTGTATATAAAACCTTGAATCTCTCCTTCAGAGGTTGTAAGATCTACTCTGTTCCATTGCCTTACTAGTCTTTTCCTTATGTCCTTTCTCCCTCCGCATTATACTCTTCTTCACTATTTAATCTGTTAAATCTGTTATGACCGTCTCTCTCAAGTATCATTTCCCGCCCGAAATTTATGAAGAAAGGAGTAAGTTTGGTGGACTTCTTCTTCTTGGTAGCTGTTCGGATAGCACAAGCTACTTTAGCTAAATAAAAATCCCACTTACGATGGTTTTCCGGACATAAGCCCTGAGTATCGTTTTAACTACCTACTTGATTCGGTCTCTCCGCCGAATTTGCTTGGGGATGGTAGTACGTGGTGTATTTGATCTCAATATTATAGTCAGCACAACATTTCTGGAATTCCCGACACTTGAATTGTAGGTCATTGTCACAAATCAATGTCTTCAGCACGCCAAATAGCAAAAATACTGAATCTTCTAAAGCAATACTAATTGAATTGGCAGTCGCAGTTCGGAGAGAAAATAGTATAGGAAATTTAGTAAAGAGGCCCACCATCGTTAATATGTATGTATAGCCTTTGGCAGAGTGTACGCCAAAAGTCTAGGGATTTTATCGCAATGAAAAGAAATTACTGAAAATATTTCACTTGAATTTTAATGTAAGGAAATTTTATTAAACAGATTGGAAGCGTATACAGTGCTTGCCTGAGTGGTCCCTAACACGGCCGTCCTGTTACCCAGAATTTAAATGAATGGTTATGGGTTAGTTAGATAAGTTTATAATTTCTTGCTGTTGTTTGTTTTTTATAATTATATTTTAATTTCTTCATATTTCCTCTCGTCACCCTCTTCGCTGAATTCAAGCTTCCCTGATTTCAGATTGTTGCTTCGCTTAAGCGATCTTAAACTCTTATTTGTTTTATTAATTTATAATTTCTTTTATGTCCGGGAAAAGTATTCCTGTCCGCCTTCGTTGCAAAAACCTTCCAGAAGCTACCAAAAATCCCCCTTTTTTCTTCCCTTCCTTTCCTTTTCTAATTTTCTTACCCAATTTCGGAGCAATTTTGAGCAACCTTGAAAAAATAAGGGGAATGAATTTGCTAAGGTTAGGAGTTAAGGAGCAACTCATTCCTTATAACCTACGGGGTTTTATTTATTAGCCTTTTATTCTTTAAATTTCATATCGTATCTTCATTTAATCTTCTTAACGTACACTAGTACCAGCAACCATATACAGTACACGGGTGTGAATTGGGATTTCGCGTTTTTAACAATTGATTTGGAAATGAAGAAAGCTTTCTAAATACATCGGCAAATATTTGATTTTGGGGTAAAATTTCCCGTACAATACAGTGCAACAATTTAATTTTATAAAAAACAACATTTTGTTATGAAAAAATTATTTTGCAAAAATTGTTATTGTTAATACTTATTTATTTATTGACATATTTATTCAATTATCATTGAGTTATTGAAATATTATTGTGATTGAAATTGCGGATTTCTTTAATTTACATGAGATTCCCAATCTTGTACTTATTATAAAAAGGAAAGATAATTTTTGTTTTATTTCTGGAAGTGTTGGACAGAGGCTTTTGTTTATATTACGTTGTTTGGTTTCCAACATCAATTCACTGAAAATTCGAATAATTGTACTAATACCTACTTACTTACTAATACTAATTTTAAGGCCTTCCAGCGAGATGTCTTACAAGAGGACCAATGAGATCTACACTTACTGTCTCCCATGGACTATACAGGAGTGTGTGAGTACCCATTAAACCTGCTGGCTTTTGAAGTACTGGTTTGATAGATTGGCTAGTTTTAAATTTCATCACGTACGCAGCAAGGTTAGCCTTCATCTGTGGGCAATTGAATTTTTGAAATAGTCGATCATAGATCTTCTATATTAGACAGTGACCAGAAGTAGGGTTAACATGAGATCTATAAATAGCTTCTTTTCTTTGATTCTTAGGTATGACTAGTATCCAATTGTCGGTTTCAAAAGCTAATGCCGGATACCTTGGCTTACAATATTTGAGGAGAAGCGCATTCTCATCTTTCCTGGTGTGGTATTATATAGGGTTTTCCATTACATTACCCTTCATTCTCTTATACCAACCATCTTTGGATAATGTCAAATTCATGCTGCTGCATTCGTAATGGCGATCTGGCTAATCTTCCAGAAGGGTCTTTGAGATTGTGCAGCCACACTAGAGAAGCATGGTCAGTGACCACTGTAAACCGCGCATCTTCACGATATGGTCGTAGCTTTTCTACAGTCCAGATCATCGCGAGACATTCGCGCTCCGTCTTTGAATAATTTCTTTCACATCTGTTCAGCGATCGGCTTAAATATGCTACTAGTATCTCTTCATCTTGTATTTTCCGAGTAATCCTGCACCCATGCCATATCACGAAGTATCGGTGTGTACAATGAACGGCTGACTGAAGTCAGGGTAGGTAAGTATGGGGGAAGTTACGAGTTTATTTTAATTATCCGAAAGGCGTCCTCGAAGGTTTTGTTTATTATGATTATTGTCTAAACCAAGACTTGATTTCCAAAGTTTCCTGATAAAATTTTATCTATGAGTTATTGGCTCATGGTGGGAATTCCACGAAATTGAAATAATCTTCGGCCGGGTGCGGTGAAAGCCATGCATTGTTTAGGGGATTGTGACATTGGGACCTGCCAAAATGGCGATTTAATGTTTAAGTAGTTCGCGTCACGTCATTTATCCAGAATAGTCGAGATGTATGGTAAAGGGTATGTACATATCTTTCCTCGTGACTTTATTAAGCTTTCTTGTGAAGTCTACGCAGAAATGACAGCACCCACAACAGGTAATGATCACGCACTGTTGGATTGTTCATAATGTCTTCTTTCAACATCTCGTCTAACTCTTCGTCAATAACTCGTTGCATAGCAAGTGAAACGGGATAATATCTTTTGTCGAATTCTTTTCAACGAGTTCTACACCGGTGGAGTGCAGCTTTACATGTTTTTGTTTTTGTAATGCAACAACAAAAACACGTAAAGTTGCACTACACCGGTGTAGAACTCGTTGAAAGGAATTCGACATTTGTTCAATCGGACTGGGATCCGTTTCGATTGTGTATTCGACTTCTGTAATACACCCTATCCCCTTGCCCATTTTCATCTTAACGTCTTCTATTATCTTATCCAGGTCGGTTTCCTGTTCTTGGATTTGCTCTCTAGTGTAAACGTATACATAGTTTACTGATTTGTTCGTTTTAAAATTCCAGGAATTATTTGTTAAATTTCCAGTTATACCTATCTTTCTCAAAAAATCTGCCCCAATATGATCGAATACGGTATCTCTTGAACTACATACCATTCCTTCGAAAATTTTTATATGACCTTCAAGTTCAATTGGCATATTTACTTCACCTAATGCTTATGATACACATACAGGGTAAATTTAGCTAGGTATTTACTTCAGGATAATTGAATTACCTAGTTAATTGGAGACACACGCATAAATCGGGGTAATTTGAATGGTAGCGCGCATGTCTGACGTTTAGTATGGATATATAATCGCATTAATTCAAGCGAACCGTTAGTGGACGATGCAAATGAAAATTTTCGAATTGTCGCTTTTCATTTCCACTTTGGTTTTGATTTGTCATTGTCTATCGCTCAATATGTGCTTACACAAATTATATATTTCTAGCGCCTACCAGTAGGCGCTGTTAGCAGGGTAATTGCAATTACCCAGCAATTTTGAGGATATAGAATACCCCGAAATTAATTAATTCTAATGAGAAATCAGTGGAGATGTTCAAAAATGATGTGGAAGGTAAATTAGGTAAGAATTACACTGTTAATCTGTGGAAACCAAGAATCAGAATTGATAATGTCATGAAGAAAATGGAAAAAAGTGATAAAATTAATAGTTTAAAGAAGCAAAATGAAATTTTACAAAATTCCCAAATGGCATTTAAGGCAATGTGGAAAAATAAGTATAAAAGTAAATATGAAAGGCGTGATTCTTATAGTATAGTGATAGAATTAAACCTTGAATGCTTTAATGAAGTGATGAAAGTTGGAAAAATTAGCCTGGGATGGGATAATTGTGAAGTGAGTGATGCAATATACGTTAAAAGGTGTTATAAATGCTTAGGTTTTAGTCATACGAGTAAAGATTGCAAAGCTGAGAAAAAAGTATGTGGCAAGTGCGGCGGGGAGCATGAAAGAGTAGAATGTGAAGCGCAATTCTTGAAGTGTGTGAACTGTTTTAGAGCAAATGCAGAACTAAATTTAAAATTAGATGTTAACCACTATGCTTTTGATTCTGAATGTCATGTATATAAAAGAAAGCTAAGTGTTGAAAAAAAAAGATGGCTGTAGCAATTAAATAACGGAAAAACAAGCAATGAAGTGATTTTATATTATCTAAACGAGCAAGGAATTAGAATTATTAATAAAGGAATGTAATCCAGATCTACTACTTTTATCAGAATCGCATATCACAGCCAAAATTGAAGTCAGCGAGCTAAAGATTAAAAACTATGAACTTATTAATTGTAATTCTGATTGGAGACATACAGGAGGAGTAATGATGTTTGTGAAAGAAAAAAATCAATACAGGGTTGCGAGTATGGATAAGCAAGTGGGTGGCATGGATTCTAAAGGTATATACATATATGGATAAATAATCAAAAATGGTCAATTGTGGTTCTGTACAGGTCTCCAGGCAAACCTGTTAGTGATTTTAAATCGTTTTATTCGAATTGGTTTGCTCAATCAATGGAGAATGAAAGTAATACTATTGTGACTGGTGATTTTAATATAAATTTTCTAGGAACTGATAATCATCACAATGTTATAAGAAATGCTTTAGCTGATCAAGGTTTAAAGCAATTAGTTACACAACCAACTAGAACAACGAGAGAATCACAAACTCTAATTGATTATGTTCTCACAGGAGTGGATATTATGGATGTATCTGTAAATGTTGATAGGAACCACAAAATAACAGACCATGAGACTCTCAAAATTAAAATTAAAGCTAGAAGAGATAAATCTGATAATAGTAAGACATCAAACATTATAAAATACAGCAAAACTAAATTTGAGAATCTCTTAAATGAAATTAATTTTGAGAATATTTTCCTCATTAATAACATTGATGATTTGTCAAGGTCATTCGATGAAAAGTTGAAATATTGCCTGCAGAGGATGACGGTAAAGAAAATTTTTACACAAAACATTAACATTCATTGGTACTCGCATGAGTTAGAGAGCATGAAACAAGGGAAGATAATTGCATACAATAGAGCTATTTACAGTCACAGCAGGGATGATTGGGATAGGTACAAAGTCCTTAGAAACTCGTATAAGAGGGAGATGATAAGAACAAAAAATAATTTCATAGAAAAACAATTAGAAACGCAGTCCAGAGACCAGAAATGGCTCTGGAAAGCAATTAAAAATCTTGTTATAAGTAAAGATAAAGTAAGGGATTTTAAGGAAGTCAGATTTGACCAAGAATATATACGCGACCCAGCAAAAATAGCTAACAAGTTTAACATATATTTTATCAAGAGTATTAGAGCAATTAACGACTCTATTCCCACTGTGCAATATACTTTACCAAATAGGATGAAACTTTGTACATTTAGAATGACATACTGTGATACAAAAATGATCTGTGATATATTGAAAGAGTGCAATAAGAAGAAAGACTTCAATGTCCTAGACTGTGATATAATCTTCCACTCAATAGAAATATTGGGTCCGGTGTTATTAAAAGTTATAAACTTATCGCTACAGACAGGTATCTTTCCTAAAATTCGGAAAGAATCGATAGTCATCCCAATTGAGAAGGTACCTAATACAAGTAATTGTGAGGAATTTCGTCCAATAAACATGTTGCCCGTACAAGAAAAAATCCTGGAACGACACGTAGCTAACAGGCTAGTGGAGTACATCGAATCTAATAAATTATTAGCAGAAGAACAGTCTGGTTTTAGAGGTGGACACTCATGTGAAACCGCCCTTAATTGGATAATATTTGACTGGAAGAAGGAACTGGATGCCGGTAATGCTGTTATAGACAGACAAATCTTGTTACAGAAGCTTTCAATGTTTGGAATAGAGGGAGTGGAATATAAGTGGTTTGAATCCTATCTATCAGAGCGATCAGAGAGGACTAAGGTGAATAACATATTCTCAGAGTCAGTCGAAGTTAACCTTGGTGTACCACAGAGTTCAGTGCTAGGTGTGATTCTGTTTCTATTATATATTAATGTTGTCAAGGATGTGATTAGTTATATCAAAATGTCGTTATTCGCGGATGACACCTTAATATATATAAATGGTAAGAACATCCATAATATGTGTACTAATTTAAATACAGACTTAGAAAGCGTTAACATCTGGTTATTGATGAATAAATTGAAGTTAAATATTGCAAAGTCTAAATATATGAAGTTTAATTGTGTTGATAGTATTTCTGTACATATAGATGGAATTAATGTTGAATGTGTTTATAAACTTAAATATCTCGGTATTGTATTAGATAATAAACTGAAATTTAAAGAATATGCTGACTATATATATATGTGGTAAAATAGCCAAAAAAAATCGGGTTTTTACGTAGAATAAGAAGAATGTTAAGTGTGAGGAATGCAATTAAGTTGTATAATGCATTGGTTTTGCCACACTTCCAATATTGCTCAACACTATTATATGCGAGCACGAATGAAATAAAGGAACGTCTGCAATTATTACAAAATAAAGCTATGCGCATGATTTTAAAATGTAATTTGTACACGCCGATCCAGTATATGTTGGAGACCCTACAATGGATGAATATAAGGCAGCGATTGACATATAATGCAATGGTTTTCATTTTTAAAATCAAGCATAACCTACTTCCGACCTACTTAAGTGGAAATGTTGAATATGTATCTCAAGCGCAGCCGTACAATTTAAGGCAAAATAGCAACTTTAGGCTAAAAAGATGGAACAAGAGCAGCACACAAAATTCTTTGATGTATAGGGGACTACAGTACTTTAATAAATTGCCAACCGAATTGAAAGCAGAGCACAGAATGAATTTATTTAAATTAAAGCTAGCTGAAATTATTAAAAATTATTATGATAATGTTTAAATTTTATTTATTTTTTATATAAGCGGTCAATTAAATTAAATTAAAATAATTAAGTCTTAAGAACTAAGAATTATAAGTAATTGAAATGTTATTAGAAAGTTCTTTAAACTAATAAATACTACTACTACTACCTAAGGTTGAGTTATACAAATGGGGAATACAATTTTCGGGAGACCCTGGATACTCTCCTAATTCATTCCACGAGAAGGTTACCGAGCTAAACGGGGCTAGAGGCGTTAATAAAACACAGTTATTCCATTCTAGGAGTCTGCCTATAAACAGATCTAACTGTTTAGAGGCAGTCTTAATTTGGTATAGGGTTAACAAGAATAAGTTCAAATCGTGGTCAGAGTTAGTGACAGAGCTGAGAAAAGAATACCTACCTCCAGATTATGATGACCGACTCATCAAGGAGATTAAGCGGAGAACGCAACGTAAAGACGAGAGTATTGTCACATATACCACCGCGAAGAATAGTCTGCTCATAAGGCTCGGTCAACCCTTAACGGAGGCAGAGCAACTGAAAACTATCAAGCTTAAGATTCACCATTTTATCAGTCAAAGCTCGGACTAACGGGGATAGCAATCATTCAGGGTCCGGTAGATCTAGGCCGAAAACTGGAATCTGCCAGTGTTTCCGTGAAGTCATTCGTACCTCCCCCTAATAAACGGAACTCTCACTTATTCGAAAGACTTAGCGTATGTATAAACAAATCAGCTCGTAGTAGCATCCACGAAAAATGAAAGTTTCCATCAGTACCAGTCGAGGACACATGGCTAGATTTTGCCGAGTCCAGGTAGGACGCAGCAATCGAAATTACTCTAGAAACTTATTCCAACCCGATATCTGGAAATGAAAGCCGAGCTCAGCACTAAGCGGCAAGTTGAGCTCATGTTTGTCCCAAATTGCCGAACTGGAAGCCAAAGTAAGGAATGCCTTTACAAAGGTAGAGAATGACGTGCGCCCTTATTTGAAAGTGCGAATATTCGGAGTAGGTTTTTTAGGACTTCTGGATTCAGGAGCATCACGCATCATTATTGGTGAATCTGGGTGGGACCCATTGCGCAAGATGGGACTGTGCATTAGAAAGACTAGGTATGAGAATGTGAAGTTAGCAAATGGGAATAATGTAGCGATCTAATACCTGTGATACACATGGGGTAAATATAACTGATTAATTAAATTAGCCTACTTTTTCTCCGTGTGTATCAGCAAATACCCCGAGTATTCTGACAAAAATCTCAAAAAACAAGTAATTAATTTCGGGGTATTCTATATCCTCAAAATTGCTGGGTAATTGCAATTACCCAGCAATTTTGAGGATATAGGGGTAATTGCAATTACCCAGCAAAAAAATGGCCTGGTAAAGAGACGGAATCCCCTGTGATGTAGTTGATTATGAATCAAGGTTGTAGCCTCCAAGACACACTTCCGGATGAAGGTCAAGGACCAGACGCCCTTTCGGTTTCAAAGGTGATGCCAGAGGGTCAAGGTTGAGTCCACGCGTAAATGTTTTTTCTCAAGCCATCCTAGCATTCTGGGTAAAACACTCAACCGCCCGATTAAGAGCTCGCTGTAGTGGGCAAATATTGATAAAAAATACCTTCAGGAGCTCTGAACCTAGTAGGGAAGTTGAATAAAAAGAATACCATACATAAAATATTATTATTGATTTATTATAAAGTGAAAAATATTAACATTTAATTCTTAAGGTATCATTCTATATTAGGCTTCCTTAAATCGGTTACCCTATAATTATAATATTTTCCTTTATTTTACAGTTATGTATATCATCTTAGACTATAATACAATTAAAACAAACTATTTCATTAAATGGTATTTTAGCTATAATACAATTTTTATTTACAATACATATCTTAGACTAGCCTTAGATTATATAATTTCTGCGTCTGCTCCTTGCTGTTCTGATTGAATAGATTAATGTCCCCATGGTAGAGTATTCGTTGTCTCACTCATAATATAGCGCTTGTTATCATATGAATTCAATGCAATCTTCTTTTGGCTGATCGTGTAGACACTATGGTTATGCGATCGTATGGAGCTCTGATTAGCAGTTAATACTCACTTGTTATTCAAACATTCGACGTAGTCTTCGAAATTGATATGCCTCTGGACTACATTAGGCTTTACTCCTTTTGCTTTCTTTACAGTTTTACCATCGTTTATACGTAGACTGTACATTTTCGAGCGCAATCCTGCAAATTCGCTCATGATTTTCCCATTCAGCTCATCCTTTATTAGACCAGGAATCTTTTTATTCATGAGCGGTAAATTGAATTGATTATCTTCTGGGTAATCACTTGTATCAAATTTGTTTATATTTTCGGCCATAAACTCATATGCATTTTTCTCTTCAAGTTCATACATTAGAGAATTTTTTGTAATGTAGCTGCAATCGATAACTACAGCTATATTACGGCATTTAGGTGGACAGTGTATGTTTGCTTATGTTTAATGCTGTATTTATTGAATAATTCTAATGCGAAACACTACAATTTATAATTTCACTAATTTAATTCTGTTTATTAATTGCTCGATTGCATATGTAGTTATTATGCCGTATTTTGGCATATATTTAACTAAATGCAATTTGTAGCCTTTTCTAGTTTTTACGCGTTATACACTTTATTTTTTAATTCACTTTGGGCTTATTTTAACTTAACTACTTAACTAATTTGTTTCGTTGCATGTATCATTAAAATACCGAAAGCTGGCATATATCTAATTTTTATGCAAGAAACTTACTAAATCTACGCACTAATTTAACACAATACTTATCTTTAGAACAAAAAGAACCCAAAACTTCCTGTCCTTTGCCAACACCCACTGCACACAAATTTTAAGTATGTAAAATATTGTACCTTCAATATGGCACATTTTATTTTATGCTTAATTGCTGAAAAATGAAAAAATATTTGTTATTTGATCTGATGCTATAAATTGCATGTAAGATCAATTTGATGAACTGAGAAAAAAACTTGGTTGAAATTACACTGGTGATCGCTGTCGAAAAACTGAGAGAGATCTTAGGAATTGCCCCCTTTTTATAGGCTCTAAGCGGCCATTTTGACATATGTTCCACAAGAAAAATGCAAATTAAGCATATTTTTCGACTTTGCTTGACTTGTATACTTATGTCAAAATGTGCCAATTTCCTTCAACTAATTTATTTAAAATTATCCATGAATTTTCGTAATTTATTTTATTAAATATTTTAATTTTTCTGAAATATATCAAGATGGCGACTCCCTGCCATATTATGACAATTTCCACTGTGGAACGCAAATATTTCTCATTTTTCTTGCATCTCGTTTTCGCATCTTTCTCTTTCCCACTTATTATGGGAATTAATTTTACCTTTTTTCGCGAATATTTATTTACCTGGTAATTTTCGCGGTTTTTAAGCATTACCAACAGGTAGCGCGTAGCCAACTTCGTATAATCAGCTTTTCACCGTGTCAAGTTGACAGTCACGATCGCGATATTTTTATGTGAAAGTGCCGCGTTGTTTTGTGTGTTTTTCAAGGCAATTAAAGGATTAATTCTTAAGGTAAGTGCAGAAATATTATCTTTAATTCTTTAATATTAGTTTGACTATGCATAATTTGCAAGAAATCTGCAAATTATGCAAATTACTGTATATTTTCAAAGTGATTCATGAAATGTCAACAATGACAAAAATTGTTGAATTTCGTAAATTATAGTATGTATATATGCTGCGACTTTATGTTGTTTGCATGTATGAACATAATTGCATATTTTGCAATAGTTCATTATGCAGGGAACATGAATTTCGCTAAGAAATTCGCATAAGTACATTTACACAGTGTTGATGTTATACTGCCAAGAAATTTGTTTCTTGGCAGTCTGCATGTATGTACTTAGTTTTCCCTTTGTACTTAGTAATATTCAGTCTAATTAGTTTTATTAAAGTAATTTATTTATATCTTTGTTATTTCAGATATTTCTAGGACGTACAGGAGGCAGGTGCTGATTGGACACTGGACCATGGACTTTAGGGAAGTATTGAATGTATTGTATTCTCATTGTTTTTTTATTCATTTTCAGCTGTGTTCAAACAGAGAATCTGTATCTGTATACATGACTTTATATTTATCTCCAAATTCACGCTGTATAAAACTGTAGTGGAAATCATAGAGGCATAACTTTGAAATATCCAAAACTGCCATTCCAATATAGAGGGGCTTATTGAATAAGATTTTGAGTCGCCTTAATCCCACAGCAACTAAATTCTCATCAAATATCATTGCACTGTGGAAGATGGGCGCCGCAATCCGAGCTTTTGCACCATAGCGACCTTCCTACTTTACGCAAAGCTTTATATCGCTATACTTGCGAACATTTTCCATGGTCTTACCAAAAGCTGCATTATTCATCTTCTTATAGCTGTCCTTCTCATGATCGCTGGCAGCCTACACCCGTTTGGTGGAATTTAAGTCAATATATGGCTTAAGCCAAGCTTATTGGTTGAATCGAAGAAACCGGTGCACTTTTTTCAGGATGAGGCCATGTGATAAGTATTGCTTCAAATTTCGGTAGTGTATAACATATTTAGTTTTAGGATGTAATGTTGTCAAAAGCTTTTCTAATTTTGCTCCAGGTGGTGCTGCATGCTCAGAGCAAAACGGTAAATCCTTATGTGTATCACGTAGATGTTGAGGATAGTCCAAGTCGACTTCGAATATGTATCCAATTGGTGAATCATCAGGAATCTCGAAAACGTTGATATTAGGAGCATCAAACCATTTGAATCCTCCGGTTGGTAAATGCTGTGACATGGCCCATCCATAAAGGTTATTTACATCATAATACATCAGGTATTTCTCTTTCTCCTCAGGCTTAAAATCATCCATATATTTATAATTTGCTTTACTATATCTGTTCGAGCATTGTCTTATACCACCTCGAATACCTCTCTCTATGAATAGCAGTATATCTACGTCGGTTATCAGCTCTAGTTTCACTTTGGTATATTTTAACATTGCATCCCATGTTAGACCTGGCATGGTGTAATAATGTGCAGGATCTAAATTGTACGTCTTCATACAGACATCTCGAGAGTTCTCAAACACATCAGCCAATAGAAGGACATCTGTTTTCAGGTATAGATCGGAATATTCGCCAAGTGTCAACTGTCCTCCACACCTTTTCTGTGCGGCTGTAGTCCTCAGCAGATCATTTTATTATAGAATTGCTCCTGCGCAGGTAAGTGTTGGAAATCCAATTTTGTCCAATCGTCAACGAAGTCGTATGGGAAGACACCTTTGCGCGTAAGTAGTTTAAAGTCATCATCATCCAATTCCTGCCATACAACCCTTGTAATATTTAATTTATCGATTGGCAGCAATGATGATAGCTTATCTAAGGATTCTGCCATAAAACGGAAGGAATCGATGAATCTGAATTTGATATGACTGCCTTCAACGTGCTTGGTGAACGAAATGTATCTTTCTTTATTTATTGGTAGGAGATCCACTTTCCCAGGAATGGCTGTAGCTTTATCCTTAATAATGAAGTGGGCATCATATCCAGATAAATTGTGAAAAATGACTGCAACTATGGGACAATCTTGATATATCAGATTACATGCATTGTGGGCTGGTCCTAGGTATTTTCCTGTTAAAAGAAATTATGAAAAAAATGAATGAAATTATGATTCTCAGTATTTACCTGTTAAGTGGCAATGGTCCCGCACTCGTTCCTCATCGGCTGCAAACGTTTTTTTTCGCATATATGGCAGCAAGTACTTTCAATATGCGAACGCCGTTCCTCTTAGCCAGGACTGCATTGGTCTGATATTCAGCTTTTCCTGTACAGCTATGGATACAATTTTATACAATTCTAATGCGAACCATTGTTGACAGTCGTTGCCTCGATATGCTCTGTAATATGAGAGCTTAGCATCATGTTTGCAGTGGAAATAAAATCCTATGCTGTGAACTTCATGTTCCTGGATTCGCTGTGTATTTTGATCGTTTCCCTGAATCGGCTTCAATATTGACTCAAGATCAGCATACACACAAAACGGGACTGGATTCTTATGGTTACAATTCTTATATTCCAGCTATCTCTTTTCCTCTGAGGGAAACATAATCCTGCAGTCGTTTTGTTTCTCGCATTCAGGAGTGTGTGAGTAAAAGTAGAGCAAACATCTGTCGCATATATATCGTCTACCTTTACGCTTCGAAGTTTGTTTCGATACAAGGCGTGAAAGATCTTTGATCCAGCAGAAATGATATCTGCCCGTATCATCATCGTCGTCATCATCGCACATATGATCATCAGCCTGGTCATAGTCATCTCGTAGCATTAAGAGGTTTACATGTCGCTCCATCCTGTGTTTCGTAAGTCTAACTGGAACAGTGGTGAAGGAACGTTCGTTCTCTATGAGGAATACGTTTATTGACAAATTGTTCTGTCCTTCAAATTGTTTAATCTGGTTAAGCGTCATGGGAAATGTTATTCCAGTTAAATTTAACACGGTTGAATAATGTGGATATGATGAGGTCCTATTGGTGTTAATATTTACAGGATATAGCGCTGATGTTATTGCCCATGCGAAGCATGCTTCATCATTATTTTTCACATTGATGGAAGCTTGCTCTAAAGCAATTTCCTTCGGCAGAGGTATATACGAAGATCCTCGGAGCTGTTCAAACTTGTTGATGTGTACTGCTAGATGTATTATAGAGTGCAGTGCACAGCCACTGTCTTTTTCCTGGAATTCTTCCAGCTGAGTGTTAATTGGATCCAAAATGTTTGATTTAAACCACTCCTCTAAATTATCATCTGCACTAATTGGAGCAGTTCTCGCTTGGAAATATTTAATGTCTTTTATAATTTCATTGTCACCAGTTTCTTTAACAAATTCACCGCAAAACGTTGTAGAAACTTTAATATTAAAATAATGTTTTAAGGTATTCTTAACACGACGCGTAAATAATTTGGCAACGTCTTGCATAAATAGCTTCGGGTCGATATGTTTTAAATTTGCAATAACACCTTGTCGAATTCTGTCTGCGAACGCTGTCTTTACTTCCTCCCACTTTACAAAATCACTTCTTCTTACGCGAGTAATTCCTCCACCTCGACCGGGAGTTCTGAATAGTGCTCTCAATGATTTAATTTCCTCGAGACAGCTCTCGAAATGTCGTTTCCTAGCACTCTTATTGCACTTCCGAAATGCAACTTGAAATTTACGCTTGTTTCTATTGCACTTTTTAACAATATAGTCTTTATTCACTGAATTTTTTAAACACTGCATCACATTTTTTCGCAAATTTTCAATTATTGAAAAACTTTTATTTACTAACACCGAAGACATTTTTAATTTTTTTTATGTTTTTAAACTATCACTGAGACTCACTAAAACTGACTGATGCTCCCCAAGAGTTTGCTTGGGCTTTTATAGGAACGGTTTGTAAACATGAATGATCCTGCTGCTACAATAATCATTGCACAGGATGAATTCCAACGAATTTGCTTACAGGCTGAGATAATATCGAATTACAGGATAAACAAAAAAACATAAATCATTCAAATTAATTTGATTACTTTATTCTGCTGGTCGAATTTGCAAATATGAGTGATATTGTTTACATTAATTTTTTTTAAGATAAAAAGAAAATGTGAAAATTTGTTTACTTTATGCGAATTCCAATGAAACGTTTCGATCGGTAAAATTCTTGGAACAATAAAATTTTTGGCTACCTACAGGAAGGTGGTATCAAATTACATGAAAAGAATAAATGTGCTGATATTGCTTAAATTTGTTTACACAGGTGTGTATGAACCATTCAGCTTAAATGCGAATTTGTTTACAGCGGTGATATCAAATTACATCATAAGTAGGGGAAGCATGCCTAATGTTTGGTAAATATTTAATATTTGATACCCAGAACCGATATAGAAAGTGATCCAGAACTTCTGATATCTACAAATTCCTCGCTAAGAAATATTCAAGTAAGAAAACAGCAAATCCAAGGCAACATCATGCTGATATCTACAACTCCCCAGGGTAACTTAAATTATTAATAATATTAACTATATCTGGAAAGGTAAAATCGCTAATATCTCGGAAACCAGAGCCCGTAGAGGATTTCTGATGAAAATTTTATCCTCCTAATACTCCCACCCCAACGATCTAGAATCCATTGACATGAACAAAAATTTCCTACTATTAACTTTAATTATTACTAAATTCAAAGCCAACCTGAAAAAGCATATATTTAGGCGTAGCACCCCCCATGAGCAAAAAAAAAAAAACTTGAATTATTACTAATATTAACTATATCTAAATAGGTAAAATCGCTAATATCTCGAAAACCATAGCCCGTAGAGGATTTCTAACAAAAATTTTATCCCCCTGTAACGCCCCCCCCCCTCTAACACCTTCTAGAATCTATTGACATGAGCAAAACTATGCGAGCAAAACTATGCTAGGTAGCTTGAATTATTAATAATATTAACTATATCTGAAAAGGTAAAATCGTTAATATCTGGAAAACCAGAGCTAGAGGATTTCTGATGAAAATTTCGTCCCCCCTAAGATCCACACCTCAACAATCTATAATCCATTGGCATAAACAAAAATGTCCTACTATCTATTAACTTTAATTATTACTAATATTAGTTCAAAACCAAAAGCCTACATTTAGGCGCTCAAGAAAAATCATAGTAAAAAAGCCTACATTTAGGCACAGCACCCCCATGAGCAAAAAAAAAACTTGAATTTATTATTAAAAAAAGTTGGTGTCATCCCTTGGTCAGCCAGATGGTAGGAAATGAAATCCCCCAGGCAGGCCCTGTGAAGTAGACCACTAGACGGAATCCCCCAGTGGCGCAGAACCCGGTCCAGAGCCACCAAAATAGTTGGAATTTTCCGGACACTTTATGTATGGAAAAAGTGATCTCGTGCTCCCATAGCTACACTACTCAGGAGGTAATAGTACTCACCTAGGCAAACAAACAATTGAATGGCAGGGGGGAGGGCATATCAATCCTTTAAGAGTTACAGGGTGATTAAGAAAAAAGCTAGTTTTTCATAAAACACGGTGAATCTTGAAAATTACAGGGTGTACGGTCACAGTTAAGTCATTGTATGTAAAACTTCATGGCCTTCTCCTCTCAGGAGTTATGGTTGTCTAAACTAAAAATGTCGGATTTTCTTACCTTATTTCTTAATTTGACCGCTATTTTTTTGTAAAAAGGTAATTAACATATGTACCTTTTTTTATAAAAACTGTAAACTGTGGACTAGTTCTCTTTAATTTAACCTATTACATCCTATGTACTATCTGTAACCGTTAAAGTGTTATTAGCTCTTAACCTATTCTCAAAGCTGTTCTGAAACCTATTTTCAAAGATAATTTGTTGCCTTGGTGACTGCAAGCACGCCATTTAAAAAAAAAATATCGGCTAATTTCGCTATAGCCTGAATAGGTTTTGAGCTAATAACTCTTTAATGCGTACAGATAGCAGATAGTTGTGCTAGGTCAACTTAATGAGGAGAGTCTACAGTTTACAGTTTTTATTAATGACCTTTTTGCAAAAAAAAAAGAGGTTAAATTAAAAAAAGGTAAGAAAATCCGAAATTTTTAGTTTAGACCACAATAATGCTAGGTTAGAGCAGTACTGGGCTGGTTGAGCAGTCGTTGCAAAGGCTATGAAGTTCTGTATACAAATAGCTCTTAACTGTGACCGTACATCATGTACTTTTTAAGATACACGGTGTCTTGTGAAAAACTAGATTTTTTTCTTAATCACCCTCAACCCTGTAACTGCTAAACGGTTGATATTGCTCCTCTCCCTGCCATACAATTTTTTGTTTGCCTCGGTGAGTACTATCACCTCCTGCTCTATTGACCTCTTAGGAGGAAATACCCTGTATATATAATATATACCGCCATAATTTTACAACGTACCTTTCAATTTTCTTCCCTCGACAATTGGAACATTTTAAGGTTAATCCACAATCCATTCATAGGGTAAATTAACGTATACATATCAAGGGTGTAATGAAAAATTACAAAATTTAAGTATATTGGTTAATATTAAATTTTATTAAAAAAAAACAAATGACCAAAACGTGGTCTAGTAAATAAATCAAATAAAATTAGCTATAATCGTGTCAAACTTCCGTTCTGTTCGCTATCATCGTTAAATGCTTCATTCTGTACGCCTTCTCTGTAGTCTGCCACATTCTTTGATCGATCTGTTCCAACTATGTGTGTTTCGATAGGAAGTTGCAAAGTGACTGTCACGTTCGATTTCATTTCAATATCGTTTGAGGCTTTTACTATTTCCTCGGAGTTCTTCTCTTCACCTGAAAATTGATTTTCGATTTCCTAAAAACAAAATTATTTAATATTTTTTCCTTAGTCGAAGCAACAATAGTTATTACGCTTAACGTTCTTCCTTCAGTTTCTGGCAGTGCGATGTATAAAACAATGGTTCCGCAAATAGCTACTGCTGAATAAAACCAAAACGTTCCTGGCATTGTCATAGTAGCTAACATCTGAAGGAAGAGCTTATTGGCAAGGAATCCAAAAATATACCCACAGCCTCCGGATAAACCAGATGCTGTACTTCTTATTGATGCAGGATAAACTTCTCCTATTAAAAGCCACGGAATCAGACGAATTCCTATATGGGCAAAAAATGCAGCACCTAGTAACAAAACTAATGGAACCCACAAATATTTATTCCTCTTCTGTTTCGGTATGGGGACAAGGATATTTTTTGTTATATCTTCCAGTTCATTGCTTTCAGAATTTTTATTTGAATTTTGGATTATAGTTTTATCTGTTGCATTTTTGGGATCATAGTCGTCAAAGTCAGTTTCATTCTGTCTGTAATTTTCATCAATAGATATATCCATATCAAGCTTAAAGTAAGAATCGGTAGAATTTTCTGAATAAATATATGGGAAGGATGCAGAGGTCTCTTCATTTGAAAAATTTCCGTCATCAGTTTCAGTAAAAGCTGCAGTGTCATATTCGAAAGTAGTTATTTCTAGAAGCTCTGGATAAATAGGAGTTGTCAATTCAGTCATGAATGAACTGAAGTTATTCAACTGTCTCACAGTTAGTGCATTTTCTTCCTCTTTGAATATCTCAGTTAGATTTTTTAAAGTAATTATGTTCTCTTTTGGAACCAGAAGAGAAGCATTTATTACAACATTGCTAACAGCGAATCCAGGCACCACATTAAGAAAATAAGCATATGTTGCTGTACCTATACGGAAAAAAGAGTGTAAACATTTGTGTAAGAAAAAAATCTCCATAATTTCTATACCGAAGAAACACATCCCACAACCAATGCTGGATAAAAAAACAAGGGGACGTTTTCCAGTAAAATGTATTAGAACTACACAGAGAAGTGTGCCAATTAACTCTGCCATTCCTAATAGTATTGTGGCATGATATTTATCTATTGGTGCTTTCAGAGTGTGAAAAATCTTTAAAACGAAAACATTTAATTATTAAAATTAACAAACAAATAAAATCGGCTCTTACCTGCACTGCGTACGTTTGCAATGCTGTTTTCCCTGAAAAGTGTCCTACGAAAAAAGTGAAAAGTATCAAAGCAAAAGGTTTAAAAAATGATCGTTTCTTGAAGAGCAACATTTTTCGAACAATTCCAGACTTTTGCTTATTCCTGCTCTCGTCTTCTGTAGGTTTAACTATTAACTGATCATAAAGAGAGTTAAATTCACTTTCGACTTTGTGCTCTGGAACCCATCCTCGAAGCCATTGAAGCGATTTGATCGCATTATTTAATCTGTTCTGCCTTATCAACCAAGTGGGACTTTCTGGGATAAAAAATAGAGCTATAATACTCAGGACGGGAAAAACTGCGCTAACAGCCGCAATAGTCCTCCAATCTAAGAAGGATCCAAGAATGAATTGTATGAAAACTCCCATGATTACACATGCTGATCCTGATGCCGCCAATAAGCCGCGATATTGTGGCTCTGTCACTTCTGCTACGTATGTTAAAACCTTAAAAAATTATTTAAATATTAAAATTTATCATATCAAAAAACTTAACTACTATTCAATATTTCTAAACAATTTTGTACATAGTTAGAAACAGATTTCTTTATTTAAACGTCACGTTTTCATCACTATTCAGCACAAGTTCTTATTCTTCTTAATCGATTTCTAATTCTGATTGGCATCTAAATTTAAGTCAATCACAACTTTAGTTAACGGTATTAGTATATGTACACAAGATTAGTTATCTTTAATTGCTTACCCAGGTACTAATTAAAACAATGAAATGTAATAGAGTGTAAGAAAAACGAAATTATATAATAGTCGGTCAGCAATTTCATTATAATAGAATATGAATGAAGTTGCTGAATTTGGTTATTGACATTTATTTATTTATTTATTTATTTATTCACCCCTACTTAAGGTAAGGTAGTTTCGAGACTGGTGCTGTACAGACATCTGTAATTTTGAACGGATATAATATTTCCTAAAAAATAAAAAAAAAAAACTGATCCATGTTTGTAAAGCTTTTATTTACATGATTCAGTTAAAAAAATTAAAAACATTTATCATTCAACAAATAAATAGAACAAACAGTTTTTTCACAAAATTATTTGTGCATCCAATTTTTTTCACAAAATTATTTGAGCACACATAAAAAACAATTTTCACAGCGTTGTTGTAACTATGTTAATGTTATATAGGGTGGTCAGAATGTGGTGTTACACTTGAATGCAAAGAATTGTATGGGTGGGAGGAGGGAAATCCTAACGGTTTCCGAGATAACGGGACTTAAAAATATGTGTGTATGTTTTTATAGATTACCCTGTAACTTCTGAACGTGGCACCTTATGATGATGCTTTAAAAAAAAATTGACAATCGTTGGATCTTTCCAATGGTCTATAAACTTTTCCCCTCCTCCTCTCCGTTTTGAAGTTATGGCTCAACAAAGCTAAAATTTCGAACTTTTAATTCGGTGTTCTTTTATTGAACTACTATTATTATCAATAAACACGTCATCAACAACAACTTTTCATATCAGATCTAAAAGACGAAAGGCTTCGCTTCAAAATGTACACAAAATGTACCCAAAATATAACCCTTTCTACGTTTTTTGCGCTTTTCCTTAACCCTAGAATCAGCTTTTTAAGCATTTTCAATGGATATGCTCTAGAAAAAGTGTAAAAACACGCAGAATGGTTTCTCAAAAAATTAAAAATAACTGATCCATGTTTGTAAAGCTTTTTGAGGTCAGCCCGTCCCTTTAACTCATACACGAATTTGTCTGTCTGTATATTTATTTATATATTTCTTTTTTACTATTTTCGACACTCTCGTAGACCCACTTTTCATCATCACAGTTTCATGTCGCGTGACAATTGAATCTATCAAAATTTAAACCGGAAATTTCCATGGAAAACCCGGAAAATCGGGAAAAATCATTTGAAAATTTGGTACAAATTTGATTAGTGATAAATCCGTTTCAGGAAAAATGCAGATTTTTCCGATTTTTCTGAAAAAAATTTCCCGAATTTTCCGACTTTTCCGGAAAATTTTCCGGTAAAAAAGTTTTCTAAATTATGCAGGATCAAGTTCCCTATCAACTGGCATCATTACTTTCTCTCCGACAATGGTGAAAACTTGCAGAAAAAATCGAGGAAAATTCATGTAAAACGCTTTTCCGGAGTGTTTCCGACCAAGGAAGCGTTTGAGCGTTTTGCAACCGAAGACAAAGTTGTAGAGCGAAATGAGTTGCATAAAGTTGCTTTTATGGAAAACTCCATGGAAAAGCCGGAAAATCATCGGAAAAATTTTCATCGATATGATTAGTGATAAATCTGTTTCAGGAAAAATGCAGAATTTTCCAATTTTCCGACAAAAAAGTTTTATAAGCTATACGGAATCATTTTTTTGCTCTCCTACTGGCATCAATACTTTCTCTTCAACAATCATGAAAACTTGCATGAAAAATCGAGGAAAATTCATGTAAATTTTTAAATAAATTTCATAGTAATAGGAAAAGTCTGTGGAAAACATGGAAGATCGGGAAAGTTCATGTTATATGGGATCAAGTTGGAATACAGCTAAAAAGCGCTGTTTAAAACATAATTTGAATTTCAGAAAACCGTTGCAGTACTTCAACGATTTCATACTCGAATAAATTTTTTGAAAAACTGGTAAATCAGTGTCTTTTCAGCCGTCATAAAATTGTTTTAAAATATCTCCATGCAGCACGTAATAACAATTTAGTTAACGTGAAAAAGGCAGAATATAAAATAAGTAAAAAACGAGTTTTCAAACAAAATTGAGGCCAAGCCGCATGAAAAAGTAGAAAATAAACTTTTCTTCACACACAGAGGTGGACTCAGATTTTATTGGCTGACAATCACCGATATATTTCAGTATGATCAATCAGAGGAAATAAGTGATTTAATTCATGAAGAGAAAGAATATTCAAGAGAAATGTCCCAATCAAAAAATCTGAGTCCACCTCTGTGTGTGAAGAAAAGTTTATTTTCTACTTTTTCATGCGGTTTGGCCTCAGTTTTGTTTGAAAACTCGTTTTTTACTTATTTTATATTTATATAACTCAGTACAAAAAATAACCAAAGCTTATCCTTCAACAAATAAATAAAATAAAAACATTTCTCATCAAATTGGTTGTGCCTACAATTCTTTGGCTATGGCTAAAGTTAAGGTAAAGTGCAAAAAACGTAGAAAGGGTTACATTTTGGATACTTTTTGAAGCGAAGCTTTTCGTCTTTTAGATTTGATATGAAAAGTTGTTGTTGATGACGTGTTTATTGATAATAATAGTACACTGAATTAAAAGTCCGAAATTTTAGCTTTGTTGATCCATAACTTCAAAACGGATAGGAGGAGGAGAAAAGTTTACAGACCATTGGAAAGATCCAACGATTGTCAGTCTAACAACTTTTAAAGCATCATCATAGGTTGCCACGTTCAGAAGTTACAGGGTAATCTATAAAAACATACACACATATTTTTTAAGTCCCGTTATCTCGAAAACCGTTAGGATTTCCCTCCCCCCACCCATACAATTCTTTGCATTCAAGTATAACACCACATTCGGGCCACCCTGTATAACATTAACGTAGTTACAACGCTGTGAAAATTGTTTCTTATGTGTGCTCAAATAATTATGTGAAAAAAATTGGATGCACAAATAATTTTGTAAAAAAAAATATTTGTTTTATTTATTTGTTGAATGATAAATGTTTGTAATTTTTTTAACTGAATCATGTAAATAAAAGCTTTACAAACATGGATCAGTTTTTTTTTTATTTTTTAGGAAACATATATCCGTTACAAATTACAGATGTCTGTACAGCAACAGTCTCGAAACTACTGTGCACAAATAATTTTGTGAATGATTGTAGTTTATATGGGAGATAAAATTCAATCTGTGGTCACATCTAACACCCAAGTCACATACAGAGTCCGAACGGCGAATCCAGGATTCCGAAAACTCATAACCATACGTGATTGGTGTCTGATTCCTATGGAAAGTCATAACCTCACATTTGTCGATATTGTGTACCAAATTATTGGTTTTGCACCAATTGTAAAATTTATACTTGTTCACAATCGTTAACAGATTTAATCTGAGCGAAAAGCTTAACATCGTCAGCATAAATCAAGCCCTTACAGTACCTCACAACAGAGAAAATGTCGACAATAGAGAGAATAAAGAACAACAGGCCCAAGTGACTCCCTTGAAGTAACGGAGATGAAGTCTTAAAGGTTTTAGAGGTGGAATGGCGGAATAAGATTTGGTATGGTCTGTTACATAAATAAGACTCCGTCCATTTTAGAAATATTAGGGGAAACCCATACTTTTCCATTTTAAACAGTATCACGGAGTTAGAGAACTTGTCGAGGGCCTTACTTAAATCTGTATAAATAAAATCTGTCTGATAGCCTTTTACAAACGCGCGAATGGTACCCGAGACAAATTCCACCAAGTTAGTGCCTGAAATGAACCCATGTTGGTTTAAAGAGAGCAAATTCTTACAGGAAATTGATAGTTAAGAGTAAATGGTAGATTCGAATAATTTGGGCATTCAAGTTAATTTTGCAATAGGCATATAGTTAGAAATTTCATTTTTAATACCTTTTTGTGGATAGGTATGATAAAAGAATTTTTCCATAGCTGCTGGAAACTACTACTATCGAGTGATTTTTGGAAGATAATTTTCTGCGGAGCTGCCAGGGCAAGGTAGCATGACCAGTTGTGAAGTCACTTGGAAGCTCATTAATACGATCGAGTATATCCTCTTCTAAAATTGAAGGGATAATTGAATGACAAGTTATGAGAGTCGTTCATATGAATGAAGTTTCTATATCGAGGTTGAAAATTTGACAAGGCAAAGGCATTGTCAAAAAAAGAAGCAAACATATCGCAAATATCAGACGAATCATCACTAGCAGAATCCTTGTACCTCATGGTATTGGGGTAGTTGTCCGTTTTATATTCATATTAATAAACTTAAGAGAGATGCGTGGGTCACTAAATAATTTCGTACGCATGCTTTGAATATACTCATCATAAAGTGTAGAAGAAAGTTCTTTAATTCATTATAGGATGTGAGGAAATTGTTGTGACTTATAATGTCTTTGTCCCTCATATAACTTTTCCATATTTTATTCTTTCTATTTTTAGGGCATTTCAGTTCTTTATTGAACCATGGCGGAGATATTTTAGACTCTCAGGGGGAAAATGTGAAGAGAATAAATTAAAAAGAATTATGTAAAACTTAATAAGCCTCATAATATAGTCAAGTTGTTCATCAATGGATGTTAGTGAACAGATTAATGTTCAATCAATCATTTGGGCCTCCTCAAGAAATTCACTGAAGTTAATATTATTAAAATCTCTGTAAGAAAATTTTAAATCGCTTTCAGATTCAGAACAAAGATTGTAAATACCAAAAATTAAGTCATCTGATTAAGAAACATCACTTGATTAGGGTCAGCAACAATAAACAAGTCCAATAAGGTTGCAGAAGTTGAAGTAAAGCGTGTAGGCTCAGAATTATACACACTCAAGCTGCATGTGTTCATTATATCTGTAAATGATGACGTAGTAGCATTGAGGTTTGGCATATAAAACTACCTGCTATATGTTGATAAATATGACTCAACTCGGATTGGACTGCCTCCAAACACGAATACATCCTTCATAAATGGGCGACCAGGGCGAAACTGGTATGACTTTTTCTGAAATGCAATCCAGAGCTAACACATCGAATTCCCGAAGGCCTAAATGAAGCCAGAGATATGTTTTCTGAAGAGGTTATTCGAAAATGGTTAGAAGAGCTGCAAAATTATATAAAGGAGATGAATGCAGGAGACATATTTGAGAAATAGTTGTTTTTTCCTACGTACGACCACCTAAGGATGTAGTCAATAGCCATGCCAGAAGACTGATTTTTAGTTCGTTCTGAGTCAGGCTGCATGAAAATATATCGCAAATGGGGTTAGTGGTTACATGGTTAATTACTAAGCAAATTCAAAAACATGTGAACTTTTTTGTTCAGGGCCACAAGCTCCACTTAACATTAGAGCTATGCGAGTTTTTCAGGCAAACGGGATAATTTTATACGCACTTTCTCCTAGCAAAATACATATGCTACAGCGAGCAGATATTTATGTTTTCAACTAATGCGTCATCAAAAGTAACGGGAGTGGTTAAGTGATGATCTTGTTTTAAAGAGATGAATTAGCTTTGGATCTTAAGTGAATGGAATTCGACGCAAAGCCTTTGCACAGCCGAGGATATTATGAAGATCGTTATGCAATGATCTAATCATTCAATCTTGTTTATCATATGTGACAACCTATCGAAGTCCGTAAAAGTGTGAAAGGAGTAAGCGAAATCAAGATACTGTCATCGGCAAAACTATAGATGGTATAGAAATTAAGACAAAGAAGATCAATGAAAATTAAGAAGAAAAACGGAGAGATAATAGAGTTCCGGGCAGTGGCGGATCCGGGGGGGTCGTGGGGGTCATGACCCCCCCTAAATTTGAGAAAAAATATTTAATTAATTGAGTTATTAGAAAATTTTTTTTTTTTTTTTTATACTTTTTTTATTTATATAATTGAACTTAAAAAAACTTTATTCCGAAACTTAAAAAAATAAAAATTTATTTCAATGAATGCTATTGTATGCATGTGATGTATGTGTATAGGTTTTTCTCGGAATTTGGGTTTCGGACCTCAGAGAAACACTTCCCAAGCCACGAAACAGACTCCCTCGCTACCACATCAGAGCCCTAACTTAACTTAGTCCTAACTCCTGTTATATTTCGGGGCTTGCTTAGTCGAAGTCAATCACTCTACGCCGTTTCAGGAAGCTATGATTAAGACAACTCCCACACTTTTATTTTATTTATATATATTTTTGTTTACTTTTGCTTTGTTCACAAACTTTTTCTTTCACAAACTTCCTCTTATGGTTATTTTTACAAAACGTTTATTTTATTTTTTCTTATCGCAACTCTATTTTCTTTACCTGTTTACAATTAGTGTTCAGCCTACCGCGGCGGACGATGGTTGAAATGAAATTTGATATTTTCATAAATATCAAACCATCGTCTTGCTATCGTGCATACATTGTTGCACCCAGAATGTATTCCGCTCGCGACAATTTGCTGAAAGGAGGCTTTTTGGTGAAGACTTGATCGTTTAAATCTTCACCGAGTAAATTTTCTGCGCCCGATATATATGTAGGTATACATATATGTACATACATATCGTATTTTTATTTTCGACAAATCTTACTAAAGGTAAGATTTGTCGTGGGGCTTTTTTCTATTGAAACGACTTGGGTTGAAATTTAAAACTTTTATTTGTCCCAAGTCGTTCTATGGGAAATACTTTTTGTTTTTAACTGAGGAATTTGAATCAATTACTGATGGCAATTTCACACACTCCTAACATTCTAAAATATTTGCAGCGTTCTTATGTAAAACCACTGACATTTAAAATATGGACTGACTACGTCCATAGAAATACACTGCAGAAAGTGGGCTCATTTCTATATAGCGTTCTCTTTCGATCTAAGCACCAACTACTAATTCGCACGTCACATAGAAATGTGACCTAACTCAAAATTTGTCGTTTTTGAGTTAATTACACCATGAAATTGGCATATTTCTATCTGATTGTTTTTGCCGCTAGATAGAGATAGTATCACTTTTCTGTTACTTAAGAACAGAGATATTCTTCATAGAACAGTGTGTCAGTGTCACTTTTTGACTTGTGACGATCTTTATAACAAACGTAAATATGTTTTCGACATTTTAACAGTATTATTTTAAATTGTGTCACTTTTCCACAAAACAGCAATTATTTCTTACAAATTATATTATGAGTTATGACATTTTTCCACAAAGTTCAAAGTACGGAATTTAATTCTTAAAAATCGTATTTTGAGTTGTGCCACTTAAAAAAACTTGTAAAAATATTTATTTCGCAACAAAGAAAAGCGACACAACTTAAGAGGATGCGGGATTAACAGCTAACCTCGCCAACTGCGGTAACAAAATCTTAAAATTTCTTTTATATAAATCTTCAGAAATATATTTACTAACAAATTTAAGAGTTCAGACTATTTTTAGCAAACAATTACTACGTAAAGCCTAGTATCGAGTTCGAGCAAAGCAAAAAATTTAACGTGGTCTCCAAATTTTTCACATTAAAATCGCTGGTAAAATTTTGACGTATGTTAATTTGGAGAAAACAAAGTGACAGATGTCTAAAAATTTTATCGCTGAAAAACTTCAAATTGTTTATAAAGTTTAGATAAATGTTTCTACAACTTACAATTAAAAATTGACTTAATTAATCTGAAAATTGTTATAAGAACTTAAATCCTTCAATAAATTAAGAAAAATTCTGAAAGTTTTCAATTAAAATTAAATTCTTCAATGAGTTCAAAAAACAACCTGAAAATTGTCATAGAAACAGGAAATGTCATAATTTTACCAGCATTTTAATGCTACGCGCATTAAAATGTTCAGTAATATAAGTGGAGACATGCAAAGTTCCATCTACCTTCAAATAGCGAAATATTCACTTTTTACCAGTGAACTCCGTACTGCACTAGTAAAATTATCAGTAAAATTTTTGCTTGCGATTTTACCAGCGCTAAAATTTGTATGGGAATGTCACATTTTACTCGAACTCGATACTAGGCTTTAAGCAAGAATTAATTCTATGTACAGCTTTTCGTTTTTTCGCTCTCCTGAAAAGTTGCATTTTTTGAGTTGGTCACTTTCCTATGTAACGTGCGAACTGAGAAAGGGCTGTAAACAATAAATAAATAAGTGGGTTTGTCGAAATAAATTACTTGGGTTAATAGAAATTCGAGAGGTTTCAGTTTTCAACTTTCCGCCAATGGATTTTTCAATGTTGGCACCGACGTATGAACTATTTTTGACACAAAAAATTGTACCCGCATGAAATAGCATATCGAGCAGTCCATATTATATGACTCCTGCAGTGTGCACCCTATTAAAAATTAGTTTTTGTAAAAAAAAAGTATATTAAAAAAGACACATCATCCGCACCGCTTAATGCGGATTTCCTAGTTCCAACTACTGTAGCAAGTACTGCGGTGGCCATGCGAACCGGCGTTGGATGTTTTTTTTTTTTTTTTTGTTTTGCTCGATGATTTAATTTGTAAAATGACCCAACCCCCCCTAATTTCAATGGTAGATCCGCGCCTGGTTCCGGGGCACACCGGCATTTATAGGGTGAGCTTCAGATGTGACACATCAAACAGATCAAAAACATCCAATCCATAATAAAAGTGAAGAGGAGAGACCAAGAGCTTCAAGTTTGGCTAAAAAGTATGTTGAACTAAATATAGCTTTAAGGCTGAATAAATTTGTAAGCATTTTGTTCCCGCTTTTTATTTTCCACAGTTTTCATGATATTGATTTGAAACCTTCGACAAAATATTAGAAACTCTTCAGTTCAAATGCTACCGGGCCTAGATTTTTGAAAACGATGTTGCGTTTTTTTTTAATCAAAAACCTCAAAGAACCCGCCCCCCAAATAACTTTTTCATGTACACACCAATTTTCATTATTTTTCGTACATAGGTTTTCCAAACATATTTGTAAATGCTACCGCAGCTGTTTTTTTAAATTTGTTAATATTTTTCATGTTATGATTACATTCATAACAATAAGATTGAGACTCTTGTAACTTGAATAAAATTTATTGCTACACGATTATTTTAACATGAGAATGAATATTGAGGTGATTCTATTCAGTGGTCCAAAAACTGGATTAATCCCGAAATTAGTTTATTTTATAAAAATCAATTTGTAAACCTCTATCTTGATAAAAAGTGAATGATAAAATTGGTTTTTATTCATTTTAATTCTCAAAAGCTTTCCAAGATGGCGATAGGTTCCAGTACAGAATTTCAAACATATTTTTCTTATGTGCCTCTAAAAATGAGTATCTATCCTACAGGTATGTACATAATGTATATTTACGGCGCTTAATGGCGCAAGCGCAGCTCGTCCGCAGTGAGAGAAAAGGGAGAATATTTGTTAATATTTTTCGTTTATGGTTTAGTTAAAAAGAGACGATTTGTTTGAGATTGGGAATTTGTTTTGTAATCGGTTTTTTCGCTCTAGGTGTATTCGGAGAATAATTAAAGTTATCAATTGGGTATGAACACATATGTCCATAATTTTGAATAGTACTTTAGTTTATGAGTATTATTGTTGATTTTATTAGTTTGGGATAATCTTTTGTTTCTAGGAAATACACTGCATTGCACTGGACAATTACGAATGGATTTGTTTTAAACTTTTTTGGACCAGAAAAGGTTTTTTTCAAATTGAAAACAATCCATCTAATTAAGATTACTTTTTAATCAAAACTACTTTTAATCAATACACAAATTAAAAAAAAAAAATTGCGAATATATTTCTAAGAAAATATAATGCAAATATTTAATCCAATTTGTTTTAGCCGTTGTGTATATATATATATGTGCATATGTACTGTACATAGAAGACAGGATGTTATATAAAGATCCCAAAGTCTGTATGAAAAGCAATAATAAAATTACAAAAACAGTTTATGCAAATTAATCCCGAACACAAACAACAACAATAGGTACTGTATCCGGCGGCCTCAATCTAGCAGAATTGTTTTCTAGGCGAAAATATAGAAGAAAAATTGTTTGCCATGTCAATTCATCATTGATTATGTATTGCTGATAGAACAAGGTATATACAGCGAGTAATGCTTCTGCGTGTGGCACTAAATCGAAAGCTTTGTACGAAAGCTCACGCTACTACTACTTAGTTAAATGGAAGGTCTGAATCGAAAGCTTTATTTTCTGCCATTCAACCTTAAGACAAAATTTTGCTTTATTATCCTAATTTATAAAACGTTGAATTCCACTTTGATTTGTTGCTTTTAATTTAATGAAATTTAAAAGATGCTGTTATGGAAAACAAGACAGTTTAAACTAAATTACATAGTTGTAATCTCAAGCATGTTATGTTACTGTGAATTATATCACAACTTATTATTTTCCAATGGCTTTTCAAATCAGGAATAACGAAAGTGTAATAAAGTCGTATTTTTTAAAACGACATGAATTTATCACGCCCATATAAAAGCAGTTTTTATATCTTTTTTTAACCTGAACGCGAATGGCACCTTGATGGACCCAAACTTGCTTAGACTGGACGCAAATTTGCTTATACTGGACGCAAACTGTGATTTCCGCATACACTCATATTTTTAATTATTATGCAGAGTAGATAAATGTTTTGAGTTTTTAATTTAAATAGATATATTTTCAGCTTACTTGTGTACTACAATTGTTTAAACATCGACATTAAGAAAATTTGACTAAAAACCCTTCTTGTAAGGATTGCATTTCCTTAAATGGATGAGAATTGGTGCGGTTACCTTATAGCTTGGAAGAAAAATAATACAACATAGTAATTAGTCAGGAAAATTAAAAGAAAATTACAAAAGAAAAAACATCAGTTAACCTAAAAGCGCTAAGAAAACAAAATTTATAAATTCGAACATGCAGAGCTTCAGTAATGGCAAAAAACTTATTTATAACTTTCAAATAGAGAAATAAAATACTAATATAAAAATAAGCAATACTTAGGCTTAATCCAAAATGGAAGAGTAATTAAGGCAGTTCATGATTAGCAAGTAAAGTATACATCCATGATATATAGGTTGCAAAAACAATGGGAATAACTATTTCTCATCAAGACTGGCTGCAATTTGTTTAAGCGTAAATAAACTAGGAACAGGTCGTGCTTCGTCGTTGGATTTCAGCCGCACTATGACAGACAATTCCATTCCGAGATGCAACTGAAAATAATTGCTTCTGCTTTTTCAAACGTTGAGCTTCTCGGTAAATGACGTAATTCTTTTTAGTGAGTATTCTTTAGAAGCTTTACGATCAACTATTAAAAGAAATTCACAATTAAGGCAAGCTATTACCAATTGAGTTCCTCTCGTGTCAATGAAATCATGGCCTTATCCAGTAGCGTAACGTGTGGGGTGCAGAAGGTACCATAGCCACAGGCGGCACAGATGTGGGTGGCGGCAGAGAGCGGCCGAACAGGCTAATCCTGTCTGCAACATCAGGCTATATGGTCATTAACAAAAATAGACTAATAACATACAATGACTGGTCAAGCAGTCAACGCCTTGAATATAAAATCGAATATTCTTCTACGATGTTTCGACTTGATGACGTAACCAAAGGGTACGACAGCAATGCCTCGCTATAATATAAAAACAACCATTAGAACGAAAAATGAGAGTCGTGAAGCAGATTGCACTACAGCGACAGCAAGAGTGGTAGCGGCAGCAACATCAAAAATAGTTTTGCTGTCGGCTGTAACAGATTGCACTACAGCAGTAAGAGGCAGTGCAAGTTCAAGTTTGGTTTATTGAGTCCACATTTATAAATTAAACATTTCCTTTTTTTTATATCTTAAACCTAATTCCGCACAGTAGTACATATATATCTGCCTGACTTGCTGATATGCCTGGCTTTACAATTGTAGGATTATACAATAGCTGGGAGATTCAACTATTACTAGTTCTAGTGTTATGGATACGATTATATCATTGGGAATAAGACTACAGAGTCTACTTGCTCCCGGTATACAGAAAATACTTGTCTAAATGACACTAAAAATACCTTAAAACTAAATAACATTTGTAACAAGAGCCATTGAGAGGCTTGTTACTTACGTAAAAGTATCTAAATGGGTATGAATTACCCTTACAAATGATTGTTCCGAAGTATTGTAATTGAATATGGCTACATACCACTGTAGAGATTTATTAATTGAGTGTACTTTTACATAATATCACTTTGGTTTACACAAGGCGGAAACTAGCTCCCGAGTACATGAGGTACAATGTTATCCTCTCTACATAATTATTAAAGCTTTTGTGTAGAAGGGGATCGTTAGTTAATTTGGAGAGCTGGGAAAGAATGAGTTGAAGGTGGATTCATGGAGTATGTTTATGGGGCCGATGTAGTAGTTATCAGTCAGAGAATCGTTTCTGTTTTCAATGAATACATTATTGACTATTGAGTTGGGATGGTTTTGAAATTTATTCAAGGCTTTTTAGCCCAATTATCAAGTAAATCATTCGGGGTGCTATGCTTGCTGCATTGTAAGCATAGTTATTAGAGTACCATTTGAAACTATGTGGTTTACTGAATTTGCCGACGCAATGTCTCAGAATTGTTCTTTCAAATGTTTCTAACTCAAAAGCGACATTGAAGGTAATTTGCATCCAAGACATGAAACCATGGAGCGAATAAGTGATTTGTATAATAGTAATTTGGAATTTTTAGATTAATGCTTTGAGTTTAACAGGGATCTCAGAATGGCTGCTGCCGCTTTTGCTTTTTTTTTTATAGTTTTCCTCGCGTGAGGATTGGAGCGCAACCTGTTATTGAGGTTGATGCCTAGGTACGATATCTCTTCTTTGAGTGGAATTGATCTATTGTTAATTTTTAAGGTTAGTGATTTGCTCTCGCGAACCGCCAGGTGATGCCCCTTGCCACTCGCGTTTCTGAAACATATAATACCGGACTTTGATTCATTGCTCTTAAATCCCCAATTGTGATAGTAATTCAAAACAATGGATATGAAACGTTATATTTTACTCATCGCCGGGTGTGGTCTCTCGTCTTCAGCCAGGATGAACGTGTCAACAGCATAGAGAACAGCTGACGGTTCGTTATTAAGAAAATTTCTAAGGGGGAAGTCAAAAAGAAAGATGTTGAATAAAAGATGATTTAAAATTGAGCCTTGAGGTACCCCAGATTTGACTGGAATCCAGTCGCACAGCTGATCAGCCACCGATACATAGACCGATCTATCTTCTAGGGCAGTTAATTTGTAGCAATTTATATATAAGTCCTTTGTGTCATACTGAATCGAACGTTCTTTCAATGTCGATGTCCAGGCCGATAGTGCAAATTTTATTCAGCAATTTGTGTATGATTTTATTAGTTAGCGACATGATTGGTTGGTTCGTTGAATGACTTCATTGGAAGCCGAATTGATTGGAAGGAATTATGAAATGCTCTTCGCAGAAAAACTCTAATTTTTCTGCAATAACCTTTGCGAGAAGGATTCCTATCGTGGAAAGTAAAGAGATGGGTCTGAAAACCTTGACCTGCTTAGAGTTTCTCACTTTCGCGATTGGGATCTATTTGGCAAGCTTCTAAGAGGATGAAAAAACCCATTGCAATGGTTAAATAAAGCTGTTAATATATATCATCTAAGATATTAGGGCATTTGTTGAGAATGTAATTGGATATGCCATCCTGTCCAAAAGACTTCTTAATATTACTATTGGTTCTGAAATTTGCAACTTGTTCCCTGGTTGAAAAACAGTCTGCATCTATGGTGGGGTTTGAGGATTTGTTTTAAGCAGGAAATTGTGTCAGACTTTGAATTAAGTGCACATTTTTGAAACGATTCAGACTTCTTGTTACATGCGACAGTAAAATTCTATTTTGTGTTGGAGTGTTTTCGGAGTATGTATAGGAGTAAAAGTTATGAAGGGCTCCTAGTTTCACTTTGGTAGTTACGAGCTCTTGATTCTGGTGTGTGAGTGAATTATTGACTATATCGGTACCAACGATTTTTCTATCAGTGATCTTGTCGATCTCTTTGAAAGCATGCGGAGAGCGACTGATATTTTTCAGTCTATCTTTGAATGCATCGTTTAGGTCCATCTTAACTCTTTCCTTGATAATTTGATTGAGACATTTAATTCTTGCATTCAATTCACTGTATTCTGCATTTACTCTGTTACAGAATCTGTGAAAGATTCGTTTTTGTTCTTAAGCCAGGTTTTTCTCGTCTTGATTAGTTTTAGGGTTTCCCTAGAAATATGCTTGAATTTATGATCCGTACCCGGAATGATCTTGGAGTATCTCTCTCTACAGTTATTAATTTCAACACTAATGGACTCCAACAGCCCGTTAATCTCATTATTAGTTATATTGATATCATCGGATAGTACTATGGAATTCAAATTATGATGTAGATCTACTCTGAAAGCATCCCAGTCAGTCTCCGCGAAGCTAATGTATGTTAAAGGTGCAAGTGGAACAGATTCGAAGCCTCTGATTTCGAAGTTAGCAATTACCCCAAAAT
This sequence comes from Dioctria rufipes, assembly GCA_963924295.1. NCBI lineage: Eukaryota > Metazoa > Arthropoda > Insecta > Diptera > Asilidae > Dioctria > Dioctria rufipes. The sequence goes on along the minus strand of OZ002741.1, from coordinate 100,897,284 downwards.
GGTCGGAGGGGGAAGGTATCATGTGGCACTCCGTGTCTCTATGCCCGTCAAGGAGCAGAGAAAGAAATCCAGCTTAGAGGCTGATCTGGGGAAGGTAGGTCCCCTGGGTGCTAAATTATCAAGAGTGAGGAATAGTCCTTTCTGCTGCAACCAGTTGTGTAAAAGATTGCTGTTCCGGTTATTTTGCGGGTCTCTCCAGTTATTATGTCTGGCGTTGAAATCACCTCCTATAATTGTTAAATCAAAGTTGTTAGATAAAGAGAGGAGACTGTCGAAATCGCTAGTAATACTAAGGCTAGTTTTGCACGGAATATAGATGCTACCAACTAAAAGTTTTTTCAAGGTTCCTTGAAAATCCCTGAAGGGCACTGAAATCAAACACGAAGAAAAAATGTGGCTGCTGAATGAAATTTTATCGAATTTAATTGAATGATCAATGATCGTAGCATTTCCTCTGCCACCATTGCTTCTTACCACATTAAAGCCATTGAAAGATACTCTATGTCTGTCATTGAGTCTAGTTTCTGAGATAAAACTGATATGATAACGAATTCATATTAAGTGAGAGGATCTTTAAATCAGATTGCATACTCATCCCAAAATTGAAGATTCGAAAAGTAGATAAGCGACTGCTTTCTCATCTTCAGACTTAATTGCCTTTTATTTAGGCCAAAATTCTCTGATCTTCCTGATCAGCTCAACAAATGCAATTTTAAACAGATATTGCGCTTCATTTAAAAATTCATTCATAACATTACCGTCAGACGTACTCTGGGTTGAACTTTGTTCCACTGCTCCTCTTTTGAGCATGTCAGCGTATGAGGCTTGAGGGATTACTAAATTATTATTATTGATTAGATTATTATGAATTACCCTTTTTTCTTTTAACTTTTTAGGGACTCCTTTTATATTTATCATATTCCGGGCAACCCTTATAACTGATCTGGAGCCATACAGTTAACACATTTAGGAGAAGATCTTTTTCTCTTTCAGACTTAAAGCAGATTGCGGAATCATGATTTTCCCCGCATATGACACACCTCACGTCATATCCACAATAATCACCAGTGTGTCCATATCTTTGACACCTAAAAACCGACTAACATAATCAAGGGCATTTTAGCATCTTTAGGGAAAAAGAAGAAGGCATTAATTGCGGAATCCCTGAATACAGCTATTACGTCCTTGTGTAAACCGATATGATTTACAAAATTCTATGTTTATAAAATAAAAATTCACATAACCTAAACCTAGTTCATCTATCCTACGCTTAATTGTAGCAGTTAGTAGATTCGTTTTGACTCCAAAAACGAAAAGTTGAGGGTAAAAGCTCTTCGGCTTATTTATTTTATTAACTGTACTAGTGTTATTGTTATTCAATTCAAAACTATTTTTTTAAATTCCTATACTTAACTTATTTCCTGCTTGCCTTTTCCTATTATGCGGGATTCCATTAGAAAAGCTATTAGACGGCTCGATTTTCGTCTCCTTTAAATCTAACGGTGCGTATCTATTTTGGTAAATTCTCTCATTATTGCCATCAACGGCGGCCTCCCCCACAATTCTCCTGCTCTTCTTTCCGGCTACCGTGATAAAGTCGTTTGCAGCTAGGCTAAGTTTCTGTTTAATTGAAAAAGACAAATTACTATTTAAATTATTGGTACTTTCTGACAAGGATCCATTCAGCGTCACGTTAAGGCTGGCATAACTCACTATTGGTTGGTCTGTGATGTCACCCTTCATATTCGAAGATACATTGGATGTCTGTTGAGCTCCAGTACTTTCTTTTAGTTTATGTTCTATGTCGCACTTTTGACAACTATATTGATGATTCAGTAAAACATCGAACGAGACCCCTCATCCTTCGATGTTTTTATGTTATTTGTATGCTGCTGGTTAGTAACATAGCCTAAAGATGCCATTTGCAAATTGGGCTTTTTTTTTATTTGTTTATAGAGGTATCCGCATTTGGGATTGTTAAATTCACTGTGAGTTGACTAGAAATATGCCGTCTCCGTGTCCAGTTCCAGTATAGGGAGGAGCCTGGGGAGTACCAGAATTACATACAGGAGCTTGCAGCTGTATGATTCCGTCAATAATGGTGCCTGGAAGTGTTGCCTGCCATGCGTTATAGTCCTTTTCTTCTTTCCTATTTATAACAGCAACATCTTCATCGGTTATTATCACTGACTTATAACAATGGACTGAGCGATTTGCTATTTCATGTGGCACAAAAAATATTGTGTTTCTATATATCACCGATAGAGCACCCTTTAAAACGATTACATAAAAAACATGTAAAACTCAACCAATCAGATGAAATTGTACACCCGTAAATCGGGTTTAATTAAAAAAATATATTTTCTTGTGCTCAAGTGATATTTTGATCGATTATAAGGAATTAAACTCATTCCGACTTTAATTTTCAAAAGTTATTCTTAACTGAATCCTGCTTATGGGCAAGAGAGACGGAGCATGATAAACACTATCTTTACCTTATTCCTTCTGCGGTGATTGCATCTGTAGCCAACATAAAAACATCAAATGGCATAGGCAAACGTTCCAGAATGCAATATTTTGTGTTGGTAGCTCCAACTCTGCCATAGGGCGAAAGAGAGAACTATAAAACTTGTGCCATGCTTTCCTATAGGAAAATGATAATACGCTCAGTCCATTGTTATAAGTCAGTGGTTATTATCTTAGAAGGCAGGCTTAATCCAACCTTCGACCTATCGCTATTTGTACCCATCACCACCCTCACCAAAAAAACTGATTAAGAACACACACCATCCACGCCGAAGCTAGCTTGCCCCGGAATTTAAATACCAGGACGCTTCTCACTTTTGAACAAATCTGTATCTTTTATAAGAAAAGAATACAAATTAATTCGATTTAAAGTTCTCGTCCACTTTACTGTAATCTTCTACACTTTAATTATATTTTCTTAAAAAATATTTACAAAATATTTGATAAAATTTCTACCGAGTGAAAATGCCGTCAAACTACACCATTCGCCATCTTTTTTTTTTCAAGTAACTCACAGCACGACGCAGCAAGCAGGAGTCTTGTGTATGACAGAATATCCACGCTGCTTATGAAGACAGAGGCAGTAAATTTAGAACATGGAATGACTCATGCTCACATGCTTTCTCTCAATCAGCTCATCGCTCTAAACCAATGAAAACAATTTGCTGCCGCTGACGCTGCTGAAATTCGAGAAAGGTTTCGTAGCTCCAGAATATGCATTCCTAAGGTCTGCAATAATATTGAGCGTCGATGATGAGGGATGAACTCTCGACCAAGCTCCTCACATTATTAAAGTTTATTTTTGAGTCCAAACTAAGTATGCCAAACGTAATGACAGTTGTGAGAGAAGCTTCTCTTAATTGAAACTCATAAAAAAAGAATCAGACGATTTTCGATTGTTTTACTTAAAATGTACACGGCTAGAAAAGGAAAGGAAGAAGAAGAAATAATAAAAAAAAATGGCGGAGTTTTTAGATTTTACACTTTATAGGTTTTTCTGAAATATTGAGATAGTTTGTTCCAAAGTTGTATTGTAATCGTATGTTATGTCCCAAAGTTGCTACTGTAATCCTACGGTATTTGAAAAGCAAGCGCTTTTGTTTAAAATCGTTTTTCTCTGAAGAAATTAAGTGGGTGTAACTCATGCTGAATTCTCTGATATTTTCGTAAATGTGAGAGTTTTATTTGATAGAAATTTTACATCTCCTTTTAGCATCTTGGCTAAAGCGAAATTTATCTTTTTCTTAAAATTGAGGTAATGTGACCCGAGGTACATTATCATGAATATTTTGAAAGGATTTTGAAGGATTCAATAAGATTTTGTCGTTCGGGTAATCCTGTTCTCTCACTCGTTGTCTACGTTGCACTACAATAATGCATAGCCAAGTTCCTTTTCCCCATTCATGCAAAAGATGAAAGTATGAGACATTATTTGTTTCTTTCTTGAAAACACCAAAAATTTCCAATTTTGTTCTTCTGATTCTAATCTTCTTATTAGGTTTCCTTTGATCTGCACGTTGAGATTAAAAAATCTAGCTATTTTGGCAATCGAACAAGAGGTAAAAATTAACATTGACGAATGTATGTATTAATGAGGTTGCGTAACGAAAAACACACGGAATTAAATTTTAATTTAAGAAAGAATTTTTATTTTGAATCAATTTAAAATAGTGAAAGAGTAGCATAGATTTTTTGTTTAATTGCAAAAATGGACGGGGGGCGGGGGGTGGTGGGCAAAATTAAGATTCGCACTAGTTGGCGAAAATCCACGCTACGCCACTGGCCTTATCCAAAGAGTTAAGAAGTACGCACTTATTATGGTTGACAAAGGTATTTTCCAACAGAAACATCCGGCAGAGGAGATCACTCGTTCATTTGGAAAATCTGGAAGAATTCCAGACAATATCAAGTCAAGGTGGCCAAATTTTACAAAGCTGCATGTTCAGAGCGAAGCAAAAATATTAGAGGACCATCCGTAATGTATTGAGAAATTTTAGCATAAAAAACTCCAAATTTATAAATTTGGCATTTTAAATTATGCACTGGGAGCAGCGCTCACTGCCGACAGTTTTCCCTTTTTGAAAACTTCTGCGCCTTCTACGACAGTCTTCGCCATATCATAGTTTTTTTTTATTTAAATAGATCTTTAATAAAACGTTATAAATTCACTCTTAATTATAAAAGCATGTAGTATATTATTATTATATCTGAAGTAATGGGACGTGCCAGGTTGAGCTCCGCGAATCCTAAAAATTCATATAATAATAATAATAATAATTTATTCTTTACTGGATGATATACACAAGATTTACAATCTTTTGTAGTATAATAAATTAAGAAGTGACGCTAGATAAAGTTATAAAAGCCGATGGAGAAAAAAAAAATGCAAACTAAGAATACTAATAATTAATAGTAAATATGAGAGAGAATGAGAAAAAATATATATACAGGGTGTTTCTGTCTAGGTGGTCCATAAATCAGGAGGTGATAGTACTCACCTAGACGAACAAAAAATTGTGCGGCAGGGAAGGGGGGTGGTCATTAATATAATTTTTTTTATAAAAACTGTGAGCTGTAGAGTCACCTCTTTAATTTGACCTATTACACCCTATATGCTATCTGTAGCCCTTTAAGAGTTATTAGCTCTTAACCTATTCTCAAACCTATTTTTAAAGATAATTTGTTCCCTTAGAGCACTGTTTCTCAACCTTTCTTGATTGACGGCACACTAAAATAAAAATATGTGGAATTCTTTGCGGCATATCTAAATATATAAATAAATAATATATATATAATAAATTGAGATCAAAGTAAAAAACCGGCCAAGAGCGAGTCGGATGCGCAAACCAAGGGCTCCGTACTATCGTACAAAATGTAAAACTATGTATACACCAAAAAACACCTTTCTTATATGGGGCCCCCTTTAATTTTAGCTTTTGCTATATATTCCGGAGAATCCAAAAAAAGTTCCTTCTTGAACAAATATAAGTTTAACCCGGTAAAAAATCCTATAGAGTAATCTCTATCTTTATTTCTTCCTCCTTGGTATAATATAGGAGTGTTTTTGCCTCATATAATTCACACCCAGAATTTATTCTGAGTTTATATGAGAGGAGATCAATTTGATCTGTTTCAAGCGTCTGCAGCAGGCAGAAAACCAAGCTGCACCGATGAGTGTAAGGTTTTCTGCTAACACGAAGAGCTTCTTCTCCTTCGTCCTTTTTCTTTTTCAGCCCACTGCGCGCGAATGAATCTGGTTTTTTAAAAATTTTTTAATTTTATTTTAATAATTTTTTTTTCTATTTATCTCAATTTTTTTTTATTTTTTCATTTCTTTTCTTTATTCTATTTTTTCATTTGTTTTTCAAGTCACTCAATTTCGCTATTTGGGATCTGTTGATGAGTCAAACCAAGACTTGAAACTTGTTACCCAAAATATAATTGCTTGTGTGATGAAATAACAAATCAAAAACACTTTTTAGCTTTTGTATATACCGGAGAATACAAAAAAAGTATCTTCTTGAACAAATATAAGTTTAACCCGGTAAAAAATCCTATAGAGTAATCTCTATCCTTATTAAAAATAATATGAATCATTAATATAGGTAAAAGTAATAACAAAATAAGTTAATATTATTTTTCCATTACGGCGAGACAGAGGAAAATATATAAAATAATAGAGAGATCATAGTAAGTGAGAATTAATAAGATTTTTAAATGCAATGAGAGTGCCTGTAGTTTGAATATTAAGACGAATACAATTCCATAAGCGATCCACTTGGACAAGATAATAACCCTCCATTGCTAATTTATAGAAGCGTGATAGGATTTTTATTGCACCAGGATGATGTGAATTGGAACACTACTCTGATATACTCCGGCTTATTCGACTGGAGTAAGTTATACAAAAATATTAATTTTCTTTGATTCAAATAAGACTTCAGTGAACAACCGACCAAACGAAGCCAAAAGTTGAGACATGAGCTAGCCTTCTTAATCCATAAATGAACCAAATACGATCATTGAAAGCAACCTCTGACTTGGATATGAGCTATCCAATCGAGGAAAATTGAACTTCTGAAAATGAGATATTTTTACTAATTTACAACGAGTGCTACTTAATGGAATGTTGGTTGAAAGTCAAAGTCTTCACTGTACCCAAGTTAATTTTCTTAATCTTCCGTCTTCATATTATGGTGAAGGATGATTCCAAGATTAGACACCTTACTCAGAATAAATAATGCAAATCCGAAGTAACCGGAGGAATAACCATTTCATTACAGGTTGGATTACAGAATGTTATACACTGGTACTTTCCAGGATTTAATATAATATAATTGTACCAATAAATCTTCAAATAACCAAACTTTACAATTTTACAGAATAAACAAAACATCATCATAGTGTTTGAAACTAAATTGCCACTACCATTCAAAGAATCCTACCAAATATTGAAAATTTTTCTATTCCCAACTCTATATAACAACTCATTTCTTTACATAAAACGCAGTGTGGATTAAATCATGATCGACTACTATGCGCAAAATTTAAAATTGCACCTAATATTCGAACCCTGTTTGAAATAGAAGAATATCGCACGAGCTTCTAAAAATTGCAAGTGTAGGATTCGCGCCCCATTTAAACTATCAGGTTATCACTCGGACTGCCAAAAATTGCACGAATGAGACTCGCACCCTTTTTAAAATAGAGGACTATCACTCGAATATAAGGTTATTTCTCGAACTGTAAAAAATTGCATGTATATGTTTCGCACCTTGTTGGAAGTAGAAACCTTTCACTAGAACTTCTAAAAAATGTATCTATAACATTCGTGTCCTAATTAACCTGCAAGGTTATCTCTTGGACTGCCAAAAATTACATGTATAAGATCCGCACCTTGTTAAAAGTAGAAGACTATCACTGGAACTTCCAAAAATTGCATCTATTATATTCGTACTCTATTTAGCTTATAATGCTCTTATTCGTGCTTTTAATAATTACACCTGTGGCATTCGTACCCTGTTTCACCATCTAAAATTTCTCCTGTAAAATGGGCACATACGTTATTTTTCTCGATTATAACTTGAACTGCTTAAGCCTAGTACTAAGGCCCACGCTAAGCTAAATTTTGTATGAAAATTTAGCAACCTGAAAGATATTGGCGAAAATTTATCCTGAACTGTAGTGACAGCGGTCAATGCGCTAAATTTGGCTTTTGGGTTTTGATTACAGTTGGCACCACCAGTAAGTCTCCAAAAAATTTAGCTTGAATTTATCCGCCCGGGACGTTCTTAAGCGCCAAAAGTATTTATTGTCAGAGTTCTGAGATTTGATAAATTTATTGACTGGATTTTTGTACGACTTTGCTGTAAGTATGGAAGAATTGGATTTCTTCTAGTGGCCGTATTTTTAATATGATTGTTATTTTGTTTTTATTGTATACATTATACATATTATTTTAATATTTTTAATACTTATTACCAAATAATTTTAACTACCTGTATTCAGAAATATTATGACCGCGTGTTGTATTTCCATAAAAAAATTGCAAAATTCTTCTTCTTCTTGTTTTTAATATATTTTTTTCTCTGAGTCTCCGCTTTCATATTTTAGCTGCTAAAGAACGGCCCGATATTGGAGACCCGCTAAAATTTAGTTTAGCGCGAACCTTAGTACTAGGCTTCAAACTTTAAGTTTTACCACTTACAAGATAACAATCTGTTTATATGAACGTTCAGATTTCCTGTCGAACCTCTAGACCATATTTTGTAATATTTCTTTACGCCAACTTATAAATTTTATAAATTTGTGATTTTTGTGAAAAGATTTATATCGGTGCAAGTTTCCCTCTAAGGGGCGAAATTTGCATCATGATTTTTTCGATTTTTTGATACTGCATGTGAATTTTAAGTTAAAACAACTGATGGTGCGAATCTCCCCTACACGTTTAATATAATAATCAAATTTCTTTCAATTACATTACATTTGTTTGCTGGGCTTCATAAAACCATGAATTTCGCTTTTTGCCTCCAATTTGTCATTCTCTTATATTGAAACGTTCTTTAGAAGCGCAAAGAGAAAGAGAAACAAACTTTCGCTGCAATTCGAGGTTTTGTTTTTCAAAATTCGAGAATGACTAATTGATGTTTTTATGAAATCTAACAAACAAATGAAATGTAATTGAAAGAAATTTAATTATTATATTTAAGTCATAAGTTTAATTATTCTGTATTCCAATTTGTCATTCATTAGAAAACCATATTCATGATTTACAGGGGAAGAGACTTCAAGCTTATTAAAGAACCTTCGCCTTGAACGGAAGCTGTACTCTCATTTCACACCGAATTGGGTAGAGTTTAGAAAACGCGGAAACAATTAATTGTTTTATTGAAATACATATAATTACTTTCAAAATTCTAAAAGTAAACACCTTGAGCTATAAATAGTCGTTAAAACTATCATCGCCAGAAGGTGGCTTATTTAGGCTTATTCTTTTCTTAAATCATTAGGGGCTTTCGGCAAGACTGTCTCAGTGAGACAACTGAGACATAACTTTGATCAACCATCTCAGTTGTCTGCGTTCAAACCAATCAGCTGAGTTGCCAATTTTGACATTTAAATAATTTTGATCACAGAAAATGGATAGTAATAAATTGACGAGAGTGTTTTTAGTTTATTCAAATAGCTCATTAAACTTTAATTAGTAATTAAAATCAAAAAATAACGAAACTGAGTCAACTGAGACAATAAAATTCAGTTTCACTTGTCTCAGTTGCTCAGTGGTTGCGTTCGAATTTTGTAGCTCAATTTGGAACTAAGACAGTTCACCGAAAGTGCAGTGCAGTCTCAGTGAGCCAAGTGAGAATATCACACTTGTGTCACTGAGAATGTGCTTGCCGAAAGCGCCTATTATTTACACTATACACAATTGTAGGTATGAAAATGTTATTCTATCTTGAATGTAAGAGCAAGGCTTCAGGTATGTATACAGTAGGACTGAAGCTGGATTGAATTCAGGTAAAGTCTTTATCTAACCCACAGACTTCAATAATATAAACTGCTGAAGTCGGCATAACTATGGGTGGAGGCAGAGGGGCAAAACATCCCAAATTACTGTCATGTTGCGGGATTTATATAATTAGGACTACCATGATTAGCTAAAATGAAGGGAAATTTTATTTTGAAAATTAATTTTGTACGTAGTATTTAATTATTTTGTTGCTAAATATTAAAAAAATATTTACGTATTTACGTTTTTCTCTTTCCAAATTTAAAACTACGCTTCATATGTAATTACAACTAAAATGATGTAATAAATTTTATATATTATAAGAAAAGTAAGAATCTTAAGAATTTAGATGTGTATAAAAATCTTTAAAGTTTATATGTTTCTTCACGAATTTTTATTTCATGTAATTCCTTTTAAACTTGAGTAATAAATATTGCGAAAATTCTCTGTGTAGTTTTTTTGAATCAAAGTAATAACTGCCACAATTTATGTTTTAAATTTATTAATACCACTTTTACAATTTTCTGAATAAGCGAGGAAGACATTCTTCTGGAAGACGATATTGTCAATCTTGACCGATTATTTTATCATTAGGTAGTCAGGTTGGGTATCATAAAAAATAAATAAATGAGTACTCGAATAGGTTATTAAAATTGTCAATGACGAATGCATTATACTTTCCTAAGTAAGCGAGCAAAATAGTAAATATACCCTGATATCAGAATACCTCAACCATTGTTTTGCTTTATTATAAATTTAGTCGAATAAACCCAGCAAACAATTTCTCGAAGTTTTGCTTTTTCGAAGAATTTTCGAAGAAATAAAGAGCAGGAATGAAATAGTTTCGGAAGTAAATAAAATCCGTCATTTCTTCGCTTTTCCAAGATGAGCTCCAAGTTTTGACAATTTGCTGATCTGATTTTTCGATAATTGTTCATTTTAGCAAATTATACTCGAAGTTTTACCTATTCTGAAGAGTCAAGTAGAAACTTTAAGTTCTGAGAAATTATTCCGTTATATATTATTATATTATTTTTGTCAGCAAAAATCATGGTGTCTCTGTCAAAGACAACAACAATTTCTTTTAATTTTACTTCAAGCAAATGATACATGAAATCATTATGAAGATATTCTGTCTATGGTATGTAACAGGTAATAACTCGTTTACCCGTTTCGATATCGATTCATTTTTTCAAAGAAAGCTCGAGTATATAAGGCTTTTATATGCAACCAAAATACATTTAAAAAGTTCGAGATAATTTCGAGAAAACGACTCGGTATTGAACCATTTTTACGACTCGATATAGCGTTCCTTTCCTTTTTTTCTTTTTCGGATCGATATCGAATGGAAAACGACCTCGAGATCGAAGTCTTAGTTCACCTTAACGAATCGTGTTCGATTCGATATCGTATCGTAATGTTTTCTGGGAAGTAAGAATAAAGCCACCACTTACACATCTCAGGTTCAAAGGCGAATTACCTATCATGATTCGAAAACGATTTGTTAGCAAATCGTAATCTATGGCTTAAACTAATACAAGCGTAGTAAAAGGAACTTTTAACCCGAGAATCTCTTGATAGCGAATTGCTTTAGATCCTAAGACGAATCGAAATCGATGTTAAAACGAAGTTATGCGCACAATGTGTTTGTGGTGTTATATATTTCTTATATATTAAGAGAAGCGAACTATTCTCGTGTCGTAAGCGACTTGCGCAGAGCGAGTATTTATGGACATTTAATTAGAGCCGTGAAAATGGACATTTAATTATTTTAAGTGGAAAATAAGGTCCGTGAACATTATTGTCTGGGTCACTTCCTTGCACCTTTAATTATATCACTTATCAGATAAACACTAGACATTTTAGCACATGCCACTAAATAGATAAATTATTTTTGTTTTGAACATTATCAATAAGTGATAGTCATTTGAATCTTACCCAGAGAAACGAAGGAGTCTCGCAGTAAATTCAAAGCATAGACGGACGTAGTCTCATTTCATTGTAATTGCGAAATCTTGGGCAAAAGGCGGAATTGTAGTACTGAGCTCTATATTTTCCGCTCATTCATAACAGAATCAGAGAAACGAAGGAATCTCGGTAGAAACTCGAAATTCTCATTTCTTTCTCAAATTCGAGATTACTTCGAGAAAGCGAGCTTTTCGCTAAAATGTTTGCAGGGACCGGTCAAGTAGGTACCTATGCGTTAATCCAAATACCTGAATCATGCTTGGTCAAATATAAATCATTCCTACATACATATCTTATAAGATTACGATAGAAATTTGTTTCAATACGTGCACATTAAACTGTACGTGTAGAGGTTTTTCTGTTAGCCAATAACGAATATTTGTATTTTATGGAATATTGTGGAAAAATTCTGTATTCTTCTTCTTTGTTATTTTTTTGTAATTAATATTCAAATTTTTATATATGTGCATATATTAAAAATGAATGTTAAACCACACAACTTTTGTTGACTATAAATTATAAATTTTGCAATAAATAATTTCCTCTTATATGCGACAATTTCCCTTCTATAAATATTTTTCTTAATTTGTGGCAGCACCAATCGCTATTACGTGTAACCCCCGGGTTAAGGGCCTACATCACCTTGAGATTTTCAAAATTCCTAATGATTTTTTGCTAGATAAAATTTAGGAATATGTTGATCGTTTAACCGTTTCAAAATTCAACTTATTTCCGAAGTTATAGATTTTGTGATGTCTGCGGCACTATTTCTGCTAACTTCATTGTTTAATCTTAAGTCATTTTTTCAAGCTAATATTCATTTAATCAACAAAGACAATTCATTTGCATGCATTTCACAAATCATTGACCTTCTCTTAGAAAGCATAAAGGCATTTGCTGACAACACATAAATTGGCTTGTAACACGAAAATAAAAACGCGCAACCAGCACAGGTCATTCGCTTTAATAATTTGTAAATACGCTAATTTGTGTATGTCAGCAATACGTTTACCTCAATAATTTAGTGCTGTAATGATTATTGACCCTAGCTTTAAGTAACTCTAGTTTTTTGTAAACTTGTATAAATATCGTGCAAATAAATTAAATATATCAGTTTTCATTATCATATTCAAGGTGTTGTTTTACTAGTACCTATCGCTTTTGTGAGTCGCGATTAAGATTGTCTTGGTACAAGAACCGAAAACAATCAATAAGTAACTTACGATACAAGCATCGTAAGTGTCATCGTTCTTATCACCATCTACATTGCGACGAACAATAAATTACTTGCTGTGTCGGTACAAGAACCGGACACAGCTCCAACAAATTCGTTCACGATACAGGTATCGTGAGCTCATCTACATTGCATCAGAGTAAAAGAACTTCTGATTTACATTCATAACTTCAGGGGTTACACCACCTTGAAATTTTCGAATATCCAAATGTTTTTTCTCAATAAATTGCCTATACTTTGAAGAATATTCTAAGCATTTAACCATTTCAAAATTATTTTTTATTTTTGAAGTTATAGCAATTAGCAATTTGGGCGGCAGGAAGTACTTCATTTTTTATTCCAGTTTTTTCTCGCAACTACATTTTTAAAACTGGTGTACAAGATATCTCAAGATATGTTTAACCGATTTTGATAAAATTCAAACCACATATTCTTTATAATATTATCTATAAGATGTAAGAAAAATTTTTGATAATATTTTTGAATATTATTATAATAAATACCAAATTTTATACCTAACTTTTTTTTTAACTAGAAAGAATTTTATATAGGTTTTAATATGTATTATGTACTAATAAATAAATATGTATATATTCCACAATTCCATAAAGTAGAGTATCGACTATACCTGAGGAGTTACAAAATGTGACTTCCATTTCTAAATGTATATATAAAAAAGACCCTTAAGAATTTTGCGGGTGTGCCCCTGAAGTCTTATCCACTCTATTGATTATTAGCTCACAACAGGTCATATGGAAATTAGCCGATATTTGTTTTTTAAAGGACGTGTTTGACTCACTAAGGAAATAAATTAGCTTTGAGAATAGGTTTGAAAATAGCTTTTAGAATAGGTTAAGAACTAATAACTCTTTAACGGCTACAGATGGTGCAACAGGTCAAATTAAAGAGGAGAGTCTACAGTTTACAGTTTCCATAACAAAAGTTCTGTTCACAACCTTTTTAAAAAAAACAAAAATAGAGGTAAAAGTAAAAAAAAGGTAAGAAAATCCGAAATTAGTTTAGACCACAATAACTGCTAAAAAGAGGGGAGTACGGGGCTGGTGGAGCAGTTGTTGGAAGGGCCATGAAGTTGTGCATACAATCAGTCTTAGAAGGCCATCGTGCACTCTCTAAGATAGAGGGTGTTTTGTGACAAATTATATATTTTCTCAATCACCCTGTAACTCCATACAATTATTTTTTTTGCCTAGGTAAGTACTATCACCTCCTGCTGTATGACCTCTTAGACGGAAACACACTGTACATACAAGCAGATTGAATCAAAAGTTGATCCGTTCGATTCGATTTCACTTTGGTTGCTCCAAATGAAACGAATATGTATACGAGGATCGAGGCGTAGATTAATCTAGTTGGCACATTCAGTATGAAATTAATGGAAGTTTCTTTAATTGATTGAATCTTTGAAGAGATGGTGTTGTAAAATTTAATTATTTAATATATTGAATATAGCAAAACGAATGAAATATAAACAGCTACAAGTAGACAACTATTGTTCTGCTCGTAGTCAAAGAATATTCTCGAAAAATTGTGAAAAGGGAGACTAAAAAAAATAACGCCCATTTAAAGTTTAAAGCCCAGCGATTTATTTGGATTTCAATTCATGATAAAAACTAATTCAATTTATAGTGAGAACTACTTTTTACTTCAATCTAATGTCACTAATAAAACATAAAAAATTATGTATTTTATATTATAAAATTTAAATCATAAAAATGAAATTTGTATTATAATAGTAGTACTTCAAACAGCAATCCAAGAGCGGTAACTATATATATAGGGTGTCCCGTAAGTCGACGTCAAGCCGGAACCGGGTGATAGACCAAATCGTAACAGTTACCAGAAAAATATAAAAAAAAATCTAAGTCATGTATTTTTCAAATTATAGGCTTTTTTTTTGTTTTCGAGAAAATGTACACCTTGTGATGGTTTTTTAGCTCCTGTTGCTACAAATCTTTACTTTTTTTCAATTTTATTTTTCTTATGTAATCCCAAATAGTGCTTATGTAACCTGTTGCTTTAAGTTCTAAGCCAACTGCTCCAGCTTGGAAGAAAATGGTTACATTTTGCCGAACCAACAATATAAAATTAATAATTCCTTGAACTTTAACTGACTGTACTGAAAAAAAAATGTACTACGCCAGTCTGGCAAGTAACTTTAAAAGTTGACGCATTTAATAAGGATTCTAAAATGGTACAACATTTGCTACATTATTTCTTAGATTACGGAAAAAAAAAATTTTTTTTCTTCAAGAAACCCAGTTTCGAAAAATTTCTTTTCACCTACCAAAAATGATTCTAGTGTACCCAAAGCTTGCCTTAAGAGCGTAACTTTAAGATTCTGGCTTGAGTGAGACGGAGAGTCATTCCATGATGTGTGAGTGAGACAGATAGTGACGCTTTCAAGTTAGAGATGCTAACTTTTTGTTAAATTTAGGACAAATTTTCCTTAATTTTAAAATTAAACACCAATTATTTGGATGCTAAGATTTATTATTTACAAAAAATGTTCAAACTGCCTTCCTTCAGCTTCAATACAAGCTCGACATCTTCTTAAAAAATATCGGGTTATCAGACGGGCAATTCTTCCGTTGTTGACAAATGCAACTGCTTCCGTAATTCTTTGCCGAAGCTCAGCTAAATTTTCAATTGACTTCTTATAAACTTTCTCTTTTACTGCTCCCCAGTAAAAGAAATCTAATAGATTTAGATCAGGTGAACGGGCTGGCCACGAGATCGTACCAGACCGCCCTATCCACCTGTCCGGATATTCTTCATTGAGATATTCTCTAACTGAAAGGGCATAGTGCGCTGGGCAGCCGTCTTGCTGATACCACATCTCTCTGTAAATACTTAGTGGCATGTCTTCCAGTAAATTAGGTAAATGGTTTTGCAAAAAATCTAAATAAACTTCAGCATTAAAGACCTCTGGCAACTCAAAAGGTCCTATGACTTTTCCGTTTAAAATTCCGGTCCATATGTTTATTTTAAAACGATATTGAAATCTAGTTTGTCTCATTAAATTCGGATTCTCTACGTGCCACTCGTGTAAGTTGTGTAGGTTCATGTAACCGTCTTTTTTAAATGTCGATTCATCCGACCACAAAATTTTCTCGAAGAATCGTGGATCTTCCCGTTGTCTTTGTAGCATCGTTTGGCAAAACGCAACCCGAGGTTGATAATCCCTAGGTAGCAGGGTTTGTACTCGCTGTACATGGTATGGGTGGAGCTCATGTTTTTGTAATATTCGGTGAGCTATACTTTTGGGCACTCCTGTGCATTCCTGGATTGCACGTACCGAATTACTTGGGTCTTCTTCATCTGCTTGAAGTAAATATGTCATTTCTATCACTCTAAAGGCAAAAAATTTTAACATTCTGAAATTCTATACAGCCTCAGAAATAGTAAACGGCTCGGCTCATATTGTATAATATTTTATATTTTACAAACTTGTACATTATTTATATAATATACACGCATTATACAAATATGTACTTACTTTACAGCATTTTTATACAAAATTTGAGTATTTTAAACAAAACAATTTCTGCAACTATAACGTTAAGAGACTTAAGCGTGCCTCGGTCAGGAGCTCTTACGTTAAGAAATATTTGACAGATATTTTTGTATGCTAGAATACGAAATCTCTTTAAAAAAATCTCTACAAAAGTTGACAGAACAGCTGATTTATGAAACCTCTTAACTCTTTACGTAGAAGACCAATGGCTGCTAGGCTTTGTGCATTGTATAAAGAGTAAGAAGGTATGTTCCATCTCATTATGAGAGAAACACTTTTTTCTTTTTTCATTCCGTCATCAGTTGAAAAACTTTTCACAGATGTGAAGAGATCGTAAGCGAATAAATCGAATTGAGTTCTTAAGTGCATATTTAATAGAAGTTAAACAAAGCAAATCTTTTAAAATGGTTAATTGTGCAGTAAAAGATTGTAAAAAATGAAAAAAAAAATAATAAAAATTTCCCATACATTTCTTTGGAAATCTTTCAACTAGTGACGTTGTGCTCAGATGGAACATACCTGGCTTTGACAGCTCAGTTAAGAGGATAAGAGCACTTATCTCTTATGTAGAACCAGGAGGATAGTAAGAAAATTTAAAAGAAAAAGTTGCTGCTAAACACATAATTATTACTTTTTTTAATACATATACACAGGGGCGGATTTGATCACTTGGCCGCCCTAGGCCTATGGAAGATTGCCGCCCCCCTACTCCCTGTAAAACACGAAAAATTGAATGATCTATATCCAGTGAAGGGACCCCAGGCTAGAATTAGCGGAGTAGGCTGCCTCATAAATCGGAGTAGATTTGAAAAAAATGGAGTAGAATTAAAAATAACACTTTCCAACGAATTATTTTATTTAAAAAAACGAAAAAGTATAAAAATGTAATGAAATACCCACAACTACAAGAAAAAATCGCCGCCCCCTAAATCTGCCGCCCTATGCCCGGGCCTACTCGGCCTATAGGGAAATCCGCCCCTGCATATACAAATGTACGTACATACATATTTAATAATATTAAATAATAAATAAAATTAAAAATTAAAAAAATAGAAATTCCTTTAGCGCCAGGATCAGTTAGTTCTTTTGTTGCGTCAATGATTCATCGGAGCATTAAAAGAACTATTGCACAACAGTTTCAATGATATTAGTGCGCATATTACAGTTCAGTGTATTTGCAACCGAAAGAATTTTATAGTAAAACATCGTTACATTTGGAAAGTCTTGTTGGTTGACAGTTCTGTCGCAGGGTATTTGTTTTATCACTAATAGCGAATTCGAGTGGGCTGCTCCAGAATTGCCCTTCTTTAGATCTTTTGTTCGAATGACATTTTCAAGTTGCTCTTTGTAAGATTTCGTGTTCCTCTTAAGGTAAGGAACTCTTCCTTGACCATGTACTTGGTTTGGAAGTCGGCCCTCTGTAGAGAGTAGACGATGAACATTTGTAAAAATTCAATGATTTCACTCGCTAGCGTCACTATCTTGCTCACTCGCATTTCATGCAATGAGACTCCGTCTCACTTAAACTAGAATCTTAAAGTTATGGTCTTACGGCAAGCTTTGGGTACACTAGAATCATTTTTGGTAGGTGAAAAGAAATTTTTCGAAACTGGGTTTCTTGAAGAAAAAAATTATTTTTCCGTAATCTAACAAATAATGTAGCAAGTGTTGTACCATTTTAGAATCCTTATTAAATGCGTCAACTTTTAAAGTTACTTGCCAGACTGACGTGGTACATTTTTTGTTTTTCAGTACAGTCAGTTGAAGTTCAACGAATTATTAATTTTATATTGTTGGTTCGGAAAAATGTGACATTTTCTTCCAAGCTGGAGCAGTTGGCTTAGAACTTAAAGCAACAGATTACATAAGCACTATTCGGGATTACATTTGAAAAATACATGACTTAGATTTTTTTTAATATTTTTCTGGTAACTGTTACGATTTGGTCTATCACCCGGTTCCGGCTTGACGTCGACTTACGGGACACCATGTATGTGCTTACTGTACCTATGTATATTTAACCGTAGATATGTATATTTAAGCGTATTTATCAGAAGTTAATTGGTAATTTGACTTTAATATTGATTAAACTTACAAAGTATTTTTATTATAGTATTTACTTATTCTAATTGATAACCAGAATAAGTAATAATGATATTGATTTAGACGAGCATACGGCTTTTATTGTTTTTGAAATGCACACGTTGTTATTAACAAAATGATCATAAATTGCGCATAAACCCAACAGTAAAATTGGCCATAGCAATTGTGCGTAGCAACAAAAATTATGATCATTAAATGTTTTACCGTTCTTGAATTTTGCTTTATGTTATAATTGACAGTTTCTTACATTAACAAGACAGAAATAAAATATGTCATCAGTAAGGAATTCCCTAATTGTAGATTTAATTTAAATAAATAAATAATTCGGTATAATTAAATTGAGTTTAATTTAAATAAATATTTTATTGCTAATATTGAGTTTCTATTTATTATGTAGATTGATGAATGAGAAAGTTGTGTCCTTCACTACATTACAGCTTGATTAATGGGATGTGTTTGTATGTGCTTTTTCTTTTCCCACTTTGGAGAAGGTTTGGGTATAAGTTAAAATTTCATTCTTTCTGGTTTTTCCTTTAATTTTCAGAGAGAATGAAATTGATTTTGTTAGACAAATTTATAAGATCTATAAGAATTAAAATGATGAACATAATAAACAAATTAAAATTAATGGCACGATCCATTTCTGACTCACATTCCGTTCCATCAAGTCAGATTCCACCTTTTAATCTCTATGTAGGAAAAGGTTGTTGTTTTTTCATTTTTTTATGAAAATATAGAATGCTAATAGGAAATGCAATAAAAATTTGCTTTCCGAAAAATTTTGTTTCATGTTTTGCGTTAATTGGAAAAAAAAAGGTACTTTCCTCTGTGGACTGATTTTGAAATCATGGATCTCTTCAATTCTTTTGACCAAAAATCTATCTTCGTCTTAGCTTCTAGTTATAATAGTTGAACTTTTTGTGCTTTATATTATTATAGTTCTTATAACAATACGAATATTTGAATGAAGTTTTGGGAATATATTAAAAATACATAATTCAAATTTAAGCAAAAGCCTTCTTCGCATTTATTTCCATATCCTTAAACCAAAAGGCCATCCTTATTGATTTATTCATTTCAAATTCGATTAAAATTCAGGTTTTCTGTGGACATACATTTAATCGAAAAACTTGATGATATCCGAAAATGATTGCTTGTGTTCGTAAAAAAAAACCCCTTAAGTATCCTTTTTTAATGAGATAGCGAAAATAAAATAAATGGAAGCGTTAAAGTAAACGAACGTGTTTCAATCAGATTGTGTTATTATTAGGCGATAATTATAATAAAAGTGTTTGTCAACATTTAATTGAATAATAAACTTGTGAAGAATATTTGATATATTGTGAATTTGGCTGTCATCAAAGCACCAGTAATTAATAAAGCAAGGACGAAATAAATTCCCGAAGCAGTTGTTTTTATAAAAAAAAGAGTATATTTAAAAAATCAAATGTGATATTTAGTAAACACATCTTTGACAATATATACTTAAGTACATATGAATGCACACTTACCGGAGCTTCCATTAAACCACCACTCAATCCAGATAGGCAAAGTCCGGCATATAAGTACGTTATGCTTGTAGAAAAATGAAATAAAAGCCATGATATAATGATGGGTATATTAACAATCTAGAAATACAACATGTTTTTTAATTTCATTAAATAAGTCGTTTTAAACTAACCTGCATAGCTTTCCGTTTCCCAATAGGTTGACTAAATGCACCTGAAAAAATACATCCCAATGGCACACAGATGAGATTTATGGAGCCTGTAAGTTGTTAAAAAACGAAACAGTAGACCAAAATCAAATCATATCAGTACCGATCATAGTACTTCATTGCTCTTACTGAACCAGGAAATTTGCTCTCTATTAAGTATAATATCGCTTGGTTCTCTGCCATCTCCACCCTGTATGGCTGGTATCACTATTGTGGGGTATCCAAGAGTCATTCCATAAACTACATTATACATTAATACAAAATATTAGGAAAATTCGCTGTCATAGTGAAAATATGAAATACTACCAAAAAGAAGTATATTTTTCACTCCAACCGCAATAAATTGTGGCAGGGCACGTCGCACTTTTCCGATGTCATCATTTAAATCAGACCTGGGCACACCATTCCTCGTAAAAGCTGATCTATTGTTGACTAAGCTAAAATAGTTTTTATTTTTAAAACCTAAAATTTATTGTGGATACATATTTAATTTTAACTATAGGCTTTTAAATTATACCAATGTATGTATAAGAAAGCACACAGAGCTTGCGCGAGGAATAAACTAAATAAACCTTGAAATTTCCGTTGACATAGATAGTCTGTTTGGACCTTAGTATTTGTCTCTTTTCAACAAAATTTTACACTGAACCTGCAACTAAAATATTTATACAGTTTCAGTGAAAGAAATCATGTATAATTTCATTTATGCACTGTAAAAAAAACATCAGATAGCTATAATCTTTTGCATGCTCAAATTTCGTTTGACACTAAAGCCGTATTCACCAAGCAAAATGAAATGAATTTTCATTTGAAGTTATTCACCAACCACACTTACCGAGGCGATTTAATGAAAATTTAATTTAAATTTAATTTTAAGTGAAGCATTACCCTCTTTTAAATAAATTTAATCTTGATATCAGCTGATTTAAGTGTTGAGCAGGAAAGGCCATGACGTTCTGCATACAATGAGCTCTTAACTGTGACTGTACGGCATGTACTTTTCATGATACATTGTGTTTTGTGATAAACTAGTTTTTTTTTGATTACCCTGTTACTCCTAAACGGTTGATATGGTCCCCCCTCCCATGCCATACATTTTTTTGTTTAAGGACACGGCAACAAAGACTAAATAGTACATCAAATAACTTTAACTTTTCCAATAATATTTAAATTTCATCAATTGTCACTTGCCGAATTCGCAAATCTCGCAGCTGATAGTTCGAAATTTTCGAAATTTAATTGCAGTTCCTCAATAATAATTAAATCGGAATGAAATTTAATTTAATTTCTGTTTTAGTACTTCTGTAAAAGAAGGATAGCGCACACTTAAAATTAAATTCAAATTTTTGACCTCAGGCAGTGCCCAAATATATAGTGAAATCCCAAAGATAAAGCAAGAAAAGGTTGTTCAATTTAGTCCATTTTTGAGATTGTATTTACTATTTTTATGTGTTCAAAATTTACGGCGACGCGTTCTTAGGCAGTGTCCAAATATATAGTGAAAATCGTCATTTTTGTATGACAATCCTACGAAGGAGTTACCTGATTTGTCCCATGTTTGAACGCAATTATTAGAAAAAAGCCGTGTGTAAAATTTCAGCTCTGTAAGTAAACGCATTCTCAAGCTATCGAGAGGATGGACAATTAGACAGACGGACAGACGGACAGATAGACATACAGATGGACAGACGGATGGATGGATATGCAAGAATTAAAATAACTTTTAATTTTATGCATGGGTGTCCAATCCATTTTGCTCTACCAGCATTATTTTTATGCGTTACAAACTAAATGACAAACTTAGTATACTCCATAAATTTTTATATAGGGTGGAATAATATGCTTAATAACAAAGAGTATAGTTCGCCTATCATTTTTGCACCACAGGGAAGAAATACCACGAACCACTTCGTAAACCTAATTACGAGATTAAATCTATCTAGAAAGCTTTAATCGAATCCAAACACGAATCGAGTGCCTAGATTCCGATGAAGTAAAATGCAGATAGACGTAAGGTCTTTGAAGACACTTATGTAGAAATTAAGGCAAAGGTCTTGCGCGCAATTCATAAAAAAACTCCGCGAACTTCAATCGCATTACCTGAAGGAAATGTAACGCTTTCGTCTACGACGCGATCCAAATCACTTCCGCAACTTAAATTAACAAAATTTAGTGGAAAATACTCGGAGTGGTCTGATTTTATTTCTATGTTTAACAATCCCGTTCATCTCGATGAAGATTTGAGTGAAATCGACAAATTCCAGCATTTAAGATCTTGTCTGTCAGATAGAGCTCTTCTTCCAATTATGAGTCCGCATTAAGCCCACTGAAGAAACGATTTGAAAACAAAAGATTAATCTTTCAAGAGCACATATCAGAAGTCTTTAATTTACGCCCTATCGAAAGGAATTCTCTCCAACAACTCAGATTACTTAGCGATTCAATCAACGCTCACCTTCGCGCCTTGTTATCAATAGGAAACAAAGAGCAAATCGCTGACGCTTTGCTCATTTATATCGTTCAAGGAAAATTAGACTTTAACACTCAGACGAAATGGGAGGATGTAGCGCCTCAAGATGTTTTGCCCACTTGGGAAGAATTAGCCGAATGTATCGAGAAAAGGTGTGCAGCTTTAGAAAACTTAGAACAAACGAGGGCTTATTCAAGGCCAAAGGCAAACGTAGTCTGTAATAAGCAATTTCAAATTAAAACCAGAAGCTCGACATTACTTGACTCTAATATCAAGAATGCATGCACAATGTGTAAGAATAATGAGCATGCAATTCAAAATTGCCCAGAGTTTAATGCTCTTAGTCCGCTTTCTCGTTTTAATGAGGCCAAGCGTTTAAACCTCTGTATTAATTGTCTTAGAAGTGTTCACGGAGTTAAAGCCTGCAAATCGAGCAGGTGCCGGCTTTGCACATTCAAACATCATACTTTACTGCATATGGCGCAGCCATCTCAAGATCATGCTATGCTCAATCCGCATGTAGCTAGTACATCCAGCTCATATTTCGTCGCAACACAATTCGATAAAGAGGCGAGTGATCTATCACCCAACAAATCTTCTTTAACAACTGTTGCTTTATTCGGGGAACGTTCTAATCTTAATGCATCTGATAATAGGGGTTCAAGGGCACATATTTTTCTGGCAACCGCTCTTATAAAAATTAAGGCCACAAATGGTCATTTTGTTCCATGCAGAGCGCTATTGGACTCTGCATCGCAACTCCATTTTATTACTGAAAGGCTTGCGCAACAGCTTCGTCTTCACAAAACAAAGGCAAATCTTTCGTTAAATGGTATAAGTAACACACTTGTCACTGTGAAGAATCGAGCAAATGTGACCATCAAATCTCGATTTAATGACTTTACTACTTCGTTGGATGTATACATTTTACCTCAAATCACGCAAAGTCAACCAGATAGTTTTATTGCTGCCGATCATTTCAAGATCCCAGAGAATATAGCAAATACCCTAGCTGATCCCAGTTTCAACGTGCCTCAGAAGATTGACTTACTTATAGGGGCTGGTCTATTCCTTGAATTATTGACATTTGTACAAATTAAATTGGGAGAAAATCTACCAACATTACATTGCCATTCCGTGAAGATCCCTCAGATTTAGGAAACTCTTTTGAAATTGCATTTAAGAGATTCCTGAACTTAGAGTCAAAACTAAAAAAGTCCCCAGGCACATTCAACGAATATTCAAAATTCATGGCAGAATATATTCAATTATGCCACATGGAACCAATACCCTTTAAAAGACTTCCATCAAGACATTATTTCATGCAGCACCATTGTGTCTTAAAACCTCAAAGCAGCACGACCCAACTTCGAGCGGTTTTCGATGGCAGTTGCAAGACATCCACAGGACAATCGCTAAATGATATCCTAATGGTTGGCCCCACCATACAAGACGATCTCTACTCAATCTTGCTTAGATTCAGAACTCATCGATATGCCATAACCGCCGATATTACAAAGATGTATCACCAGGTGAATATATCTGATGAGGATAGCTACTTACAATGTATACTTTGGCGTGATAATACAACCCAACCTTTGCAAGCATATAGTTTAAAAACCATTACATACGGAACATCGTCAGCTTCCTTTCTCGCAACCCGATGTCTTCAGCAACTTGCACATGATGAAGGTGCACTTTTTCCCCTTGGACGGGACACTTTGCTAACTTCGTTTTATGTAGATGACACGCTTGCCGGAGCTAATACTATTGAGCAGGGCTTACAATTAAAGGAAGAGATTAATCATCTTCTTAATAAAGGAGAATTCAAATTGCGAAAGTGGTGGTCCAACAGTAAGAAACTATTAGCGACATCACCTGAAACCGATTTAGAAAGATATAAAATTATCAAAACTCTTGGTCTGATCTGGGCGCCCATGCAAGATGAATTTCGCTATGTATTTACAGGACATGATGTCCAAAAACGAATTACTAAACGCACAGTCTTGTCATCAATTGCAAGACTTTTTGACCCGCTGGGATTAATAGGCCCTGTAATTCTAAAGGCTAAATTGTTTATGCAACATCTATGGTCACTTGGAGTGGCTTGGGATGAATCATTGCCATCAAAGTTAGAAACTGAATGGATCATGTTCTATAAGCAATTGGAACTAATCAATACAATCAGAATTCCACGTCATGCTATCGATCGGAATTCAACTATCGAAATACACGGTTTCGCGGACCCGAGTAGTAAAGCATACGGTGCTTGCATATGTATATGCAAGAACTATAGACTCTTTGGGCAACCACACGGTATATTTACTCACAGCTAAATCACGCGTCGCGCCGGTAAAACCTATTATGATACCGCGTCTTGAGGTTAGTGCAGCACTATTGTTATCAGAACTATTAAATCGTGTTTTAGTTGCACTCCGCATGAATTTTTCAAAGGTAATTTGCTGGTCTGACTCCAAAGTCATTTTATCTTGGATCGCATCCTCTTCAAACGTTAAGCAACCGATCTTCGTGTCCAATCAGGTATCTAAAATAAAGGGTTTAACAGAAAATTTTGAGTGGCACTATGTTGATTCACACAACAACCCAGCCGATTTCATTAGTCGAGGACTTAATGCTGCAGAAATGCTAAAATGCAGTATGTGGTTTACAGGCCCTAACTTCGTAAAAATAAAGAAGAGCTGCTTAAAGCACCAGCAAAAACAATACCATCGCAGTTACCTTCTAATCATAGAATTGATAATTCACTCATCGTATTAACGGGAGAAGATCTCATCGAAAATTGCACTTACAAAAATTCTTTCGTTAAATTACAAAATGTTTTTGACTACATATTTCGATTTTACAAAAACTGCAGAACTAAGAAAAGAGAGACGTCAAGCTTACTGTCAGTCTCTGAAATGGATGTCGCACTTAAGGCTATCCTAAGAATGGTTCAAAGATCATCATTTATTACCGAATACCAGGAGCTATTAAAGAAGATTCCTATTAAACGCAACAGTGTTTTAAAGGACTTATCACCATTTCTGGACGATGAAGGCTTAATAAGAGTTGGGGCGAGGCTAAGGTACTCAAACTTGAGCTTCGATGCACGCCACCAAATATTAGTACCTAAATCCCATGCTCTTACTAAAAGCATAATATCTCATTATCATCGCACAAACATGCATGCTGGATGTCAAACTCTTCTTACTATAATACGTACGAAATATTGGCCAATTGGAGGTAAAAATACAGTCAAGCAAATATTACATAGTTGCATCAGGTGCTCCCGATTTCGACCTAAAACTCTTCAGCAAATAATGGGAGACCTCCCTATCGATCGGGTTCAACCATCTCGGCCTTTTAACTGCACTGGAATAGACTTTTGTAGACCCTTTTTTGTCAGTCATCTCATCCGAGGACGCAATCCAACGAAGGCTTACATATGCCTTTTTATATGCTTCACTACAAAAGGCCATCCATCTCGAAGTTGTCTCCAATTTAACCATGGATGCTTTCATTGCCGCACTTAAGCGATTTATCGCTCGGAGAGGAAAGATATCCCGTATTTGGTCAGACAACGATACAAACTTCGTTGGAGCTAACAATAAATTAAAGGAATTGCGCTCTCTTTTCGCATCCAATGGGCACCATGAACAAATTAACCAAATGTGTCTCCAAGATAGCATTGAATGGAAATTTATTCCGCCGCGATCT
Organism: Dioctria rufipes; assembly: GCA_963924295.1. Classification (NCBI taxonomy): domain Eukaryota; kingdom Metazoa; phylum Arthropoda; class Insecta; order Diptera; family Asilidae; genus Dioctria; species Dioctria rufipes. The sequence continues at coordinate 100,871,005 of OZ002741.1, read as the reverse complement.
CCGCTCTTCGGTGGACTCTGGGAATCTTCAATTAAATCAGCGAAGCATCTCATTTGTCGTGTTGGATCTAACAACTTATTCACATTAGAAGAATTGAGCACATTTGCCTGTGAAGCTGAAGAAATCATAAATTCCAGGCCAATAACTGCAATTTCGAACGACCCAAATGACTTGGAAGCTCTTACGCCTGGTAACTTTTTAGTAGGAAGTCCATTATGCTCAATTCCTGAAATTGACAGAAGAGGTGACAACGTCAATCGGTTAACAAGGTGGTAGAGAATCACCTATGCAAAACAACACTTCTGGTCCAGATGGAGTCACGAATATCTTCAGACTCTACAAGTACGACACAAGTGGAGATTCGCTAACAAGAATATAGTCGTTGGCTCGTTAGTAATCATTAAGGATGAGAATCTACCTTCTCTAAAATGGCAGCTGGGGAGAATCCTCAATGAATATGTTGGTGAGGACGGGAATGTCAGAGTAGCCACAGTGAGAACCGCTAATGGAATCCTGAAACGGGCTATAGCCAAGCTATGCCTTCTTCCGATCGAGGACTCAGATGGTGAAAGTGACCACTTTCACGGCGGGGAGAATGTTGAGGCTTCACCTACATAAATCTAAATTCTCCAGTTAAATTCACTCTAATATTGTTACTTTTAGATCACTCTGTAACGTTATCTATAAAATGCTCTTTGCCTAGATTATCATCACTCTCCACGATATGGCTATTGTTACAAATTTTTGAACTGTACTTGCATTGTATTCAAATATCAAACTCGAATTCATGATCACTCAAAGCTATATAGATTTTTAGTCTTTCGTATTTCTCGCTATCGATCACATCGTTTATCTCATTGTACTAATTCTTTCGTTTTATAATAAAGAAATTCGAGCAAAGTTTTCTTTTATTTATATACATTTCTTTTTCGTCGAACAGGAAATTTTAAAACCGCTTAAAATTGCACAACTACCACATTCTAGAAGCTGGCAGGCTAATTTTTTATTATAAAAAATATGTGTTGATTTTTCTTTGTTTTTGTGTATATATATTCGCTCCCCCAATGTTTAAACTAGTACGCTGCTGGACTTTCCGAATGCAATAAAACATTATCAGTTCTGTGAGTTGTGTTATTTTATTTTAAAAAGTACTGTTTTTTTTTTCGTAGTGTACGTGTTTGACGAGTTTGTTGCTGTTTAAAAATGAGTGCAAACAAAAAGAAAAAACCCCAGCAGAAAGGATCTATTTTAAAATTTATTAAAATAAAAAAGAGAGACGATGAATGTCTACCGCATCCAAGTTGCAGTAAAAGTGTCAGTGCGAACAATAGTAATGGATATGATGCCAGGGTCGGATCCAGGATTCTCCTGAGGAGGGGGCGAAACTATGGTTTAAAAACGGTATAGCCTGGAAACATGTCAAAGTTCCAAGACACTCGTCACTACTCGCAAATTTAAAATACACAAAATCTATCATTTAAAAGATCCGGGTCGAACAGATAAGCTACCACTCTCAACGAAGAAAGTTGATCAACGTTCAAATTTTACTACTATAGAAAGTCAAAGGAGGTGTTAATTATTTATTTTGTTTTGGTTTGTGAATGGCGCAAGTGTCAAGCTTCCGAACCATCCATTTGAAGGCTTTAAAAGCTAAAACTGTGCGACCAGTCCTGGCTCAGATATGGAAATTGTATTCCATTTTAGGTCTGATTCGATGGGATGAAATATTTCTTATACATTTTCTGATATTAAAGACATTTTGCTGTTTCTTTGGCAACAGAGAAGATGTGATCTGTCTAGCTTAATTTACAGGAAATATTAATGCCAAGAATGCATAAAGACGGTGTACCGTAAGACAGTGCTACATGAAATAAATGGGAGTGTTAAAGTTATGATTTTGTTTTAAAGACATGAGACAGATTGGGACTTAGATGCCTTGAATGAATGCAAACTCGATTAAGAGATATGGCATTCCCTTTGGAGTCCGTAAGAGTGTTAAAGCAGTAAGCGAAATCAAGGGTACTGTGATATATGGTGAGGCTCTGGTTAGACGCTCTCTGGTACAACCGATATTAGGCAATCAGATAATAGGCTTTAAAACTATAATAGCAGAAGAGGTAGAGACCAGGTGTTTTAACTAAAAGTGCTGGCTGCCAGACTCTACCAAAGACCTTTGAAATATCTAGGGTAATGATGGTGGATCGCCACAATTGTGAAGACTAGGGCTCCAATGTTCCGTAAAAAGAGCCAGTAAGTATCCAGACGAGAGTCCAGTCCGGAAGCTATATCAGCGATCAATGATGAGTTGTTTGGCTTCTAGATACTTCAGTTGGTCGATAATTTGAGGGACCGCTACTCTCTTCTTTCTTGGGAATAGGTTGAACGTAAGCTAGTTTCCAACCAGTTGGAAGTTTTCTTGTCGAATAAGACAAGTAGAATAGCTTGCGCAGAGGACCTGTGCTTTTAGAGACGCTTATCTCCTTAAGGATCGTGAGCAAAGCTCTCTTACGGGGAGATGCAACATAGGTGTCTGTGAAGTGAATAGAAAATGGGAATTTGAGGCGAATCTACCAATCAAAATATTAGCTTTATCCAGGGAATCAACAACCACTTCACCATTGCTATGTAGTGAAGCTATAGTGGAATTCGTGAAGTTGTTCCTGATGGTTTTGACCACGGACCAGGTCCTTTGCTATCCATGATTCCAAGATTCTTAGTTTAACATTTCTGTTAAAAAGAAATTTTTCTCTCCGGATAATGGACTTGGGGGTGTTCTGTGGGGTTTTGTCGACTTGTTTCAATTCTAGACATGAATGCAATTGATACCCGTGAAAAGCAGACTCGTTCGCTTTTATTACTTATCGATAAACCAGGAGCGACTTTGCTGTTATTGATACCTGCTGTAGGAATAGGGAATGTATTCATGTATGCCACTAAGCTCTAATGTGCATTCATCAATATCGCTCGAAGCAAAACAAACCGACCAATCAATTTCTCTAAGATACGGATAGAAAATTTCCCAATCAGAATTTATATTTTCTTTTTATTTAAAGCGTGAACTATGTATTCCAGTAAAACTATTGAAATTTACGATATTAAAAAAAATATTCCAAAATAAATTGTTTGCTTTAAATGTAATAACTCGTAGTTTATACAATGGTTTGCTTGCCGTTGTGTAGTTTCGCTGAATTTTTCCATTTGAGTGTTGTAATTGTTTTACATAGAATACTCCTCAATTGGCAGCTGTTTTCAATTGAAACAAACCTTCCATCGCTTTTACCCGAATAAGCTCTACCCTGCTTCAAATACTTAGAAAAAGCCCACGCTCATGTACATACATGAATTTGACAGGTATCAGCATTTCCTGTTTCCTCTAGGGGATTCAACAGCCACGACTTAAAGTGGAGCGAGGGCTGAGTCACTAGCCATAAGGGCTGCGCTCTTATCAAATTGAATGCTTCCAAATTTTTTTAATAAATTTAACAAAGAGGGCAGTAGAATAGATTTTGTTAAGAAAACTTCAGAAGATCTGTTGCAATTTTTTTTAGTGGTCTTCAGGGAGGGGCGCACGCCCCTCCGCGCCTCTAGCTGGATCCGCCGCTGGTATGATGCTGACATTGTGCAACAACCACCGGTCCCACCACTGCAACCTTGTCCGACTCAGGCAATGCCAGGTTCATCAAATCATCGTCCTTATGATATAGGCAATTTTGTTGGAAAACAGGTACAGTTTTTAATTGTATTGTAAATTATTCCATCTAGGACTGTTGCACCGCCCTGTTTCATGTAGCCTGCTAAAAATATATAGATAGTCCTAATACTGGTTTGTTATTTTTTATCTCTTCATGATCAGTCTACCACCAGTATTTAAAAATATTGTCTTTACCGCATTTTACATGCTTGTTAGAATTGTCAGGAAAATAATTATTTGATTTCAGATTACTGACGAAGACAGAAAGAAACTTCTAACAGAGGTGTGGATGCCTGATGAAGGATTCAGTTTTCCATCTTCAAAATTTGGAAAACGAAACTTAAAGCTCCAACATAACTGGTTAAAAGCAAAAGAATGGCTCGTGTATTCAAAGAGTTAGATGGTTCATTCTGCAAGTATTGTGTCGGTTTTGGGTCTAGTGGAAGTGGAAAACAAGGTTTACCAATTGGTGGGCTCCTGAGAGCTGAGTACTCTGATTGGGAGATATGGACAAGATGATTTTGACAAACAGGAGATTACTAGATTTCCCACTAAGAGTAAATTGGACGCAGAAAATTTCTTGGATGTTCATAAGAGAGAGAAACAGGACATTGCAAGTCAAATTGATAAATCAGGAAAAAACCAAGTTAAAGAAAATAGAATTCTTTTATCCCCAATCATCAAGACGGTTGTATTTTGCGGAAGACCATTGCGAGGACACAGGCGAACATATAATTACAGAGAATGAGGCTAACTTCCGAGCCCTTCTGAGGCTGAGACTTGACAGCGGTGATAATTCAAAAAGAAAACACTTGTTTACTGCTAAAAGAAATGTATGTACGTAATAAGCTGGAAAACACAGAAGGAAATAATATCAGCTTGTAATGATATAATTTTACACAAACTAGTGACAAAGATAAATGATGCCAAGTGTTTTTCAGTGATTGTTGACGAGACAACAGACATCTCCAATGTTGAACAGTTATCTCTATGTGCCAGATATAGAGATCAAAACAATATTAATGTTAATTTTCTTCAATTTATCCCGATATATGATATGACGGGCAAGGGAATCAGTGATGTAATTTTAAGCAAATTAGGGAGTTTTGGGATTGATACGCAGTACATTCGTAGACAAGGATTTTATGGAGCCTCAGCCAGGAGTGAAATTTTTAATGGCGTTCAATCTTACATAAAAAGGGAAGTTCCAAATGCACACTATGTTCATTGCAGCAGCCATTCCCTGAATTTGGCCATATCTGACGCTTGTGATTCTATGATGGTTAGAAATTGCTTAGGGACTGTTAATAAGGTCTATGACTTTTTCAACATGCCTAAGAGACTGTGTTAAGTAACTTTTCGGAGAGTCCCTAAAAAAAAAACTCAAACGGCCAAGTCTCACACGATGGATACAACGGCATCATGCTGTTAACGTTTTTGCACAAAAATACGAAGAAGTGCTGAAGGCACTTGAGGAAAAGGACACAAGTACAAATGCACACATTTAACTTTGCGCTATTCATAAATTTGAGTTTATTGTATTCCTTCAAAAAACTGTTTTCATACAGCCTTCTTCTTACCAAATATCTCGCAGAAGAAAGGATCGACCTTGCTGGTGCCATTAGTTATTCTCAACACGCTCTTGATTCGTTAGAAGAAATAAGAAGAAAGGCAGATGAAGAATTTTCATCACGGTATGAAAAGGTCGTTCAAACTTGTGAGCTACATCAAATCTCTATTTCTATTCCACGCTTATCACAGAGACAGACAGGGCGAGATAACATGCCCAATGATGGGCCAGAGTCTTATTATAGAAAAGCTCTGTTTATCCCATTTATTGATCATTTTATAGTCGAACTGAACCAAACAATTTTATCTCAAAAGAATATTTTATCTTCTTTCCAAGCACTTCTTAGCTTTGAAGGTACTTCTCAAAAAGCAATGAATATCTTATTTGAAGAACATAGCTCAGATCTAACAGCAATTTCATCACAGCTACTCTTCGGAGAGTTAAAAATATGGCAAACGAGGCTAAAGGAAGTTGATTTAGAGAGAAGAGAGAAATTCAGATCATCTCAGAAAAAGTATAAAACGATTAGTGCAATCGAAGCTCTCCAAGCGTGTAACATATCGATGTACCCTTCTGTACACAAACTTTTGCAAATTTTGGGAACTTTGCCAGTAACATCATGTAACGCTGAGCGGTCTTTTTCAACTTTAAAATATTTGAAATCTTATCTCAGAAACACGACATCAGAAACCAGACTTAACGGCTTAGCTCTGTTGTACGTGCATAAGCACATAGCAGTTAATAGCGATGAAATTTTAAACGAACTCGCAAAAAAACCTCGGCTTGTACATCAAAATTTAATTTGAATCTGAAAATTTAAATACATTGTGTTATTATCACTATCTGTACATGAATGCAATGTAATGTTTTGTACTGGAGCATATTTTTGTTTTCAGTAAATTACGCTTTATCTCAACTGGATTTGACATTGAAGAAGGTTATTTTCTGGCAATTTCAGATGTACAATACACGTCGATGGTTGACTTTAATAAATGCCGCTAATTATAAATTTGTATAGTTTTCTTTTTAAAATTTTGTAAAAGTTTCATTGTTTATGAAATTATGATTAATTTATTGAAGATAAAGAAAACAGTGGCTTTATGGTCCATGCCCAAATTTTCAGAGATGAAACTTGAAATTCAAGACATTCAAAAGAAGCAGTTCTAAGTGCTCAGATGTGCTTAGGACACGACTTTAGAACCCTATCTTTCCGACTCTTCTTTGTACCGGGGACCAGGGATGCCCAGCCGTACAGATCTACAGGTTACGTTGAAATTTTAACGCACGTTCCATGTCGGGATCTTAAGCGAGGAAATGATGTTCCATACTTGCAGCAAATTTCAAGCCCTCGGGAATTAAATCAACTGTTAATTGATGAATTTCAACTTCGTCTTCATCATCATGGTCCTCATTAATAGCATCAACCGTTGTAGCTTCAATTAGATCCTCCCCATCCAAAGGTTTATTAATCATCAATTCATCGATGTCCGCAGATTCAAGGTTTTCAAAGCCTTCACTACCAATTGCGTGTGATAGATTAATAATTTCAAAACACACAATTGATACTTCTGTTAAAGAATTGCCACTTTTGACGCATTTTGACCAAATTTGTCGCCAACAAGCATTTAGAGTAGATGTCAGCTATTGTTTTATGGCAAGAGAAGAATGTGTAATACAATTCATAATTGTATAATTTTTCCTTGCTTGTACGACCGTCAAACCCGTTTGTTCGACTGAATCCAAAATATATTTAAATGCTTGTTTTATGTAATAAATTTTGGCTGAATCTGTGAAGTGGTATTAGGCGGCAAAAACACCAACTGAATAATCGGAGCAAAAGTACTTTGAATTCAAGCCACTTTTGTTCCATATATTTTTTTACTTCAGGAACGAAGCACTCGTGGAACCATTTTTTAAATAAGGCTGACGTCATTATTCGCCATCCAATGAGCTGGAAGTTGTTTAATGTTTTTTTCCTTTCAAAGCTCGCGGCATGAGTGATCGGTTGATTAACAGCGGCTTTAAAATCTTATCACCAGATGCATTGCTGCACAATAATAACGTCACGCGATCCTTAGCCGCTTTGAAACCACCAGCACATTTTTCCGATTTTGATATGTAGGTTCTGGTAGGAATTTTTTTTCCAAAATAATCCCGTTTCGTCGGCATTAAATACTTGATATGGCATATAACCCCCGTCTTGAATTATTCTTACTAGCTTCTCGGGAAAGTTTTTTGCAGTATTTTTGTCGCCTGACGATACTTCACCTTTTATTTTTACCGTGTGAAATGCGTGTCTTTTTAGGAATCCTGTCAGCCATCCCTCACTTGCATTAAATATGAATTTCCTGGTAGTTTGGAGACTTGTTGATGGCTCCGATTCCTGAAGTCGTTATTCTATATTCTAAGTCCCTTATCTTTTATAAGTTTTCCGTCTATAGGTATTTTTTTCTGCAGTACCTAGATCCTCTATCCAAAACACTAAAAGTTTTTCCATTTTCTCTAAGGTAGTAATTCGACTGTATGATGATGTTTTGGAATTGAAATTCGAACCACAAATTCCTGATTAATGGAATCTTCATTTTTTTTTATTGTTCTGACTGTCGTCGCTTTATTCAAACCAAAATTTTTGCCAACAGATGTTGAACCTTCACCTTTCTCAAGAGAGTCTAAGATTTTAATTTTAGTTTCTAAAGAAATCGCTTGTCTTTTTCAGTTAATTTTTAACTGCGTAAAAATTCCTGGAATTACCCATTATATTTTATTTTTGTAACTGCGTAAAGTTTTCGGGAATTTCCCATTATATTTTATTTTGTAACTGTGTAAAAATTCCGGGAATTTCCCCAATTATATTTTATTTTTGTAAATGTGTAACGAATTTTGTTCTAACATGTTCTAACAATCCAAAAAAAATTTTGTATACGCACTTTTTTGGATTCGTGAAAAAAATTTTTTATTCTTTTTTTGGGACCGTGTTATTTCAAAATCGTGTAAAAAAAGAGTTGGGTGTAATTATGTGTTTGTGTGAAATATATTATTCAGTAAAGACATTAATTCCTGTTGTGAAGACAACTTCACAAGATTTATACGAAAAAAATAATGATGCTGCTAGTAATTTGTGTTGAAAAAATAATTCTCTGTTTACACTGTTGCAAAAAGATTCCAATATCATACTCGTAAAATGCATTTGCCATAGCATACATATTTGTGTTTCAAAGGCATTAGAAGTTTTTGCAGATGAAATAGATTTCTTATTGAAAGAAACATTCAACTGATTTTCTAAAAGTCCGCTTATAGAGAAATATTGGATCTAATAAATTTAAACTGCGATGAAAGATTCTTAAATCTAATTCAATTAAGTTCAACACGCTGGTTAGCAAGATCCAATGCTGTTGATAGAATCTTATATCAATATTTAGAATTAAGTAGCTTCTTTTGCACAAAGAGAAAGGTGTCACTCAGCATTTCTATTGTTTAATATGTACAAGAACGATGAAAATAAGATTATTTTATTGTTCTTATGTCCGATTTTAAAAGATTTAAATAATTTGAATTTGTATTTTCAAAGAGATAATATTGGTTTTAGTTCGGCATTATCTGAGATAGTTACAGCTATTAGATCTCTTGGTAGACGCATTTTTAAAGATAGTTTCCTTAGTTCTTGTATCGATATAATTATATTAAAAAGTGGTATTGATAATGAATTACACCACTTAGATATGGAAAATGTAAACTATGGAACGGATTTTGCAGAATATAATAAGACTCTTCATTTACAAAACGATCATCTTTTACGTATAAAGAGCAGTTGTAAGAAATTTTGTCTTATTGTTATTTCTGAAATGCTTAACAAGCAAATATTGAAATTTTTGATAAAATTAAAGTATTTTCTCCAGAAGTAGGCATTAATCCTATAAGACCAAAATTTGAAGAGTTGCCAATAAATTTTGTTGAAAAAAAAAAAGACTTACGCGAAACAGAAAATGGAATGATTAAATGAATGATGACTGATATATTTGAAAATTTACCAAAAACTACGTTAGAATTTTTGGAAAAAGTATCTCAAATTAAAAAGGCTTCTAGTGATTTGATGTTTAATAAAATAAGTAAATGTGCTCTTACATTATTTTTGTTACCAAATTCTAATGCAACCGTGGAAAGAGTATTTTCGACAATGAATATTATTAAGAATAAATTAAGAAACAGGTTAATATGTGAAACCACTAACGCCATTCTTTCAATTCGATACCATTGTTTTGCAAACAATATATGTTGTGATAAATTTTTGCCTGACGATGAAATGTATAAAAATTTTAATTCAAAGAATATGTACGAACAAGCTATATACATAGCACCGGCAGAAAATTTGGTATCATTGAAATTACTTCTGAGTTGAACACTAATGATAATTTTCAGATACAATGTAATAATTTTTCATCTAACTAAGAATTGAACTGAACTAATCACTATCACTTATGCTAAGGAAAAGGAAACTCTCCGGAGTAAAAACTTTCGATATGTGATATACTTTATAGAAGTGAATACGATTTATTATTAGAAAGTACAAATAAGAATCAGATGACCAAACGCAATGTATGACGCTTGTGTTCAGGGCAAAAAAAGCTTGTTTGCTTTTGTGTCTTGAACATCATTTTCAACCATTACTTTTGTTCATCTTGTTGCGTTTTATTTGTACTTCCTAACAATAAATCGTAAGCACTTCTCTAAAGTATATCACATATCGACCGTTTTTTACTTGTGCTTAAAAAGGCTGTTTTTCACATGTCTTCCATCCTATATTTTGTTAATATATGAATATCTATGTAGCTTTATCACTGAAGAAGAATAGTATTTATTTTTGTAGTACCTACATAGGTATCGAAATTTTATGTTATATTTTTTATGAATAAAGTTTTTGTTTTCTGTTGAAATCGTTAACTATAGTCTTTGTTCACATTATTTAAAGTACTTATGTTTTGAGAATAGCAATACAGAAAAGGAGAATTTAGAATACGTTATATTTCGCGTACATCTGATTTTACAAGTTGGAATACATTCGATTTTATAGAAGGTTACCCCTCCTTTAAAATTGAATGTAAATCAAATGTACACTATCATCAAATGACTGTCACTATCTATTTGTGATGTGTTTGGTTATGAGCATGGCGCATTTTGGCGCTTTTTTAATGGTTGGCTGGCGCATATTTTTCACAGGGCCTGGCAACACTGCCCCAGGCCATATACTGGGTGCGCTACTGCATACACGGGCTTTCCGTTATAGTCTAGGAGCGTACACAATTACGCGCGAGTAATCCCTTGCGTTTATGGCTTACAATTAGCTAGCCATACACAATGGGATTTGCGTGCGAGCAATCTAGTCCAAGATTCCTTTCGGTAAACTCGCGTGATCACTTACATCCGAAGACCCTCTGCCAGTGTTCCGTTGCTGTTGCTCTATATTTTGTAATTTTTAAATGTTTTTCCAATGTATCTTCCTACATTATCGTACCCATCCATTTTTTATGCATGATTTATACAGTATTTTCTTTTAGTGCTTCAGTGCAAGCATTGATAAAGTCCTGCTGGTCTTTATCTACTTTTTTTCTTTTCTGTGGTTTCGGAGTTGCAATCTCTGCATTTCTGGAGCTTGAACATTTTTTCGGTGAGTATTGCTGGCTGTGCTATCATACTTTTTGTAAAATTTAAAAACTTCCTCGTAGCCCTTTTTTCAAACTTTTGTTTTTACATTCTAGACTCTAACTTTCCACAATTCCACATATTTTTTTGTATATATAAAGTTCCTTTGGAAAATTCCTTAAATTCAACATACTTCACATATATTCGACATTTGTCACATGAAGGTGTTTCGCAACTGATGAATGAACGAAGAAACGCACAGGGAATGCTCGCACACGCAATCATTGTAAAGGCCAGCAGCTGCTTTGATATCATGGGATCATATGGCGCATGAGTTTGGAAAATTTTAAATTTTGATGCATGCTGCAACAGTTCTGCCAACATACTGATGTAAAAAAAAATCACATCTTATTTATCTCTCATATTCCTCCGGATCTATTTTTTTTAAAGAAAAACGACTAAATTAAAGTTATGCACAAAAGAAAAACTCGGTATTAATGTGTTATACTGCTTGCTGAAAGTTGCTTGCTGCGCCGATTGTGAATTCATCATGATGCATGCTGCAAAGATTCTGCTGGCCTTAAGTGTATGGCTGTTAGAGGGATAAACTTGGGGAGAAAATGAGATGAATGCTGACGCGCAATCATGGCGTGCTGTCATAACCACACACGAGCTCGAAATCGTTTCTAATCCAACAGAAAAAATGATTGCTCGCACGCAAATCCCATTGAGTATGGCTAGCTATTGTTGTTATTGCAAACAGTGACCCATCTTCATGGACATCGTCAATAGAGATGGGGGGCGCACTTGTTACCTCATAGTGATTGAAGCAAAGTTAACTTAAGAACAAGCTACGAAACAAGAATAGATTTCCGACTGTTTTCCATTTAAATGTTAGCAAGTAAAAATGAAAAAAAGGAACGAGAAAAAATAGCAAAAAAATCCAACTCAGATAATTTCATTTTACCTTTTTTTTTAAGAGCCCATCTGGAAAATTTCAACTCTCTAAGTATACGCGCTCTTGAGTTATCATGAGGATATGCAGACAGACAGACGGATGAACGGACGGACGGACATTCAAAATTCAAAATAACTCAATATTAGCTGTGTTTTTTTGTGTACCTTGTTGTAGAACTTCCATATACTGGAGAGAACAAATTGTTCTGTCGATTGAAGCGAACTATTTGTACTGTTCGCTTCATTTATAAATCTTCCATGAAAATGTATGAGGCGTTCTTTTGTGTATCTTTTGTTCTGCGGACACAAAAGAGCACAGCTATTATATGTGGGTGTCCAAAACCCATTTTGCTTTACCATCATTATTTCTAGGTCTTACAAACGGAATGGCAAACTTAGTATATCCTATGATTTCATCTAGGGTATAAAAATATAGGTTGAAAGACTCTGTTCCGTAGTAATATTGTTAACAATATCTATCAGTGTAGCTAGTAGTGAACAAAGCTTTTCCAAATTAAAATTAATTAAAAATTATCTTCGTTGAGTGATTTAAAATTGCGATGTCTAGCGATACTCTCCATAGAAAAACAACCAATGTCATTCAAGACTTTACTAATAAAAAAGTAAGCAAAATAAATATAATATAAACACGCTTACGTTTTATCATTATGTGTATACAATCTGTTTTTAAATAAAAGAAATATTGTTTTTTTTTTTTTATTTATGTTCCGTAATTGTCAATAACCACTCTTGATTTTGATTGACTTAGAAAGGGAGGCAAAAATGAGGACCGACCCAGGCGGCAAAGGCTCTAGGTACACCATTGCGTGTGTGCCTTTAATTTTAGTAACTGAGGTAGCGTGGTGGTAACATCAAGTGAAGGTATGAATCGGGCCAATAATTCTTCAAGTTAAATTTTAAGTTTTTATACCCTAGATGAAATCATCACGATATTTCAAGAATGTGTTCTCTTAGATTGCTGAAATGTTCCACATGGACTTTAAAAAAAAAACGTAAATTTCAGTTCGAAAATGGGTCAATCGGGCAACTTCTTCTTAGAGTTGCCATACAAAACTTTCGTTTTCTCGTTTTTCACTATATGTATATTTGGACACTGCTTGAGAACGCGTCAGGGCAGAGAGCTCAAATGTTGTACACGGCGTTTTTTGGTTAGTTTAGTAGTTAGGTAGAAAGTATAAATTTTTTAATCGAAGCTGCAGACATAAAAATAATCTTTAAGGACAGTGAAGCTCAGAGAAAAGAATTCTATTTGCAATATCAAATTAAAATAATAGAAAAAATTAAGGGAAATTATTAATTAAATACCTCATCATAAATTATATATTAATCCTAATAAAAGAAGCATAAGCAAAATATACTTTGAATTAAATTAAAAAGGTAAGAAATTAGTAATACAGAATTTAAAAACAACAAAAGCACAACGGAGTTAGATAATTCTGGAAGAGAGAATCTAAGGAAAGAAATCAGGCTAGCAAATGTATATGGACATCTTACAATCAATTAGAAAGGAGATTCGGATAACTGGTTATTATTTTTGTGGAAAAATTATTTCTTTTTACAATAATTTAACGTAATTACATTTTATGTACTGAGGCTATTCGTAGGCGGTCTATAGTTATAAGCATCTTGATGAATTGATGATATGCAATAAATTAAATTATGGTCGAATTGGAGAACTCATTAAAACGTTCATTGAAACTTAATAGGAGAAAAAAGAGTAAAGGAAGAAAAATCATGAAATATAGTCAATTTCCAGCTAGCTACGAGTACCAAAGTGTAGCGTGTAAAGGAATCTCCCTGAGCGGCATTCTCTATTAAATTTATACGATTTGTTCTTTAAATTATTTTGAAATTTTGCTATTTGTTTTTTTTATTTGTTTTTTTTTTTCATTTTATTAATTTTCTGTATTTTTGTTTTTTTTTTGTTTTTTAGCCATGAGCATTTGTCCGCATTACCGACACAGTCTGGGTTTTTCTATCAAATTTTGCCAAGCCGGGCAAGTGAAGAACCTATGAAGCAGGGTGCCTTCACCAGCACAAACTGCGCAGATCCTCTGAACTCGCGGGTCGATATGTGACAACTGATTAGGATGCATAGGACTGTAATGCAACAATTTCAATACCACATCAGTATCTTTCTAGTTAGAAGGATACCTGTAAATTACTCTGCAAGCATTCCTCCCATCACCATATTCACCCCGAGGCGTGTTCGCCATCTGTCATATCCTGTATACTCCGTGTTGTAAGTGTATTGAAATGTGTATTAAGTGGTCTGTTCAAAACGAAAGCATCGTCGTCCAGCTCAGTGCCAGGGTCACTGGTCCCAAGTTGCCGAAATCTCTCCTGCGCAGAAGCAGCCACATCGTGTAGGTATGGAATATTAGTTTGTATTTAGCCATTTCCGGAGATATCAATAACATCTCCAAGAACCGTCAGTGGATGCGTGTCAGCTTCAAAACCTCGAGCATTACCGAGCACTGAATCTGTAAATTCAGGATTGAACCTGATTGGAATCAACGCGAATTGAGTGTAACGGAGAGCATTCTACTTAAGGTTAAATGCTTTCCTGATTCTGCCCCAGGTCAGAGTCGTTGAAATTAGATGCTGTGGCCAGTCACGAGGATAGGGTGGTCGAACAGGTAGTAGTACTCCCCTATACTGATCGCTCACAGTACATTCACCCACAGTTGAGAGATCAAGACGTCTCTCTGGCAAAATATTTTGTAAAATGCACGCACTTGGAGACACCTTGATTTCACAACCAGAGCGTCCTTTCAGTAACCCGTCGTCCTTCGCACCAAAAGGCTTCTATCGCTTTTGCTTGAAGAACTCGTAAAAAGTCTTCATCAAATGTCTCAGACTTTAGCAGGATAATGTACTACGCCATGAGATTATTAGACTTAAGGCCGCTACACACGTTGAAGCAAGTATTGCGACTTATACATAGTCCAGTCGTTTAATTTACTTGAGCGTGTGTAGCGAATGTCTGAACTTGATTTGAGAGAGTATGATTGAAATAGGCTTAAACTGTTGCATACAAGCAGAACTTATGACTTTGCTATGGAATCGAACTAGACAAAATCAGATGTTAACTTTTGCCTAGACTCGCAACGAATTTGGTTCAAACTTTTAACAAAGTCGTCAGATTTGTTTTTACAGAATAGTTTCGTCAGATTTCATTCATGGCAGACTTAAGTCTCAACTCAAGCTCCGACTTACGCTACACACGCTCATGCAAATCATACAACTGGACCATGCATGGCCCAGTCTCAAGATTTGCTTGAGCGTGTGTAGCGGCATTTTCTCTCGCGTCCGATATACGCACCTAAATACTTCAGGCAATTATTAGTCCATTGGATGTTCAGTGGAGTATCTGTATGATCTCTTCACCTTCCAAGCTACAAATACGAGCAACCGGAAAAGCATCATCTCTTGTCACGAAAAGAGAAAGATCATCCGCAAATTCCAACATAAGAGGCCTTCCGCAAATTCCAACATAAGAGGCCTGATATTAATACATGGTAGACGAACTGAATATTCTCCAAGCATTTGACGAAGATTCCCCAGTAGCGGCTCCAACGAAAGATCATAAAGCATTCTTGACAAAGGACAGCCTTATCTGATACCTCGATGAAACGAGATAGAAGCCAGAAATTGCCCTTGATGCTTAATTCATTATACAGTTTCCCGACGATATCGAACCACCAGGGCAGAAACCCAAGTGCCTCGGGAGCAGTCAAGAGATACTCGTGCGAGACGGTATCAAAAGCCTTTTGTTGGTCTAATGAAATCATCGCCATTTGCGTACCTGTCTATTCATCTTAGGCAAACAAATATTTGGCTGCCGCGATATTGTCGTAGATACTACACCTGGTCGTAGTTTATATATATAATAGGACTGTTCCGGGTGTATTACCGAAGCAATCACTGAGCGGAGTATCGCCCCTAATGCTTTGCAGACGATTTTGTAGTCGGCATTGCCTAGGGTTACTGATTTTCAGTTCCCCATCCTCTGCAAATCCCCTTTCTTTGGAATTAAGCGCATAACAGACCTCCTTCAACTAGAAGCAAAGTCTGAATGTATCTCAACCAATTGAAGACGTATGAAGAATTCTCATTTATGAACTGATCTGAGTTGTTGAAATTGTTGAATATCCAATGCACATTTCTCTTCTCAACTTGAGGGCTTGTTGCCACTACAATAAGATGATCGCTAACCGAGCATACTTCATGAGTGATGTCAACGAAATGTTCTAGTATTCAGAGTGCAGTTGATCCTTTCCGAGGATAGTTTTACCGTTCTTCCTCTTCGTCCTCCTTTCTTCCCTACATGGCTACTCGACTCTTCGTTAGAAGTAGTCGTGTTTTCCCGTGCTAATGAGGTACCGTTTACAGCCGAAATATTTTTAGCCTTTGGGACAACTTCAGACACTGGCTGCTCCGAAATGGCAGGTTGAGTGCTGGCTGAAGGTTTCTTCTCCGGAGCCACTACTTTAGTAGTGGTATCCTTCGAGGGAATGTTCGGTTCAGCCTTGTTTCCGCTTCTTTTGGGGCACTCAGAATTAAAATGTGTTACCAAATGGAAAGCGTGGCACTTCGCTTCGGTCAGTCCAGTACCTCGAGCCGGATATGCTCAGGTAAAACCCTAACGGAAGCGTACATTCCTTATTCAAGGTAATGAACGCCTCCTGGCTGGTATCGAAAATACCCCACCTGAGACCCTCGTCCCAAATTTTAATGGGAACGGCGCGCACCTTGCCATGAACCTTCTGAGTCTCCCAAGGAAATTCGAGAGGTCCTTATGTTGGGCTCGCATAGGGACCCGCAAAACATAACTGTCGTGGGCTTTTCCTTTCAGAGAAATGGCACAAGGTGTCTACTCACCACAGCATGAGCTTGCTGGCTCTTTCGAGGGTCTTGTGTACACCTCAAACATTTTTCCAGCTATTATCCCCATGGGGAATAGCTGCTCACAAAAGATGACCCGGAAGATTGCCTTCAGGTATACGCTCCGAGGACATCCGCTGATGTGCTCAAGTTGCATACCATAGTTCTTGTCCTACCATCTCCCATGAAAAAAGCCCTGAAGACCCGCGCTAGGTTCGGGTCTGGCTTACCTGCACCTGGTGGGGCTTGATGAGGAGTGATGCCCCTGCTATGAATTCCTATTATGGTAATATTCTTGGAACCTCCACTTACCTGGCATACGAAAACCCTCATTCTACAAGCATTTTTGTAGCTAATGTTCCAACCTCTTCTTGCACAGCTTCGGCTGTCCCCGCAATAGCCTTTTCCAAGAAAAATGACTTTTTCGCATTTTTGCTACCCTTGACCTCTTCAATTGGTCCCTTAACGTCGTTTTCTTAGGGATTTGCAGTGGTTTCTTAGAAGAAAAAGGTTTGACAGTCTTCTTCACCCCAGAATCACTGCTGCTGCACACACTCATCTTGAGCAGCACATGTTATTTAATTTTTCAATAAAATTTTTTTATATTAATATTTTAATAAATTTTCTCACTTCAAAAAGTAAATTTGGCTGTCCAAACTATGGAGCTGTCATTTTTTGACATTTGACAAGTAGAAACTACGCCATTAATAAAAATGGAACGATACACGATTCAACAACGCATTGAAATTATTACAATTCACTATAAAAATGGTGAAAATCTGGCAGAGACGGTTCGTAAAACTCGAACATTTTTGGGTCGTCGTGAAGCACCTTGTCGGACCGCAATACAGAAATTGGTATAAAAATTCGAGCTGTCGGGACAAGTTAGTGATGTGAAGAATAAAACCCGTGCACGTCGCTCAAGAACAACCGAGAATATTGCTGCTGCAGCCGAAAGTGTTGAAGAAAACCCAGGTTTGTCCATTCCTCGTCGTTCTTTGGAATTAGGCATTCCACAAACGTCATTACACCGTATTTTGCATAAAGATTTGGGTCTTAAGGCTTATAAAGTTCAGTTAACACAATAACTCAAGCCGGCCGATCATCAACAACGTCGAGTCTTTGTTGATTGGGTCCTTGATATGCATGAAAATGATCCGGAATTCCATCGAAAACTCATCTTGAGTGATGAGGCCCATTTGCACCTCGATGGCTTCGTCAACAAGCAAGATTGTCGCATCTGGGGTTCGGAAAACCCAAGAGTTATTGTTGAAAAGCCTCTCTATCCTCAACGTGTGACTGTTTGGTGCGGTTTATGGTCCCGCGGGGTCATTGGACCTTACTTTTTCGAAAATGAGGCTGGAGCAACAGTTACGGTGAATGGATTGCGCTATTGACAGATGATTAATGATTTTTTTATGGCCGGAATTGGATGGTACTGATCTGGACAACGTTTACTTTCAACAAGACGGCGTTACGTGCCATACAAACAACGAAACCATTGATCTTTTACGGGAAAAGTTTCCGGACCGTGTTATCTCTCGAAGAGGTGATCACAATTTGCCACCGAGATCTTGTGACTTAACACCTTGCGACTTCTTCCTTTGGGGCCACATGAAAGAGAAGGTCTACGCCAACAGCCCAGCGTCGATTCAAGACCTCAAAGATGGAATTCGTGAGGCTATCGAGGACATAGGGCAGCCACTTTGCGATTTGGTTATGGAAAATTTCATGAAAAGGATATGGTCCTGTAGGCGTGGTCGTGGTGGTCATTTGGCTGATGTTATTTTTCGTTATTAACGGCATACCTTCCTCTTTATAATGAAATAGAGGTCCGATCATTTATCTCAAAAAATAGCATTTTTCTTTTAATATCAAAATAACACCTCTTATTGGAAAGCCCTTTAGATTTCATATTGTCGATGATTCCTCAATCTGCCAGTCCATTAAGGCAATTCTGATGCAAAGGGAGGGGAACATCATATTTGTTGAATTCAATTTTATTGCCTGATAACACAATTCAAACTCCCCTTGTTTAGTTGCTTTTCGTCTAGGAATACAATCTTTTTTATAAAATGAAATAAGTTGATTAAAGCGATCACTCCAATTACTTTTTCTCTTTTTGATGACGGAACTAAATTCGAAAATTCTGTGAATGGACTGTGATAAGAAGTAAATCTTTCTTACAGAGTGATTAAAAAATGCATTCAAAAATATTGTAATCAAAATAACTCGATAATATTCTTCTGCGTTATTTACTTTGGAATTTCCTCTATGACATATCATGTATTGTATTTTCAAAAAGTTTTTGAATTTTTGGTAATGGTAGATGATCTCATATTCTTAAAATCTGTGATTAAACTTTCGGATGATCCAACGCCGACATGGTCGATGTTAATTTTTGAAATATATGCTAAATGGTAATTACGAAAATAAATTTTTATATATTACTGCAGAGGCTGACAACAATTGAAAGAAAGAGGCTTAAATGTTCCCAAATATACCCGCGAAATGACGTTGAATGTAATATAATTTCAGATTTTCAGTAGCACGTTATGGAAATCCCCTAAATTTGGCAATTATGTATTGAAATTGGGAGTAATTATTTTTAGAACAAATAGGGGTTGAGATTAACCTTACCCACTTAGCTCTCCTTGTTAATTTCTGTACTAAAAAGTTGATTTGAAATTGAATTATTGGTACAAGAATTTGAAAATTTTGCCATTTCCCCCCAACCCCAACCCCCACGGGCGGGGTCACCTTTTGAATGCACACCCCTCGTATTGGCGAATATCTTGGGTATATATTAAAAAAAGCAATATTTAGAGAGAAATATCGTTTTTGGTGTGTCAAGGAAATTCGAGGTGACCCGAAACAGAAGTACAGAAGAGACCGTATAAAATTTTGTAGGATGAAATCTCATCTACATTTTATCCCCTAATTGGATATCTAATTAGTTTTTTGATTCTAATAAATGTTTTCGGAGATAATCGACAAGGAAGTACGTTAGTCCTTTTGAGGGTGGAAAATGGCCGTTTATTGGGTGAAAAAGTGGATTGTTTTCTTTCCGTGATAGTGAAAAATTCGTGCATTGTGAAAATGACTACCCATAAGAGAAATGTTCACAACAGAGTATTGGTGGTGTGAAAGGGGTTTATGTGAACCAAGTGCAAGAATAGGCGTTTTTCGACAGAGGAAAGCGCGCTATGAAGTTTCCTGAATCGAAAAAAAAGTATATTAATGGATAGCAATCGGCGAGGCCTTTAATTTGATATACTTGCCGTATTGGAACCACCCCCGTCGGGGTATCCGGTAATTAGCTGAGCCGAACAGTTTTTCGATCGGACTTAACCCTACTGAGTTTTTGTTAAGAAAGATATGAAAAATCGTCAAGTCTTCATTTCGGATGCATCGATGCCGCTTTGAATATCAAGTATCAAGTGACCTAGGCATCGGCATTGATACTGATGCGGGTGCCGTCATTAGGGTTAACGTAATTTCCATGTTTAATGTGTGAATTTTTTTTTATTACAATCCGATATTGCAGTGAATGAAAACATTTTGTCGGTTCATGTCGGTTCGGACCTAAAGTTAGACAAGCCTTGTCAGTTAATATTGTCCGTTAATATGGACTGACTGGCATCACATTTGACTATGGGCAGTGCTTCAGTTCGACCGAAGCGGTTGAAAATTTTTTCATAATTTTTATAAATAATGTGCTTCAAATGTGTTTTCTGTTAAAATTTTGCATATTTTTCCTATCTACGGATTACAAAGCAAGCAAAATTTAATTGGTTCATATTGACGATCAGTGATGGCTGGTAAGGTGTTATTTTTCAAAATGTGTAATTTGTACACATGCCACTAAGTTACGACTTCTGATTTGATGTGGCCTAGCATAACTTAATTTTGACTCATTAAATACATCTAAAATAGATATCCAGGATAATAATTTCTTATAATAAGATAATACGCTTGAAATTTGTTCACGCTTTCTTTACAAATTTAAATATAGAAACCCAACAACTTGTTCATATTTGAACTGTATGAAGCCCTGCAAATGTTAGTTCACATGGATCTAATAATGCTACCCAACAAGCCTCAATGATCAAAAAACATAAGCAACATTCTCGTTTTTTATCATATAATAAAACCACTGAATTACTGAAAATATCAGAAGAAAATAAATTACAACCCATATTTGATACTGCAAATAAAAGATATTTATTAATGTCAAAACATATATTTCATGAAGTATATAGTTTAGTTAAACGAAATAGGCCCGGTAGATATAATGGAAGATATTGAACTACAAATTAAAAATGGTGGAGTATGTAGGAGTTGTTTACGTTCAAGATTTACTGCATTTAATATTGCAAAACATATTTCTAAAGAGATAAGTAATAAATTATTTGGAAATATCGCAGAACAACAAGCAAAGTTTTATATAGTGATAAATGAAGCTAGCACAATTTTGAAAAAGAAGTACTTTAGCTATCTCCTTACGTTGTAAGATTAAGGAAGTTACAGAGCTTATTAGTGTATTTATTGACTTAAAATAAATTAACTCTATTGACGCTGTTACAATTTTTGATATATTAATCTCTACTTTGAATGAAACTGGTTTTAGTAGGGATTAATTAAATCACAATCTAATAGCATTTTTCTTGGATGATGCCACTAATATGTTGGGACACAAATCAGGAGCTCCAGCTCACTTCTAGAAAATTGTTCTGGAATCATTACTTGGCACTGTTTAAGTCACAGAACGCAGTTGGCTTTAGCCGATGCAATAAAGGGAATATCCCAAGTTAATAATTTTCAAATTTTGATAGCAAAAATTTACTGCTTTCATCATCAATCAAATAAAAATTGCATGCAATTAAGGAACATCGCCCAAGAACTGGAAATCGAAATTTAAAAAATCCTTGGTCCTCGATGGGTTGCTTGCAGTGCTCGAGTAGCAAAGGCTGTGTGGAAGGCTTACCAGCACTTTATTAGCATTTTTCATAAGAAGCGAAAAAGAATGAATTGAAAAAAAAGGACTTGAAAGCTTAATCGAGAAATGACAGTAACCAACGCAGATAGACTAATTCGGAGGTGCATAAGAGCACTGGAGCTGATGAAAGAAAAGAAGGGAACTTATTAATGTTTGTAACATAATCCAATCAGACGTTCGGTTGCCAAGAGGTATGTTACTTTAAGTTCCTAAAGACAACATGAAAAAATTGTGAGAGTAATTATTTGGTATCAATTTTTAATGTATTGGATTCCTACTATATGGCGAGGAAATGTTTTACTCTCGCCTTAGTTAGTAGACAAGAAACAATTAGAGGATTTATCCATGCTATTTTTTCCATCCCTAAAAATGATTTTCGGGAGTTGGTTGATAACAGATATTTATCAAATCCACATATTCCGGAAATAATTTAAGGAGCTAGGAAAATTTCAAAAGTTGTTTCAGTTAGTTTGGCCGAAAACTGAAAAAAGAAATTTCTTGTTGATTGAAAATATTTCACATTTTATGACAATAAATCTGCTTGGAAATGATTTAACAGATCGGGATGGAACACGCTTTATAAAGTCGTGGCAACAACGTGGCCATCATAAAGCTGAAGATACAAGAGCAAAAAATAAATGCGATAAAAATTATTTTAAAAACCAATAAGCTATCTGGTGCTTGTTGTAATACTAGTAGAGTTGGGCCAGTACCAAAGAAAAAGTAATTAAGTACAAGTACCGAAGGCCTGTATACTTCAGCGTAAGTACAAGTACAGCATGTATGAAAAGTACTTGTAACTAAGTACTAAGTATACAAAAAGTACTGAGTACTTTTTGAAGTGTTTTTTAAAGTACTTTTTTAGAATCTTTGTACGTTGGCAGTAATATAATGAATTTTATCGAGTTCAGTTAATAGATATTAATAAATAAATACCCTTTGAAAACTATAATATGTATAGTAACCAGTGGCTACTATTTATAGTTTTTTATAAAAACTATTAGAGGTCCGCCCAAGAACTTATTATCGCCTCCAATAATGCATAAATATTGTAAGGAAAAAATGTTCAGTAAATTTCTAAGAAAGAATTGAGGCCTTCCCTACATCAGGTCGAGGCATCGTTGATTTTATATTGGAGCGAAGCATTGCTTGCTTACCCTTGGTTATGTCCACTGACTTATATAATATGGACTGCTTACTTTTCTATTTTACGTGGGCACAATTGTTTGTGTCAAAAAGAGTTCTTATGTCGGTGCCAACATTGAAAAAATCATTGGCGGGAAATTGAAAAAGTGAGCACGCAGCTCGGAAAGTGATTTTAATACAACATTTAGAAATTCTTCTACGTATCTAATGAATACATTGATTAAACAGTTTTTGTCAGTAATAACCCTAAATGATTAATTTAAACACATTTATTTCGACGAATCCACTAATTTATTTGTTGTTTTCAGTTCTCTCTCAGTTGGTGCTTAGACAGAAAGAGTCAGCAATATAGAAGTCAGCCAATTTTCTGCAGCGTATTTCTATAAACGTAGTCAGTCCATTTAAACATATCAGTGGCTATGTCATCAAGTCGAGATATCGTCGATTTTATATTCGAGAGAGACGTTACTGGTTTTTGCTCTACTTGCCCAGTCCTGTTTGTATGTTATTAAATTGTCTAAGGTTCTGCCTTGATGCGAGAGTGCGGCATATGCTTTGACAGTTCTTTGTGTGCTTTAAAACTCAACATAAAAGGAGTTGCGCTACAGATTGTGTATGCTTCTACGAAGAGCTTGATATTGGTAGGTACTTAATAGACTCAGAAATACTTAAGTAAAAATCTTGGCTCTTAAGTACAAAACTAAGTCTTAAGTACAAGTAAATAGAAGCAAGTACTTATGTTCAAGTACTAAGTATGGGCATTTCAGAAGTATTGAGTAATAAGTCTTAAGTAGCGAAAATGTACTTTAAGTAGTACGTAAGTCTTTTTTACGTAAGTATTGCCCAGATCTGAATACTAGTAATCTAATTCTTATCCTTAAAATTCTTGCTCTTAAATATAAATGCCCCAATGAGCTCGCTTATTGAATTTAGTTAGTTTTCTAAGCCTTTTGATGTATTTTCGTTAAATGTTCTCTTTCTTAATCCAACGCTATAACCTAGCTTTATGTTAGAGGTTTTTTCAATAAATGTTCTTGTATTGAATTGTAATTTATTTTGTTTAATACTCGAAGAATTATTTAAGCCCAGTATAATGAAATATTAACTGGATAAGCGAACCGGTTGTTAAAAAAATTGAATATCAACACTGACTATGGGCCTTACTTATCTATTATTATAGTTGTCTGTGATAAAAGCCTTGGAATCGTTTTCTATGCAGAAATCCACATTATAAATAATAAGTGCATCAAATTAGCTTGCTAAAAAGTTAACCGCAGGATAATATATACATTATGGGCTCTATAAACCTAGATTTTTTAAAAGCTCTGAAGTCAGTAGTTGCTTTCAAAATTAGGGTGTGAAATGGAAGGAATATCTTAGTGGGTTCTAGAATATGAAGAGTTTAAGAATAATTTCTAATAATTGCTAACAGTCTACCAATAAAAAGAGCATAATTATCATTTATTACATTGGAGAGGTAATAATTTAAATGAAAAAGACATATCAGCTATACAGGCTATTCAGACATCTACTGCGGTTAACATCAGATTATTCTATATTCCGGCTCAATGACTTCTCTCGTCCGTTTAAAAGTTATAGCTTAATTAATTGATTAATTTGCATACCGCAAGAAGTTGGCCACTTAGAATACTTATTGTGCTCTGAAAATTAAACTTATTTAATTTTCACATAGCATAAACATATTAATAAATTTTAAACGGATGCACATATTCAG
The DNA here is from genome assembly GCA_963924295.1 of Dioctria rufipes. NCBI lineage: Eukaryota > Metazoa > Arthropoda > Insecta > Diptera > Asilidae > Dioctria > Dioctria rufipes. The sequence continues at coordinate 100,846,362 of OZ002741.1, read as the reverse complement.
CTAATTCTTACTTTGTTCTAAAGGACTGTTAACGTGTCATGTTTCAACGGATTAAAATTAAACATATTTGAGCTGACCAATAAGAATAGCGTTTCATATGCGCATTTTTTAAAGAAAAATGGTCATGTTGCAGCTACCTTGCCTAAGATTGAACCCAAATTATAGCGAATACGCCTTTACTGGGCTATAATCGAGCCGTTATGTCGAACCTACCGCACAAAACAATAATTGTAATAACAAATATTCAATTTTATCTAATACAAATTTCTAAATTAGCAAAAAAACAAGTAGGTAGGTACATATAAGCAAACAAAACTTGCATTAGTAAAATTGCGACCTCTTGAATATTTGAACTAATAGGTCAAAGTCAGTGTTTTAGGTATCCACTCGCGATTCAGAAACCACCAAACAAAAATAAATTTTGGGATATCTGTTTTTGATTTATATGCAAGCCCTGCATGTTTGTATAAAATTTATAATATTATACCTGTTTTTGGAAGTAAGTACTTCTGGGCAGTATTTAGTGTCCTCCATCCGGCAAATGTTCAATGTAAAACGATTCATACACAAAAACAGGAAATTGTCATTTTGTTTCATTCATTTTTTCCATGAATTAAAAAGATTTATTCACACTTCACAAACTCTAACCAGAAAGATATTTCACGTAACAACAACCAAAAAACACCCGATTTATCTTTATTATCTATACTCGAAGCATACTCAAAGAACTAATTTCACTGTTAACTTGATTAAACCGGCAAGTTAACGGGTAGAAAGAAGCTCGTGAACTTTTCTAAAGTCAACCGATGGACGACACATGAATGATTAATGTACTCCAAGGCGATAAAAGTTGGAATAGATGTCCCCAGTTCCCAGTTATGTGATCAGTATTTGCAATTTCATCGGTCACATAATTATCATACCTGCGAAGATTACAAGCTCACGTGGCATTCCCATAACTATAGTTGGGTTGAAGGGGATCTGTTTTGCACCTTTTGTTATTGCTTGCCATTAAGTAACTATCGACCCATGGAATTCGGAAACAAGCGAGCAGCTGTGAGCGGAAACAGATTTTAATCGACTGCTTTATGGTCGACCAATTCACCTCAGGCATGCGCTGGAGTTTTAGATCTCATGCTCAAGGCTGTGAGAATAGCAGCAAACAATTAAGCGCGTTAATTTGTTGAATTTTTTTAGGTGGATGTACATAATCACTGAATTGAAAAAATAATTGTTTGAAATAAAAATTCTTTCTGTTTATTTGAACCATTTTCTATTTATCAGAGTATTGATTAAAATACGACAAACTAAATATCCAGATGACGCAGGTTAATATACAAAACTGAAGCAAAACAAATAAAAAACTGCAGTTGGTCCAAGACCAGTTCTTATGATGATAACCTAGATGAATGTCCGTATGTAATTTGGTATGGTCACCTCTCTGTGAAAGTTTAATTGTTGAAGTGATTTTTCGCATACACTTTTAGAATGGTTCGTCGGACAGTAAAAATGATTATGACAAATTTCATAGGATTTCATATTCTGAAGAACTTTTCAGTACATACAATTAAAACGTTTAGGACATGTCGTTTTCACCACAGTATAAGTAAAAAACTGAAATTTTTATGGGGCTGCCTGATTTAGCCCATTTTTGAAATAATATTTACTATTTCTATGAAAACATTGTGTATCAAATTTCAGTTATTCACGTTGACGCGTTCTCAGGAAGTGTCCAAATATATGGTTACCCGATTTGACCTATTTTCGAACTTAAACTTACTTTTTTTTTTTTTAAACAGCCTCTGTGCACAATTATCATGAGGACAAACGGACAGAGGGACATGAAAAATCAAAAGAACTTTTAATAGTTATATTATATTATTTGCTCTACCATCATTTTCTCGGTGTGTTACAAATGGAGTGACAAACTTAGTATTCCTCATGATTTCATCTAGGGTATAATAAAGATCTTCAAAAGAATGGACTAATATCGTAAAATTACAAAAACCATAAAAACGAAGGTGATCTACTAATATACACCTTCTAAGGACTAGGACCAATGAGTTGAGTTAATAACTGTTTAACGGCTACAGTTAACAAATAGGGTGTAATAGGTCATATTACAGAGGAGAGTCTACAGCTTATAGTTTTTATAAAAAAAAGTTTTGTTAATGACCTTTTTGCAAAAATAAAGAGGATAAATTAAAAAAAAAGGTAAGAAAATCCGAAATTTTTAGTTTAGACAACCATAATTCTTGATGGGAGAGAGGTATGGGGCCATGAAGTTCTGCATACAATGAGCTCTTAACTGTGACCGTACGCCCTGTAGTTTTTAAGATACAGGGTGTTTTGTGAAAAAACTACCTTTTTTTCTTAATCACCCTGTAACTCCTAAACGGATGATATGCCCCCCCCCCCCTGCCATACAATTTTTGGTTCGTCTAGGTGAGTACTATCACCTCCCGCTCCCTTGACGTCCTAGTGGGAAACAACCTGTATATAGAGAATGCTTTCGATATATAGCGTTCATTTAGGAAATTCTAAATCGACTGATTTCAATATAGCTGTGGTGTTCCACAAGGATCTGTCTTGGATCCTCTGGTTTATATCTTATATATTCCCAAACCAATGCTACAAACTTATCTCCATTTGCAGATAACACCTGCTTATGGCATCAAATCTGGGAACCAATCTACATTACATTCGATATTAGTGAAATCAGCTGAAAATCGGATCTAATACCGGAGACATACTTGCACTTTCAATACTGATATATTGATTTTGCAATTATGTCAATTGCAATATAAAATTTCAGAGACACACTTTCAGTTTACGATCCTGAGAAATTAATTAGAGAACTGTCATTTGATTTGTCATTTGACTTGGATAGTTTGGCGTACGTACAAAATGCGAGCAAATATTGTGAGAAACTAAAAACGAAATAGATGAACTGGATGCTCAATCTAAAAAAATATAGAATGTCAGCTCTTCGTTCATTAATGAAAATTAAGTGGATATGGCGGAATAGATTGGTGCCTAGCCGAAGAAGAAATGGTATTGGTCGCTTGTAAGTAACTTTTAAAAGGTACTACTATATAAACGTAGATAAACTATTTTGAGTTAAACCTTGTGATTATTGGGAATCGACGCTCCTGGGAGAGCTAATGGTTCCCTCAATATGGAAAAAGTCTTCTTTAAAACGGCATCATGTGGAGAATTCTGTATTTAAACGCTTTGCACAAAACCTGACAGGCGTTAGTGTTCCGGTTTTATTAATTGGAGCCTCGACATTCAAATTTTCAGAAATCGTCATGAAGCCATTTCCATTCACTGTTGTGATCAACATGCGATGGATCAGAAAAAGTTCAACTATTGTCTGGCAAAATGTAGACGTGTTGTGGAGAACGTCTTTGGGCACTTAAAGGCCCAATTTAGAGGAATAAGCAAATACCTTGAAGTTAAAGTGGAAAATGCTCCAACTATTATAAAAGCATGTTGTATATTGCATAATATTAATAAATAAATAAATAAACTTTGCATGATATTTTTTATACTTAGGTTTTCAATTCTGTTTTTTATTTCTGGTGCTCTGAGTTCTATCCTATGTTCTTCTTTCATGGTACATTTCATTTTTGATATATATTGATATAACGTGAGAATTTCTTTTTACAGATCTCAAATCAAGGGCATGTTGTTCCCAAACGTCTAAGAAACATTTTAGCTCCTGCTCACCTAAAATTTTTCTTTTAACAGCTTTTTTTGGACTCATTTCATATGGAAACAAGTTTCTTCTTCTTCAACACGTTTTACTATATTTTATTGCAAATATTTATTAAATTATCTGCCAAATGAAAGAAAATAAAAATACATTTATAATTAAATATTGTGAATTCACAAGTTGTAATAGTCCGCCGCTTCATTCTTCATTTGGAAGCGATTGTTAAATTTTTGTTCGCTAAAATTTTAACAATATGGTCCCAAAAACAGATGGTTTCATCTATTAATAAATGTAGGTAAACTTTTTCGTTTTATAGTAATATCTTTTAAAAATTATTTACAACCGACCAAAATCTCCTTCTTCTTCGGCTTGGCAACAATCTTTTCCTTCATATCCACTTAATTCTCATTAATGAAATTCTAGGCTTCACTCAGCGGGCGCCCAATGTGTGACTCGACCCACGACCAATAATTCCGTTAGAAGGGATACTGTTCTAACTAACACTCTATATTTTTTGGATTGATCATCCAGTTCATCTATTTGGTTTTTATTTTGAAAATACATAAGTAATCTCACAATATTTGTTCGCATTTTGTACGTACACCAAACTTTCTTAAGTCAGATGCCAGTTCTCTAATTAGTTCCAGTACAAATGAGCGACTGTATTTGCATCGTACTTCTAAAGATAAATGGCAACAAATTAAAGCAACTCATAGTGGAGAAGTAAAAGTTGGCATAGGTTGTATATTTATAATGTTCTACAATAAACTTCCAGCAATTTCTGATTACTGATCAAAATATCCCTCCCTAGGTAATCAGGTAATAAAGAAGCCTATTTCCCGAAATCGGTATCAATGGCTTTCTTGCAAACTACACTTTGGTATTATGTGCTACATGCTATTACGAATTATCATTTACCGAAGGATCTTCCAGGCGAAGATGTGCCAATTATTCCAGCCAAAAGAAGCAAGCTCGTAAAAGGATAGTCTGCAAAACGATATATTAAAATCAACCATTTGGCCATAGCATTTGTATTCGAAAGACGTATCGAAAGGGCTAAGAAGAATAATAGGGTACAAACAAACACAGCAACTACAAGAAAAAGCACTGTTGAATTATGATTGCCTACTGGTGAGACCGAGCGGAAAATTGTTTATTCAGGAAAAGGAATTTGATACGTGTGCTTATTTCCCACGGAATATAGGATTTCCTTATTCTGATTAAACACATCTAGAGTTTGCAAATCGCAGCGCGGTTAAATCACACAAGAGCAAACTAATCATAAATTGCAAATGGCTTTGTCACCTCAACTTGACACGTGTCAAATATTATTTCTTAGAAAGAGGGTCGTGTATTAAATTTGACAAGTGTCAAATATTAAATGTCAGAAAAGGTTCGTGTATTAAATGATTATGGTTTATAACTAGGGTCATATTGCATTAAACTCGTATACCGCGTACATTTTTGGCGATTTCAATATTGATTTCCAATGTTCTACATACTGAGTGTACACCGAGCTCGTCTAATAAGTTATTAGTAATAACCCGATCCTGTTTAAGAAGATGTCGAACTTGTGCTGGAGCAGTTGGCTTAAAGCAACAGGTTACATAAGCACTACATACATAAGAAAAATAAAATTGGAAAAAAGTAAAGATTTGAAGCAACAGGATCTAAAAAACCATCACAGGGTGTACATTTTCTCGAAAACAAAAGAAATGTCTATAATTTAAAAAATACATGATTTAGATTTTTTTTTATATTTTTCTGGTAACTATTATGATTTGGTCTATCACCCGATTCCGGCTTGACGTCGACTTACGGGACACCCTGTATATATGTACATATTCAAAAAAATTCTTCATAAGTTGTTTATGCCAAGACGAGTAATAAAATAGAATAGGGCAATTTTATAACCTACTTTTAGTATAATATTATTTTTTATTTTTTAGTCTTTTGTTTATTTGTAACTTTTTCTAATCTAAGAAAAATACTAGGTAGTGTAAGTATTTTTTCCGAATTGTATGGTAGGTCAACCGGTCCTCACACAATGTTTTTTTACGATATTCCTGTCTCAGAGATTGATATAACAAAAGATAAATAAAGAAATGAATGAATGACTGAATAACCAAAATAGTTATCTGCAGAATTATACTCTGGTCAACACAGTTGAAGTCATAATATCTTCAGATCTTGAATAGTCTAAACACATTATTAATCACATTGACAAAAATGCTAACTCTTCAATTTACTTGATGATATCAAAGACATTTCATCAAATTATTATTACTATGCAAATCCTTTATTGGTAAATTAAAATTGGAATTTGCATTCTCTATATGAAATCTTTACTTATATGATATTGGTATTCTTGAACAAGTCTAACTTCGTGTAACGAAGTTTTCACTTGAATTTAGAAGTCTTTATTATGAAAATCGTCTAGAACGTCTAGGTCTTACCACAATAGATTTCGTCGGACTCGTGGGAACCTCATTGAAACTTTTTAAAACTCTAAAGCACCACTACTTATATTATTTACCACTTTTGACTCATTCACGCGTGGACACACTTATAACATACATAGGTGAATTTTTGAATCTTTTAATTCGTACCAATTTTCTCAGTATCCGAATAGTTAATTGATGCAAACTGCTCCGTAAAGATGTTGTGATGGCATCATATATTAGCAACTTCAAAAACCGATTGGATTCAGTTCTTCCTATTTGTATACAATGTCAGTACTCAATATACATATGTATGTAGTTCGTATTTTATACTGTAAAAGGCTAACAAGCTCTCGCTAAAGTCTTGTGTTGACATTAATAAATACTAATAATATTAAACACTTTACAAAGAGTAAAGGATTGAAAAAAAATCGTTAACTGAAATTACCCTTGGATTTCAGTTCTTACTGAATTTACGATTTTTTCTTAATTGAATATAATAAAGTAAATCCTTACATTTTGGGTAACGACTGCTTTCTATTGGTATGACCTTGATATTCCATTGTTCAGTGAATTTATAAAATAGTTTTTCTATTTAACTTTAAATCTTATTTACTTAGAATAAAAGAAAACTTATTGACAGCACTTCAAGTTAAAATCGAATTTATTGCACTTCACGATAAAATCTAAATTGTAACTGAAACTAGTAAATAACGAAGTGGTCGCAAAAGCCATACAGAGCAAATTAGCATCCAATTTTGTTAATTGTCGGCGTAAATATCTCTTGCTTCTCTCATGTAGAAATATTTAAATTACCTGCGGCTCATATATGTGAACACGAGTTTTTATAAAAGTCGTTGGTAAATTTCGTGTAAATAGCAATAAGGGGAAAAATTTTAACTTTTCAGTTCAAATTGTTGACAGTCAAATAAACATTACGTATTTGTTCTTACGAAACTATCCTAAGTTGAAGTTAGAAAATAAAAGATTTCTGAGATTATTTGACGTAATTCAAAATTTTTGTTAAATTCCACTGACTGAGGCTAGTGTGACGCGGAACGAAAGAATTATGTTTTTATTCTCGGGTTTTTTGAGAAGACCTCTTCCCTCCCAAGCAAAATGAGTCATTTGGGTAGTAGGAATATGTTTTCCATATTTTATGAATCACCATTGCCGTCTTTATGTTCCAGGCACTGACATGTATAATATAGACTGCTTGATCTTCTATTTCGTATGGGCCTTGTGCAAGGCATATAGAATACAAGGTATTCCCATTATGAAATGTATAGGAAAGTACGGTACAGAGAACACAATAATCTCTCTCCTCTCTCTATCTTTCCGATAAAAATGTGTATACATTAGTCACAGAACCACGTCACAGGCTATCAGTTGCAATGTGTCAAAATTTTAATGGGAATACCTTGTCTTATATATACCTTGGGCCTTGTGTATAGAACTATATAGTGATTGCGAAAATGTTTCTTGCGAAAATGAGGGTTTTTATTTTTGCTACCGGAATGTGACACCTAAGACATCTGGGGACATGTCAGAACCTTGTCAAAAATCCATTAACTCCGAAGTGTCAGGTTTGGGTTTTTGTGCACAGGAAGCAGCAAACGTCTAAATATCTAAATGGCCAAGACGCGCAAGAAAGTAGTTGCTGCAACAGCCTAATTTATTAATAAAATTTTGGTGAATATTGAAGAAGAGGAGTATGAAAATAATGTCGTTAGCGATTCGGACGATATCATTTTTATTTGAAATTTTTGGAGGGAGCGGAAACACAAAATCTACGGGTACAGTGAAAAAATAGTTAAGCTGTATTCCGATCCGATGTAGGTAAAATATTTTGTTATCTAAGCGCATTATTTCAGATTTCCAGGGAAGAGGAGTTCATTTGAGAAATTTCTAGATTTCTTAAACCAGAAAATCATTAGAAAAGTCTCTGCTGGTAATCCACAAATAACATTAGAAAAGTAGATGGAAATTACCTTATGGATATTGGGCAACCAGGAAGTCTACAGGTACTGTCTACATATCATTATATTTTTCGGTTTGTAATTAACAAATCTTCATACTTTAAATCGGTGGCTGACAGGTTTATAGTATGTTTATCCATCGCTTGGCAGACAGTCAGTTTTTCGCATTTGTAACTTGCTGGTAGACAATAGGAAGGAGTTCATACAGCAGCCTAAATGTGAAAGGGCTAAAGGTGAAATTAGGAAATTCCGGCAGATTTGCGGTTTCCCTGGTGTAGTAGGGGCTATTGATGGCACTTACGTACCTATTAGTGCTCCTACGAAGCATCCGGAATCTTACATCTGCAGAAAAAACTTTCACGCTTTAAATATGCAAGCGGTCTGCACTTCGGACTTTAAATTTATAAGCGTGGACATAGGTTCACCAGACAGTATGCATGATGCAAGGGTACTGCGGAGAGCTTATCTGTACGAAATGATTCCAGAGCAGAAAAATCTCTTATTTTCTGGCGGCAGCCATATGATTGGAGAGTGGAGACTCGGAATACCCTCTGCCAGAAATTCTATTGATTCCTTTAAAAAACCAGGAATTCTAAGTGCATCTCAAAAATTGTATAATAAAAATTTGTCTACCACTCGAAGAAGTCACAGTTGAAGTTGAAGAAGAACCTGACATTATCGGCCAAGATGTTTTTGCTGATGGCACCAGGGAAAAAGCAAAGCGGAATTTTATTATGAGTTATCTAAGAGTAAATACCTAATTTTTGGAATTAATAATTTATATTTATATAAAGCTTAAAATATAACTAAACACACATCGAGATTATTCTCTTTTATTTGTTTAAAAAAAATTCCAGCACTGAGCACAACTTGTCGGTGGATTTGATAGCCTCCTCCTGATGCTTTTGTTGCGCCAACATGCGTTCTTCGTGACCCGTCTGTTGGCCCAGCATCAAATCTTCATGGTGCTTTTGTTGCCCTTCAAGAAGATCCTTCAACCAATCGGGCTTCCTTTTCCTAAGTACAGCTGTACCGGATTGCCCCGGGTGATTTCTGGATGCTGCATCTGGATTTAATTCTTCATTCTCATTCCAATGTCTGGTATCGTAAGCCCTTAACTTTCGTTCGCCTTGGACACAGGCCGGACTTCGGGACGGTCCCCTAACGCTGAGTCCATAGCATCGAAGTATGACCAGGATTGATACCCACGGCCAGAGCTTTTATTATTGTCAATAATTCTTTTGTAGGTTCGCTTTGGGCTATTCCATTTTGTCGCATATATTCTTCTGCGGAATGCTTAAAGCCGAACCCATCAACTTTTTTAAGTTTTTGCCAAGCTGATTTGGCATTCCGTACACCGATACTAAACAAATTCATATGGCCATGCTAGCACTCTATTAATTGCAGCACTTTATTACTATTACATTCTCCTATAACCAAACGTTAAATTTTCTTTCCTTAAAATATAATCCACAACTACTTACGGTTGTTTCCGCTACTGGTTTCTCCATGTTGGGGCTGCGTTTGCTGCTCTAATATTTCAACTAAATTGTTGTTTTGCAACTCTTCAAAAAAAGGCGGTTACAAATATCGTGTCCTCCGAAAAACACGGATGGCTGGAGAAATCTCGTCCTACTATCCTTTTGTAGCATTTTTCACATACTGTTGTTAGGAGATCCTGTATATAAACGCAATATTTATTATCCATACATACTATTTTACAGACTTAACAAATGATTTTCGAAAAATAGTGTACTCTATTTAAGAACTACAAAGCTGAGGCAGCGATATGCTTTTTCCCTTCTCCATAGAATTATTTTAACATGACAACATGATATCAAATCTTTAAATAGTGTGCACAACTTTTCGAATACAATATACTTACTTTTACATCCTCCATGTTATTCTGATTATTCAAGTTTTTGCAACACAAATCACAATGCAATTATTGCACAAAAATCACAACCTAACCTCTTTTTTATTGTAGATATGTATACAGAGATAAATAATACATGTGATGTAAACAACTGCATAATTCTTCCTTCTTTGACATTTCAACAAGAACCGCGGTGCCCCCAGTCAAGAGCAGGAGCAGCTAGAGTTAACCCGGGGTTAACCCAAGTAGCAAACCAAAACAGAAAGTGACAGCTTCGGGAGTCAGGAGTGCCATGACTCTGGCAAATCGAACACAAACATTGAATAAATAACTAATAAGGAAGCGGGGTATCGTGCGAATACAGTGTTTGTGTTTAAGCATTTCAATGACAGTGTGACCTAAGGTCGGGGGAGGGGGGGGGGGGAAGAAATGACAAGGAGGGCGTCGTCGCTTTTTTGTGTCAGTTCAACATTCTGACGTTTTATATTATTTGAAAATAAGTTTCGGATTTCAATTCGCGATATTGTGAAAAATAATTAATTAAACGTGATTTTTATGAATAGTAGTGTGAAATAAGTGCGGAATATTTCTTTTGTGAACGATTATTTATGTAATAGAGACTCCAGAGTCTTAAAAAACCGTAATGAAGTGCGATGTGCTGTGCTGCAGGAACGAACGGAGTTATTGTCGTGGGAAAGCATTCTTCAAGTAAGCTTAATAGCTTTACTTATTAATTATATTGTTTTAAACAAAATAAAAGTGAAATATCTAAAAAAATAAAGAGCCATGGCAAAAGATTTAACATTTTACCAATGCCGGTTTATTTGTTTACAATTTAATTGTCAGTTGGTGCCTAAATTATTCCAGTCATACAAAGGCAACGCCAAGAAATATTATCTGAAAATAAGGGGGAGCTAAAAATTTGTTTATTTTACATAGGAATTTGGATTATGAAAAATGTTCCCTTTCAGAATGTCAGAATTTAATTACTGCCATGACGAAACGAATACAAACAGAGCACACTAATACATTTCGCCGAGATGCTTACGTTTTCACCCGATATGCCGTTTCCTTATTAGTTATTTATTCAATGAACACAAAGTGGACATGAGGGTAAACACCGAAGCAAAAACAAAAACCCTCAATGTTCAATGGCTCCACTTGTACAATTTTGATCAATTTTGCTCGCGCCCAGTCGTTTAAAGTTCAGTAAGTGAAGTAGGAGAATAATAATAATAATAATAATGCATTTATTTGGAACAGTACTAAGATAACAAGATCTTTAAATGTACATTACATGTAGACATTCAACGTGAAAAAAAAAAGTTAAAGCAAGAGACTTATATGTATTAACAAATGAAGAAATGAGTAAAATAAAAATAATGCTAAGTGAAAAGAAAATAGAAAAAAAAGAAAATTAAGAGAAAAAAAAATGATAAATTTAGAAAAATAAAAATAAAGATAACTAAATAATGCAATCCAATAAAAACTAAGGTGGTAAATATTTACTTAGCAAGGTCATCCAAAACGAGCTGATCTGATTTTTATACTATATCAATTGATTTTAATTGTCTACTGAAAGTCCCCCTGGTCCTAGTAAGTTGCATATCATGTGGTAACAGATTCCATTTGCGAACATATTGGACAAAGTAGGAACGCTGCCCGTATTGAGATCTACATTAGGAGATTCTATGTCTATTCGACTGCAAGAAACTCAGCTTTTCAAATAGGTATCCGGGCTGCTGGCTGAAAATGAGTCGATGTAAAAACTTTAGCCTATATTGAGTTAAGTAGGCTTCTAATGGGCAATCAAGCAAAGAAGTAATATATGGGGAGATATGACTACCTCGGGATAGTTTATATATAAAGCGAAGTACATCATTATAAGCCACTAGGAGCCTTCTTCGGCAGACGGAGTCAAGCGAGGAAAATATTATACAGCCATAAGTAAAGTAGGGAAGAATTAGGGATTTGACAAGCTTTTTCCGAACATGGAGTGCTAGTAGTTCTGAATTTAGCCATAGTCTTCTTAAGCAGCCATATATTTTACCTAAGGTAGCACTAATGTTGTCACAACAAGAAAATTTTGAATTGAGTTCAAAGCCCAGACTTTTAGCAGAATCTACGTAGACAAGTCTCGTTTTATTGAGAAATATGGCTGGTAAAGATAGAGAATCGATTTTATTCCTATAAACTGCCAGGCATGTAGATTTGTCAGGATTTAAGTCTAATTTATTGAGCAAAGACCAGTTATAAATGCGTTGTAGATCATCGTTTAACCAGCATACACAGTCTTCCATTAAGCCTATGGGTCTGGTTAAGTATATTTGTACATCATCAGCATACATATGAATAGATGCATCCATGACGGCATCAGGAAGGTCATTTATGTAAAGACTGAATAATAATGGACCCAATATAGATCCTTGAGGAACACCGCGGTGTACGAATGCTATATCTGAGATCTGGTCATGTACTCTTACCACTTGGCTGCGCCTATTTAGAAAGCTGCAAATTAGTTTAGCTGCTGATGATGAAAAAGAGAATTGGCGATAGGGCTTCAGATACAAGCTGTTCAAGATTTATATTTTTGAAGTCGCAATACGAGAAAGAAGTTACTCTAGGGACAGGTTTCGATTTAAGGTCATAGGTCATGAATAGAAAATCATGATCAAATTCACTTGGTGGACTAATTTGATTATGAAATAGAACCTTGTCAATATCGGTCGTAAGTACATGGTCGAGCTGAGATGGGTTAGCAGTATTAAAATAAGTTGGCAGGCTATTAACCATTTTTAAGTTGAGCGTTCTGTATAAGTAATGTAAATTCTCAGTAGTAGAACAAGAACTAAGATTATTTACATTCATATCACCGCAAACGACTACATTATCACTTTTTAGAATCTGCTGTAACACTGAGTCTTTGAAACGCATAGCAGTTTCATCATTAAAAATATTTGGCGGACAATAGCTGCTTATTAGGAGACACTTTTCGAAACCGGAGTCAACCTCAACACTTAAGAATTCCAATTTATTTTCTGCAGCAGAAGATTGTGTTACCGTCGCCTTTAAGGAATTATGAACATAGATCGCAACGACTTTATTTCTAAGACTTCTTGCATTGAAACAGCATTGTTAAACCCATTCGCGCGAGAACTGAAGATATTAAAAAGCGTTCTTACTTTCACCAATGGAGAGATACTATCGCCCATTATTTTTAATGTACGAAAACCAGAAGAACTTTAGCAGACGTGAGTATAGATCATCAGTTTCAGTGATCGTTTTGCGGATGACACAAGCATTACAAAGATTTAATAAAAAGAGATAAAAAAGAATAAAGAAGAGATAGAGAAAGATAAGCGAAAAAGAAAACAAAAACATATCAAGGTTCCTATTTCGCATTACTACTACCAGCTCCTTCAGAGTCCGCTTCAGCGATGATTGTCTGCAGAGCATCCAGTGTTGTAACTTTGATTGGTGTCTCCTCTTTTTTTACACGAACAAAGACTTCACCATTATGAGTAAAAGCTGCGTGTAAATGACCCTCTCTGTTAGATTTTAAAGCATTTCGCAGAATTTTATAGTTACATTGTGTAAGGCTTTCGAATACATTGATCTTATTATCGGAGAGAAATCCGCAGTCTATACTACTCAACTTTGATTAGCATGGGTAGGAAACTTTACAACAATTGGTACGATCGAACCACGCTTATTTTGTTTGAGAGCTGATGGCTTTGGTCTAAATGCTGTCACATTAGCTGGGAGTATATAATCTACTTTAGCTGAAACTTGATTCAGTATTTGCCTTGGGTTCTCATTCTGGACATGAGGAATACCGGTAATAATAACATCAGTGCATCTGCTAATGCGACGAATATCATTCATATCATGACGAGTTTCAGCGAGCTCTACTTTCAGCCGTTCACTTCATCACTCAGTCTAGTTAGCTCTGCCTGTGTTGATGTGATTAAAGCATCAATTTTGTGGGAGATGCGTTCCTCAAATTCTTCTAGCTTTTCGGAAAATGCAGCCATTAAATTTTTTACAAGCCTTCTCTCGAGCAATTCCATGAAATCTGCGGAGCAAATGGAACTAGACCTGCCTGTTGTAAGAGAGCCATTTTCATTATTTTGGCTCTTATGACTATTAGATGCCCCTCGTGTTAGTATTGGAGTATTTGTATCATGCACAGTTACCTTCGAATTTGATTTAGAGTGTACGGATTTGCTCATGATGCGAGACTTTTTTCACTTTTACACTTAATATAAAAGGAATCAATTCAAGTTTTTCTAATATTTTTGCGGAAACAATGTTTTATGTTGGATCACTATTGCACTAAAATTGGAAAAGAAAACTCGCGGAATAAAACAAAAAGAATGGCAGCTGTAGTAATTGTGTTGTGCCTACAGTTTCAGCGTGCTTTCTTGAAATCTTGTTCTGTTTTCGACACGAAAGTACTTTTACATAACATATATACACCTCGACCTGTAGGGAAGCCCTGGATTTTTTCTCAGAAATTTACTAATTTTTTCCTTACAATTTCTATGCAATATTAGAAGCCGACAACAATGCCTCGCTCCAATATAAAATCAACGATGCCTCGACCTGATGTAGAGAGACCTGTTAAATGTGTTCCTACCTTCGCTTTATGTACTTGAATAGGTATCCGTGTTGGGTCCTTGCCCCAGCAAACCACACACTCAGTAAAACACACTCTTGATCTCACAATAACATTTTATTTATCTTCAAATTTCACACTTGTCATCCTATCTATTGGTTTTGCTCGAATTTCGTGTGTTTGATATTTTTACACTGAACTTTAGATATCTTTTAATTTTATGGTAATTACGAATTTCGTTTCTTTTCTCTTGTATTTAACTCTATTTTATCTTTCGATTTTCACTTTCGTACTATTTAACAAATTTCAACTAAAACTTTTATTAATATTTTCCAAGACCGAGACTACCTTTTATTAGTATTTTCCAAGACCGAGACTACCTTTTATTAGTATCCGAGACTGGTCCGCAATCAAGTTAAAAATCAACTCGGCTCTTGATCACTTTTTTCGCGATCAAGAGCCTTCGTTCAGGGTAGAAAATGCATAGTTGCATTTTCACCCTGAGAAAATTTTCATTTCTTCTGGACTTGATTAAACAAGTCCAAAATATTTTTCGTTGGACGGAGGCTTGAAATTTGATGCTTTTATAAACATCAGCCACCGTCCGGTCGATTGAAATTGCGGCGCGCGTATACATGCAATGTATTTTCGCGGCGCGCATTTCTTATCGCGAAAGCTTTTTTGAGATATGTATGTACATTCGTACATACATATTGTAATTTTCACGACAAATCGTACTGAAGGTACGATTTGTCTTTTGCTTTGTTTTTTTTTTTTTTTTGTAAATATTTCTACTGGCAAATTTTGCTGAAGGCAAAATTTGCCATGGGAATAATTTTGATGCAATTTTCTTCACTGATTGAATAGATAAGCTAACCATGTTTTAGGCATGGTTAGCTTATGTGAATTTTAGTGATTTTTGGAATTTTTAATGTTTTATAATTTTTAGGGTTTTTAGGAATTTTAGGAACTGATTCGCTTTCTTCAAATGTTTTTGAAGGTAAGCTAATCATGTTCCAACATGTATGTATGCATGTAAAATTATTCCCTTTTTATACTTTTCCAGGGTATTAAATTTACGTACATAACAATCCTTCCCCCTGAGAAAAAGAGAATTATTCTTTGAAGAGGAATAATTCTCAGGGGAAGTTGTCGTTGTACTAATTTGTATTATTTTATTCTCTTTTTTTTTTTTTTTATATGCTAATTACTTTTGATTTGAGTTTTATTATTTCCGAATTTATTTAGTATATTTTACGTTACCGGTGTAGTACCTTATAGATCAGTAGTGCTACTTTAATTTTATTATTTTATTCTTTCTCGAATTTGTTTTGCTTTTAGATCTGGTTAGGTTGGTACTAATTTGGCGGATCGGGTCTCGGTCGGTTCGGTTAGGCTTTACATTCAGTTTTTTGTTTTGTTCTTATTTTGAAAGGTTCTTCTTCTAACCTATTTAAGGCTTATTTATTTTTCTAATGGTAGCCTGGTATTTTATAATCTCTTATTTATGCTTTATTTCTACTTTTAAGAAATGTTTTATCTAGTTTTAGTACCTTACTGTATTTTTATAAATCTTTAATTCTAATGTATTCTACTTTTCTTTTGCTGCTTTGTGCATTTTTAGGTACAATTTATTTCTATTATTTTATTCCTAACTTCATATAATATCTTTTTATTTTAATTCTATTTTTTCATCTATCTTTTCTGTACATTTAGTTTTAATGGGTTTTATGACTTTCCGCCTGTTCCATATTTTAGTATATTTTACTTTTTAGGTTAACATTTTTCTATGTATACCTTCAAAATTAATTTTATTTGTGTACTATTTCTCTTAACATTCTTTTGTTTATTTAACCATTTTATTTTGGTTTGCTTCATCTTTGTTTTTATTTCTACTACAATTTAGTTTGTTATTTATTTATTATTTAGTTTTAATATAACTTTGTGTAAAATTTTTTTTTTTTATTTCTATTTATTTTCATATTTATTTATTTGTTGATTTATGTTTAACTAACTCTAAATCATTTCCGTTTAAAGCTATTAGCTTAAAAACTTCCTATTTATAATTAGGTTTTAATTAATTTTTTTAACTATTCTATCTATGGTTATTTCTATTTTGTTCATTTACGTCCACCTTCAATTTTAATTTTATTTCTACTCTATTTTGGGTTTATTTAAAATTTTGTTTTATTTTTATATATATGTTTACAATATATTTATTTAGGCCTTGCTGCCTGTAATACATGTTGTTTTATACCTTTTACTTTTTGTTATGGTACATTATCGCATCTATGTACGTTTCGTCTTTTACCAGGTCTACCTTTAATGTCCTTAATTAAGTTGATTGTCCATATTGACAATGTCCGTGTTCCATTTTTTAAACGATTTGGACTGATTTTGTTTTCGGGAGGCTTCTGGCTCGCCTTAAACTGGGTTGGGGAGATTAGCTCGCTCTAGAGTAGCTTGGGGAGCGTTAGTTCGCTCTTCCATAGGAGTTCCTTCTGATAAAAATTCGGGGTTACCTTGTGGGTGTTTTGACCGCTGTTTCATTCTTGTGACAACAGGGTGTACATATTTCACTGCCACAACAATCATTATGGCCAGAACTAATAGGCTCGTAAATGATAAAGAGGTTGTGGACAGGATATGGGATTGTCGGCTTGATACCTTTTCCTGGTATTTAATAATTTTGTCTCTAATTTCCTCTAGTGAATGCGTGTCCTGGTAGACTGACTTGTGAATATCGTCTCCCGTTAAGATTTCGATGTTCCCCAGACTGTGATTTTGCCTTTCTTGTAAAATTTCAGTCAGGTTTACTTAGAGTAGAGAGGGGTTGAGCTCAGGAAATTGATTCGACTGGATAATTTTTAGTGGAAATTTATTCTGACCTTCGTATTTAAGCACTTTGTCACCTATTTGAACTTGACATGGTTGCGTTATCTCTAATATCCCTTGTCCTTCCAGTTTCGAGATTACAAAGTGATCTGGACATGTGATGTGTAGCACCGTGGAGGTGATAAATGATAATAGCCACACATTTGGCTTGTTTAGTTTAATTAACATGTCCTTTTGGGGAGCTTGTACTCTGGTGCTGCATTTGAGCACTTCATTTAAAGGATTATATAGTAATTTAATGGCACATTCGTTGGACGTTGCTGCTTTGATTATAGGCGTGTTCAGCCGGCCTACATACGTGTTTTCCTCCAAATTACTTGTTATTTTCTTGAACCTTTTCATGTCATCGCCTCCTAGTAAGAGAAATTCCTGAGTTTTTTCGCTATTGGCTATGTATGAATAACCAGGGTCTGGAATTAATGAGTAAGTTGCTGACTTGGGTACAGGATAGCATTGAATCTGTTGTAGCCTCATTTTTGCAGATTAAAAATTGGGAGAGTAATTCTCACCACCAATTTACTCTGCATAAGGAGTGACTGAGCTCCTGCTGTCAGATATAGAACAGATAGACAATTTTGGTCATTTGGGCAATTCGAGGCCGTCTTGTGGTATATTTCCAACAGATTTTTGGGAGACATTAGGAGTGGATGAATATGATTGGTTTTACTAGCCATTATTATATCCAGGAGGGCTTGTTGTCGATATTCAACTTCGATGATTTGGAGCAATAGGCTTGATATAATCTCTTGTCTCAGTTGTCTCCTAGTTAAATCATCGGCCACATGGTGGAGATCGTTTATCTGGTGGGCTATTTTTTGTTGTTTGTCTATTAACATAGCCAGCGGTTTTTGAATCTTTTCCAAGGTTGTTTTTACAACACTGATTTGTTGTTTCTCTAGCTCGGCTAGGGCTTGTGTATTTGATTCAAGTTCTTCTAACCTGCTGTAAATTTCTTTCTCGTTATTGCTGTCCATAGTTCCAAACAAATAGTGCATGGCATTGCCTATTCCATCAAATAGCGATCTGGCCTTGCGTTTTCCTGGTACTAGTTCCTTTATAATTTCCGTGCGCTTTCGTACGCTATCTATTATAGCGTGTATGTGTAGTTGCTGCACGTTATACAGGTCTTCTGGGTTTGTTATATTTATGCAGAGTTTATGCACCAAGTGCTCTGCATATTCTGCTAGCTTTATCTGTGCATCTAGTTCATCCAAGTCTATTTCGGTGAGGACATTCCAGGTGTTATGATACACCATGAGGCTTCCTAGATCCTCGAAAAATATGCCCGAGCTATTTAGCTTGGTTATAGCATAGGGTTTGTCGGCGATTTCTCCTGTTGTGTATTGGATGAGGAGGGCAAATACGATGAATTTTAGCGCCATGGAAGGAAACAATCCTTTAAGTATATTTGTACTTGCACTGTGCCGTTTTAAACTGGGCAGTGGAGTGACTCCACCGTAAATGTTTTTGGGGAGGTATTGAAATGACGTTTAATGGACATTGAAGTAGGAATTTCGAGTCAACCTGGTTCATTTTTGTACAACATGCTTTTATTCGAAATATGGTTTTAAACGATTATTATGTACCGTCACTATTCGCTTACCAATTTTGATTGTGGTATTCACATCACTTGGTATTGCTATTACCTGATAAGGTCCTACCCAGATTTGAGAAAGCTTATGTTTTCTGCTTTCGTTCTTGATGAGGACCTTGTCTCCTACATGGAAAGTTAGGGGCCGTACTGTCTTATCGTAGTACCCCTTTGAGCGCTGTTTACTTGCCAATAAGTTCTTTCGTGCCGTGGCATATGATTTTTGGAGCTTATACTTCAATATGTGATAGTAGCTCTCATGATTGTAAACGGGTTCGGGATCCCGTTTTAAGTTTGATGGGACATCCGCTGTGAAGCCCTAAAGGCAGTCCATTGGGGTAAGTTTAGTACCCTCGTGTACACTGTTGTTGTACACGAATGCAGCGGTTCGTAGATATTGATCCCATGTTTTAGGATTTTCGTCTACGATTGTTCGCAGGTATTCTATCAGCGGTCTATGTGCACGCTCTAGTGCTCCATTAGACTGTGGGTGGTATGCTGAAGTCTGTAGCTTCTTTACCTTTAGAAGCTTACATACTCTTTTGAATAATTCACTCAGGAAATTTGTTCCCTGATCGGTGAGTATTCTTTTGGGTATGCGATAGCGCGTAACGATTTCATCAAAGAAAACCTGCGCTACTGTGACTGCTTCTGCATTAGGTATTGCATACCAGTCGACAAATTTTGTTAAATTATCTGGAAGGTCAAGATATATTTGTTACCTGATGTGGTCTCCTCTAATGGACCTACAATATCGAGGTAAACTTTGTCGAACGGTTGTTCTGCGATGTCCGTGATAACCATTGGCATTTTATATTGTGGAGATGCTTTCATCGTCTGGCACTTTGGGCATTTTTTTATGTATTTCTTGATGTCGCTAAGCATGTGTCTCCACCAATACTTGTGTCTTATTCGTTTGTAAGTTTTTATGACACCTTGATGGCCACCAAATGGAGAATCGTGATAATCTTTTAAGATTGTTTGGATCTCCGTGGGGCTCGTAATAACTTCGGGTGTCTTGCCAGTACTTACTTTTTGCTCAAGCGATGCTGGGTTTAGTTTTTCCGCATCCGTGTGTTGAATTTCGTTTTGGTCCGCTTTCGTGTGCTCTTCTGTCTCCACACTGGAGCTATTTATTGTCTCTTGCACCTTTTGCTTCTGAGCTCGAGTCACGACGAAACAATGAGCGGATTTCTTTTTCTTTTTATTATTTGTGGAATCGTCTTCCTCCACATCTGAGTCCATCGTGTGGTGGACTAGGGCTTTTACCGTTAAGGTATTGCCTAAACTGTCTTCCTTTAATGCTTGAGGGATGCGACTTAGTGCGTCTGCATTAGTGTTGTACTTCCCTGGTTTGTATTCGATATTGTAATCGAATTTAGATAATTTGTGGTGAAATCTCACCAAACGGGAAGTAGGGTCTTTCACATTGAAGACACCTTTGAGAGGTTTATGGTCAGTATAGACCGTGAATTTCCGGCCTTGAAGATAGCACCTGAAATTCTTGGTAGCCCAGACAATAGCCAACAACTCTTTCTCTATAGTAGAGTAATTTCTTTCGGCATTGTTTAACGTGCGGCTTGCATAGGCAATGGGCTGGTCCTTTCCGACTTCTCCTTGAGAAAGAACAGCCCCTAGAGCCTCGTTACTTGCGTCTGTAGTAAGATTAAAAGATTTCGAAAAATCGGGGTAAATTAACAGTGGTGGAGAAATTAAAGCATTTTTTATGCTTTGAAATGCTTTTTGGCATTTCTCTGTCCAAGTGAATTTTACATCCTTTCGGAGTAAATTCGTAATTGGACGTACAATTTTGGAGAAGTCTGGAATGAATTTCCTGTAGTAATTGGCAAGTCCTAAAAATGACTGAACTTGCCTTACTGTTCTTGGAACAGGAAATGTTTCGACGCAGGCCGTCTTACTTGGGTCTGGTAGGGCTCCTTCGCTAGAACATTTATGTCCTAGGTAAACAACTTCTCTTCTTAGAAATTGGCACTTTTCTGGCTGCAGTTTTAAGTTGTTCTCTCTCAACTTGTCGAAGACTTTTCTCAACTTTTCGTTGTGGTCGTTTAAATTTTTTCCATAGATGACAATGTCATCTAGGTAGACAAAACATTCGAGGCCTTGTAGGCCTATTGTTCAGCCCACATATAAAATCCCTCGATGCAGCTTCCTTCCCTAGCTTGCATTTCCTAAAAAGAAACAAAAAAAAGAAACACAAAGAATTTCATCTTAAAAATAATTTAAAACAAAATACTTATCTAATACACGGGAACTTCCTCCCTTTGGTCCAACGCCGTCCTGGGGCTTGCTCCATGATATTTCACCTGAAAATAAACAAAAAATCTTATAAATAACTAATAAAATTAATAAATATTACAAACTTACCAAAAATCGCACTTCGCTGCGATTATTTACATTCTTTAATGTCATCAACATGACATTACACAAATCAGCTGCTGTCGCTCTCGCCGCAATAGAAACGAAACTATGAAATTAGCGTTGCCAGGGCAACGCATGTTTGAAGCAACAAAATAGCGGTTTGCGGCGGCTATAAATAAGCAGCGAGCCGCAGCAGAATCATCCATTCCTAGTTCAGAATTTAATCTGAACACATCAGAGTTTAATCTGATTTTTTCCAACTATCCTAAAACCTTATTTGCTTCCATCTAAGTAGGAATTTACTCCTACGGCAGAAGTTTAATTCTGCTGATATTCCTTTCCCACCTAAAGTAGGAATTTACTCCTACTGCAGAAATTTAATTCTGCTAATATTCTGTCCCCACCTAAAGTAGGAATTTACTCCTACTGCAGAAATTTAATTCTGCTAATATCCCTAGTCCACCTAAAGTAGGAATTTACTCCTACTGCAGAAATTTAATTCTGCTATATTTTCATTTCACCCGAGTAGGAATTTACTCCTACTGCAGAAATTTAATTCTGCTATATTTTCATTTCACCCGAGTAGGAATTTACTCCTACTGCAGAAATTTACTTCTGCGTGACATTTAGATTTGGTACTGCTACTGTGCTTACACGAGCAAGTTGTGTTTTCACGTGACAGTTCATTGTCCAGAATACATGCATATATATTAATTCAAGCATAGCATTTATCTATAAAAGTTTACTCACATGTTTAGCACTTGCTTAAACAATATTTTTCTTCTTCTCTTTTAGAAACCAACATAGTGGCGAAATTGGAGGTATTCCTACACTATTACGAATTTTTTGTTTGTTGAATTATTTTTTATTGAATTCAATTAGTGAATTATTGTGGTAGGCTAGGGCTAGTTTTAAGGATTGAATTCGCATAGGTTAAGAATACTGAATTAAAGAATTGAATTTGTGATATTAGTTATAAGCAATATATATTTTGAATAAACATTTTATATTTGAAAACCTGCTGAGTTATCCATTTACAAACCGGCACCCCCTCCTGACGTTGAGCCCAGAACTCACATTGGTCCTTTAGAGCCGGATAACTCAGCTATTCAAATATAGAATTAAGAAAAATATTGCTTATTACATCACAGTGAGAAAAAACTAAGCCTCTCCATTCAAAATGTCTACAGATAACGAATCTGACGTCGGGGACGAGACCATTAGCTCAGTATTAGAGTTGGTTGAGTCCCAAAAACAGGTCAAAGAGTTAATGGAAGACCTATTTAAAAGGCATCAAAGAGAAGGCAGGAAAAAGACTGTCAAATCGACAGAGAAACGTTTACAAACGTTTACCGAATATTGGAAAGAATTCCAAACACGGCATAGGGTACTTCAAAAGAGAGCGACAAAGGAAGATCGCCAATTAGAATATTTCACGAAAGAGACATTTAGTGATGTACAAGAGTATTATATTGAAAAGGCAGCAAGCATGGAAGAAGACATCGACAAATTAGCACCAAAACCATCTGTCAGCAATCCTCCCAATACACAGCCAACATCTGCTAGCACAATGTCATGCAATAGCGAGAGACTCCCCAGAATCAAGCTACCAACATTTAATGGAGAATATTCTACATGGATCTCTTTCCACGATTTATTTAACTCGGTCATACACAACAATAATAATTTGAGAGACGTTGACAAATTGTACTTCCTAAAGACTAATCTGGTGGGAGAAGCCGAAAAACTGCTCAGACACTACGAAGTGTGTGATGCAAATTACCAACCAGCCTGGCAGCTACTAAAAGAACGCTATTCAAATAAGCGAATATTAGTGAATGTACAATTAAAAAAATTATTGTCTCTTCCATCCATAAGTCATGATACCGCCGACAATATCAAAAGGCTGCTAGACAATATAACTGAAGCATTACTAGCGCTACAAAATCTGGGAATAGACACCGACAATTGGGACCCAATAATTATATATTTGACGGTCCAAAAATTACACCCAGACACGCACCAATTATGGGAACAAAGCCTCCACAATAGCACCGATTTGCCCCAATTAAAGATACTAAAAAAATTCCTAGAATCTCGTTTCCGAACATTAGAAATGATAGGAAACAAAACTACGTCATCAACGACACAGAGAAAACCATTCTCTCCCAAACCCACCTATGGACTCTTGAACAATACTAAGAGCTCAAAACAAATACACCCACCTACAAAAACATACTCTTGCAGCCATTGCAAAGGAAATCATATAATATTCCACTGTCCGATGTTCAGAAATTTGACCACCCGACAACGTCACGAAGTTGTCACAAATAAGCATTTATGTAAAAACTGCTTATCACCCAACCACAATTTAACAAATTGCACTAGCAACAAAAAGTGTTATCATTGCCAGAAAAATCATAACACATTGCTTCATTATGAGCAAAAACAGTCGGTGACAAAATCACCCAATCAATCCACCCAAAAATTAAATATGGAAGCAAGTCCACCCGCCTGTAGAAATGATGAACAACAAGTTCAAAATTTTCTAACAGCGAACATGAAAAGAGCTCTGCTCTCTACAGCTCTGATCAATGTCACTGCTGCATCCGGAATCACGATGACATTCCGAGCACTAATAGATTCCGGGTCGCAAGTCTCTATTATGACAGAGAAAACCTTTAAGCGTCTCCAGCTTAAAGGATCTCCAACCACCCACCAACTTATCGGACTTGGTACAACTCCCACCAAGACAGCTTTAAAACAAGCAACTGTCACAATCAACTCAATACATACTAAGTTCAAAATAGAGAGCAATATGCTCGTGATAAGAAAAATCACTGAATTATTGCCAGCTCAAACCATCGAAGTGTCAAGTTGGAGACACATTATCAACCTCCCACTAGCAGACCCTAGATTCTCAGTTCCAGGAGAAATCGACATCTTGCTGGGAGCAGATGTCTATGCAGCCATTATCAAAAATGGCATAAGGAGAGGAGCTGGCAACACTCCAACAGCCCAAAACACTGAACTGGGCTGGATTCTGATCGGAGCAGTACCAGAAACTAAAAGCATGATAACTACCATGCTATCCACCTACACCATGATCAATACTGATTTAGACAGTCAGTTAAAAAGATTCTGGGAATTGGAGGAATGCTCTGCTGCACCAGCACTATCCCCAGAAGACCAGCTGTGCGAGAAGCTTTACCAGAAGACCACAAAGCGCCTGTCTTCTGGAAAATATGAGGTTAGTTTACCCTTCAAAGACTGCAGCATTCCCCAGCTTGGGCAGTCTAGAAACATGGCTGTCAAACAATTCTTGCAGCTTGAAAAAAGATTCGCCAATAATCCTGAATTATTCAAATTATACAAAACTTGTATTGAGGAATACGACCATCTCAAACATATGAAACTTATCCCACATACACAATTATCAGCAGAAAATAAAGCATGTGACAAGATCACATACTACTATTTACCCCACCATGCAGTGCTCAAAGAGAGCACCACTACAAAGCTGCGAATTGTATTCAATGCATCTGCACGTACCTCTAATGGTAGATCATTGAATGAACAATTATTGATTGGACCTACAATCCAACCAACGCTTTGGACCACCTTATTGAGATGGCGTCTGTACAAATTTGCTTTCACTGCAGACATTGAGAAAATGTACAGGATGATTCAGATAAAACCTGAACATCAACATTACCAAAGAATAGTTTGGAGAAACTCACAAGGAGAAGAGTTAAAGGACTACGCTCTGACTACAGTTACCTTTGGTACAGCACCTGCACCATATCTTGCTATTAAAACTTTGCAGCAGCTAGCAAAGGATGAAGCAAGTAACTATCCCCTCGCTGCGAAGAGCATCATGCGCGACTTTTACGTAGACGATTTGGTCTCAGGCGCACACAGTCTAAACGAAGCTCAGCAACTACAACACGAGCTTATCGCAACCCTAGCCAAAGGAACTTTCAACCTACGCAAATGGACTGCTAACCATCATGAGTTACTCAAACATATACCACTAGAACACCGAGAGTTGAAAACAAATTTGGAATTCTCTGAACATGAGTCTATAAAAACTCTCGGCATTCATTGGTATCCATCTACCGACCACTTCTCATTCAAAACCAATGTTCCTGAGCCAAAACCCACATATACGAAACGGATAATTTTATCTGAGGTTTCCTCTCTTTTCGATCCACTGGGATGGTTAGCTCCTTGTGTTATCACAGCCAAAATACTGATCCAAAAACTCTGGCTCTCAAAATGTGATTGGGACGATGCTGTGCCGACAGATATATCAAGAGAGTGGAATCAATTCAAAGATCAATTACACAACATACAGAAAATACAAATTCCACGATGGCTAGGCTATCAGCCTAACACAACAGCGATGGAGCTACATGGTTTCTGCGATGCATCTATTCATGCCTACTCAGCAGTTCTATACCTGAAAATACAGGAGAACTCTAGAGTCCAATTAATAACAGCAAAAACCAAAGTAGCTCCCATTAAACCAGTCTCACTACCACGTTTGGAACTGTGTGGTGCTGTCCTGCTTTCTCGGCTTATCAGACAAGTCAGCATCGATTTAGAATTAGAGAAAGTAAAGGTTGTAGCCTGGACAGACTCCAACATAGTTTTGGCATGGCTACACAAACATCCCTCCACATGGAAAACATTCGTAGCCAATCGCATCTCCGAAATCCATGAAAATATTCCACAAGCTATTTGGAAACATGTCTCATCCAAAAACAATCCCGCGGATGTAGCATCAAGAGGCATTCTGCCAAGCATCTTAGTCTCTGCATCGATGTGGTGGAATGGCCCAGACTGGCTACATCAAGATGAGGAATTCTGGCCTCAACAATCGTCAGATCTACAGACTCAATTAGAATATAAAAAATCAAAAGTTCTCACTAACATTATCGATGATCAAATGATTTTACTAAATAAATATTCTTCATTTCAAAAAACTATCAGAATAACTGCATACTGTTTTAGATTTATTAACAGCATGCGCAAAACATATCCCTCTACTCAGTATTTATCCGTCTCCGAATTAAAAAAGGCAGAACGATGCCTAATTAAACTTCTCCAAAAAATCTGCTTCCCCTCCGAAATTGTTCAACTACAAAAAAGGCTTCCCCTTCCTAAAAAAAGTCGAATCCTGTCTCTCAATCCTATACTCGACTCTGAAAATATCCTACGAGTTGGAGGTCGTCTCACACAGTCTCAATTAAATTACGACCAACAACATCCAATCATCCTCCCTAATAACCATCACCTAACCAACATTCTGATAGATCATATTCACCTTTATACCCTACACGGAGGCACCCAAACAATACTGAGTACTTTAAGAAACCATTATTGGTTACTAAATGCACGCAATACGATTAGACATCGCATTCACAAATGTGTTGACTGTTTTCGGTTCAACGCTAGACCTAGCTCTCAGCTAATGAGTTCTCTGCCCTCAGCTAGAATCAGTATATCGTTACCATTCCAACACACTGGGGTAGATTACGCAGGTCCGCTTGAAATGAAAACGTCAACACTGAGAGGAGCGAGAATAACTAAGGCTTATATTTGTCTGTTCGTTTGCTTGGCCACCAAGGCCATACATTTAGAGCTCGTCTCTGATTTGTCAACACCGGCTTTCATAGCCGCCCTGAAGCGATTTGTCGCACGGAGGGGCCTCTGCTCTCACATCTACTCGGACCGAGGCACCAACTTCGTTGGAGCTAACAGACTCTTACAGTCAAATTTAGAAAAATCGATCAAAGCAATCGAAACTGATCTAGCCAGCGAAATTGCAAACCAAGGTATATCTTGGCACTTTAACCCTCCTGCAGCACCTCACTTTGGAGGCTTATGGGAAGCCGGTGTAAAATCCACCAAGCGCCATCTTTACAAAACCATTAAAGAGGCGAAGCTCACTTACGAAGAACTATACACTGTTTTAGTTCAAATTGAGGCATGTTTAAATGCCAGACCTCTTTCCCCTCTGTCAAACGATGCAACTGACTACAATATCCTCACTCCCGGACACTTCCTAACCGGTCGACATAACCTCACTACTTGTGAACCTCCCCCACTCAATCCTCTCCAACATCCTCTTAAAAGATGGCAACTTATCCAATCGCTCTCCTACAACTTTTGGAGACAATGGTCAAGAGACTATCTCCATACTCTGCATCAAAGACACAAGTGGAAAATTGAGAAGGAAAATCTAGAAATAGGTACTCTCGTTCTAATAAAAGACGACCAAATACCTATTGGAAAATGGCCATTAGGTAGAATAATAGATATCCATCCTGGCCACGACAACTTAGTACGAGCAGTAACTATCCAAACACCAAAAAATATTCTCACCTGACCAATTACAAAAATCTGCCCTCTCCCTTTAACATCTACCTCTCAATAATAATTTTTAAAATCCCCACCAAAATCCACTTCTCTCTGGCATTACTTAATCTCAAAACTTACCGTTATATTCGAATAAAAACGAGCTCAGAAACCGCCAAAATTCACTTCAATTTTGAAAAGTGACAAGTGCGCGTCGAGGTTTCAATTCGTTTTTATTTCAGTTGAGTATTTTTTGATTTTTTTCTATTATCATGTCTGCCGCCGAGGAACTTTTGGAAATTTTCAACTCGGAATCTTTAGATTCCACCGACGTGGACATGCCACTCACTCCACCAGAGCTCGTAGCTCCTATAAAAAAGATCCGGCCGATCAGTCCACTACCTCCAACACCAAAAAAGGCAAGAAGGAAGATCAAATCAGCCATTGTCCGACCATCGCCTCCGAAGAAGGCACGGCAACAACTCAAATCTGCCATAATGCACCCACCATCCGAAGAAATTGTGCCTGTAAAAAAAATACGTAGGCCATTTGAAGCAAGGCCCGCTACAGCAGAACTAAAACGGCTTCAAAAGGAACCCAAGCCAAATGACAGCTTCGAATTTAAATCAAGACCGAGGGAGTACTGCCCAGGAGTGCGGGTTCAGACTCAGCCGTGGCTTCCTGCAGCAGCTACTAAAACTTCTAGACACATGCCAGAATTACTCGAAGTGGTGCCTAGTGGAAAGAGAAAAATAGCCGATATAGGGACCTCAACGAAGAATAGAAACTACAATCCACCATCGCAGGATGTTATACGGGAACCAATACCTCGATTAATGGATCTTCCAGTACATTTTCTAATACCAAAAACGACAACCAAAGGTTCCACAACAACATCACCTCTGCCATTGCAGGATATTCTACTGGAACCCCCAATGCAGTTTAAAGACCCACCAAGCAATCCTCCATCACCAAAGGATCTCTCATCAATCAACCAGGAACCATTACAACCAAGTCCAGGGATCCCAGTCGACCTGGTGGGACAAATCAAGGCTACTCCCATCATTATTAAATTATTGGAAACTGCCCACGTGCCATGGGATGATATCAAATCAGCAAGGAAATTCTACAGATTTCGACTCCCTGGCGATGTCACCATAAAGGTCACCAAGAAAAGGGACATTATACACTTCAAAACACAGATAACAGTAAGTCAATTTATAAAAACTAATATTTTATTGCAAGAGCATCTCCCCTACATATTTTTTCACTTGTCTTGAAGGCTAACGATAGATTAACTATTTATTATATTCCCTTTTTTTGAGGCGGGAGGATGTTCAGCCCACATATAAAATCCCTCGATGCAGCTTCCTTCCCTAGCTTGCATTTCCTAAAAAGAAACAAAAAAAAGAAACACAAAGAATTTCATCTTAAAAATAATTTAAAACAAAATACTTATCTAATACACGGGAACTTCCTCCCTTTGGTCCAACGCCGTCCTGGGGCTTGCTCCATGATATTTCACCTGAAAATAAACAAAAAATCTTATAAATAACTAATAAAATTAATAAATATTACAAACTTACCAAAAATCGCACTTCGCTGCGATTATTTACATTCTTTAATGTCATCAACATGACATTACACAAATCAGCTGCTGTCGCTCTCGCCGCAATAGAAACGAAACTATGAAATTAGCGTTGCCAGGGCAACGCATGTTTGAAGCAACAAAATAGCGGTTTGCGGCGGCTATAAATAAGCAGCGAGCCGCAGCAGAATCATCCATTCCTAGTTCAGAATTTAATCTGAACACATCAGAGTTTAATCTGATTTTTTCCAACTATCCTAAAACCTTATTTGCTTCCATCTAAGTAGGAATTTACTCCTACGGCAGAAGTTTAATTCTGCTGATATTCCTTTCCCACCTAAAGTAGGAATTTACTCCTACTGCAGAAATTTAATTCTGCTAATATTCTGTCCCCACCTAAAGTAGGAATTTACTCCTACTGCAGAAATTTAATTCTGCTAATATCCCTAGTCCACCTAAAGTAGGAATTTACTCCTACTGCAGAAATTTAATTCTGCTATATTTTCATTTCACCCGAGTAGGAATTTACTCCTACTGCAGAAATTTAATTCTGCTATATTTTCATTTCACCCGAGTAGGAATTTACTCCTACTGCAGAAATTTACTTCTGCGTGACATTTAGATTTGGTACTGCTACTGTGCTTACACGAGCAAGTTGTGTTTTCACGTGACAGTTCATTGTCCAGAATACATGCATATATATTAATTCAAGCATAGCATTTATCTATAAAAGTTTACTCACATGTTTAGCACTTGCTTAAACAATATTTTTCTTCTTCTCTTTTAGAAACCAACATAGTGGCGAAATTGGAGGTATTCCTACACTATTACGAATTTTTTGTTTGTTGAATTATTTTTTATTGAATTCAATTAGTGAATTATTGTGGTAGGCTAGGGCTAGTTTTAAGGATTGAATTCGCATAGGTTAAGAATACTGAATTAAAGAATTGAATTTGTGATATTAGTTATAAGCAATATATATTTTGAATAAACATTTTATATTTGAAAACCTGCTGAGTTATCCATTTACAAACCGGCACCCCCTCCTGACGTTGAGCCCAGAACTCACACCTATTAAGACGAAATTCATTAGGCGTTGAAATGTGGCGGGGGCTCCTTTGAGCCCGAATGGCATACGCTTGAACTCGTAGTGCCCATAGCTTGTGCTGAAAGCAGTTTTATGTCGATATTTTTTATCGACAAGAACTTGGTGATAGCCGTTGGCCAAATCGAGTGTGGTGAAATACCTTGCGTGACCTAGTTGGTCGAGAATATCCTCGATTCGGGGTAGCGGGAATGCATCTCCAATTGTCTTTTCGTTTAATTTACGAAAATCGACAACGACGCGCCACCTTTTTTCACCGTCAGGTCCCGCTTCTTGGGGACAACTAGTAGAGGTGAATTCCAAGGGCTTTTCTTGGGGACAACTAGTAGAGGTGAATTCCAAGGGCTTTTACTAGACTGGACTATGCCGCTGTCTAGCATTTCTTTTAACTGCTCGGTAATTACCTTCCGCTGTGTTTCAGGTAAGCGGTACATTTTTTGATTGATTGGTGCTTGATCCTGCACCAATGGAATATTATGCGTTATAGCATTTGTGTAGGTGAGTTTGTCACCTTTGAGGAAGAAGATATCGTTATACTCCTCGCAGAGTTCTGATATCGAAATTTTTTCTTCCGCGGTCAAATAAGGGTCTAGGCTGAGTTCTTGCTCTAGCCTAGAAATACGCGGGTATTGCTTTGGGTCGTCCGGAGTCTCATAATCCGGGTATAAAAAGCGTACATGTTGTAGGGTTGCTGTTTTTTCAGCTGAACCTTCGGGTACCTTATTCCTTCTTTTAAATTTTTTGCCTGTAAGTAGATGTGGCTTTTGTAATTCCTTTTGAGGCCTTATTTCGTTATATTTAGCTTGTTGCAGGGTATTTGCTTCCTGCTTTGTTGACGGTTGAGTTTGGTACACCTGTGTGGTCTTTGCCTTAGGTTGTGTGATATACTCATGCGCGTCAATGCTATTGCTTTTTGACCATGTAGCATTCTGTGTGCTGTGTGACGGTGGAGTAATATGCACCTTTAATATAGGCTTTAGCGACTCGCTGCCGTTCTTGTATGTCCGTTGTTTGTTTAACAGTGATTTATGCCTCGGGATTTTGGACGGAAGAGCTATATGCACCTTTTTGGCAGGCTTTAGACACTCGGTTCCGTCTCTTGTGTTGTTTGATATTGCCTCCATATTTGGTAGTGGAATGTGTGATCTTTTGTGTTTGCGTTAATGGAACTATGGTGTAGTCCTTTATTGGATATAGCTGTAACTTTAAGCTATGTATGACTACTTGATGACTGTTAGCGTTGAGAATACTAACCAGCACTAATTCTTCTCCAGATGACAGCAAACTGTTTGCCAAGAAGACTCCATCGCTTATCTCTTGTGATAAACAGAGCATTTCTTCTTGCGTTTGTAACGGGACTGGGGCTCAATTGCTGCCTGATTTCGTCAGTCTCTTGTTTGTCCAGACAGCTTATATCACACTCCTTGAGCTCTTTTGGAGCTTGGCTGCCAGCTTCTCCTGTTGGAGGAGCCTTGAAGACACTGCAAGTGGATAGTTCAACCTGTTTAGGCTCTACCTCTTTTGCTGGTGTACTTACTTCGACTGCTTTGTTTGAATGTAGCTTGTCCGTTTCGAACTCTAATGGCAAGGTAAATTCATCTGGGTTAGTTTCCGTGCGAGGAAACCTTAGTGCTTTGTTTGGACCCTCAACGTTACAGTTGGTGGTTAGGAAATCATTTCCTAGAAGTCCATCATCGGAAAGACCAGGCAAGTTCTTTACGACTTGAAACTTGCAGGGAATTTTGTTTTTGAAAACGAAGTTTCCCTGGCAATTTCCCAGCGTCTTTCCGGTACCAAATGGGGTCTGAAGTGTACATGCCTCATTGTGGTTAATTTCTTTGGGATCTTTTAATGACCTTTTCTTTATTATACTAACCTCAGCGCCTGTGTCTACTACTAGTTTAGTTTTGCCGTTCAGGCCTATGTCTAAAGGAAGTTTTACTGTAACGACACTGGAATCGGGCTGCTCAGGTGACCGTATTTTATTAGATGGGAGATTTATAGTCGAGCCGGGGAGTTTTGGGTCGACTGTACGTCGTTTCCCTGACTCCGGGCTTCCCATTTACGTTTTTGTTGACAGTTATTTACTGCATGTCCAGAACGACCACAAAATTCGCACTTTTTTCGCACATTATATACTCTTGAGTTGTTATTGGGGTTTTGCGGCTCTCTAGGGCGTTGGTTTGGTGCTTCTCTGTTTTGGGGTCTTTGAAAACTATTGTTGTTGCTTCTACAGTCACGCACGTCATGATTATACATTTTGCAGTCCACACAATAAGGCGTATTTTTCCTTTTGAGGCAATCAGCATATGTATGGCCTCTTAAGTTACAAAAACTACAACTGATTTTATTTAAATAATTATTTTTATTTTGTACATTATAATTTTTATTAGGAGATCTTGGGTCCTGTTTGATGTATGGTGGTGTGTTTGCCTGTGTGAACTGCGGCTGCTGAATGTGACTATTTGTGCTTGGCAGGGTCTGAGGAACTTGAGCGAATGGCATTATGCCTGGATTAAATACGCTGTGGTTTGCTGCTGAGTTAATTCCACTAAATTGAGCGTTATTGGGTGTTATTGCACTTATTGAATGGGGTAGTGTATTTTGCATCACATTTTGTTGAAATTGTCCTGAAGGTTGCAGGAATAGAGCACTTTGCTGGAGACGTTCCATGTCAAGTGCTCTTTGTACGAGGTCATCCACCGTGCCGTCTGTCATGGTCAGAAGGTATTGGCACATATATGGATTATGTACGCCTGTTTTCAGTGCGTTTTTGGCAAAGTCCTCGAGCTGCGTTTGAACAGCTGGTGCTGCTGTGGCTCCGTATTTGGATTCTGCTGCTTCATTGCAGAGTGCCAGCATTTGTTTTACTCGTGCCGTGAAGGCTGTGAGATTCTCTAAAGGATACTGCCTTGTGGTAATCAATTTATTTACCAGTTCCTGGTAAGTTTCTCTAGGCAGGTATGTGCGATTTAGCCGTTCTTCTACTTCTTTGAAAGTAGTGGGCATATTTGAGGCAAAAAGCTGGTAAGCTTCGCCTCGAAGTCTGGTGGGAAAGATTTGTAAAAATGCTGTTAGTTCATCCACCGAAATGCACTGTATTACCTGCCTGCAGCATCCTAGGAATGTTTGGAGCTCAAGACTCAATTTTGGGTGCTGTTCTCCCGAAAATAGGGGAACGAGCTGGGCAGTTAACTTGGCGATTTTAGCGTAATCTGCCATGTTTATATTGGGGATTTTAAACTTTGGCGCTTTTGGGGAGCTAGTTTCTTCTAAGCTGGTCTCCAGAAGGGAGTCGCCCAGCCAATTTAAAAGCAATTCACTCGCGGTGGAATCACTGACACTGTCGATGGCACTTTCACTTAAATCTACCCTATTATTTTTATTGATATCTATCCCGAGAGAGTGCGAAAATTCTCCAAACTCCTTTAAGCTCTTTTTGAACTTCTCTGTGTTAATTTTAAATCTTTCGATTGTTTCCAATCTTTCTTTTCTCGACTTTTCGATCTGCTTTTCTACTGAGTAGCACTGATTCACAGAGAGTTCGGAGGAGTTTCGCACTTTCTCTTCCAAATTTTTTAAATATATTTCTAAATTTAAAGTGTTTCTTACTTGGTTGGGACCTGTCAGGGTTGTCCCACTCCTTAACGTGACTCCTCTTGTTGTTGAATTTGTTGGGGGCGTTTGTTCTCCACCCTCTGTTGCGGATGTTGCGCCCTCGTTGCCTCCTTCGTTCCGGGACGGAACTTCCTGTGCGTCGCCCGGCGAGGAAGATTGTTGCGGAGTTGATGGGTGTGTAAAATTTGCAGCTAGGGGGGCTTCTGCCGTCTTAATTCCCTTGGTTCAAATTGAGAGGGGGGCTTATTGCCTTCTTCGAGGTCCCTCTCAATTCAGGATCGTTGGTTTTTTCGGTTGAAGTTCTTTTGCTGCCGGGGGGGCCCGTGGCCTACTTAAATTCCCCTGGATAAAAGCTGAAAGGGGGGCGCGTTGCCTACTTCGAAGTCCCTTTCAGCTCCGGATCGCAGATTGGAGTGTATCTGATCTTCCTTGTATGTCGGATGTAAGTTTCAGTTCTGATTAAGGACGCCTTTAACTTCTTTGTCTGGGCAGGGATGAAGCCCGCTATTGTCCCACGTTGGCACTTGGGTGCTTTGATAAGGGGGTGGCTGCGTGTTTTACTAACAGAGGCAGTATTTAACTCTATTTTATCTTTCGATTTTCACTTTCGTACTATTTAACAAATTTCAACTAAAACTTTTATTAATATTTTCCAAGACCGAGACTACCTTTTATTAGTATTTTCCAAGCAAGACCGAGACTGATCCGCAATCAAGTTAAAAATCAACTCGGCTCTTGATCACTTTTTTCGCGATCAAGAGCCTTCGTTCAGGGTAGAAAATGCATAGTTGCATTTTCACCCTGAGAAAATTTTCATTTCTTCTGGACTTGATTAAACAAGTCCAGAATATTTTTCGTTGGACGGAGGCTTGAAATTTGATGCTTTTATAAACATCAGCCACCGTCCCGTCGATTGAAATTGCGGCGCGCGTATACATGCAATGTATTTTCGCGGTGCGCATTTCTTATCGCGAAAGCTTTTTTGTGATATGTATGTACATTCGTACATACATATTGTAATTTTCACGACAAATCGTACTGAAGGTACGATTTGTCTTTTGCTTTTAATTTTATTTTAATTCATGGAATGTGAAGAAAATTGCTGATGCAATTTTCTTCACTGATTGAATAGATAAGCTAACCATGTTTTAGGCATGGTTAGCTTATGTGAATTTTAGTGATTTTTGGAATTTTTAATGTTTTATAATTTTTAGGGTTTTTAGGAATTTTAGGAACTGATTCGCTTTCTTCAAATGTTTTTGAAGGTAAGCTAATCATGTTCCAACATGTATGTATGCATGTAAAATTATTCCCTTTTTATACTTTTCCAGGGTATTAAATTTACGTACATAACAGACCTGAATTTTTTCTTAGAAATTTACTAGAAATGTTTCCCTTAGAATTGTTATGCATTATTGGAGGCCGGCAACGGGTGCTTGGGCCACTAACAATTTTTATGAGCGTAAATGAGCAATAATCATTCATTTCTTAGAAATTTACAAAAAATGTTCAGCAGAATTTTTACTCACTTTGGTGGCCGACCGAAGTTATTTTCAGATACAATACCTTCATGTATGCCGTTGTTGGCTACCAATAATACATAAAAAGTCGAATCCAAAGTAATTTTATAATTTTATAAACTATTTTTGATTTTGTCTAATAATGACTCCGCAAAGTAATGGAATTTTTAAATAGTTCTAAATGTAAACCTAGGGTTCTAATTGAAGGATATATTTATTATAAAGATAAGGAACACAATAATACTGTCTATTGGAAATGAGTGGATTTCCAAAAATTCAACTGCAGAGCAAGGGTTCACACTAATCACATCTCCATTCCAAAAATTAATATGCTCACAATCATGCTGTAGATGCTGCAAAAATAGTAGCCCAGAATGTGGTTGATTCGGTCAAAACTGAGGCTGTCATAAATATAGGTATCAAACCTCATCCCCTTGTGGCATCTACGTACGCAGATATGCCTGATTCAAGTTAACAATATTTATAACTATGAAACAAACAGTGCGTCGAGTAAGATCTGAAGAACTTGGTTTCTTAAGATCAGGCCCAAAGACTTGTTCTGAAATGGAAATCGAGGATGATTTTAAAGTCACTACAAAAGTTGAGATGTTTTTGCATTTTGATAGCGGAAAGATTCCAAATCGAATTCTGATTTTCTCCACAAAGAAAAATCTTCACTTAATCTCCCAATACGGAAATTGGTTCTCCGATGGAACATTCAAAGTCTGCCCAGTGCTATTTGCACAATATTATACCATACACATTATAATCAATAATCTAACTATTCCAACTGTAATGGTACTTTTACCTAATAAATGCCAATTGACTTACATTCAATTATTTTCCATGTTGAAAGAACTTGACCTAAGTCCCACGTGTGTTTTGACGGATCTCGAACTAGCTGCAACTAATGCATATCAACATGTTTTTTTCGGGGAGCGCTATTCGACTTTACAATTTCCATTCCAAATAATTCATTTATAGGCATTTGCAAAGCATAAGACTTAAGACAGTTTACGACAAAGAGTTAACAGCCCTAGCTTATGTTAAGGAAAACGACGTCGAAGAGTCTTTTTTTTTTATTACAAGAAAACGTCCCACAAATACTCGAAGAGTTTATGGGATACTTTTGCAAAGAATTAATTGAGTATTTTGATTTATTAGGAAAGAAAAAACAAGGTGGACTTCTTTAAGTCAATGGAATCTTTGCAATTGTTTGGACCTGCAAAAGCCAAATAACCACATTGATGATTAGCAAGGAGGGTTTAATGAATTGATAGGACGATATCATGCATCTACATATATGGAAATTTATAGATTTTTTAAAATTTGAGCAAGGCAAGAATAAAGTTATCAACAATATTTTCAGGTATCGGGATCTTCCATAAAAAAACATATATATAAATATGTGGGAAAGAATCCGTCGCATTGTTGCACAATATAATGATTTTTATAGAAAACAATATCTGGAAAGTATTGCTGATAACATAATTATATAAAGCTCGTATTATTTTGAGTTAACCTTATTTCATGATTGATTACCCAAACTTTTCTTCGGAAATTAATTTATTTTTTTATTTTATCTTAAATTAAAAAAAAACCAAAAAACCCTAAAAAACAATAAAAAAATAAGAAAAAATGGAGCCAGAATTTCATTACGTCTTCGTCGTTGGCCTCAGATAGCGCTAAAAGTGAAAGTGAGCAATTTTCGAAAAAAGTATTTTTGAAGAAAAGTTTTCGAGGAAAAGTTTTTCGATGAAAAGTTTTCGAAGAAAAGTTTGCGAAAAAAAGTAAGGATACCTCGCTCCTCTTCTGGGCATCTAAAAATGCATATAAATTCTAAAGAAAAAATTTCAGTAAATTACAAAGAAAATATTTAGGGATTCTCTATATCCGTGGCCGGATTCACTAACACGGAGAGGTGTGGAGTCGCGGAGATGAGAGTTCTTTTGACACTTAACTCTCCACTCAGAATCCTGTAACTTGGAGAATTTGTACTGCGAATTACCATATCTTCTATTCCACTCGACAAAATTCTCGGCTGTTTTAGTTGTGGAGAAGTAGATGAATATTTCTCAACTGACAGTATTTTCTGCTTTTGCTGTGTTTTGTGAAGATAGCTATGTCCCTAGGAATTTTTAAATTAAATTATAGACTAACCGCATATCCTGGCTATATTTACAAAAACAAATTATGGAAATTCTTGCAATACTTCAGAAAAATATGGATTTTGGTGTCTCAAGGTACAGATGTGAAACAAAGAACGGAAGAAATATATGCAAAATATAGGAACTGAGGTGTATATGATCCAAGGGCAAAATACCAGTTGTGACGTTAAAATGGTCAAAAACAAGCTACACCACCCCAATGAGGGGTGGTACGACCCCCCATCCCCCAAAAGCGCCTTCCCCAGATATGTTCACCTATATTTTTGTACTCTAGACCCTAAATCCGTAGGAAAAACCCTAATGCTCTACGACTCCCCCATACAGAGTTAGCCGTCCTTCATATTGCGACGCTTCTCACGTTTTCCCTAACTCCCCAAGTATGTTAGAGAATCGCGAATGGAGAGTTAAAGAGTTGTAATCGGGGAAAACGAAAATTCTCAATTCCCAATTTACCCAACTCTCCGTGTTACAGAATCCATCCCACGGTCGAGGCATCGTTGATTTTATATTGGAGCGAGACATCGCTGGCTTATCTTTTGGTTACGTCTGCAGTAGTAGCTCCTCTACAATAAAACAAGTAACTAAGTCAAACTTTGTTTCGCAATCACTATATAGTTCTATACACAAGTATATGGGTCCACTTTTGTTGTCAGGGGTGTTAAAACTTAATTTCAAGTTGCAATTTCGCTTAACATCATATTACAAACTCAACAAATTCCAAATATATTCAAAATTATTATTTTTATTGGAAGCTTCTCTTCTATAACATCAAATATTCCTTAAACTCGATTTTCAAGGAAATAATATTAAGCAATTTTTGTTTGCCTATCCCTAAACGTGGTCATAGGGGCAGAGAAAAGCTTACAGATGTTGTATTGCCATCTATTTCTATTCTATATATTTATTTGGAAAATGCACTGAACTGAAACTGAACTATGGTGGATTTCGTATAGGACTCAATATTTGAAGTTAAGCGGAATACAGTACTTAAACCAAAAAGAGACAACTATAGAAAAATGATGCCATATTAATGTAAGCGATTTCAGTTGTGACAGCGGTTCATATTATACATGTCAGTGGCTCCAGGCTATAACACAAAGCGATTTTGCTACTTGCAAAAGTAT
Organism: Dioctria rufipes; assembly: GCA_963924295.1. NCBI lineage: Eukaryota > Metazoa > Arthropoda > Insecta > Diptera > Asilidae > Dioctria > Dioctria rufipes. Next base: position 100,807,379 of record OZ002741.1, on the reverse strand, counting down.
TAGAGTAGTACGGTTTCGTACTTCTTTTAGCATTTGGTCTTATGGAAAAATGCATTAATTTAAAATTTAAATTTCTGCTAATGTAAACAAGCCTCCATACTAAAAGGTTGATTCAGGCATATTATTGTTTAATTGTTTGTGCACTTAACAGTATAAAATTCTAAGTACTTTGTTTAATCAAATTATTTTTATTGTTTCACACCTCGTTTAAATGAGAAGACTATAACTCGAACTTCCAAAAATTGTACCTGTAATACTACCACCCTATTTAAAGTAGAAGAGTATCACTTGAACTTCCAAACATTGTACCTGTAATATTCGCACCCTGTTTAAAGTAGAATGCTATCACACGAACTTCCAAAAATTATACCTGAAAAAATCGTACCCTGTTCAAAGTAAAAAGCCTTCACTCGAACTATCGAAAAATGTACCTGCAATATTCGCACCCTATTTAAAGTAGAAGGCTATCACTCGAACTTCCCAAAACTACAACTGTAAGATTCGCAACCTATATAAAATAGAAAACCATCACTCTAACTACCGAATATTACACCTGTAACATTCGCACGCTGTTTAAAGCAGAAGACGATCACTCGAACTGCAAAAAATTGCATGGAAGATTCACACCTCGTTTAAATGAGAAAACTATAAGTCGAACTTCCAAAAATTGTACCTGTATCACTAGCACCCTGTTTAAAACAGAAAGAAGGCTATCACTCGAACTTCCAAAAATTGCATGGAAGATTCACACATCGTTTAAATGAGAAGACTATCACTCGAACTTCTAAAAATGTTACCTGTAATACTAGCACGATATTTAAAGTAGAAGGGGATCGCTTGAACTTCCAAAAATTGGACGTGCAATATTCGCATCCTATTTCAAGTAGAAGGCTATCACTCGAACTTTCAAAAATTATACCTGTAAACCTCGCACCCTGTTTAAAATAGAAAGCCATCTGTTTATCTAAAACATATTTAATTTATATTCAACAAAACAAAACATATTCAATTCACATTCAATAAAATTCATGCAAAAAATGCATTCATGTAATACATAAATTCTCACGAGTCATAGAAGAATTTGCTGATAAAAAAATCAGAAAGATTCAGGCCAGACGTAAGCTGACACTTTTGTTTTTCTCAACCGCGGTGTCTTGTAAGAATACGCAAGATGACACTTTTGTTTTCTTGGCACTGGCTCGTGAGAATTTATGTAAATGATAAAATTTGTTTTGTTTTTACTGAATATGCGTTTTGCTAATTATATTTTTTCACATATTTATATAATTTATTGTATAAAAATCAGAATTTGAAAGAAATAGACAGTCAGTTTTTCGCAAACTTTCGGCGGTGTTTTTACTAGTATCAATCTTGTTGCTAATCTGTTTACTTTTCAGCAAACTCCTGGTGTGGTGGTTCAAGTACCGCGCACACCTCATAGTACAAGTCAAGGTACAAGAACCTTTGGCTTTTGTGCAACTATAAGGTAAAAGCACTTTATACATTTGGTGACCCCGACGTGATTATTGGTTCACGTCACACATCTCGTTCACGTATCAAACGCATACCACAGTGCTGTATCAACATGAGTTTAGACCAGCGTACTCAACACCAGAAGGATACAGGTGATGAAATCCAGTGACTGGCGACCAATTATTCGAAGGATGGAGATGACCGCAAGACAATAGCATACCTTCAACGGAGGCTACAAATGATTGATAATCTATGGGCCGACTTTGAGGAAACAGATACTAAAATTCGAACTCTATACGGACAACGATTGGAACATAGCTACTTCACAAAGAGCTACTATGAAGGTATACAGACGGGCTATGAGAAATTTAGAGGACAGATCATGTCTAAATTGCCGTTACGCAAAGAGACTCATGGCATCGAAGACAAATTACTTGATGCGCCCAGTATCAAGGAACAAGATACGGCTCAGAAGGAGCGTAAGGGAAAAGAAAAGACAACAGATCCCAATCTGTTGACGGAACCTATACAAAAAGAACCAGCTGCCAAGGCAGTGGGGTCTAATAAAGAAACTTCTGGTTCAACTGTGAGAACAAATCAACTTCGTGTTCTCAGTAAACAGCAGTCACTTATGCATGCCATTCAACGTACTCTTGGCAACCCAGAAGGGCCAAGTGAATCTCAAACACTCCAGATGAGAATAAAAACAGTTGAGCGGCACTTTTCAGTATTGCAAGAGTTTCACCATAAAATTTGGAGTTTAGCAGATGCTCCTGACACGTTCGATTATGACATTGAAAGCTACTTTACTCTGGAAGAACAGGTTCAGAATACACTTGCTCATCTATACAAACAGTTGAGCCAGACAGTCCAAAGTACCAATGGCAGCAGGGCAATTAACGAAGAGGCTACCACAGCCAATGCCATCAGAGCGAAACTACCCAAGATCTCCTTGCCAACGTTTGACGGGGATTATCTGAAGTGGCGGCAATTCCGTGATCTCTTCGTAGAGTTGGTCCATAATCAGCCCATTGCAGAATGTCAAAGGTTGTTGTATCTCAAGACAAGTCTCTCGGGAGAAGCAGAAGGCTCATTCGCCATCTTACTACTTCAGAAACAAATTTTGCAACAGCATGGAAACTAATCACCGACAGGTATGAAAACACCAGACTGCTCGTCACCGTCTTAATAAACAAGTTGCTCTCCCAACAAAGCATATCCGTCGAAGGCCCAATAGCAATCAAGTCCATGCACGACTCAACACAGGAGTGCTCGCTGGCCTTGCAAAACTTAGGAGTACCCACAGATCAATGGGACCCTATTGTCCTTCATATCTTGGTCAAGAAGCTGGACAAAGCCACTCATGCATTGTGGGAACAGTCATTGGAACAACCAAGAAATTTGCAACCCCTCAACAACACTTTCTTAGACTTCCTAGAGACTCGTTTTCAATCATTGGAAGCGCTGGGGAGCAAGAGCAGAGGAAGAGAGGAAAGGAGACTCCATACATTGAAGTCTTTAGCTTCGATAACCAACACAGGGGTAACTTGTCCAGCTTGTAAAGGTGACCATAAGCTTTTTGCTTGTAGAAGGTTTTTGCAATTATCACCAGAAAAGAGAGTCAGCCTCGTGAAGGTCGTCAAACTCTGCTTCAATTGCTTAAGCATAGGACACAATTTAACTGCCTGTCCCTCCGGCAATTGTACACGAATACTCTCGTAAGCACAATACACTGTTGCATCTTCCAGACAAAACTCACCGAGCAGAAAAGGTTAACGAAAATTCAAGTAAGGTGCTGGGATCAATCCGACAATCAGCATCCACCAAGCGCTCTGCGAAAGAGCCTGTGACAATGCCACCAGAAATATACACGTCAATATCACTAACAACCAAAACGGCAACAACAACAAGGGGATATATACTCTTAAGCACAGTCTTGGTTAAGGTGAGTGGTGGAAACGGACCAGCTATTGAGTGTAGAGCGGTCTTGGATTCAGGATCGCAAGTAAACCTCATCACTGAAAAAATGGCTAAAAAATTGAGACTAACGTAAATTTCCGAATCAATGTGCATAGAAGGAATCGGGCGAAGAAAGCAACAAGCCCAACGCAGAGTAAGTCTAGCATTGCAATCAAGAATCAATGGATTTAACACAAGATTGGAAGCATACGTCTTGCCACGCATAGTATCTCCTCAGCCGACACAGATGATCGACATATCGAAATGGCCCATTCGAAGCAATATTCAACTCGCCGATCCTGACTTCAATACACAAAAGTCAATAGATCATTTGATCGGCGCGGAGTTATACTAACGATACTATACATCGGACAAATGAAATTAAGCGAGACACTACAAACACTTCAGCATACCGCCTTCGGGTGGACAGCAGGTGGCAAGATCACAAACGAAACTCAAACTCAGGTAACATGCGCAATCTTCGAGGAGCAAGAATTGGAGCAACAATTAGAGAAATTCTGGAGATTGGAGGAGACAACAACTAACACCAACAACTTCACAGCTGCAGAAACACGCTGCGAAAAGCATTTTAACCAAACTACAAGGAGAAACTCCAACGGTCGCTTCATTGTACGATTGCCATTCCAGAAGGATCCCAAACAATTAGGAGAATCCAAGGATGTCGCCCAACGCTTTATGGCCCTAGAGCGACGACTCGCAAAAAGTACCGATCTGAAGGATCAGTATTCTCAATTTATGAGTGAATATATAAACCTTGGTCATATGAGGGAAGTTAAACTGGATAAGGTTGAACGTCCCTACTGCTTCCTACCTCACCACTGTGTGACCAAACCTGACAGCACCACCACAAAACTCAGGGCTGTGTTTTACGCATCTGCGAAGACGTCGTCCAATGTCTCTCTCAATAATATTCTATACACGGGGCCCACTATTCAAGATGATGGATGTATTTTCAATTCTCTTGAGAATCCGGATACCAAGATTCGTCTTCACCGCCGATATAGAAAAAATGTATCGGCAGATACAAGTTGAGGAGATTGATCAGAAATTTCAACTAATATGGTGGCGAAACAATGAAAATGAACGGCTTAAATGTTTCAAACTGTCAACGGTTACCTACGACACAACATATACTCCTTATCTGGCAACAAAATGCCTTCAAAGGTTGGCAGAAGAAGCAGCTGTAGAATACCCTCTTGTCGCCAAGGCATTAGCTTACGATTTTTATGTTGATGACGTGCTTACAGGTTCAGATAGTCTGACAAACACCATAGCCATGCAAAACCAATTGAATTTCATCCTACACTCAGCAGGGTTCAAATTGAGGAAGTGGTGCACAAATCACCCAAGACTACTGGAGAATATACCGAAAGAAGATCACGAGTTACAGTTAGATTTCACCAATAAATCTGAAGAAGACATCAAGACAATTGGTTTGACTTGGCTACCTAAAACCGATGAGCTTCAGATCAGACCATCATGGAATAATAAGGACAAGGTCGCAAAGCGCATAGCACTCTCCGAAATCGCACACCTATTTGACCCTCTAAGCATAATGGGTCCAGTAGTAGTAATAGCAAAAATATTTTTACAGAAGTTATGGACGCTCAAGCTAGACTGGGATGCAGCTCTACCACAGGAACTTCACTCATCATGGATTAAATACCGAGAAGGGTTGAAAACATTAAACAGCATAAAAATTCCAAGACACGTGCTAGCTCACAGAGTGCCAAAGGCTGTTCAAATTCATATTTTTGCGGACGCATCGGAAAAGGCGTATGGCACCGCAGGATACCTAAGGGCTAAGGATGATGTTGTAATAGTGCGATTACTATGTGCAAAGTCAAAGGTGGCTCCAATAAAGCAAACTACATTACCAAGACTTGAACTCTGTGCAGCCAAAATGGCAGTCGAGCTTTCAGAACAGATTAAAAGAGACTTGTCTTTAAAAAATGAAACCATATACTTATGGACGGATTCCGAAATTGTCCTCAATTGGATAAACTCGCCCTCCTCGTCGTTTCACACTTTCGTTGCGAACCGAGTGTCCACGATACATCAACTGTCTGTGCCCCAGCAATGGCGACATGTAGGGTCCACGGATAATCCAGCTGATGTCTTATCAAGAGAAATCGCACCAGAAAAGCTAAGCTCTTGCAATCTTTGGTTTTACGGACCCATTTTTCTGCACGGAAGTGAGGCAACATGGCCAGTCCCGTACATCAAGGGACAGCCGAAATTCAGTACTGAGAATCAACACACAATCGCAGCCGCCACAACAGCAGATGATGATATTCACTTTCTATACTCAGTGGATCATCGAAATTGCTTCACTCGACTCAAAAGAATTATGGCATATGTTCTCCGCTTCATTTCAAGGGTCAGACGCCAGTCCTGTCAAACTATGAGGGAACCCCATCTCAGCCTGCAGGAACTTCACGAAGCGGAAGAAACCAAATAAGACAAATGCAGGATCATTTAAGGCAATTCGGAAAAGTGGCAAAAACCAGCGCACTGTCTAGCCTTACCCCTTTCTTGGATGAGAGAGGAATCATCGATTAGAGGCATCTAGCTTATCATACGACGCTAAACACCCGTAACTTTTACCCTATTCTCATCAATTCACTAAGCTGTTGATAAATGACACGCACATTGAGAGATGCCACGTTGGGCCGCAAGCTTTGCTAGCCATACTTAGACAGAAATATTGGCCAATCAAAGGGAAAACTCTTGTCAGATCAGTAGTACAACGATGTGTACAATGCGCCAAAGCTAAGCCTAAGTTTTTATCTCAGCTAATGGGAGATCTGCCCGCAGATAGGGTACAGCCAGCGCGAGCATTCATGAATGTGGGAATTGACTTCTGTGGCCCTACATACACTCACTTCAAAATCAGAGGGAAAAGACCACAAAAGATGTATATAGCTATTTTCTGGTGCTTTTCTACCAAGGCCACGCATCTGGAAGTAGTGAGTGACTTATCTTCAGCAGGCTTTTCGGGAGCTCTCAAGCGCTTTATAGGACGCCGAGGTACTCCCAGGAATATTTACTGTGACAATGCCACCAATTTCGTAGGAGCCAACAACCAGCTAGAAGAAATAAAGGAAATGATGACAGATAACAAGACGAGAGATACCATAACAGCAACTTGCAGTTCGAAAGGAATTGAATTCCTCTTCATACCGCCGCGTGCACCGCACTTTGGGGGACTCTGGGAGGCGGCAGTTAAGTCGGCAAAAATTCATGATGCAAAGAACAATTGTCTCAGCCGCACTGACTTACGAAGAACTTGAGACGGCCCTAGTGGAAATAGAAGCGATCCTTAGCTCCAGGCCAATAGCCCCAATGTACTCAAACTCCAATGACTTAATGGCGTTGACACCTGGGCATTTTTTCATTGGGGAGCCTTTGACAAGTTCCATCGATCCTAGTGCTCAATCCCAGCATACAAGCCTCATCACTCGCTGAAAACTCGTCTTGCACATCAAAAATTAATTTTGGCGCCGCTGGTCCAAGGAGTATTTAAGTCAACTTCAACACCGATATAAGTGGAAACAGCGGTGTCAGAAAATCGAACCAGGTCACATGGTCATAATTAAAGAAGACAATACGCCCGCCTTGAAGTGGCCACTTGGACGTATAATTAATGTCATCAGGGGCAATGATGGTCTAGTGCGAGTGGCGAACGTCAAGTGGTATTCTCCGACGAGCAATACACAAGCTAGCACCTCTTCCTGTCGAAGAAGAGCAATCGTCAATGAAGCCTGTCGACGGCGTACCGCACTGACTAAAACCTATTAAATGTAGCAGCAATGATGGACAAAACATCTCGAAAACGCAGAACAATGTCAATGATAACTCAAGTACTATCGATTAAGACGAAAGCACCTCAAATAAGGATAATGCGAATCCAAGAAAAAGGGCTCGGTGGTCACTACGCAGCGCAATAGTTACATTATTAATGACTAGTTTGATACTGCCAACAACCCAAGGCTCTCCACTAGAGTTAAGGCCCTTTCAATCCCAGCCTGGCATATATTTTGAGAACTTGGGAACAGCCAACATAATCTCAAGCGAATGGAATATCATTGCCTATTATGATATGTAACCTTACTGGATCGAATTTGAAGTATTTGCAAACTACACCAATACTTTAAACTACTTCTGTCATCTAATGAAGGAAAGGGATATCTGTCGAAGAATTGTGGGTCACTTTCAACACCTGAGTGATGAAGTGTCCAGAATTAATGAACTGTTACTTCCGAAAAACTCATCCAGAGTAAGAAGAGGAGCATTGAATTTCGTAGGTAACATTGCAAATGTGTTATTCGGAGTTTTAGACTCGAACTATGCAGAAAAAATGTCTGAAACAATTGACACCATACAACAAAATGAGGATCACATTACAAGCTTGATTAAAAACCAAATTTCCCTCATAGATGTGCCAGTAAATATAATCAAGAGGAACCAGCAAATCATAGACAAGCAATTCAAAAACCTTGAATTCCACATCAATGAGCTAACCAAAAAAATCAACGGTTTAAAGGAAGAGCTTCATCAACAAAGGATATCTGAAATCTTCACGTCCTTAACGATTCAAGCAACTTTGTCCGCATTAAACTTTCAGCGAATTCAATCACTAATATTGAATGTGCTCATCGACAGTCATCATGGGAAAATCAACCCACAACTCATATCGCCCCTGCAACTAAGAAGAGAGCTGTCTACAATAAAGGAACATATATCCTTGTCACTGAGGCTTCCAACGACACAGGATGATACACTAAAGTTATATAATCTAATGACCATTGAAGGAAAGATTGAGAGAAGGCATATAATCTTCAAAATCAAGCTACCATTGTTAGCACTGGAAGATTTTGAGCTCTTTAAGGTTATATCAGTACCACTATTGGTCAACAACACTTTCCTGACAATTAAGCCATCCTCACCATTCTTGGTAATAAACCTGCATCGCAACCAATATTACCCATTTACAGAGCAAGAGCTGAGTTATTGTACATCCATAGCAGAAGACAAACATCTTTGCCGACAAAAACATCCAATATATGGTAAGGGATCAACTGCAAGCGCTTGTGAAATTGAGTTGATTAACCAGCTTCTACAATCACACACATGTAGAGTAATCAAAATAGGAGATGGGCCACATTGGATACAACTATACCATCCTAATGATTGGACTTATGTCCTCAAGCAGGAAACGACAGTGAATGTTGTGTGCGGGAGCAACGTGACAACCCTAGTACTCAATGCGGCAGGTATCCTAAAAATTCAAGGAGACTGTGTCATCAAACAGGAACTAGTAACTATTCAAGGGTACAACATCTACCCAACAATTTCAAGGATGTCTTATTCACCTTCCGGTAACTTGACCAAACTTGTAATGCCAACCTAGATACCCTTCTCTCCCTAATGAGACCTACCATTATGAACCGAGCTGGAAGACCTAGACGACCTCAGGGGACAGCTTCAACAAGTCTATAAGGAACTGCCAATAAGAAGTCATATTCACGGAAATGATGTCCATCAATTTGCCGTATCATATAGACTACTACTAACCGCAGCCGTCATTCTCTATATTGGCTGCAAATTCCGTGCAACGATTTCTCAGCCTTTTGTCAAGAAGAAACCTAAACCTGCACCAAGGTCTTATGTCAGCACTTCCAACAACGAAGACCCGGACTTTAGCATCAATTTTGAGGCTTAATTGAACTAGGCATTCAATGCGGGGGAGAATGTTTATCTCAAACATTTTAATTTATATTCAACAAAACAAAACATATTCAATTCACATTCAATAAAATTCATGCAAAAAATGCATTCATGTAATACATAAATCCTCACGAGTCATAGAAGAATTTGCTGATAAGAAAATCAGAAAGATTCTGACACTTTTGTTTTTCTCAACCGCGGTGTCTTGTAAGAATACGCAAGATGACACTTTTATTTTCTTGGCACTGGCTCGTTAGTATTTATGTATTATTATTTATTTTTAAAATTTGTTTTTTTTTACTGAATAAGCGTTTTGCTATTTGTATTTTTTCACATATTTATGTAGTTTATTGTTTTGTTCAAGAAAAAAATTTTTTTTTGAATTCTCCGGTATATAGCAAAAGCTAAAAAATGTTCTAATTTGTTATTTCATCACACAACCCATTAATTTTTGGTGACAAGTTTCAAGTCTTGGTTTGACTCATCAACAGGTCACAAATAGCGAAATTGTGTGATTTGAAAAACAAATGATGAGTGTAAGGTTTTCTGCTGACACGAAACGCTTCTTCTTCTTCCTTTTCTTCTTTATTTTTCAGCCCACTGCGTGGCGTATACAGGTTCGATTCGCTTCGAATGAATCTGTTTCTTTAAAATTTTTTAAATTTTTTTAATAAATAAAAAAATTGTTTTTTTCTATTTTTCTCAAACTTTTCATTTCTTTCTTCTTTTTTTTTTCATTTTTTCATTTGGTATAGAATTCCCGCTAGATCTCTAAAATCATATTTTGTAATATTCCTTTACGCTATGTTATAAATTTTATAAATTTGTGATTTCTTTGAAAGAATTTATATGGGTGCGAATTTCCCCCTATATAGGTGGGAAATTCGCACGATCATTTTATGGACGTTTTTATACTGTACGTGAATTTTCAGTTAAAAAAATGACGGTGTGAATTCACGGGGGAATTTCACTTTTGCTAGGCGTGAAAGGGAAATTCGCACTATGTGGTGTGAATTTCCCCCCAGTCAGTTTAACACAGTGTGAGCGTTTGATAACTTCGGCGTAGTAACTTTCCATTCAAAACGGGATCCAAATTAAAGGACCCAAGATGGACTTCAATGATAGGCTCCAGACTCTGCCAGTTTCCTCAATCTTACCTTGTTCCTTCCTTCCTTCCTTCCTTAAAAAGTTCTTATCTGGGTTGGGCCTTAGAACTTGCCCAACTTCTTATGTATTCTACAGAAATTTTCAAAAGTCGGCTTCGCTCGCGCTCGCACTATGTTTCAAAGCTGCGCTGTTATATTTGTATAGCTATATATCACTCACCTTGTAATTGTTTCTGGGTCGCGGAATCGTTAATCCAAGTTACGAATTACACTTGCTCGTTTTCTCGTACATCACCTTTGTATTTTCTTCCACAAACATTAAAAGGTCTCACTTAATCTTTTTGATAACTTTTTTATTTATTTTTTTTTAAATCGCACCACAAACATTAAAAATAATTCCGAACTTAATTTTTTTTTCATATAATTTTTCTTTTAGAGGTAACCGAACAACAACCATTAAAAATAATTCCGAACCTAATCTTTTTTTCATATAATTTTTCTTTTAGAGGTAATCGAACGACAACCATTAAAAATAATTCCGAACCGCGTGAAAATCAAAGAGGCCAACTTTTCTCAACAGCTTTAAAAAACTGACTCCCTATTGACAACCAACTCAACTCTTGATCGCCTTCTTCGTGATCAAGAGCCGTTGTTCAGGGTAGAAAATGCTTAGTTGCATTTTGTTATCCTGAGAAAATTTTACTTTTTCAATTCTGGACTTGTTCAAACATGTCCAGAATTATTCGCGTTGGACGATGGCTTCAAAAATGTAATCTTACACTTTTAAAAACATCAGCCACCGTCCCGTCGTTTGAAATCGCGGCGCGCATATACATACAATGCATTTATGCGGCGCGCGTTTCTTATCGTGTAAGCTTTTTATCGTAATATGTATGTACGTATGTACATACATATTGAATTTTTTCGCGGCAAATTGTACTGAAGGTACGATTTGCCTTTTTATTTATTTTTTAATTAAATTGTTGAAATGACAAATTTTGCTGAAGGCAAAATTTGTCGTGGAAATTTTTAAGTAAAACGACTTGGGTTGTAGACTGAAACTTTTGTTTTTCCCAAGTTGTTTTATGAGAAAAATTTATGGTATGTGAGAAAAATTGCTGATGCAATTTTCTTCACCCATTTAAGAGATAAGCTAACCATGTTTCAAGCATGATTAGCTTATGCTAAAATTTATTGAATATTATTTTTATGTTTTGCCCTTTTTCAGGTTTATGTAAAAATATTATTTATTTTAGGTTTATAACAGCGCTGGAGTAGAAAGTAGAGCGCAGGCGACTTCACTATTAGAACTTAACTAACTTCTTCTCATGTATTCTACGGGAACTGTCAAACACCGGGTGCGCTTAGCTCGCACTGTGTTTCAGCCTTCAAATGTGGTTTGTTTTGTCTTGGCGCATTGACGCAGGAAAAACCGTGAAATACCCGTAATTTCTCATTTTCATCGTTAAGTTAATTAATTTGACTAATTGAAAAATAATATCTCCATCTTTTTCCAATTCTTGCAACAGTTCCTTAATATTTTCTCCCTCGCACATCTCAAATTTTATTCACTTACAAAGCCAATATTTGACATAGTCATACTTTTCATTTAAAATTAACAAATTAGGGACACATGCCGCGAAAATTATATTTATTTTTTTCTTACAGTTACTGATAAAGGGATTTTACAATAAGTTTGCTAAAAGTCAATATTTAAAAAATATTTATTTTATAACCCACCTTTTCCTTCATAGAAATCCAAATTAGTATTTAGAACGACAAAATTAACAGGAAAAATAGTCAATGAAAATGAGGCATCAAAGCATTTAGTCTGACAGCGTATTTTTTCCAACTTGTCGCAAACGAATCTATCCTTCCGGCCAGAATTCCAATCAAAAGGCTGAAACACATTACGATGCAGTGCAGTGCACTGCACTGCATTGAAATTTAGAACTCATGTATTAACATGTGGCAATTCACAAAACACTGCAGTGCAGTGCAATACACTGCACTGCATCATTAAGGCTAATTTCTAAAACACTGCACACTGCATCAGTTGACGTTTGTTAAATACTAAAGAATAGAGGAAGTGTTCAATTTAAAATGGATTAATTAATTTTAAAATGACATTAGAAGAAAAATGGGTAGAGTTTTTCTCAAAATAATGAATCTAAAGTACAAAAAATTTAGATATGAAATCTTCAAAAAATGATTGTCAAAGCACTGCATTGCATTTATTGTGCTTTACAGTGCAGTGCACGGCTATAACACTGCACTGCATCGTATTGTGTTTCAGGCTTTACTTTACAGTAGCTTTCTTGTTGGTGTCATTCGAACTCAGGTACTCGTAGACTTAACCTGTGCAATTATATACAACTAAGTTGAATAAGAAGAAGATTTTTGTTTTGCGCGCCTCAGCTGGTAAGTGATTAGGATTTGATTCATGATGTGATGCCGGCTGGGTTGAATGAATCTAAAGATTGTTTTATAAATAATTATTAATAATTATTTTTTATTAACAGTAGTGCGGCAAAATATTTGAACGGCTTTGTACCCTTTTTTAACTGATCTATTATTACACTGCACCTTATCAATAGTCTGTTTTCAAATGTTCGAATTAGAAACCGAGAAAAAGTAACACTGAAAGGCAAGGTAGAATCGCCGAAAACGTACAAATTAATCTGTTTTTGCATTTTGATAGTTGTTGTGTTCGTAGAAAAGTGAAAAACTGAGAAAGTGTGTTAAAATAATCGTAATCTAGGTCCTAGGATCTAAAAGCTCATTGGCACTTCATACTCTATTATATTGGAGGAATTTTCGATGATACTACCAAAGACGCTGTTCATCTGCCCACGTAAGAGTCGTAAGGTAATATGCTTTATATTCACAAACAATAGTAAATTTCTTTAGCCAATTTTTTTTTCAGTTTGATTTCTGCTAGTCTGATGTTACATATTGAAGAAAAGGTATTTGCAATTTTTTTAATCCCATAAGTGCTTATACATAAACATAAACATAAACATAAACATCAATTTATTTGAGTACCCGTGCCAGAGGCACGCATAGCGCTGGGCACATCATAGATAGTTACATGGTAGATTAGCATTGTAGCAAAACAAATTAAAAAAGTACAGATATAGGCACTTAGAATATAGTATAATCTAGTGAAATGTAGCAAACAACATAGTAGCTTCGCAATGTAGCAAAATAACATGAATTCACAAGTATCAGCACTTAGGACAAAGCACCGCTTAGTAAAATATAGCAAAATAAAACTAAATAAATACATAGTAGCTTAGCATTGTAGCGAGTGAAGCAATAGAAGAACAAACATAGGTACTTAGAACATATAAAAGTTTTAGTGATGTGTAACAGTATCAAAATTGTAGCAATGAACAAAAACATAAAAGAATAAAAACATATAATTATAGACCAATACAGCACAACGAAATAGCAAGTAGTAAATAAATAAAATAAAAAGAAATTAAATAAATTAAATTAATTTAATTAAATCATGCGATATACAACACAATATGCGCCGCAGGTCAATATTCATTTTTTTTTTTTTTTTTTTTTTTTTTTTTTTTTTTTTTTTTTTTTTTTTTTTTTTTTTTTTTTTTTTTTTTTTTATTATAATGAAAAAGGCAAATCAGAGATTAGAATTAGGTCAGGAAATCCCGAGCCGCTGTTTTAAACGCGTTCAACGAAGCGCTACACCGGGCGTCCTCTGACATTTGATTCCATATGGTTGCCCCGCGGAGGAAAATGTTCCTCCCACCATATTGTGAGTGGACCCTAGGAAGGACAAGCCTGGATCTATTCAGGCTGCTCCATTTAAAGCGGTTGATGATATAACCTGGCATTAAGCCATGTCTAGCCTTATATATCAGCTGCAACGAGCTAAGCTCATACATGTTTGCCAGTGGACACGGGAGAAGAAGTTCTAGGAGATGGAGGGGCACATGCGAACCTCGTTTAAAACCGAAGACATATCTGGCACATGCCATATATGCACGAGACAGTTTTGAGAGGTTATACAAGAAACTTACATGTAATAAAACTAAAACTACTACTAATAATAAAGTCTTGTGAACTCGGATATCAAATTAACAATTAGATTCACCAATAGTAAGTAATTCAGCATGTCGATTATTACATACACATATTAATAATAGTTAAGAATAGCTAAGAAAAGATTAATATTAATATATTATTAATATTAAGGACTCCTCAGGTGAGGCTGACTTAAGTATTAACTAACTAACGGCGAGAAATGGTATTTGCGATTAAGCGTGTTATGATTAAGATTATAGCATGTATCGTGTCTAAAAGGTTTTCCATTATGGTAGAAGTAGCGTACCTAATTTAAGCTCACAAGGTTAGAGGTAATTAAGATATTATAAGTCTGCGGTTTACAGAGCCTAAAATCTCCAAAATGTTTATACGGAAAGAGACATGGTCTGGTGATCAAAAAGTTAGGTCTCTGGAGACCTTAAGAAAAAATTCTAGAGACACGTCTCCGAAGTGTATACCTACACGAAATTTCACCTCCAGCTCTATTGTTCACTTATGCATATAAATATATAACCAATTCAATTATTTCAAGTATAATTTAGGAAAATATACTTTTACTTGAAAATGAATGTTAATAAAAATTGAGTACTCACCAGCTTATCCTTAAATGCGTATTTGTGATGACGCGGTGTTGTTGAATGAAGAATAAATAGTTAGGTAAAGCTTCTTAATTTAGCCTACTAGCTGCTTAGAATATCTGCTTACAAATCCAGTAGGTTTCATGATGGATTTTCTTAAACAACAACTTTAAATTTTGAATTTACAGGACACCCGGAAGAGCTCATAGCTCCGGCATCGATCGGAGAATTCCACTTTTCCTTTGGTTGGATTCGGATCGGTTAACTGGATACACATTCTCTTCCTTCAGCGGCGTCAGTAACGGCTGTCTGGGAGCCGCGACCTTCTACCCCCTTTTAAATCTTCTAAGTTCCTTATGGTCAGGCTTTGGGGTTGTCGTATAGGTGTGTATATATATGTATAGATAGCATAGAATACTTGTCAACTTCTCTCTCGGGCGTCACTTCTAACAAGAACGAATTTGACGCCATACCAAATTGGCTTCCGTTAGTTCCTGCTTAAAGCAGGATTTACATTATGATGACATGCAAGTTTTACAGAAATTGTGAGGGAGATAGTGCATCGTATACGGAAATTTATTTATGAGTGACGAGAGAAGCAAACGCGTCCTGAATTTTTTCCGGACGTCGACTTGTCACTGTGTGCGTGTCCGGAACCATAAAAAGACCTCAAGCATAGGGAGTTTTTATAGTTACTGAAACTAAAACATATTTATTGGCAACCCTAATTTGACAATTTCGACTACTGGAGCTGCCATATTGCTGTTTTGTTACTATAATTTTATGGCATAATAAATATCTGCCAAGTAAAATTATTTGTCGAAATAAACAAAATTAAGTTTTGAGTTTGTAATTAAATATTGCGAAATTGAAAGTTATTAAATATTGCTTTATGGAAAATATTTAAGTTATTTCTGAGGTAGTAGATTGACTGCAGTGGTGCTTTTTCTTTATAATTTGCTAGAATTATTCCGCCTTTGAAATAATTCGTCATGTGAACATGAACTGGACTGGAATTATCTTCACCGGCGTTAGTTCGGTAGGGTAGTGGATTGGGATTATTTTCATGTGAGCACTTGAGTGGATGAAATGGATTGACGTTTACATATTAGCAAATTAGTTACTGAACTTTTTGTTTACTATATGAAATAATTATTAAATAAAAATTTCGTTATCGTACAAAATGATGATTGTAGAACTGAATTACAGTACCACCTGATATTTTGCGACAAATTTTTTCGATAGAATCTCATCCTTTGCTTCGAACTCCTGCGTGCCTTCATGCAATATTTTAGAAATTGTAAAATTATACTTCTTTTCATGATCCGTCTTTGAATATCTACGAAAAAACGATTAAAAGCTTGAAAATTTCCAATTAGACAGTTTGAGAGTTTTGCCATAAAAAGTAGAGGGGACTGTACGTGTGAGGTATTGCGATGTTGCTTCCGCAACATTTAAATTTCAATAAACTATCTCCCTCACAATTTCTGTAAAAATTGGATGTCATCATAATGTAAATCCTGCTACGCTTGAAATTTTCGTATTACCTTAGTTGTGTTGCTATGCGCTTCGTGGCACGCCATATAACGAGTCTCGCTAGAGCTTACCAGATGGCTTTTACTGAATTTTACCTTTCCGATGCTGTCATCAGTGAGTCGACCTGTACCTTCGATCAGGAAACTAATATAGTAGGCATTGTATATAAAATATGTGTACATAACTTAGATCATATAACGAAAAGGATACGCTATGCTGTATAAAATTCGTGTACGTGTGATAAGCATTTTTTCTTAAGACACGGAGGGGAAATGACAAGAGGGGTATCGCCTTGTTATTCGTCAGTTCGACTATTCTAATTTATTTCTGACATTTCAGATTTTATGACAAGAAGTTCGGGTTTGATTTAGCGATTTTGTAGTAAATAACTAATTAAAAGTGATTTTTGCTTAATAGTAGTGTGCTACGATTAGTGATGTAAAAATTAGCGCTGAGCGCTGAGTTTTGAGCGCCGACTCGGTGCTTACGAGCCTTTAACGCTCGCGAGCTTTGAACACTCGAGCCTTTAAGGCTCGAGTACTTAAGGCTCACAAGCGTTAAATGCTCGCTATAGAGCGCTCGAGCCTAAGCCATTAAAAAAAAGTACAAATTGAAATATATTCTATATTTTTAAACATTTATTAGGTTTTAAATTATTCGTTTAGAAAACATGATTTAATACTAAATTTTTTTCAACCAAGAGGATAAACACATGGAAGCTTGTATTGTTTTGTTGCCCAATCTGTTTCTTATTTTTGTAATGATGCTTCCCGACCTGGAAAATGCTTCCTCACTTGGTACATTTGTAGCTGGAATACTGAGGATATCATATGCCAGTTTTGCTAATTTGGTAATATTGAGATTTTGTTCTTCCACCACATCATAACATCAGTACTTTCGGACTCGATCGGGATGTTTAAATACGTTTCGATTTCATCTGCTTTCGTATTATATTGTTTTTTATATATAGAGGAAAATATACTTTCCTTTCCTTTTTTGGGAATAGATTCCATGACTTCGTCGTTATCACCGGTATTATTTTCGACTGATGTCGTCTGCAAATTCGAATATTTTTCCTTATACAGTTCCTTTAATTTTTTTAGTGGTTCGGGGTTATTGCGTGCTAAAAAGTAATTATTGTTTAGGCGAGGATCTAAAATAGCAGCAATTTGTGCATAATCATTTCTTAATTGTGGTTCATACTCCATGAATCATCAATTCTGAACATTTTAAACATGTAATATTTTCAGAACTTTTGATGTGTTCCATTAATGTATCCATAATAGGTATAACATAATATAAACTGGGATACTCATGTTTTGACAACATGATAGTAGCCTCATGGAATGGCTGAAGAAAATTGACAACTGTTTCAATATCATCCCAGTTTTCAATAGTGTACTCATTAAAGTCTGGTTTTTCAGAACAAATGAAATTCAAAACTGCCTTCATGGCTAAAGCTCTTTCCAACATTAGGTAAATTGAGTTCCAACGTATAGGCATATCTTTCGCAAGATTTAGCTTATTTACATTAAGAATAGTGCAACACTCCTCATAGGTTTGTTTTCTTTTTGCTGAAAACGTTATATACTTTACAAGACTTGACACTGGAGGAACTATGGACTGGAGTTTAGTTAAACCTCTTAACTACTAGGTTGAGCACATGGGCAAAACATCTTGTATGTATGACATCTTTATACTCCTCGTGGAACAATGTCAAAAGCCGCATACATTTTGAATTTGTGGCATCATTGTCTGTCGTAATTGAAAACAGTTTTTGTTTAAGTGAGTAATCTGAAAATATGTCGACAATTTTTTGCAAAATGTGTTCACTTTTATGCGGGTATGGTATTATATCGAAATCCAATACTATTGAAACTAGTTGACAGTCATTGGACACAAAGTGGGCAGTTATAGCAACATAAGGTTTATTGGTCACAGATGTCCAAAAATCAAAAGTCAGAGATATATTACTTTTAACTGATTTTATTATGTCTATGACCACTTTCTTTTTCCCCTTACATAATTCCTGGATTCCTGAAGTTAACTTATATCGGCTAGGAAGGACAAAACTCCTATTTAAAGTTGACACAAATAGCTCAAAGTGCTCTTCTTCAACAATACGAAAGGAATGATTACCATGAATTATAAAGTTTTTTAATAAGGCATCAAAATCGTGATTTTTGTCTGAAACTTTAGGCTTTCCTGAACCAGAAGGAATTCCAATTAGAGTATCATCTTCGTCGTTATGGCTTGTAGTAATGTGTCTTTTTAGTATAGATGTTGAAGTTCTCGAAGAAAAACTTTTATTGCTTGATTTACACAAAACTCGATTCGTGTGAATTTCAAATTTGTCCCACTTCCAACTCCTCCGAACTCTTTCTTTTGATTTACTTAAACTGCTAACTGATGAATCATTACTAATATCCATCGATTCGTGATTACGATCTAACAAAGCACCACTATTATTATTAGCTTCAGATTCATACGACATTGTAAAAAAAAACAGTAATATACACACTTGACACTGCCGATGATATGAATAGAACGATTCGCAAAAGGGAGTCCTATTGGAAATGCTATGGGGCTCCTCTTGTAACTTTATATTCTTAGTTCCTTACTGAATTCTTCTATATTTGTCACTTCAAATTATTTACTTATTTTGTTTTAAAAAAGACTTTTCTATTTTACCTTTAATATTTTTAATATTTTATTTTATAAGTTTTTTTACTACTTATTGCGAGACACAAAACAGAATAGGAAACTGACTTTTTATTTTTTTTAAAACAACAAACTTTTTTCTGTCGAGGCCTGCCT
Organism: Dioctria rufipes; assembly: GCA_963924295.1. Classification (NCBI taxonomy): domain Eukaryota; kingdom Metazoa; phylum Arthropoda; class Insecta; order Diptera; family Asilidae; genus Dioctria; species Dioctria rufipes. The sequence continues at coordinate 100,788,085 of OZ002741.1, read as the reverse complement.
AAAAAACCTATCTCTCATAAACGTAACATAGTTAGTGTAAGCGCACACACTACAATTTTTACGAAACTAGATATCGAGCGAAGTAACATTGAGAACCGAAAGCATGATGTATTTAGTAACAACAATTATTATCAACTTCGCCACAGGTCGGTATCGGATACTATCGGGTTTACCCGTGGAACTAATCTGGAAAATCTTGGAATCGGCGTGTTTGTTCATGTCAAAACCATGCGACTCGACCGCTATAGGTTGAGCTTTTAATGCTTGGCTTGGTCTTAGGCACTCTAGCCTTAAAAGCTAGAGTGTTCAAAGCTCGCGGGCATTAAACGCTCGAGCGTTAAAGGCTTGTAAGCATCACTACTTAGGCTCGAGCTTTGAGCTCGAGCATTGAGCTCTAGCGTTGTAGGAGCGTTATGGCCGAGCAACTTATTAAAACGCTCGAGCCACGCTCGAACTTTTCACAAGGGGGGAAATGACAAGAGGGGTATCGCCTTGTTATTCGTCAGTTCGACTATTCTAATTTATTTCTGACATTTCAGATTTTATGACAAGAAGTTCGGGTTTGATTTAGCGATTTTGTAGTAAATAACTAATTAAAAGTGATTTTTGCTTAATAGTAGTGTGCTACGATTAGTGATGTAAAAATTAGCGCTGAGCGCTGAGTTTTGAGCGCCGACTCGGTGCTTACGAGCCTTTAACGCTCGCGAGCTTTGAACACTCGAGCCTTTAAGGCTCGAGTACTTAAGGCTCACAAGCGTTAAATGCTCGCTATAGAGCGCTCGAGCCTAAGCCATTAAAAAAAAAGTACAAATTGAAATATATTCTATATTTTTAAACATTTATTAGGTTTTAAATTATTCGTTTAGAAAACATGATTTAATACTAAATTTTTTTCAACCAAGAGGATAAACACATGGAAGCTTGTATTGTTTTGTTGCCCAATCTGTTTCTTATTTTTGTAATGATGCTTCCCGACCTGGAAAATGCTTCCTCACTTGGTACATTTGTAGCTGGAATACTGAGGATATCATATGCCAGTTTTGCTAATTTGGTAATATTGAGATTTTGTTCTTCCACCACATCATAACATCAGTCCTTTCGGACTCGATCGGGGTGTTTAAATACGTTTCGATTTCATCTGCTTTCGTATTATATTGTTTTTTATATATAGAGGAAAATATACTTTCCTTTCCTTTTTTGGGAATAGATTCCATGACTTCGTCGTTATCACCGGTATTATTTTCGACTGATGTCGTCTGCAAATTCGAATATTTTTCCTTATACAGTTCCTTTAATTTTTTTAGTGGTTCGGGGTTATTGCGTGCTAAAAAGTAATTATTGTTTAGGCGAGGATCTAAAATAGCAGTAATTTGTGCATAATCAGTTCTTAATTGTGGTTCATACTCCATGAATCATCAATTCTGAACATTTTAAACATGTAATATTTTCAGAACTTTTTATGTGTTCCATTAATGTATCCATAATAGGTATAACATAATATAAACTGGGATACTCATGTTTTGACAACATGATAGTAGCCTCATGGAATGGCTGAAGAAAATTGACAACTGTTTCAATATCATCCCAGTTTTCAATAGTGTACTCATTAAAGTCTGGTTTTTCAGAACAAATGAAATTCAAAACTGCCTTCATGGCTAAAGCTCTTTCCAACATTAGGTAAATTGAGTTCCAACGTATAGGCATATCTTTCGCAAGATTTAGCTTATTTACATTAAGAATAGTGCAACACTCCTCATAGGTTTGTTTTCTTTTTGTTGAAAACGTTATATACTTTACAAGACTTGACACTGGAGGAACTATGGACTGGAGTTTAGTTAAACCTCTTTTAACTACTAGGTTGAGCACATGGGGAAAACATCTTGTATGTATGACATCTTTATACTCCTCGTGGAACAATGTCAAAAGCCGCATACATTTTGAATTTTGTGGCATCATTGTCTGTCGTAATTGATAACAGTTTTTGTTTAAGTGAGTAATCTGAAAATATGTCGACAATTTTTTGCAAAATGTGTTCACTTTTATGCGGGTATGGTATTATATCGAAATACTATTGAAACTAGTTGACCGTCATTGGACACAAAGTGGGCAGTTATAGCAACATAAGGTTTATTGGTCACAGATGTCTAAAAATCAAAAGTCAGAGATATATTACTTTTAACTGATTTTATTATGTCTATGACCACTTTCTTTTTCCCCTTATATAATTCCAGGATTCCTGAAGTTAACTTATATCGGCTAGGAAGGACAAAACTCCTATTTAAAGTTGACACAAATAGCTCAAAGTGCTCTTCTTCAACAATACGAAAGGAATGATTACCATGAATTATAAAGTTTTTTAATAAGGCATCAAAATCGTGATTTTTGTCTGAAACTTTAAGCTTTCCTGAACCAGAAGGAATTCCAATTAGAGTATCATCTTCGTCGTTATGGCTTGTAGTAATGTGTCTTTTTAGTATAGATGTTGAAGTTCTTGAAGAAAAACTTTTATTGCTTGATTTACACAAAACTCGATTCGTGTGAATTTCAAATTTGTCCCACTTCCAACTCCTCCGAACTCTTTCTTTTGATTTACTTAAACTGCTAACTGATGAATCATTACTAATATCCATCGATTCGTGATTACGATCTAACCAAGCACCACTATTATTATTAGCTTCAGATTCATACGACATTGTAAAAAAAAACAGTAATATACACACTTGACACTGCCGATGATATGAATAGAACGATTCGCAAAAGGGAGTCCTATTGGAAATGCTATGGGGCTCCTCTTGTAACTTTATATTCTTAGTTCCTTACTGAATTCTTCTATATTTGTCACTTCAAATTATTTACTTATTTTGTTTTAAAAAAGACTTTTCTATTTTACCTTTAATATTTTTAATATTTTATTTTATAAGTTTTTTTACTACTTATTGCGAGACACAAAACAGAATAGGAAACTGACTTTTTATTTTTTTTAAAACAACAAACTTTTTTCTGTCGAGGCCTGCCTAAAAAACCTATCTCTCATAAACGTAACATAGTTAGTGTAAGCGCACACACTACAATTTTTACGAAACTAGATATCGAGCGAAGTAACATTGAGAACCGAAAGCATGATGTATTTAGTAACAACAATTATTATCAACGTCGCCACAGGTCGGTATCGGATACTATCGGGTCTACCCGTGGAACTAATCTGGAAAATCTTGGAATCGGCGTGTTTGTTCATGTCAAAACCATGCGACTCGACCGCTATAGGTTGAGCTTTTAATGCTTGGCTTGGTCTTAGGCACTCTAGCCTTAAAAGCTCGAGTGTTCAAAGCTCGCGGGCATTAAACGCTCGAGCGTTAAAGGCTTGTAAGCATCACTACTTAGGCTAGAGCTTTGAGCTCTAGCGTTGTAGGAGCGTTATGGCCGAGCAACTTATTAAAACGCTTGAGCCACGCTCGAACTTTTCACAAATTACTCGAGCTGCATTTAAAGCGATTTTATAATGCTCGAGCCGTAACTCGAGCCGTAACTCGAGCGTTTTAGCGCCGACTCGAGCGGTTTCACAACACTAGCTACAATAGTGAAATATTGTTTTGTGAGCGGGATTTTATATAATCGAGACTCCGGACTCTTGAATTATCGCGATGATGTGCGCTGTGCTGTGCTGCAGAAACGACCGGTGATGTTCTCTTAGGAAATCATTTTGCAGGCAAGCTTAATTCTTTTAAAGAGTGAAATATTTATAAAAAAAAACAGCCGTGGCAAAAAAATTTAACATTTTCCAATGCCGGTTTGCTTGTTTAGAATTGAATTGTCATTCTCGCCTTTTACAGTAGCCATACAAAGGCAACGCCAAAAAATATTATCAGAAAATAAACGGGGCACTAGGAAAATTCGTAAAAATGTAAAAAGTTATAAAAATATTATAAAATTATAAACTGTAAAATTAATTTAAAAATGTTGTGATTTATCTTCTATTGAATTTCTTCAATACTTAATAAAGCTTCAACCACTAAATTATTCGCCCGGTGTGAAAATATCGTAGTGTACTACTTCCATGACTAAAACGAATGCATCGATTCGGTTCTACTAATGCAGAAAAATGCTTAAGTTTTTCTTCCTCATAGCCTATCCGTTTTGTTATATGAACTAAGGTACATAAGCGTAACCAAAATGCCGCTTTATGTGTGCGTGAGGTTCGGGCATATTGGACCTTGTCTGTCAGATTTCAATGCGGGAACTTGGTGGAAATTTTTTGTTTGGAATGTAGCAAGTAGACGTAGTAAGATATAGGAAGAAAGAAAATTGCCCAATTAACTTGGATTTTTATATTTTGTAGATTACCAGCGGATATAAAAATTTATTTTTTCCATCAGCTTCCGCCCAAACAAAATTCGCAATGAGTTTGTTCAATGAGAACATGCTATGTATAACTACACGAATATCTAATAGATTTAGCCTTGTGTCATATTTCCACTTAAATAATATTTAAAATTTCCCACCATTAATTAGTACGGCGGCCCCATAAGACGAAAAATGTTCTCGACTTCTTTGGTGTACCCCACACAACTGAAGTGGTTACGCTCTATCACGGTTCATGCCAACTCAATTTAGTTTCCTCCTCGAAGACCTAGGCACAAAGCCTATGAATTCCTAAAATTTGTAATTATGCTGGTTCCAAGTGAACTGTCTTTCCACATAATCTAGGCCGCCTTGATTATTGATGAATGTGGGTTTTTTTTTTCAATTCATTTTTGCACTTAACGCCAGCACTTCTCTGAATTGCAGTTACATGTTCTGCTCGGATTGAAATTTGTTGGTACAGTATTTTCAATTAATGTCATCAGTGCTAAAATGAATTGAATTTATTCGACTTTGAGCTTCATTTTGAAATTCTCTATATAATCGAGATGCCTGTAAAACATTGGCTCCATTATCAGTTGTATTGGAGTAGATCTGATCAATTTGAATATTAAAATATCTTAGACAGATCTGCCCTTTAAGAAAATAGGTTATGGTAACCGATAAGTGAGATTGACTTGGATGTGAATTCCAGAATATCAGGCGAAGCTGAAGTTCCCTCCGTGATCAGCGTTGTATGCAGGGCTCCACGCTAGCACGCCTAAGCTAATGGCGGAGAGTGTGGGGTGAGTTCCACGAAAACCTGCCGCTGTTACATACTATTGATTAAATTCGTACCAAAGTAAACGTCGCACACATATAGTCCTGAAGGGACCCTTTACACCCTTTTCCTTGTAGGATTTTGAGGACTTGGATATAATGTCCTCAGATGCCAATTTCCCCATCCACCCTTAGACATGGACTAGGAGTACAATATCCATATGAGACCTGAAAGGAGACCGGAGTAGTGGATCTAGTCGACCGTAATCCTATGAAGGGCTCCGGGAGAGTGAGAGGAAAAATGTAACTCTTCTAGTACTCCATTTCGTTACGTTATAATAACCAGTTTATTTTCACAATACTAGTGCAGTAACTTAAAAAAAATCATTTTCGCTTATAATTAGTACATTGTTTAACTTAGGTTCACCCCTGTAACAAGGCCTAAGGCCATTCTAATATTTTATCTCAAAAAAATTCAAAGAATACTATATGCCAGCAATACTGGAGGCAAACCCCAGACACAGTTACCTGTAATCACCCGACGGGTACATTTCCTCCATGAGGGCCTTCTGGAGGAACCATAGTCCTGTAAAGAAATTTTTAACAATAAAATTTAATGCAATCTATCCAAAGTCCGGCTGGGACTTCCTTTACATCATGACACACCTATCCGTTTTCCTGATATGAGTTTTAAAATAATTATTGTCATTCGGGCTTAGGGCCCTAGGGGTAACATTGCACTTATAATAGCATATAGAGCTGTATTATGAGATGAGTTCTCTTCATACAACAAAATTATTCATATATTATCCCTGAGCTTGTATCGTCTACGTTTAACAAGGAGGTAAGTACTCAAAGCATCAAAGTAACTACGACATGATTATTCAAAATCGAATTGTAAATATTAAATGCCGATTCGTTGGGTACTGCTGTACGTTTGGTAAGGAGGCACGTACTGGTAAGTATATAAAACACTTACGCGGTGAATTCGTTCAGAAGTTCCAATCTATAGGTATTTGAAAGGGATGCCTCAGTTGCTACGGTACACGTAATGTTGACACGGCCAATATATGTATATTGAAAAAGTATACTAAAACTATGTTGTGCCATTTGACACGGAAAATATATATAGAGGATTGAAATAAAAGTTATGTTGTTTTTATGATATTAATTGATACGGTATATAAAAAGAATGGTAAATATTGCGTTCTATTACTGCTACGATATATATATATATAGAGAAATGTGATAAAAATTATATGATGTTAAACGATGCGATAATATATATAAAGAATAATATGGTAAAGACTAGGATATGTTATTCGATAATGTAACATATACATGGAAAAATTTATCAATGGCGCATACCAGACTATGGCCTGTTAAGTTAATACTGGATGTCGAACTGTAGGTACATAACGTGATTACAACTTTGTCCCAGAACTAACTACGTGAATGGTTGTTTGAATATAGTGGTACTTCCTCGTGAAGGAGTATTATGATGAACAACGCGCTTGCTCTTTCTTGGTTAGTGGAAGCCCACCTGCCGTAATTCACGTTTTCTATCAAGGGGCTGACTTTGATATCACTCGTGATATTTCATTCGCTAGGTCAACTTGCGTATTTACAAAGGTACATCCAATTTGCGGTCCAATTCGCGTACATATGTAGGTTTATATGAAAATGTGAGCGTCGTGTTATAGCTCCTCCGAAGTAATACTTGGGCTACCAGTGTTATGCTCGCTAAGGAAATTCAGCGAGGGGGCACACTTCTCACTGTCACTCTCGATATTTTGAAATTATAACACCTTTATAGACCTGCATTAAAAATACTTTTATTCAAATCGATTTTTTTAAATATTAGATAGATTACAGCGGATTTGTCTTACGAACGACGGACTGAAGCGAGCTCCAAGATCTTATACAAAACAAACTATTAATTCTTATCTGCTTATCGCCCTGGCTCCCACGCGCTGTCCGGAATCTGATATTCCACTTCACTTCACGTCTTGTGAAGTCAGCAAAACTGTACGTTTGATATTTTGTGTGCGTGGTTCAAACAATTTATGTGCATGGTACAAATAAGCACTCGAGTGTTTATTTAGCACTTTTGTAAAAAATATGTGAGCATAATTTATACGTGAGAAGTGTTTTAGAATTTAAAGAAAATTAATGAAAGTTGATTTCTTATCACGTGTGTATGGACAGCGGCGTGAGAACCTACGGGTATTGCTCACTCCACACATAAAATCCGCCTAATTTAATCCCTCGATGTTGATTCCTCCCTAAATTATGTTCCTAAAGGACAAAACAAAGAGAACACAAAGTATCTATTCAAAATTTTGTTACAAAAAATTATTGATCTAAAGGGATAACAAATTCCCTTCTGCAGACCATTTCACGCCTGGAACAAAACCTAAAGATTGCAATCCGTGCTTTTCTATAGCACACTTAGTCTAAAAAACAATTAAAAAGTCATTATTAATAAATAGATGAAGTATAATTAACAAAAAAAGTTACCATTTCACAAACAAAACATCCCACCAATTATTTACGTTTATTAATGTCATTTAAATGACATTACATTACAGTCAGAGTTCAGTGAGTGAAATCCAACTTTTAGTTCGATAATCGTTACAATATGACGTCACTGCGGGACGCCGCCGTCAAAGTTTAATCAAATGCAGCTTTGAGAACGAGCGTTGCCAGGGCAACTCATCGTAAAGCCGAAACGTAGCGGTTCACGGCGGCTAAAAAAGGCGACGAGCCACAGCAGAAGAACCAATTCCCAATTCAGAATTTAATCTGAACAATCAGAGTTTACTCTGATTTTTCTTAATTATCCAAAATCCGATCCTGCTTCCATCCAAGTAGGAATTTACTCCTAGAGCTGCCATGTCTCGGAAAAATGTGGCGTCAAGAAATTCCTTAAATAGAGCCAAAACGCACCAAACAATTTGTAATTACTAAAATTCAAAAATTAGCTCAAACTTGAAAGAAAAGGGAATTACAGACAACATATTGATACAGTTGAATTCCAATATGACAGCTAATTATATGTGAGCGAGATTTTGTTTTTGTTGTTCAAGTTTATTACAGGCTAACATTAAGTTTTAATCTCTTAGTGTAAACCGCTCCTTTTTCTAAATTGTTTGTTTAAAAGTTTATGATGGCTACTGCTTCGGTTTATTGCAGTTTTGAAAAGACGAAACACATGTTGAAATCAAACGTAATCAAAATATTACGTTTAAGATATAAAAAAACAAAATTTATTCAAGTAACATCGAAAAACTTTTAATTAATGCAGAACATAATAATAGAAAACGTAACAAAAAACTTCACATTTAAAAATAAAGTAAAAACTATAGATATATATGTATTCTCCAAGTAACGTATTATAGAGGCATAAAAATAAAGCAAAAAGGTTCGAATTTTACATAGAAAATTTTCGTGTCCAAAAAATAAGGTGACATTGAATTTATATTGAAAATTCTTTATCTATTCTTCCAAATCAATTTCATCGCCTTCAAAGTAATCTCCTCCCGATGCAATGCACTTATGCCAACGGATTTTCCAATCTTCGAAACAGTTGAAAAAGTCGATTTCAGGGATGACCATCAGCTCCTTCTTCGCGGCGGCTTGAATCTGCTCTATCGTCTCAAAACGGTGTCCTCGGAGCGGTCTTTTGAGCTCGCTGAACAGCCAGAAGTCGCACGGCACCAAATCAGGTGAATACGGTGGTTGTGGAACGATATGAGTCGAGTTTTTGGCGAAATGGTCACGAAGAGCGAGTGCAGTGTGAGACGGCGCATTATCATGGTGCAAAAACCAAGAGTTATCTTTCCACAATTCCAGCCTCTTTTGGCGGATAGCGTTACGCAAACGACGCATAACGTTCAGATAATATTCCTTGTTACCTGTTTGACCCGGGGGAAGGAACTCAGAATGCACAACACCACGATAATCGAAAAAAACAGTCGACATTACCTTGATTTTTGAGCGACTTTGGCGCGGTTTTTTTTGGTCTTGTTGTGACCCGGGTGCCCATTGACCCGAACCACAACCATAAAGCAAATACGCCAATATCTTGCCCTATGCAATATATTGGCGTACTACAAATTGACCCTGAAAATTCAAAAATATTTTATTGTCAATTCAATTTAAATTTCATTTGCATTTAAAAATGCATTTACGTACTGCAACAAAATGCAATTTAGCATAAATTGCATTTTGTTATCAGTCATACATTCCGTTCACACGGCATGTATACTTACCTACATGCAGTACTATGTACATACCTACATACAGCTTTTCTGCTAAATTATCTGCATGTACTATACATACATACAGTTTCTTTTTCCTAAATTCATAAAACTTAATCGTATGTACATACATACACATGATTATTCTTATCACCTAAAAATATTACTTTTTCAAGACACAAGTGCATATCAGATTTCATGCATATGCACTGTGTCTATATTTTTTGTACATTCCCACGTACGATTTTTCACGTCGTGGGAAAGTGATAAGAAGAAAAAGAGGCTTTCATGGGCACCTGGGGCCGGCGAGCCCAATCATCGGGGAGTTTGTTTGAAATCCGCCAAGAAGGCAAGATCGGAGAGTTTGATTCAGAATCGCCTTGCAAGAAGTTCGGGAGTTTTTTTTTCAACTAGGATTTCTTTTTTTTCTCTAATTTTGATAAAATGTGTGTTATGTGAAAAATTGTAATAAATTTTTTGTAAAAATTATTTCAAAAGTGCCAGTAGGAACAGTGAAGAAATCTGTGAAAAATTATTAGTGAACCTAAAATAAAAGCTATTTGAACATTTGATTTTGTTTTTATTTATATTAAACATCAATTCGAAACGTTAGGTGCTCTCGTCTTAGAGCACGGCACCCAACGGATAACATTTTTGGTGGCAGCGGAACTTAAAATCAAATCAGTGCACAAAAATAAATCAATAAAACAATTTTTTGAAAATATTAAAAATTCTGTGGCAACAAATAAATCTGTGTAAAACAAAAAATATATATAAAAATGAATAAATCAATAAATAAAAATTAAAAAAATTTTAATTAAAAATAACAAACACCTGGCCACAATATACAACAACTAGCGGCAGAAGTAACAACACGAAAACCAGTAAAAAAATAAATTAAAACATACCATAAAAATAAATAAATAATAATAATAAACGCCTAATTTTCCTTTTGGTAATTTAATTAAAACTAAATAACAAAATAATTACAAAACAACAAAAAACGCAACAACATTTTGGTGGCATATAATATATATATATAAAAAAAAAAAACCTGTCAGAAATAATAACTGTGCCTTAAATAAAACAAAAAAATTATAAAGAAATAACTAAAAATAAGCCCGGGTACCCTTAATACAGGGTACTTAGAGGAGATAATATAATTGTTTAGAGCGCCATAGTGCTCCATCGGGGGACCTTTGCGAGGCTTCATCCTTGCCTCAACAAGACGTTCGTTAAGGAAGGAAGGAAGGAAGACCTTTTACCAGGGAATCCTATTGGCATTGGCTAATCCAAGCAACAACTACCAAACTTCCAACTTTTACGCACACTCACCAGCAACATCTTCAATACCAAGAAGACGTCAGCCAGGACGCACGACGCAACTAATTTTCAAGATAAAAAACTACAATTTGGATTAAAATATTAGGTAGACGAAATTTAGTCCTATGCTTTTTCATATATATACCTGCAAATATTTGCTGATATTTATAAATTTCTAGAAACAATTTATTTTTGCGGTTGTTTTGTGTGCAAATACGCTGCCCCACGAAGCGACCTCTGCGGTAAGGCTTCGTGAACTTGCTGGCCAGAGGACTTCGATAAATCAATAATCGATCCCCTGCAATAGAGCTTCATAAGCCTGTTGATCAGAGGAAAGATTTTGGTAGGAAGCAGCGACCTGTACTACAATCCATTTTATTTCAGAAATTGAATATTCAGAACAAAATTTTTTTTCTCATATTAGCAATTCCCAATCCCTACACATCCCTTCAATCAATCAGAAAAGTGGCAATAATAGCAATTTAGAGTATGATTATAATCCATAAAAAAAAAAAGGTGATTTTATTTTTCCTTTGTGTGCACAATATCAATTTTCTGTTAACTTACATACCTTATCCCAATTTACACGCATAATATACATAACAACACGACGGACAAACCCACAAGCGATACGACTACATAAGTAAAAACAGTAATTACAACTATTCATTTATTGAATTTAACAAACAAATAGTTAATAAATTGAAATTCCTAGCTCAATTAAATTTATTTTTTATTTTTATTATTATTATTTACCTATTCTCTCACAAAAATTAATTTTTTTTTCTTTCTCCGTCTCTCTGTTTTGTTAAAAAAAAAATAGTTATCAGCACATAACAAACTGATTCTCTGGTTATTGCTGTTGGGAAACGTAAACGTGTGTCCTGTAATTAGCTGACTTCTACTTACTCCATACAATTTTGTCACATCTTCCATAGTTCCCCTCAGATCAACCAAATCGAAGCTCGAAACAGACATTCCTAATATTAAAAAACTATACATCATACTTGTACTAATTTTTCCGTCTATTACTTCAGAAATCAGTCATGACTGAAGAAACCGTTTCTTTCGATGAGCTCTGCTCATCCCAAATAGGAAAAAATAAGGAAATTCGTCTAATACTAGGGGCTTATCACCAAGCCGGTAAAGTGAAGCGTACCAATACCTTTGTGAAAGGTAAATTACAGCAACTCGAAGAAATATGGAGCGCCTTCGAAAAAACAGAAGAACAAATAGTTCAGCATAAAGACTTCACGACCGACCACGATTATTTCAAAGAATCGTGCTCAGATAAAACTGAGGACTGGTACATGTTGACGAAAGCAACACTTTCCGAAAGATTGAAATCAATCTCAGAAAGTACTATGAACCAGCAAAAACCCTTTCATATCCCATCACCCAGAGCTTCGTGGAGAATTCCAACCAAATCACAAGTTACAGAACCTAATAAGGAAACAGAAGGTCCACAAAATGAAAGTATTTTCAGAAGTCTAAATACAAAAATTAACTCAATTACAAGAGTTATACAATCATTAAACCCTGATACTTTACCTACAGTGAGTAAAACATACCTAGAACAAAAACTGAGTATCCTAAATAAACATTGGGCTGAATTCGAAGAACTCAACAATACAATCGAAATGCAATCTACGCCACAAGACCTAGAAAATAAATACTTTACTGAAAATGTTTTCGGTAAAACAGAAGCAGAATATGAAGAAACTGTAATTGCTATTCAAGAACAGCTAGATACGCGCTTCCCTAATTACCAACATGACACACGAAATAACTCATCACACTTTCACAATGAAAGCACAGAAGTCAAAATTTCACATACTTCTCTATCAGAAATTAAATCGTTAATACCTAATTTTAACGGCGATACAAAAGACCTCCATAAATTCGTGTCCTGTTGCGATGATATTAATAGACTTTATCCCAATACCGACCAAACAACCCTGTTTTCAATAATCAAAAGTAAGCTATTTGGAGATGCCTACAATGTACTTAAGTACAATGATACAAGCAGGTGGTCAGATTTGAAGCAAATACTACTCGAAACATTCGAAGTAAAATTAGAAAAGTCTGTACTCCAATCAAAACTCCAAAACACAAGACAAAGAGCAGGAGAGCCTGTCAAAGAATTCCTGCAACGAATTAATATGACACATGCTCAATTGAACGAAGCCACGCATTCATATACAACAGATAAACTACTGTTAAACTCTCTCGTAAAGGACAACGAAAAACAAGCTATTAGAGCAATAGAGGATGGATTAATAAGCGAGCAACTCCAAACTCTGGCCAAACTCCACGAAAATAGAGCATTAAAGCCCATTACGTCATATATTGGCGAGCAAGCATTACGCCTAGAATCAAAGGCAACAAGATTAGCAACAAACTCTTCTCGCACTGCTCAATCAATGCAAGTGCAGAGCCACTTTTGCTATAAATGCAAAGCACAGGGACATTTAGCCCCAAATTGTCCACAAAATATTCGTACATACCCAACCCCAAATAAATATTTTTCAAATAATTTAAACAAAGGCAATCCTCCTAAGCAGGCTAGCACGTCCAACAGCACTACTCCTACATGCAGGTATTGTCACAAATTAGGACATACCATAGAAGTATGCAGGGCAAGGATAGCAAACCACGGGAATTTCTACAGAGGAAATATAAATCCCGTTGATCAAAATTTCAGAAAGCGAACGGAAAGTCCCAATAGAACTACAATTCCCCAAAAAGAGGTCAGCTTCAACCAGGTTCCAAATCCAAATTTTAAAAAAATTCCCATTCCTCGACAATACAACCCCAAAATGAACCAAGATCAAACAAAGATCACGTACAAAATCCGAGAATATTTTTAACACACTCGGAAAACAAATCAAGGCGAGAGGAATTAGTCGGCAGCCCCTCGCAAATTCAAACAAAAGCCGACATACACACCAACCCAAATTAGATAATGCACATTTATTAAATGATCACATAACGCTGAAAATTCCAATTATTATCAATTCCAACTCCATTACTATCTCTCTATTTACCAATGTGTGCTCCAATAAAGAAACAAAGTTCCTCGTAGACACAGGAGCAGAAATTAGTCTCATAAAGTTCAATGCACTGAAAGCAGGTAGCACTTACTATAAAGATGCAATCTGCAAGATAAATACTTTATTTTAGGAATCTAAAACTACAGAAGGATTAATATTAGCAAAACTGGCAAATACATCAAACGAAGAATGTATAATAGAACATCCCTTCCAAATAGTAGGAGAAAACTCAACCTTAGCATATGACGGCCTAATTGGCCACGACTTCTTGTCTAGATACAACGCTTGTATCTATTATAAAAACAATTACATTTCCTTAGAGGTGAAGCAATGTCATTCATCCTATCCCATAGAGCAATATCGCTCAGATTATCCAAATACAACACAAATATCCTACAAAAAACGGAATATATTTTACAATCCAATGAAAACCGAAACGAATCGGACAAATTACATAATAAACTTATTACAATTCCCGCTCGCTCTGAATCCATAATTCAAATTCCAACTTTGTCAACTACGGAATCAGTATATTTTAAAAAAGAGGTAAAGCCAGGGTTGTTCATAGGTAATACCATAGTCAACCCATCACAAGGAATGGCAAAAGTCCTAGTTCTCAACACGAATGAACAGGACGTCGAACTGGCAATTCATGACATGAATCCAGAATGCCATGACCTTAATGACTTCGATTGCATCTCCACGGATTCCAACAGAGATCCAATTAGGGGCAGAATAAAGAAACTGCACACCCTGATTAAATTGGATCACTGTAATTTGGAAGAAGCCGAGAGTATTCGGAAAATTTGTAAGGATTTCAACGATCTCTTCTACTTAGAAGGGGATTTCCTAACATTTACAAATGCAGCCGAGCACAAAATCGAAACAATCCCGAATAAACCACACATATATACTAAACCGTACAGACTTCCAGAAACAAGCCGGAGAGAAATTACTCGGCAAATAAATGAAATGTTGGATTCAGAGATAAGAAGTCCTTCAAATAGTCCGTGGAATTCTCCCCTACTTCTAGTTCCCAAAAAGCCGGACGAGCATGGGAACAAAAAATGGCGAGTCGTTGTAGACTTCCGCCGAGTAAATGATATTACTATCGGCGACGCCTACCCATTACCTAATATTACAGACATATTAGATCAATTGGGTAAGTCTAAATATTTCACAACGCTAGACCTCGCCAGCGGATTCCACCAAATTCGCATGGACGGGAAGGATAGAGCAAAAACTGCGTTTAGCACTCCTTATGGTCATTACGAGTTTAACCGTATGCCATTTGGATTAAAAGGTGCACCCGCAACCTTCCAACGTGCCATGAATAATGTCCTTTCCGGACTCCAATTCATTTACTGTTTCGTATACATGGACGATATTGTAGTCCATGGATACAATCTTAAAGACCACAATATTAGGCTCGCAAACGTATTTAGCCGCCTTCGGGATTTCAATTTAAAATTACAACCCGACAAGTGCCATTTCCTAAGAAAGGAAATAATGTATCTAGGGCACATCATTACTGAAAATGGAGTCAAGCCAGACCCGGCAAAAATTAAATCAGTCCAATCTTATCCTAGACCCAAGAAGGAAAAGGATATAAAAGCCTTCCTTGGTTTCGTCGGCTATTATCGCCGCTTTATTCCCAATTTTTCTAAAATCGCGAAACCTCTTACTAACCTTCTGAAAAAAGCCACACCTTTCAAGTTCGATGCAATTTGCGATGAAGCATTTTGCGAATTAAGAAAAAAATTAATCTCAGCACCAATTTTATCCTATCCGGATTTCGACAAAGAATTTTTTGTCACCTCCGATGCCAGCGACTACGCCATCGGAGCAGTTCTTTCCCAAGCAGATGATCAAGGAGATCATCCAATCGCCTATGTGAGTCGAGTTCTCAATGGTGCAGAGACTCGTTACTCAACTATCGAAAAAGAGCTTTTGGCAATTGTTTTCGCGGTTGAGCAATTCAGGCCATACGTTTATGGTAGACAGTTTACCATCATAACTGACCATAAACCATTAATATGGCTAATGAATCTAAAGGATCATTCCTCAAGGCTAATGAGATGGAGAATTCGTCTTGAGGAATATGACTATAAAATAGTCCATAAACCTGGAAAGCTCAACACAAATGCTGACGCTCTCAGTAGAGCTATTCCGTAAAATCAACGGAACCTAACACCTTTGTTAATGTGGTAACCAGGAATCAAGCCAAAGCTCAGGCGAATTTAGATACACCCAATCCAAATATTACTACTACAAATCCAGATTTATCAGTAGTAAACGGTTCCTCAGTGATAATAACTGAGACCAATTTCCCATTACTTTTAACTAAAAACACAAATCCCAAATTTTTTATCTTGCCAATGCAGGATACAGAACTTGAAAGAGTGTTAAAATATAAACTAAAACTTTTAGACAAACCTCCTCTACTAGAAAACAAACTGAACTTCTTTAAGAAGAAAGACTCCACAGTAATCATTTCAAAAGTCAATCTACCTTGCCGATCACAAAGAGATAGATTAGACATTGAAAAGATTTTAACTGAGATCTGCTCATACACAGAAGCAAATCAGTTAAATCAGGTAAATATCTCCTTAACGGTATTAGACCAACAAAATCTATCAACTATTAAAAACATTTTTACCAATGTCTTCGTTAACCAAAAAATAAATATAAAACTTCATCAAGATTCCATAAAGTATTTATCTAACAGCAGTGATATTGAACAAGTTCTAAAAGATTTCCATTCCCTACCAACGGGAGGCCATCAAGACGTCTCCCGTACAATTAAAAGAATTAAAAAACAATTCTATTGGCCTGGCATGTCAGACGATGTTGTAAGATATGTAAGAAAATGTAAACTTTGTCAAGTAAACAAAGTATCCAGAAATCCTAAGATTCCTATGAAAATCTCAAGCATAAGCTCAAAACCTTTTGAAAGAGTGTACCTAGATGTTGTAGGACCTCTCCCAATTTCCCATTCTGGAAATAAATACATCCTTACATTTCAAGACGACCTTTCAAAATTCTCGGAGGCTATTCCCATAGTCAACACGGAATCTAAGACATTAGCGGAAGCCTTCACGACAACAATAGTTTGTCGACATGACATTCCAGAAAGTATCCTAACAGATCAGGGATCTAACCTCATAGGTGGCATGTTCGCCGAGGTATCCAAACTGCTAAAGATCAAAAGGCTCAAAACTACTCCATATCACCCTCAAACAAATGGTGCATTGGAGAGGAGTCATAGAACTTTAGCAGAATACCTCAGATCTTATGTAGCGAAAGATCCGCAAGACTGGGATACATGGATTCCATACGCCATGTTCGTCTATAATACCAGCCCTCATTCGAGTACAAATTATACTCCCCGCGAGCTCCTGTACGGATTCCCAGCCGAAATCCCAAATAACTTAAAATCATCTCCGACCGTTTGCTATAACTACGATAATTATGCAAACGAGTTAAAAGCACGTCTACAACACAGCTATAAAATTGCGAAAGACATAGCCATGGCCAACAAAGGGAAATCAAAACTTCAGTACGACAAAAATTCTATCCCGAAAACCTTTAATATTGGAGACAAAGTCTTGTTAAAAAGCAGAGTGAGAGATAACAAATTTTCACCACTCTGGACAGGTCCACACGTGATTATAGAAATTAATTCCCCTGAAAACTCCACTGTAAAAATAAATAATAAAAATAAGAGAGTCCACAATAACGACTTGAAACTTTTTACAGATTAATATAAAAGCTTCATTCCCTTAAAAAAAAAAACACATTCACAAATGAATATAACAATATCATCTTCCAGGTCCTCACAATGATACAATTGGCATTCATTTTAATTTGCATCCCCCTCATCTCCAGCTCGGGGATAGAAGTAAAGCAAATAAATGCCAGCGCGGGCATTTATTTCGAGGAAATTGGCAGGGCCAATTTTTACACGAACGAATGGAAAATCGTAACCTACTACGATTTAGAAAACTTCAAATCTGAGTTCAGGAACATCAAATTCATCACGCAACAAATTACATCTACATGCCAGAAATTGGACGGAAATTCAGCGATGGCGCATACTTGTAACGGTACGTTACTACAGATAAACCTTATTATAGCAAATATAGAATACAAAAATATGCTCCTAGTAACTCAAAGTAGGAAACAAAGAGCTTTATTCAATGCTATAGGCTCCATTTCCAAAGCCCTTTTCGGCACATTAGATGAAGATGATGCCAAGTTGTATGATGAACAAATTCACAACCTCACTTTAAACCAAAATTCCCTCCTTTCCCTCATGAAAAGCCAAACCGCGATAATAGAAGCAACAGCTCAAATTTTTAATAAAACCAAGGCCGCAATTGAAAAGGAATTCCTGAATATGCATAAAAAACTAATTTCGATTCAAATATCTACATCGCTAATGGTAAATAGAACACTGGATAATCAAATATCCATTGAATTAGAATCACTCGTCTCACTTGTTTCATTAATGACATTCAGATATCAAAGTACACAGTCAGAATTAATAGATCTTTTAATTGATTCCAAACATGGAAAATTTCACCCTACACTAATATCACCTAATAAGATTGAAAAAATTTTATCAAAAATTAGGCAGGAGCTGCCGAGTTCAATGATGCTTCCCATAAATTCCAGAGACAATATATTTTCACAAATCTACAAACTAAGCACAATATCTGCAAATGTATGCAACAACAAAATAATTATAGAACTTCGAATCCCACTTCCTTTTAAAGAATCCTACCAAATTTTCAAAGCAATGCCATTACCGACAATCCTAAACGGTTCATTCATATATATTGAACCATTAAAGGAATATATATTAATTGATTACAATCGTGATCACTACATCGAATTAACACTACAGGAAATCCACAATTGCGCAACGTTGGACCATACTCACTTTTATTGCAAAATTTCATCACCCATTTTAAATACAAACAATAGAGTAAATCAATGTGAAATTAATTTAATAAAAAAGGAACCTATTACAGCAAATTGTAAAATTTTGACTTCAAATCAGAACTACTATATGACACAATTATCAAACCAAAATGCATGGCTTTTCTCCCTTAAAAAACCCTTCCATATAGATATCATTTGTGAAGATTCCATTAGTTCACGAACCCTGGAAGGCATGGGAACAATATATATTTACCCAGGTTGTTATGTCCGCAGCAAAGAATTGATCCTGCACGGACATAACGTAAAAATATCAAAATTCAACTCCCATTTCATACCAACAACAAACATTTCCAACATAATCGAAAATATGACGCTTCTCTCTATGGAAGCGTATATAATAAGAAATCCCTTAAATATCACGAACAACATGGACCTCGAAGAAATTTTAAAATTCATCCATCTTCAAAAAGAACGGGAATCAAACCCACTAAACCCAACTAATAAGCATCATATCCATCACTATGCGCTATCATATTCGACATTAGCATTAGTGATAACTGTTCTATTCATCTACCTGTACATTAAATACAGACCAAAAGATCGCAAATCAAACGAAATATGTGCTGAACACCAACTGGAAAACGCGCCTATTGCGGCACCGAGAACAGCAAACTTCAATATTACTCCTGCCCCCAACAGAAGAACGGCAGAGAGCTTCCCCAATTAATGTTAGAACATCCACTGGACTCATGCCTTATAGCGAAAAGTACAAGGTACCCAAACTATAACGAACAAATAACTGACACAGTAACCATTTCCATCCTTTAAATATTTAACAGCTTCCCCTCCAAGAGATCAAATGAAGAATAAAGTAAATTTAAAGGAACAATACAAAAATTTTTTTCGTTATGAAAAATATTTCTTTTTTTTTTCTCCATTCCCATTAGAAAACAGTCTAAGGGACAAATAATACCCACACATTCCATTGCGTGTGCACTTGTGTATGTGTGAAATTGAATGTAAAGAAAAATGTGAATATCCAAAAATGATAAGGAATAAAGAAATATATATGTACATAGTATAACAAATAAAATAAAATAAATTAAGGAATATAAAAAAAAAAATACATATAGAGACTTGAAATAAATATAGCATCGAAAAAATTATAAAAGCTATCTGAAATTATAAATACGATATTTTCATACATATAAAATAAATAAGTAACAATAAAAAAAAAAAATATATAAGTATACCAAAATATTTAAGCGAATAAACAAATAAGATAATCTAGTTAACTCCAAATCTTGCAGACTATTATTACGTTATTAACGTCAATTTACGTCAATTTCCTCGATTAAACTTAATTTTTTCTCTCTCCTTTTATCTTCCTTTCTCTTCATAAAAACATCATTGTATTAGCCGGTACCATAGCCGCACACATAAGTCACGAAATTTGGGTGAGATTCTCCAAACCAAATTTTTACAAATTATTACCAAAATAAAAAAATTAAGAACAAAGAAACAAAAGTAGAACAACGCAGCCAAACACAAAAAAAAATACAATAATTTTTAAACAAAATAATAATAAATAACAAAACCAATCTACATTTTAAATCATTTATTATAAAAAAAAGAACATTGAAAAAAAAATAGAAAATTCAAAAGCCGCCCTCAGTATCCCAGTCCTGCTCAATGGGCGCCGGATCAGGACCATTTCCCCACGACAGGATGGGAAGTGGATATGATTCTCCGATTAATACCGCGTATCCACCTAGAATGAAGAAAAAAAAAAAACACAAAAAATAATAATCATACAAGAGCATAAAAATTTCAAATACAACGACTTACCCAAGAATGAAACTCCCATCTCATAATCAGGGGACAACAGGAAACTACACTCATAATAGGTGTCTGCGACGGGTGGGCCACCCCAAAGCGGCAAGCTCTGTCGTCCAGCGGCATGCCAGACTATACGCAGGGGCCCATTCCACCCAGGCAACACGTACACGACATAAACACCGGTGACCCGAACACAATAAAACTCCGGGGCACGATATAAATCATGGCCGACTTCTTGCACGAAAATCATTTTTACTAATGAGGTCCACAAACAACCTAAAGACCTCAGTAGGCAAAAGCAAGATCAACTAAACAAAAATTAAAACAACTTCGCTATCACCATTAACAAAACCCCTTACGTTAGCACAAACGGTAACCAAAACATCGCACCTATCCCAAGCACGCCGAATTACGCCAACGTAATCTTAACGCCGAGTCGACAAGCATTTAAATAAAAAAAAAAGAATCGCAAGAACAAATCACTAGATAAAGGGCTAAGGAGAATCTCACACGAACGCTTATCAGCTAAATACTTTATAATGACTCTATCAAGATTACGATAGAACTATACCACTACCTTTTTTTTTCCCTATCTCTTTCCACCATCCTCCCTGGGATGAAAATAAATGTCCACCAATTCAATATTTATCCTAGTTCTTTAAATAAGACAAAAAATTAATACATATATGTATATATAATAATAAAATAAATAGGTAGCTATTACACATATTTCAATGAACAAGTATGCATCCTGTATTGTACAATTATTCCCATCGTATATAAAATCGAAAACTTGTTTAAATCGATAATTTAAAATAAAAAGATGTAATTAGAAGTATCACACTATGTACATGTAGTCCGTAATAATACCTAACAGCAGACATATTCTTAGTATATAAGTACATCATCAACATGTAACCTTATGATCATCAGAAACAAAGATTAAGTTGCTTAAAAAGAAAGTTTTCTTCTCAAGAGAATAAAACTTTCTTTTCCCCAAGGGGGAGGGATGTTGTGACCCGGGTGCCTATACCCCGAATCACAATCAGAAGGTCATCACATCAATATATTGGCCCGTACAATATATTGATGTATCAGAAATGACCCTGAAAAATAAAATTTATTTAATTAAAAAATTCATCTAAAATTCATTTGCATTTAAAAATGCATTTTCGTACTGCAACAAAATGCAATTTAGCATAAATTGCATTTTGTTATCAGTCAAACATTACGTTCTCACGGTATGTTTGCATACCTACATGCAGTACATACCTACATACAGCTTTTCCGGTAAATTCATGAAAATTAATTGTATGTGCATACATACACACCATTACTCTCATCGTCTAAAAATATTATTTTTACAAGACACAGGTGCATATCAGATTTCATGCATATGCACTGTGTCTAAACTTTTTGTACTTTCCCACGTACGATTTCTCACGTCGTGGGAAAGTAAGAATAAAAAATAAAAAAAGCTTTCATGGGCACCAGGGGGCAGCTAGCCCGAACCTCGGGGAGTTGGAATTTTAAAACCGCGGAGTAAAGTTCGATTTTTCGGGAAAGCCGTCGAAATTAGTGAAAAATAAAATTGGTTAATATGTAAAAGTAGGAATTGTGTTTAGCATATTGAAAATTGTGAAAAATCATAAAGTGGATATCGTATCAAAGAAAATAATAAAAATTGTGTTTAGCATAAAGAGAATGTTGGATTTGTATTTAACACTCGAACCTGTGACCCTTTCCCTTTTTTTAGCAAAAACGTGGATTAGGACATGAAAATAAAACACGATTTATAAGGAGAGATAGCGAACAGTTACTCATCGGAGTGTTTTCTTCTATCAGCGCCTGCACTCCTACCGCCGATCGCTTCTCCCTGGACTTACCAGGAAGCACGAGGGATCAGGAACATAACACCAAATGCTGCCTCATTTCGCTGGTCTCTTGATCACCCAGACAGCTCTTTTCGTATTCCAGTGGCCCTTGTTGAACCTGGCAGGCAGCATTACTCTCTTGAGTTGCCTTGGAGACACTGCATGTAGATAGCTTAACCTGTTTAGGTTCCATCTTTTCTGCCAGTGATCTCACTTCGACTGCTTTTCTGGAGTACAGCTTGTCCGTTTTGTATGACAGTAAACTCTTCGGAGTTGGTCTCCGTGTAAGGAAACTTAAGTGCTTTATTTGGGCCTTCAACATTACAATGATTTGATAAGAAATCATTTCCTAATAGGTCGTCATCGGAAAGACCTGGCAGGTTTTGTACTACCTGAAACTTGCAGGGAATTTTATTTTTAAAATTGAAGTTGCCCTTGCAATTTCCCAGTGTCTTTCCGGTTCCAAAAGGGGTCTGTAGAGTGCATGCCTCATTTGAATTAATTAGTTTGAGGTCTTTAATCGCTTTCTTCTTTATAATACTGACTTCAGCGCCAGTGTCCACTACTAGCTTTGTTTGGCCGTTAAGGCTTATGTCCAGTGGAAGTTTCACTGTAGGGACACCGGATTCGGGCGCTTGCGGCGACCCTTTAAAACTTTTAGTTGGGTTTATAGTCGAGCCGGGGAGTTTTGGGTCGACTGCATGTCGTTTTCCTGACTCCGGGCTTCCCACTTTTTCTTTTGCCTGCAGTTTTCATCTGCGTGTCCACGGCGACCACAAAAATTACACTTGAGTCTTATGTTAAAGACTTGGAGACCTTTTGTGTTATGCTGTTCTGTTGGTGGTCTGCTGGGGAGGCGTTGAGGAACGTTTTGTTGAGACTGGGTGAAGTCCTGGTGTGTCTGTCTATTTGTTCTGCAATCACGAACGTCGTGTCCATATTTTTTGCAGTTCGAGCAGAAAGGGGTGTTTTTGCGCTTTAGGCAATCTGTATATGTATGGCCCTTTCGCTGACAGTAGCTACACGTGATGTTACGGACCAGTGTATCTGTGTCCGACCTTTTAGTTTCAGAGTATGGTGTATGGTGGCGTGGCTGTGATATTGTGTTATTTGCGTGGCGTGAGAAATGGTTTGGGTTCGAGGTGATGCGAACATAGATGTTGATGGCATTTGATAATACGGAGATCTGTATAGTGCTCGCACCCGTAAATCTGGGTCCATAGGAGCCACTGGAGGAGCTTGTGCCAGAGGACTCTGGACGAATGTAGCACTTTGCTGTAGTTTCTCCATGTCCAGGGCTTTTTGTATGAGAACTTCTATATCGCCTTCTCCCTGCGTGAGTAAATATTGACACAAATGTGGATTAGTTACTCCACTTTTAAGGGCATTTTTGGCGAAGTCCATCAGCTGTGTTTTCACCGCCGGGACTGCCTCAGCTCCATACTTTTGTGTCGCAGCCTCATTGCAGATCGTCAACAGCTGCTTCAACCTTGTAGCAAAAGCAGTGAGAGATTCCAATGGGTTCTGTCGTGTGGTAATCAATCTGTTCACCAATTCCTGATAAGTCTCACGGGGAAGGTATGTCCTGTTCAAACGTTCCTCTACCTCAGTGAATGAAGTAGGGACGTCTGAAGCGAATAGCTGATATGCATCACCTCTTAATCTTGTGGGGAGAACCTGAAGGAAAGCCACCTTTTCTTCATCGTCAAGGCACTGCATAGTTTGCTTGCAGCAACCGATGAAGGTCTGCAGCTCACGTCCCATTTGTGGGGTATTTTCACCCGAAAATAAGGGGACGAGCTACGCTGTCAGTTTTGCGACCTTGGCGTAGTCCACCATGTTTTGTAGCCGTTTGGCTGAATATTTAAATTTAGGTGGACTAATGGGACTACCTTCTGGACTGGTTTCCGTTAAGGATTCTTCCAGCCAATCTATTAAAAGGTCCTCTGGTGTAGGGTCTGTCACTTCACTAACACAGCCACTATCTTTTTGACCTTCACTCAAATTATCACTTTTATTTTGTTCTAAATTACTCTCACTCTTATTATTATCTAATTCGAGGGAGCGCTGAGATTCAGTTAGCTTATTTAATTCTTCGCGAAATCGAACTGTATTTTCCTTTAAAGCCTGGATTTGTGCAAGCCTATTCTCGCGGGTTTGACTCAATTTCCTACTCAGTGAATCACATTGAGTGATAGCTAGCGTGCCTGAATTTTGCGCTCTCTCATACAATCTATTTAAGAACTTATTAAGACTTACTTGTGTAGCGGGACCTGATAATATAGTTCCACTTCGTAGTCGAGGTCCTGTTGGAATTGGTACTGCAGCAGTTGCTTTGCCTTCACCGGGATGCTTGTTGTTGGCACCGGGGGTTTGTCCCGCGTCGGATGATGGTGGAGGATTTGTCCTCTTTGCTGCTTCTGGTTCCTGTTGGAGTGGATTAGAGCTGTTGTCTTCTGACATGAATTGTCGGTTGAAAGGGGGGCTCCAGCCTGCTTATTTCCCTTTGATGTAGTTTGGAGGGGAGTTTCCTTAACCGTCTTCGTATTCCCTCTGAGTACTTTTGTCTGCTGTCGTCTGATTGATTTGCTGCCGGGGGGGCCTTGAGCCGTCTTAACATCCCCTGGTGTTAGTTGAAAGGGGGGCTATGAAAGCCGCCTTCGAATTCCCCTTCAACTCTGGATCGAAGTCGTCTAATGAGCGAGCTGCCTGCACTTCGGGATTTCGTATTCGTCCTTCTGGGTGGCTTTTGGTAGACTTTATTTCCCTCGGTGGTGCTTGTGGACTGACTGGGGTGAACGCGTGCTCGCCTGGAGCAGAGGCGCCTAAAGATGTAATCTACCCGAGTGTTGGGGGTGACTTGGCTTGAATAGCGTCGTCAACGGTTCCCCTTTGGTTCGCAGGATCAAGGAATTTAGGCTTTTGATTGTTTGCAGAAATCAAGCTACCTTGATCCTACCGGCTGCGCCAATTTTGTTGCGTATTCGGGGCTTTGCTGCCGACGTAACTCAATCACCAATATGGAACTTTAATACCTTAACACCGCCCAGCTTTTGGGTTTAAGACGTTTTGGGTAGGCGAGGACACTTATGTTTTGTCTGACCAAAGACAAAAGGAAATTCCACAATAAAACACACTTCTACGTATCCGTATATGTACTCAGGCATTTATTCTGTTTCTTGTCTGTTTTTTTTTGTTTTATTAGTAACACTTTCAGGCGTACAATTTGTTTTATTAAAACCAACCAATTTTAAATTAATTACGTTAACCTTCTGTAACTCGACCAAAGTATTACCGGGTTCAGAGCCACCAAATGTGAAAACAATAGTCTGTTTTGCAAGTACTCGAATTAAAACTTTTACACTAAATAATGTATTCGTGTTGCTAGATAAAGGCGAGGCAATTATCTTTTTCTCTAGTAAATTCTATTCACATTCAATTGTGAAAAACCCGAACTATAACCTTTTTTATTAATTAATATCTCCGTGCCAAGTACCACGACTCAAGAGAAAGCAAACGTAACGACAAGTCAAAGTTAACTCTCTGATATTTTTTCTGATCTAATTACTGGGTAATCGACAATTCACTCTCGCGAGGCGATCTTTTCGAGGCTTAAAAACGAACTCTCTGTCGACTTTTAATTTTTCATTAATTAAGTCTCGACAGTCAGGATAGGAAAATGCTTAATTAGCATTCCTATCCTGAGAAAATCATTTATCATTGGGCATGTTTAATCATGCCCACAAGAATTTCTCGCCGGACGGAGGTGAAATCCGATCTTTTCATAAATATTGAGCACCACTCCGTCGCTTTATTGCCGTGCTACTTTGTTGCGCACTTGAATTTTCATTTTTTGCTGACAAATCTTACTGAGGGTAAAATTTGTCATTGAATTCGACTTTATTTGTCGTCTTTTCAAGTGGGCTATGCGAAGAAATTGCTGATGCAACTTCTTTCGCTTGTGAAAAGATAAGCTGGTCACGTTGTTAAAAATGTGATCAGCTTATTGAGCCCTTTTATGATTTGAATTTTAATTCTCTTTGAATTTCTTTTAAAGGTTTTAGGGTTTTTAGGTAATTTTGATTGTTTTAGGGCCTGATGTTGTGTATACAACAACATAATACCAGGCTACTAAAAACACAAAATAATAAATAATAACTAAAATTAGGGTAACTAACTCTAACCTAGCCAATAAAATAAAATAAAAACCCCAATAAAAGTAAATAATGAAGGGAATATACTTAAATTACTCTAAACTAATAGTTAACAAAAATTAACCAAAGTCGAAAACCTAATTAGTATCAAAAAATTTTTTTTTAATGAGAATACTCCTTCAAAAACTGTAAGAAAAGAACAAAACCGCAACCACTCAGGAAGTAAAAGAACCGAAGCCAAACCACGAGACGTGAAAAACAAAAGGTAATGAAAATAAAAAGTCGAGACGATTTAGGAATAGTTGTGGCGATTTATTGAAAAAAAAAACTCTACCAAAATACATTAAAAAAAAAAAAGGGGGGATATGAGAAAAAAATAAAACAATTTTTAATTTCAAAAGTAAATCAGTCATCGCTATCGCCCTCATCCCAGTCTACTAGACTTCCAGCAGGGGGCGGGGTCGCCGTATACTTCCTTACGAGAGATGTTACGGGGGAAGAAAAGACCTCGTGACAGCATGCACAAAGCCCGTGCTGTCCAAACAGGTTGACGGCTCCACCTGCAACGAATAGAGTAAATATATATAAATAAATCAAAAACAAGTTTCTCGAATCCATCAAATGAATGCTTACCTGCTACAGTCCAGGACTGCCCACGGTGGGGGTATAGAGGCAGATTTACGGTATAGTGGCGTCCTACTATTTCCTCCGCTCCCCAGGCGGTGAAAGGACGCTGACCCCGCTCGCGGAGCACCAAACGGATGGGACCCTGCCACCCGGGTACTACGTGCAGCACATATATCCCGTAAGTGACCGAGGTAAGTCCCACCGGGCTGAAGAAGGGTTCGTTATCCACTTTAACTCGAAACAGCATTCTTAAATCCTCGACGACTCGGGTTTGAATAGGAAAAAATACTCGTGGTTAATTCAAGAAAGGTCCACTCGCGAATGATCAAAGTGCCCAACAATTCAAAAACAAGATAAGATCGTGGCTGCAACAAAGTGCCAGATCCAAAATAAACCAAGGGAATATCGAATACCATAAGAATTCCAGTCTGGTACCCAATACGGAGATCTTATTTTGCTAGGACAGAATCCCTTCCCCCGAGAGTTATTCCTCTCCAAAGAATAACTCTCTTTTTTGCGGGGGGAAGGATTGTTACATATCTAAAACCATACCTGAAAAAGGGTAACAAAAAATTTTTTAATTAAAAGAATTCATTCATATAAATTTTCAATAAGCTATTCATGCTTAAAAACATGATTAGCTTATCTACTCGATCAGTGAAGAAAATTGCGTCAGCAATTTTCTTCACATTCCATAAAGTTTAAACAAAATTATTCCCATGGCAAATTTTGCCTTCAGCAAAATTTGCCTGTATAAATATGTAATTTAAAAAATAAAAGAAAAGACAAATTGCAATATGTATGTACGAACGTACATACATATCACAAAAAAAAGCTTTCACGATGAGAACTGCGCGCCGCGAAGATACATTACATGTATACGCGCGTCGCAGTTTCAATCGACGGGACGGTGGCCGATGTTTATAAAAACATCAAATTTCACTTTTTCAAGCCACCGTCCAACAAAAAATATTCTGGACTTGTTTAATCAGGTACGGGGTCGTGTTAGGAAAACAGGCAGCAACAGCAGAAGCCGTAGTCCCCGCTGATGACAAGGATACCGCCTGAAAAGTTAAATAAAAAAAAAAAAAAGAGGATGAAGATTATCTTTGTTTGGACTCACCTGACGCTGACCAGCCCACATCCCCATGAGGGATCACAAATAAATTGGTGCTGTAAGTGTGGCCCGGGACAGCATCCTCCATCCAAACAACAGCAGGACGCTCACCCCGCTCGTGGAGAATGAACCGGATAGGCCCCTCCCAATCTTGAACAACCCATACCATATAAATCGTGTTAAGCCTTGCGTTCAGCATGCTTGGTGGGAACCACGGCTCGCGACCTAGCTCGACGCGAAAAGACATTTCGAATGACGAGAATATCTCAACGTGATCAGTTAAAACTTCAAATACCATACAAAGTATCGTAGCCCGTGAAACATAAACCCTATCCACTTGAGATAAGATTCTTGGTTCAAAATCGTTTTTTTTTTTTACTTACAGCCTAAACAAAACAATTGTGCTAATATGCACAAATTACTTACGTTCCCCACCTTCTCTGAGAATTATTCCTCTTCAAAAAATAATTCTCTTTTTCGCAGGGGAAAGGATTGTTACATGCAAAAATTACCTGAAAGGGGTAATTAAAAAAAATTATAATTTGATTTAATTTTCATAAATAAAAATAAGCTAATCATGCTCAAAACATGGTTGGCTTATCTCTCTACAAGGCGAAGAAATTGCCATCAGCAACAATGTATGCATGATAGCAAGACGATGGTTTGATATTTATGAAAATATCAAATTTCATTTCAACCATCGTCCGCCGCGATAATTCTGGGCATGTTAAAACAGGTCCAGTGAAAATAATTTTCTCAGTATAGGAATGCTAATTAAGCATTTTCCTATCCTGAACGACGGGATTTGACAAATTAAAAATCAAGTCTTGAGACAGTCGGTTTTTAGAGAGAAGTCGAGAGAATTGGAAAAAAATGATCAGGTCGATTCACTTCACGTTCATTTTTCGGAAAGACAAAAATAATTGCTTCGGGCCAGTACATAGAGTATGAAAAACTTAGAAATAACGGTAGTAGAAGTACAACAAGACGAAGGATTTGGTTTGGTTTTTTCTCGGTACGCAGCCTAATGGAAAACAGCTGAAGAGAATTGTGTTAGTGTTAAGTTCAAAGGACACTTAGTAAATCATTATAAGGCAATTGTGAAAAAGAAAGAAAAAGGAATAAAACCGTGAGAGAAAACCAGGTGTTGTGTTAGCTTTAGGAATACCAGTGTACCTTCCACACTGGGGTGGTTTGCACATAACAATAAATACAACAAAATTGGTGACCAGTGAGTACCCCATTTCTTAGTTTCACATAGAGTGTACCAAAAATTGGCATTGTGATGCGAACATAGGTGTGGATGGCATTTGTAAATAAGGAGCTCTATAGTATTCTCTCACTTGTAAATCTGGGTCTACTGGAGTCACTGGAGGAACTTGTGCCAGGGGACTCTGGACGAATGTAGCACTTTGTTGTAACTTTTCCATGTCCAGGGCTTTTTGAATGAGAGACTCTAAATCACCTTCTCCCTACGTGAGCAAATACTGACACAGATGTGGGTTAGTGACTCCACTTAATAAAGCGATTTTGGCGAAATCCATCAGCTGTGTTTTCACAGCAGGGACTGCCTCAGATCCATCTGCGTCGCTGCCTCGTTACAAATCGTGAACAACTATTTCAATCTTGTAATGAAGACAGTGAGAGATTCTAACGAGTTTTGTCTGGTAGTGATTAATTTGTTCACTAGCTCTTCTTCAGTAAGTGAAGCAGGAACGTCTGAAGCTAATAACTGATATGAGTCACCTCTGAGTGTTGTAGGAAGGACCTGAATGAAAGCCACTTTTTCTTCATCATTTAGGCACTGCATAGTTTGCTTGCAGCAGCCGATGAAGGTTTGTAGTTCTCGTCCCAATTGTGGGGTACTTTCACCCGAAAATAAGGGAACGAGTTGAGCTGTTAGCTTAGCTACTTTAGAGTAGTCCACCATTGTGTGTTGTCTATTGACTGAATATTTGAATTTGGGTGGACTAACTGGGCTTGTTTCTGGGCTGGTTTCCGTTAAGGATTCTTCCAGCCAGTCTATCAGCAGGTCTTCGGGGTTTGGCTCAGTCACTTCACCGTCACTATCACTGTCAGCACTTTCACTTAACCTAACACTCTTACTCTTCTCTAATTCTAAATCCAAGTTTTCAATACTCTCCTTATCTACTTTGAGGGAGCGCGAGTTAAATTATACGGTAAGGAAAACGAAAAAAAAAAACAGGATTATTAATTTTAATAAAATTTTATTCACGAATTAACTTCACTTCTTCTATGGTTTACGATTAAAAATTAACTGCCTAACTTAATCAGTTTTTCTTTCATGCTTACTTCTTGACCTTCTTTTAATTATCGTGTTACTGTCTGAAAAAACTTCTGAAGAGCAAAAATTGTGGGAACTTGGTAAAATAGTAAATTTAAGAATGATAAAGGAAATTACGAAAGTTACATATTATTTTAAAAGGTAATTGACTTTACTTTATGGAGAGTTTGCTGCCTGTTTGTGTATATTGTGAGTATGAGGGTACGTAACTCGCGTGGATTCAATAAGCTTATTTAGCTCCTCACGGAACCGCACAGTGTTTTCCTTCAGTGTCTGTATTTGTGCGACTCTATTTTCGCGGGTTTGACTCAGTATTTTGCTGAGTGAATCACACTGAGTTATAGCTAGCGTACCTGAATCTCGTGCTCTCTCGTATAATTTGGTTAAAAATTTGTCAGGACTTATTTGTCTATTGGACCTGGCGATAGCTCTGCAGCAGATGATGTGCTGTGTATTGGCACCTGGGGCTGGCTCCGAGTCGGCTAAAGGTGGAGAGGTTTCCCTCGCTGCTGTTTCCGTTTCCTGCTGAGGTGGAGCAGGATTGTCGGCTGGCATATGATGCGTTTTTGGTGAAAGGAGTCTGCTTAGGTCCCTTTGCTGTGATTGGGAGGGGGGTTTCTTTAACCGCCTTCGTGCTCCCTCTCAATCCACGCTCGGTTGCTTTCTGCTTACTTTTGCTGCTGAGGGGGGGGGGGGGGGGGCTGGGCCGTCTTAATTTCCCCTGGATCTAGTTGAAAATGGGGCTTCATGAGCCGTCTTCGATTTCCTCTTCAACTCCGGATCGTTGGCTACTAGCGTTTGATTGATGAGCGCTGGCTGCTAAAACTTCAGGCTGCTTGTCGAGCTTTGTCCTGGCTGACTTGTATAATCGTCCTTCTGCGTGATTTTAAAAATTTTTTCCACTCCCTTCTTTTGGCTTTTTACTTTTATCTCTCGGAGGTGCCTGTGTACTGATTGGGGTGAACGCTTGCCCGCCTGGAGCAGAGGCGCCTAGAGATGGTATCTACCCGAGTGTTGGCGGTGACTTGGCATGAGTGGCTTTGTCAATGGGGCCCCTTAGGTTCACAGGATAGCGGATTTTAAAGCTCTTATGCCTTTCTAGTTTTGATTTTTCGAAAAGCAGGCTTCCACTATCCTACTGTGACTTACCACTGGCGGGGTACCAATATCCAATACCCAGCTGTAATTCTTGTTATGTATTCCTGGGCGAGATGAATACAACTACACTTTTGGTTAATTTTCCTACTTTATTGACTTTTGAATTACAATTTTCCACTTTAACTTATTACTCTCACACTATGTAATTTCTTATTCGCAATTTACTGTCTATTACTATTAGCACCATACAACTTCTTATTCGTACTTTTCCGTACCGTAATATTCACGCTAACAAGATCCGGTTTATCCCTTCTTTGTTTTCTTAATCGGGAATCTTAAATTATTTTCTGACCGATACTTCGTTTACCGTGCCAAACTCGACGACCTCACTTGAGATAAGATTCTTTGTCCAAAATCGTTTTTTTTACTTACGCCTAAACAAAACAATTGTGTTAACATGCACAAATTACTTACGTTCCCAACCTTCCCTGAGAATTATTCCTCTTCAAAGAAGAATAATTCTCTTTTTCGCAGAACTGGAGCAATCACCTTTTTAATTATTGCACTGCATTTAGTCCTACGCAAGTGAAGATGGAATAGATCACTTAATTTAGGATGGTATATACTATTAAAGATATCAGTTAAGTGGTCCACAGATCTTATTGCAGAATGCATATCTATATAAAATGCTATTTTGATTTCCTTAATCTCACTTTATTGATAGTCAAAGATTGAAATCCTACAGTAACTAATAGAAAATGAATCTATTATTTGGAACAATTAACCAAATTTTACCACAAAACCGCAATGGCTTTTAACTTTTCAGTGCAGATGAGTTTTTAATATGCTTGGGCGTTTTCATATGCCTCAATAGATCCGTTCTGTGAGGGCGAATATTTATTTTGCAAACATTGCACATAGCACCCCCCGTTCTCACTCTTGCGAATCCAACCTGTGTTCACAAAAAAATTGAATTGTTCTGTAACAGATTCTCCCGCCAAATTAAATATTCATAATTACCTATGAATTCTCTTTCATTTTCCCACTGGGAATTGTATTTTCTTTTAATCACATAACTTAAAAAAAAATCAAAATAAAACAGTAAAGTAAAGAAAAGACACCGGCATCCAACATTTAAAATTTGCTGATTCGTTCTACACTTTTATACACAGAAACCGTCAGTCGCTTCTTCTTTTCCTCCTTCTTATTTTTTTCATCATTGGTATTGTATCCGCACAGCTCCGTCTTCTTACACGAAACAAATAAAGTCATGCCACACGCCACTTTGCGCCACTGGCGCTATGGAGTTTTAGAAACTGCCAGAGTGAAAATAAGAGAGCCAGTTTTGGCGCAAAAGCGCCACATCTGGCAACTCTGTTACTCCTACTGCAGAAATTTAATTCTGCTACTCTCCATCTCCCACCTAGTAGGAATTTACTCCTACTGCAGAAATTTACTTCTGCTTCACCTTCTTCTTCATTTAAGTAGGAATTTACTCCTACTGCAGAAATGTACTTCTGCTTCACCCCTCCTTTTGTCTAAGTAGGAATTTACTCCTACTGTAGAAATTTACTTCTGCTTCACCTTCTCCATACATCTAAGTAGGAATTTACTCCTACTGCAGAAATCTACTTCTGCTTTAATTCCATCCTTCCATCTAAGTAGGAATTTACTCCTACTGTAGAAATATACTGCTGCTTTATTACATTCTTCATCTGGGTAGGAAATTATTCCTGCTGCAGAAACATACTTTTGCTAAAATTTCGTTACTGCTATAGTGCTTAGACGTGCAGCACAGAGACTTTTGCTTTATTTTTTTTTAATTGATTCATGGAATTAATAGTGGGTTTTCTCTCTTGTTTCAAGAATAAAAGGAGCACACGTCTGTGGCAGTTCTATTGTATTTGGGTTATTGATTTATTTTAACTTAGGATAGTTTAAGAATTGAGTTTTTTGCTTGAAGTATAGTAGTAAGCTAGGTTAGGTTTAAATAATGAATTTTTTTTGTGATAATAGTTGTAAGCAAAATATACTGAAATAAAGAATTTTATATTTGAATTTATACAAGCTGAGTTATCCCTTTTAAAAACCCCCCTTCGCTTGAGCACAGATCTCACAGGTGTTGTGCTGATCATAACACCAGAGCATAGGACCACGCGCCTAGCTTCTCTTTTGATTTTCCTCTTTGAACAATTTTCAAACCTTTAATAGTAGTGTTGTTCGAGTGGTATTTATTCTCACTCTTTTCTTTCGCGGTCATGAACGCTGCATGATGATAATGTTTTTTAATGCTAATTATACACTTTTCTTCTTCCTGGGTTATTTCAGCAGTTCTCGTGTACGATAACTTTGTGTTTCGCTATCTATACGATATTTGCTCAGACGTTTCTCCGATTGATGTTCTTTTTCCACTCTTTTTCTTTAAAATTGCTATTTTATAAACTTTTCTGAAATCGCAAACTTTTCTTCCCGCTCCTGTCTCAATGACTGTCGCTTCTTAACCAAAAAGTCGTAGGAAGCCAACATTTTCCTTTTACTTTTCTTCTGTTATCGAACGCGCCGTTCCTTCTGTCAGCCAGATGTCAGTAGCACCGTACGGTTGTGGTGGCGGCGGCTTAGCGTCGATGCTTATTTTTAGCGAAACGCTGATGCGCTCTTAACATGCTCGCGATGGGCAGCACAAGAATCGGTTTCGACAGTTCACCAGGCTACTTTCCGTGTTGTGGGAAGGTAAGTTTTAGAAAACTTAGCAATCCAAAAAATGAAATGTTTTTGTTTTTAAGTTAAAAAATTGTTGTTCCATGTTTTTTGAGATCAGACAGACCTTGTTGCAAAAGAAGATTTATTCTGTCAACTTACTACTTAAACTTCCCAAAAAAGAGGACTGAAGAAACGACACCAGTCCGCCGAGGCAACGATAAGTCGCAGAATAGGCGACATCCTAACGCAGCTGGTATTAGCTACCGCATGCCAACTCTAATACATCAACCGATAAATTGGATAAGACGACACCGCTCAACTCCCGCAGTGGCTATCCGCATAGTCGGCAAGTCCAATATCGAAGCATCTTACCAGGCATTACACATCAATTCCAATACCGAAGCAACTTACAAGCATTATACATCAAATACCATACTGAAGCAACATACAAGTAACGTCAGAGCATAGTAGAAGTAGGTCCAATACCTACAAGGTAAACCGTGCAGCATACTGCACTGTGTAAGCTGCGGCCATAACAAATGTGCTATATGCTATTTTTAGGGTTCCGTACCCAAAAGGTGCCAACGGGACCCTGTGAATAACTTCGTTGTCTCGTAATAGAGTGCTCTGTTATTAAGAATAAATTAGATATTTTAGTGATTTTCTTTGTTAGAGCTGAGAAGCTCAATTCTCCAAAAATCCACCAATGTTGGAGCTAGAAGCTCAATATTTTGGTGTCCGTGTATCTTTTAACAGGAGCTGAGAAGCTCATTATCAGTGTTGGCCATGTTAGAGCTGAGAAGCTCAATATCTGAAATGAAGAAAACGCCACGAGAATTACTGGTTAAACTCTGACCGTTTATTTTCAATAGCACTATATTTATAGTATATTAAAAGTGCTTAATTTGCTAAACCTAAAAACGAAATTTCTTTCTCATGGGAAAGACTAAAAGTGTTACAAATACTTTATGAAAATTGCTTACCTTACTCATATCGATAAAATTTATTGTTATCGATAAATGCATGATCTCTATGTGAACAAGTAATCATAATGGTTAAAAGCTTACATTGCAATCTTTTCTTATTAAAAGAGTGCTAAGCGAAATAAAATAAAAATGACATACAGTCATCGGTTGCGTCATAGCGCAATTACTTTTTTATAGTTCATTGAGTAATACGTAATATGCTTTATCACGGTACTACGGTGACCAGTGGTGATCATATTACTTTTTACATATATATATTTTATATTTTATTAATGGATCGTAGAATGGCGTGTGGCTATTCCGATCGTATTTCTTTTGTTTTGTTATGTTTGATTTTGGTCTCTTTATTATTATTATTGAGTTGCTCGTATATGCATTTACCATTACGGCATGTAGGTTATGTTCCAGTTCATTTTTAGAATTTAAGTTTTTAAATTATTCTTTATAAGGCGAAATATTTTTTTTAAAATAATTTCGTCATTGAAAATTCGGAGAGGTACATTTTTCACCGTAATAAGCACAATACAATATAATAACAACGTTTTTATCCATATTATTTATTGAAATTTGGCTTTCTCTTCGCATTTTTGAACTGCACGATTGTTGGGGGCGGGTTCCACGAAAACCTGCCGCTGTCACCTGCCATATACAAAAAAATTCGTGCTTATGCAAAAAGGACGGACACCACATCCAGTCCTGGAGGGGCTCTTACACCACTTACCCTTTCTTACCGTGAAGGCGCAGATGTTCTGCCTTCTTGCTGCTGTGTGTGCTCCATCCATCCAATGACACTGAGGGCAGGAAGTCATTTTCAGTGTCCCTTATGATGATGACCTGAAATCAAGGAAGTAACGAACCTACTCAACCATGCCAAGAGAAGTGGGCTCCGGCAGAAAAGGGAGGATAGACAAAGCTCTAATGCTCCATTAAACTATAACCAATCTATTTATTCCAGTACTTAGATATGGCGGGTATACTAACTCTAGATGCATGTATTTCGCTTACTAGACGTAGCATTTAAGTTTATGTTGTAAAATACGTTGAATATAATTTCATAATATATACTTAGGCTAAGGAACCTACTTACATAATTAAATCATAACCTTACAGGAAAGAAATAGAGAGAAATCCCAAACAGAAGCACTTCAGTTTCAATTACCTTGACCGGAAATGTCTTCCACGAAGGCCTCCTGGAGTAGACAAGTCCGCCCGGTATTTCTTTTACAATGCAATACAATCTATTTTTGTGACATACAATCCTATTACACGTAATATCGATCAGGCAGAAGGCTCTAAACAAATGGTAAAGTCAGTTCGTGTGAATACATTCGTTCACAAATAGAGTTCTCACTGGTACTGTACATCTAACGTTGTGGTTGTGGTGGTCGTAGAATCTGTGTGCAGACCTTTCGAAAAAAGCATTTACATGAATCTATGTGAATCTATTGGTGAGGTGAATATGTACTACGTCTGAATTCAACGCCAGAAACTTGTGAGTCCAAATTATAATTCAATGAATACAACTAAATCTCTACGAATGAGGTAAAACAGAATACCTATGGGTTCCAAGAAAAATCAACGATAACTAATTGCATATACATAAATTGAACTATTAATATACTAAGAATGTGTTGTTCATGGTTTCGATTATCGATTGGTAGTTAAATCTACGTAAATATAGCTCTAAATAATTAATATGAAATATATTCAATGGTATCTCTAAGACGTACGTACTTTTTATATATGTACTTATTCGCTTGCAACTTATCTACAGATGATTAAAGGTAGCTCTTAATATAATAATGAAAGTTTACTTTCACGGAACCATTACGAACTTGATTTGTCACACTAATCTTGCGGTAAAAAAACTGCCCTTATACATAAGGATTTCGCCGGCAGGTTCAAGATTTGATTTAACTGGATGCATCGATCGAAGGACAATATATGCGCACTTGCTTATGACCTTAAAAAGGACCACTCAGTCCTCATTCCTTTAAATTCTACCTTTTTATGCCATAATATCTTTTTCAAATGTTGTCGCTGTCGTCTTAAATGCAATTCCGTCGATATTAGCAAATACAGCGGTACATGCCTTCCTCGGGTATCGCTTGTGTCACAGCAAGCAAATTTTAATTGGGAACATTGCGAAAATATATACTTACATATATACAACTAATTATATGCCAATTTAGATTTGGTATGTATTCGACAAGAAGAAAAATTTTGTATCACTTATCTGAGCGTCGGATTTCTGTGGCGATGTGGATTCCACCTTCAGTTGAACATGACTCCCGCCACGTTTTTTCTTTTATATTCCCCGTATGTCCTGCGGAAAGCACATATGGTTCCGGGTAGGGATTCCTTTTTCTTTTGTTGGGGGATCTAATTTGTAAGAGCCCTTGTGCCCTGCCTGGTGATCCTTGTACTTCTGTGAGTCAATAAATCCTTGGTGGACATTTTTCTCTGGTACACGATAATGGTCGAGCCTTATTATTTTGCTTTTTTTTTTTTCTTTTTCCACTTTGATAATCTCACTTTGAAAAATACTTGTTCACGATTTCCTCTTTACGATACGACATACAGGAAAAAGAAATTCTTCTACTTCCCT
This sequence comes from Dioctria rufipes, assembly GCA_963924295.1. Classification (NCBI taxonomy): domain Eukaryota; kingdom Metazoa; phylum Arthropoda; class Insecta; order Diptera; family Asilidae; genus Dioctria; species Dioctria rufipes. The sequence continues at coordinate 100,750,074 of OZ002741.1, read as the reverse complement.
TGATATAAATCTTTTTTTGTAATTGGTCCAAGCCAGGGATTCATCATGTAGTCCAGCCACAGGTGCAGCACATTCAGCATAATGCTGCTAGTTGTCAGTGTAGTATATTGCTGCATGCAGTACGCTACGACCATAACAAATATCTTCTTATATTTGGCGTTACATTCCCTTTCAACTTTTTTTCACACTCTAAACACGTTGCAATATCATTTGCACTATTATGTGAAACATATTTTTCATAATTAAATACTTTATACCTTCCCATATTGAAACCCAAGCACATAAGCCTGAAACACATTCACTGCAGTAACTTCGACTTTGCAGTAGCCGTTGCAGTAAAGTCGACTTCACGGCACATGTGTGCCACATTAACTGCAGCGACTTCATTTTGACAGCCTATTTGACGTTTTCTGAAGTTAGTTTGCGAAGCAGTATAAAATTAAAAAAAGTTTTGATATCTAAAAAAAATTGTAATAAGGTAACATTTTTGTACAAAAATATGACCGAAATCGAATTCGTTATTGTTGTATGTGCTGCTTATTTAGCATACATAAAAATAATTGATTTTGCATTTAATACGCGAACTATTTGGACACAAGAAATCAATACTGCTGAAGAGCGAGAGTTGCGAGGATTTTTTAATACAATTTTTAAAGTATTTAAAGAGAAAGATGACCACAGATTGCGGAAAGTTGTAAGAATGGGTGTTACTCAATTCGATTTTCTTTTAAATTTATTGAAAGGGAAACTTCAGAAATGTTCCAATAGAGAACCCATAAGTGTAGAGTGCAGGCTTGCGCTAACTTTGTTGTACGTAATTACAAATATTAAATATACTTCTATAAAACATCATGAGTTCTAAATTTTAGGTATTTGGCACAAGGTGCACCAAGGCAAGTTTTAGCGTGGGCATTTAGGATGGGTGTTTCTACAGTTGCAAAAATTACTTTGGAAACTTGCGAGGCGATTTGGGAGGAACTCTCATCAACATATTTAGCCCCACCGTGCGAAGATGAATGGCGGAGAATAAGTGAAGATTTCTTTCAACAGACTAATTTACCCAACTGCGTTGGAGCAATAGACGGAAAGCATATAAATATAAAGTGCCCTCCTAATTCAGGTTCTCTTTATTTCAATTACAAGAAAGCACATAGTATAGTTTTACTAGCCATATGCGATGCAAATTATACTTTTACCTTGGTGGATATTGGAGCATTCGGAAGCCAAAGTGATGGTGGTATTTTCTCAGCTTCTACATTTGGTAAAAGAATTGCAAATCAAACAATGAACTTGCCACCACCAAGGCAGCTACCAGATAGTGATATAATTTTACCGCAGTTTTTTGTCGCCGATGCAGCATTCCCCCTAAAATCAAATTTGATGCGTCCATATCCAGGGATACTCTTGCCGCCGCTGAAAGCAAATTTCAACAAGCAACTTTCTCGAGCACGTTGTCGGATTGAAAACACATTCGGGATCCTTTCCGCAAGATGGAGAATTCTTTTATCTACAATTAATTGCAATCCCGAGAATGTGCATAAAATCATTAAAGCTGCTGTGGTTCTACACAACTTTGTCAAATTTCATGATGGTTCATACTGTCCCCAAAATTTTGCAGATCAATACAATGGAGATGTTGTAATTGAAGGACTTTGGAGAAAAGAAGTTAGGCCTTTGCATAATATCCGCCGGTTCCAAACATCAAACTCCACAAGACAAGCTTTTACTATAAGAGAAACTTTAGCTGAATATTTGTTAAGTAAGGAATTGTAAAAAAACGGAATTTGAGATTTATATTATATATTTTTTTTTCTAAAAAAGGTTCAGCATGTTTTGTTTAATTTATTTCTAATTATTTCTATAATATCCGACTGGATTTCGCACCATGTGCTGAAGTCAACATTCGCGTTGTCGACTTGTTTTGCGATACTCTTAAAAAAGAGTTCGACTGGAGTTGCACTATCCCTACTTCGAACGAAAGATGTTGCATTGTCGAGGAAATTATTAAATTTCGAAGTCATTTCCTTCAGAATGACGTCCCGTTGGTTCCCAGTTTTGGGTTTTTGTCCAAACGATAACGGCAAGTTAGAGTTGGAACCTCGCAGTGAGGCAGACGAGCTGGAATTCATTGCTTCTGAACTTCCAGCTTCTGGAGTTACATCCCGACTTTTACGAGGAGTTGAAATTTGTTGCAGAAAATCCGTAGATTCGTCTATTATTAAATTTTCCCAGTTTGTATCGTTGGTATCGTCATCGGCCTCCTGTTCCTCTTCGTCGGGGCAATTGGTATCTGTTCTGTAAAAAAAAAAAATAAACGACTCCCCATATTTATTATAATTGTCTTTACTTACTCCCTTTGGTAGGAAAAGTCTTTCAGGAACTTCAATCCCTCAAAATGCTGCCAATATACTTGGTCGCACGCTTTACTTCCTGAAGGGAGTTTTGTTTTTTTAAATTCTCTTTGAAATCTATCGCGCAGGCTTCGCCACCTTGCTTTTATTTTGGCAACTGAAATAAACAAAATTAAGCAAAAATATCATTTTAAACCGAATACTTTGATCTTACCCGGCTGATTTATTTCTTTAGAAACTTCCATCCATTTTTTTTTCCTTATAAATCCTGTTTTTATACCTACCATCCGCTTTGTCGTATAAATACGGATGATTGCGCATGGCATTTATTAATTTTTCTTCCATTTTTTCACAGAATTATCACAACAAAATACACAGCCAGAATCGACGCTAACTAAAAAATGATAGATTGAAAACATTTTATTTTTCTTATTTTTCCAGCAATGCACTTTACAATTCTTTAAGTTGTCAGTACTGTAAAAATTGCAGCAACTTTGAAATTTCTCAAAGTCGAAGTTGAAGTCGCATTCACTGCTGCTGCAATTGCATTTATTGTGGCAGCTTAAAGTTCAACCAATTAAGTTACCATGTGAAGTCGATGAATTCAAAGTTGAAGTCAAAGTTACTGCAGTGAATGTGTTTCAGGCTATACGCACAAATTCTACCTGCAATTGCAATTATTACACACGAAGTTACGAAGGCAACTAACAGAATAGCATAAAATGTTCTGCTCTCTTTGATCTTTTTTCGCTCATGAGAGAAAAAACTCGCAGATTTAAGCTTAATGCCTCATTTTCGTAGTTAATTCATTTGAATAATTTTTCTGTTAATTTTGTCTTTCTAAATACTAATTTGGATTTCTATGAAAGAGAAGGTGGGTTATAAAATAAATATTTTTAAATATTGACTTTTAGCAAAATTATTGTAAAATTCCTTTATCATAGTCACTTTAAGAAGGTGAATAAATATACATTTTCGCCGCACTTGTCACTATGTGTTAATTTTAAATGAAAAGCTTGGCCTTGTCAAATATCTGGCTTTGTAAGTGCGGTATTCTTGTGGTTTAAGTGAACAAAATTTGAGATGTGCGAGGAAGAAAAGATTATTGGAACTGTTGCAAGAATTATCAAAAGATGGAGATATCTTTCAATTAGTCAAATGAATTAACTTAACGATGAAAATGAGGCTTAACCCTCACTTAGAGCGAGTTAAACCAAACAGAAAATATTTAAATCGCTCGTGAGTGTAATTTTTATAGATAAAGCTCATCAGTTGTAATCCCTCCCGAGTATTAAGAAATAAATTTCAGCTCGTGAGCTGAAAATGTAAAGGTTTGAATTGTTTTTAGACTCGCGAGTATTATTTTCCTTTCTCTGAATCATCTTTGAGTAAAATCATATAGAGCACGACTTGCAACATGTTAGTTGAGAGATTATGACAGAAAAATCCAAGTCATTTGTTACAAGTGTGGCGACTCTTATAGGGGCGAATTGGGTGATTTAAGAAACGAAAATCATAATTTTAGAGCTGGCAGGCGCGGCGTTATTACAGGCTAATTAATTAAACTTGTCGGAAAAATTACGGTATTCAAACTCTTACATTTTCTTATAGTCCATGAAAATAAACATGGCGGTAGCGCAATGCCATTTTTTGGCGGGGCTTATGGCCCGCAATACTAATTAAAGCGCATTAATAAATTTTGTTGTTTTTAACATTTGTTACAGCATAATTTTTTTTATATGGTAATATTCAAGTAAACATTCACGAGAATCACAATGCCATACCATTACGACGACGGTTCCAAATAGCCGCCATACCGCTGCAAAGACGTAAATTTTTTAATTATGCAAAAGTTATGCAAATCCTACGTGCTCCAATGCAGAGGCCTTGAAACATCCTAGAGCGGCCGATTCCCTTATAAGGGAACGCAGTGTATTCCACCGCGAGACCCCCTGTCCATAGACATTTCTGGATCCATAGAGGGTGCGGATGCGGGATTGCGTGATACGTGTAGCGCATCTTCTATTCAATTTGAATTTGGCATTGACATACTATGGGAGCAGCCTGAGCTTGGAGCTCATGACTGTGAGCGCTCGTACATCATAGAAAGAGCAACTCTATAAATGGCGAGATATGCTCTGAACGACTAAATCCAGATACATATCGCGCACAAGTCTTAAGGGCACGTAGAGTTTTGTCCATTGGATTGCTTTAGAGTGGGTACAGACCTATGTCAGCATAAAAGAAGTGAGGGACCATAAGGGCTTTGACTATAGCATCATCCGGATGTGAGTGGCACTTTGTACGACACTGCCCCCCGTTGAGGCACAGATTAGATATGTACAGATATCCAGCTTAGAGCAATCAACTGAAAAATATCTGACTTCAATTTTTGAATTACCCCTGTATGCCACCACTAAAATCCCACGGATTATTTACAGGGTATTTCATTGATATTCCATCACCGGGAAAAAGAGTCATATTATTGTCAAATGATTTTGACAAATGTGAACGTCTGTCATTAAAACAGTCGAAAAAATTTATTTTCTACAGAAATATCCAGGTCCAAAAAGAACAAAAATTAATCCAGGATTATTAAAAAAAAATTCATGACGATTCTGAAGTTAACACCGACTAGTTTAAGTCGAAATTGAAAAGAAAAGAAGTATATTTAGAGTATGGCAATGAACAAGCTGCCGAACGGAATTATTGTTAAAATAGGATCAATGGTATTGCAATGTACAATTCTCTTCCAATATTTCCTAAGCTAAATACAATATCTTTCAGAGTAATTGTAGCTGACATACGCCATAACGAAACATGTATTTTTTCTTAATATTTATTTTAAAATAAGGTATTGTAATATATCAAGTCCATTCATCTAGGTTGAGATTACAGCAGCAATAAAACATTTCGATATAAAATTAAAATTTTGGACCATAGAAACATTGCTATATAAAAATTGGGAGGCATTGTGTTCAGTCCTCACACAAATATTTCGCATCCCACGATGAATTTCCTGCCAATAATTCCGGCAGACTGAACTCTCCCGATGTACCTCCTGTCACATATCTCATTCGCAATATTCTAAAATTATAAATTAAAATGGAATCACAAAGTGTCAGATCTTGGATTAACAAAATATAAAACACTTATCTGAAACACTAATCCAACAACATTCCGGTGATTCTTCTAGCCAAATTAGGAAACATCCGCTAAAAACCCTTGGGAGCTGCAGTTTACCTAAAAGCAATCGAAATAAATAAATAAAATAAATAAATAAATAAAATAAATAAATAAATAAAATAAATAAATAAATACAAAAATGCACAAAAGCATACGTACCTTCTAATATTTACAATTGTCCATGACATCAAGTGACATTACGTCAACCAGCTGTCTGTGTTAAATAATTAATGATAGATAAAGATTCAGACAGAATCCCCATAAAAATACTGTAAATGCTTTCACAGCCTCCCTGGGCTTGTCTCATTAAACCAGACCCAGTGTGTTCTGACTATTCCTTGGTGGCTGAAAATGATTTAGTGTAGCGGTAAGGAATAATTATGCAAAGCGATTTATGCGGGCTTGCTTTCACTTTATTTTGTCTTAATGTAAAAAATAATCCAAACAGTAATTAATGGCAAACTAACGCTATTCTTAGGCTAAATTATGATGACTAATTGCCACAATTCACTGAGTTATGTGTTATTTGCAACAAATGGCACATAAAAAACTGAATGCAAAACATCTACAATTTCTTGGTGTCAAATGCTTTTTAATTGTTTTCATCCCTTTTTTTTTACGTAAGATTTGAACAACCGGCACATGAAAAAATGCATGCGAAGCATCTACAAATTTTGGTACCAGATGTTTATTAATTGTTTTCCTCTGAAACAATGAAAAAAATTGCTGTAGAATCCGCGAGTTATTTCCAGAACCAAAGGAATAAAGAAATAATAACTCTAACTTTAAGCTTTTAAAATTTATTCGAAGAAAACCCTCCCAAATACAATTCTAGATCTCCGGCGGTCAAGAACAGAATCAAAACTAATTTACCTGTTTAAAGCTTTTCGTCACTTCACTGTACAAAAATGATTACATGGGAAAATTTAAAGTGAATTTAATGCTTGCCGGGAGAAGAGAGCACAGCGGAGTCTTGGGATTGGTCTGAGGATTTTACTACGAAAAAAAAAAATGTTTTTTTTTAATTTCACCACTTTTATTTGCCAATCTTCCTCAGTTTTTCGGACCACTTTTACGTTTTAGAGAATTCAACCTATTTGAATTATTTTCTAATTTTTCCTCAGAACCATGAGAAAAATTTCTACGTAAGCTAAAATCCAGTTTAAGAAGCTGGGAGCCGTATGTTCGAATGATGTTATGGAACTATGTAGAGTGATTGACACCGGACGTGAAGTCCAGACTGTCAGCATGAGCTGACAGATCACTCGGTGGACAGCGTTGACTGCAATGCGGCACGGTAGCTCGCCTCGGCTATTGGCGGAGAGTGTGGGAATTTACCACGAAAACCTGTCGCTGCCACCAGCCATATACAAAAAAAAAAATCGTACCTGCAAACCAAATGCCGTCACACACATCCAGTCCTGAAGGGACCTTTACACTACTTACCATTAACCATGTGAAGGCGCAAATGCTCTGCCTTCTGCTGCCGTCGCCCCATTCACCCAATCGACACTGAGGGCAGAGTATTTCCAGTGTCCCTGTGTTGACCTGAAATCTGAAACGTTAGAGGAGCGGACCTATTCGATCATCATCCTGAGAAGGCTCCAGGATAGTGAAGGAAAAGAAATTTAAACTTTACGGTTCCATTACGTTATAAATATTTAATGATTACAAATTGTCATACTAATAACTGGAAGCAAATCTCTCCTACCTAAGCTGAACATTAACACAGACAACTCGTATACACGCTATTTTAAACCAGTACTTCTAATAACAATTTCATACGATCTCCTCATTACTTACAAGTCACATGAGAAGTGCATATTTAATTATGTTTTCTTTATTCTGTCGTTTTTTTTTCTAGCTATGTCAAACTGGGGAATGTACCACATCTAATCTTCGAGCTCAAATGATTACATGGCCTGTTAGACGTCTTAAGCAGATTCGAAAGAACTGCCATAGCCAGCCTGAGCTTTGTCTTTTCGTTTTGTTACTAGCGAAATTGAAACGCCGTTACTTAGGACATGATACTGGTTCCGACCCCAGTGGGAATGTAATATTTAATGATTTATCAATATAATGTTCAAACAAATAACACAATATAACAATCAAAGGAGGAGGCGGATACATGACAATTAAAATGATGAAAGTTTAGGAAGTTAGACATCGTTCGTTTGTTATTTTAATAATCTTGTCGTAAAGAACCAATCGTTATTCTTCAACCCGAAAAATGAGAAGCGGTATCGATCTGACAGTGTCGCCTAGCGCTAAGATTTCATAACCTGACCACAATAAGTAGCTAATGCGAATAATAGAATTAAGTAAACAATTAAAACATGTCGTGGGTAGCGGATCAAATTAAAAGCCCTATGACTTAGTGATACTTCTCATATGTCCTTGTAAATTCACAGTTTTATGTTTTCCTCAACTTTAACATCTTAACCTCTAAATTCTGTACTTTATATAAATTGATTTTGAATTTCAGATTCTTTGTTGTAATTTATACAGAAAACAAAAAAACTTTCCTGCACTAAAAACCTCATATCATGTTATTGACGCCTTTTTCAGGTCTATAAGATTTAGTGCTATAAGGTCATGTATTTCTTTACTCCATCGAGTTTAATTTTTAAATTCTTCTTTCTCTCCTATCATTGAGATCAAAAACGCTCTAACAACACAAAAGCAAATCTTCCCAAGATTTGCCGCACTATTACAAAAATATCTTCAAGTCTCTTCTTTTATTTCAGCGTGTCGTATGTTCTGCCGTGGGTCATCACGCTGATTATCATTGAATAATTTTTGTTTCTTATATACTAGCAGAAAAATTGTTATGTCCAACAATAATCTTGTAAACATTTTCTTTAAAAAAACTAATTTCCTAGTGTTCTTCCAACACGAAAATGATTACCATAAATGCATGTCCTGTCCTATTTGCTATTGTTAATTATCATTTCTCTTAACGTTTTCCCAATATAAGTAATATAAGCAATATTTCAAAATTTTTTAAATTGAAGCAAAAACCTTATGTTCCTCCTTTCGTTTTCATATCCTTTACAATTACTCGGTTGTTTTGTCATTTGCTATCGCCCCATGGCTCTTCAGGAAAATCAACCAGACATCCAGGTACCGCATTTCCAGAAAATCCAGAAAAATCCACGTTTCCCTTTGTAAAATTTGGTTTTCTTCCTCTCCTGTTTGAGTCGAATCCGCTCCGTCCATACAGAAAGCACTCCACGCATAGATAACGCAGCTAGCCTCAGTGTAGCATACTGCCGCATGCAATATGCTACGACCATAACAATGGTGGAACCATTAGCAGCTGACAAACAGTTATCATGGTCTCTTTTATCTCGTGGGAAACTTGTTAATGGAACGATGGATACCTCTGCTCCTGTATCTATGAGGAAAATGAGCTTAGTGTTTCTACACTTAATGAATAAGCGGCGGGAAGCAGCCTGCTGGCTGATGGCCGCTTCGTCAGTAGCAACCCTTAGTTTTTTTAATTTCGAAAACTGCACGGCTTATTGCATTTTCTTGATTGTTCTCTGAAGTGATGATGAAAATAGCACATTGGATATCTTGACACTTGTCTTGCATTGCGATAACCACTGTATTGGGGACGATTGCGCGAATTTCTATGTGGCTCCTGACTATTATTATTAAACGATCAGTTTTTTGACCGATGTCTGTAACCATTTGTAATTTCTTTTCGATCACCTCTAATTTGCTAACTAATGAGTTTTCGGGTTGACTTTGACAAGATGCTATTATTGAGGATTGTCCTACTTCATGTAACTTATCAGCAGTATTTAATAAATTTCCAATGTCTGATTCGGTGGTGGCTGCTAAGATTGAATTAATGTGATTAGGTAGGCCGTTCAACCATATTTGTTTTAACTGGCCCTCATTCAAGGTTTAGAAGTCTCCCGCTAATATATGTAGTCTTCTATATTAGTATGTAGTCTTCTATATTATCACCTATCGCAACACCATCTAACAAGTTTCTAATCCTTTTATTTTCACTCTCAGTATGTCTGGTAATTATTGTGCTTTTAATAGTTTCGTATTTATTATTTTTCGGAGACGTATTACTTACATCGATGATCGATATTAATATATCTTCCGGCAAAGCAGTTAATACGTGATGATATCTCAAATCATCACTCTTAATGATATTTATTATAAAAGCACACTCTACTAAAGCAATTCATGTCGTTGGGCTGCTATGACAAAAGTTTGGCATTTTAACTCGCGATATAGCTTCTGTACTTTGCATTAGTTTTTGTTCTTGCGAATGTTAACCATTCTCTACAGCAGTGGTTCCCAAACTTTTTTCTTTGGCGCCCCTTTTTAATACCATAAAGAGGTCATGCCCCCCTGACTCGGATTATATAAATAGATAATAGAAACTATACGTTCGCTAGATTAAAACTTATTTATTTAAAAAAATAACATTTAGAATAACTAATCTAATGCGAAGGGTGGTGCTGCATTTCCTTAACAAGGTGTGAAATTCTTGGCGACATCTTTGAAAGTGTGCAGATCGCTAGCAACATTAAGCTGGTTTCGTTGTTTTGTCTTAATTTGAACTAAAACAGAAAATCCTTTCTCGCACAAGTAGGTCGTCGAAAATGGTATATAAATTTTCAAAGCCATTTCCGTGATTAAAGGATAGTTGGAAAAATATTTTATCCAAAATGAAGTAATTTCCAAATTTTCAAAGTCATTTTTCGCTACTGAATCATGTTTTAAGTCGATTGCTTGTTCTTGCAAGTGCTCTGGAAGGATATTTAAATCAAAATTAAAAGGAGTTCGTGCAAATTTATGTTCGTCAATGTCATTTAAATTGGGAAAATATCGTTGAAATTCGTCGAAGAGACTTTCTAAATGAAATATGATATTATTTATGGTCTCTTCATTGTCATTGTTACTATTGTCCATTAATGAAGCTAATCTTGAAAACGAAGAAAAATTTGGTGTCCCAGCTTCCCGACGACGTTTCCATAATATCAGCTTTTCTAAAAAGGCTTGAATGGCATCATGATGGGTTATTATATTTGCTGAAATATTGCCTTACAACTTTAAATTAAGCATGTTTAATGCCTCAAAGATATCAGTTAGATAACCTAATTTTATTTGAAAATTCTCATCAGCAAACGCTTCCAATAACTGTTCCTTTTTTTGTTGTCTAAGGAATTGCTGTACTTCCGTCCTTAAGTCAAATAGTCTGGATAACATATTTCCCTTGGAAAGCCAGCGTACCTCCGTATGGAATAGAAGCTTTTTATGTTCTGAACCCAAATCAGAACAAAGAGTTTCGAAAAGCCTGGTGTTTAAGGCACTATTTTTTATAAAATTAACAACTTTAATAACTATATTTAATGCCTCTTTAAAGCTGTTTGCAAGCGTTTTAGCCGCCAAAGCTTGTCGATGTATAACACAGTGAATTCCTGTTATATTAGGATTTTTATTTTTTAATAATGTAACAAATCCAGAACGCGATCCTAGCATCGAAGGATCACTATCTGTGCACACACCAACAAGTTTTTCCCATGAAATATTTTTCAAAAAATTCAGAAATTGCATTCATAACATCAGCAGCTTTTGAAGTCGTTTTCAGCTCCTGTGTGAACAGGATCTCTTCCGTTATAGCACCATCATAAATAAAGCGCACATATACCATTACCTGACAACATTGCGCTATATCGGTACTTTCATCACACTGAATTGCAAAAAAAGGCGATTTTCTGACAGCTTCCACCGTTTGAAGTTTGATATCTTCTGCCATTTCATGAATACGACGTTTAACTGTATTATGCGAAAGTGAAATTTGCGAAAGCTTTATTTTGCTTCCGGAATCAAGAAGAGCATCAGCAGCTTTTAAAAGGCAAGGTTTAATGAGCTTTTCACCAATAGTATGAGGGTTTTTTTTTCCAATAAGCAGCGCAAGCTCATATGAGGCTTCCACAACTTTTTGATTTGCTTGAGAAAATTCACCAGTATTGTCCAACTTCATACGTTTTAAATTTTGAACCTTAGCTTGAAAAAACTCTTTAGGTTTATCTTTTAGTAGTGCACCATGTTTTATAGAATAATGTCGTTTAATGCGTGTAGGTCTCATAGCGTCTTTACTAAGAACGTCATAACATAAAACACATTGTGGACAATCCACTCCATCCTTTACCATAACTGCAAACCCGTACCTAATATACTCTTCCATGTACTTTCTTTTTTTAGTGCTAGTGGATTTAGCAGAGTCCATAATAAACTAAAAAAAAAAAAAAACAAAAGTCACACATTGAAAATCGCTAAAAACGTGCTGACTACACCAGAAATACATCCTTCCGAAATAAATTTAAAAAACAGTTTTTCTTGTAAAAAGCAATACTTGTAAAAGACACGCTTAAGGATAAATACTTACCTTTATTATTAATTAAACTTGGGTCAAACAGTATAAGATTATAATACGAGTAACAAGTAAAAAATATCAACGTAATCGAACAAAATTTTTGATTAAGGCAAAGGCGTAACGTCCCGTAGCTCTGACGATCGATACGGTGAACGACGACTGATCACTGTGCTCGCGACCGCCGCAGACCCTGGCTGGGAGCGAATGCAGTGGTCGGATTATGGAAACGGTGTCAAGAGATAGCATGATGTTTCTGTCCCTGTCTCTCCAGCTAGTTAAAGCTGGGGAGGAGCGTAGGTAAACATCTGCCTTGAATGAATGACATGCTATCTCTTGACACCGTTTCCATAATCCGACCTCGGAGCAAATGTCGTTGACCAATGGCGTGGCTAGGTGTTGTTGCCGGATCCTTAATATTTTCCTATTTTTTATGAATTGGTCAAATATGATTTTGTGTTATTTTAAAGCTAATAATTTTTATTAATACTTCGGGACTCTTGCGCTCCCCTTAATATTGCTTGCCCCCCCCCCCCCAGTTTGGTAACCTATGCTTTACAGAAATAGTTATTGTTTCGTTTTCTGCCATTTTAATATATGCTGATTAGTATACTTTTTTCAATAAAAGATTTTTTTCTTTTTAAAGAAATTTAAAACAATTAAACACCGTACGAGTATATACATATATAATGGCAGAGTGTGATACCGAGGTATAATAATCACATTTTCTCTAATTTTCACAACAGGCGATCAATTAATTTCTTAATTCTATCAGTTTGTAATTAATTTCTTCTTTATGCAACGTTAATTTCAATCTATTGCCCCAAATCACTTCTTTTATGACATTACGATAGTTTTTTTAAATAAATTATAATAAATCATTAATTATTCTGCGGATCAAAATTATGTAAATATGTTCTTATGTGCCTAAAAGAAATTTTTTCTTAATATTTTAATAAATTCAATTCAATTTTCACTTCGTAAATGCATATATTCTAAGTGAATAATATTATATAGCTAAAAAGTTCAAAAGAATATCATAAAAAATAAAATGTTCAATAATTCAATTGTTATGTTCTATATCATAAAAATCTTCCCCAAAAACAAAATCCTGACAAATTCTGTTTACGCCACATAATAGGTCTGTTCGCGTACTTCTCGTGCAAAAACTTTCTGCGTAAAAACTTACTCATGTGGTGGGGGAATAATGTAAAATGCATGAAAAAGTACGGGAACGCTTTTCATGCAACTTCGTGAAAAACAAGAAGAAGAGTGAAATGTCATTTGAATATTTAATTGTTTTAGTTTTCTATTGCAATTAAGAAGTGAAAAATATTGTGGAAATAAATAGAATTTGATAATGAGTTTTGTTATTTTGAAATAAATTGAATTTAAGAATTGAGTTTTGTTTGAGTTGTGTTGAGTTTAACTACTGAGGAAGAAGAGTCAGAAAAAGAAAATTTAACTAAAATAGTTAGTTATTTAAGGGATGATGATGATGAGGCTGAGATGTTGTTGAGATTGGCCCTTCCAACAAAGCGGAACAGGAACAGCATACAAAATTATTGTGATGAAGTCGTCGAATCTTACACAAATGAAGAGTTTATAAGGCACTTTCGAGTCAATCGGGAAATTTTTGAAAAGTTGGCAAGCCGATTTGAAAAAAGTCAACCTTATATTCACCTTCGTGCTGATAAGAGGCTGTCTGGAAGAAAACATATGTTACTATTCTTATGGTATACTGGCCATGAAGCCTGTTCTTTTAGAGATATATCAGATCGCTTTGATGTGTCTCTTTCCTCAGTCAATCGCATAATTGTCCGTGTCACGACATTTCTAAGCGATCTCTCGGAAGAGGTTATTAAATGGCCTAATAGCTCAAAAATGAGTGAAACAGAAGAATATTTTAAAAATAAATCTGGACTCCCGAAAATTATTGGTAAGTAACAAAATTTAGCTAACTTGTTTCATATTTCGAATTATCATATTAATCCTGTGTGTCTGTAGGTGCTATCGACGGGACTCACATTGTGATAGATCCACCAAGTGAAGGGAAGGACGATTACATTGACCGAAAGGGGCTAACTAGCATTATCCTCCAGGGTATATGTGATGAGCACAGAAAATTTATAGATATTTTCGTCGGGTATCCAGGATCTGCACATGACAGCAAAACTCATTCATATACCCAAAATTAGAAAGTCTGTGCAAAGGTACTATATCCAATTAATATATCAAATAGAACATGGAAAAATTTTTTATTTATTATTTGACTAGATAACTGGATCTTGGGAGACTCTGCGTATTCATTAAAAAAAACCTGTTGACATCATATAAAGATAACGGACATCTTACTGCAGCACAAAGCTCTAATCGAAATCTTAGTTCCAGCCGAGTAGTGATCGAGCATGCATTTGGTATGCTGAAGCAAAGATTTCAACAACTCTATTACTGCAAGCTGAAACGTATGAATAAGCTGTATTACTACGTACGCGCTTGCTGTGTCCTTCACAATTTGGCAAGCGAATCGCATTTAGATTTCAGTGAAGAACCAATTGAAACGGGAGTAGACCAGGCAAATAATTTCGTGCATGCTGAATCTGCTCCAAATCCTGCAGTCAAGGCATTACGGTATTCAGTGTGCCTCCAAATGTGGCAGTCCCAAGGGGAACACTAAAATTGTTGTGAATCAAAAAATAAATTATACGTTAGTTAAGCTATTCAATACATCCCGCAAAATGCTATTCCTCTCATGCATTATTGCTTCAGTTCTCCTGTTGGCTTCGTCCAGAGCTTTCAAAATGTTGCCAGTTTGATCCTTCCGGCCTTGCCGGATGAGCCTCAACTCCTCGATGATCTCTTCATGTTGGGTCTTTTTCTTGGAAGAGTTCAGTGAGCCAGCCTGGGAGATGTTATTCTCCTTGTTCGTGAGATCTGCCTCCTTGTTCGTAAGATCTGCTGTAAGTAAAAGTAATAAGTATAAGCAAAATAAACACATATTTGTAAACGAAAATAAAGTTAATGCGTGTTATAATAACTATACGTACTTGAGCATGACGCCTGCAGTTCCAAATAGTCATTGTCCGGATCTATTGGTTCCAAAGTTTCCGGAATAACTTGGGAGTCATGACTTAGTACTTCTTTACGCGACGTACCAACTAGGCATTGCGGAAAGACTGATGGTCTATTGAGAAGCTCCGATAACTCCCTGTTTAAGATTAATTACTCATAACTAAATAAAAAACAAAATTATAATTACTTCTCATAACGACAGGACTCCCTATTTCTGCCAGTCTTGCTGTTGTGGCATTTTGCCTTCTTGAAAGTTCTTTCGAGACCCCTGTATTTATTCTCGATCTGCATTGCCGTGAAGCTGTAGCCTTCCACGCTCATTTTTTTTAATCTCTTTCCACATCTTGGCCTTATTTTTTAATTTGAGACTTTTCCCCACTTTTGGCCGAAGGTCTCCAACCGTAGACAGCAACAGCTTCACGGCAGCATCGACCCAAATAGATATATCCGCACATTGTTCTAAATCAAGTCAGAATTGACAACTTAAAATAAATATAAATTAGGACACAAAATATATTTATTTACCTTCGTTTTCTCCCTCAATGATACTATTTAACACTTTAGCCGAAGTGAGTGGAGCTCCCTGGTCAACAGGCGCCTGACCCGATTGAACCTGGCTAACAAGTTCATCAAGTAAATTTGGATCTGAAAAATCAACAAGAACTTGAATAAAACACCTTGTTGCACCCTGACAAAAGTCCCAGGAGAACACTGAATAGTCAATCCTTCATCCGACATTGTTTTTATAATTATTTATTTTAATTTTTATTGTTTTAAACACTTTTTGCAAAATTTAATAGTTTTTATTATTTATTATTATTTATTTTTATTTTTATTGTTCTAAACACTTTTTGAAAAATTTGATAGTTTTTATTATTTATTATTATTTATTTTTATTTTAATTTTTATTGTTTTAAACACTTTTTGCAAAATTTGAATTTTTGAAGTTACAAATTCCACTTTTCTTATGACAGCTGTCAATTTTCCTTGCAACAATTGATTGCAGTAACTAAAAACTTCGGGTAAATTCATGCAAGAGGGGAAGCTGTGACGTATGCAAAACTCGTACGTTTGATAAAGATGATTTTGCGTATGATAATGAAAATTTATGCATCGGCTTCTTTGATTGATGTGGATTTTTGCAGCGGGCTTTAACTCATCCAAATGGTCTTTTATCGACGGCTTTTTGGTTGTGTAATTTGCGCTTTGTAAATATTTCTGTGCACTTTATTGTCGAATATTTCATACAATTGCACTTTTATTTTACAGCACGTCTTGTGTTACTTTCTCGGGGTCACCATTTGTTGGGTTATGGCTTTTATTGTAAAAGAAATAGTGTTTTTGATATTTTGCCATTAACCTTAAAAACCAATGTGATAAAAGAAATAAAACAATGCGTTGATCTCTTTTTATCACTAAACACTATTTAATTCTGATTAAACAAAACAAAAATTATTCTACATATATATAAACTCGAAGCTTATTTTATAAAAGAAGTGATAGGCTATTTTCTAGTTTTAAATACGCGTGACTGCTAGGTTCTAGGATCGAAAACACAAGAGCGAGATTATCATGATAACCGGATCTTGTTGTTTTTTTTGTATATTTATATAATCCATCACTGAAGGTGGCACAGCATTTACATTGTTGCAATTCTACTCTTGGCGCGACTTTTAACCCATTCGCTGCCAAGGACGAGTATACTCGTCCTACTTTAAATATATTATAACATGCAGGCTTTTGAATTAGCAAATTTTTTTTTGCCACAGACATAATAGCTGTGTTCTTTTGTGTCCGCAGAAAATTTGATGGGACATCCGCTGTGAAGCCGTAAAGGCAGTCCATTGGGGTAAGCTTAGTACCCTCGTATACACTATTGTTGTACACGAATGCAGCGGTTCGAAGGTATTGGTCCCATGTTTTGGGATTTTCATCTACGACTGTTCGCAGGTATTCTGTTAGAGGTCTATGGGCACGCTCTAGTGCTCTATTAGACTGTGGATGATATGCCGAAATCTGTCACTTATTTACCTTTAGAAGCTTACACACCTTTTTGAATAACTCACTCAGGAAATTTGTTCCCTGATCGGTGAGTATTTATTTGGGTTGCGATAGCGCGTACCGATTTCATCAAAGAAAACTTGCGCTACTGTGACTCCTTCTGCATTAGGTATTGCATACCAGTCGACAAATATTGTTAAATTATCTCGGAAGGTCAAGATGTATTTGTTACCTGATGTGGTCTCTTTTAGTGACCTACAGTATCGAGGTAAACTTTGTCGAAGGACTGTTCTGCGATGTCCGTGATAACCATCGGTATTTTATATTGTGGATATGCTTTCATCGTGTGGCACTTTGGGCATTTTTTAATATATTTTTTAATGACGCTAAGCATGTGTCTCCACCAATACTTGCGTCTTATACGTTTGTAAGTTTTTATGACGCCCTGATGGCCACCGAATGGAGAATCGTGATAATCTCTTAAGATTGTTTGAATCTCTGTGGGGCTCGTGATTACTTCGGATGTCTTACCCATACTTACTTTTTGATCAAGCGATGCTGGGGTGTGAATATGTGCCTCCGTGGGTTGAATTTCGTTTTGGTCTGCTTTCGTGTGCTCTTCTGTCTCCACGCTAGAGCTATTTATAGTCTCTTGAGCCTTTTGTTTCTGAGCGCGAGTCACGACGAAACAACGAGCGGATTTGCTTTTATTTCTTCTGTAATTTGGGGAATTATCTTCCTCCACATCTGAGTCTATTGAATGGTGGACTAGGGCTTTAACAGTTAAGGTATTGCCTAAACTGTCTTCTTTTAATGCGTGAGGGATGCCACTTAGTGCATCAGTGTTAGTGTTGCACTTCCCGGGTTTGTGTTCGATGTTGTAATCGAATTCGGATAGTTTTTGATGAAATCTCACCAAACGAGAGGTAGGGTCTATCACATTGAAGACAGCTTCGAGGGGTTTATGGTCTGTGTAGACCGTGAATCTCCTACCTTGAAGATGGCGTCTGAAATTCTTTGTTGCCCAGACTATAGCCAATGTTTTATCAGTAAATAATTATCCAACAAATTTGCTTGACAGACATTGAATAAATATTATTATATATATATTATTAATATAATATATATATAATACTATTAGTTATTTTATTCAATGGTGACAGTTCACAAATTATAAATGTCAACAATTTGTTTAACAATTTTTTATGATAGTTTCAGCTGTCAGCTGAGTTTGACCAACTTCTACAACTAAAAAATTGGAGAACAGCGCCCCTACATTTTCATACAAGATTTAAATGAAGCGAACTAACAAATAGTTCGCTTCAATGGACAGAACAAATTTGTTCTCTCCAATGTATGGGAGTTCTAGAACAAGGTACACAAAAGAACACAGCTAATATAAATATGTAAAAAACTTGAAAAATACTACAAATAATTTTTTTTACAAAAATAATACTTTATTTCTTATAGAGAATGATCTTTCACGCAAAAATGAACTTCAGCGTGTATTTATAACAACAACTAAATCACTTATGATACCTTATCTTCATGATAGGATTTGTAACAAAGTCCAATACATAATGGAGGTTTATCAGGACAGCTCGGACAGTAATATCGAGTCTCCTTTCGAATGCTTTTCGTTGCACAAACTCTACATTTGCGAGTTGGGTTTTTTTTTTTATGTGGGAGAAATAGCTTCAAGATAATGAAGGAAACTTTGTTCTTGGGGTATGATTGACGTAGATTGATGCGATTGAATGACTGCATCTTGGCTTCCATTTAGCCAATATTGTATAACTTCTTCTCTAAATTGAAGAGATGTTTTCTTTTCTGCGTTCGGTTGCTGCCAATATAATATATATGCATTATGCACAGCCATTTCTATGATGTGTACAGCTATTTTTTTATACCACCGAAGAGTTTTTCTCATAGCACTATAGTAGGACAGCATTTGATCCGAACGGTCTACACCTCCCATACCTTTTGTGTAATCCCTTACAATATTGGGTTTGATGGAGATTCGTCTATTTCGGTTAGCAACTTCAACCATCTCAGCTTTGTGCATACTTGATATGGTTAGTACATCTCTTTTATCTCTACACTTACAAATAACGACCGATTCGGATCGCTTCCAACTGTACTCGCCCTTCTTCAGTTTTTGTTTGACCAATTCTTTTGGATTACCTTTACGATTGGATCGTGAAGTTCCACAAATATATGTCGAGCGCAATGTCAACTCTTTTGATAGTGATACGGAGTTGTAAAAATTGTCCATATACAAAATATGACCCATATCAAGAAAGCCGTCCATAAGGGAAAACACAACTGAAGTACTGTGATTCCGCTGGTCCGTCCGAATTTCAGATTTTCCGCAATAAATTTGTATGCGTAGTATCATCCCCTGTGATTCGCATAATTCGTATAACTTTACGCCAAATTTATTTTTTTTATTTTTTATATATTGCCGAAAGTGAAGACGACCACGCCATAGCACCAAAGACTCATCAATAACTAAATCTTTGCCAGGATTGTACACTAAATTCATCACGTTATTAAAATGTTCAACAATCGGTTCGATATTGTGTAGCTTACTTTCTTGGTTTGTGCTATTCGAAAAGTGCAGACATCGTAATAACATTTGAAAACGGTTTCGGCACATATGAGTTCTCCAAAATGGCAAATTATAGAAATGGCTTTTTTTCCAATAATGCTCAATGGAAGGCAGATTTATGTTTCCCATGTGAAGAAGCAATGCCCAGAATTTTCGCATTTCCCGGCGATTAGTGGCTTCCCAATTATTGTATCTTGATGATTTTCTCAGTGTCCCTTTCCATCCTATTATTTCTGCAGCGTGCTCATTAGTTCTTTGAACCAACTTATCAATAAATTCATCAGAAATGAATATATCAATTAGCTCGCCTGGAGTTCGTTATTTTCCCGGAAGATTCAAGCCTTGATCCTTTCCTCGAAATTCAAAAACTGGAGGATCTCTTTCCACTTCTGTTCACATATTGCCATTTCCAGTATCTTCATTTATATACTGCACATTGATAGAAGTACTAGGAACTTCATCTTCACTTTCTGATTCTTCCGAATCATACACCAGATTTATTCGTGGTCTTTTTTTTGCAATAGGAGATAGACTGTCGTCTGATTCAGTCTCGGAATCACTATCATTTAGAAAATATTCTTCTTCTGAATCTAAATCACTGCCAGTTGATATATCGTCGTCCATTATAACTAATTTGAATTGTACAAGGGATAAAATAAATAATCATAAGCTATATACCCATTGAGAATTTTCACTTTGAAAGTATACCTAATATGTACAGCAATGTGTGATATCACAGCAAAATTTCTTCAAAATTTTATTTCACAACTAATAATTTCTTGATCTGAACTCTACAAAACTATTGTGATTACTGAAAAGAGATGTTGCAGTTACTCAGCTCGAAATGAAAACAAAATACGCGGAATTGCTTTATTCCGTTATCTGCTGAGTATACCTAATATGTATGTATAACAATGTGTGATATCACAGCAAAATTTCTTCAAAACGAAATGAAAACAAAATACGCGAAATTACTTTATCCCGATATCTGCTGAGACACTGTAATCGACAATAGTGAATTTCTAAGTGTTGCCAATTTTCGCAATGTGTCTCGTTTTATTCCATTTTCTTTGTTTTATCCATCTGCATGATTTATTATTTGTTTTTCTACTAAAACGTACGCAAATACGAAAAAGGATATCGAGTCCTTCTGCCTTCCTATTGCCAACGACGAGTATACTCGTCTTTAGTTTTCTGCTTGTAAATGATTATGTATGATAATATATGTGCACTTACCAAGAAATAACAGGGTTTTGGTAAACAATAACACGCAAAATATAAATGGCAATGGGAATGACTTCATATAATTTAGGCTTGGCAGCGAATGGGTTAAAATAAAAATATGAAACTGAAGTAAAACTTTCATGCCACTACACCGTGTTACAGCAGTGATGTGCAAGCGAGGAATTACTGTTAAATGCTACAGGGTTCATACATCTTCATGATAAATGCTTCATCAAAACAAAGGAACTTACACTGAAGACAACGATATAACGGGTGGCGCAAAAGTAATGACCCTATTTGGTTCAGCTACAGCTTCTTTTCTAAATTAGAAAACCAGAATTAGTTTTTTATGTATGTATATTTGTGCCATGAAATTTCGTCGCATTAGGATTTGGAGATAATGTCTCTTAAATGGTGAACTCCAGAGTTGATGCACATTTCAGCCCTATTTATGACATTTTCCATAACGTTCCGTAACACTTCCTGCGATATGTTCCTTATTTCTTGATGAATGTTTTCTTTTAGGGTTGCGAGACTCTGTGGCTTGTTCACATACACCAGTGATTTCAAATATCCCCAAAGAAAGAAGTCTAGACAGGTCAGATCGGGTGATCTTGCAAGGCAATTCGCCAAAACGAGAGATAACACGGGTATCAAGACCTCACGTTACATGGTTCTGTAGCGCTCGCCAGTGACAGTTATCGCATTGCCTGCAGCGTCTTCGAAGAAATAAGGTCCGATCACTCTTTCAGCACAGACGCCACACCATAAAGTAACTTTTAGTGGGTGTAAAGGTGTTTCTTGAATAATGCGCGGATGTTCAGTGCCCCTAGAAGCTAGTATTCTGCTTATTAGCATGCCCCGAGAGATAGAAATGCGCTTCGTCACTCATAACCAATTTTGCAAAAAAAAAAAAAAATCATCCTCTTCAAGGTTGAGGTTTATGACGCGCTGGCTGTACTCGAGATGAGCTCGGTGGTTAGTAGGCAGCAGGTGATGAGTCATCTGAGTTTTATACGGAAACATCCTCAAGTCTTTGACCAAAATACCCTGCAGAGTCCACCTGGAAATGCCCAATTGCGTGCCACGTCGCCTCGTTGATGTTTCTGGACACTCTTCCACATCTTCGCGCACGGCATCGCTATTTTCGGCTGAACGGCCTGTTCTTGGTCTGCCAGACTTACGTCTATCCAATGTTCCGCCAGTTGCTTCGAGGTGTTGGGCAAAGCGTCGCATTGTGCCGGACGGCGCGGCGGGGAAATCATCGACGAAATTCACGTTGTGTTTTTATCACTGATGAATTATTTCGTAAAAAGATTGACACCATGATTTCACATTCTTGGGGTCCATGTTTATTTTTAGTAATTTTACATTTATTTACTACACAACTTTCAATATCAAAATGACTGGAGATGTCATATAAAAAAAATATAAGTAATTTCTATAGTGCCAGTTCTTTTGCGCCACCCATTATATAATTGTGAAATATTTTAATATTATTTTTAATTATAAAATAATTAAAAATAATATATAAATAATTTATATATACTATATGTAAATAATTTATTATACATATATGTTAAATGATTTGTATTGAATGCACATCACTGCTATCACCTTTGGCTTTGTTGTTATGTATAGCCAGGTATTCTTCAACAACTATATAGTTACCTCAATGCTAATTAACACAATTAAGAGAATTTGATTGATTGACTCTTTGGTTGTGTTGCAGATGTTCTATGTCTTCCAAAACGGCCTCTTCTTGTTCATCTCTAGGCTGGCTTAATCGTAAGATCTGATCAATCGCTTTTAATAAATCACGTCTTGTGGCAGAGATCAGTGATCCCACCAAGTGGGGCAAAGGAAGGAGTAGAATCGGAAAAAAATAGGAGTAGATTTGAAAAAAACGGAGTAGATTCATTTCAAAATTTATTCTATTATATTATATACATATATATGTACATTTTTATAGTTTCATTCTGAGCTTTTATCCATTTTGGTGAAACAACCTGCATGAAAAGTAAAGCCACTAGCATAATTTATTAGCTTATCGCAAGGTTCCCAATCGTTATCATTTTCTATATTAAGTTGTTTAGCTAGCATCATATACTTAATAGTATTAATGTTCAAACGATTTGTTTTCTTAGTTTTATCAAGTTCAAATGAGAGAAAAGCCTTTCTGCGCAAGCACTACTATGTGGCAATGTGCACAATTTTAACATAAAATCAGCTAGATAACTAAACTTATTTTCCTTTAACACGTTTTTTGCATAATATTTCGAAATAAGAACCTTTTCACCGATAAGTGAACGCCATTGAGCATTTAAGATTTCAATATCACATGTGCTATGCGGAAAAGCCTTTACAAGATTTTTAATTGAAGGTAATTCTCCTGTACAAATCTGAAGTGGATCTAAATATTTCAATAATGATGTTTTTGGATCTAAAAAATTAAACCTTTTTTTAAGTTGCCGGCAAACTTTTATTTGAAATTTCAAAATATTTTGTTTTATTAAATTAAGCTGATCTAAATTACGTTTCAAATTATTTGAATCAATATATTCGTCAAATTTAATACCAAAAAAACATTAAATCAATTCGCAAATGATACTCCTTGCTTTCAAAGTCAACATTAATACTTATAAAATCCGGCTTAATAAAATTTTTTAAAATTTCTTTAAAGATTTTTTGAATTGATTTTTGCAATAAATGAATTGTTGTTTTCTCAGACTGAAATTTTTTGTTAATGTTATTTATGTAAGATAGTATATACGATAGAAAATAGAAATATAATTTATTATACTGATTACTTAAAAATGTAAGAATTGATTCTGCATTTGTCGTATTTGCTGCTTCTGAATTTTCAAAGGAAAATAATGTAAAATAGTGAAATAGCGGCTGCCATTGTTCCAAAATCCGATTAATCACACTCTCAAAAGACAGCCAGCGAAACGTAAAATGTTTTAAAATTTTATGCATTTTTACTTTAAATTCCTTTTGAAAGTCCTGAAACTCACACTGCCTTTTGGAACTAAAAGCGAAAAAACCATATATATTTTTTACAGATTTCTCAATTTCTGAAGGCAATTCTTTGGCAGCTGCTGATAAACAAAGCGCTAAGCTATGGCAAACACATCCTTGGTAAAATAAATCATTGTTTAGACATTGCAGTTTAGTTTTTACGCCATTCAGATTCCCTGACATGACAGAAGCGTTATCGGTACAAAAACCAATAAAATTACTCAATGGAATATTCAAGTTATCTAATTTCTTAGTTATTGCCTCATAAATAGCATCGGCATTTGCTTCCTTTAGTTCTATCATGTCAAGAAACCTATCCAGCACTTTTTCTTTTTGTTTATCAAAATATCTGACAACCATTATAAGACATTTACTGCAGCTTATGTCTGTAGTTTCATCTATTATGAGTGAAAACACGTTTTCCTTCAATATATGTGACAAAATTTGTTGTGCGAAAGGACCTGTGATATCCTTTATAAGAGCTGCGGTTTTTGTTTGCCCACAATTTATTTCCTTAGCAATTTTAGAATCAGAGCATAAAGATAATAAAAATTTAGGGAGCGAGTCCATAATTTGAAACGGTATATTATTTCTAATGCAAAACATAACTGATTTTATTTCTGCTCTGAGTTTCTGCTTTTTTAAAACTATGTTCTTAGTATTTGATATATAATTATCAATCGGTCTTTGACGACCCTCGCAGTTTCTTTTATGCTGAATGGTACTTTCATGCCTTTCTAAATGCGTCTTGTTATTGCTCATGCTTTTGTAACAAAACTTACAAAATGGAACTTCGTTAAGTTTCCTAACCCAAGGAAACATAACTTCCCACTCAATTTTAAATTTTTGTTTATATTTCTCAAGTTTTGTTTTTTTATTTTCTGGTTCATTTTTATAATCCGATGAATCTTCTAATTCATACGAAGAACTAAAATTAAATAACTCACCTTAAAAAGTATTGAAAAATCGTTATATAATCATTTTTACCGGTTACTACATTCTGTAACAGTTCTTGAAATTGACGAGCAAGGGGGACTGCTGCTGCGGTCATATTCATCAGTGTTAACATTTTGTATAGCTTGGTTCTCCTCATGGATTGTTAAATCAACTTCAGTTCTATAAATTTTAAAAATCTCAAACTATTCTTTTGAGGTATAATTTTATCACCTTTGGTTGCATATAACTTTAAAATATCTCTTCATTTTTTCGGAATCAAAAACTGGATTAACAATGTTGTACTCGGAACTAAAATGAATTAAAAATAAATTGTAAAAACCGCGTAATCATAAAGAAACGTTGACTTTCGCAATAAAACTAAACATTCAAAATTTAAATCAGATAATTTTTGTCTCTTAGAACTATTAATAATAGTGGCATACGTTTAGTTTTGTTGCGAAATTTTCAACAACATAATTTATGAAGCTGAATTTATTATAAAAGTTTAAGTACAATTAAAATGCTTTAAGTATAATTTCTGTGTAACTAATTTAACTTTTTTAATCAATTTAGAGGTGTAGCTTATGATCAACAATTGAATTTGCATTGGTATTGAATTCAATCCTTTGAATTTGCAGTTGCATTGGATTCTTGCAATTTCAATGCATTGAATTTGCAGTTGCATTGGATTTTCACACACCCAATGCATTGAGATTCGCAGTTGCATTACATTTTCTTCAATGCTAATGCATTTTCCCAAGTCTGATTGACACAAGCTAATACTCGTCATAATATCAAACACAGAATTTCTTGGATAGCCAGGGGCTGGATTCCGCAACTATGAGTTTTCGCGTGTACACAAAATTTTGTGTACACCACCTTGTTCCGATTCCGCAAAAATGTAAATGAGTTTTTCTGTCAAAATTGTGTACACGGCCATTTGGTCGTGAATTTTTTATAAGTACTTGTGAGTTTTTGTCAAACGTATTTTCAAAATTATTTGTTATGTTATTTATTTTACCATTCTCTAAGCCGTAGTCGCCTCAATGCAGAGAATGCCTGTAACTCATTTCTTATAACTAAAGTTAACTTCTTCAAAAAGACTATTTTCTCACTCAAACAACATTCAGCACAGAAAAGTTTTCATTCAGCATTTAAGTGTACACAGATCCTTACGGAATCGCTTGAAATTCAAAAGTGTACACTTGCGTTCACGTGAGTTTTTCAAATCGTGTACACTTGCAAATTCTTCACAGTTGCGGAATCCAGCCCCAGGTTCCTATACGCTATGCAGGGCACAAAAATTAACATTTTCCGAAAAAAAAAAAAAATATAAACAGCAATTATAGCATTTTGTGTTTTGAAATTGACAAATTTTCATTATATAGTCACAAACGTAAATACTACTAACCGACAACCGTTACTTGTTTACGAACTCACGTGTTATTTTTAAAGCATATTCGTAGAAATAAATCAGCAGAAAACATAAAACATAATTAAATTAAATTAAATTAATTTTATATAATTATAAAGAAGTTCACTTACCTATTTACCAAAGTGCCGTAGAAAAGGAGAATGTAGCGGACGGATATCTGACAATAATTTCGCAATATTTTTCAATTCCAATTCCAACTCACACTTAAAATTGTTATTGTTACACAACACGGGGGAAAACCCTTTCAAAATAATTGAAAATGGACTTGATCACAGTCCACAAGGCACAAATGTTTTCTTTTCAACAAACAAATTGTTTATTATACCAAATGAAAACAAAATATTATTTATTAATCAGAACAACCACAGATTCTATTTAATTTTACATACAAATTTAATTTTAAAAATCAATCCACGCAATAATACTTGACTTAAAACCCACATTCAGAACAGTACAGAACTAGTCAAGAACTCAAAATGAAGCTGAAATGCAAATTTCCCAATTGCCATACAAAAAAATATTACTGAACTGAAGTTGACTTTGACAATGACGAAATTGCAATTCCATGGGTGAGTTCAGAAATTTCATAAAGGAAATTTGCGTTCGCGTTCATTTATCTAAATATGTAAAAAAATGGTTGGATTCAATCGAAAATTATATGTATATTTGGAAATCGGGAAAAAAGGAGTAGAATTCGGATACCCCGGAGTAGATGATCCATGGCAAGAAAAAGGGAGTAGATCTACTCCGATTGGAGTATGGTGGGATCACTGGCAGAGATGTGTTGAAAAAGAATGTCACAGTGCGTTATATCAGTGATGGTTTTATTTGATTTGCACACTTCTTCATATATGTGCCCAGGTAGACTCAATCATTTTTTTATCTTAAAGTATTTCATCCATTGGAAAGTCTAATTGCAGTCTTATATTTCCTTACCTGAGCGTATCCCCGGTTTTTTACATAAGCTGAAACATCTCACAATCTAGAGCCAAAACCATAGTTAGCCAATATACTTAGTACTAAGAGCGTAGTGTGGAGCAATTTTGCAGCCTATGTGCATAGTGCAATCCTGAGTTTCTTTCGTCTTGGTGATTCCGATCCCTCGTTGAGCGATTCCTTGTTAATGTCATCGGAGCTATCAATAGAAAACCATAGCTGTTTTTGTCTTGATCATCCGTATAGATTATCCTTTTATTGCTTGACTTCTTCGTTATTGCCAATGTAGGTGTAGCTTCTAGTTCTGGGATCTCGCCTTCTGTGTTATGCATGTCGATAGGGAGCTGACATAGTTTGTTGAGTGTTCTGTTTTTTATCCCATTATTACGTTGAACCGGTACTAGGCGTACAACGTCATCTTCTCCTGGGTGCAGTTAAGTCATCAGTTCAAGCAACCATTTTTGCGGAGGGAGCTTCTTATTTTTTATCAAAACTAAATCATCAAAGCTGGGATTTTGTTTTTTGACCTTCCACTTGCTTCTCTGCTGTAGCGTGGTCAACTTTGCCAGATGTCTTGATGGTATTTCGCGGGGTGCCTCCATCTGTCATACATGCTTTAATTAGTAATGTCAGGTTGAGGATGCGATAAAAGTGCTCTTCCTATTATAAAATACGCTGGAGTTAATGGCTTGTGGACTTCAGGATCCCATGAATTTTGGCCAATTTGTCTGGAATAAATATGCCTCCACCAGGTAAATAATCGTAGTGAATTTCTTATACGTTAACAGAGTTTCTCCCAACACTATTTTAAGGTGGGTTTTTGCTGATTTTATTCCAGTTTCCTTCAACCCTTCAAAGTGAGGAGTGGCAGGTGGAATGAAACTCCATTCTGTGCCTTCATTAGCTGTTACCTCTGCCGCCTGCTTTGTTGAGGGAGGCAATTGCCATCTGTAATTCCTTTTTTAACTTTTTGTTGGCTCCAACGAAATTTGTCCCATTGCCAGAATACATCTTCTTGGGATTTCCCCGGCGGGCTATAAATCTTCTATATGCTGCTAAGAAAGCATCGAAGAGAGGTCGCTGACTTTAGCTTTAGTTACCATGCAGATGAATAAAGCAATATAACTTTTCAACCTTTTTGTGCTAATTCCCTTTGACATTTTTGTTATAAAGGGTACTCTTGTGAATCGGGGAGTGCACTTTTAAATAATTTAAATTATTAAGCTATGATTGGGGTTTAAAATAAGAACGCAACCACTCATTTGGTTGTTTTTTAAACTCATTTAAAATTTATTACAACTAATTAATTTCGGTTACATAGTTATTTTGGCGTCCGCCGAGTTCGCTGTTAAAAGTACACTGATTCAATTCTAGAAAATAATTCGAGATCTGTATTTTCCATGCTAGGCGGTAAAACAATTTTAGGTAAAATTTGATTGAAACTCACAGTAACATTTGTAAAATCATCTAAGATTACGTTATCGAAACGGTATAGCATTGGCTTCGCCGTACTCACTTCATTCCTGGTTTCCAGATTTATTTGACTTGTTGAAGCTTTACAACCAGAGGCAAGTTCTAAGATTCCACTCTGAAGGAGTGGAATCAGATATGTCGTATCGTTTATTTGGTCACGTAAGACGTACAACCAAGCATTTACTTTCGATACCGCCTGCCAAATATCTTGCGTGACTTTAAAAATGCGTATTTCACAATTGAATGTGTTTTGATTACCTAGCCTTACTTGCGTAATACAATAATTCGTATTTTCGTTGCTAGGTAATTTTGATTACACATGGAGGAGTTTGAATTTATCTCTAGACACTTATCGAATTCGCTTTGTTTCAATAAAATGTATTGTCTAAGCTTTTCATTAATGGCTACATACACTAAGCCAGGTCTGATGAAGTAATAGAAGTCATCTGTATACTTAACAGGAATATTGGTTAACGTGCAAAACTTAAACACATCGTTTATAAGTGGGATTTCTATTTGAAGTAGGAGATAGTTTTGTGAGTCTCAATTCGTGGGGTAGTTCTTTTTGTACTTATCTTATAGCATATAAAAATAAGGGGATGTTCCATAAATGTTTCTCTAATTTGCCCAATCTAGATTGGTGCACTAATTCCGTTAGTTCACTTTGCTTTCTAAGAAACTCTTCCAGGTTTGATAGTTCATCAAAGAGATGTAGGTTTTGTTCGACTTCAGTGCGATTATTTAGGTTATCGTTAAAGTTTGCAATATCACTTGAACTTAATCGTTTATTAACCATCTGATCAGATTTGTTAAGTGCCTCAACCACGTTCACTATAACAGAGGTTTGAGATGAGATGGAATGTTATAGGTGTTGTGCATTGGCCTTGAGTTTTTCGATTATAGCATCGATTCTTTCGGCGTCCTCATCGTCCACAGTTCCGAATAAAAACTTAGATATTCTGCCGATACCGTTGATAGCTCCTCTTTTCTCTCTCAATGAAAGGGGCCGATTGAATATTAGAATGTTATTATTGTCGACAATCTCAGTTTACGTTAAATTCACCATTCTCATTGTAATTTTACAACATTGGTATAAAATAACTAATATTATTTGCCGATTTTCAGCTTTCGAATCTAAGTCATTGCTTTTACCAATTTAAATTTGTTGATTTTAAATTTTTTAAATCAACAAATTAATTGTCCATAAATTCCAAATCGAGCTTGTTGTTTTCAATAAATATATTTGCTAAAATAATTAGGTTTTAATTCTATTTATAATTTGTTGATTTTACTAAAACATCAGTAGATTTGTCCATACCATATAATTTGTGGCTTTTACCAAGACATTAGTTGATTCTAATAATTTTTCCCTGGTTTAATTATTAAATTGAATAGCTTACTATTCCAATGATATCTGCTCAACCTTCTAATGAGTAGCTGAAATTTACTTTCCTATAAGGCCAAATTTATCGAATCATCATTTGTGTGTAAATAACTGTTTGCGTTTGTAAATTAGACTTGTATTATATTTCTATAAGAACAAAGGTTTGGTTTGTATGAATCCATTTTAGAAGTTTTCGTTTAAATACACTCTCAACTCATTCCTAATTTTCCTTGTGTTGAAAGTAAAATACAAAAAATCTTTATTATAATGTTTTTTTAAACAGAAAAGGGTACTTACCATCATCATATTTTTCTTTGTAAATACAGTTAAAAGTTTTAACTTAGTATTAAAAAAGATAATTGTTTCAAATATTTATGTATATTTATTTTTCATCAGATTGACATAATATTGGAATTGAAGTACATGGCTTTATATAGATATTTAAAAAACATCATAGAATTGTATTTACTTAGTAATTTTAAATATATGTACTTGTTTTTATATGTAAATACATATATTAATTCTTATAATATATATATATATATATAATGTAAAATATAATTATATATATATATAATGTAATATAATATATATATATATAAATATTAGAATCTTCGTTCCATTAAGGTACATGATATCTTTTTATAGTTGTTTTTTTCAAATATATTTGAAATTTTTATTTTTTTTATTAAAGTAAAATCCCCCAACCGGCCTATTATATTTATCGTGCTGATATATACTGGCGGTGAGGCAACAGGTTAGGTCAGGGGTGAACAACCTTTTTAATCAACGGGGCAATTTAAATTTTAAAATTTTTTGGCTGGTCGCACATAAAGTAACACTTATTAATAATTTACAAAACTTTATTTATAATAAACATTAGAACAAAAAAATATAAAATTTAAAAAAAGTAAAGATTTCATATAAAAATAAAATTAATGCAAAATAAAAACAAACAAGAAAAGAACAGAAAAACGAATTTACTTGAAATTTTTAATGAGAAATTTGGCACTGTTTTTTTGATACAAGCTGATCAATATCAGCCGGAATTGATGAGGTAGCTACACGTACGCAGCTTTCTAATTGTGCATCACTCAGTCTTGATCGGTGGTCATTTTTGATTAATTTCATGGTTGAAAATAATTGTTCGCAAAAATACGTACTTCCGAACAGAGACATCATTTGCTTTGCATTTTTCGTCAAAAGCTGAAATTTCTCAGGGCTCACATAAGATTTATAAAAATTTTCGATGTTTACTGAGAAAAATACATTTTTTAAATCGGTATTATTCTGCATGTCAATCACTTCCATTTGAAAGTCTTCGGGAACTGTATCCACATCGATATTAAATGGCGAGGAAAACATTTTCATGGACACCACCGCTGTCTTCTCAGCTTTGAACATTTGGAATCGTAAGTGAAATTCGTTGATTAAAATGTCTATATATGGTATTGTGCGTATTTTTGAGAAGTAGTAACGTTTCCTTTTTCTAAATGTGGAAAGTGAGACACATTATTCTGCAAAAGATGCTATTTCCACAATTTTAATTTGCGCTCAAAGCCCTCAACTAAGCCAACGTACTTCGGTATTAAAAACCATGTCGCCATATTCAGTTTCTAAATCTTTCAGGAATTCTTTAAATTCACGATGTTTTAACGCGCGCGACTTTATAAAAGTGATTAGTTTAATTATTGGTACTGTGACATTTGCCAAACTCAATCTTTTCGCACACAAATTTTCCTGGTGAATTATGCAGTGGTTAACGAATATTTCCCTTCCTGTGACCTTCTTTATGTCTTGAAATAGCCTTTCCGATGCTCCTACCTCCATGCTTGACATTGCTAGTGCTCCATCTGTCGATATACCAATAATCTTTTCTAATAAAATTGAAAAATTTTCCAACACAGACTTTAGTTCTCGTACAGGTCTTTGCCGGTTGTAGTTCCCTTTCATTGGAATCAGTGAACACAATTCTTTGGTAATATTAAATTTGGTGTCAATACCACGTAAAAATATGGCCAGTTGTGCTGTATCCCTAATATCGCAACTGTCATCAAATGCCAAGGAACAGTATTCGACTTTCGCAATGCGTTCACGAAGCGTCGTTGCTATGTTCTCGGACAAGTCTTCAATGGTGAATCTTGATAACTAATGTTTGAAATAATATTTATTTTATCAGGAAATGCTATTTCTGCAACAGCAGTCAGACATTCTTTTATCATCTCTCCATCCGCAAAGGGTTTCATTTTTTTTTACCAGTATTTGACTGACAACAAAACTAGCCTTTACTGCCGTATTTGATAAAATAGCTTGATTTTTAAAAATGGCTTGTTGTTTTCCCAAGTTTTTCTCCATTTGATTAAACTTATCTATCCGGAGTTGTCCTGTTAAGTTTTTATATTGTTGTTCATGTTTTGTATCGTAATGCCTTTTCATGTTATATTTTTTTAATGTCGACACAGTCTCTGAGCATATTATGCATACAGCTTTATCTTTGACGAAAGTAACAAAATAATCAAATTTCCACTTTTCTTGGAAATGCCTGTGCTCATCCGCAACCTTCGTTTTCCGACATGCTACCCCTAACCGTTAGGTAAATTCTAGATACTCGGAATGAAATTAAGTCAAAGTGTGCGCAACACTAAATCGCAGTGGATTTTGAGCTAATGCCTTTAGGGTATTCAGAGTGCTTACATATTATTATATATTACTTAAAAATCCTTTTTGCATTGTAATTAATTTTAAATATACCTACTTTTATATGAATACATACGTAAATACAATGTGCAAATGTAATTCTCTTGTATAAAAATTAGGATCTTCTTTCCATTAAGGTCTTACGGTTTTATAGTTTTTCTAATACATTTAAAATGCTTTTAAGATAAAACTCCCTAATCGGCCTATTATATTTATGATGATAATATATTTTGACGGTGATGTAATAAGTAAATTCTAGATCAGGGATGGTTAACCTTTTCACCATGGAAGGCCAATTTAAATTTCGAAAATAGTAAACAGGCCGCATACATATAAGCTTATTCTTTTCCGTAAAATATATTACCAGCATATTCTAGTACTAGTACAAAAAATAAAAATATTTTTTTTTTAAATGCAATTTTATTATAATTCACTCATTATTAAAAAAAACATGTATATTCCGCAATATAAAATAAAATTATGATATTACCACTTTTAAAAAATGATATGATATTAAAATAAAATAAACTAAGACCAAGATAACCAATTTAATGCGACTTTTGTGTCTGTTTTTTATTGGAAAGTAATTGGATATTATGTTCGAGCTTAGTAACACGTAATTTGAGTTGGTCTTCCAAATGAACATCAGTTATCTGTGTCCTTAAATCGGTCTTAATTTGTGTTAGATATGAAAAAGTTGATTCGGAACAGTAAGTAGTTCCAAAGCAAGAAAACAGTCGACGAGCATTTCGACGTAAACATGGGTATTCAGTTGCATTTTTCCATATTTCAATAGGATTTTTCTTTGCATCAAAAAGGGATTTTATAATATTATCTTCACATAACTCAAACAATTCCATCTGTAGTTCGCTAGGCGCCTTTGCGATATCAACTGGATGTGGTTCAAATGCTAATTTCATTGTGATACTATGTTCTTCAAAGTCAGAAAACCGTTCAGTATATTTTTCAATTAATGAGTCCAAAACAGCAATATAATCTTGAAATGTTGCACTTCCAGATTTCTGTTCATTTAATACTTTTGCTATTTGCGGAAAATGCTCTTCGGAAATTTCCGATCGAGAAAAAATAGTTTTGAAAATTATAAATTTTTTAGAAAAGACTGAATTTTTTGTCACATATTATAAATATGTTTTGTTTTACCTTGCAAAGAAATATTTAAATCATGCTGCTTTTCCATAATATCACACAAAAATGCAGTATTTATGCAAAAATTTTCATCTAGTAATTCGCATTGTTGTTTTTGTTCCTCATAAAATCTTATAATTTGTTCTCGCAATGATAAAACTTTCACTAAAACATGTCTTCTTGATAACCATCGAACTTTGCAATGATACGGCAAATCTACACTGTACGTATCATCATCGGACATAAGAAGGTTTTGAAATTGGCGATGTCGTGTTGCATTTGCTCTGGTGAAATTGACAATTACAATAATTTTTTCTAGAGTATTGCTTAAAGAAGTGGATTTAGCACAAAGATTTTGTTGGTGCAATATGCAATGAAATGAGATTAATGATTTTAAATTTGCATTATCCTTTTTTAATAATGAAACGAAACCTTCTCTTTTCCCTTTCATGGAAGGTGCACCATCAGTGCATACACTCACCAGATTATCAAGATTTAGTCCTGCTTCACGACATTTTTCTTTAAAAGTATCATGAATATCAATTCCGCGAGTTCTTCCGGTAAGTGTGCCCAAAGCCAGTAGTTCCTTATAACACTGAAAATCTTCAGTTATAGCACGAATAAAATATAATATTTGCGCCGAGTCAGTTTTATCAGTGGATTCATCCAGCGCTATTGAAAAATATACCTCCTTATTTTGAATTATTGTGCGAAGCTGTTCTGTCACATTGTAAGCTAATTCGTGTTGTCGATCAGTTATAGTCCGTCTTGAAAGAGCTAGTTGTTTATATTTATCAACTTTCTCAGGATCTAAGCATCGTACTGCTTCAACAATGCACTCCTTTATCATTTCCTCTTTTTCCAAGTATATACGCTATTTTGAACATAACATCAGTTGCAGCGGTTCCTTGCTTACTGAAAGCATTGAAAGCTTGTGTTTGATCCTGCCTTTCTTTTTTCATTTTTTGAAGTGCAGATTTTCGAGCTTCTCCTTTTAGTTGGACATATTTGTGGTTTTTGTGAGATAAATAATGCTGATTTGCATTGTATTTTTTAATGTTGTTAGTACACAATTGCATAGTAAACAAAACATTTTATCTTTTATAGAAATAAGATAATATTGGATTTCCCATTCTTCATTAAAGGATCTGTTTGCCTCATTCAGTTTTCTTTTAAGTTATTTTGACATGTTTTATAAGTTGATAACTTAAAATAAAATGTGATATTCATATATATGTTGTTAATAAAAAGAGTTATAATTAGAAATAATTATCACAAATTAATTAAATGTACTTACTTGATGGTTAAATACACGGTAAATGCAAAATTTTAAACTATAAATAATAATAACTCCAACCGATTACGAAATTAAACTAAATCATTTGCAGTTTCTCTGCAACTGTGTTTTCCCGCAAAACGACGCGTACTGTGTTTATCTTATAGAAAGTAACCGAAAAAATATTTGAAAAATATTGTTAGTATTAATAATTATTTCAAAAATTTTCACAAAAAGAATTTCAATTGCAATTTGTAATAAAATACAAACTATGTGAAAAGGCCGCAAAGAATATTTCAAAAGGTCGCATGCGGCCTTAAGGCCGCAGGTTCCCCACCCCCTGTTCTAGATACTCGAACGGAAAATAAGTAAAAGTGAGCGCAGCACGAAATCGAAGTTGGTTTCGAGCTCATGCCCTTGGGGTATTCACAGTGCTTATATATTATTATATTAATGTTGCAAGGTATCTTTAGTTTTACTCAAATGGTTCTCTTACTTTAACAACGTAAAGTCTGTTAGGTAAAATTGTAAGTTTTGATGGAGGGTATTTGAACGACGTTGCTTTTATAATAAACAAATTTTCGGTTTCTTTACCACTATAAGCATTGAAATGAGACAAGAAACTGTAGTTTTGTACTTTTTTACAAATTAAATAAAGCTCTTCTTGTTGATCTAAAATAAAACAAATTTTATGAAATTGGAAATTGTCAGAATTGCTATTTAGTTCAACTACAACATCCTCGATTTTATATTTTGTACTATATATGCTAAAATGTTTGAGAGAAGATATGTTTCCGAAGCTAATGTTTTTAAATGCGTTTATATTGCTGATGGCGGAGAAACATGTTTCCTTTTTAAAATTTATCTGATTTGCAGTGCCCTTTTCTAAATTTCAACCTTCGAATTTAAAACGTTGTGAGGAAATATACTCGTACTGAAGTTTAGTAGCAAGACTCAGCAGAATATTTTTTCGTAAAGTTTTAAGTTCTTTATGCTTCGCTTCAAATCTAATTGTGCATAATATTTCAAAGATCCTAATTTTCTTATTACTGTGGGATTGTGTACCATAAAGTGATGTTTGGGCTTTAAGTTTTCTCTAAAAAGGTTCAAGTATATTGTGTGATGCTCATGAATCAGATTTTTAAGATAATTTATTAACTCATCATTAAACCGGGGTAATAAAACTGTTTCAGCTATTTTTATTAATATAAGTATGAGATTCCATACGTCATCACCTTCTGGTACAAGATCTCCTATTAAAAGAGGTAGCAAAAAGGGAAAAGACATTTTACACTTGCATTTATCCAAATTTTCTTGTTTGATATCAACAGACTGATAACTTTTGTCAATTGTATCGAAATTAAAGTGTTTTTTTCTGCAATTGAGGGTACCAAGAGAGAAATAACGTGCTATGTGAATTACATGATTCAGTGTTTTTGCTAAGTCGTACTGGCAAATACCCTCAAAGATATCATGAGTTATATCAACATTAATATTATCGATAATGTTCATTAAAGGTGGAATATTCCCTGATCCCAGTTTTTGACGAGTCATTAGCTTCAACATCTTCTATATAATTTTCTAAACTTCTACAGGATGAAGAGTCTTCTATAGTTTGCACAGCGATTGTATGCTTGTGAGTTTTACAAATTCTGCAGAAAAAGTTTGCTTGAAATTTTTTAACAAATCCCATAACAATATTGTTACGTTTTAAATAAAACACGAGGTTTGACTT
This sequence comes from Dioctria rufipes, assembly GCA_963924295.1. Classification (NCBI taxonomy): domain Eukaryota; kingdom Metazoa; phylum Arthropoda; class Insecta; order Diptera; family Asilidae; genus Dioctria; species Dioctria rufipes. The sequence goes on along the minus strand of OZ002741.1, from coordinate 100,713,184 downwards.
AACTAGATTTAATAATAATAAATATGAGCGCACATGGTGATGCTATCCGCTAGGGTGATTGGATTACACTGAATTCAGATTAGAGATAAGTGCTCATTTAAAAACGGGTGAACGGTAGTTGTATATAGTCATGCATATTGATAAAGAATAAACAAGTATGTAGTTAGGTGGGTATACTTGTATACACATTCTAGACATATGTATACAACATCTTCTCCCCTTTTTAATCAAGCACCTATTATGTATTTTTAGAACTTATTGGTTTCGTTACAATTCCGATTAACCTTTAAAATTTAATTCATACAGCTTATTTATCTCTTCCTTAAAAATTCTGCTACCCTAAACCTTTTTGGCGGTTTCTTACTTCTAGTTGATCGCCTTAACTTAACTAATCCAGAATACTTTTTTTGTTTGTTTACTTATGTTCTTATTACTATGATAGGAGGATTGCTTTACATTATGTTCTTCTTTTTCCAAAATATTAGGATTAATATCAGATATATAAAACTTATCGTGCAAATTTCTTTTCCTTAATTGATTTTCGTGAACAAATCGGATATTTCCCTTAATTCAATTAGATATGTTACTTTACTTACAACTTTTCTTATTATGCATGGAGTCCATTTAACAAAACTCTTATAGTGATTTCTGTACATAATCTCCTCCCTCTCTTTAAATTTGTATTTCACATTTTCACATTTATGTTTTGGAACTATATAATTTTTTTCTTCATAATTAATTTGTTCTTTTAAATTTTTTTTCTTATTTAAAAAATATAAAATATATTTTGGCTTATAACTTAACAACAATTCAATTGGTGTCTTAGAGGTTACTGTGCTTGGTGTATGTCAACAAAAACTTCCTAACTTTGGCTTGCAAGGTCAATCGACTATTCCCGTCCAAACAAAATTTCCTTAAAACTGATTTTGCCGTTTGCACTGCTCTTTCAGCTAACCCATTAGATTGTGGGTGGTAAGCTGGTGACTTTAGTAATCTTATATCATGTTCTTTACAATACTTTTCCCATGCAAAGGAATTAAATGGTGGTCCGTTATCACTAACGATAGTGTCTGGCAATCCGAATAATTGAAATATCTTTTCTACTTCGGAAACTAGCTGATTGCAATTTGTAGACTGCATTAACTTGATATCAATAAATTTACTGTAAGCGTCAACAATTATTAGGAATGTTTTTCCTGAGAAGTAGAAGAAATCAAGGTGGGCTCTTTGAACGGGTGATTCCGCTTCAACAATTATTTAAACCCAAATTATCTCCAAGAATGGCAGACAAAACTAGATGCACTTTCACAATTTTCCCATTAGAAAGCACGGCGATGCCATTGCTTTCTAAGTGTTGCACCTCTTTTACCAATGCTCTGAATATTTTTTCATTACCCACAATATCGTCTTCTTTTTTAGTTAAAGCAAATACGAAAATGCTATTTAGTTTTGAAATTTCTGAAGAATCTAGAAAGGGAAATTGTATATAAAAAGCTGATATTTTATGAACACCAGAATGTGAATTAATTTGAGTTTTTCTATAAAAATCGATCCTTGTATGATATATTCAAATTCTTCATTTTTGTTTATTAGTGCTTTCACTTTTTCAATAACATTTTGTAAAATATAAGGTCTTTCTAAATATCGTTGCAAATTTTTGGATTATGGCATAAGTACACCTTTTCTAATTGAAGAATCTTCAACTAAAGCAGACTCATCGATTGCAAATTCTATGGTTGTTCGAACTCTCCAGTGGAATCAAGAAATTTCTTTACTAAGTATTCACACGTAAAATTAAAAAAAAAAAGGTTTGTACACTGAGCCAAAAAGTGACGTCAATACAATTAAAACCGGCATTAGGCTGACAAAATTTTTATCGTTATTTGTCCAATAATCATTTTAATTCAGTGTATTAAAATAGGTTTACATATTAATCTGTTATATTTTTTTAAGTTAATAAAACTTTTATCAATTTGATGAAGCAGAGTTTAGTTTCAGATATATGAAATTTTGTTAATATTAATTAAAAGTTTTATTGATATTACCATAGCAATTTCTTAAAATTAATTAAATATTTAATAAGCGTTGCGAATATATTTTAATTGTATCAATAAACGTTTGTTAATTATGTGAAGAAAAAAAGGTTGCGTGAATAAAGTAAATAAATTTTAACAACACTAATGAACACTACATTAACCCTATGAAAATATTATTGATTGTGCCAATAAAAGTGTCGTTAATAGCACTAATAAATGTTAATTATATCAATTACTGTTTTTTTTAATAGCATGAATATCGATTAATCCGCCAATGTGAATTACTTTATACTTTCCATTTCTATTTCGATTGGTGCCAAATAAAATTTTATCCAGATAAATAATTTAGGTTCTATATGTTCTAAGTACAGAAATTAAACTAAATATTTATTGCGACAAAACATTTAGTTAATTTTCAATCTATTATTGGATGACAATGCTCACAATGGTAAAAGAATAGTTTAGTCTTAAATTCATTTCTGTTACGTTGCTAGTACTTGCGAAATTTGCTATAAAAGTATATTTAGAAGCAAAATACTTTGATAACGGTGTAAGAAAAGATGATGTAGTTTTAGAGAAACATTCGATAACCTAAAATGGAAAAAAAAAACACTCGCTTATACATCATCTTGTTTTATTTCACTGAATATCAATCAGATGACAAACACAACTAACATTAAATACTACCAGTTCATAGATTTCACTTGTACATTGTCTAACTTCACCCCCCTGGGAACTACGGGGGTTTGAAGCTTTTTCCCAGTGTTGAGTAAGTGCTTCAACATATTTCCCAATATCTCCTAGGTTTTTTTAAATATCGGAATGCGTCTTTTTCTAATCGATGGCTAATCAATTGCCCATAAAGGAGGTTTGAAACTCTTTTTCCTGTTGTTAATGTCTTCGAAGTTATAGCGCTTCAAAGTCAAAATTTTGAGTAAAAAAATTCATTTTTTCGGATTCAAATAAAATTATCTCAGCATTTTACCCTAGAATTCTGGATGCGAGGATATCTATGCAACTTTGTATGGTGTGGTCTGTGACAGACCCTGCATTTACCGGAACGACAAATTCTCAATGAGTGCTCCTTTGAAAGACAGTTTATGCAGAGTGATAGTCTCTTATCTGTTTCAAATCGTTCAAGCACAGATAATTGAGCGAATTTTGGACAATTCCCGATTGTATGGGTTGTTTCTGAGCATAACGAGCAATTTACGGATGTAATCTTTAAAGCCATGGGTGCTCTATTATATTGCTGCTTGATCGGCTTACCCTTTTGATGAGACGTATGTTCGGTGGGTTTCTTCTCTCGGCCTTCAAGCAGCTGACAGCGTCTACTTAAGACTTGTTCACAACTTTGCCATGATGGGAATTTTGAGTAATCGATAGATTCCTCCCAACGTGCCTGCGATTCAGAATCTAATTTGGAATTTGTTAGATGAATTATGATTGAAGTTAAAATATCCGTATCTGAGCCGAGAGCACGTAAAGCACTTAGATGTGCACTGGTGTTATCAACTAAATACCGCAATTGGTCTGCGGAAGCTTTAGCTACTTAGGCAATTCAAATAATTCTGATATGTGCTCCTGAAATATGAGGCATTTGTTATCAAATCGCTCCTTGAGCTTGTCTAGCGCTTGTGTACAAGTTATGGCTGACTTTCCTAAAGATTCCATTGAACGAAGTGCTGCACCAGACAAGCAACTGAGTAAGTGACTGTACTTTTCAGTTATGGACTTATCGGGATCATAGTGAACTAATTTATTAAACGTAGCGATAAAGTTTGAGTAATCCGAATATTTTCCGGAGAACTGAGGAAGTTTCAATGGTGGCAATTTAGCTTTATGAATAGTAGAAGCAACAAAAGAAGTGTTACCTTCTGAAAAGCTTCGACGGCCTTTACTGGGCAACAACAAGAAAATTTTGCCTTTGACTTCACAGTCCAGATCCTCAAGTTCTTCACGCACAACATTGTTGTTCATGTCATCAGGAGAAAGCCTTTCAATTGCCGTTTGATGTGAAAGAAGAGTCTTCCAGTATGATTCCAGTATACCCAATCGACAATCTAGCTCTGTGGCTGTTAATGTGTCTGCTTTGCTATTAATTATAGTTCGAATACGTGTAATGCAGCTTGTTATCTAGGTCTTAATTCTGTCCTCAAAATTTATTTCATTGTTTGTAATAAAAAAGTTGCAAAAGAATTGCTTACCGCATGATCTATAAATTTACCACACGAGTCACTTTGTATGACCTGACAATGTATATAGGTGGTGCTGAAGGCCAAGGCTTATTTGCATGCGATGAGTCCAAATCGTCTCTTTTTGTTTTTGTTTGCTGCATTTCCTCTAAATTTTTTACTGTCGACGAAATTTCCTTCCTACCGTGTAGATTTATCCAGTAATATAGCTAAAACTTTCAGAATTTAAGTGTGAACTCACTGGTAGCAAATATAAACTCTAGAAATTAATTGGATTGATCTTACCAGCATGTAGCCTTTTTAATAGTGAAATTAAGAGTTGATAATGTTGCAATAGCTGAACAGAGCAGGCCTAGGTACTCCGCACAAGCCGTGTGCTGCTATGTGCTCGAAAGATCTTCAACGATGAATGCATGCGTTGAGTAATTCATATCTAATCCGAATTACAATGCAATTTAATGTGTTTTTTTTTTCCGAACAATGAAAACTGATAACAAAAGCACTGAAGTGTGGTTTCTTTTTGACCTGCCTTTGTTTGACAATGTCCCTATATTGTTTTTTGCTAATTAACGTCACAAGCTAATTTACACACAGTCCTGTCACGGTCGCCAATGTAGAAATGCAAGGTTTTTTGCATTTGGGTAGTTGAAAGGAAGTCACTACTCCTTTTAAAAATTAGAACCTTTTATTTTCGAGATCTGAACGCTAGTAGGTGTGAAGTGCAAGTGAAGCTTGCCCTCCACTTGACATTGTTTCTAGAAATTACAGCGGCTACATACAGCGGTTCTTGCTGGACAATTTTGGACATATATATAAACCAAACAGGTTAGACCATGTGCCTTGTGTTAAAAGGCAAATTTATATAAATCAAATTTAGACGTATGTGTTACAACTAATGAACATTAAGGCATACTTTTAGGCACACATTTAAGAGCAATAGAAAAATCGATACTAAATGAATGAGCAAAATGTGCGAATTGAATCTGATAATTATACTCTAAGTATTTGGATTGTACATCCATATCAATCTGAAACAAAAGCATTTGAAGTAAAGGAAACGTAAGTTTATATGAACTTACTAGTCGGTAATTTATACTGAGGCCATTTTTGTAATATTTCCAGGGTTGATGAAGCTTGCTTTATTTCATTAAGTCTGTATTTAGTACAAGATTTCCAGAAATGATCAAACTGATCAAATATTAAATTGTCATTATTTAACGATCTTATGCCACTTTCAGCGTTCGATTCTGGAACTAAATATAACAATTAAAAGTGGGATTTATCATCACTTATGCATTTGGCACTATTTAAATAGATTACCAAAAGATTTTTCCTCTGTAGCGTTGTCAGTTGCTTTTGAAGTAGAATGTTTTTCAGATTTCGATATAGTTTTAAACGTACTTTTGAGATTACAAAATTTATTGTAAATCTTACCTCGCATACCCGATCTGTAGAATTCCTGTGATATAACATAGCTAGAAGTAGTTTGAAAAATACATAAAATTATATAAATTACCAATTTATCCCAGGAAATCGTAAAACTATTTCCTCCTCAAGTTGGTGACTTGTGGACAGGGACAAGTGCAAATTATTGTTGTCAAAATATTGGAAAATAATATTTACAAGTAAAGTTCTTTAGTCGTCTGTAAACTTATGATGCTTGTTGTAATATTCGCATAACATATTTCCCTTTAGTGATCCGTTTAATATATCGGAGAGCTTAACACTTTCATTTTCCTCTGGCTCAGGAGTGGAAAATCCTGAAGTATACGGAAATACTCGTGTGCAAACCGATCGTGGTGATGGTTGGCCTGTAACCAAAGATGATAAAGGTTTTCTACGAGATTCATAGGTCTCATAACTGGAAAGTGGCAGTCCAGTTGAATCTCTCCATATTTCTAACTGGTGCTCAAACAGAATTTGAGTAACAACGTCAAACGGTTTAAGAATTTTCTCAATATGATGTCTTTTCATCACTTTCAATATACTGACGTAAGCTTTCATGCCTGTAAAAAGTAATATTTTGTAAATGAAGTTTCAAGTGAAATGAAGTTAAATATGTTTGTACTATTAATAGGCGGGATGAAGTTTTATTACCCTGGCTAATAGTATTTACACTTTATTAAATCTTTTAATAGCAAATTACTCACCAGCTAAATATTCCGCTAGCTTCTTTAATTTCCATTATTTTAATAAATTGACAAGTTCTTCCTTTTGTTGATTTTCGTAACTACTTTCGGTCTCAGAAATCTCTCAAAACTATTTTGTGAAATACGCTCGCAATTCAAATTGTAACCATCATAGGTATTTGTAAGGTTGGCAACAGTGTTACGGTCACAGTAGTTATCACTATTAAGTTCGACATTTGCTGCAATTGCTTCAGTGGAATCTGTCTCAGTTTGACTTTCGATTATTGATGAATTATCCAAGCAAGTATAGGTTTTGGAATATGATGGTGAAAAGTAATCTTCATTTGAAGTTGATTGAATAGTCCGAGATTTGTAAATTATTTTGTTCTTGATTGTTAAGGGAATCCATGGTAAAGTTCCTGATAATATTTGTTTATAATAAACTAACTATCTCTAATTTTATACAATGTAGTATACTTCTTATTCACGTTATTATATTCATTTCAAATTTGCAAAATAATATTCTTTAATTCGAATCGTCGTTTTAATTATATTAACTGGAGAGCCTATTAAGTCATCTGTTGAATCACTAAGCGTTTTTAATGATTGTTATAACAAACAAAAAACAACAACAGAAAAGCACTTTGATATTCAATAACCTTTATTTGTACACACTTTCATTTAACAATTATATCCGACCTAGGTAAATCTCGCGATCACGACCAAACGAAAACTGAAAATCCCTTTTTTCGGTCCGAATTATTTTTCCTTCTTGCTGGTACCTAGAGGTAGAGAGAAACCAAATACTCGACCTGTTCTCGCCTGGGTTTTTCCTTGAGAGCAAGAACAAAGGTTGAAATTTTTGTATCATAGAAATGAGGCAGCGAGCTCACATTGATCGGTTAATTGGAAGCATTTATGACACTATTGCCGAGATGCTGTTGGTAGTGCAATTAAGGGTGGCTAGGTTCAGCCGACAAGTTTACAAAGTGCTGATTGAGACGCAAAATGATATTTCGGCTATAATGCTCGACTGCATTTTACGACAGGATTTTTGAAAACGATTGGGCCGACGCCAACATTTCTTTGTTCTGTGTTTTATGTTATGAGCATCAATGCCCAGATTTCCAGGAAATGCAACTGCATGCGCTTTATGTTTGTATAAGTTGTGCATGAATCTAACAAAATGCAACCATATGCATTTTACACTAATATTTTGGGTTTCAATTTCATGCCTCAACATGATCCCCGCCTTGAAGGGACTTCAATATCCGCATCGTTGTCAGTAATTGGTAATATACAAAGTTTGTGTATAGATCTACGATATACCCGTTGAGGAGTTTTGACATCAGCTACTCGTATGCGACCATCGTCCCCTGCTATGCTCTTTGTTATTCTTCCAAGTATCCAAGTACAAGGAGGATGGTTTTCCTCTTTTAGTAGGACCAGGGTACCATTTGGTGATGTTCTCATGCATGTTACTCCATTTGTGTCTTTGTTGGAGGGTATTTAAATATTCTTTGCTCCAACATTGCAAAAAAATCTGTTGTAATCTACATACGTGCTGCCACCGGGATAGTCGAGATATTCTCACGTCTGTTATGTTTGGTTTAGGTATTGACTCCATAGTTCTACCAATCAAGAAATGTGCTGGAGTTAATGCTGTTGCATCATTCGGATCAGTTGATATTGGAGTTAGAGTTCTTGAATTCAAAATTGATTCGACTTGAATTATCATTGTATTGAATCCCTCGAAGTTTAGAGGTTCTTTTTTCAATGTCTTTACTAAAAGCAGTTTTGCTTTCTTGATTGAGGCCTCCCATAAACCACCAAAATGGGGAGATCTCGGAGGAATGAATTGCCAACGTATGCCTTCGGTTTGGCAAAATTCCTTGACGGTGTCGATGTGGCCTTCACTGAGGAATAGTCTCCTTAACTCCGACAATTCCCTCTTAGCGCCAACAAAATTAGTCGCATTGTCTGATGTGATTGCAAAACACTTTCCACGTCTTCCGATGAACCGTTTCAAGGCCGCTATGAACGCATCTGTTGAAAGATTTGTCACCAGTTCTAAATGAACGGCCTTCGTGCTGAAGCAGATGAATAAGGCAATATAAGCTTTCATCAATGATTTCGATCTATTGAATGGTTTGATTGTGAATGGTCCACAATAGCCCACTCCGGCGTGCGCGAATGAATGAGCTGGTTGCGTTCACTCTTTGGGTAGCTTTGCCATTATTTGCTTTAAAGTATTTGGTTTGGATCTAAAACATTTTACGCAATTGTGAATAATAGATCTGATGAGCTGTCTAACATTCGGAATCCAATATCTCTGTCTGACTATATTCTGCAATGTGAGGCATCCGACATGCATGTGTTTTTCATGAAGGTATCGTATAAGGCTTTTCGCAAATGGATTTGTTCGAGGTAGCAAATGGGATGTCTAACATCAAATTCAATATTGGCATGATGAAGGCGACCGCCAACCCGGATTAAGTTTTCATCATCAATAAGCGGATCTAGAGATTTGATATGGCTGGAACCGAAGATTTTCTTTCCCTTTTTCAGAGCTTCGATTTCGGATTTATAGTATGAGTTTTGGACCACTTTTATTATTAGCTTGTCTCCTGATGACAATTCATCTAATTCCAACTCTTTTGATGTGCTCAGTTTTGACTTCTGCATCTACTCATGAATTTAACTATATATGCGAAAGTCCTTGTCAATTTTTTATATGAATTGATGAATTTACAAGATGCTGCGAGATCAGTCGTTGCTTTAATTAATAATGTGTGTCCTTTCTTTTTTCTTTCAAGAATTACCGGTGTGACTAAGTCGGTTTTGGGCCATTCATTTTCTGTTTTGGACAAGAAAAGTGGACCATGAAACCATAATTTGCTTCCTCGTAACTGATCGGGACGAGCTCCTCTCGAGAGAATGTCCGCAGGGTTTTCATGAGTACTGATATGTTTAGCTTCTCTCGACCACGTTACGACAAGTTTAGGATACAAAATTTATAACGCACTTTTTAATATAAATATGTAAAACTTTAATTCAGTATATAAAGAAAACACTTAATTAACTATACTCTAATCGTATTATTAAAAACAATTAATTACTCTTTTGGTTCTAGTTCAAGTTAAGCGCACGCACATTCTTGTCGATCGAGAAGCTAATAATATAATGTCAACTATTCCAATTCTGACATGTCAATTTTGTCTCGTTCCTGTGGCGTTGCCATATTGTAAAATGTTAAGGGTGCGTGCGCACTACATCACCCCCTTCCAGCCGGAGGCGGTATAGTATAGCGTATATGTAAGGAAAAAAAAATAATAATAATAATTGGCAATGATCTAATTGAAGTTCAAATTATGTATTCTCTATTAAACGCACTTTTCTCCTCTTTACTCCATTTAGCTCCGAAGCTATAGTAAAGGCAGGTTTTAGTCTGTCTATGGAAACTGATACGCTTTTGCCTTTCTGATCGATGACAAAATATTTTCACATTCTGCGGATAACCGGGTATGGTCCCTCGTAAGGACTCTTTAAGCCTGGTTTTAATGCGTCGACTCTTATAAACACCTGCGTACAGTCGCTCAGATGTTTAGGAATATATGTCGAAATATTAGCCTTCTGGTCTGAGTGGGCTTAAGCTTTCTCATTTGATCTCGTAATTTATCAATTAGGACGTTGGAGTACGCACCGGTGCTATCTAGCTCGGTCGTAAAGAAATCTGATGGCAGCTTCAGCGTCTGCCCATATACCATTTCAGCCGAAGTACACTTCAAATCTTCTTTAAATGCACAGCGTAAGCCCAAAAGGATTATCGGGAGCTCTTGGCTCCAATTAGTAGTATTACCGCGGCATTTTAAAGAAGTCTTAAGTTGGCGGTGAAACCGCTCTACCATTCCATTTGCCTGAGGGTGGTAGGCAGTTGTTCTAATTCTGTGTATGCCAAGAAAGTTTGTAAGCTCCTGAAATAGTTTCGATTGGAATTGTGTTCCTTGATCTGTAGTAATACGTGAAGGAACGCCAAATCTACTAACGTATTCGCGAACGAATGTGGAAGCTACTGTTGCGGCTGTAATATCGCGCAATGGATATGCCTCTGGCCAGCGAGTAAATCTATCCACTATAGTAAGGATATATGAATATCCTTCTGAAACTTCACATGGGCAAAACGAGGTCCATGTGGATATGTTCAAAACGGCCTTGCGGTATTTCGAAGGTCTCTAATTGAGATTTTGTATGACGCTGAATTTTTGACCGTTGACATGCTATGCAGGCTTGTGCCCAATGTTTGATGTCGGTATTCATTTGTGGCCAAAAATACCGCTGCGTGATTAACTTGCGAGAACCGCGAATTCCCGGATGCGAGAGTGAATGGAGGGAATCAAAAATTAGTTTTCGTAAGCCCCTCGGAACGAAAGGACGATCGCGGGTACCGCTCGTTTCGCACCAGATCAAATTAGAAGCTGTTGGAATTAACCTCTGTTCAAGTTTGAACTTTGACGTGTTATGTTTGTCCGAATAAAGAAGAGTCTTGAGCTCATCATCTTTCGATTGAAGTGCTAAAAGTGTTTCTAAATCGAATCTGTGAGAACTTGTTACCGATAGCTCTGCTTCCTCGCCACGCGATAGCAGGTCGGCTGTGACATTATCTCGGCCCTTAATGTGCCGTATATAGCTTGTAAATTGTGATATATAGCTTAAATGTCGTTCCTGTCGTGGAGACCTATCTGTTTTCGAATCGAGGGCTCTGGTTAGGGGTTTATGGTCCGTGTAAACTGCAAAGTTTCGGCCTTCCAGGAAATGACGAAAATGCCGAATGGATGCGAATATGGCTAAAAGCTCGCGGTCAAATGCTGAGTATTTAGTTTCTGTTTGTGTGAGCTTTTTGGAGAAGAAAGCCAGTGGCTTCCAGCTTGTGTTCGATCTCTGTTCGAGAACTGCACCTATTGCAACGCTAGAAGCATCGACTGTGAGTCTGAGCGTAGCGTCGGTCAATGGGTGGACTAGCAATGCTGCCATTCCTAGTGCGTTTTTAGTTTGTTCGAAGGCACTGCTGCAATTTTCCGGCCATGTGAATGCTTTTTGGCCTTGTTTTTTTATTTGCCATGATTGCAATGTGGTCGTAGAGTGGAATCAATAAATCGGCGAGTTTGGGGACGAATCTCCGATAATAATTAACCATTCCAGCGAAACGCTGAACTTGTCGCACTGATTGCGGTTCAGGAAAATTGGTAATGGCTTTTATGCGATCATGTGACGGGGAAATACCGTGTTCATTTATTTGATGACTCAAAAACTCAAGCTCTTCCACTCCGAAAATACATTTGGATGGTTTAATTTTAAGTCCATAGCTGGTGAGTCTTTGGAACAACTTCTCCAGATGACTGCGATGTTCTTCATGATTTGCACTTGCTACCAAAATGTCATCTAGGTAGACAAATATGAAGTCGAGACCAGCAGTCACTTGATTCATAAATCTCTGGAATGTTTGAGCTGCGTTCCGGAGACCAAAAGGCATCCAAGTGAACTCAAACATTCCAAAGGGTGTCGTAATCGCCGTTTTAAATATGTCATCCTCAGCCACTGGTATATGGTGATACGCCCTGATGATGTCGACCTTTGAGAATATTTTGCATCCGCTCAAATTTAACGAAAAATCGTGTATGTGAGGAATGGAATAGCGATCAGGGATGGTCACGGCGTTAAGTCTGCGATAGTCACCGCACGGACGCCAATCATTTGGGTCTTTTTTTGGAACCATGTGTAATGGTGAACAAGTCGAAGAGGACGAGGGCCGGCAAATACCCAGTTGATGCATGTATTCGAATTCGTTATATGCTATCTTCCGTTTAATCGGATCTAGACGTCGTGGGCGGCTGTTTGGAAGATGACCCTTTGTCACGATATGGTGGACTACATTGTGTTTTACTGGCAATGAGTAGTCTGGTGGACTTGTCAGAATTGGAAAATTCTTTACAAGTGAATTATAATCGTTGATTATGAGAATTTTTGGAGTGGGTGTATTCGTTCTCACAGTCATACTGTTAATTGATAGCTTAGTAAGTGGATCTAAGAGTTTTTTGTATCTAATATCGACTAACAGATTGTATTTGTGAAGGAAGTCCGCGCCTAAGATTGGACGATTGACTGCGGCAAGAATGAATGGAAACACAAAAGGTCGGCATAAGCCTAGATCTAATTTTAGAAGAATCGTTCCGTACGTTTTGATTGAACTACCATTAGCGGCGGACAAACTATTCTCAGAAGCTTTAGAACATGACTGCGGAGAGTAGGAAAATGGAATCACGGAGACATCGGCTCCTGTGTCTATTAAAAAATTTAATTTTGTACTCGAACATCTGATTATTAAACGGCGGCATACATTTGCCCGAGTGTCTGCCGCTGCGACATTCGGACTTTTTAGTTTCCCGAGGTATTGCTTGCTTTGTCTCCCAAGGAGCAAGGAGGAACACATTTCCTCGCTTTATTACCAAAACGTTTTCGTCTTTCTTAATATTGTTCGCGATAAATCTTGCTTCGACCGCGATGAACCACGCACTAGGTGCCTTTTCCCAAAAAACTGGCAGCCTTATATTAGCTATCCTGCAATATAGTTCTTTTGCATTTGAAATTATTGCCTTGCTGTTACTAGGATTACTTGCATCCTCGCTGTCGCTAGTCATTATGAATGTTCGCGGGCAATGTACAAGAACGATCAAAATAAATAAACAATTCTACTGAAAATTGCGCGATTTCATATGGTATGTGCTTAACTTTCACCTAAATATTTAGTTCTACTGACACAATATTTAATTTTCATGCCTTATCTAATGTTAGTATGTATGTAGTTCAATATATTTTTAAAGAAAGCAATAATATATATAAAAAGAATAAAGAAAATATGTAGATACTAATTAAGGTTGTTAGTAGTACTAAAATTACTAATTTTTAATTCAATTCAGAAAAATATTTAATTTGTAGGAACTAAAGTTAAATTATACCAAATTCCTCCGTGGAACGCTGTCTTGACACTCGCCAGTAATTGGCTGCTTCGTGTTTTCTGAATAATTTTGTTGCTAATTGTGGCCAATTCCTGGTGTATTGCTGTTCAGAGCGGTTAAAGAGCCCTGTATAAAACTTGTTAAGGTGCTGACAATTTTCTGTCATGAGAGAAAATTTGCATGTGTTAAGCCTTGTTGTGAAGTTGCAGGAGCTTTATATCATGATAGAAATTATTCATGATTTGAATGCTGTTTCACGAAGTTGCTGGAACTTTTATGTCATGCTAGAAATTGTTCATGACTTGAATGCTGTTCTTACGAAGTTGCTGGAAGAAGTTGCTGGAACTTTTATGTCATGTTAGAAATTATTTATGACTTGAATGCTGTTCTTTGAAGTAGCTGGTAGAAGTTGCTGGAACTTTTATGTAATGCTAAAAATCCTTCTAGACTTGGTATAACTTCTTGTGGTTGTGTGCGTGACGCCCCAAATCTGCCGTTATCCGATGAGATTGTTGGTATAAAAGAAAAGAAGGAAATAAGTGAAAATTCCTTTGACGTGCTTTATACTCCAAAAGCCATGCGTTTTAACTCGGGGTCACCAATTTAGCTTCTCTCGACCACGTTTCGACAAGTTTAGGATACAAAATTTATAACGCACTTTTTAATATAAATATGTAAAACTTTAATTCAGTATATAAAGAAAACACTTAATTAACTATACTCTAATCGTATTATTAAAAACAATTAATTACTCTTTTGGTTCTAGTTCAAGTTAAGCGCACGCACATTCTTGTCGATCGAGAAGCTAATAATATAATGTCAACTATTCCAATTCTGACATGTCAATTTTGTCTCGTTCCTGTGGCGTTGCCATATTGTAAAATGTTAAGGGTGCGTGCGCACTACATATGTTTCCATTTAACTAAGTGACGTTCTGATTTAAGCTGAATGTTTGACACGCGATGGGAAACAAACACATTCCAAACTGATGGTGAGCCAGCGATCCACGATAATGCTACTGTAGAATCTGTCCAGCAATGTATAGCAGAAAATTCGATATCCAATGAGATGACGACTTTATCGATCAGTTCAATTAATAGAACTGCACCACATAATTCTAAGCGAGGAAGAGTTTGGGTTTTCATTGGTGCCACTCGGGATTTTGCGCACAATAGGTTTACGTTGATCTGACCTGATGTATTTATTACACGTAAAAATAAGCACGCACCGTATGCTGATTGGCTGGAATCTGAGAACCCGTGAAGTTGTATGTCTGAACAAGAATCGCTCATTACAAAACGGTTGATTTTAATTTGGTCGATGTCATCGAGATTGTCTAGAAATGCACTTAGTGTGCAGATCCAATGGTAGCGATTCATCCCAATCTAATTTTAGTTTCCAAAGCTCTTGAATGAATATCTTAACAGATACAATGTTTGGGTTGATTCGTCCTAAAAGATCAAATAACGATGCGATTACGGAGAAGACCGCACGTTTTGTTACCTTTCGGATACTCTTGTCTTTTTCTACATGATAGGAGTTCTCAGCAGAGTTCTGGCATCTTGTGGCAGAGGCAGTTCATGTTTTTGCAATATTTTTAAAAGTCCCGTTAATGCCTTGTGGGAAATTTGATTCTGGATGCTCCATATACGAATTTCATGCTCCAGTGATTGTGGTTCTAACATTTCCACGTCACTTTGAATATATAAATAATCATCATCAACATCTACATTATTGGCATCAGCATCTGTTTCCAAAAAATATCTACCGGAACCTTCACAGGAAGGTGGATTTGAAAAGCTATTGTCGATTTTACCACCTTCCAAAAAATCTCCAAGAACTTCACAGGGAGTATGATTTGAAACGCCACTGTCGATTCCACCACTTTCCAAAAATTCTCGACAACCTTCATAGGGAATTTGATTTAAAACTCCATTATCGTTTTGAGTTTGGCAGTTAAGGTCATTGCGAAGTTGCCTTCTTTGAGCAACTATACTTCGTAGATGACGTTTGCTCACACCACAAATTTTAGTACGATTCATTCTGTATACTTTTATCATGAATTGTAAACTCCGAGTTAATGATACCTTTTCAAAACGGTCACGAATTTTCCATAAATTAATGCAACTCACCTGAATAATCAAATTTAAACAAGAAAAATTTTCCACTTAAAACTTCAAAACAGTAATTACTAAAAGCCACACAAGCCACCACAAGCTACACATTAGAACTGACTGAGAACACTAATCGAGACTCCGTTGCGAAACGAAAATTCAATATGAAATAAGGTATCAAAAACGTATCAATTTAATGTCCGACGGTACCGAGGCAGAAACGAAAATTCGATGTTCCAAAGCATGTTAAAAATATATTCTATTCATATCCAGTGGAATACTTTTACCGAAAGTGAATGAAGTTTACCGATTTGGAGCCGATCGTCTGTGTCCAAAACGTATCTTTTTAGAACATGTTCCATTTTGTTATCTGGGTAGAAGCTATTTTGTTGTAAGTCTGAAATAAAATAAAAATAAAAATAAGAAATTATAATTTTAAATCGAATTTATTAGTTCGGAGCGTTGTCCTGAACAGATGCAGCTTAAAGAATATATATATATATATATTTTTTATTTTACTTAAATTAACGTGAAGAGCAAATGCACTTTGACTATCCGAAATAGAAGGCTTCCAGCAGACCTTTTTGGGGCCTTTTTTAAACTGTGTCATGTTAGGGACCAAAATGGCACTAAGTAAATGAGATTTGACAAAATCTCGTCCATCTGTGGAATTTATCACTGTAATATTAAATAAAATTTCTTTTGGATTGCATGTACCATCTGATTTAGAGCTTCTCAGAGTTTGTAATAATTCCTTGCTGCTGGGATCCCGTATATTTTTCTCGAAAATTGGCTGAATTTTTTCTGCAAATTCACTCCACTTGGAAAATATTACCGTGTCTATACCGGGATAAAGTCTCTCAAAATCTAACTCAACAAGCTTCAAAGTGTGCCACTGTATAGTAGAACGTCATTATTTGAAGATAATATTTCTTTTTTTCTTTAAAAAAAGGTTAACTTCCATTTTTCGCTGACAAGCTCGGGTGGATCGCAGTTATGCAGCAGTCATTTTTTGCGCTTCCTCTACCTCGGACTCGTTTTCATTTCCTTTAAGGCTAATCATTTTACCTCTTTTTTTTTATAAAAGGACCAGAGAATATAATTTCATCAGTTTCAGAAGGAAAGCTGGCTTTTGAGGTCGATGAAGATAAAGTTCGTGGTTTGTATTTACTCTCTATTAACGCAAATTTCCGAAACCTCCTACACCTTGAGTAATATTTATTTACTAATTTCCCTCTCGCTGATATATTGTCTAATCGGGGTACGTAATAAACTTCCTAAAAATCAGAAACATACAATAAAATTTAAAACATCTTCTTCTGTGGGAAATATTATTTTTATTTCCTCTACAATTTGTATAAACGTTTTTGGATTCACCTTAGTTCCTTCAGAAATCCATGAATCTATTATAATATTCGCCAAACTTTGTCTTGAAATACTCGAAAGTCTACTAGTTTTTCGTATTCATTTAAAATTGCTTGACCGGAAAGAGTTTCAGTCAAAAGCTGTTTAAGGTTCTGTAATATTAAGTCTGGTTTAGAAATGAAAATTGTTTGTGCCTTCGTTATATTACAATTACTTTTTCAGTTTTAGAAGATGGACTACCCTGAGTACCGCAGTTTCTTAAGATCCAAGGGTTTATACTTTCCGAGGTTGATAGGGTATCAGGTGTTCCAGAAGATGACTTTGATTGCAAAATAACCCAAAAAATATTGTGCTTATATTTAAATTAATGTTTCTCCATTCGTTAAACCTCTTCTTGAATCTTACTCTTTATCCAAGTCGTTCGCGAGGAATAAGGTCTTGTATATCTTCATCACTGATATCTTTTAACACTTTAAAATCAATTCCAAATGCTAAAAAAAAAACATTTATTAAGAAATATACTTTGAAGGAAAGATAGGTAAACTGGAATATCTCCGAAACTAGTAAAGAAATATCAAACATAAGTATGAAAACCAGTGAAACTCAAGGTGATCAGATGGCTATGGCTTTCAATGAATGGGAACAACCGATATTCTCAAGATAAAGTTGTTTTTTCAAGAAATATGTGGTATATACTAAATCCCACAAATCGACAGAACATCAATTATATTAGACTAATTTCATTTCCATTGATTTTACATTGAGTCCCATATACCAACTACTTCAAATATATAAACACTTTTAAATAGATCACTAATGAAGTTGGATCCTTGGTCTATTAATATAGACTGTGGGGTGCCGAAGAGGCAGATTATTTTGCGAATATAATTTTCGGCCACAGTACTAGCTTCTTGATCAGGAATAGGTGTAGCCTGTATGAATTTGGTCAGATCATCCTGGAATATGAGGATATATTTATTTCCGCTCTCTGAGACGGGTAATGGCCCGACTATATCCAAAGACATGCGCTCAAAGGGTTTTGTGGAGGTTGTAGTGACCTTCATACGGATTTTGGTTTTACGTGAGATCTTGCTTTTCTGGCACGTTTAACATGAGAATATGTGCCTTTTGATATCCTTGTACATATTTTTCCAAACGAATTTGGGCCTGATTCCCTTAAAGGTGCGGGTGTTATATTTATGACGGGGTTGATTTATTAACTAACACTCGTGTCGTTGGTTTCCACCTTTTTTTATTTAACGCACAACAACTACAACTGTTTTTCCTTTATTGCCATCGTTCTTTTTCTATAAACATCACTTTACAATTTTTCCTTTACAACTCTTTTTCTTGTTATAACAACTTTACAAATTTTTCCTTTACTTTTAAATGACCAACAAAGTCCGCGAGGCGACCCCGATCTTAAATATCTCTCGTTTTTCTTTTCTTTTCAAACGCTTGACAAACCACTTCGCGAATACAGATCAACTCACTGAGCTTTTTCTTTTTCAGGTGTCCAGTCCACCTGTACAATCATCGGTCAGTTCGCTGACCCCGCAGTTCAATTGTAAAATTGCTTAAATTGTTTATTTGCAATTTTCAATTTCACCTCGAGACCAACAAACCGGCAACGAAAATCATACCTAAATTGTCGACCTTGCACTTCATTCGTTGAAATTTTATCCGTTTCTTTATTTTTATCAAAGAATTAAAATGCAAAGCCGAACAGGCCACAGGTGAACAACCTCTGACGCAGCTATGTGTATACAATGTTTGCTAGATTCCCAGATTTTGGGAATATGTGCTGTAACAATTCCTTGCCCCTTGAACGAAGAGGATTATTCTTTGGAGAGGAATAATCCTCGCGGGAGAAGGGTGAATGCGAGTTTGTATCTGGGTCGCCTCAGGATGTTGGGGTTTAGGTCGCTGTTTTCTCTTTGATATAATATATTCTTTCCTTATAGTCTATTACAATTTATTTTATCAATATGTATTCAAATTTTTTTTTTTTTTTATAAATTTAGTTTACATACTTTTACTCTAATCGTAAACTATTTCATATATATATATACTTAAATTATACATATATTACTCACATTGTTTGTTTTTTGTTTTTACTGTATCTCATGTTCAATGTTTTCTCCTCATTTTTTTTTTGTGTTAATTTTTCACACATATGTGTGTATGTATATTTTTTAATGAGAAAGAATGAGGGTAATCTTATCTTACTATTTTTTTGTAACTATGCTCTGCAGTAGTTCAGAATCTTCTATTATCTTATCTGCCCTTTTGTTTTGTTTTATGTTTTGTGTTATCTAATTTGATGAGTTTGTGGTAACCTTGAATTTGCTTTTTGTGGTGGAGCGGTACTGTAATTTTTTTTTTTTTTTGCGTAGGTACTGTTTTATTTAATTAACGTTGGTTGGAGAAGGGTTCATATTTCTATTCTCGTGGTACTTAGCTTTAGGGTACGGATTCTTTTCTCCTGTTTTTGTGATGATCTGGTGTTTTGGGGTTTTTAGTTTTGAAAGATCCAGCTCATTTTGATTATCAGAAATTAATCGCCAGGGTTCGGGGAATCTTGGTCCTGTCAGTCGTTCCCGACTGGCAGAGACCTCTTCGGTTATTGGTGCACCAGAGGGGTCGACGCACGCAGGCTATATGGATGGCTAAAGCCCGAGCACATTGTTATTATCAGGTGGATTTCAAGATCCCATGGAGGTCAGGCTTTGTCTGCAGCTGGTAAGTATTGATTTTGTGGAATATTATTTTTGTTCTTGTTTCTTTATAAAGTTACATTCCCCCCTTTTCTTTCTTTCCAGGAGGAACTTTTGTACTCTCAGGAGAATTTGGCGTTTGTGGTTGCTGTACTCCTGCGTGGGATATATTCCAGCACTACGGGCGCTGCGTTAGTCCTTCCCCCGAGCTCCAGCCGTGCTATGATGTGGAAGAGGACGTGGTGCGCCAGCTGTCGAACCAAGTTGAGGAGGATTGGGATTAATAGTGTACAAATAAATGTATTAATCTTGTGTAATAAAGGATTATGTTGAAGAGATGTGTTTTGTTATTTCTTATTCCTTTCCCCCTCTCAAGTGTGTGTGTGTTTTTTGTTGTTCTTTTTTTTTGTTATCGTAATGATTTCTCGATTGTATTTAGGATTTTTGAATAAGAGAGTATACTTATTCTAAGAGTTATTATCGAACGGGCTCTGATTTTGTTTTTTTTTAATGTTTTCTTAAAAATTTTAAACTAAAACGACACGTGTCAACTACTAACTGACATACATATACAATCTACTACAAACCTATTTCTGTTTACTATAAAGTAAAACATAACAATTGGAATTAAATTAAAATTTTAGTAGATTTATCTCTTTTTTTTTTTAATTTTGCTAAAGTGTGTAGTGCAGTTGTGTCGTTATTATTTGATTCCTATATATGTATATATATTTTTTGTTTGTGTTTTACTTAATGTAATTATTTTATTCTATGCGTATATATGTATACCTACTATATTTTTTTTACATGTAGCTAATATCTTTATTAGTATTTCTACTTATATTATAACATCGACTCTATCTCTATTGATCTTGAAGCTTAATCTGGATATTCTACTAGTTTAACTATCTTTACAAAAAAATTTTTTTGTGTCGTCAGTGCCAACGTCTGCGATTTATTTTTCCACTAATTGAACTGTTTTTTGTTTCGGCATTGTGTGAATATGCCTTTGGGGCTCTGGGCAAGCATAGGTGGATTCCTCTGGAAGGTAATTTTTTGGTGCTGGTGGCGCATTTACTTTATGTATTCTTTTGACTATATAAGGGTAAATACACTTTATCACGCTGTATATGCTAGAACTAGTAAGCTGGTGCAGGATATGGATGTGGTTGCCAATAGTCGGAATGTTTTTTGCGTTCCTTTTTCCGTCAGTTTGGTAATTTTTGCCTGGATTTCTTCCAACGAAAACGTGCTTTTGTGTATAAGCTCGTTTGTTTCGTCTCCCCTTAATAATTCTGGTTCCGACGTTGGACCTTTGGTTGCTTCGGGGAATAACTGCGTTAAATTAACTTCAAAATTGGAATCCGCTAGTGAGGGAAAATATGCTGGTTGTAGGATTTTAAGAGGGTGCTTATTCTCTCCTTCATAGTGTAACACTTGTGCTCCTATTTGCATTTGGCATTGTTGTGTCAAGTCTAATATTCCTTGATCTTTTAGTTTGGAGATAGTATACCGATTTAGGCAAGTAATGTGAACTACGGTGCGGTTGACGAATGAAAATAGCCAAGTATTGCGCTTGTTAAGCTTAATTAAAATGTCACGTTCGGGGATATGTACCCTCAGGACACAGTGTGGATTTTCGTTCAACGGGTAATTTAATTATACATTCCTGGGAAGATGCCGCTCTCGTTATGGGTGTGTTTAATCCTCCTGCATAGGTATTTTCTTGTCTGGTGTGTGTAATTTTCTTGAATGCTTTGAAATTTTCCAATTTCAGGAGCAGGAATTCCTGCGTTTGCAACTGGCTAGCTATGTGTGAATACTCTATGTCAGGTATTAGCGAATGGTCAGACTCGGTATGAATTGGAAAACAGCGAATTTGGTAGAGTTTCATGCTAGGAATATTGAATATTGGTAGTGTTATGAGATTAGGCTCCTGATGTTTGGTATAACATCGAAAGACAGTTCTGTTGATTTGGGCACTCAGCGTGGGTTTTATGGTATATAGCTAAAAGAGTATTCTGAGATACTAGCAAAGGGTGTATATGATTATTTTTGCTGGTTATTATTATGTCTAGCAGAGACTGCTGACGAAACTCGATCTCTACCACTTGGAGTAGTAGGCTGGATAATATTTCCTGCCTCAATTGACTTCTGGTCAGATCTTCTGTTATGTTGTGTAAATCATTTAGTTGGTAAGCTATTTGCCTTTGTCGGTCCATGATCATTATTAAAGGCTTCTGGATCTGTTCCAATGCTGTCTTCACCACGCTTATGTGCTGTTTTTCCAGTTCAGCTAGTGTGTGTGCATTGGTTTTGACTTCCTCTAGTCGGCTGTATATCTCATCTTCGTTTTCTCTGTCCATAGTTCCGAACAGATAATGCATGGCGTTTCCTACCCCATGGCATGTACATGCTTTTGTTGAGTGTTACACAAATCTTCTTGCTTAGTGCTATTCACACATAATCGATGCACTAGGTGTTCCGCGTGCTCTGCAAGTGTGGTTTGATTTTCTAACTCCGCTAGGTCTAGTTCTGTAAATATGTTCCATGTTGTGTGGTATACCATCAGCGTTCCCAGGTCTTCCAGTAGAATTCCTGTGTTGTTGAGTGGGGTTACTCTGTAGGGTTCCTCTGTTATTTCCCCGCCGTGAGTTGAAGAAGCAGAGTGAATATAAGTAGTGATTCCATGCCTAGAGGAAAATGAGGTGGTTTAGGGCAATGTCTTGGCGGTGTCACCCCAGGGGTATTTACACGCTTGTGAAGGTGAACCGGTTGTAGCTGCCACCGCGAGTTAAAAAAGTTAAAAGATAGGCATATATATATTATGTATTATATGTATTATATATAAATTATTGGAACCCTTGGCTATACCATTTTGTTATTCTGGTACTTGGGATAATAGATTAAATGCCGTTGCACGAAACTATGTCCAGGCTCATTTCCAAAAGGTGAGTTTAAAAAGTCGGCGTGCTCCGTTAGATTGAGGGTGATATGCTGAAGCCTGCAGCTTTTTCACTCTAAGAAGTTTGCATACTTTTTTGAATAGTTCACTTAGGTAATTGGATCCCTGGTCAGTGACTATTCTTTTGGGGATACGGTAGCGCGTGACGGTTTCGCCGAAGAAAATTTTGGCTACTGTAATTGCTTCCCCGTTGGGTATGGCATACCAATCGACGAATTTGGTCAAATTATTTTGAAAGGTCAGGATATATTTATTACCAGTGGCGGTTTCCTCAAAAGGGCCCACAATGTCTAGGTAGCCCTTGTCAAATGGTTGCTCTGCTATGTCCGTCATCATCATTGGCATTCGAGTTTGAGGGGAAGCTTTCATAGTCTGACACTTTGGGCATTTCTTAATGTATTTTTTAATATCACTTAGCATATGTCTCCACCAGTATTTGCCTCTAATTCGCTTGTAAGTTTCTATTACACCCTGGTGGCCACCGAAGGGAGAATCATGATAATCCTTCAATATTGTCCTGATTTCCTCGGGGTTTGTGATTATCTCAGGGGTTTTTGGTGCCCTTATTTCCTGCGATTTTTGATCGAGTGCGGTAGGGGAGTCTGAGTGTGTCTCTGTTAATTGGAGTTCATCTGTTTCTGATGAGTGTTCCTTATTTTTCTTAGTAGGATTCTGTTTTTCCTCCTGTGCCTTTTGCTTTTGGGCTCGGGTCACTACGTAGCATTTAGCGGGTTGTTTTTTTCTTGTGGGTGGTTTACTGTCCTCCACATCGGATTCCATACGATGGTGGACTGTGACCTTAATCGTTAATGTGTTGCCTGAATTGTCTTCTTTGACTTCTTGTGCGATTCGACTTAGTGCGTCCGCATTCGTATTGTACTATTCGGGCTTGTATTCGATGTTATAGTCGAATTCTGACAGCTTGTGGTGAAATCTCACCAAACGGGAAGTAGCGTCTTTAACATTAAAGACTCCTTTCAAGGGCTTATGGTCAGTATAGACCGTGAATTTCCGACCTTGAAGGTAACATCGGAAATTTCTAGTAGCCCATACAATGGCCAATAACTCCTTTTCAATAGTGGAGTAGTTTTTTTCGGCCTTGTTTAAAGTACTGCTGGCATAGGCGATGGGCTGGTCATTTCCCACTTCTCCTTGAGAAAGAACAGCTCCTATGGGGAGATTGAATGGTTTCGAAAAGTCCGGATAAATTAAAAGTGGTGGAGAGACTAAAGCTTTTTTAATGGTTTGCAATGCTTCCTAACATTTCTCAGTCCAACTCAATTTTACATCTTTTCGAAGTAAATTCGTTATTGGACGTACTATTTTTGAAAAGTCTGGTATAAATTTCCTATAATAATCGGCAAGTGCTAGGAATGATTGGACTTGCTTGACAGTTCGCGGAACAGGGAAAGTTTGGACGCAGGTCGTTTTACTGGGATCAGGAAGTGCTCTGTCGTTAGAGCATTTATGTCCCAAATAAACGACCTGTTTTCTCAGAAACTGACACTTTTCAGTCTGTAATTTGAGACTGTTTTCCCTTGGTCTATCGAAGACTTTTCGAAGTTTGTTGTTGTGATCCTCTAAATTTTTACCGTAGATGATGATATTATTGTAGGCCTGTTAATACGAAGTTCATTAGCCTTTGGAACGTAGCTGGGGCTCCTTTTAGCCCGAATGGCATTCGTTTAAACTCGTAGTGCCCATGACTTGTGCTGAAGGCTGTTTGTGGTCTATTTACGGGATCGACGAGAACTTGGTGATATCCGTTTGCTAAGTCGAGCGTCGTGAAATACCTTTTGTGGCCCAACTGATCGAGAATGTCCTCGATTCGAGGGAGTGGAAAAGCGTCGCCTATTGTCTTTTCGTTTAATTTACGAAAATCAACTACGACTCGCCACCTTTTCTCACCGTCTGGGCCCGCCTTCTTGGGGTCCACTAGAAGAGGTGAATTCCAAGGGCTTGAACTTTGTTGGACAATGTCATTCTCCAGCATTTCTTTCAGTTGCTCGTTTATGACTTTCCTTTGAGTCTCAGGTAACCTGTACATTTTCTGGTTAATTGGTGCTTGATCTTGCACCAAAGATATTCTGTGCGTGATAGCATTGGTGTGGGTGAGTTTATCGCCTTTGAGGAAAAAAATATCATTATATTCATGACAGAGTGTCGATATCGACGATTTTTCATCTGTGTTTAAAGTTTTGTCTAGCTTGAGTTCCTGCTCTAACTTCTCGAAACGCGGGTGATTGTCTAATTCATCGTAAGTCGGGTATAAATATCTCACGTGCTGTAATCTGTAAGCTGTTTATCTGTACTTATAATTATCAATGATTTCCCTTGAGGATACGAATTTATCTTTTTGTTTAGATGACATGGGGCCGTTATACATTTTATAAGTTTTATCAGGCTTAGTGCGGTCTCCATGGGTGTTATTGGGGCAGTTCGGCCGCGTTGAGCACTTAGATCTAAACTTTGTTGGATGGGAAGCCATACGTACCTTGGGACTACTTTTGAGCTCAGGTTTTGCGGGTTTTTTAGACAGTGCATTAGTTGTGCCATTTTTTGAGGGATAGATGTAGTGAAAAAGATAACTTAAAATAGAAATTAAAAGTAGGTAATATGTTTTATTACTTACGGACGATGAGGTTCGTTGTTCCGTATAACCGACAGGTTGTTCAGGGCTTTTTGAGTGTCTGTTTGTTGCAAACTTATCACTACGAGGTGGTGGAGATTTTTATACCGTAGATTTTGAATTATTCTCCCACGCGCCTTTGAAGTGTATGCTATTTTTGACACTCGAGGGTTTCTCAGAACTTCTTGGTGGATTGAGGGGGTTATTTTGTAGTCTTTTGTAGGGACTACTTGTAATGCCAATTCTGAAAGAACTACTTGATGGTTAGCGATATTGAGGATACCTACTAGCGCTGTTTCTTCTCCCGTTATGAAGTAAACTATTTGCCTGGAAAACTCCGTCTTCTATCTCTTGAGATAGGCAGAGCATTTCTTCCTCCACTTGCAATGGGATTCTGGCAACAATGTGTGACCGAGCAGGTAGGCAAATACGTTCTTTCAAAGAGACCTTATACTTCCTTATTGCATCGGTTCCATTGATGTTATCCGGATTGGTAACTTCGTATTCCCGTAACTCATTTTTAGTTTGACAGCCAGAATTTCTCGTTTGGGATGCCTTGGAGATACTGCAGGTGGATAATTGTACCGTTACAGGTTCTCTCACTTCGACTGCTTTCTGCGGGTGCGGTTTTTCGGTTGCTAAAGATAGAGGCAATGCGAATTCCTCTGGATTGGTTTCTGTGCGAGGGAATCTTAGGGTGCGGTTAGGACCTTCAACATTACAGTTTTTCAATAGGAAGTCATTACCTAAAAGTCCGTCATCGGAAAGACCGGGAAAGTTTTGCACAACTTGGAATCTGCAGGCAATTTTGTTTTTTAAATTGAAATTTCCTTGACAGCTCCCCAGTGTCTTTCCAGTGCCAAAAGGTGTCTGTAATTTATAGGTTTCTTCTGTGTGGATTGAATCGAGGTCTTTTAATGCATTTTTCTTTATTAAACTAACCTCAGCGCCGGTGTCTACTAATTTTGCTTGGCCGTTCAGGCCGATATCTAATGGAAGATTTACTGTAGGTACGCCCATTTTGGGCGGCTGAGGAGACCCTAATTTACTTAATGGGGTTTTTAAAGTCGAGACGGGGAGTTTTGGGCCGACTGTATGTCGTTTCCCTGATCCTGAGCTTCCCACTTTGAAGGAAAGCTGTCTGCTCTTCCACTGAGATGCACTGGATCACCTGCCTACAGCAACCCAGAAAGGTTTGGAGCTCTAAGCTCAATTTCGGGTGTGGTTCGCCCGAAAAATTGGAATCAACTGTGCTGCCAGTTTGGTAATCTGCCATTTTTAATTTCGACTTTTTTACCAAATCGCCTGGTTGATGCGTAAATGACACCGTTCCGATATAACTGTCGTCTGAACTGGTTTCCAAAAGTGAATCGCCCAGCCAATTCAAAACTACTTCACTCGCGGATGGCTCGCTACCACTGACTTCACTTTCGCTTAATTAACCACTATTTTGATTTATTTCTAAATCGAGCTAGTGCGAAAATTCTCCAAACTCTTTTAATCTCTCCTTGAACTTCTCTGTATTTTC
The DNA here is from genome assembly GCA_963924295.1 of Dioctria rufipes. Classification (NCBI taxonomy): domain Eukaryota; kingdom Metazoa; phylum Arthropoda; class Insecta; order Diptera; family Asilidae; genus Dioctria; species Dioctria rufipes. The sequence goes on along the minus strand of OZ002741.1, from coordinate 100,686,493 downwards.
TTTAAATTTTATTATCTGTGCAAGCCTTTGTTCGCGAGACTTTGCGAGGTTTTTGTCAATTAAGTCGCACTGGATTACAGAGAGGTCGGAGGAATTTTGCACTTTCTCTTCTATTATTTTTAAATAAGATTCTAAATCTAAATTTTTATCTCTTACTTGTCGGGGACCTGTCAGGGTTGTCCCGCTCCTGAGTGTTACTCCTTGGCTTGTTGGGGCTATTGGCGTCGCTCCATCTATTGTAGCTGTTGCTCCCTCGTTGCTTCCTTTGTACCGGGGCGGAACTTCCTGCGCGTCGCCCGGCGAGGAAGTTTGTGGTGAAGTTGATAATTGGCTTTCCAGTGGTGTTTCTTGGTGAGAGCCTTTATCGCTCATTTACCACCGTATATTAGATTAGCAGCTGGGGGGGCTCCTGCCGTCTTAGTTCCATTGGATCTAACTGAGAGGATGGCTTTTGCCGTCTTCGTATTCCCTCTCAATTCAGGAACGAAGAGTTCTTTTTTTTTCTTTTCTGTGTGCCTTGTTTCGCTGCCGGGGGGCCCTGGGCCGTCTTAAATTCCCCTGGATCTAGCTGAAAGCGGGGCTTAAAGCCGTCTTCGATTTCCCTTTCAACTCAGGATCGTCTCGTCTAATTTGCTGAAGTGGTGCGTTGGCTGTGCTGTACCTGCGGCGATTTTTCAGTTGCTGAGTACTTCCTGAACTCCGGCGTTGGTGCTTTGCACTTTGCTGAGGGTGTGGCTGCTTGTTTTCCTAACAGAGGCAGTTAAAGTTGATCAACCCCGAGCGTTGGGGGCGACAAGATCTAAACACTCATGAAGCCAGTTTCAACTCCAGGCGAGGATAGGGTGTCTTGCCCAGTGTTTACTCTTGTCTGATTAACCCCTTTGATTCTCTCGTAGGATAGAGGGTTTTCAAGCTCTTAAATTTTTCGTATATTTATGAGAAACTGGCTTCCCCTATCCTACCGGCTGCGCCAATTGTTATATTTATGACGGGGTTGATTTATTTACTAACACTCGTGTCGTTGGTTTCCACCTTTTTTTATTTAACGCACAACAACTACAACTGTTTTTCCTTTATTGCTATCGTTCTTTTTCTATAAACATCACTTTACAATTTTTCCTTTACAACTCTTTTTCTTATTATAACAACTTTACAAATTTTTCCTTTACTTTTAGACGGCCAACAAAGTCCGCGAGGCGACCCCGATCTTAAATATCTCTCGTTTTTCTTTTCTTTTCAAACGCGTGACAATCCACTTTGCGAATTCAGATCAACTCACTGAGCTTTTTCTTTTTCAGGTGCCCAGTACACCTGTACAATCATCGGTCAGTTCGCTGACCCCGCAGTTCAATTGCAAAATTGTTTAAATTGTTTATTTGCAATTTTCAATTTCACCTCGAGACCAACAAACCGGCGCCGAAAATCATACCTAAATTGTCGACCTTGCACTTCATTCTTTGAAATTTTATCCGTTTCTTTATTTTTATCAAAGAATTAAAATGCAAAGCCGAACAGGCCACGCATACATATTTTCAGGTGGAATATATGTAGTACACAGGTGAACGAACCGTTGAAGCACTGCGTTTCACCCGGTGAACAACCTCTGACGCAGCTATGTGTATACATATATATGTATGTATGTACATATATATATATTTATTTACAATGTTTGCAAGATTCCCAGATTTTGGGAATCTGAGCTGTAACACGGGTTACACCTTGATGACCACCAGTAGGGCTCTTATGATAATCGTGAAGTACGCGTAAAATCTCTTTTCGATCAACGATCGCTATGGGCATGGGATCTGAATCTAACCTGTTAGTTTGAAGCATGTTAGAACTCTCATTTGGATTTAGAATATGTTCTGGGTTAGGACTTAGAGTTACGTCTGCATCCTGATTTAGCTGTGCACACGGACTAGTGTGTGAATAAGTATTTTTCTTTGAATTTCCTTCTTGGGTTAGCTGAAAGCCCGACTTAGATTCTGAGCTTGAAGTTACATCTATATTCGAATATGATATGATTCCATTAGCAATAGGTTGGTCTGCTTTTCTCTGAGATCGAGTTATAACGTTTACTTCAACCGTCTCCAATCGGGATAACGCATCTGCATTAGTGTTCAAATGCCTCGACTTGTGGATTACACTGAAATTGTACTCCTCTAATTTTATTCTCCATCGCATAGCTCTACAGGATAGATCCTTAAGGTTAAAAATCCATACGAGAGGTTTATGATCTGTTACTACCGTAAATTGTCTGCCGTAGACATACGGTCTAAACTGCTTGGTAGTGTAATGAGCCACCATTACCTCTATTAAGATGAGATCATCTTAGTAATCTCTAGAATTTTATTAAACTTAAAAGAAATAAAATTCATGCATACAAATTCAACCGGCAATACATTCTTCAAATTTATCGCCAGAGTAAAAGTGCAGGGTCATATTTCTACTTTAATTACGTTGACCGCCCACTGGGGTTAACATTGCAACACCATTGCACTAGCACGAGTATAAATTTAAAGCCCCAGACTAATTTTAAACTAATTTTTTCACTTTATTCGTTTTCTCTTGCTTTGTAGTTTTTTCTTTTCTTTTAATTTTACTCCCTGTCATAACAAATACTGGCGGCCGCACCTATCTATACCTACAATATGACAATTATATATATATATTTTTTATTTAACTTAATATTTTCCTTTCGTAGCTCTTCTCCTGTAATCTCTTGATTTTTCTTCAAAAGTTAGGGCGCAGTCTTTTCAGCGGGAATGTTCTATCTAGATCACCTTCTCAAAATCCAATTAGGTATTCCCTGATTCTTCAATTCGTCCGGGTAAACCTATCCTCAAGGGCTTTCTTGCTGCTGTCTTTTCCAGAAAAAGTAGTACAATCCAGTCTGGCAGAAATTGTCCAGAAATTTATTAAATTTAAAATTTTTGCAACTTGTATAAAATTGACGTAAAAGAAAAACTTTTCTTTCGTTGACAGCCTGAACCCGACGGACATCTCGCCTTCTCTCTCTTTTCTGTGACTATGTTCATAGCCGAGCATGTGACTATGTTGATAGGTTTACTATACTCCTAGTAAACTATGAACGATTTATAGTCATTTTTAACTATAGATTATAGTATATATTTTTTATATATATATATATACATATATATATACAGATTATTGTATTAATTATATATATATATATATATATATAAATACATACATACAAAAAATATATATACATGCATAAAATGCTATATGTCAAAGCTATATGTAAACATATATAAAATATTTCTAATAATTTCGCAAAAGATAATAGGTCAACTTTTAATGCCACCCATCCCATCTGCTTCTATTTACGTGTAAAGGAGTCTGTTCCGGTGAAGATACAACGTCAAGCACCTAAAAACAAAAGAAACAAAGAATCAACTTTTAAAGATACAATATGTCAATATATGTACTTATCTGATGTTTGATGTTCCTTCTCATATGTACATACGATGTCCAATTGCTCACATAAACATAACCTGAAATGTAAACAAATTATTAGATATTTTTGTGAATTAATTTAATATCTATTGAGGCAAACACAAATGGTTCATGCAAACCCAACATTAACTGACAGTAACAAATTAAAACCAGTCTAAAAAAAGCGAAAATGTTATTTACTTACCTCCAATTCCACCAACAGAAACCTTTTGACGTTTCCACTTTACATTTACAAGAACTATACACTGACATTCGGACACGGTTCTGATAATGATCGCCAATGACCAAATGGCAGCACATATTCATTGTTCTTTCGTCATGAAATATTTGGCGCGATCTTAAAGAAAGAGATAGCACAATATTTATCTACTTGCAATATGAAAACTTGAACCTGATTGGTGGGAATTGATGGAAAATTCTAGAATTTATACAGTTTTTAAAGAAACCGTTTTTTGTGATTGTCTCAATAGCTGAAGTAGTTAAAACTTACTTGCGTTGTAACTTCCATAGTGTGTGAACTTGAATAAGCAGAATTAAAATTATTATAAGAGGAAAGGTTGTTATTTTTTTGTACGTGTTATTCCCAAGTAAAGACGTGAAATTAAACATTTTTGGTCCTAACGAGCCGGATATTTGAGAAGTATCCACGTGAAGTACGAAAAGATCAGCGTGAAAGAAGACAATTATCGTGAAGTAAATTAAGTGATCTGCGTAAAGTAGAACAATAACGGCGACTTGAATTAAGTGACCCGCGTAAAATAAAACAATTATCGTGAAACGTGCACAAATGAACCTTAGACAAACATTTATGAAAAATAAATAAATCGGGAATTTGCAACTGTGAAAACTCAAACAAACTTTGTGAACAGGTGAAACCTAAAAGATCCTAGAACAAAGGAAATTTAGTCAAGAAGGAAACAAACATCAAAATAAAAGTGAGTACAAACTTCAACTTACTACTCTAAAACATTAGTTTAGAATATTAGTTCTATTTTATAATCGAAGAATGGAAAAATTAGTCAAACAACAGCTTATATTGCTAAGTCAAATTAAAAGTGCAATTAAAAACTTTGGCAAAGATTCGAAAACACGGAAAACCGAATCCTACTTTAAAAAACGACAAGAAAGAGCCATAAAACTATGGACCGATTTCGAAAATGGTCATAAAAACATTCTGAAAGACGCTTCATTAGAACCTTCGGGACTCGAAAAGGCATACTTTGAAGATGAAATATTTGCTAATGCTGAGGAAACATATTTATTATACTTATCTGAATTAGAGGAAAAGGTGAATTGTGATGATAACCTAACGCAAGATAAAGATGAGTCCTATACACTACCCAGTCCATGCGAAAACAATACCCTCAAATTACCACGTATTACACTACCAAAATTTTCTGGGGACTATACATTGTGGACCTCATTCCGCGACCTTTTCGTATCGCTCATTCATAACAAACAATCTTTGTCAAAGGCTGAAAAATTACACTATCTTAAAGCAAGTTTAACAGGGGAAGCCGAGCACTTAATACAAGGTTTCGCTGTGACAGAAGCCAACTACGACACGGCCTGGGAAATCCTAATTAGTAGGTATGAAAATAAAAGAATGCTTGTAAATTCTCAGCTTGATATTTTATGTGGTCAATCATATTGTACAGAAGTTTCAGAATCCATTAAAAAATTACTAGATAGCACCATTGAAAGTGTACAAGCTCTCCAAAATCTGAAAATAAAAAGCTTATGGGACGCTGTTATTGTCTACATAACTACAAAGAAATTACCAAAGGAGACGCTTCAATTATGGGAACAACAAATCTCCAGTAATGCTGAACTGCCAGCGTTTGATTCTTTAAAGGCATTCCTCGAAACCAGATTTCGTACACTAGAAGCTGTTGAAGCCTCAAAGTCCAAGCCTGCAAAATTTGTTGCTCCTTATAAAGGAAATTTTGTTCGTCACCAAGCTTTCTTAGTTGAACGAAAATTCACCTGTGGCGTATGTAGTGGCGATCATCTTCCCAAGAATTGTCAAAAATTTCTGAAGTTAACCTTTCCTGAAAGAAACGAAACAGTAAGACGGCTGGGATTATGCATAAATTGTTTAAATAGAGGTCACATTTATTCGTCGTGTCCAAGTCGTTTTGCGTGCAATTATTGTGGAAAACGTCACCACTCATTGATGCACATTTTTCTCAATCATCGAATCCACCTGTTAATGCTAATGTAAAAGAGTTTGTGCCTTCGTCCTCAAACTTTTCAAATAAAGAACATACTGGTAGAGATCCTAGTTTTAATAATATTCAATCCATGCACGTTCACACTCATAAAGAAGTTTTATTGGCGACAGCTCTTGTTACGCTTGAAGGCCCCTGTGGGAATAGACAAACATTTCGCGCATTGCTTGACCAAGGATCCCAGGCTAGTTTTATAACAGAAACAGCAGTTCAATCTTTAGGTTTGAAAAAGAAGTCAACTCTTGCAATAATAACAGGAATTGGTAAAGCTGGGACAGAATCCTCCAAAGCACGAGTTTGTGCGGAGTTGGTACCCCTAAATAGTTCCACTCATGTGAAATTCGACGCTCTTGTCCTCAGAAACATAGCTCACCATTTGCCTTCAAAAGCGCTTGTCACCAACGATTGGCATTTTATTAGTGAATTAACACTAGCTGATCCCACTTTCAATAAACCGGGAAAAATAGACCTGTTGCTAGGCGCAGATGTCTATGCTAACATAGTACTATAAGGGATAAAAAGAGGACCTAAAGAGCTTCCAATTGCTCAAAATACAGTTCTTGGTTGGATATTATGTGGTAAAGTTCGTGACAAGCAAAATCAAGAACAAAGAGTCTTCACTGCCACTGTGATTGTGAATGATATCAGCGAACAACTTCAAAAATTTTGGAATCTGGAAGAAGTTCCACAAGCGGCTATCGTATCTCCACAAGATGAAGCATGTGAAAGGCTCTTCCGTGAGAATTATAAACGCCTGGAGGATGGAACATACTCGATAAAACTACCTTTCAAAGATAATGAACATCGAAATCTCTTAGGAGCTTCAAAAACGGCAGCAATAGCCAGCTTATACCATCTAGAACGAAAATTCCTAAAGGATGCCAACTTGAAAGAAGAATATAGAAATGTCATCAATGAATATGTTAGTTTAAGACATATGCATGGGACAAATATAGATGAAATATCACACTTACAAAGCAAAGGTAAAACCCAATTCTATTCATGCTACTACATGCCACACCACGCTGTGTTTAAAGATAGCACTACAACGAAGTTAAGGGTCGTGTTTGACGCCTCGAGAAAAACAACAAGCGGATTTTCATTGAATGATGTGCTCTTGACAGACCCTGCTATCCAAAATGAACTAATTCGTGTCCTTCTCCAGTGGCGACAACACAAATATTCATTTATAGCAGACATCGAAAAGATGTATAGGCAGGTGAAAGTACATCCGGAAGACATTAATTATCAAAGGATTGTGTGGAGGAACAGCCCCAATGAAGAAATAAAAAGTTATGCTTTAACAACCGTAACCTTTGGCGTCACTTGTGCTCCTTACCTAGCTATGCGAGTTCTGAAACAGCTTGCTGAGGACGAAAGACACAAATTCCCCTTAGCCGCAAAGGCAGTACTAAGTGATTTCTATGTCGATGACCTGTTATCAGGAGCAGACACTATATATGATGCCATAGAGAAACAAAAGGAACTTAATTTACTACTTCAGTCCGGTGGCTTTAAACTCCGAAAATGGATAGCCAACGATAGTCACGTTTTAAAGTCAATACCAAAGGAGGATCGAGCACTCAAAAACAATGTAGATCTCAATCTCGATAATAGCATAGCATCCTTAGGGTTGCTGTGGTACCCTAACACTGACACATTCGGCTATAAAGTGGGCATCAATGTAAACAACGAAGTCGAGACGAAGCGAGAATTATTATCCGAAATTGCAAAATTGTATGATCCACTAGGATGGATTTCCCCAGTTATAACTTCTGCAAAGATTTTAATGCAAGCATTGTGGTTTCACGGTGTGAACTGGGATGATCCACTTCCTTCAGCTATCAAGCATCAATGGAGGGAGTTTAAAAACAATATCGCACAATTGAGGGACCTTCGGATACCTAGATGGTTAAATACAAGTAAAGAAGGCAAGAAAATCGAAATACATGCCTTCAGTGATGCCTCCCAAAGAGCGTATGCTGCAGTTTTGTACGTAAGAACCACGGATGAAGAACATACAACTATTCGTATATTAACCTCGAAGTCAAAGATTGCCCCCGTAAAGACTGTATCGATACCAAGGCTCGAATTGTGTGCAGTTGTCCTAGCAGCAAGATTAGTAAAATTTGTGAAGGATACGTTTCAGTTCGATAAAGTCGAGACACGCCTCTGGACAGACTCGATGATTGTACTTTCATGGCTTACTTTTATATCAAATCGTACCAGTGAAATCTTAGACTTACTTGGTGATACCGCGAGACATCATGCCCCAACACATGATAATCCTGCTGATTTAGCATCAAGAGGTCTGCTTCTTCATCAACTCAAGGACAACGAGCTCTGGTGGCATGGACCTCACTGGTTACAGAGCAAGAACGTGAACTGGCCAATACAACCAATAATTGCTACTATAGAATTAGAACAAAAAAGTAACGTGAATGTCAATTTATGTATAAAGGATACGTACCTTCTAGAAGTCCTGGAGAGATTTCCTTCACTCGGTAGACTCGTTCGTGTAACCGTGATATGCTTACAGTTCGTTCAAAAAATCAAAAAGACGATTCACCCAAGATTCATCAGTAATAAAGAAGCCCTAAAAATTTGGATAAAATTTATTCAAGGAATGAATTTCAACAAGGAGATTTATGACTTACAACAAATACAACATGTAGACAAAAGAAGTAAGATAGCAAATTTATATCCCTTCCTCGACAAGCACGGAATATTAAGAGTAGGTGGTCGATTGCAAAATTCGAACTTATCTTATGATGAACGTCACCCAGTAATTCTGCCAAAGTCAAGCCATTTCGTGCAACTTATTCTTCACCATTACCATCATATGACATTACATGGAGGATCCCAACTTATGATCACCACTATGCGAAAAGGATACTGGTTGCTAGACGCCCGTAATACCGTTCGCCACTTCATACACAAATGCATAGTGTTTTATCGTCAAAAAGCTCAAGTGTCATATCAGCTCATGGGAAATTTACCAAGCTACCGAGTAACGAAAACCAGACCCTTCACTAATACAGGAGTCGACTACTGCGGCCCTATTCAACTTAGAATGAGCAGGCATCGTGGTGTCAAAATATTTAAAGGCTACATTGCTATTTTTATGTGCTTAGCAGTAAAGGCCGTACACATAGAACTAGTTAGTGATATGACAGCAACAGCATTTATAGCAGCGTTTAGAAGATTTGTGGCACGCAGAGGCCTGTGTCAGAATATCTATAGTGATTGTGGATCAAACTTTGTATTGTCTAATGCAATATTTAAGGAAATATATCGTGAAAATGAAAAGGCTGCCCAACAACTTGCAATTGAAGGATTTAACTGGCATTTTATTCCCCCGTCAGCCCCACATTTTGGCGGCATTTGGGAGAGCTGTGTGAAATCAGCAAAATATCACCTAAGAAGAATATTAGGCAATGCAATTTTAACATTTGAAGAAATGAATACGATGTTGTCTCAGGTAGAAGCGTGCATGAACTCAAGGCCTTTGTGCCCATTGACATCAGACCCAGAGGATTTTACAGTACTAACACCTGGTCACTTCTTAACGGGTGATGCTCTACTTGCCCCTGCACAAGAAGACTTGATTGGAATCAACACAAATCGTCTAGATAAATGGAGATTAACACAGCAATTATTACAACATTTTTGGAGCAGGTGGAGCAAAGAATATTTACATCAGCTGCAACAAAGAACGAAATGGACAACTCTTCAGCAAAACATTTCAAGAAATAACGTCGTATTAGTAAAAGACGACAGACTACCGCCTAACAAATGGCCCCTGGGACGTGTTTTGGAAACTCATCCTGGAACAGATGGTTTGGTTCGCGTTGTAACAGTTCGTATGAAAGAAAATATAGTGAAACGACCTATTGCGAAAATAGCACTACTTCCCATAAAGGACAATGAATTGTGAACTTACGAACTCGATGTAAAATTAACAAAGACATTTCATATCGCCATCAAACTGTGATAAACATGAATAAGTAAAACTAAAGACATTGCGAAATATAAAAAACATAAAAAAAAAAAAAAAAAAAAACACATAAACAAAGTGAACATTTACACGAATAAGAAGTGAATTTACAAAAAAAAAAAAAAAATCAAAACAATCGCTAAATACAACCAAACATACCTTGTCAAAATCTCTTTCGAACCACATCCGTTTTTCCTTAATTATTCCCATAAAGTAATCATCCTATTTCCACCTCCCAATATTGCTTCTAATTTCAGAACATTCAGCAATCCTGATGGGATCCTAGTAGGTCTCAGAAGTCATGGGAAGCACTTGCACTTAAATACTATTGCTGTCCACTCACGTTCATAGACGAATGATTTTTTTGGCTGGTGGGAGGATGTTCCGGTGAAGATACAACGTCAAGCACCTAAAAACAAAAGAAACAAAGAATCAACTTTTAAAGATACAATATGTCAATATACTTATCTGATGTTTGATGTTCCTTCTCATATGTACATACGATGTCCAATTGCTCACATAAACATAACCTGAAATGTAAACAAATTATTAGATATTTTTGTGAATTAATTTAATATCTATTGAGGCAAACACAAATGGTTCATGCAAACCCAACATTAACTGACAGTAACAAATTAAAACCAGTCTAAAAAAAGCGAAAATGTTATTTACTTACCTCCAATTCCACCAACAGAAACCTTTTGACGTTTCCACTTTACATTTACAAGAACTATACACTGACATTCGGACACGGTTCTGATAATGATCGCCATTGACCAAATGGCAGCACATATTCATTGTTCTTTCGTCATGAAATATTTGGCGCGATCTTAAAGAAAGAGATAGTACAATATTTATCTACTTGCAATATGAAAACTTGAACCTGATTGGTGGGAATTGATGGAAAATTCTAGAATTTATACAGTTTTTAAAGAAACCGTTTTTTGTGATTGTCTCAATAGCTGAAGTAGTTAAAACTTACTTGCGTTGTAACTTCCATAGTGTGTGAACTTGAATAAGCAGAATTAAAATTATTATAAGAGGAAAGGTTGTTATTTTTTTGTACGTGTTATTCCCAAGTAAAGACGTGAAATTAAACAGAGTCAAATTTTGATTAAATGAAACAATTAATTGAGAAAATAATTTATAATTTATTTATTTCAAAATTTATTAAAATAATACTTCACAAAATATAGCATTAATAGCTTTTCAATCTTATTATCAGCTTATTATTAGCAGATCTTAATAAATGAATTGAAGGATTCGTTAAACTTCTTGCATTTACATGCTTTACGATATTGGAGTTATTTTCAACTATATACGCTTCAATATGTTCACCAAAAAGTACATTTTTAAATTCAAAACATTGGAATATGATGTCATCTTTGGCTTTTATAATTTTTTCAATTTCATATACAAGGAGATTATCTCGAGATATTGTTAAAATAAAACCTTTTTTATATTTCAATCCGTTAAAACTAATTTCATCACCACTGAACACTATTTCCTCCAAGTTTACTAAACCAGATGGTTCTATGTTCATATCTAAATAAGCATCAAGTAATTTTGTCTCTTTGAGATGAGTATCATCTATTCTTGTTTCAAAACCTTTAAACTGAAGAGATCGATAAGCATTACAATACTGAAGCTTAATTCCTAATGACCATTGTATATTACCTAACCCTGCTAGTTACATTGTTTGTATATAATTTTAATGAACGATGCTTTGCTTCGAATCGGAAACAACTTAAATACTTAACTGGACCGCTATTTTTAATAACAGTTGGGTAGTGCGTTAAATTATGGTGTTTAGGCTTGAGCTTTTCTGAGAACAAATGAATGTACATTTCATTCATTTCTTTTATTGTGATTGCTAATAGCTCCAACTTTGAATCATCAAAAGAAGGTAAGTCTACTAAAAATATTATTTTTAAGAGTTTCAAAAAGAAAGTCCAAACATCATTTCCTACTGGAACAAGATCTCCGATTATGATTGGTAGATGGTGAACGAAACACCACATTTCTCGAGCGGACATACGAAACTTTGAATTCCTTAAATGTTCAATCTGTATAATTGGGGGACAGTTTCCAATCTTCGTTTCACCATAACAAAAGAGCTGAACTCTATTATTTAAAGTTTGAAGAGAAAAAATGTTAGTATCTTCAATAAAATATGTTAATACTTTAGACAAATTATAATGACACACACCCTCGAAAAGATCGTGCATAACGTCACCTGCAAAGTTTCTTGTGACGTGAAACCCTATAATTTTATTAAATATAGAATTTTCGACAATTCCTGTATGTTTTTTGTCACTAACTTCAATATCAGCGCAATAATTTTCTGTAGTGCGAATACGCTCAACACTTTATTTACAAAGCTTTTGTAAATTGGATTTATGCACCCCTTGCAAAACCTACAATAAAAGTTGGAAGAAAAGGATTTTATGAAGCCTAAAGCAGAATTTATACCTAAGTTATCTCCCAGTAGTAGTGAAAATATGAAATGTATCCTACCAGTAAACTTTTGAGTGTTGATATCTATACCATCATCTGCTAACGAGTTAATTTCTTCAATTAAATCATTGAAGCAAGCACAATTTCCAAAAGTTTTGTTATCTACTGATTTAAATAGCATTGCCACTTGCACGTTTTCCAAACCAGCGAGATATTCTTTTGGGGTGGTGGGAAATGAATAGTAAACTGCTGAGAGTGAATGGGTGCCATTATGAGAGCCGAGAGGGTTATTGATTTCAAATTCATCAATGTAAAGAAAATAAGGAATTATTGTTTTGTTTTCGTTATTTCTAAGTATGTCTTTCCATAAAGTTCCATTGATGAAGTTGCAAATTTTTCCCTCTTCAATTCCTTTTAAAGCTAACATATTCTCTATAGTTTTTTCAAGTACTCCAGGATTTTCAAAGAACTGTTTGAATTGAAATTTTAGTGGCATAAGTGTCCCAGTACAGTTTTTTGCATCAAGGGTGGGTCGACTATGGCAAATTATCCTGTCAATTTCATTACTAATGGAAAACTGTCTTGGCAGCTGCAAAAGTTTCTCCTTCTCCAACTTCTTTAACAACTTATACTCACTATTTAGACCTAAAAAAAATGATTCGGTTTTTTTAATGAACTCTTCAGTAGCTATCTTTGTATTATAATCAGAACTTGAACTAATGGTGGCAAGCTTTGAAAATATGGGGTCGAGTTACTCTTTTACATCGCTAATTATTTCCGTAACCGTTTTTCTAGACAAATTACTTTGTGCATTTAGTTTTGTTAAAAAAGTTAAGAGTGCTTTGTTCGATTCATTATTTGATAAAGACTGTTTTAAAATATCACTTGATTGTTCATTTAGATTATTTAATTGAATCTCACTACAATGGCTGGTTCCTCTACACTTGTCTAATACACAAATTGAATTTTTGGGGGAAGGTATTTCAATACCATTTGGATGTAAGCTACGAATATGTTTTTTAAACGAGTTGAAACTTCGTAAAGTTTGAGGACAGTTTTGCCCACATTCTAGTACGCATGTAGAGCTTGAGTTAATATTATGAACATATTTCAAATGATTAACTAACAAATCACACGAATGTAAGAGATCTTTACAATGAAAACATCTAAACATATTGAAGCGTAATTTTTAGTTAAGGCTAACAATTCTTTTTTAAATGCTTATATCACTAATAAAACAATTTACAGAAGTAGGTAAGTTTTTCGTGAATGGTAAATTGTAAAAATATTTTTCAATAAAAATCCAAACTTGCTCACTTTCGCGAGCGTATTGCAAATTAAAAACGTAATGCCTTTTAAAACAAATATCTATACATTTTAAGAAGTCTTTGAACTTATAAAATATGTTATCAAGTACGACAAAGAAATCAGTTACCTCTTGAAGGGAGGATCCAACGCCTATCATATAAGGTTGGCAACTTAATCCTAAATCACAATAAAACTTGGAAATTTTCTCAACTGTTGCTAAGACATCAGCTTCGTTTACCACTAAAATGAAGAAGCTGTCTTGAGAAGCTTGAATACCTGGTTTCCAGTGGGATTTTCCGTCCTTTGCTTTTATTGCTAAACATCGGATAGGCTTCAATACCACGTGTAGAATTAAAGTTGCTATAATATCCTTAGATGCTGTAAAAATTTTAAATGTACGAAGTATAAATTTCTAATTTCTTGTAAAAGAACTTACCATCCGATGCATCCGATTTTGAAAACTGAGCAATCAAATGTTGGGAATATTTATCCTTAATTTTGTCGTTATACTTTTTTAAATTAAGTATAAATGTTGGGCATTTATTTATCAAACCCATTGAGACATCTTCTCCAAATCTTGTTTCAAAATCCCTGTTAATCTATAATCAACCTTGTGAGTACTTAAAAAGATATAAAAATTTTGCTACAAAGAGCTTACCAAAGTGTGGCCCAGATTGTGGCGATAAAGGGGCCAATCTTTAAGAATTAGAGAAATGTTCGTGTCTTCAGTTGATGTAAAAGTTGAACGTTTCTTATATGTTCGATCCCATCTAACTAAGCAAGCGGTCCAATCATCAGCACATGTCTGCATGAAATTTTTATCTGTTTCGATTTGACTGTCTATAAGAAGAAAATAAATAGAAAAGTTCATGTCGCTAAATTAAATTAACTTCCTTACCGTAATTATCATCTGCATCAACAAAAGGTTTTTCTTGGATAGCTGCTTTATGATTCTTTGTTGTACACGGTTTTGGAAAAAGACATTTCTGTCTTAAGCGCTTAAGCTTGTTATTGTAACGATCGTAAAGTTTTCCTTTAGCAGGTAAACCGTCGGTGCGTGCGGAGAAATATTGACTTCTGTCAATTACAAAAAACACATTTATTACAAATTACCTTAAATTTCCTCGTAAAATTTTGCCCATTTATTTTCCTATATTCTTAAAGATTTTTAAAGTTATTATAAGTAATATCTGTTCTATGTGAAACTCGTTTGTGCAACACAAAGCAAAGGCAGAATAAATTAGATATAATTTTACGGAATAAGATAAGAAAAAATTATTTATAGGGCAAGCTCCGTTGGTATAAAACGAATGTATGTACTAGTAACATACTTTTTTTCATTCGGAAATTCCTTCACGATTTCACCCGAAATATAGTCTATATCAGACACCTTCAACTTTATTTTATTTTTGAAAACGTATTCAGTGATTAAATTAATCAGTTTTGTTCTATTGTTTTCATCGAATTTCCCGTGAACTTTATAGTAGTCTTTTATGCTATTTCCAATGTCTTCATTTAATATTTCACTAAGGTTCTAAATTCAAATACTTAAATAATTAAATGGAAAATCTTTAACGCTTATTTATTTACCAAATTTAATGTATTTGCTGATGATCCACTTCCTGAGATGCTAGATGTTTTATCTACGTTATTTAACCATGTAACCACTTTACTGCTAGTACAAGGCGAATCGCTGAACAATTTTGATGGTACATCAACAACCTTAAAAAAGAGTTGTGCAGTTATAAAAATAAATCCATAATAACAGATAATGGTTTTTACCTGAGATGTCTTCCATTCGTCCAGTTTACCTCTAAGCTTTATAAAAGTACCATAAGCGCTATCTTCTGTACCCGTGATTTTAAGCAAATCCTTTTCATTTAAATATTGAAGGCATCCATAATCGATGTTAAGTTCTTAAAATATAATATGGAAATTAAATTCAGTACAGTTATATTATAACAGAATATTTTTCCCTCAACTTACCTTGAAATCTGTAATAAAGATGATCCAAATTCCAATTTTTGAGCAACTCTTCCAAAGGATCCGTAATTACTTCTTCTGCTTGTGGGATGATCAATAATATTTCGTTGCTACTTTCCGTGGAAAAGTTGCCCTCTGCAACTGTATTGCCTTGTAAAGGAATGTCTTCTGCTTCCTGTGTAAGCTAAAAACACGTTATTCACCGTATTTTAAGAAAAACACCACTAAACACTAACTTCCTCATACAAATTAACAAACATTGCACTTTCACTCGTCGTTGGGCTGCCCATGCTGCTCACTATAAAAACGATTTTGCACAAAACCTAAATAACACAGTTATTCCATCTCAATCAACTTTCCAGTTAGGCACAAGAACACAAAATGAGACGCCTATTATAATGACTTATTGGTAATTGGCAACTATGATCTAGTCACATACGACTATAACCTATTTTAGAGTGACCATAAAAATAGTCATTTGTAACTAGAATGTAGTCGAAAAAAAGAAAACTGACTATACAATAGTCACTGTTTACCAGAAAATATTGATGAATGACTATTTTCTGGTTGCGTTTAAATAGAATACAAACACTGCAATACGTTCATTGGAGACTATACCACTATTTGTATTTGTATTCTAGTTAAACACAACCAGAAAATAGTAATTCGTGATTATTTTTTTTAAACGGTGACTATTGTATAGTCAGTTTTCTTTTCTTCGACTACATTATAGTTACAGATGACTATTTTTATGGTCACTCCAGAATAGGTTATAGTCGTATGTGACTAGACCATAGTTACCAATGACCAGAAAATAGTCACAAGTGACTAGAAAAAATGTTCAACGCTCAACCCATATGACTATATGGCATAGTCATTTCCGACTAGAAAATAGTAATTTATAGTCTTTTCTTCAAATTGCTACAAAATGACAAAAAAGTGCTTAAAATCACTTAAACCCAACTATAGTCTAGTCAAAAATGACTATTTATGTGTTGTCAAAAGTAACAATTTTATTAAAAATTTAGTCAGTATTGACTATATTGTGGTAATTTTTAACTAGTTTAAGGAATATCAGGAAAATAGTTAAAAATAACAAGAAAAATTGTTATGAACGACCATAAAAAATTTTCTGAGTGTATTAACAAATTCACAATTCTATAGAATTTTGGAAAGAACAACGTCATTAATGTAGATAATAATTATTATGTAAATATTTGTGCGTTGGGTTGCTGGTGCCCTTACATTTACTCCCCGTTGGTGAAAAAGATTTTATGTCACCAACAATTAAGGCAAAATTCGTGAAAAGGCAAAGCATTTCTGAAGCTGAAAGTTTTAATTTTGCATCATTTATATTTTTCATATAAATAATCGATATGTTTATATTCCTATTATTGGGGCCAAAATTATGACTTTGGATTCTCTCATTTAGTTTATCAAGAGAAAAATACTTGTATTTCTGAATTAGATTATATATGATTTTAGTTAAATCATAATGCAGAACACCTTCCAGCAAGTCATGCATTATATCAACGCTTATATTTTCGGTTACGTGAAAGTTTTCTATATTATGCCAAACAGAAGGCTCCTTAATTCCAGTCAAGGAAACATTGTTTGTGAGTAGATCATCTTCGTAGTTGCTCCTTGTACGTAAATTAGTAACTGATTCCTTTGATTGTTTGCGACAAATATCTTTGGAAGATTTACAAAAACGGCAAAAAAAAATTAGAAGAAAAACTCTCTGTAAACCCGAGGATTTGGTGTAAACCCAGATTATCACCAACAATTAAGATTGGTACTAACCGTACACTTTTGTAAGATTCAAAATTTACTTCAATGCCTTCGTTTTGTAACTGGTTTAGCATTTTAATTAAAGGTGAAAAAATTCGAGAATTCCCGTATGTTTTTCTATCCTCTGAAAAAAATAGCATTGCAAGAATTATGTGGTGCAACTTGGATTGTGCGTTTGGGGGCAAACAAAGGAGATTAACATATACCGCACCAATTTTGTAGGCACCACTGTGTGAACCTAAGGCATTAAGAGGCTCAAATTCGTCGAAATATACTAAGAGCGGTAACAAAAGGCTTTCATTTTGATCAAAGTTTTGTATTTTTCGAAGCCACAATGGGCATTGAATAAGAGATGATATTGATTCGGTATTATGTGATGGTAAGGAACGTAAATATTGAAGAATTTCAGGTAAGTAATTCGGTAAATTAAAAAGTTTATCAAATAAGCATTTTAAATTCGTAATTTTAAGTAAATTGTTAATATTTTTTTGATCACGATTTCGATTTGAATCTAAAACATAATCAATAAAATCAATTGAGACTCTTTTACGTTTGAGATGTTTCATTACTTTGTATTCCGATCTTAATATGTTTTTGTTTGCAAGTACATTATAAAACGAATTTGAAGAATTAATGTTAGTATTCAACGAATTACTTTCCTCTATTTTTTTGATTAAATTAGCAAAATGAAGATAAGTGGTACTAAGAATTTGCATAGCTTTTTTCCGTGGAAGGTATTCGTCTGCAAACAATGATGTGCTGTATTTAAGCATCTCATACTTAAATTTTCTAAGAATATCTTTTTGTAGTTCTAAGTCATTTCTTACTATAGCTGTTTCATTTGGAGTGATGTTATCATCTCCTATATTTTCAGGACACTGATTTTGATTGTTTAAGGAATTATAATTATTTGAAAATATGCTATTAGTATTTTCTATTACAGAATTATGTAACTTAAAGTGACTTCGGAAAGAATTGCAACTATAATATCTCCTTCTGCAGTTTCTATGGGGACATTGAAAAATTACTGGACCTTTTATGTAATGATTTTTTGTATGTTTTATAAAATCCTTAAGACAATATGTCTTCATTTGACAAATTTTGCAGTTTAACATTTTCTATCTCATTGGCTAAGGTGTTAACGATTGAAGAAGGCCGATCGTATTTTGTTTGCACCTTAAATAGTTCCTTTTAAATAAAGTACCAGACGTGATAGCTTTCCTCAGGATAATGACAATTTAACGCTAGAAATATCTTAAGATAAATTTCAAAAGCTAATAAAGGATTTTCAAAGTAATATGATTTTTTAAAAACTACAACAAATGCAACCGGATTTTCTAAGCCCACTAAATGAATTCTTATTGGTTGAGGAGATATCCTGCCTTCATTACGTACATTTTCTGCATCCAAACTATTATTGGCTTCAAGTTCTGTCTAAAGTTTTATGAAAAATTAGTATGATATACATAATGGATAGATAAATTTAAATTTACTCGATAATGTGGAAGGAACTGACTAGCAACTTCAGCTTTACTTGGTCTGTGCGACTTTCTGCTTCTTGTGCTCCTTATATTAGGGTTATGCATTAGCAACGGCAAAATTTTTAATGCATTGAGTTGCAGCAAAACTACATAGATGCATATTACATAATTATTAATTGCAATAATAAAACAGACAAAATATATTCACCTTTATTATTTGACCAATTCTTACATTCAGCTAGAAATCCTTTTATTACTTTATCTTTACTTTTCCGCGAAGCAATATCTATAATTTTTAAAGACAAATTTTCTAAGTCTGTAATGCTCGCAATCTCTGGGTATAAACTGTCAGCGTCAATAATAAGCTGAATATGAATAAAAATTTATTAAGCATATGTTTAAATACGTAATACATGTACCTACCAATTCATAGCCTTTCTCAAGGTGTAACGCTGGGTATTTTAAAAGATAGTCCACTGATAGATTTTTTGAATCCGCTAAAAATTGCATTCGTTTATTAATGGATGCTGACCAATTTTTTTTTATATCCTCCCACGGAAAAGTGTGGGACATAACAAATTCGTGTGCTGCTATTTCACATATGCCTTCGTCAACCCTTGCAAGTGCAGCAAAATTCACTTCTAAAAGGAAATAAGGAAACTATGTATACGAATTCCTATTATTATTTAGAAAACCTACCAGACTCACGTTGTACCTTCGCTCGTTTTGGAACGAATCCAACGTCCTGTAGAGCTAGCCTTAATTTTGTGTATGAAGTGTATAATTTTCCTCTTGCTTGTACTTGTCCGATTGAAGGCAAGAAATATGTGCCCGTCGTTTCAGTAGGGAACAATTCTATAATTGCTGCAGCGATTTCCGAAAATTCCTGTCTGTTTATACTGTAATTGCAATAAGAAATATTGTGTTTTTCAACAAGTGTTACTTGAAGCATACGTTCTTTCATAGTTCTGTGTAATTAAATATTTAATAATTGCTTTTGCAACCGTTGTTCGTTCAGCAGAATCGAGTTCTTCTTTTTTCCCGTATTTTTTTATTATTATCTGTAGTTCAATGTCAGGTATTGCCTTTATATCCTAATCAATAATCAATGTTGATCAGTAAGTTTTATTTTTGAAAAATAATTACCTTTGAACACTTTATAAATGTGTGTTGAATAACTACCAATGATTGTTTAAAATCAGTTCCAGTTGTAATATTAACCGGAATATTGATAACTTCGTCACTTAAATTATCTGAAAGCGAGCAGATATATAAAAGAGCTATACTTGAATTACTCTAATTATGTACTGGAGGAAGAAAACAACTCTAAGTTTTCTGTCATGTTGATTTTACAACTAAATACTATATGCACATATACATATAAGCATACAAGCCTAATCTAAAGCTTAATTGAAAAATAAAAACTTTCTACGAGACCTGAACCTGTGAAGTTAAGAAAAATTTATTATTTGATAGTTTCCTATGTAAAACTAAATAAAACATCATACCATAGACCAACATTTATATGTTTCTATTTTATTGTTTTGTTAGGAGTTAAACTCATGAAAAGTTGCTAAGTTTTTTATATATTTTTGTAGTTATGTATGATATATAGCACATTATTGCCTAAAGTCCGAATTTTTAAATGATCTGTCACGCTCTGTACCCAATATGCAACCCTTTACCGTTTGTTGCACTTTTTCTTAAGCATATCCAGTGAAAAACACTAATATGAGTTGAAGGGAAGGGTAAAAACGGGGCTAAATATACAGCCAAATATTAATAATAAAAAGGTTGGAAGGTACATACCTGTAAAAGATTTGATTGGCATCAAAATTTAAGCTCTTGAAAACAAAAATGTTTTTCGCACACGCGTTACAATTCACATCGAATTTATTTATATATATTTATATATATAAATTTTAAAAAACCGCACATTTATACAACTGCACTAGTATAATGGGAAAATTAGTCAACAAATTCGTGATGTACCCACTGACTACACGCACTTGCTTACTCTTTGGGAATGAAGGTTTATTTTATATGTAATCAAATGTAGCTAGGTAATTGTTTGATACAGCTGCGTTATATCTCTGACAGATATAATATATGCACAGCTGCCATAAAATAGCTTTTAGAAGAATTATATTGCTCTGGAGCAGTAGTTACGATTTCAAAGATTTGTTTTGCATGTTCACCCTAAAAATATTATATCTCCAGCGGATATTTAATATTTCTTAAGAAATAATAATGCTAAGCTTGATATACAAAAGTTTAATATATTTGTAAAAGTTACATTTTTGTCTTCTCAGTAAATGTTTGCCTGTTATAAATTTATTGAATTACTTTATGGTTGAGAGAGCAATATTATATTTGCTATAGATTTCAATGCCTGCCATAGGTATAAAAAGCTTTACTGCAGCTAAATCAGAAAAAATATTTTTTTGAGTGCCCTTCTAAAAACCTACTTCGTGTTCCGTAAGTATCACTAGCGTCGCTACCCTCATATAGGGTGTGATCGGAACCAGAAAACGTGAATTCTCGACCGTAATCCAGAAAGAATGGGGAATAGCCTGTTACAACATTCACGGCTGTTTGTAGCGCGATATTAATTTTTCCAAGCTCGGAGCCCTACTTTTTATGAGAGTCACCCACGTAACAGAGAAGCGCATTACCTATAACCTTGTTCCACCGCTCCGTTGTAACGGCTATAATCTTTTTTCGTCATATACGAAAAGATTCATATCTAATTTCGTTGCATCCTGGGTACCAGGGGTTAGTTAATCATCATTAATCAGGCCATTTTAAATCTGATCCGGGTTAAACGATTAATATAACAAATGAATTTCTTTTCTTTTTTTTTCAAAGGCGTAAAAGAAAAAGCAAACAAATTTTGCTTTTGCAAGGTAAAGCAATTAATTGAGTTCAAGCGGAAATTAAGCTCGAGACACCCAATAGAATGAAACCCGCGCACTAAACATTTTTTTTTTAAAGAAAAACAAGAAATGCAATTCGAGCATTTCCGATCACAAACAAAAGGTGCTGATCGATTAAATTCAGTGCACTTAATTTTCCCTCGTATCGCTTCTTTGGGGAATCAAGATATGTGATAGAGACTTCCACATTGTGAAAAGTCGATGGAAGAAAGACCTTCCTCCGGAGCTCATCGAGCCGGTGCATTGTGTCTGCCTTTCGGTTTTATCGATCACTACAGAGTTTAATTGAAATTGTATTAAAAGTGAATAGATCATTTATTTGAAATAAATACCGGGCATCAGCGCGTGCTTAAAAGTGCATAAATATATAAATAGACTATACGATAAACTTATTTTCCTCTTTTTGAAATTTTGCTTTGTGGGTGTACCCCTTTAGTCACCAAGTGTCGACATAAGTTTTGGCGAAATTATCGGGTGAAGTGAGATCATTTATTTTGTCGGCAGGGTAATTTATCTTCCTGTATTTTCATACAGATTTATCAGGTGACGGTCTCGACCCTCACTGCGGGGACCAGAGGGAAAAGGCAAAGCAGTAAAAACGCTAAAAATCGGCTAGTGAATGTGCCGCAACATAGCTTAGGTCGAACCTGCCGTCTACTTGAAAGTCCAAAGCTTTCCTCGAGACCGGATAATAAACCACCATTCAAAATCATCGCGTGGGAGACAGTGTAACGGAGGAGAAAACAACAAAAACTATTAGGAGACGAAAGAAAAACAAACCCTCCCCTCTAAAAGAATAAGCAGGAGAATTTCTTATCCTTTCTTCTAATTTCTTTGATTTCACAGCGTTAATCACCAGGCCGCTGAAGCGCTTCATCGCCGGGGGATTGACATGTAAGTACATTTTATAAGAATGTAATAAGAGTAAATTTTGCTTTATTTTTCTTCTTGTCTTCTTTTCGGGGTTAACGTGTAGTTTTAATAATTTTTTTTTTGTTTGATTTGTATATAATAGTAGGTGTGATAGTAGATGTAGGTGACATTTAAATTGGTAGCTAAGTGGTTACGTAATAGCACCTTTGTAGCGATTTCGTTTCTTCATATATATATATATATATATACTTATATTTATTAGCTAATATCGAAATGGGGTTGTTTTTGTTTTTTTAGAGATTATATATATATGTAGATCAACATAGTAGCGTAATGTATACGAATTCCTCTTTCTTTCTTTTTTTTTTTTGTTTTTTTTTTTAACATATAAACGTAAATATTCGTATAATGACGAAATAGTTTTTTTCTTTATTACTTATGTATATATTTTTTATTTTGATATATAGATTAGCTTAGTGACGTAGTGACTTTCGTTTCCCAGCGATCTTAGTATTTCCATTTCTCTTACGTATACATATATACAATTAATATACGTTATTATCATACTAGCTTTATGTTCCATGTAACATATACATACAATTCATATAACGCCTTAGATCTATCCGCATATGTATATACTCGCGTAGTAGCGTACCTCCTTATCTTTTTTTTTTGTGAGTGTTATGTTCAGAAGTTCAATAAATAAAATCGTGGCCATGTGCTAAGTCTCTTGTTTTCGTTTGGTGCCAGGTATGGTTACGGAGGGGGGGGGGATGCTGGGAGGATGAGGCAGTTTCCCATCTCACCTAGGAATTCAGGTGGTCTAGTGTTGCCCGAGATCCCACTGCTATGCAATTGGAGTAGATCTATCACAGATTTTATCGTTTTACTACCCTACTCCGTGTCAACTAATTTCCACTACACATTAGAATTTTTTTATAAAAGTTTTAAAAATTTACAAAAAAACAAAACCCTCCCCATATAATAGAGAAACGTTGTAAAGATACGTATTGTTACCGCAATTATTACAGTACTTCTGGTATTGTGAAGACTTCTCCTGATTTCGAATGCTCTAATAATTTCTACTGTACTCGTCTTCCTTCACTTAAATTTTCGCCTGGCCGAGCGGACACCAGGGCGATGAGGTTAGGTCCGATCGTTCACGGGTGGTGCACGAGGGGATAGAGAAATGCAATTTTTTACCTGGAATGTTCCCTCTTGTTTCCTGCCGCCCAACGTGCGACTTCAGAAGTAGGGCCCGTTGGAGTGGGGCTCGCGTCTCTAATCGATCCTTCTCGGGATACAGCAGGTTGTCCAAAAACAAAAGAAGGTACACCTTCTGCACGATACCTGCTGATTTATCTGTTTTTTTTTTTTAGCTGGATTACTTGTTCAGGTAGAAAAAACAATAACACCGATTCTGCTTGGTTCAATTCTTGGTTTTTTATTTCTTTTCTTCTTTTTCCTTTTATTCTTACTTGAGTAGATTAATTTAAACAAAACTTTTATTTATTTTTCTTTTCCTTTACAAAATTCTCGCTGTCTTAATTTCACACAAAAAAAAGTCTAGATCCTTCTTTCAATGGCTACTATTTCGGTCTGTCTGTGACTTTCTATCTCCCGCCTAAATTAATTTTTCCGAACCCTGCTTCTACGTTTATTCTTAGTCCCAACTAACCTTATCTAGCGACATCTCTTAACAATTTCTCCTTTAGTACAGTACGGCTATAAAACTTATTGTAATTTTAAATTAACTTTACTTTAAGATTTAATTTTACTAGATTTAAATTAATTTTGACATGATTTGGCTGAGAACTATTTGAACTGACTTTAGCGTTACATTTTAACACATTTTAACTAGTTTTGACATGATTCGACTAGTTGACCTTTCTTATCGGTTCTTACTTCTCCATATTTGCCAGCTGGGTTTGTTTGAGAATTCAATGGGTGGCGGTTCGTTTATTGATTTTGTTGATCTATACTTGCCGATTTGATTTAGTTTTTGAGATTTAATAAGTGTCTATTCATTTACCGATTCCTACCTCATTCATCTACACTTGCAAATTTGGTGTAATTTCAAGATTTAATACGTGTAAATTCATCTGCTGATTTTTATTTCATTTGTCTATAAATGCAAATTTGGTGTAAATCTTTTTTTTTTTTAATTTAATACGTGTCAATGCATTTACAGATTTTTATTTCATTTGTCTATAAATTCAAATTTGGTGTAATTTTAAGATTTAATATGTGTAAATTCATTTACTGATTTTTATTCCACTTGTGTATATTTGCAAATTTGGTGGAATTTTAAGATTTAATACGTGTAAATTCATTTACTGATTTTTATTCCATTTGTCTATATTTGCAAATCTGGTTCAATTTCCAAGGTCCGATGAGCTTGAACTTACTATTTGGTCTTAACTTTTCCCTGCTTCAATTCTATTCTAAAATTCAATTGCATTTCGAAGTTTTTGGGCAGCAATGTACTAATGAACTTGGGTTAACGTTGGGTTGAGCCCCCACTTGAGTTTGAGGTTCCTACGCTACCCGCTGTCTAGCTCTGACCGATCAGCTGATCGAAATGTTAAGTCTGATTCAGTGTTTTGTGTAATAAACTCATAGAACTATTTCCAGGGTGAGAAATTTAACTCCTCCATCGCATATAATTAGTCTAAGTGATCAAATTTATTGTTTTGAGTTATCAGGAAATGATTGGTCACAAAATGCACTGCTGTTGCAAAGAAACTCATTTTGGAATACTTAAATTCCCGGAAGAATCAGAATCGGATTCATTTGAATGGATTTCGTTCCGTCATCCCAACCGTTTGCTTCCGCGATCGCTTCGAAGTGTACTTCGTAGTGATTCCAAGGAGCTTTTCCATCGTACTCTGTGGGTGAAAGCATTGGTTTCCTTATGTGCTTGTCGTTTGCTATGTGCTGTGGCCGATGAGAGGTCGACGAAGGAGACTCACTAGACGGTTGTGCCCCTACAGGGTTGGAACAAATACCTGCAGGCCCATTTGTTTCTACTGGATGTTGTGATCGGGTCTTTCTCTCGGAAATTTCGAGGAAGACGGCGTGGACTGACCATTAGGGGGAGGAGTGCCAACTGCTTTGTCGGCGTACTTTAAATTTGGAGCACCCTCCGTATCGTCCATTACCCTATTCATGAAGGCTGTTCCGCTCAGGACCGACAAATCGGCCATCTGCCTCTGCAATGTACCCAGCTCCTCTCGGAAAGACGAATGCTGTCCTTTCAGGATTTTTACCGCATTGCTGACCTCCGCCATCGTATTCGATTGCGCATTGAATTGCTCGCTAAGTTCTTCGAGCTTCCGCAGGATCTTGACGAGCTGTTCTTCTGCCATCCTGCTCGATTGCTTCTGATTTGAGTTGAGGTCAAGAGTTATTATGGAAAGAACGTGAAGTTGCGCAAATAAAATTTTTCCGAAGTACGTAGTGTAAAGCCCAAGGCAGAAATAGTCGTAATGTTCCCAGCCCTTTCGTTAAAAATTCGATCAGACTTGAGGTCTCGCGCTAAAGTTTTTTCGAAGCCCGTTGTTAATAAAATTTCAAACTATAAATAATTGAAATATTTCTAACCCGTTCGTTAAGAAGTCAATAAAGATCTTTGAAGTGATTCTATTCCACTGTGTACAGAAAGAAATAATACTGGAGACCTCTTTCGTACGGCTTCAGACGGAAGGACAAAATACCGAGGAACACTTGTCGTCGACCCGAAAATATTACAGAAATCTAATATTTATCTTAGGCTCCACGAACCGCGCACTAGCAAATATACGTCTCTCGAAAGTACTTTGCGTTATATTAACCTTTGACTAACATGTATAAAATTATAGGAGCTGTCTTATGCTTTGGAAGCCGTCAGCAAGCAGATTTGAAATTGCAGAAGGTATCTGGTGTTATATAAATCGTTGACCGGCTGATACAATAAGAGGAATTATTTTGCTTTCATACCTTGCCGGCGGTGAAGCAGAGAAAGTGTTGAAGTTATTTTTTATTGTGTTTTTCTCTGTAGCAAATAATAGCTAGCAAATATCAAGTTGCGTTTGCAAATAAAAATGTGTCCTTTGTCGCTACCAAAAATGTATCACTTACTTTGCGTTGCAGCACTCGCTCGCTACCGATTATCAACAATTTCTTCTCGAATTTTAATTTATAGGAGTTCTACTTAATTAATTCGACGAATTTACGGACATTTGGGACGTTCCGATTCCGTCCAATAGAGAATATCGACGTCAAAATAAGATTTAGCATTCACCTCGTGTATTTTCAATCATTGGCGATCACGTATCAAATTCCCTCGAGAATATTTTGTGTCTCTTAAGTCGTGAACGTCCAGTAAAGGAAATCTATCGAAGGCAAGAGAGACCCGAAAATTATTTCTTGCACTTCTAATCGTTGACTCTCCAATAAAGGCCCTTTTAAAAATATTTGGTTACCTCACAACTCATTAACACTAAGAACCGAAAAGTTATCAAATATCTGAACCCTTTTCGCCAGCCTTTCAATTTGTTGATAATACACCGTGAGAAGTCTCTAGAATATTTAGGGGTGATAAACGGCCAGAGAATGAATGAAATACCAAGTATTTCCCACCAAGCTTTAAATCAGATGGCTGCCAACTATAGAAAATTTTTTGTCTTATCCAGTATAGAAAATATTTTCGTTCAAACTCCAAAATTGATTATCACATATCGAGAAATTTTTAACTCTGATTTCCAAATATAGAAAATGTTTTCCGGTGAAACAATAAATTTCAAGTATCTGTTCTAACTTTACAGTTGCTTTCCAAATATAAACAGATTCATCGCAAATAAGCGAATCAGTCTTATGTTGTTCATTTGCAGCTCCGCACTTCAAAATGTAAAGACTCCTCAAAATTATTGGGTATTTCCGAAGTTGACGACACCAAATATACGAAAAGGTATCAGATTTAGGATGATTTTAAATTTATTTTGCTAGTTCTCAATCGTTCCCTAGACCATGTAAAACTTTCCCGAAATTGTTTAATATTTCCGAAGTCGACGACCCAAATATAGAACAATTTACCAGATCTGAGACGAGTTTAAATTTATTTTGATTATTTTCAGTTGTACCCTACAAAATACAAAATTTTCAGAAATTATTTAGTATTTCTGAAGTCGTCGACACCAAAAATGGAACAATTTCGCAGATCTCAAACAATTTTAAATTTATTTTGTTTACGTTCAGTTATTCACTACAAAATATAAAAATCTTTCAGAGATTATTTGTTTGTTGGAAGTCGTCGACCCAAAGGATAGAAAAATCTTCCAAATCGGAGACGATCTTAAGTCTCTTTTAACTATTTTCAGTTGTTCACTTCAAATGAAACGCTTTTTCAGAAATTATATAGTTTTTCGAAATCGTCGACCCCAAATATGGACTAGTTAGAATCCAAAACTGCTCTAGGCCTTAAGTCGTTTACGGTTAAGTACGGCAGTCTTAAAAGTATTCTGTACTTCGTAATTCGCTGATACCCTATTGTAAAGGAATGTCTAATTACTTTGTACTCTATTTATCGTTCGCCTTGAAATATAGAAAGTTTCTAAACTTATCCTGAGTTCAGGAATGGTCGACGCAAAATATAGGAGATCTGTTACCTACTTGTGGCTTTAGGAGCCGTAAGTAGCAAGTATCGGAGATAGAGCAACCAAGCAAATACCGCAAACATAGGCAAATTCAGTAAATGTAGCAAATATAGACAACTATAACAAATATAGGCAAATGTCGTAAACGCAGCAAACATAGACAAGTATAGTAAATAGGAAAATATCGTAACTGTAGCAAATATAGACAAATATAGTGAATCTAGGTCAATGTAGTAAATCTAGTGAATATAGGCCAAATATAGGCAAATATAGCAATTTTGGTAAATTCACCGCTATAGAAATCGTAAGAAATTTTCTTTGTCACATACCTCTAGTTAACAAGTTTATTCAATATTTTGTTCCTTCTGGTGTTTCCGATATTGAGACTTTAGGCAAATTTTTTTGTTTTTTTTTTTTTTGTTGTTGTCTTTTATTAATCGTTGACACCCTCCTTTGGAGAGTCTTGCACTGATTCCGTGCCCGATAAAACGAGGCAATTCAAAATTATGTCGCGCTTCACAACCTTTAGTTGGCAAATATGGAGAAGTTTACAAACGTTGCGTTGGCAAATCTGGAATATTTACAATACACTTTGATTTACGACCATTTAAAAAAAAAAAAAAAAAAAAAAAAATTTATGTAATGTTACGCTAACTAACGCTACTAATTAATAACTATTGCCGCAAACTGTAGTTAAAATGGCGGTCCAATGACGTCACCTTTGGTGCACAATCGTGCGATAGAATAGCACTCAGTGGTAGATGGTTAGTGTTTCTGCAGCGAGAAATAAATCTGGAACTTTCCAGAATGCCAACGACTTCCTCGAGGAGTTAGTGGGGTTCCTTTTACGGGATTGGTGCGGACCCCACACTTGACACCAATTGTTACCGCAATTATTACAGTACTTCTGATTACAGTACTTCTGGTATTGTGAAGACTTCTCCTGATTTCGAATGCTCTAATAATTTCTACTGGACTCGTCTTCCTTCACTTAAATTTTGCGGACACCAGGGCGATGAGGTTAGGTCCGATCGTTCACGGGTGGTGCACGAGGGGATAGAGAAATGCAATTTTTTACCTGGAATGTTCCCTCTTGTTTCCTGCCGCCCAACGTGCGACTTCAGAAGTAGGGCCCGTTGGAGTGGGGCTCGCGTCTCTAATCGATCCTTCTCGGGATACAGCAGGTTGTCCAAAAACAAAAGAAGGTACACCTTCTGCACGATACCTGCTGATTTATCTGTTTTTTTTTAGCTGGATTACTTGTTCAGGTAGAAAAAACAATAACACCGATTCTGCTTGGTTCAATTCTTGGTTTTTTATTTCTTTTCTTCTTTTTCCTTTTATTCTTACTTGAGTAGATTAATTTAAACAAAACTTTTATTTATTTTTCTTTTCCTTTACAAAATTCTCGCTGTCTTAATTTCACACAAAAAAAAAAAAGTCTAGATCCTTCTTTCAATGGCTACTATTTCGGTCTGTCTGTGACTTTCTATCTCCCGCCTAAATTAATTTTTCCGAACCCTGCTTCTACGTTTATTCTTAGTCCCAACTAACCTTATCTAGCGACATCTCTTAACAATTTCTCCTTTAGTACAGTACGGCTATAAAACTTATTGTAATTTTAAATTAACTTTACTTTAAGATTTAATTTTACTAGATTTAAATTAATTTTGACATGATTTGGCTGAGAACTATTTGAACTGACTTTAGCGTTACATTTTAACACATTTTAACTAGTTTTGACATGATTCGACTAGTTGACCTTTCTTATCGGTTCTTACTTCTCCATATTTGCCAGCTGGGTTTGTTTGAGAATTCAATGGGTGGCGGTTCGTTTATTGATTTTGTTGATCTATACTTGCCGATTTGATTTAGTTTTTGAGATTTAATAAGTGTCTATTCATTTACCGATTCCTACCTCATTCATCTACACTTGCAAATTTGGTGTAATTTTAAGATTTAATACGTGTAAATTCATCTACTGATTTTTATTTCATTTGTCTATAAATGCAAATTTGGTGTAAATTTTTTTTTTATTTAATTTAATACGTGTCAATGCATTTACAGATTTTTATTTCATTTGTCTATAAATGCAAATTTGGTGTAATTTTAAGATTTAATATGTGTAAATTCATTTACTGATTTTTATTCCACTTGTGTATATTTGCAAATTTGGTGGAATTTTAAGATTTAATACGTGTAAATTCATTTACTGATTTTTATTCCATTTGTGTATATTTGCAAATCTGGTTCAATTTCCAAGGTCCGATGAGCTTGAGCTTACTATTTGGTCTTAACTTTTCCCTGCTTCAATTCTATTCTAAAATTCAATCGCATTTCGAAGTTTTTGGGCAGCAATGTACTAATGAACTTGGGTTAACGTTGGGTTGAGCCCCCACTTGAGTTTGAGGTTCCTACGCTACCCGCTGTCTAGCTCTGACCGATCAGCTGATCGAAATGTTAAGTCTGATTCAGTGTTTTGTGTAATAAACTCATAGAACTATTTCCAGGGTGAGAAATTTAACTCCTCCATCGCATATAATTAGTCTAAGTGATCAAATTTATTGTTGTGAGTTATCAGGAAATGATTGGTCACAAAATGCACTGCTGTTGCAAAGAAATTCATTTTTGGAATACTTAAATTCCCGGAAGAATCAGAATCGGATTCATTCGAATGTCATCAACTTAAAGAAAATTATCATGAAAGTCGCTGCCCCGCCATTAGTTTTGCCGCAGAGATTTCTCTAGCTGTAATCCCGAAAGTTGTCATCTTCTGTGCTGCTTGTGCTGATTTTATTTTACGAATATTTCGCAGTGGTCTAGGGAATAGTGATACTGTTGAGCAACTCAGAGGACATTCATGCTATGTAAATGATGTTGCCTGGGAAGCGGAAGGTGAGTTTTTGGCATCCGTTAGTGATTTTGTTACAGTATGTATACATATATACGGTATATACATATGTTCGCAACTTCTTTGTTTTAATGGCACAAAAGGGCCAGTGAATTAGTTATGGCTATGTGCTATCAATGTATGATGGTACATATATTTTTTAGTTTTTTTTTAAATTTAACTTAGTGTCGTGCTCGTCTCCTGCCCAGAACTTTTCTGTTAAAGGGGAGCTGTATATCCACGATTTCAATAAAGTTCGATCTGGAGCTGGACTCCCAGTTCTTTAAAAAACTTCTAAAAGTCTACTACACTTGAATTAGTTTCACTGCATTTGTTTTTTGTTGGAATATACTACATAAAATCTTTATAAAAGTGGGATCCCTAGTGTGGCACGTCATTTTCCCTATCTTTAAGTTTTTCTTGTCGTATTTCATCTTGTCCATCTACTGTCTATCTGTCCAAATGGTACAGCAGTAGGTGGTTGATCGACGAGCAAAGGACCTACCCAAGCCCTGAGCTTGAGCCGGAAAAAGTCTGTACCACGCTCGTCTCAGGGGGGAGTTGACCCTTATATCTAACAACAGAAGGGACATACGGTAGCCATGACCAGTCATCTGCCTCGCTGAGTTAGATTGTCGAAAAGCGGTGTTATATTTTTATGTAATATTAATTTTACCTTAATGCTGGATTGTAGTTTCGTGGCTCTGCTAATCCAGAAAGGTAGGCAAACAACACTCACTTGATTTAATTTATGTTTATTTAATCTTCAAACTTTTATATAGCTTCAATCCAGGAATCCAAACTTCACTTTTAATATAATTTTCCTTTTATTTTTCTTATTCTTAAAAATTTTATGTAGTACAAATTGCAAAAATCAACCGACAAATCCAACCGAGCTTTTTCAAAAGAAAAACCACTCAACTCCCTTTTTAATTTTCCGCCAAACCGCCGTATTTTAATTCAAAAATCCAACTCAACTTTTGATCGCCTTTATCGTGATCAAGAGCCGTTGTTCAGGGTAGAAAATGCTTAGTTGCATATTCTTACCCTGAAAAAATTTCACGATTTATTCTGGACTTGTTCAATCTTGTCCAGAATTATTCGCGTTGGACGATGGCTTCAAAAATGTAATCTTACATTTTTAAAACATCAGCCACCGTCCCGTCGGTCGTTTGAAATCGCGGCGCATTTATGCGGCTCGCGTTTCTTATCGCGAAAGCTTTTTACATATGTATGTACGTATATACATACCTATTGTATTTTTCGCGACAAATCGTACTGAAGGTAGGATTTGTCTTTTGATTTCTTTGTGAATTTAATTATTTCCACTGACAAATTTTGCTGAAGGCAAAATTTGTCGTGGAGGTTGTTGCTGTTAAAACGACTTGGTTGAAATCTGAAACTTTTGTTTTTCCCAAGTCGTTTGATGGGAAAAATTTTATGAGTTGTTTGGAAGATAAACTAATCATGTTTTGTACATGATTAGTTTATTGAATTTTATAATTTATGATTTTCTTTTCTTTTTCTTTTATATGCCCAATTTTGGGTTTTTAGGTACAAGATTTTGTATATCTACCCATTTATACATATTTTATTTTATTAAGAAGTTCATTCGATAGTAAACAGCTTACACCAATTACTTACTGCCGACTTAAATTAAGAGAGAAAAAAAGGATCTATATCTAATTGCTAGAAAAAGCGACTAAACTTAAATTAAAACAAAGAGTAAAACAGAAATACAAAACTACAACTAAAGCTAAGGCAATGTAACTAATAAAAAAAATTAAAATTAGACAAAATTAGAAAAAATAAAAGATGTAAAAATAAACGTTAGAAAATTCAATAATAAAAAATAGTAAAAAATAAAATATTATACTACAAGTAATGAAATAAATTCAAAATTCAAAAGAAAAAAAAATATGATCTGTATAATATGTATATAAAAAACTAACAAGGAAATAGAAAATTAAGAACAAAACAAAAATAACTCCAATTCAAATTCAAAAAAGGAAAAAAAGTTTAAAGTAAAAAAAAAATTTAAAACTATTACTTAATACTTAATAATAAATATAAAGAGGAAAACCAAAAAATAAATAATGGAATGAAAGAAGGAGACATATTGAGAACAGGAAAAAAATAATAGCAAGAGACAAAAATGAAAGTATACATATGAAAAGGGCAAACACCATCTAAAAAAGCATTTTATCCATGGTATTGCGTTTATAAGTTGCAGGACAAGAATTGAAAAGATCAAGATCATTGAAATAATCATTATGAGACCTTTGAATTCTAATGATAGGAGACTTCAATCTTATATTTGTGCGATGTGATTCAGGATTGAATACTAGTAGTTGACGTGTAGGACGAGATGGAACATTTATGCAAATTTTTGAGAGAATATCAGGAGCATCAATTTTATTATTAAGCAACTTAAATAGGAATAGTTGTCATAGACAGTCTTGTTAATCTATCGTTATATTCATAATTGGACTGATCAAATTTGAATAGTATGAACCGAGTAAAGCGTCTTTGAACGCCCTCAATTTTTTGGGCATATGTAGCATAAATAGGGTTCCATATAAGGGACGCATACTCTAAAATACTCCTTACGAGACTAACGTATAGCACTTTGAACGATTGAACTTGTTTAAAAGATTTCGTACATCGTAAAATAAAACCAAGGAATTTAAGAGCCTTATTAGTGATATTATTTATGTGCTTGTCAAATAAAAGCTTGTCATCAAAAATCACACCAAGATCGCAAATTTCAGTCACCTTAGTTATAGGAATACCATCAAGGTGATAATTCCAGTGCATAACATTCAATTTTCTAGTAAAGGTAATACATTTGCATTTGCTAAAATACAAAGAAAGGAAATTATTTTTACACCAGCTGAGTAACTGTTCAATGTCATATTGCAGCTGAATGCAATCTTGTGGCTCTTTTATTGTTCTATATATTTTCGTGTCATCAGCATATAACAAGCAAGATGAGCTAATTGTATCTGGTAGATCATTAATATAAATTAAGAATATTAGAGGTCCAAGTATAGTGCCTTGAGGGACTCCAGAAGGCTGGGTGAACGAGTCTGATTTAAAACCATTTATTACCACACTTAAGCAACGATTAGACAAGTATGACTCAAACCATTCAACAGCATTGTTATCAAAATCCATGCTAAGCATCTTGCTAAGCACGACAGAATGATTTATCCTGTCAAAAGCCTTACTCATATCAGCATAAAAGGCATCAATTTGTTCTCCCTCATCTAATGCTACAGCAATAGCATCAGTAAATATAGATAAATTAGTGACTGTAGACCTACCTGGCAAGATACCATGTTGGTTATTAGATATGTGAGACTTGAGTTGTGAATATACCATATTATATATTAATTTTTCAAACATAAGAGCCAAGGCATTTGACACGGCGACAGGTCGGTAGTTTCTGACATTCTGTTTAACACCCGATTTAAAAACTGGGTAGACAAAATGATGCTTCAATTTAGTAGGGAAAAATCGTTCTTTAACAGACAAATTGAATAATTTTGAAATCGGATACGCCAGGTTTGAAGAACAATTTTTAACCCTTTTCCACTTGTTTTCTTGAACTCTCTCCGATTCATAATTGGGCTTAATGTACAAGGCTAAACCCTGAAGTTTCCAGTTCTTCATTCTACTGGGAGAATTTTTGACTCTGTCACACATACGCAAATACCACTCGTCACATTCACTCGGATAGCATTGAATTAAGGCAATTTTTGGCACGCGAGAAAGTGCATCAGGCACAACATTATTCTTTCCCTTAACATATTTTATTTCAAATTCAAACTGTTGGAGCTTTAGAATCCAACGAGCTAGACGACCACTTAAATTTTGTTGACGGAATAGCTAGGTTAAGGGTGAGTGGTCTGGAAGCAGGCGCGTATACAGGGGGGGGGGGGGTAACGGGGGTCATGCCCCCCCCCCCCAAAGAGTGCCACCTCACCTACGCGGTGAATAGAAGCAAATCGCGCTGGACTGTAGAGCACGTTGTAAAAGTTTCACAGGGCGATTTTTGTATGGTACGGGCACAATGTTTAGCTGACGCCAGCGTTTAATGCTGGTGATATAGCGCACTTCTCTAAATTTATAACTTTAGCGCTGCTGTGTTACAGAGATAATCTGCGGCAAAGCTTAGTTAATGATAAGTTAAAACAGAGGCGAAGAAGATTGGAAATTTTTCGTGTTTTCTAGAAGGAAACAAGTAATGTCATATACTTATGTACTTATGTCTTTGCATGAATGGGGGAAAGAGCTTCGCTATGCATTATTGTAGTGCGACTGAGCTGAGACAACGAGTTAAAAACAAACAAGTAAAACAGTTAGAATTGATACCCTAGATGATGCCCCTTCTGGGTAAGTTTGATTTTTGAAGTGGTTTTTCGAAAAAAATGATTATAACCAATTTTATAGAATTTCGTATTCTGAAGTTTTTAGTACAATATAAATGTCTTGGACTAATCGTTTGCACAGTATACGAAAAAACTCTAAATTTTTTTATGGCAACACCTAAAAGGGGTTGCCCGATTTAGTCCATTTTTGAAGTTTTATTTGCTAGTACAATGAAAACACCGTGTCCAATCCAAATATATAGTGGAAAACGAAATTTTTGTATGGCAACCCCACGAAGGACTTGCCCGGTTTGTCTTATTTTCGTGTACAAAATTTCAGCTCTCTAAGTATACGCGTTCTTGAGTTATCGTGCGCACAGACAGACGGACGGACGGACATTCAAAAATCAAAATAACTTTTAATATTATGCGTGGGTGTTCAATCCATTTTGTTCTACCATCATTATTTCGAGGTGTTACAAATTGAATGACAAACTTAGTATAAAAACGAGAGAACCTAGGATTATCCGAACGACAAAATCTTATTAAATCCCTCAAAATCCTATCAAATTATTCATAATAATGTACTCCCGGTCACAGTACTTCACTTTATTAATAAAAAAATAAACTGCGCTTTGGCCCAGATGCTGAAAGGAGATGTAAAATTTCTGTCAAATTAAATTTTCATTTTTCCTGAAAATATCAGAGAATCCAGCACTAGTTTCTCCCATTTAATCACTTCATCAGAGGAAAACGAATGTAAACAGAAGCACGTGCTGTTCAAATATCATAGGAATTATACTAACAAACATTGGTTATACTATAAAAAACATTGGATATTTCTCACAATATTTCAGCAAAGATCGGTTTTCACAAAAACGCGGGAGCATTTTATGAGAGTAAAACCTGAAAAGTCCGCCCCTTCTCATTTATTTATGAAAATGAATCATTTGCCATTTCCGTTTATTTGCATGTAATCAGCGTTTTCACATTTTATGTCCATATTCATAAAAATTTTAAAGAGAGCTCGATTTCTTTTTGTTATTTTTTCTTCTTCTTTCTGTCCTTTTCTAGCCGTGTACATTTAAATGGAAAACAACCGAAAATATCTTCTATGTCCTATATTTTGTTATTCAATCTTTGCCTGCGGTGGGGGTGTTTCTTTGAGTTTCTTATGAGTACTAATAGTGGCAATAATAGCCATTCGCTCATAGCTCTTCATATTTGAAACACGTACGAATATTTTTGAATTTTTTTGTGATTTTATATAGTGTCGAACGAAAAGTCATCTATCGTACCTATCACAGGATGGTAAGTAATTTTGGAATACATATTTATTTTATTGTTTGAAAAATGGAATGAAATGCTTTTATATTTTTTTTGCGCCGATTACTCGTATATACTCGTATATATATGATAAAAAAATTTAAAAGAGACTTCTTCCTACTTTTTCAACCCCCCCCCCCCCCCAACCCATTCGAACATTTTAGTTGTGACCCCCCCCCCCCCCAGGCTACAGGTCTGGATACGCGCCTGTCTGGAAGAATATTGAACCGATATCCCTCTAAATAACACCTGAGCTTTTCAATACTGAATATTATTGCCAAACATTCCTTTTCAGTTGTGGTGTAATTAAACTCCGCTCCCTTTAATTTTCTGCTAACATAGGCAATCGATCTTTCGTCACCATCATCTTCGTTCCTTTTTTTGGAAAAAAGACCCCGCCGACGGCATGATGGGACGCATCACATTGGAGGAAGAATGGGCGAGAGAAATCGGGTGTTATAAGTAAACGAGCCTCAACCAATTTAGATTTAAGTATCTTAAAGGCCTTCTTGGCGTCGCCATTCCACATAATTGGCAAGCGCTTTTTCCCACCTTTTGTTAAATCGTGAAGCGGACCAGCAATTTCCGCGAAGTTTGGTACGAAACGCCTATACCACGAGACGAGACTAATGAATCTTTTAAGTTCTGTGAAATTTTTTGGTTTCGGATATTCCACCATAGAACGTACCTTTTCCGAGTCTGTACGAAGGCCGTTCACATCTACTACGAATCCAAGGTATTTCAAGCTTCCTCTGAAAAATTGAAATTTTTTCCTATTAATAGTCAAGGGGTTCTGCCTAATTCCTTCCTCACAAGTTTATTAAATTCCCTCAGGCAATCTTCCGCTTCGTACTGCTGTGAAGGCGAAAGAGTGTTACGATTCTTGATTACTCCTTCAGATGGAGCTATTGCGGTCAAGCAGCAACACTGCCAGTGATCAATTCTTCTCTCGAGTTTTACTTGAAAACTTTTCCAAAAATCTACTCCCCAGACGAAGGAAGATTTCAGGCTAGGAACAGCTAGAATATCAACTATTTCAATTTTATTCTGAAACTCTATGGGAACGGAAAATTTGCCCAGAGCTTTATGGTCAGTACTGTCCGCGGTTCGAACGTTTCCCAGCCTACCAGTTGTAAGTCTTAAACCCAAAGATACCAACAAATCAACTTCAAGATATGTCGCTATTGAACCATTTGCTCCACTATCTAACAATCCACATACCTTACTGCCCAAAATTTTTACATCTAAATAAGGCCTATTATCAAAGGACGATGGTAACATGATTGTCCTCTTAGCAAGGTTATCTGAGGGCCTTACTCCGATGAAGTTGTTCTGGCCCACGCACGAACAGCTCCGGGAGCGTTTCCCTGTTCTTGGTCTGATACAGGTGGTGGGGAAGTCCTTGAGGTTGACGGAATATTCCTCCAAACTGTTTCAGTTTCTCTTATGGTTGATGTGGTAAAGCCTGGAGCTTCCCCTGCCCCTTGCTTGAAGGTAGGTGCCCCCGGCCTTTCTTCGTTTTCGTTTGAGCTCAGGATATTTACTCTAACATGATTTTCTTTAGCGGGCTGGGAATTCCTATGGAATGAGCGGTTCCCTGCCACCGGATTGCGGAAATTATTGGCTTGATTATTATTATTCCTATATCCTTTAAAATTGCCCTGAGTGGCACGGAACTTATTAAAACGAGGTTTATTGCTGTTAAATCTGTCGTGATAAGGAGACTGGAATCTATTAGGTTGTGCGCTGGTGTCCCAACCCAACCCTACCCGTTGCTGTAGGTCTAGGACTGAATCTGTCATTACTCTGGAAATTTTCGTTCTGATAATTGAAGTTATTATAGGAATAACGTTGCGAATGGGAATCTCTAGTTGATTCTCGGCTTGGAGGATCCATAGGAGTATTTGCTTGAGCTTGGGCCTCGCCCACTCAAGTTTACGACAGGTTTCCTCAAGATGATCAACGGAATCAAAAGAAAGAAGAGAAATTGGTCGAATGAATTGAGGTAGCAGATTATTTCTGATAATTTTGATGTGGGCCTGCTCTGCCGGCCCTCGCTGTAGACGTAGAAACTGATCTTCCATGTACGACACATACTGCACAATGTTTTCTGTTGATTTCTGTTTTCGACTCTTAAGAAATTCTAAAAGACGATCAGATTGCGAGGATGGTTCAAACTGTGTAAGAAATAGAAAGAACGCGCAAAATCAGCTACGCCGTGTAAAAATTTGGAGGCTGACTCATCGACACAGTCTCCACTGTATTTAATTCCCCATTTGTAAAGCACGGGTGCGGATCGATGTACACCACCATCACTGAGTTTTGTGGTTGTACTCTCGATTTTAAATACAGCATGGTGAGGTAGATAATTTGTCGCAGATATGTCTTTTATATTTGGAGCTGAAGTCACGTGACCAAGGGCAAGATATTCTGCAATAAATTGTATTCTGGCACTTTAATCAGTTTTTTACCCATGTGCATAAGACGGGCTATCGTCTGTTTTTTGGACTTTTCCAACTTTCCGGTTTCAGTTTTGAAAGGATAGCTGACAACATATGTTCCTTGAGGATCTCTACCGTGTGTTTCTCTAAAGTGTTCCTCACAATAATCATTTTCTGGGGAATTTTCCCCGATGGTATTAATGTCCCAGAACTTTTCTAGTGTATCTTTAGATACAGAAAACTTGACAGCTGGCTGCTGGCTGTCCATATTTGAAGCCGTGAATTATGATTTTTGCGTAGACATCAGGCTTGTGAAAGGTTGGATCAGCCAAAGTGATTTTTTTGTAAATTAGTTTAACTTTGATTGTACCAGAGATTCGAACGAAAGGTAGGAATCTCATCTCTGTCTAAGCTGTACATATGCTTATCTTTACCTTACTATGAGTTTTTGCAGATTCTGATTTTTCAACCCCAAAGATGTGATCTTTTCTTAGTTTTAAGGTCTGAGCGGCTTCTTCCGTTAACAGTGAGATTTGTGAACCTGGATCGATAAGCGCTCTGAAATATTCCAATTGGCCATAAATGGTTCTTATTCGAACAATTGCAGTTGGCAGTAGAGCGTTCGGAAACTTTAGGTTGGTGGAGTGGCAGTTTACATTGTTATTCATTATTTCCTCACAAAGAGTAGTGTTAATACATGTGCTTTTAATGGTTGCATGGAAAATCTTCTTCGTGCTTTTAAATTTATTCTGCTTTTGTTGTCTGGGGTTTTTTATGCAATTGAGTACCTGGCAACGTTCTTCCAGAAAACGCAGGAGATAATTAGCATCTCTTTATGATCGGATAGACTCTCTACATAAGGCCGAAGACTTTTCGGATCTAGTTTTCTCATTGCAATACAAACAATCATTGGACTTCAATTATCTGTATCACAATTAAGATTTTTCAATGCATATAGATGATAAAGATGGTATTGCACCTTCTCGACATTACTTATGGAAAAATTGTTGAGGATGACATTAGTGAAGATGCCGATGAAAGATCTCCATTCCTTGTAATTTCCATCGAACTTAGGAATCTTGATAAGAGGTAGCTTTGGAAAATTGTTTTTCCTATTAACTGCATAATACGGCAATGTCATTCTTTGTTGTTGATTTGGGCCGCTCATTGTAGCTGCTGGTGCAGATGAGGGTGTCGGAAGCCCTCTCACAAGAGCTATGACTGGAACATCAGCGGTTGTTTTCTCTCTTGTTGGGATAGCCTGCGTGAAACTCACAGTATTTTGAGCTAGCGAATTGTTTGAAGTCGAACATGGGAGTTTATATTCGGTACATGGTGCCGTGACCTTAAATTCAGGAGTAGTAGTGGTAGCTGGTAAATTGCTGATGCCACATGACCTTCTACTGGAACTGTCTCTGGGAAGAAATTTAGTCCTCAATTGTCTTCATAGTCTCGATCAATTGCTTAAAGCTGACTTACTTCTGTGGTTGCGTTGGGCCAAAATCGCAACAGTGCGTTAAGACTTTAACCGCTTTATTTTTCGTTGGAAAGAGCTGTGGGATGCGATTAAAATCTTAACAGTGTGTTAAGATCTTAATATGCGTGAGTCTCATAAGAAATCAGCTTCCAGAATATTATTAAGAATAAAATTTTAACACTGTGTTAAGACTTTAAACTGTTTTGTAGTCCGATGAAGTGTACTGCTTGAAGATTGAGAGTAAAACCTTAGCAGCGTGTTAAGACTTTAAACTTCTAGGTTGTCTGATTCACAGAGGCTCGAAGGCCTGTTCTGGGCTTATTTTAGTATCCAAGGACTGGGGAGTGCTTTGGTATACAGAAGATCACACCAGTCCCAATATTAAGATTCTTTATTTTATTTTGAAATTTTACACAATCTTTTTGTACTTGTTGATAATAATGGTCTGAAGGCCTTACCTCTGGTAGGGGGACTCTTCAGATCACTTTCTTATTTCACTTTTAGGAAAACTCTGACATTTTTCCAATAACAACAGCTAAATTTATTTGGGTTCTCCCACCATCGATTATTGAAAGAAACCATTAAAAAACCTATCGACCAATTAATTCCTTCGATATGTGAAAAAGATGCTATTCTCAGCAATAATTGGCTTAAGGGGAAAAAGTGCATAAATCGGGTGAGTTCAAGTACTTTGAACTCATCGCACAAAAAAATCGTAAATCGTTTGCGTCGGCTATATTGATTTTCGTGAAGAAGTAATTTCAAATCGCATAATTCATATGCGTTTAAGTACTTTAACTCATCGCGGGAAAATTGTTTACGTTGACGTTATAGGTTTTCGTGAAGAAATATTTTTGAAGCTGAAATTCGAGATACTAGCATTTGCATTGGAGAAATTTTATATGGGAAAGTAAACAAAGCGTGAATGAATTGTTTGAAAATAATTTAGGGAGTTTTTAAGAAAGAATTTTATGGTTTCATGCTAGTGCGATGCATGTTTTGTGATTTCAGTACTAGTGAGATGAGATGAGAAAGTTTTGAATTTCAGGGTAATTTACAGGTAACGAGCGATGTTTGTGCGTGGAGCCACTAGGGTGTAAGGTGACGCGTATAGCGAGCGCTTACAACACCACCCCCCTTAGAAAAGAAAGTTGCATTTTGTCAATGAACTTTCGTTGTCGAGAATAAAAGGAATTAAATGGACGTATATGTGTTACGGATTAGAGGAAGAATCCAAAACTTAGCTGATATTGTACATTTATGTTTTTTTTTTTTAAGAGGATACGTCTAAAAGAAGCAGTAAGTGTGGAAATAAGTAATAATATACTTATACATGTTTTGAACTAACTATGATAAATTCAGCAGATGAAAAAGTTATGTAATTCTGAATAATGATAATAAAGTTTACATACAAAGAACATTTTAATTTAATTGGAAATTCCTGCTGTAGCACGCCACTGCTTTTCCACAAGAGATAACGTCGCATGTTTATCCCCACCAAAGAAACTCATTATCTTGTTCCAGCATTTCCAGTGGACAGTATAAATAGCCTTACTCATAGTAAAAATCATTCAGTGTTTTGCGAATTATCAAAATAAATTTATATTAAAAAAAAACAAATACGTTTATTTTCAATTCCCAGAGCTACACTGCTATATATAAATGTACGTAAGTATAATAATATGAGTATATACATATATATAGAAAAATTTTCAGATAGCTAAATATAATAATATGTACGTAAACTAATAATATGAATATATATATATGTAACGTTGTTTACATTATTTGCGACTTATCTGTCCCTGTGCTCTTACTCGTTTTTTCTTTCCAATGTTAATTTAAGTAGTTGACTCGAGCCGGGAGAAGGTTCAGGTTTCATATCTATTGAGTTTTTTGTTTGTTTTATACAATTGCACGTCAGTTTCTTCCGCACAATCAGAATTGTAAGGGCAATTAATGCTGCCACGGTAATGAAGCTTATCGTGTACTGATGTACATCATGTTTTGTGGGCATGGGGAATCGCTGGTTCTCATATTGCTTTTGTTTTTCGAGAGCTTCGCTTATTGCTTTGAGTTCCTTGTCATTATGGTATTTTAGCACTTGTGTTGGGTATTCATTGGTTATGAGATGTTGATTTAGGTCGTGGATGACCGATCTATTTTGCGAAATATTTATAGAGGGCAGGTAGAAGCTATTTGTACGGGATGTCTGGGTATTGTGCGATTCAAGAGTTAATTCCTTAGATCTAATATAACAGCCTGACGTTATTTTTAATATACCGCTTCCATTGACATGTATGGGAGTAACTGTATTTCCGCATTTGGCATCAAGAGTGCCTTGTGCGTTAAGGACAAAAATCCAATAGTTTGGTGCGGGAGTTATTTCCCGAACGATTATTCACACAAAAAATAAAATAAAGTAACACCAATTTAAGCTTTTTTAAGATTTATTTAAAAACGTCTCGAATACAAATTTTATCTCCGACTACA
This sequence comes from Dioctria rufipes, assembly GCA_963924295.1. Taxonomy (NCBI): domain Eukaryota; kingdom Metazoa; phylum Arthropoda; class Insecta; order Diptera; family Asilidae; genus Dioctria; species Dioctria rufipes. The sequence goes on along the minus strand of OZ002741.1, from coordinate 100,643,323 downwards.
CCTCGGTCAAGAACAGAATCAAAACTAAACTTTCTTGTTTAAGCTTTTCGTACTTCACTCTACAAAAAATGATTACATGGGAATTTTAAAAATGAATTTAATGCAATATGATATTCCTAGACTGTGAGAAAATGCAAAGTCGTTGGAATTTAGATTTTGTGATTTTGTGTTACAATTATCTACGTTAAAGAATTAATTTAGGAAATGAGGTAAGTGATTTATGCGAAAGGTGTAGCGGATGTAACCTAATACTATGTCGATTATAATGTTGGGGATATAACTCGGGCAAACCACGGATATCGCAATCTTGAGGTATTTTAGTTACATGTTGAAGAAGTTTTACTTCGCACAAACTTTGAGTTGAGCGTGAATTAAATATGGCATGTATTATACGGCAAAGATAATAAGTGAGTTTGTTGAGAGGGTAATAGTGTTCATGGACTAAGATCAATGAGCAGATACTCTACTGATGTTTGGATACAATTAAATGTTGGTTGGAATTGGGGATTGGCAATGATATGACTTTAAATAGTTTGTAGCTAGTACTGAATGGAAGTGGTATTTTAATTTCGAAAATAATTTTATTATTTATAGTTGCTGTACTGACATGGTTAATTTGGTAAAGTTGTACAATTTGATTTTCAGTTTGGGAAATCGGCAAAACAGTGTTTGGGGGTAAATTGCCTTGTATATCAAGAAGAAACTGTTTGATTTGGATAGGTGTGATTATGGAGGTGGTTAAGTGTGTATTGGTGACACATTAGAATGAGAGAACATGAGAAACTAAGGTCTCCCATTCGATTACTACCCTATGTGTGTCAACCTCTTTATTGAATGTAACTAGGGTGTCCCTGAACCTTTTGAGCTTTTCCTCGATGTGATCGACCTGGTTTTTGATATTAAATCTAGTTTTATTAAAGATATTTGTTGTGCTGTCCAAAATGAGGGTTTGGTTTTTGATAATTATTATTATGAGTTAAATTATTTATCTTTTCCTCATAATATTTGGCATCGTTCTCATCTAATGTACCGAATAAGGTTTTGCTTACACTCTTTATGGCATTAAATAGCCCTCTTTTTGATCGCGTGTTACCTGGTTTTAACAATTATTCCCTGAGCCCAATATCAGACATTGTTGTGTTAATAACTTGTGCTACTCCTTGACAGTACCTTAGTTCTTCTACCTTTGTACCAGTGGCGTGGCGTGGACTTGATGCGAAGGGAAGCAATAAAATTTAAATTTATAAAAGCGTTAAATAGGCATGCATCGAAAGTTATTGCAGTTATTCTAATAAATTATCTATACCCCTCTTGTTAGCTGCTTCTAAAGCACCCACGGACCACGATCGAGGACGTGAGAGTAGGCACACTGAGTTCTTTTTTTAAATACAGTGTTTTGGCCTCCATGCTGTCAAATTAAAAGAGTTAATCAAATGATCATAGTCAGATCGCAATTTACTTATATAATATATTATACGAAATTCCGAATATGTAAGCTTAATTAAAATATTAGTAGATAGATAAAGAACTTTACTAAAAGTTAATACATTTTTATACAGCATGCATTATAAAAATGTAGATTTTAATGTGACAGCATTAAGTCTTAAAAGCGCACAAAAAAAAAAAAAATTAAAACTACATAAAACTAAACTACCAAAATAAACAAAACGAAATACCACTTCAATAGGTTTACACATTTAACAACAAAAACAAGCAATTTAATTAAAATTTATACTTTAATTCAATTCTTCTTTCTTTACTGGCGGACGCACTAGCACTAACTATGGCAAAGTTATAATAAGTCGTAGAAGTTTAACAAATTGAATAAAACTATCTTGCAAATTGTTGTTAATAAAATATCGATAAATTTCTTGAACGGTTTACCGTTGAAGACGTCATCAGAGAACAGCACAATGATTTCCGTTTTTAAAGAACTTTTATCAAATAATTTCGAGTATGATTCATCAAGATTTTGAAGCAAATCATCAGGAAATTTCGTTGTATAATTTTGAAATTTACAAGAATTAAACTGCTCTAAAAATTTAAATTTATCTAAGGAAGAAAGTCGGGATATAATTTCTTCATGAATAATATCAATAATTTCAGCGAATAAACGTTTAAAACTTAATTCAATATTTTGGGAGCCATCAACTATATAACGTACTCGTTTACGTTGACGCAGTATGTCGCACAGCAAAGAAGTTTTATTCCATATTTCGGTGAAATTGTTTCTTAGATGTAGAAGCTGATTTTGAAAGTCTCTAATTTTTTTAATGCAAAAGGTAATATCACTGTGTTTAACTTGGAAGATATCAAAAAGGACATCAGTTTGCGGAAATATTTTTGAAAACATTTTAAGGAGAAAACTAAACAGAAAATCGTTTAAAAGTACCGAAAGCCCCCGAGCACTGTTAACAGTTTCACTATCCCAAATATCTTCCTAATTTTCGACAATATATTAAAAAAAAAGTTTGAGAGAGTCAATATTATCGTGAATGGACAAAATAAGTCTGCCATTAAAATTCCAGCGGGTGAGAGCTACTTTGGGAAGTCTTCTTTTTAGAAACGAGTCAAGAGCAACGGTTCTTTTAGTTGAAAAAAGTTGAAAAAGCGGTGACTGATTGGAAAAACACTTTTCATTCACGAATCTTGTCACATGATTTGGACAGGACCAAATTTAATCGATGTGCGAAGCAGTGCACAAAAAGCGCATTAGGAAACGTTGCCTTTACTCTAGTTTGAAGCCCGCTTACTTCACCTACCATAACTGATGCATAACTCTGGCAAATTAGCTTCCCAACTAACAAACTCTCCAGAGAAAGACTCTTACAAATTTCAAAAGTATGTATCTCTAAAAACCTCTTAACACTCTTGGATAGTCTCATAACATAATTCTTATAATAAGATTTAAATATGTCTCATAGTACTATTATTATGAGAAATTAATGCTACTAGAACTTTTAATACTTTTACTCTTATATTAAGATCATCTTTGTACTCTTGTTTTGAGTGCCAGGAAACTTATATTCTTATTGAGTATTTTTTATGAAATGTTGACTCTCAAAGACATATACTCTCAAAAAAATATACTTATGAGTACTTTAGTAATATGGTACTTATATGAAAGCTATTGTAAGAGTTCAAGTATAATACAACTCATAAAGATGCTCCAATGAGTGATAAAATATTAAAACACCTATATGAACACTGTTACTAGTGCAAAACGATTGTTATTCTCATTAAAATTACCATAGAGATCACTCATTCATCAATTTCGGTATTGATTTGTCAAAATGGATTGGAAGAAAGTTAAAAGATCTACTAATCTTCGAAGGAAAATAAATAAAATTTATCTTGAATTAAATAAGCCCAGGAATGTTGCAGTAAAAAAAACAGTTTCTGTGAATTTTAAAAATTATCCCAATAATACTACGCAGTGTTCGGGAGTTTTACGTAAAGGTATATATTAACTATTTCATATGATGATGTACATTCAAAATGTATTTCTCCAGAATATTACAGCAATATTTCTATTCAAAACATCTCGAATGAAGGCCACGATGCTGCGATTTCTGCTGACAACATTATAATACCATTCACCCGTCGCGTTGGTGTCACTGTTATCCTCCATTAATTTAATTTCTTTTTCAGCAGCTTCAAAACTTATTAATTTTTCTTTTTTTTTGGTGCAAGGCTAGGTCGTCCACTTTGTGTCTGACTTTGAGTTCGCATCTCTTAGCAATTTTTGGATTGAGACTTTTTTGGAATTTGGCCAATACAGAGTCCCCATTTTCTCCCTAGCGTAAGGCACATCAGTAAGACATACTTCCTCACGTTCAGTCGTTTAAACTACTTTAAATGACATTCTGAAAAATTAAATAGTTATTATGCGCTGCAAAACGCCAGAAAAAAGTTTACTTCATTACCTTATTTCAAAGTTCTAATAATTAAGGCGCAATTTTCTGTCTTTCGATGACTCTTCATAAATGGCAAGTGTCAATTCTAGTGTGAAACGCTCATAATAAATATGCTCCATGTTTATTGTGAGAGTTGTAATCTCATAACTAGAGTTAAAATGTCTCATATTAAAACTTTAGTTCTTATAGCAAGAGTTATGTAGAGTATCACTCTCATATAAAGAATTGAAGCTCTACACGCAGACTTTTGCTCTCATAAATAGAATAGCACTCTTATATGGAGAAAAAAAGTGCACAACACTTGTAAGGAAAGTTAAAGTTCTTATAATAGGAATTTTATTCTCGTAAGAAAACTTAGTCAAAAACGGCCATATATTCTTTTGATATAGAGGTTTTAGGGAAAAACAGAATTCCATAAATGTAGCTAATTTACGCAATTTAGTATTTATAAAATATAATAAATTACGTTTTATGGAAAATAAGTGTTTTATATGAATTTAAACTAAATCATTGAGCAGTACTGAAGTTTTTATTTTCTCCCATATTATAAATCAATTCATATATGTAGAATTTTAGATTTTGATTAATTATGAGGCGCCTTGCTTTTTTTTCGAAGTGAAATGTCTATTATTACCAATAAATTTTATATATGCGAAAAAATTATTTTCATTATTTTCTAAAGTCCATAAATACATATTTGTATTAAATTCTAGTCCACTTTTATCTACATATATCATAGAAAATGTAATATACCGATTTTCTATTAAATTAACTCTCATGAAATTTCTTTTACTCTACAAAAATAATATCACCGAGAGGTATTCTCTATAATATACAGCTCTCTTTCAAAAAGTTCTGGTAAGGAAAGTGTAGCTTTTATAATAAGATTATACTAATTATAATGATACCCTCATGAGAATATTTAAATAATCTCATTAAAATTCAAATAGTGTTCTTATGAAACTTATTTAACTCTTACACAAAGGGCTAACGTATTTTATAAGATAAGTGCGACATTTAATTCTGACCACCCATTCATAAAGCACTCGTAGAACTCTACAAGACTGAAAAAACAAGCTCACTCAAGTGCATATATCCTTTCATAAGACACTTGTAGACCTTTATGAGATGAAAATTGTTAGTTGGGTTACTACCACATTCAAAACTCTGCATGACGTTCACCACATGTTCATGCAAACGACTTTCCGTTCGGTAGTCAGAAACGTTCTTAAAACCAATAAAAGTCTCCTTTATGTCTCCGGAAGAACAAATATACCGTAGGGTGGTTGACAACTGTGATCGACATGAATTGTCAGTTGTTTCGTCGCAAATAATTGCAACATACTCCGAGTTTTGAATTTCAAAATATATTTTTTTTGTAAGTGTACAGGAGATAGCAGTTATTAAATCATGTTGAATATAGTTCGATAAGCCAGAAAATACCGTTGCCGTATCTAAATGATTTTTAAGTTCTGGGTTATATCTGGCCAAAAGCGAAATTAATTCAATGTAATTTCCTCGATTTATTGAATGTGGGGCTTCATTGTGCCCCCGAAAAGTCTTCTCTTGGCATGCCAAATGGCAAACTACATCTATTAAGATTTTAATAATTTCCCGGTTCTTCTTAACTAATTCATTATACTTTATAATTGACGATCTGAAATTACTATCAATTAATTGGTCCTTTGACCTAAACCAAATTTAGTGAGAGCTAGCACTGATTTAAAGTGATCTGAAGATTTTTTTCCATGCCTATCTATTGCTTTATGGAAATTATTTAAGTCACTAAATCCCGAAGTTCGCCATACGTTATTTTCCGATGAAAACAACAAGTGTAAATCGGAGTTCAGTGGGGTCCGTCTCCAACCCTTGAGACTTGATAGGGATGGCTGAATGGCGAAGAAGGTGTTGTTGACCAATACTGGTACAGAGACAAGTTTCAATAATTCAAAGTGTTCAAGGGTCAGTAATGGTATTCTGAGGCGGAATATCAAGTGCCTTATTGCTGCTATTCTTGCTTCGATTATCATCAAGTTGTAGAATTTTAATACTTCATCCTGGGTTACTGGAAGCCGTAACGACGATGGCATGTGTTCCTTAATAATTGTCAGCTCTCGTCTTAATTGAGATGGTGAGATGAACTGTGGACTGATTTTTCCATGGTGAGTGTCGACGAGTACATCTACAATCGAGGCTTGAATTTGCTGGAAGCGTATGGCGGATAAGGTAGCCTGCATTGTCAAAGATTTGAATGCTTGTGACAGCCTTTCTTCTTTAAGTTCCTTTGTTAGACCGTTGACCTTTCTTGCGAGACTAGTGATATGCCCCCCTAAGTTTTGAAAATGCTTATCTATTATGTTTTTTTTTCATCACATTTAATGTGGTATCTATCAGCGATGTTTGGTTCCTTATCAAAGCTGTCAGGTGCCCTTCATTTTGCTCTATGTCTTCAATGGTATCGGACATTTTATCTGCGTAGTTCGAATCCAATACTCCGAAAAGTGCACTTGCGATGTTGCCCACAAAATTCAAGGTTCCTCTTTTTACTTTGGTGGTGGCATGAAGTAGCTCAATGGTCTTTGATATATCTTCGATGAGATTTCGAAAGTGGTCGACTGTACGTAAACAGGTGTCCCTGTCTGTCATCAAATGACAGATGTAATTTAATGTCTGTGTTGAGTTTGCAAGTATCTCGAACTCATTCCAATAGTGCTGGGTGTTGTAGTAAGCAATTACATTCCACTCACTTGAGATAATGTTTGTAACACCCAAATTTTCAAAGTATATGCCCGGCTGTGAGTGGAATGGACTCAATTCAACGGGACTACCATGTGTCAGTGGTAATAAAAGGCACGTTAGTAGTAATGTGGCTACCGCTGAGCCTGGTGACTGGCGAGCCTTTTTCATCGGGGACGAGTATGTGTCTGGTGACTGATAATTTGCCATCGGTATGCTTCGAAGTTGATATAGTTTGTTGTTGTCGTTTATGGGTACTTGTCAATTTGTAGTGATCTAGATTCTTCAATTTAGTACTGTGCTGGTTTTTGACGATGGACAACAGTTCTGTGGCTTCGTCTAAATCGTAGTCCCTTTCGATAGGTAATGGCGCAAGCTTATGTATGGGCCGACGTAACACTCCACTAGAGGCTCTAATATCAGCTAGTCGAACCAGGCTATCATTTCCATGGTGGATTTTAATTATTCGACCTAACGGCCATTTTAATGCCGGCATATTGTCTTCTTTTATAAGTGTCATAGTGCCAGGTTGAACATTTTGGCAGCGTTGCTTCCATTTATATCTATGTTGCAACTGATTCAAATATTCGCCAGTCCACCTTCTAAAGAACTCATTTTTGATATGTGTAACGAATTTCCATCGTAATAAGGTTTACATTAAGTGGTTTGGTTTGGTCGGCATCTATCATACCAACAAGGGGTTCTCCGATGTGGAAGTGTCCTGGAGTCAAGGCGTTGAGATCTTTAGGGTCAGAGGACATTGGTGTGATTGGTCTGGAATTTAAGACTGCCTCAATTTCGACAATAGCTGTTTCGAGTTTTTCATATGTTACTGAAGCGGCTGCTAACGTGCGTTGGAGAAGATGTTTAGCTGACTTTACCGCAGCTTCCCAGAGCCCTCCAAAATACGGTGCTCGAGGGGGAATGAAGTAAAAATCGATGTTCTTCGTACTACATATTCTTGTTATCTTTTCTATTGCAGTTCAAGATCCGATCATGTCCTTTACTTCTTCTAACTGGTTTTTGGCACCCACAAAGTTTGTCGCATTATCACAGTAAATGTTTGCCCCAAGGAAGCCTTGTGTTGTTAAATCGGTGACTAGTTCGAGGTGAGTTGCCCTGGTAGCAAAACAACAGAATACTGCTATGTAAGACTTCCTTTTTCCTCTGATCTTGTAGTGGGTCCATACTGGTCCGCAAAAATCTACTCCTGAATTGACGAACGGTCTTGCTGGCTGAACTCTATCTGCAGGCAAATTGCCCATTAACTGTGAAAGTAGTTTGGGCTCTGCCTTTGCACATCGTACACAATTCTTTACTATGGATCGCACCAGAGTTTTCCCTTTTATTGGCCAAAATTTTTGTCTCGCGATTGACAACAGCACCTGAGGTCCCACATGATAGTTATCTTTATGTAGCTCACTTAGCAGTAATTTTATGAAAGGATGTGTGTATGGCAACAATATTTGATGTTTGGCGTCATATGAAAGATTTGAGGCTTCAAGTCGGCCTACAACTCTGATGAGTCTATGAATGGGGTGAGACTGCTGAGAAAGCTGTTTTTGTTAACTTCTGATAAGCTTTTTAGATGGTCGAGATCATCTTTGAACTCTTGCTCTTGTATGTGCCTTATTATAGCTACTTGAGCTTCGTTGATTTCGTGTATGGAGAGTGATTTACCCGTACTACTTTCTTGTTGTTGATTGCGATGTCTCATGATATTTATAACTTCCTAAACCAATTTCCATGATCGATTTTATCGATTATGTATGTTGAATCTTCGGCTGCTGAGGCTGATAACGTGAACCCCTTTTTCTCTAACTTGCATTCTTCTGTTTTCATGTATGGTGGTGGCCAAAGGTCTTCAGGGCCATGTAGAAAGGTGGGGCCGTAAAACCAAAGTGTGGAACCTTCGAGTTTTTCGGGCTCGATGCCTGGGGAAAGAATGTCAGCAGGGTTGTCCTTAGAACCTACGTGGCGCCATTGTGTGGGAACGCTTACGTCCTGGATACTTGAGACTCTATTTGCAACGAAGGTATGAAAGTGTGATGATGAGAAATTGAGCCATGGTAGGACTATTTCGGAATCAGACCATAGGAATACAAGGTCTTTCCTCAATCGTAAGTCCCTTTGGATGCGATTAGCCATTTCCGCTGCCAATGCTATATCTTGTGTGTACCGTGCTCTAAGAAGAGAGTACACAAGTGTTTTGCGAATCTTGACATGTTCTGATTATATTGAGTAAAGAAAAACATAGCTCTGACAGAACGAATTTATTGAAGATTTTCTTGGCGATACAAGATTGATTTAACATAACTTTCACAAATTTCTGATAATAGGTAGATTCTTTCACAATTTTCTGATAATATGTAGATTTCTTTCACAATTTTCTGATAATGTGTAGATTTCTTTCACAATTTCTGATAATATGTTGATTCTTTCACAAATTTCTGAATATTGGTAGATTTCTTTAGATAAATTATGCGAATAGATTTAACACAACTTTCACAAATTTTAATGGATAAAAAAAAAAAAAATTTACTCCCGGATTATCTTCTTAAAGGTTTTAAGAAAGACTCCTCGAGGTTTGGCGATCTTGCACCCGGGTACCCACGGAAACTTCAGAAAGATTTTTTTGTTTTATTGCTTTCTCACGACCACATAGGAGTATTTGCACTGAAAAGTCGGCCAAAATTATTTTTGTGTCCGAATGGCCTTCAGATAAGGCGATCTATTATTTTATATATTATAAGAGAGATTTCTGTTTTCTAGCTGGATTAAAAAACCCGTTTTGCATTAAAAATATATTTATATTTGCAATGTGTACAAAATTATACAACATGTTGTTTTATTCCAATGATGTTGTCCAAGACTCTTCATCTAAATATCCTCCATCTGAAAACTCTTCATGTGAACACCCTTTATCTGAACAATCTTCTTCTTCATCTTCGTTCCGAGCCATATTATCTTCATTTGGCAATATCGCTGGAGACTCAGGAATGAGCATTTCTAGAGTTTCTCTTTTAAATGTCCTCGATTTTCTTGCAGGTGTAGGCCTCATGCTGGTTATAAGATGATCCGAGCTTAACAAAAGCCTGTTTAGAACATCCATATTGCAATCCTCTCTTGAAAACTTTCTCGCATAATTCAAGTGATATAAACGGAAATGTTTATTTCTGGCTTCTGCTGCTTCTTCCGATTCTATTTAGTAGTGCAGTTACCAATAACGTAGGGTTCTCGTACCTTTCGGTGATCATCTTTCACGCAGCAGAGTAATTTGTATCAGAAATAGTAAGATGTCGCAGTAATTTCTCGGGTTTGCCTGATAAGCTGCTTTTGAGATCATATCTTCTGGCACTCCGACATTGTCTGCTTGTGCACTACTTCAGTGAAAAGATCATGAAATTGCCGCCATTTCAAGTAATCGCCATCAAAACGTTGCCGAACAATTTTAGGCAGTTTCATCACAGAATTTGCACTCACATCTGCTTTGTGGTCATGGTTCTTACTACCCATATAATTGTATAGTTGTGCCAAAGTACTTTGAACTTCTTCTAAACTGAAGTATTCCTCTACATCATAACTTATTATTGTGGGATCATCGATACTATCCCAGATTTTGTAGTGGAGCCTTTGAACATCATGTAAGTATTGTTCTATTGTTTTGATCCTAAGCTGGCAGAATTGCTCTGTATAATCTTCCTTTATTACAGCTAATCCTGCTACTGTTTTACGCAATACAGCTAAAACAGATCGTTGTTTATGTAAAATTCCGTAGATGCTTGCACCAAAATTCTCATTCTTATTTTCTGCATGGGTGGATTGCGTTGTTGCTAGATTATCTTCACTATTAATGTCTTCTAATGCCTTATCTGCTTATCGATTGGCTCACGCTTCTCTTCTAAGGGTTGAGTGATTTTTTTAATTGCCTCAATCTTTTCATTCATATCTTGGATTATCTGCTCATAGACCTTCTTTATCGCTTCATAATAACCAGTTGAGAGGTATGGATGATCTGATATGTCTCCCGATTGCTTCATAATGACTGCGTCCGTTGAAGAAAATTCATTCCAGCAAGCCTTTAGGGCATTCGATTTTGACTTTAGATAATCTAAATTTTTCTTGTCCGCGGGATCCGTCTTATAGTTGGCGATTATCCTTTGAATTTCGCCTCCAATATTCTTCTGCGAAGTTATACGGTCTTCTACACTCATGATCAAATCAAATGATCACGTCGGGGTCACCAAATGTATATCGGAATTGCTTTATTCCAATATAGAGGTAGTTCACGATACCTGTATCGTGAACGAGCTTGTTGGGGCTGTGCCTGGTTCTTGTACCGACACAGCAAGTAGATTTTGACTGTCGTAATGAAGATGATTGTACGATGATTGCGCTTACGATACCTGTATCATAAGCTAGTTGTGATTGTGCTCGGTTATTGTACCGATACAATACCACTGTATAAAACGCAGAATGAAAACACCTGTTAATAGAAATTTATAATTGAACTGATCGATTTATTGATTCTTGCAGTCATTTATATATAAAAGAATTACATATATTACACTAATAAATTTATACTTACAACTAGGGTCAATAACATTACTCACACAAATTAGGTAAAGCAAATGCATTGCTGACAAGCACAAATCAGTCGCATTCAGAAATAATGAATGCGAATGACCTTTGCTGGTACTTCATTTCTCTTATGTCGCAAGCCAATTTGTGTGTTGTCAGCAAATGCCTTTATGCTTTTGAAAGAAGGTGAATGTTCTGTGAAATGCAAACTGATACATGTATGTATGAAATTAGATAAATTAATCACTTTTAATAATTTAATGAGAGAAAATGAAATTAGACGACTTAAGATTAAACAACAAGCAAGGCCAACAAAATTTTTTTTGCTTATTCTGACAACCGGTAAGCCAATTTGCGCTATCATATAATTTTACAGTAAAACGTCTAGTGCATGTTCTGCTCTCTGTAGAAATATTTAATATAGGCTTTGGTCTTCCATTTTGAATTATCATTTTTTTTTTCAGTAAACGAACGTGAGCCGAAAGACCGTTGCAACAGAAAAGTTCCCTACAACAGAAATCTCTGCCATAATAAATAAAAACAATATGAACAAAAAAATCAAAATTAACAAACCTCGTGCACTACACTATTTAACGCACTATGCAAATATCAATAGTTTTTAAAAGCCTTTTTTATTTAAAAGTCAGAATTTAACCCCGAAACCAAACGTGAAGAAAAACTGTTCACTAAAAATATTTAAAATTCACTTTATATTTATTTTCAACCTAATTTCATGCACTACACAAATTTAATATTTTTTAAAAACCTTTTTTTTTTTTTATGTTAAAATTTAAGCCCGAAACCAAACATGAAGAAAACTGGTAACGAAAAATATTTAAAATTTCATGCACTTTCCATATAATTATAATCTAATTGCGAGCAACCGCAAATTTTCCCAAATGTTCAAATAGGAAGCTAGCTAGCTGTTATTTGCATTCCAATTGGAGAAATGGAGAAATTCCAAAATTGTTCTTGACAGACGTTGAAATATTGCTGAAAACTTCAAACATGAAAATTTTATTAAGCTCATTTTCCCGCGATTGAACTTTTTTTTCGTCATATTACAAGACGTCTCTGTTTTAAAATGAAATTCCCCTACTCAGAAGAAAAGAAAGTCTCCTCAATGATTTACAATTCCACCTCCCGAACATATTTGCCAGCCCACAACCAAAATGCTTTCTAATCGACCTACCGACATGAAAGCTCCTTTGCCCCCGACGGAACTTTTTTGTCATCATATTACAAGACGTCTCTGTTTTAAAATGAAATTCCCCTACCCAGAAGAAAGGAAAGTCCCCTCAATGATTTACAATTCCACCTCGCGAACATATTTGCCAGCCTACAACCAAAATGCTTTCTAATCGACCTACCGACATGAAAGCTCATTTGCCCCCGACTGAACTTTTTTGTCATCATATTACAAGGCGTCTCTGTTTTAAAATGAAATTCCCCTACCCAGAAGAAAAGAAAGTCCCTTCAATGATTTACAATTCCACCTCGCGAACATGCTTTCTAATTGACCTACCGACATGAAATTGATGGAAGCAGAAATAAAAATGCATCCAATTAAAACAAATACAGCGATGATCTATTATAAGAAAAATGTTATCATATGAATGAAATAAACCTAATACATGCTACCGGTATAGCTGTGTTTGTAGGTCCCATAGAAGCATTTTTTCAATTGCTTCCCTTAGCCTAAACGGAATTTCATATTGAGTGTAGATACACTGTAAGTGGCGAATAGCTAGCAATGCTGTGTGACGTCATAGGTAGAGCCCAAACTTGTTCGCATGCAATAGTTTTCGTTGGAAATTCTTCCATAGTTTTGTTGTGATAATTTTTTACTACGGGGGTTGATTTTTAATTTGTTGTCTTTCCTGTTTTACAGCAAAGGTCGGAAAAAATACCTTCATAAAAAATATTTTTGGAATGAAAATATTTTGAAGCATTTTTATTATTAATTCAGAAATCCTAAGGGAAGCAATGCTTCCCTTGCTTCCAATGACGCCACGCCACTGCTTTGTACCTATATTTCTGTAGAAGAGTGGTCTCATACAGCAAGTTTTTCAAATCGAAATAAACGATGGCTTTCCATTCGTAGCTGAATAGGCCAACGTCTCCCACTTCTTCGAAGTAGATGCCTGAGTTAGTGTTAAGCTTCATAATCGTCACGTGGTCTTCTGCACATAGATATGCTCCCAATTATGATGAGGAAGATGAATATTATTGACCTGCAATATGGTTTTCTTGATTTTTAATCAGTCAATCAATACCTTAAGATTGTTGTTGTGCACTATTTTATTTTTATTTTTAACTTTAATTGTCGTGTTTTCACTAGAATTTAATTGTGTTATCTCGTAGGGCCGGACCATAGAGGATCGAATTTGTTCTTACGGGCATAGTTTTTCAAAAGCACTTTTTGTCCGATACTGAAAGTTTTGGGTTTTGAATTTTTGTCATAATTGGATTTGCTCTTTTCCTTTTGGTCTTTCCCAAGTTGATACGTCTCTGTTGACGTAGTGTCGCAAATATTCAGCGAGGGTTCTGTGGGACCGTTCCAGAGCTCCGTTGGTTTGGGGGTGAAAAGGCAAACCTCGGCGTATTTAAAATTTTCGACAGTAAAAGATAATTTTCTGAAAAATTTACTATGGAAAAGGCAATCCTTGGCTTATTTAAAATTTGCGAGAGTTAAAAATAATTTTTTGAAAATTTACTATAGAAAAGGCCATAATCGCCGTATTTAAAATTTGCGACAGAAAAAAATAATTTTTTGAAAAAAATTACTATAGAAAAGGCCATTCTCGCCGTATTTAAAATTTGCGACAGAAAAAAATAATTTTTTGAAAAGTTTACAATAGAAAAGGCAATCCTCGGCGTATTTAAAATTTGCGACAGTAAAAGATAATTTTTTGAAAAGTTTACAATAGCAAAGGCAATCCTCGGCTTATTTAAAATTTGCGACAGTAAAAAATAATTTTTTGAAAAATTTACAATAGAAAAGGCAATCCTCGGCGTATTTAAAATTTGCGAAAGTAAAAAATATTTTTTTTAAAAATTTACTAGAGAAAATGCAATCCTCGGCGTATTTAAAATTTGCGACAGTAAAAAATAATTTTTTGAAAAATTTACTATAGAAAAGTCCATACTCGCCGTATTTAAAATTTGCTACAGAAAAAAATAATTTTTTGAAAAATTTACAATAGAAAAGCAATCCCTGGCGTATTTAAAATTTGCGACAGTAAAAAATAATTTTTTGAAAAATTTACTATAGAAAAGGCAATCCTCGGCGTATTTAAAATTTGCGACAGTTAATAATAATTTTTTGAAAATTTACTATAGAAAAGGCCATACTCGCCGTATTTAAAATTTGCTACAGAAAAATATAATTTTTTGAAAAATTTACTATAGAAAAGGCCATACTCGCCGTATTTAAAATTTGCTACAGAAAAAAATAATTTTTTGAAAAATTTACCATAGAAAAGGCAATCCTCGGCGTATTTAAAATTTGCGACAGTAAAAAATAATTTTTTGAAAAATTTACTATAGAAAAGGCAATCCTCGGCGTATTTAAAATTTGCGACAGTTAAAAATAATTTTTTGAAACTTTACTATAGAAAAGGCAATCCTCGGCGTATTTAAAATTTGCGACAGTTAGTAGTTTGAAGTTTTTTGATCTTCAATAATTTGCATACCCCTGAAAACATCTCGCTCAAGAAATTCGAACCTTGATCTGTTAAAATAGACGCTGGCTCGCCATGTCGGCAGATTATTTTTGTTATGTAGGCTTCTGCGACGGCTCGTGCCTCTATACTTGCCCTGGGGACGGCGTCAGAGTATTTGGTAAGATCATCTTGGAAGGTGAGCAAATATTTGTTTCGGTTATGAATAGGAAGAGGGCCAACTTTGTCCAAAAAAACTTTTTCGAATGGCCTTGAACTGGTTGTCGTTATCTTCATAGGGATCTTGCTTGCCCCAGTTGTAGGATTTCCGAATCCGTTTTATGGTCCTTTCTATTCCCTGGTGTCCACCAAATGGGGACTCATGATAAGTTTTTAGAACATCTGTAATATATTTGGGGTCTGTCAGATTCAACACCTTGGATAAATATATCATTATATTGACTGTTTGAAATGTATGGCTGAGTACATTTTTTATCTCCACAAGGGTGTTTGAATCTGTGTGTGAAAGATATATGTGCATTTCCCTAAGTTGTTGTTGTGAATGAAAATCCTGTATTTGTCGGCAGGCTTTTAGAAGTGTCATGAAATCGGACTTCGTCTTCAAAGGTAGTTTAATTAACGCTATTATATATATGCACTTTTTCGTTGTTTCTAATATAAATGTTTTCTCTTTTAATTTTTCCTCCAACTGGGGAATTTCCCTCTTAAGAGACATTATCTCTTTCTGATCGTCGTTTGATAGAAGATAAAATTTGTGTTTGACATCTTTAGCCTCCGTCAAGTGGCTTGTGTTCACTATTATGGGAGTATCTACCTTATAGTGAATTGACGCCAAGTAATTATTGAACCAATTATCGAGATCATTGTCGCTTTCGTCGTTCTTTGCAGTCTTTGCTTGCTATCTGGTCACCATATTTACCACTTTATTTTGGATTGCCGTTTCTTTTTCCGGTAGAACTCGGCTCAATACATCAGCATTCCTGTTGAGCTTTCCTGCCTTATAAGAAATTTCATAATCGTATTCCTCTAACCGTATTCTCCACCGCATAAGTCGTGAGGAGTAGTCCTTTAGGTTCATTAGCCAAACAAAGGGCTTATGATCGGTTAGAATAGTAAAGGTTCTCCTGTATACATAAGGTCTGAGCTGCTCTACGGTATTTACGATGGTGAGTAGCTCTTTTTCTATGGTCGAGTACCGAGTTTCAGCTGGGTTAAGGGTCCTACTTGCATAACATATAGTAAGTTTTCCATCTATACCCTGCTGTGATAGGACGGCTCCTAAATATATATCGCTTGCATCTCTGGTGATAAAAAACTTTTTATCGAATTGAGGATATGCGAGGATTTGAGAGGTTATGAGATTTTTCTTTCATGTTTTGAAGGATTCCTTACATAAGCAGTCCCATTTGAAGGGAGCATCCTTTTTTGATAGCTTAGTGATGGGCTGTGTAGTTTTTGCTAAATTAGCGATAAATCGCCTATAGTAGCCTACAAAGCCCAAAAAAGCTTTAATATCTTTTGCTTTCTTTGGGGTAGGATATGTCTTTACGGCTTCGATCTTTGATGGATCAGGGTGTATACCATCTGAGCAAACGACATGTCTCAAGTAAGCGATTTCTCTTTGGAGGAAATGACACTTCTCGGGCTGAAACTTGAGGTTACTTTCTCGAAGTCTTTCGAAAACTTCAGTTAGTCTCTTATTATGATCCCTCAAGTTGTATCCGTAAATGACAATGTCGTCCAAACACACGAAGCAGTGTAAGCCCTGAAGTCCCGTAAGTACAGAGTTCATAAGCCTTTGGAAGGTGTTTAAACCACTCGTAGTACCCGCGGTTTCTATTCCTTGGATTTTGGACATAGGCTGAATATTACAGTTCACATAGGCAATGGAATCCACCATTTGGTTTGAGATGTCTGTTGTCTTTGGATTCCTATTTACCGAACGTATTTTCCTCGGGTCCGATTCGGGCTGAAAAGGTGCTGCATTAACCAAGATGTCAGAATTTACATGGGTAGTGAAATTTCTATTTGAATTTTTACATTTCGAATTACTATTTTCCGTGAATTTTAAATTTATTTTGTCCTTTGGGGCTATTTTGCTGGTTGTAATTTCCCAGTCTGAGTACACCAGTAGTGTATTTCTTAATTAGACTGAGCTCTAAATAACTTTCAGCGTAAGCCATCGTAGGGGATTAAATTGTCTTCCTTAATGAGATGAAATTGATGTTGTATAAAATTATTTTGCATTTTTAAATTGCAGTAAGAAATTGCTACCGAATTAAGGCTATTCCCGGAAAGAGTAGTAATTTCGCACTTGAGGTCTTGAGTTTCTAAAGATTGACCTCATCTCCAGCGTCTATTAGAAGTGTGGAGTATTTTTTTGTTGAGTTTGATAAGGGCAACGTTATGAGAATTGAATTTCTCGAAATTATTATTGGAACTCGAATCAGTGTTCTGAGTTTTGGTGTATCACGGCTTTTGTTACACGGGTGGAGTCGCCGTTGCACTCCATCCGCGGTTGATCATTTTCCGATCCATAATCCATTAACATATTCCATCTGACCTGCCTAACTGGAGTCGGATGTATATTCCGAGAAGCGGGAAATACTAGAGTTTGATTATTATTATTAAATCTATATATCTCTTGGTCTCTATTTCTTTCATCTTGAATCCGAGTTCTACATTCACTCCTATGGTGATTCGGTTTTTTGCAATACTTGCAGTTCAATCGATGAACTTCTCTCTTTATATGGGGACCAGTAAGGTGGAATGATGGGATGACCTTGTTACGGACACAAGTATTCTTCGTGTGGCCTCTTTTACCACAAATATCGCAAGTTTGAATTGGCCTCTTTGTCTCACTAGGCTTCGCAAAATTTTCGAGACGTATTCCATGCTCTGAAGCGTAAAGAACGAGTTTACGTAAAGTTGTATCACCTTTGGACTTTACAATTACACGTAACTGTTCACTTCGCAGGCCGTCTTTGAATTTCTTGATTGCATTTAACTCATTCTCTTCCAATAAGAACTTTTTTGCTACCGCGTCAGTTACGTTCTTGGAAGTGACGTTATTTAATTCACACAAAAGCTTACTTAACCTTTATGCGAATTCGTCGATGCTTGCTCTAGAATTTTGTTTGAGACGAAGGAGCTCGGCTTGAACCGTTACTCTTGGGCGTCGATCTAGGAATTTGTCCTCAAGGAATTCCCTTAGAGCCAACCAATCTTCAAAATCACGATGCTTCAAGGCTTCGTAAGCAGGTCCGATTTTTCTCGTTTTTACGACACTAAGAAAAAGTTTTTTATCAGCTTCCTTGTCTGTGGTGTCAAAGAGAATCTTACAGCAATTAATGAATCGATCTAATTCATTGGGGCTGCCGTCGAAATCCGGTATCATATTCCGGGCATCGGAACGTGAAATTTTTATTTCAGCCATTTTTATTCGGAGGGCCTGGCGCCCACTGACTTTCGTAACGGGAGGACAACTATAGCTTCGCCTTTTGCGTCTTGGTTTCGCGTTAGCAAAAGCAGACTGCTGTTTGGTATAACTATTTCGTCGGGCTCGTATTGTGCCGTTTTTTATTTTCTCTTTTTCAAATAATAAGAACGATTTTGGAATTTTAATTTACGAAACACTCGGTGAATTAAAATAAAACACTCACTTATTTAAATTTTGACAACAAGAGGCGAAACACTCGAGTAAGTACACTCTTGAGATTCACAGAAGACAAAAGATAGTATGGAATCAATAGAATTTTCACACTTTTCCTTAATTCTTATTTCACTTTTAGGAGAACTCTGACATTTTTCCAATAACAACAGCTAAATTTATTTGGGCTCTCCCACCATCGGTTATTGAAAGAAACCATTAAAAAATCTATCGACCAATCAATTCCTTCGATATGTGAAAAATATGCTATTCTCAGCAATAATTGGCTCTTAAGGGGAAAAAGCACAAAAAAATCGTAAATCGTTTGCGTTAACACGATATTGGTTTTCGTTTAGAAGTAATTTCAAATCGTATAATTCATATGCGTTCAAGTACTTTAAACTCATCGCGGGAAAAGTGTTTACGTCGGCGTTATCGGTTTTCGTGAAGAAATATTTTAGAAGCTGAATAGAAATTAAACAAAGCGTGAATGAATTGCTTGAAAATAATCTAGGGCGTTATTAAGAAAGAAATTTATGGCTTCATATTAGTGAGATGCATGTTTTGGGATTTCAGTACTAGTGAGATAAGATGAGAAAGTTTTGAATTTCAGGGTAATTTACAGATGACGAGCGATGTTTGTGCGTGGAGCCACTAGGGTGTAAGGTGACGCGTATAGCGAACGCTTACAACAGAACCATGAATCGTAGTAAACTGGCACTTAATTCAGCAGTGTGTAAAATCAGGTATACAGTTGATTGAGTATGACTGTAGTTTGTTGCTTCTTTTATTTACCTTATCTCTGGTAAGGGGTGAAATATGCAACAATTGGGAGGTTTGCTGAAGCTCTCCCATGAACATAAGTCGGAGGTCGGGACTACTATTGAATAGAATTGAGCTCCGACGGGTGTCCTAGGGCATAGTGGGCGCCAGGTCCCGTGGAGACAGCTTTCCAATTGTTAAGGGCTATCAGCGAAAGATGGCCATATCCAGATAAATATATTGTATTATGCTCTCGAAAAAAAAGAACTTCACTCCTGGGAGGGATCCGAATTAAGAGCACCAAGATCAGAGTTTTATTTAAAAATATTACTTGGTAATAATTAGACTTTATTCTTACTGATCTTTGTTTACAATTTTTAATTTAATCACTCAAAATCAACTGCTCGACTTCGCGCAGGCTGTCTACATCGCAGCCGTTCTTTTCCTCAGCCACCGGCGGGCGCGCATTTTTAAGACAGTGATAAAAGTCTTAAATTCCCACTAAAAAATCTTCCTACTCCCAAAAAAATCTGCCTTAGAATAATTTTGAGGAAATATAATATAAACTCTTTTTATTGAAATGTTTTAGAGAATGTAATTAACAAGTACAAAATCAAAATTAACAAAAACGACAAAACTTAATAAATATATTCTTTTAAAGAAAATAAAATGTAAATCCCTTAACAGAAAAAATGTAATAAGTTGGCAAAACTTTTAACTATAACTAAGTCAAAATTATCAAAGACATAATATGATATAAACATTTACATTTTAGGTATAAAATATTAACCACCATCAGTACTCTCATTTTGTTCGTATACATACCCTTATTAAATTTTTTTATCATTAAACTTGATACTTCTAAGTTAATATAATTTTGGTTACTTTTTCTCATCATATCTTTGCATAAAAGCATTCCTTTTAAGGTTTCAACCTCTAGTCTATTCCTAAACTTTGTTTTATTTAAATTAATTTCCGAAAAAATTCGCTCTACGTTAGCAGATGTATGAGGCAGTGAAAGAATATTAAAAATTAGCTTGGAAATTAACGGAAATGCTATTATGCCGTCACCTCTTTTTTTTTTTTACATATTGTGGCTCAAAACAGTTCTGTTATATTTCTAAAGCTCACCTTGGAACTTGGTTGTAATTTGTGGCACTGTTAATCCAAGTATGAAAACAACACTAACCTGTTTGTTTTTGTTAACCACTTAATATTATGTTGATAAACTTTTCCTTTTATTCGAAACGAACAGCAACAAATGAAAAATCTCACTTGATTTAATTTTCTTAATATACTTTGATATAATTTTTCTTTAAAACGAACAGCAGATTGAAAGAATCTTACTTGATATAATTTTCTTAATATACTTTTATATAATTTTTCTTAAATAAAACGACAGAAACCAACCAACCTTTTTAAAAAACCCGACTCAACTCAACTCTTGATCACCTTCGTAGTGATCAAGAGCCGTTGTTCAGGGTAGAAAATGCTTAATTGCATTTTCTTACCCTGAGAAAATTTTGCGATTAATTCTGGACTTGTTCAAACATGTCCAGAATTGTTTGCTTCGGATGGTGGCTTCAAAAAATTGTAATCTTACACTTTAAAAAACAATAGCCACAGTCCCGTCGTTTGAAATCGCGGCGCGCATGCAATGTATTTATGCGGCGCGCATTTCTTAACGTGGGAGCTTTTATCGTAATATGTATGTACGTTTGTACATACATACTGAATTTTTCGCGGCAAATCGTACTAAAGGTACGATTTGCCCTTTGATTTCTGTTTTTAATTTTATTATTTCCACTGACAAATTCTTCTGAAGGCAAAATTTGTCGTGGTAATTGTTTGCATGATAAAAGCAAAACGACTTGGGTTGTAAACTGAAACTTTTGTTTTTCCCCAAGTCGTTTTATGGAAATAAAATGTATGGTATGTGAGGAAAATTGCTGCTGCAATTTCCTTCACCCATTTAAGAGATAAGCTAACCATGTTTTAAGGATGATTAGCTTATTGACTTTTTATGATTTAATTTTTTATTTTTTTTAAATACTGAATTTTAGGTTTTTAGGTATATTTTTTGACCTATAACAGTTCCACATAAATTTCGTAAACATTATTCAAATCAAACATCTTTCTGAATTCTAAATTTCGAACTTCTTGCCATTCGTTATCTATTTCTTGTGCGTTTTCTAATGGTATAATATGTGGAAAAAGCTTGTACAACTTGATGACCGAGGGAATATCTTTAGAAATAACTTTTGCGGGATCTAATGAAGTTTTGTAACAATTCGCTTTTCAAGTCAAATCTCTGAATTTCAATTTAAAATTACTGATAAGGTCTAATGAAATTGTTTTCTCCGAAAAAAAAAGTTCTCTGAATTTTCAAATTCCACTTCCTCAATATTTTGACGCGATAAATATTCATGATCTAGAAAACGATCTGGTATAGAAAAAACCAATCTCTTTATTTCAAAATGCAATCTGTGATTTTGTGGTTTTTCGCTTTGGAATAGTCCATTGAGTCTGTTAATTAGTGGCAAAATTGAATTAAGGAATTTCGAATGAGCCTCATTTAAGGGATCATTCAAATAGTTCATGATATTCTTCGCACTCTCATTTTTGTCAGCATTTACTGCAAATCCGAAATAAATTTTTAGTGATTCAAAAAGCTGTAAAGTACGGTTAACAGCTAATTCCAAAGAAAGCCACTTTGTTTGTGAAGGGTGCAAAAGCTTTTTTGGCTTTAACTCTAGTAATGCTTGAATTTGGTCAAAGCCTTGAACTTTTTTTGGACTACTCGATATATAATTATTAATCTCCCGCACCATGACAGAAGAAGGCAATTTCATGCAAGCGTATGAAGTGCATAAGGCAAAGGAGTAGTATACGCATTTGATAATAAATAAATGAGGACAATCTTGGGCAAGCAGAGTTGCAATTGAATGTCTAGAGCCTACCGTAGCACTGTCTGCTGCAAAACCAATTAAATTTGCCTTATAATTATTATTATTTTTTTATAAAAGCTTCAGTAATTGCGTTTTACATAAAGTATTTGCATCGCCTATTGATATTTCAATTAATTCAAAAAAATAGTATCGGATAGCAAAATTTTCTACAGTACGAACAACCATGCTTAGAGTCTTGATTTTTCCTTTATCAGTAGACTCATCTATACACAAAGAAAATTTGTTTTTATTTAATACCTAGCATAAAACTTCAAACTGTGTTGCACCCAATACATTTTTTACGATAGCCGTAGTTTTTGTACGTCCGCAACTAATGTTCTTAAGCACTATCGGTTCACGAACGATATTCTTCTGCAATTTACTTAAATGGTTCATCACGGAGATCGGCATATTGTGCTCCACTTAGAAGGCTGAAAAATTGATTTCCGCTTTCATAACACTTTCCTGTACACCGATGAAATTTTTAAATATATTAGAAACGCCTGGTTGACTTTTCAGGGCTCTAAAATTTTTAATATGTTTGTCGGTTTTTGAATGAGCTTTAAGGTCGCTTTTGCCTCCTGTGATTTTTAATGGAACAGCGCATATTTTGCAAAATGCAGACAACAATTGCAAATCGTTGTCGTTCTTGTTATTCTTAGATAACCATGGTCTTAATTCCTCATCTTCATGCCAAGAAGCACAATAATTTCTTACTTTCCGCTTCTAAAATTAATAGATTTAATTGATCCTCTTATAAAAAGTGAGAATTAAAAAATGCCGCGAACACATAAAGCAGGATTTACATTATGATGACATGCATTTTTTACAGAAATTGTGAGGGAGATAGTTAATTGAAATTTAAATGCTGTGGAAGCAATCATTACAATACCTCACACGTACCATCCCCTCTACTTTTTATCGTAAATATCGCAAACTGTTTAATTGGAAATTGTCAAGTTTTTAATCGTTTTTTCGTAGTATAAAAGCACCTATAATTTTATCACTCAGAAAAAAAACAAATCTGAACTTGAACTGAACGCGTCAACTCCCTGGCATGCCCGACGGTAATCTACTACTGACTCGTCTCAACCATCATACCTTTCTTCCTACCTGATCCTACCAATCATTCCAGTTACACACACTTACAAACGCCTTTCATTAATTTCCGCATTTCACTCATTCAGTGTCCTTTCTCTGTAGCTAAACTAATTATGGCGCGCCAGTGCAATAAATGCCCTAATTATTCCTATGTTCCTATATCTCCACAAGCATACCAGTCGTTTTCACAAAACTCATTCATTTACGAGCTTATTTATCACCCATGCCAGGGAGAAGACATTCGTCGCCAGATGTCTTTTTACAAATCCTTTCAGTCGGCGGGTTTTCCCGACTCGTTTGCTACAGCTCGGCCATCCTACTGATTCGCTGTCCTCAGTGAAAGTATAGAGGCCACTCAAAATTTCACTTGTTTTATTACACCAACAAGGCATTTACCACTCAGAGTTTCATCCGAAACCAATATTACGCCCACGGAGGAACAAGCATGCCACTCAGAGTCTCATTTGACCAATAACACGCCCCGAAGGGATATGCCTACCACTCAGAGTCTCAGTGGAGAGACCAGTATTATACCACAAAGATTAATGCCTGCCACTCAGATTTTCGTAGATCTATGCCACACAGCTCTGCATAATCTGTCACCACAAAGAATCTCATGCAGCGATTACGTGACATAGATCAACACCACAGTTCAAACCACTAAGAGCCTTACATAAGACCATCATCTTTCGTGACAAGCGGACGCCATCTAATGCTCTAATACTCAAAGTCTCAGATAAGTCCATTAATGTAAAAGCCGCAGTGAATCCGGGATAACGACAATATCCCAGTAAAGCCACGTTACCATTTTTCCCACGCAGAGCACGAAAATAGACTGTCTATACATTTACTTACCTCAAGGAAAAGAGCTGTTCTCCACTTAGAATCTTAAGCGAAGCTGAACTTCCAATAGAACCTTGAGAAACCAAAGGCCACACTACGTAGGGTTATCAGTCAATACACTTCTGAAAGAAAACACTCTGTTTCTGTATATTTATACACATTCATATGTATACACATATATATAACACATGGGTCATTAAGTCCCGGGACTGACACACAGATGGCGCCGGCAATGCCATGTAGGTTCTGTTTTTCAGTAGTACCAACCTTTAAAAGATACGTGTAAAAATTTCAAGGCATTCGGTTCAGTGGTCGTCGAAATATTGAAGGTTAAGTGACGCTGCATTTGTTTTTCTTCAAATGATGGATACAAACGAGTTTCGTGTGTTAATCAAACATTGCTTTTTAATGGGAAAAAATACAGTTGAAGCTCAGCAATGGCTTAAAAAGTGTTACCGGGAAAAGTGCCCATCGAAATCAACCATTTGCCGATGGTATGCAGATTTTAAACGCGGTCGAGTAACCACTGAAGACGCGGAGCGCCCAGGTCGTCCAATTGAGGTGGCTACGCCCGAAAACATCAAAAAAAGTCTGAAAATTGTTATGTCCGATCGTAAAGTGAAGTTGCAAGAAATAGCTGACATTCTGAAAATATCAAAAGGCACCGTGTTCAAAATTGTGCATGAAAATTTGGGCATGAAAAAATTTTTTTCCAAGTGGGTGCCGCGTTTGCTCACAGCGGAACAAAAACAACAACGAATTGATGATTCGGAGCGCTGTTTGCAGCTGTTTAAGCGTATTAAAAATTTTTAAAAATTTTTTAAAAATTTTTTTTTTTAAAAATTTTTTAAAAATTTTTTTAAAAAATTTTTAAAAATTTTGAAAAGAGCGTCGGCCGAGTGGAGAGCAGAGGGCGAAAGCCGGCCAAAGCGTCCGAAGACACAACAGTCAGCAGGCAAGGTCATGGCATCTGTATTTTGGGACGCGCATGGAATTTTATTCATTGACTTTCTTCCGAAGGGCCAGACGATTAACAGCGACTACTATATTGCATTATTGGACCGATTGGATGCCGCAATTAAGCAGAAAAGGTCTCACATGGTAAAGAAAAAACCGCTGTTTCACCAAGACAATGCACCGATCCACAAGTCGATGAAAACGATGGTGAAATTCAGCGATTTACGATTCGAATTGCTTCCACACCCTCCATATTCACCCGATCTGGCCCCATCTGACTTCTACCTGTTCGCAGATCTCAAAAAGATGCTCCAGGGACAAAGATTTGGCTCCGATGATGAGATTATAGCCGCAACTGAAGCCTATTTTGAGGCAAAAGACAAATCTTTCTATAAGAAAGGCATCGAAAGTTTAGAAAAACGTTGGAGTGATTGTATCGCTATAGAAGGTGACTATGTTGATGAATAAATTCGTATTTTGCAAAAAAAATGTGTTTTTACTGGTTAGTCCCGGGACTTAATGACCCATGTGTTATATATTTTGTTTTAATTTTTTTTTTTTCAAACACATAAGCAAAATCGTTAACTATAGTCTCACTCTTTAATCATCGGCTGTGTCTTCTGAGTCGTCTTCGTCGAATGTCATCTCTTCCAAAGAGCACCAAGGCTTCATCCGGTCAGCTGCTTGTATTGATTCATACGGCCTCTGGCTCACTCGTGTTGTGCTGGTATCTGTTACTACATAGCGATCATTTGTTAATACTCTTTTGACTTAATATGGTCCTCGGTAGCGAGGCTGCACCTTACGGGATTGTCCTGTTGATACTGGTTCCTGTATTATCAGTATCAAATCTCCTTCCTCATATTTCCTAGGTGGTCGATGTACAGATTTATATTTCTCCGCTTGCTTGTGTTGTTTTTCATTGGTATGTTGCAGGATTCTTTGCCGTAGATCGGCTATTGGTATGTCATCTTCGGACTCATTCTCGGATTCGCCGTCCTGAAGGGCTAATAGTATTTTGTTTTTAAGAATAGTTCTAGGGTGGTAGCCAAGCAAAAGTTCCTGTGGAGATTTTCCAGTCGTGGTGTGTTGCAAACTGTTTAATCCCCATTGTATAGCTGAAAGCTGTTTGTCCCAGTCACGTGCATCTTCGTCTGCAGTAAGTGTAGATATGGCAGTTTTCACTGTCCGGAAATACCTTTCGATCTGGCCATTAGATCGCGGTGTTTTAACGGTGGTCGATATTTGTCTGATAGCGTTCTCATTACAATACTTTTTGAACTCCTGTGATGTAAACGCTGTTCCACGATCGGTAATAAGTCTTGCCGGCATTCCAAAGTATTGCGTCACGTCGTTCATTCACTCCGCGGCTGTTGGTGGACCTAGTTGGCTTCAGAATGACGAATTTTGTAAATGCACATACTAGTCCAATTAGATACGTATTCCCTTCTTGCTCTTTGGATATGGTCCCAAGTGATCTATATGAACCGTATAGAATGGAATTGGTTGTCTTTCTGGTTCATGCACTACATATCTAGTCTCATCGTTGCCTCTCTTATTATAAAGGCACTCAATACAGCAATTAATGTATTTTTTAATCACCTGCCGCATATTGGGGAACCAAAAATACTTTTGCAGGTAATCAACAGTCCGCCCTTGTCCACAATGACCCAGATCGTCGTGCCGTAGTTTAATGATTCTCCATCGCACTCCCTGCGGTATTGCGAATCGTAGTCCCTTTTCAGTCTTTTTATAAATTCTGTTGCCTTCCAGCTGATAACTTCCTCTCACACCGTCCGATTCTTCGCTGTTTAAGATTGTCCCATCTAAAATCTTTCTAATCTGTACTAGTTTGGGGTCTTGCGCCTGCAGTGTAGACAACCAGTCGTCTTCCTGCATTCCAACAATTAAAATATTATGACTTACGGGTTCAGCTTCCTTACCTTTCTCGTGGGGACAGCGACTTAGGGCATCCGCATGATTCATTTGAGTTCCCGGGCGAAATACTAAATCGAAATCATACTCTGATATAAGAAGCCACCACCGTGCAATCCGTGGTACTAGATTTTTCTTTTCCTGTGTAAGTCTGAGAGAGTTGCAGTCAGTGACAACTTTAAAATGTTTGTTTAAAAGATAGTGCTTAAAACGGTCTAGACTTTCCACAACTGCCAGTGCTTCTAGTTCGTAGCTGTGATATCTAGTTTCACAGTCCGTTGTAGCTCTACTGAAATAGGAAACTGGTCTTAAGTTCCCATCTCTATCCTTTTGCATTAGGATTCCGGCTAACCCATGGCTGCTCGCGTCTGTATGTAATTCATGATCGGCGTTAAAGTCATACAGTGTTAGAAGATGTCGTTGGCTAAGAATTTTTCTTAATTGATTAAAGGCTGATTGCTGTTCCTCTCCCCACATAAATTCGGTACCCTTTCGTAGCAGATGATTGATTGGGGCAGCTATCTGCGAAAATCCCTGTACAAATCGTCGAAAATATCCAGCGAGACCCAAAAATTGTCGAACTTCTTTAACGTTCTGTGGTGTCTTATACTCCGCCACCGCCGCTGTCTTTGTTTCTCCTGGTTTCACAGCTTCATTCGAATTTTCATTCCCCAGAAAGTTTATCTCGCCTCGTAGAAATTCGCATTTTGTTAAATTCAAAGTTAAATTTGCTTTTCTCATTTCAGTCAAAAAGTCCTTCATTACCTCCATGATCCTTTCCACACTTTCAGTGGCAATCAAAATATCATCCATATACGAAACTAAATCTGTCGAGTTCAAGTGTCCAGTGATATTTCTCATCAATCGCAAAAAGACGGCTGGAGCATTGGTTAGTCCGAATGGCATTCTTTGGAATTCATAATGCCCTTCGGGTGTCACAAATGCAGTTAGATGTTGGCTATCAGATTCAATTGGGATTTGGTAATATCCATTCATAAGATCCAATGTTGTGAAGTATCTCTTATTGGCAAGCGAATTAAGTGTATCTTCGATATTCGGAACTGGAAAATTTTCTCTGACTGTCGATGAATTTAACCTACGATAGTCAACACACATACGTAGCTCTCCATTCTTTTTCGGGACAAGTAGAACTGGACTCGCATACTCTGAGGTTGAAACACGTATGATCTCTGCATCTAATAATTCCTTAATTTTCTTTCTAAGAACATCTTTTAATCCATAGGCTAATTTATATGGCTGATATCTTACGACCTTGTTTTCCTTTAATTGTAATTCCACCAGATTTGTTTTACCCATTTCCTTTATATCAGTTGCGAAACAGTCTCGATGATCATTCAACATTTCTAATATTTGGTTTTTGTATTTCTCGTCGATTGAACTAGGAATTGTTAAGTCTTCCAGCGTGAATTTTATCCGTTCAGAGGTTATTAATTCCTGTCTGTCCTTTGAGACTGAATTTTTGGTGATTTCGAACTTTCCCCATTCCTTCGTTACTTTTATTTCTGGTCGATCGAGGAAATTCCTTCCCACAATAACGGGTGTCGATTGTGCTTCATTTGGGACTACAAGTAAATCAGTTTGCAAGCCGATGTCCGCAATTTGAAGATTCACTCTGACTTTACCCAAGGCGGCACACTGATTTCCTCCGAACCCAATTAACTTTGCCTCACATTTCTCTATATTCCAGTTATTTTCCAGAACTACTTTTTCCCACACAGTAGAGCATTCACTCCCCAAGTCCAGATATGCTAAAAGTGTCACATTATTTAACATCACTAGAGGATGGTACTCGTCTCCGAGATATGATGAGGAATCATTATTTGGTTTAATTTCTACGTTCGACATTTTTTTTTAAGGGCACTCCTTCGCCTGATGGCCTGGCTGCCTACATGTGTAGCAAACTCTATTTTTAGGACCACCCTTACAGGTACTGGCAAAATGTCCTAGCTCTCCGCAGTTAAAACATTTAACCGAAATACTTTTTAATTTTTGAGGTTCATCTAGTCTTGTTATTTTGCTAGTTTCGCCTGACTTAATTCGCGAATCTGTATAATGGTTCCGGTAATTGCTTCGGTACAAATTCGGGCGCGACCATTTTAGCCTGGTGTTAGATAAGTTACTTCCGTTGCCTTCTCCTAAACTCAAAATTTTCCGCTGTCTTCCATGGCTCTCTATTTCCTCATACCGCTTGATTTGTACTAATAGTTCTGTGAGGGTCTTACAAGTAGCAGCTAATAGCATATTAATTAAATTTTTATCTTCTAACCCTGATATGATATATTTAATTGTAGATTCATCTTTTAAATTGATCTGTTTGGCTAATGCAGCGACATTGTAAAAATAATTCTCTACGCATTCTTCTTTTCTTCTTCTACGAGTCATAATTTGAAATAAAATGGATGTTTCGTCCTGTTCTGATGGAAAGGCTCCAACTATCTCATCCTGAAACTCACCCCACGAAGTAATAGTGCTCTGCCTGCACTGATACCAATACCGCGCAGCCCCTTCCAGTCGAAAAACCGCATACAACATCGTAGCCCTATCATCCCAGCCATAAACAGTTTTTAAATTTTCTACATTACGTACCCAATCAACTGCCGCTAATGTATCTTTTTCGGCTGGGTCAAATTTAGGAATCAAAAGGCTTACCTCAGTTATCCCCATCCTCTGGTGAGATTTACGTTTTTCTAATTCACTTACGTCGTCTACACTTACGGAATCAGTTCCCGCACCACTCAGATCACCACTTTGCTTGCTAATTATTCCACGATCTTTTTCTAATAACACATTTTGTTGCTTTAATTGTGCTATTTCCTGCCTCATTTTTTCAATTTCACTTAGCAACGTTTCCACACTTACACTATCAGCCTGTGCATTTTTTTCCACTAAACTCATTTTTTTGCACAATAGATTCACAGCACTGTCTAATTTTATATCCGTTGGTATAGTTGCGAAAAATTAACTCAAATCGTACAGTACCTTCTTGTAAAATTCTCAAACACTTCACAAAGTTCGTTGAGGTTTATCCCACTTCTGAAATTTCTATAAAAGCACCTATAATTTTATCACTCAGAAAAAAAATAAATCTGAACTTGAACTGAGGCGTGAAATACAATTGCAACTTCTCACTCGACTTCGACTTGATTTTCGGTCGAAGTCGACGCTGAGGTGAAATTTGTAATTAAATTACGACTTCGACTTTGTCAAGGTGCAATTGCTGTTGCTGTCATTTTGTATTTGACGTTTGTGTGAATCGCGTATTAAAATGGATTTTTCTGATTAAGTGCAATTTTTTTTATTAATTTGTGCCGTGTATAAGGCTTTTAAAAATTTATGTGCAATCTCGCAAAGCCAAAGGACAATATGGGTGCGGGAGATATTCGAAAAAAATGAGAGGGAACTCCACGGGTTTTTCACCCAGACATTTAGTGTCATTAAATGTAGGGATGAGCCGCAGTTTTATAAGGCTGTGCGGATGGGCGTGCCACAATTTAATTTACTATTACAGTTAATTAGGCCGAAACTGATGAAAAATTCACGGAGAGAAGCTATTGATCCAGAATGTATGTAGATTGGTTCTTACTCTCATGTAAGTATTTCATAATATTATTGCACCAGGCAGCATTTCAAAATAATATGCAATTGCAGTTACTTGGCTCATGGAGCCCCAAGGCAGATTTTATCTTGGGCATTTAAAATGGCTGTTTGCACTGTGGGAAATATTATTCTAGAGACATGTGACAGCCTGTGGGATGAATTATCTGCTATTTATCTGTCGCAGCCTAATGAAGACGAATGGAGACGCATAGCTGACGAATTTTATAACTTTGAGCGGGATGCCTAATTGCGTAGGGGCCATTGATGGGAAGCACCTTAATATTAAGTGCCCTCCGAATGCTGGCTCCGAATATTTTAATTATAAAGGACATCACAGCATAATTCTATTAGCTGCTTGTGACATAAACTTATGCTTCACAGCAATTGACATTGGGGCATACGGAAGCCAAAGCGATGGAGGAGTTTTCTCAAATAGTGTTTTCGGGAAGCAAATCTTAAATGAGACACTGCCACTCCCAAAGGACAAGAATTTGCCAGACTCAAATATAATGTTTCCGCATTATTTCGTCGCAGATAATGCTTTTCCTCTGAAGAGGAATTTAATGCGCCCTTTTCCCGGAAGAGGATTGCGGGCTGACGAAGAGTATTTTAATACTAGGCTTTCAAAGGCTCGAAGGCTTATTGAAAACTCTTTCGGTGTCTTAACCAGCAGATGGCGCATATTGTTTACTACTATAAATTGTTATCCTGATAACGTCGACAAAATAGTGAAAGGAGTGGTTTTGCTGCACAATTTCTGCAAAATGAATGACAACGCTTACTGCCCCACGAATTATATTGATCATTTAGAGAATGGAATCATAGTAGAGGGTCTTTGGCGGCAAGAAAATCAACAACTACGACCTTTCAAACAAAATACTGGACTGAATGCTTCTAGAAATGCTTTTAGGTTAAGAGATGTTTTAAAAAATTATTTAATTAGAAATTAAAACACGAAATACTGAAATAAAAAATAAATATATTTTCCAAATTCAGTCTTTTTTACTTCACAGCTTCGATCACATCTTTCTTTGCTTGTAAAATGAACACATGATATATACTTATACTAATTACTAACTGAAAAACTAAAAAAAGCACCTCCACCAGAATAAATAAATCAATAAATTACATTTTTTTTTTCCGAAAAATAATGTTTACGACATTTCACACAAAATTGCGCTTTTAGCAATTATTGTTATTGCGCTGAGCTTCGCCTATAACCCGCATTGTGTTATTAAGAAGCTCTTGCTGGAGTCCCATCCACTGCACTTTACTTAAGTTGGCCTCTTCAATTTGAAGAGAGAGAGAATTAAAAAATAAATTGATGGAGCTTCTTGGTTTCATTATATCCTTCACTGTTGCCACGAGTTCTGAAAATTCACTTCCCGCTTTTTCAAGGATATTTGTTTGAGCGGCAGCTTTTCCTTTCTTTGGGCCTGGTTTTGTTGGCGTATAAGATGGTAAATAGTTCAATGAAGCCGATGAATCGTCGATATCATGATATGATGGTTGTGCTATATCATCAGATAAACATTCTTCTATGATGTCGTCAAAAAAATTCTCAGGTTCCGCTACCACAATTTCTCCTGTGCCTCCTGTGATTTTTAATGGAACAGCGCATATTTTGCAAAATGCAGACAACAATTGCAAATCGTTGTCGTTCTTGTTATTCTTAGATAACCATGGTCTTAATTCCTCATCTTCATGCCAAGAAGCACAATAATTTCTTACTTTCCGCTTCTAAAATTAATAGATTTAATTGATCCTCTTATAAAAAGTGAGAATTAAAAAATGCCGCGAACACATAAAGCAGGATTTACATTATGATGACATGCATTTTTTACAGAAATTGTGAGGGAGATAGTTAATTGAAATTTAAATGCTGTGGAAGCAATCATTACAATACCTCACACGTACCATCCCCTCTACTTTTTATCGTAAATATCGCAAACTGTTTAATTGGAAATTGTCAAGTTTTTAATCGTTTTTTCGTAGTATAAAAGCACCTATAATTTTATCACTCAGAAAAAAAATAAATCTGAACTTGAACTGAACGCGTCAACTCCCTGGCATGCCCGACGGCAATCTACTACTCACTCGTCTCAACCATCATACCTTTCTTCCTACCTGATCCTGCCAATCATTCCAGTTACACACACTTACAAACGCCTTTCATTAATTTCCGCATTTCACTCATTCAGTGTCCTTTCTCTGTAGCTAAACTAATTATGGCGCGCCAGTGCAATAAATTCCCTAATTATTCCTATGTACCTATATCTCCACAAGCATACCAGTCGTTTTCACAAAACTCATTCATTTACGAGCTTATTTATCACCCATGCCAGGGAGAAGACATTCGTCGCCAGATGTCTTTTTACAAATCCTTTCAGTCGGCGGGTTTTCCCGACTCGTTTGTTACAGTAGATATTCAAAGACGGATCATCGAAAGAAGTATAATTTTACAATTTCTAAAATATTGCATGAAAGCACGAAGGAGCTCGAAGCAAAAGACGAAAGTATATAGAAAAAATTTCTCGCAAAATATCAGATGGTACTGTAATTCAGTTCTACAATCAACATTTTGTACGATAACGAAATTTTTATTTTTTATTTATTTCGTAGTAAACAAAAAATTCAGTGACTAATGTAAACGTCAATCCACTTCATCCACTCAAGTGCTCACATGAAAATAATTCCACTCCACTACCGAACTAACGCCGGTGAAGATAATATTCCAGTCCGGTTCGTGGTCACATGACGGATTATCTCAAAGGCGGAAAAATTCTAGCAAATTATAAAGGAAAATGACCACTGCACTGAATGACGCACTGCTCCCTGCTTGTGGTTGGAAAACAACTTCCGAAATAACTTCAATATTTTCCATAAAGATATAATTAAAAACTTTCAATTTCGCAATATTTAATTAAAAATTAAAAACTTACTTTTATTTCCTTCCATTTTGGCAAATAATTTGACTTAACAGCTATGACAGACATATGCCATAAAATTATAGTAACAACAACAATATGGTAGCACCAGTAGTTGAAATTGACAAATTAGGGTTGCCAATAACAATTTTTTAGTTTCAGTAACTATAAAAACTCCCTATGCTTGAGGTCTTTTTATGGTTCCGGACTCGCACACAGTGACAAATCGACGTCCGGAAAAAATTCAGGACGCGTGTGCTTCTCTCGTCACTCATAAATAAATTTCCGTATACGATGTATTATCTCCCTCACAATTTCTATAAAAACTGCATGTCATCATAATGTAAATCCAGTGATGTGTATTCACTGCGGCTTAATAGGAGTAGATGCCTCGGAAAAATGTAGTAGATTTAAAAAAAAATGTAGTGAAACAGTAATTTTATTTAGTAACAATGAAATAAAATATATATGTAATTTTACAAAAGTAAATAAGAACATAAAATCCTATTCTTTAATATAAATTCAGTCATATTAACAGAAAATATGTTTTAAGTAATACTGTTAAGATAAACCGCGTCTTACGACATATGTATGTACTATATTAATATATTTTTATGGCACATTTCTCACTTTTTAACAAAACCATGTTCTGTGTATTTCAATTTGTTAAAATAATGTATTAATTCGTCCGATGGTTCATAAATAGGAGCCATTATTTCATTAGACGCTATTTCCTTTCAAACTAAAAGTGCGGAAACAGTGCTAATATTCAACTTATTTGTTTTTTTTTTTTTTATATTATTTAAGTCAAAAAAACTTCTTTCTGGAGCAGCACTGCTATGAGTCATAATAAATTTATTATTATAAGTTGCAATACATTTAAAAGAACATTCATCATATATACATATATATTTTTTTGTCGCTAAGTTATTCCAAAATGGGACCACATCTTCGTCCACAGCGAGTGATATATTTGGGTAATCCAAAAAGAGCCTCCATTCATCGTTCAATTTTTAAGCACTTCTCTATCATAAAAAGGAAAAGCTTCAATTAATGGAACACGTAGGCATTTCGCCTTTTCGTATTTTATTAGGATTGATATACTCCAATAGTTTTATCTTATTATCCTCAAAATCAAATCGTTTTAAAATTTGTGAACTCAATTTTTAAGTTTCCTTTCATACTGATCAAATTTAAGTGCGAAAAACATATGTGACATATCACGATATATAATTGGATCTGAAATATTTGCTGATGTGAAAATATATTCTTTTTTAATAAAATTTCTCAAAATATTTTTATAATTTTCTTCTAAAAAACACCTCAGCAATAAGTATAATCTAGGTTCCGGATTACTCAATCCTTTCAAAATATTTTCAGCAGACGAGTTTTTTTGCACCCTCTTCAAAAACTTTCAATGTAAAATAATCAATCAAAGCAGTCCACTGTTCCACTGTTCGAGAAAATACCACTTGTCCTTCAAGCCAACGAGTTCCACTTAACTTTAAAATTTTGTACACATTTATATTAAAACTATCTTGAAACTGAGCATAATCAATCTGCCTTTTGGAGCTATGCACAAAATGAAAATATATATCAAGGAGAAGTTTTTCTATACCATTTGGAATTTTTTTTCATTGCATTGGAGGCACATACATAAGTGCAGTGAATGGCATGAACATCCTAAGTAAAACAGATCTTTATTTAGAACCTGTAGCAAAGTATAAATAAATATAAGTAGAGACAGAGGCGAACAAAATTGGAAAATTTCCGTGTTTTTTAGACTGAAAGAGGTAATCTCATATACTTTTGTCTTTTGCATGAATGGGGGAAAAGAACTTGGGTATGCATTATTGTAGTGCGACTGAGATAACGAGTTAAAAACAAAAATCGAGAGAACGTAGGATTACCCGAACGACAAAATCTTATGAAATCCCTCAAAATCCTTTCAAACTATTCATAATAATGTACATTGGGTAACCCTACCTCCATTTGGCATGAAAAGGATAAATTTCGCAATGAACAACGCACTAAATGGAGATGTAAAATTTCTGTCAAATAAAATTCCCCGAATCCAGCATGAGATTCCCCCACTTAATCTCTTTCGAGCAAAACAAATGCAAACAGAAAAACGTGCTGTTCACATATCATAGGATTACACTAACAAACATTAGAATTCCTGCGAAAAACATTGGGACAATTTCTGAAAATCGTGTTTTCATAAAAACGCGGGAACATTTTATGAGCGTAAAATAAGAAAACTCCGCCCATTCTCTCTTATTTATGAAAATAAATCATTTGCCATTCCATTTCGTTGCATGTATTCGCTTCTCTTCTGTGTCCTTTCTTTTATTTAGTTATTCTTTGCCTGTAGTCTTGTTTTTACTCCAGAAATCTCTCTTTTCAAACAGCAGCATTATCAGTTGCTAAACCAATTATATTTTATATTGGAACATTATGTTTTTCAAAATAGGTTATAATATTTTTAGTAATCTCTTCTGGCGTGGATTCCAATAATTTTATTAATCCTAAAAACCTATCGACAATTTGCATCTTATCCTGATCATAAAACCGAACTATCAATACCAAACACTTGTCACAGGTAATATCTGTGGTCTCGTCAATAATTAAGGAGAAATAGGATTTTCTTAATATTTTACATGTATTCTCTATTATGAAAGGAGCTATAACATCTGTGTACATATATGAGGCTTTTGTTCGATCACACCTCACGTTTTGCACATGAGATTTTTTGCAATAACAACAAATAGATTTACTTAAGGGGGGTTACCACTGAAATCTTAAAAAACACGAAAAGTTAATACAAATTTGCTGCAAATCTGTGCGTACTATCATGATAAAAATTGCACGTAGTCAGAGAAAATGCATAAACTGAGGTAATTACGTATCAAAAATAAAGATTTCGGGGTTTTATATGTATTTAATTAGCTTTAGAAAACTCTAGAATTCATGAAATTTGCAAAGTTTAGTACAACGTAATAATGGTACATTAAATAGATAAATTTGTACTTGAGTATGGAAGATCTTGCGCTGGAAGAGGCAGTGACGGAAAGAAAACTAGTCAAAAGATGTTGGTTAATAATATATTTTCGTTTGAAAGTTGCTATTTTCCGAGACAAATAACTATCACAATTATGATATTATTTCAAAGAAAGTTCAATTTGTAACAAAGATCGAACCTTTTTCTGTTTATTTTGAAAAACTCAAATTTTCTAGTGCAATGATAAAGGAAATAAAGTCAATAATGTTAATGATGGTAACGGCAAAAATTTCTCGTTTTATTATATTTTGCATACAATTTGGCGTTTTCAATTCATTCTATCATCGTCAGATGGAGTAATGTACTTTTGGAAGGCTTTCATTTGTTTTGAAAGCTCAGCGGGCTGTAGCTGCATGCTTGGAGAGTGTGTGCCGTTATTTCCTGCATTAGGTATATGAATGTGTGTAGATTTCCCAGAATATTTTAATTTTTATCATTGGTAATTTGTTCATTTTTGCTTTTGAGGCAAGAAATTTTTTGCCAGTTCTATTATGGTTATAGGTAAAAAAATATTTAAAAAAATGTAAAGCAGTATTTCCAAGTGACCGCAGAGGTAACTACCACCACTCTTTTTTTTTAGAGGGATCTCGTCTGTAGCTCTAATCCCCTTATATACTAAATACTTTATTTATTTAGTATATTTATTTTATTTATTTAGTACCTATATAAGGGGATTAGGGCTATAGCCGACATCCCTCTAAACAAAACGAGTTGTGGCAGTTACCTGCTTTACATTTTTTTAAATATTTCATTTTTATTGAAATCGTTGCACACTCTTATCTTTTAGTGAATTCTTTTCTACGACTCGGTGTAACCAGCGCCACCACCACACCAGTAGGGAAGAAAAGAGAACGAGAAACGAGGTCAGTATGGAAGAAAAGAGCACGAGAATGGCAGATTTGATGGCAGTGTTAACATCGAGTCGCAGAAAAGAATTCACTATTTTCTATATTGCTAATCTTTCCCAGTTACAGTAACTCCGACTAGGCTCATCTGGTTGAATTGCGTTTCTTGAAACATGCAAAATTTTATGCGAACAAAATTGAGGATAGAGATAGAGATAAAATTGTATAGAAATCTACCAGACATAGCTCAACCTGAAAATTGTGTTGTTGGTAAATTCAAATCTAACTCTCTAAAGTAGTTCTTGGGATATCTAGTTAATAAAATGGTAATCTGACGACGTGTGAACATTGCAACAATTATATGGTAATATTACAAGTCAGAATTCTCGGAAGAGTTTTATTTGATGACCGGCTTTAGTAAAATAAAATTGCCCAAGCAATAAATAGTGCCAGACAAATTACACGGAATAGTGTCTGATCAACAGCACAGAGCGTATACATTTCGTTCGCTCCTTGCTCATCAACAAAATTCTAAGAAAAATCCAACAGCCAAATTTAAAATCTCGTCCTGCCTATGCAATTCTACCCACTGACTTATAAGTCAGTGACTCAACCCTACTGCTGTGCAGACGCCCGACATGCTTTGGAGTACAATACAGACATATCACAGCACCATACAGCTTTGCATGTAGGTACTAAATATAGTGATTTGTTTCAATTTTCAAATTGCATACTTTAATGCGTTTATGTTCACTAAGCTTTTGGGAACAGAAATCGTGAGCTTTTTTTTTGTGGTAACCCCCCTTAATGCTAGTAAAGAATCCATTATACTAAGTGGTAAAGAATGTTGAATAGCATACATTAAGCACTTTACTTCTGTCCGAAACTTTGCTGTGGCGGAAGAACATTTTTCCACATTTCGAATGGACACTTGGATATTTTCGGTTATCCTAGATTCCTTTAATTTTAATTTATGTATAGGTGTTTCGGTCTGCCTTCTCAGAAGGGTAACATTATTTGCCAACGTTTTTTGGCGTAATTTACAAAAGGTTTTATTATTAATTTGTTTGAGATACGGCCGACTATTTTCCCAGGAATTTTTATATCGCTGGTCATACATACTACTTTTTTCTTGACAATTATCATCTACAACTACTAAACTTAAGCATACCTGCCTTGAGGAGAAATATTTTAAAGCTTACTTCGTTGATGGGGACGGAAACACTTCTACTTCATCACTTTCACTACCATGCAATACTTCATCACTTTCACTACCATGCAATACTTCATTGCTGTTCCTAAAGTAAAAAGAACCATTTCCTTCAAAACAATTTTGTTAAAGAAAGTATTCAATGCTTACTGCGTTGATTCACTTGATTGAGTTGAATTGTCTTCGTTCTGAATTTTATGTTCATCACCTCGCTTGTCCTGATTATTTTGTCTTGATCCATCTAAATTGTTTTGAAGCTTATGTCCATGCCCGTCGTCACGTTTACTATAGGTTTATGCAGGGCATGTAACCCCCCCCCCCTTCCCCCTGGAATTGAGCGATGGCCAAAGAAACTGGATCCTTGTAGGTTCATCGTTATTAGGGATGATTGGTAGGTTGTTGTTGTAATTTTCTTTGAAATGTCCAGTAGATCCCGGAAAGTGTGAGAATAATTACGATGATACAGATGGTTAAACCTGTTGATTTGTAGAGATCATCAAGGCGTACGTATGGTCCTAGGACTTCTGCGAGTCCCTTTTCAGAAAATTAGTAGTTATCCAGCTTCTTTAGGGTTAGGCTCCAGTAGCTATTGTGTTGTTGATCTCGTTGAATATTGTTGGATAGATGTTTATTTCATCCTAGTAGGTATTTTCTATTGCGCTGTATATTATGTCGTTGATTGTGATCTCTCATTTGTAGAAATGAATGAGTGCAGCTTCTTTTATTTTTGGTTTGTTGGGGCCGCAAGTAGTGACGATTGTTGTTTCAGGCACGTTGATTAAGAGTATATATTTAATTTGGTTCTGGCTCGAAGATTTCCATGTCTCTTTCTCTTTCTTGTAGTTCAAAATGTGCTGGTGTGTTGGTCATCAGATTTCCAATACATTGAGAGTTATTAGTATACTCTCTGTAGGTAGTCTCCTGGCAGTAGTACACTGCTTCTATGCTCGAACATTTCCTATCGAAATATTGAATTATTTTATTGTTGGGGAGTAATTTTCTTTTGATATGATAGGTATTTGAATATTAAATATAATGTTGGTATCATTATAATATGCTTGTAGGCCTAAAATTTCATATATGTGCTCGTCTGAATTTATAATTATTTTTTGCTTCTCAAATATTGCATATATGTGTGAAAGTTCTGTTCGACTTAGTACATATATGCTTTGAAATTATATTTTATTTTGCTAATACTACTGCTTCTGAGATGTTATATATGTGAGCATTTGGCAAGTCTATTTTAACTATTTTTATTATTAAATTGTAAGTATCTTATAGTAGAATCTTCTGATCTAATTTTATTTTTAACTTGAATTTGGAAGTGGTTCAGATAATCTGTGAGAATTTGTTGTTGATTATTTATGTGCTTAGTCACATTATCAAACCGGTCGATCATTTGTTTATTGATTACGACCTGGTGATTTACTTGGTTGTTAATGCTATTCGCTTTATTCATTATATCTTCGATTTGCTTATTCAATTCGGCTGCGTCATACGCGTCTATGTTCCCTGTTATGCTCTTAATAACTTGTAGGATGACAAATCTGAGGGAACAATATAAAACACAATTATTTTCAAATATGCCTACAATTCGGCCTTCCTGACAAAATAATCGACCCGATTATTAAACAAAACAAATCACTTTAGTATTAGGAGTGTAATCATCATGTTGTCGATCGCCCCTGACCCTAATAGTTCACATTTTCTATATTAATACACATATATATGTACATCTTTCACAATTGTAAAAACGAAATATCATTATAAGAGAAAGTCCAACAACAAATATAAAGAATATCAAAAAGCAATTATTACAAAAAATGTTAACAATGTAAACATACAAGTTCACATCTACTGCAAATATAGATTTAAAATCGATAGTGCTACATAGGCACACTTACTTTCGTTCTATTAAACTCGTTTAAACATTAGATGTCTTAGCTAAAGACAGATATAAAAACACATCAATATTGCTTACAATTCATGAACATCTATATAAAGAAACATAACTAAATAACTATAGATACATCGAGTTGTATACATTTTCAAAGCTTTTTTTTTCAAATTCTTTTAAACGTTGATGTCTTGGCTAAAGACAGACACAAAAAGTCAATATCGTTTAAAATTCAGAAACATCTATATATTAGCATGTCACTAAATAAATTTTAGATGCGTCGTGTTCTGTCATAAATTCTATACAGCCAGGCCACTTATGTTCAACGACGGTCCATCATTGATAGCCATATATGGTTTCATATTTGCAGGAGTAGTAACTCCTTTATAAGGTATTCTACTAACTTTCATGCGTTTAATATCTTCAATTACATACCTATCATTATCAAAAACTTGGACAACTTCGTAAGGACCACGATATTTGGTAGAAGTTTTTTATTTATACCTGGGGTGGTGACTATATTTTTAATCATGACGTGATCACCTACCTTATATTTGTGAGGTTTCTTATGCCTTCTGTCATAATATATCTTATTGTATCTTTGATTTTCTTTAATTTTCTCGGAAGCTTCCTCTCTAACTCTAGGTAAATTTCTATTAATATTGCTACATTTGCTTTCCTCCAAGGCTTCCATCACCTTATCATTAATTTCACCCTTTTGTTTTACTCCGTAGAGTAACATGCTAGGTGTCTGACCAGTACTACGATTTATCGTATTATTCAAGGCAAATTCTACCTTTGTTAGAAGTTCATGCCAATTTCCAGTACTATTAGATTCACATTCTTTTGATAACATTGGTATAATGGTGCGGTTGATGCGCTCTACTTGACCGTTCGATTGAGGTGACATGGTTGCTACTTTAATATGCTTAACATAATTGTTTTGGATGAATTCAGAGAATTGTTTTGAAGTGAAGCACGAACCTCGATCCGAAACTAACTTGCTGGGCCTACTATAATTTTTGAAATAGGATTCTAGGCACTTAATAGCTTCAGATGATTGTGTGCTGTTCACCGCATATAATTTCACAAATTTTGTGAAGGCGTCCACTGCGAGAAGTATGTGTTTTTTCCTTGTTCGTGTACAAGGAAGTGGACCTAAGTGGTCAATATGCAATACCTCAAAGGGGGTTTCACCTTTGGGTATGTTATGGAGGTTTCCTTCTATTTTTCCGGATGGGATTGAAAAATGGATGCATTTCAAGCAATTGTTAATATAAGTTTTAATTTTAGATTTCATATCGGGGAACCAATATGTTTTTTTCAAATACTCGTAGCATTTATCTACACCGAGATGACAAAGTGATTCATGATGCGTCTGTATAACTTGATGCTCCAATTGCTTAGGTATCTAAAACATTACTTCATCCTTAAACTTCCTGTAAACTAATCCGTTAATCAGAGCGAATGACTGGCTCACGCTCTGTTCTAGTTGAGAAGCTATTCTACACACTAAAGAATCTCTTTTTTGTGCAGCAGCAAGAGCAAATTCCAATGTGTCATTCTCAATTAAGAAAATATTAGTGCATCTACTCAAACAGTCAACATGTTGCATCCTATTTGAAACCCTATGCTCAATTTTGAAATTAAAATCTTGCATCTCCAATGCCCATCGAGAGATACGAGGATTTAATAACTTTTTGTTGAAAGTTAGAGTCAAAGATTTACAGTCGGTTATAATTTTAAATTCGATTCCTATCAAATAAATTTTAAATCTTCTCAGGGCATAAACAATAGACAAGGCTTCGAGTTCGTAGCTATGATAACGAGACTCAACATCGGTGCACCACCGCTTTGAAAAGTAAAATATTGGGTGAAATTTCCCATCATTTTGTTTTTGCATTAAAATTGCACCTTACCCAATGCTACTTGCATCGCAATGAAGCTCAGTTTCATTTATAGGGCTATAAATACACAAAGTAGGAGACTCTAAAAGCCTTTTCTTGAGTATCTCGAACGACTCTAATTCTTCGGGACCAAATTTAAAAGGGACATCTTTTTTTATCAATTCATACAACGGTTTCGCTAAGATAGAAAAGTCCTTAATGAAACGTCTAAAATAGGAGCAAAGTCCGATGAAGCTATGAACATGCTGAACATTTTGCGGTACAGGATAATTTTTAATTGCC
This sequence comes from Dioctria rufipes, assembly GCA_963924295.1. Classification (NCBI taxonomy): domain Eukaryota; kingdom Metazoa; phylum Arthropoda; class Insecta; order Diptera; family Asilidae; genus Dioctria; species Dioctria rufipes. Next base: position 100,600,464 of record OZ002741.1, on the reverse strand, counting down.
TTCAAATGTTCACTATTAGGGCGTATGCCCTCTATACTAACAATATATCCTAAATAGATAATTTCCTCTTGAAGAAACTTGCACTTATCCATCCGCAGTTCTAGTCTATTCTCATTCATTAATCTTAACACCGACTTCAAAACTTCAAGGTGTTCATCAATGTTTTCCGTTGCGATTAAGATGTCGTCCATGTATATAAAAACTTTTTGTTCATAGACAAGATCTTGGAATATTTTATTTATAAATTTTTGAAATATACACGACGCATTTTTTAGTCCGAAAGGCATTTTGAGATATTCATATTGTCCCAGAGGTGTGACAAAAGAGGTATATTTAACCGAATCTTCTGCGACGTTAACATGGTGAAAACCATTCCTTAGATCCAATATAGTGAAATATTTTTTATTACGTAAACCGTCTAATAAATCGTCAATTAAGGGTAATGCGTAATTATCTTTAACGGTGTATTTGTTTAATTCCCTAAAGTCAATACAAAGGCGAATTTCTTTATTTTTCTTTTGCAATAGCACAATAGGGGATGCATAAGGCGAGTTACTTTCCCTAATAATATTACGTTGTAATAAATCGTCAAGTATTTTCTTTAACTCTACCTTATGTGTATATGGCAGCCTTCGAGGAGCACAATAAAATGGCTCTGATTTTGTCAGTTGTATAGAAAGGTTAATATTGTTACGTGAAAAACTAGATTTTGAATTGCTATCGTTAATTGGGGATGAAGCTTCTGATACTATATCTTGAACCATTAATTTTAATTGTTCCGGTAATTTAGAATTAATATTTATTGAAAAATCTGGTTTCGAATCAAACGTATCGATATCTAAAATTTCACTTACGAAATCATCGCTTTGAATATTGCATGCGTTACGCTCACACTCTTTTTCTTGCTGGTATCGTTGAACATAACTGCTCGGGCTGCTTACATTTTCCCTCACATTCCTAGATTTCATCAATGTCATGTTGTTAAATTTCAAAAAATCTCTTCCTAAAATTACATGATCTTTCATACTAAAGTTCTTAACAATAAACAAGCAAAAGTCAATAAAGTCACCTTTAAAATTTAAATTACAATTAATGGTACCTACATATAACCTCCAATGGGCTGTTGTTGATGCCATAATACCTGTGTTCATCTGGATTCAATTTCTCATAAAAATATGACGACACAAACTGCTCTTGAACAAAACTAATTGGGCTTCCGGAATCTACTAGTGTAAGTAATGTTGCAGTATGATGATGGTTACTTTGTTGTTGTGCTGAAAAAAATTTAAACTCTATTGAATGTTCAAATTGATTTTCTTCCCACCATGGCTTTGTTGGTAGACGTTCTGATGTCAATAAGGTGTTCACACTTGATGGTTTCATTGGGCAGTCATTAAAGCGATGTCCAGTTCTACCGCATTTAAAACAGGCACTTCGTTCTCTTCTTGGCTTCGGACACATGTTACTGAAATGACCGCTCTCGTTACAATTGTACCACTTAACCGCATGTTGCTTGGTAGTTTTGTGAACGGCATGTTGATTTGGTCGTTGTGAAAATGTTGATGTATTTCGGTTGAAATTTACAGCGTTAACTTTAATCTTTTCATATTTCTTCAGAGCATTTTTTAGTTCATCCAGATTATTGGCGGTATACAAAAGCATCTTATTTGCTTGAACATCTGAAATTCCGTAAATGATGTACTGCATAATGTCACTTTCCTCGATATCTGAGAGAGATCCAATTTCTTGAATTGCAAGAACATATTGCTGAAATGACTCTTCTGGATTTTTCCTTCTATTTCTCAACATGTTGTGGATATCTGCTTTTGATGTACTCTTACCGAACTCTTTTAACAAAGCAGCTTTCAGCTCTGGCCATGTTCTAACAGACACTGCATGTAAGAAAAGCTTTGCAGTTCCGATCATTAATTTTTTTGCATATATAAATTTTGCTTTGTTTTCCCAATCATAAATTTCAGAAGATTCTTCAAAATGCTGAATCCACTTTTGTATTGAAAAATTATCATCACCACTAAATTTGTATAGCGATTCGTCTACATCTCTGGAGGAAACGGTAAATGAAGCTCGGGTACTTAATGTATCATCACTTCCAGTTAATTCCGATAATTGCTTCTTAAGCTCAGCTATTTTTTGTTTTTTCTCTATAGCTAGGGTAAGCAATTCAATTTCTCTATCCAAAAGCTGATTTTGTTCCTCACTATTGTCCTCTACACTTTGATCTGTGCCCTCGGTGTTCTCTTGAAGGTCATTCGGTAAAACTTCAAGAATTTTCTCAGTAGAAAGTCCATTAAAAGTCTCCTATACCCTTAATTTTAAAACAGATTTGAGACCACTTGTCCAAAAATTCTTTCACTCGTGGCTCCATTATTTTGCAGAAATTCACACCAAATTAAAAATTTTTTTTTTGCCCGTATGGCTTAAAATATATATATATATAAATTCCATATGGATAAAAAACTGCTTCAATAATTATACATTAATCCCGTATGGATTAAAGACACTTTGTTTCGATAATTAAAATTATCCGCACTAAAAAGACCACGTGAATTGCATTCCACTTCTGATTAACTGTAGGAAGACAAATCTGAGGGAACAATATAAAACACAATTATTTTCAAATATGCCTACAAACTGTTCCTAGTTCGTCTATTGGTCCTCGTTTAGATCTGAATCTGTGAATTAACGTTTGTAGATTATGTTTTAGTCCTTCAAATTTTAATTTTAGTACAGTAAAACCTGTCTAAGCCGGAACGCCTTGGGACTAAAAAGAAATTCCAGCTTTGACAGGTTTCCGGCTTGTAGAGGGTCCAAACAAAATTTATTTCACAGCATTTATTTAATATGTATACAATGTTAATGTACATTATACAAAACAAGAAAATTTAACAAAACAATAATTCAAGAACCTATACCAAAACAAAAACATAACATAATGAAAATACAAATGTACATTAGGGTCACACAGAAAATAAGTTAAACTTTTTATGAGGTAATAAAATCGCGAATACTGGTTTGTTTCAAACTTTTTTGAAGGATTCTACTGTGAACTTCCTTAATAGATAAATAAGTATTCGACAGAAGTATCTCATTCCCGACGTTAATTGCGAAATTGCGGACAGTTTCCAGAGCACGTAATGCTTCAGAAGCGGAAACAGGCGGGCTTGTTGAAGTTATGTCACCGATACCTTCCTCCTCTTCCGATGAAATATCCATGGGTTCATGTAGCTCGGTCTCAATATTTTCGGTCACAGTTAAAGTTGTTGCATCAATGTTTACATAATCGATAACTTTGACATCTTCAATACCTGCCGTTACCATTAATTGGAAGAGTTGTGCAGCATTTCCGCTATCTGTAGTTTCGACAGTATTCACTTGGAACCAACATTTTTTGAAGCAGTTCGAAACACAGTTTGGAGGAATACTAGATATCGCGGCATGTATCCAGTGAATCGCATCAAGGCAAGATATTGCTTTTGATAGATCATGAACGCTGCCACAGATTTCCATAGAAGAAATTAAATGGTACATAATCTGCTTTCTGTAGTGGCTTTTGAAGCATTTAATAATTCCTGCATCAATGTTCAAATCCAAAAGCCACTCTTCCATTATCGAAGATGTCATCCACGCTTTCTTGTTTGCTTTCCATAAAACAGGAAGATTATTAACGTCCAAATTCTTGAAACAGCGCGGTTTTAAAGCTTTACCAATCACTAATGGCTTTTCAAAAGAACCGTCAGCAAAAGAACATAAAAAAACAGTTAGTCGTTCCTTGGATTGATTTCCACCTACACATTTTTCACCTTTAAGCTTTAAAGTTTTGTCAGGTAAAGCACGAAAAAATAATGCTGTTTCATCTCCATTGGCAATATTTTTCAGATCGTAATCTTTTGTTAGCTCCTTCAGCTTATCTTTCCACTCCTCAACCGTAGTTTGTGAGACATCATTAGCCTCTCCGCAAAGTTTAGCAAAGGTCAGTAAATGCCTTTTGCGAAAACTCTCCAGCCAACCATTTGATGCTTTAAAACCAGGAATATTTAAACTTACCGCAATATCTCTGGCCTTTTCCTGCAGGATTGGACCGGAGACCGGCAAATTTTTGGAGCGTGCTGCCACAAACCATTGATATATTCTTGTGTTCACTTCCGCGTTTTCTGTTCTTTTTAAACATCGTCGTACCTGCGAATTTTGGTTTGTTAGCCATTCTTCTTTGAACTGGAACTTCTTTTTCAAAATGTCGTAAATTTGAGTTTTGCTGCATTGGTATTTCAACTGAAGCTGTTTCACGGATAAATTGTTCTTTTCACTGTCCTCAATTACGCCTATTTTCTCCTTTAATGTTAATGGCTTCATTCTTCACAGCGATCTTAAATTTTTTATGCTATTCTAATCTGTACTTCTCAATATATCTTGAACGAAATTGAAAATGAAAAGCAATTCAAACCTAACTTTAATCTAAGAGACGACTTGACGGTTCAAAAAGAAACCCAATAATGTCTAAAACAGGCGGCATCTCACTCCAACGTACTTCCACGAAAACTACTTACGCGGCCGTAGCTTCATTTTGTATTGTATTCAAAATATTTCGATGTATGTTATTTAGATGCAAACAACAAGCAAGTCAAGTGCATTGTGTACGTAAATTCAATAGAAATATGTTTGGTTGAACTTCTTCTCTTGAATTTCGCACCCTTCTTCATGAGAAATTAGATTAATCACGAGCAGCAACCTACTTCCCGGGCTTGGAAAACATCAATTTCTACTAAATGTTCCGTTTTCGCTTAAAAGATTACAAAAAATTTTCCGTGTTAAGCAGGCTGTAAAGCCATTTTTCGTCTCCGGCTCCGGGTTAGACAGTTTCCGGCTTACGCAGGATAATTTTATTCTTATGTAGAGGGCTAAAACCTGGGACTGAGAGGATTTTCCGGGATAGCCAGGTTTCCGGCTTGTGAAGGTTACGGCTTAGACAGGTTTCACTTAATGAGTCATTTCGTCTAGTTTTAAACTTTCGAAATTGTCTAGTGAGTCTGATATTCTGTCTATATTTTGCTCGTACTGTTTCAGTCTTCCTATGTGGAGTAGATTATTGAATCCTTGTATTGTCCTAGCGGTCCCTAGCTGCATGGGGAGAATTCCCTTGCTGTTCGTCAGATCTTGTATTTCTATTTTCTGTCCCAATGCCAGTGGAATGATCCTGCAATTTATGTTTTTTTCTTTATTTTTGATTAATGGAGTTTTTTATTTTGTGTGGTTAATAAGGTTACGTTCCTATTTGTTTTTACTCTATGTTTGTTGAATCTACGGGTCAATTTATTTCTCCAGTTCTCTTTTTTAAAGATTTCCGAACCTTCTTGGAATTGTATTGGAGGGTTCCTATTTTCGTTTAATTTCTCTAAATTTTTCGATGAATTTTGTTGTAATCTGGTTTTGATAATAGGGTATATCTGGTTTTGAAATTCGCGTAACTTGTTCAAATAATCATGAACATTTTGGTACTGTAACTTCTCTAATTTATACGTTCGACCGTAGAATACTTCATTGGGTGTTAATTTTGTGGAGGAGTGAATGGCATTATTGTATGTAATAAGAGTTTCGCTGAGAATCTCATCATGATCGCTGTCCTTATGTCTGCTGTAGAGTATTCTATAAATCTCAGTCAGTGTTGTGTGCAGTCTCTCTACAGGTGAGATACTGCTGCTTTGGTGGTTTAATATTTTATTGTTTGCAAAAATTTTTGATTATAGAAGCCGTAAATTCTGGGTTTGTGTGATAATTGGTGATGATTTTATCCTGGTCGTCGGTATCTTTAACATCCTGTGCATCTAATTAGTTTGAACAATTTAGGTTGGGAAAAATTTTTGAACAGGTATTTTGTAGAATTCTGAAAATTTCGTCGTTGGTATATACTGCGGTTAGGTGCAAGGTACTTTTTGAGAACTTCTAATAATGTTGGCTCTGAGTTATTTATTATGTAAACAGTTCTTCTTTGTTTGTTTTTAAATTGCATTTCTACTTTTACTTCAGGAATTCTATTCTATTCTTCTATAATGAGTTGTAGTTTAGGGGTCTCTCATATTTTCTTCGGCAGAATGGATAGTTGTACCGTTAACGCTTTGTAGAGAGGTGTTAGTATTTTTCGTTTCATTTTCGGTTAGGTATATTTCGGTTTTACGACAAGGTTTGAGCTTAATTCTGCTTAAAGTGTCTGCGTTGGAATTTTTAGTACCCTTTTTATAATCGATATCATAGTCATATTCTACGAGTCGCAGCCTCCAGCAGACTAATTTCGAATTGGGCTCTTTTAGGCTCATAATCCATGTCAATGGTTTATGATCCGTGACTATCGTAAATTTTCTTCCGAGCAGATAATGTCGAAAATATTTTCTAGCCCATACTATGGCTAACAGCTCTTTCTCAACTGTGGAATAATTGACCTCAAAATCGGTAAGTGTCTTACTTGCGTAGCATACGGGCTTATCCGATAGGGCCTTGAGTAAGCACAGCTCCCATTGCATAGTTGCTGGCATCCGTTGTCAGAACAAAGGGTCTGGAAAGATCGGGATATTGTAGTATGGGATCATTCGTCAGAAGATTTTTGGAAGTTTCGAACGCTTTGACGTATTGGTCGCTAAGCACAATAGCTTTACCTTTTTTTAGGCATTCTGTAAGGGGTTTAGTCAGGGTTCGGTTTTATACCTTCTGTTGTTACAATATGCTTTACACGGAACGAAAAGTTAGCTTTAATCAAGAAAAAATCGCCATAGACTAAGAAAATAGCAAGCAAACTGAATCTACGTATTGCACTTTTTATACTCAGCTTTCGTAAATGTGTTCTAAACTGATGTTAAGTAAAATTGGATAAATTTGATGAATTGTAATATTCTGTGAAAGAGCCATGCGTTCTTATTTTCAGTAAATCGTTTTAAATTTTTATGGATTATATTGATCCAATCAATATCAATAATAAAATTATTTTCTTGAATCTAGTACGCTTATTTGATTATTTTCAGCATTATAAAATTGATTTAGGACGTTTGCTAAACGGGCTAAATCTATTACTTTTCCATTTAGTAAATTTTCGAGCTTGCTAATTCTTCTTCTTCACATTCGTCTAATTATTTGACAAGTGCGGTTTATTTGAAAGATTTTTAGAAGTATTTATTTGTAAAATGAACAAACAAAATCCAAGAGCGAGTGGTTATGACCGATGTAAGTAAGCAATAAATTGTTGTAATTATTCCCGTATTGAAATAGTGTCATTTTAATTATTTCATGGACGACCGATGAAACAATGAAGTTCATAGCAGCGAGAATAAAATTTGATGAGGAATTTACTAAGACAATAGTCGATGTGATGTGACGACTTCCTAAAGAATAGGCATAATATTATTCCGCCATACACAATAAATAGTGAGGCCAACTCCCTGAATCAAAGTTCTACACATACATTCGAGGAATTGGAGGATATGGAGGATATCGACATTGAATTATGTGGAATTGAACAAGCAACGACAACGCCTGTTTTGTCATCTCCGCCTGTTTTGTCACCTCCACAATCGATGCTTCTTGCAACTTCATCGCACCAACAAGGCACAATACAGTTAAACAATTTTGAAGGACCTTCAACATCCACAAGAAGAAATACCGCCTCATCATCGAGATCAACGCCGACCTCAGCAACAAGTAATCGTAGGAAGAGGGACTTGAGTGAATTAGTAAAAGATGAGTTGCGTACAAATAAAAAAATTAGAAGAGCAGCAAATCTCTTTGAAAAATTTATGAGGCAACAATTTAATATTGTGCACGATTCTTCCTCTGAATCGGAATAATGTGTGTAAGAGTGTTTATTCAGAAAATACAATTTATTTCTTAAACTTTTCTTGTTATTTATTTATTGAAACTTTTATATTGAGTAAAAATAATGTTCGTTACATTTATATTCCACTACGCTGCTGGAGTTGTTGCACCAATGAATCACGAAAAGCAATAGCTTGGGCATCATCACGTCGCAGTGGTTCATCCTGATCGTTATCCAAAGCTTCGTATTCTTCATCATCGGATTCTGGTTCATTATCTTCAAATTCCAATCCGTCGTTTAAGCAAATGTTATGCATTACACATGCAGCCGCAAGAACCTTAATGCTGTTTGTTAGTTTCAATTCCAATATGTGCTTAAAAATTGAGAATATAATCATTCTTAGATGTAACTGCTTCGTATACAGCACAGTTGTAGCCTTTTAAACAATATCGTGGAGGCTGCAAATAAAATAAACAAAATTCAACAAGTTTAAATAAAAAATAGACGTTGCTGGACTTATCCTGGATAACAACAAACTCATCCTTCTCTCCGCCCTAGTCCTCTTCCTCTTTTTTTTGCAACATTTCTCCATGTATAAATAAAATACGAGAAAATAATATTACGGCCATAACTTCCTTGTTTATTTCCTGCAAATCCATCTTAAATGCCACACAATTGCTTTGCTTTTGAAATAAAAGTGACAGCTGAGCAATTGGTTAAATTCCACTTTGGTTTGGCACAGCCCTGGAATTAGCTGGCTAAATTTTCAATGCAAATTGGATGCCAGAAACTTAATTGTATCTGAGTTGTTTGAAATTTTTCTGATCACCATCCAACGAAAATAGACAAAAATGTATACTATAAAATAAAGTTGATATTTACTTGCTCTTCTCTAAAATAAACATAACAGAAAAGCAAGTAGAAACAAGTGTTTTTGAAAAAATGTTAAGTACGAAACCCTTTTGAATTCTATAATCGTTCTTGCTCCTAACCAGAAAGAGAAGCATCTTAAAACACCTAGTTTTAGGCGTTCTTGCCCAGTACATGATAATATATAACCGAACGCAGTTAATCAAATTAAATGGAAACGAAGGTGAAAATTTCGAAATTACATTCTTTTAACGTTTTTGGGTTTTTTTTTTCTAAAGAAAACTAAATATTGTTTTAAAGATCTTATATTTTCTGGTAAGTAATAAAGATTATGTATTATGGATTATTTTTAAAGATTATGTATAATATTTTTAAAGTTTTGAAATTTTACAGCACTTCCTACCATCTTATAACAAATAATTACAAGGTTTACATTTAAGAAAAAAGTTTCTTTTCATCTGGAAGTTGTTTGTCTCATTTCCAATAATAATACACTTTACGTGTTCATCCTTTATAATTTTAATGTCAATTAGAAATAAATATATTTGCACATTTTTAAAAATAATTAATCACATACTATTTCGAAAAAGTTTTCGTAATAAAAATTTAATTTGTACTCCGTTCCTTTATAATTAATATTTGTTCAAGAGGATTTTATTTGGATTCTCCGGTATATAGCAAAAGCTAAATCAAGTCTTTGTTTTGACTCATCAACAGGTCAAAAATACCGAAATTGAGTGACTTGAAAAACAAATGAAAAAATAGAATAAAGAAAAGAAATGAAAAAATGAAAAAAAAAAAAAAAATTAGAAAAATAGAAAAAAAAATTTTATTAAAAAATTTTTAAAAAATTTAAAAAACTAGATTTATTCGAAACGAATTAACGAATTAATGTGAGATGCGGAAATTATATCAATTAACTGATTAATTGATTTTATTAAAAGATTTTTAAAGATTATGTATAATGGAGGATTAAATATATAGCGTGCTTTGAGAAAGCTGGAGTTCTTTCATATAATTTACTGTGTCTTCTAAAATTTGCGGTAATTCAAAATACTTCTTAATTTGAAATTCTATTGGCATCAATGTACCAGTGTAATTCTTCTCTTCCAAACTCTGTTCCCCTTTTTTTCTTACTTCAGTAATACTATTTTTAATACAAAATTGGATAGGTGGTTGCATGAGTTCTAGTTCAGACAAATTTTTCAGTAATTTGTATTCTGTATTGATGTTTCTGAAGGGATTAGAGCAAAAGTCAATGTTGTCTAAAATTGATACATCACTTTCATCTTCGAATTTGGTGAGTAAAAGTTGTTTAATGGAAGTGCTTACAGTTACAAAAATTTCAGAGATATCTTCAATTATATTTTCAATGTGTTTATTAGTGATATTGCTTTGGGAATTAAGCTTAGAAACAAAACTTAAAGCAGATTCTAAAACATTTCTTTTCAGTTCACATATATCGACTGGCCCCTTTTTACTAAAAAAAAAAAGACTCGAAATATAAGTATTTCGAACTCTCGGAGCAATTCAAATTTGGAGTATCTTGTTAAGTTGGGGTCACATTTTTCTTGTGAACAAGAATGGGTTCTGCTCAAATGTCTCTTGTAGGTGTTTATATTTGTAAAACTTTGTAGGCAATCTTCTTGTGCGCAATTAAATAGGGAACTACTTTTTAGCATATGCTGGTACTTCAGGTACACGGAAAGTGTACTTATACTTTCAAACTTATTTCGACATAAATAGCAAATGAACATCTTCAGATTATCAATTATCTCTAATATGTAAAAAAAAAAGTAATTATAAAGTTCTACCTGTTTTCTTTTAAGCTTGATATTAAAATAGACAATGAAGGATGACACTTTGAGTCCTCATTTTCCAAAAACTTATGACTGAATAAAATACCAAACTAAGCGGCATTCTGTCTGATAATCTAACCCAAATACATAATGAACCTTAAATTCGTCTAATAACGCTTCAATAAACTTATCATATTTATAAATTATGCCATCATAAATAACATAAAAACTTTCTAAATTTTGGAGCTTTTCTCCTACTACTATGATTATCGGCTGTTGTGTCATCTCATACTCGAAATAATTTTAATTTTTCACCTTGCAAACTTTGCTTAAATAGACTGAAGCTTTCCACATGTAGAATGAAGGACGACTGACTATCGGCTATGCTGAATTTCCAAACTTTTTTACTCGCTTTGTTCCTTGACTGACCAGTAAGCGGTATGAGCGCATGTAACAGTAACGCTATTTGACAATCTCTGGAATCTGATTATAATTATTTAACTATATTCAGGATAAAATAACATCAAGAATAAAATTGCGCCATATATATATATATATATATATATATATTGTTAATTACTAGCATACATTTTGAATTTAGAATTATGTATATCAAATGAATTAAGTATGAATAATTGTACGAGCCAGATATGTATTTGCACTATTTTTTGCAAATACTATTTAATTACTTTGTATGTAAATGTATCAGCTCATACTGCTACTCTATATCATTGTATGTATGTAGCACACAAATCTGTTACGATCATCAGACGCAATAAACACTAGTAACCAAACTTAGTTTGTCCTTAATACTCTTTTGAAAGACTGGAATGATCTTCGCACATTTTTGAAAAAGATGACAACCTGTGCTCGGATTTAAATACTCAAAGTCTAAATTAATCTGGAAGATAGAAAAACGAATACAAATATGTGTGATATACTAAGTATAGAAATAGTAATTTAATGTTTTCGTTCTGCAAAAAAAAAAAAAAAATAGTAGAAAATACTTACCAAACGTTTACTTTTTGAGTTTCTATAAACTGGCCAATTGTCAACAAATTGCGTAATATTCTTTCCAGAAAGATTTTGACTTGTCCTATTCGCAGAGAAGCACTTTTTATCCACTTCTGCTCAACGGTTTGCCAAGGCTCTTTATGATGCTTTAGCCACAGTTGATTATCATCCTCGAGCTCAAAGGATATTTCTGTAAAATTTTATATTATTCTTCTGTGAAATTTTGCATTTCGAAAACAGCACACTAACTTTCATTTGACTCTAATTGGCAGTCCTTTTTTTCGTTTCTCTCTTGGAAATAGTCCGTATCGGCGTAGTTTAGCAGCGGTGTTCTTATAAGCTGTGTATATTCTCTCCGTTTAATTAGAATTTCGATTTATTAGTATTTTAAATGTACATTTAACAAGAATGAAGAATGAAGAATAAGTATGTACATACGTACATACATATTGTGTAAAAGCTTTCACGATAAGAAATGCGCGTCGCGATTTCAAACGGTGGCTGATGTTTTAAAAAGTGTAAGATTACATTTTTGCAGCCATCGTTCAACGCGAATAATTCTGCACATGTTCAGACATGTCCAGAATTAAAAATTAAAATTTTCTCAGGATAAGAAAATGCAATTTAGCATTTTCGATCCTGAACGACGGCTCTTGATCACGATGAATGTGATCAAGAGTTGAGTTGATTTTTAAATTTTGATTACTCAAGAGCGAGAGTTGAATTTTTTGGCTTTGGTCGAAATGCATTATATTTAAAAAAGAAAGAAAAGTTTTTTCCTCCTGATCGTCGGTCGGTCGGTGTATATAAAAAGAAAAGAACAGAAAGCTAAATTGTGTTTCCTAAAACTACAGAAAAATATTAGATGTTTAAGTTGTGTTCCTCTTTTATTAATAGAAGAATAGAAAATAAAAATTTGAAAAAAAAAAGGGAGAAAGAATAGAAAGTTAAATTGTGCTTCCGGAAACTACAAAAAAATATCAGAAGTTTAAGTTGTGTTATTTTCATTAATAAAGAATGAAAAAATAAGTTGTGTTGTGTACCTACCTTTTGTGAAACGAATCCCCAATTGGATTAGCGGTGCACCCAAGTTAAAAAGGTGAGCGTTCGACAAATAAACATAACAATTGGCGCAGCCGGTAGGATCAAGGAAGCTTGGTCAAGTTAAACGATCGTAAACGCTTGAAAAGCCTTGGTCCTACACGAATCTACGGGGAAACTGTGATACTAGCCAAGCTATAAGGCCACGTCACCCCCAACGCTCGAGGTAGATATCATCTATAGGCGCCTCTGCTCCAGGCGAGCAAGCGTTCACCCCAGTGAGTGAAAAGACAGCATTAAGAGACTTGGACCTCCAGATAGGAATTCATCACCGAACACCAGAAGCCCCTTTCCAGCAGCGAGAAGGAGGATAACGAAGACAGGCCCAATTAAAATCAACTCCAGAAGGAAGATATCATCGTTCCTGGGTTGAAGGGGATTTCGAAGAAGGCTTTAAGCCCCCCTTTCAACCATATCCAGGGGAAATAAGTCGGCCTAGGCCCCCCCCGGCAGCAAACAGAAGCTACAAAAGAAAAACTTCGTTCCAGGATTGAAAGGGATCTCGAAGTCGGAAAAAGCCCCCCTTTCAATCTCAGCCAAGGGAAATAATATGGCAGGAGCCCCCCTAGTAGGAAGAAACATTCCAGAAGGGAATACTCCAAGAAGGCTGGAAGCCCCCCTTTTGGACAACGCGGGAGGCATATGTCAGCAGGAAACTCGACACCGGCACCTGAGACAGGCACGAGATTAGACTCTACACCTTCATCCGACGCGGAGCAATCCCCAGGTGAGAATTTACAACACCTCCGGGACGGTACAGACAACGCCACAGAAGACAACGCAGCACAACCAGGTAGCCAGGAGCCCCACAATCCAGACCCATCACAGCAAGAAACAACAGGAGTTCGCCTTCGAAGCGGCACCGTGTTAACAGGGCCCACAGTTGTATCTAAAGTAAGTCTAGATAAGTTTTTAGATAAGTTGTTAGAAAAGGCACGTGAATCCGATAAGCTCACTGTCACGCACTGCGACGCTCTTGACCATAGATTAAGTCAAGGCAGAGAGCAGAGGCTGACAAAAATCGAAAAATTTAAAAAAGATACAGAGCAATTCAAACAGGAGCTTATCGAATTCGCCGAAAATCTCCTTAGTGGCTGGTTAGAAGTATCCTTCACGGATTCTAGTCCAGAAACCAGCCCTGAAACTCGACAAAGCACAAGTAGACTACCCTACAAAAGTTTAAATAAAAAGATAATCACAATGGTAGATTATGCGAAGGTGGCCAAGCTCACGGCACAACTAGTTCCTCTGTTTTCGGGTGAAAATACCCCACAGCTAGGTCGTGAGCTACAAACATTTATTGGCTGTTGCAAACAGGCCCTACACTGTTTAAGTGAGGAAGAAAAACCAGCCTTCCTACATATCTTGCCCACAAGACTTCGTGGCGATGCTTATCAGCTGTTTGCTTCGGACGTTCCAACTACTTTTAGTGAGGTGGAGGAACGTCTGAACAGAACCTACCTACCACGAGAATCGTACCAAGAGTTGGTCAGCAAATTGATCACAATGAGGCAAACCCGTTGGAAACTCTCACTGCCTTCACAACAAGAGTGAAGCAGTTGTTGATGCTTTGCAACGAGGCAGCGGTGCTGAAGTACGGCGTAACGGCAGCCCCAGCTGTGAAGACACAGTTGGCGGACTTCGCCAAAAATGCCCTCAAAAGTGGAGTGAACAATCACCACCTATGCCAGTACCTCCTCACTCTGGTAGAAAATGATCTAGAGCAGCTGATACAAAAGGCTCTAGACATGGAAAAGCTGCAAGCAGGCACAGTTTTCGTCCAAACGTCGCTAACGCAACAGGCATATCTAATGGCACCAATAGACCCTAGTCTTCGAGTTCGGGCTCTCAGCCGAACTCCTTACAATCAAGCACCACAGCCACCCATGTATGCATCACCACGAGCACCGAGCACAAGAGCCCAGGCAGTTTAACAATCCCCCATACGTACATGCTCCACCAATACGCCCGCCGTTTCCACGAAAGGATTCTAGACAACCGGATACACAAAATCTGGTACAAAACATCACCTGTAATTTCTGCCAGAAACGGGGACACACTTACACGGAGTGTCTAAAACGCAAAAACACCCACTTCTGCACTAACTGTAGAAGTTACGGGCATGACATTCGCGACTGTCGAAACAACCAAACACAGTCTGCAAATCGTTTCACACGAAGATCGCCTAACAATCAACCACAGTCAGACCCGAACAATACAAAAGGCCCCAGAGTCTTTAACATAAGACAAAAACGTGATTTTTGTGGGCGCCGTGGACATAAGATCGACGAATGCCGACAAAAGCAAAAGTGGGAGGATAAAAAACAGGGAAACGACAAAGAGTCGACCCAAAACTCCCCGGCTCGACTACAAACCCTACCAGCAATAAACAAGGGTCTTCTCAGCCGCCCAACTTCAGTGTGCCCACCGCCAGACTTCCTCTAGACATAGGTCTAAATGGTCAGGCCCAGCTAATAGTGGACACCGGCGCTGAGATCAGTATAATTAAGAAAAAAGCTCTCAAATCTCGCTAGCTAATAAACCCCAACAAAAAACTAACGCTTCAAGCCCTTTTGGCACCGAAAAAACCTTAGGAAGTTGCCAAGGAAACTTCATGCTAAAAAGTAACTTACCTTGCAACTTTCAGGTGGTAAAAAACATCCCAGGTATTTCTGACGACGACTTGCTAGGAAATGATTTCCTAGCCAAAAACTGTAATGTTGAGGGACCCAACAAGGTTCTGCGATTTCCTCGCACGGAAACTAATCCAGAAGAGTTTGCTGTTCCACTAGAAACCGCATCGGACAACCCGTGTTCACAAAACACAGTCAACAAAGAGACACTGGTAGAAGATATTAAACCCGACGGGGATACACCTTCTACCCGAAGTGTTCTCAAAACTTCTCAGTCAGAAGAAGTCGGCTGTGATAAACAAGAACGCGATAAGGGTGAGTTGATTACCAAAAATCTGGCTTGTAAGACTGGCCAGCATCAGGTAAATTTAAATGAACCTGTGTGCATACCAGCAAGGTCTCAGATCGTAGTCAAAGTTCCGTTGCAGTTGCAGGAAGAAATGCTCAGTCTGTCAAAAGAAATAGACGACGGAGTCTTCTTAGCGAACAGCTTGCTCTCAGCTGGGTTAAAGGCAGTCCTTATAGGAATCCTCAACACACGCAGTTCACAAGTAGTCCTAAAAAGCGTGAACCTAAAGCTGGTTCCCATTAAAGACTACACTGTCGTCCCCATCAAACGACAGCCAGATAAAAATATTACAACAGCCCATCCTTTGAATCCCATGAGTCGAAATGGTGGCGATGGAGAGCACCAAAATATAATTAAACCTAAGATTAAGAAAATAGGGCATAAGAGCCCAGGTCAAACAAGCAGTAACAAGAAACAGCTTCAAGACGCTTGCGGGTCCCTCATGAAAACCCCAACGTCAGGCGCTGGCCAGCACACAAATGGTCTGCCGGTAGCAACTCCCGCAGATCCATCTGGCCCAGTGCCACTCATATATCAAAGAAATAGGTTAAGAGGTAAAATGAATAGGGATAATAATAATAGATTTAGATTTAAGAACAATACCAACTACGGGCATTATGAATTCAAACGCATGCCGTTCGGGCTCAAAAGAGCCCCGGCAACATTTCAGCGTTTAATGAATTTCATATTAACTGGCCTACAAGGCCTAGAATGTTTCGTCTACTTAGATGACATCGTCATCTATGGAAAAATTCTGGCAGACCACAACGAAAAGCTTCGCAAAATCTTTGACAGGTTAAGAGAAAATAACCTGAAGCTTCAACCTGAGAAATGTCAATTTCTCAAGCGCGAGGTAGTGTACTTAGGACACAAATGTTCTAACCAAGTAGCACTACCTGACCCTATCAAAACGGCATGCGCCCAAACTTTCCCCATTCCTAAGACAGTAAGGCAAGTCCAATCTTTTTTGGGCCTTGCCAATTATTACAGAAAATTCATACCCGATTTTTCGAAAACAGTACGTCCACTAACAAACTTACTCCGAAAGGATGTAAAGTTTAAGTGAACTGAGAAATGCCAAGAGGCATTTCAAAGCATAAAACACGCCTTAATTTCCCCTCCAATCTTAATATATCCCGATTTTGCAAAACCCTTTAACCTTACTACAGACGCCAGCAGCGAGGCTCTTGGAGCAGTCCTATCTCAAGGAGAGGTAGGAAGTGACCAGCCAATTGCCTACGCCAGCCGTACCCTGAACAAAGCCGAACGTAACTATTCCACTATTGAAAAAGAGTTACTGGCTATAGTTTGGGCGACTAAAAATTTCAGGTGTTATCTGCAAGGCCGACAGTTCACGGTCTATACAGATCACAAACCACTCAAGGATGTCTTCAATGTTAAAGACCCCACATCCCGTCTGGTGAGATTTCACCATAAACTTTCCGAGTTCAATTATAAAATTGAGTATAAGCCCGGAAAGTACAACACGAATGCCGATGCCTTAAACCGCATTCCACGGGATAATGACGAAAGACAAGGAAACTGCAACCTTCACGGTAGGAGCTATAGTCCACCACCAAATGGACTCGGATATAGAGGAAGAAAAGCACTCATCAGACCGAAAGGAGTGTCTGCAATGCAATGCAGTAACAAGAGCCCATACACGAAACATCCAGGAAAGTGGAACAAATACAGACAGCCAGGCCAAATCTATAGAGCAACAAGAGCAGACTCATCAATCAGTCGAAACAGGAGACCTTGACAGCCCACCTAGTGCCAATCCACAAATTATAGACGAAACACGTCCCGCTGAAGTAATCACAAGCCCAGAGGAGATTCAATTAATCTTAAAGGATTATCATGATTCTCTCTTTGGTGGCCACCAGGGAGTGATAAAAACCTATAAACGGATCCAAAGAAAGTACTGGTGGAGGCACATGCTTAGTGACATCAAAAAGCACATTAAGCGGTGTGCCAAATGTCAAACCATGAAGGCCTCACTACAGTATAAAATGCCGATGGTGATTACAGACATAGCGGAACAACCATTCGATAAAATCTATTTAGATATAGTCGGCCCACTAGAGGAGACTGAATCCGGAAACAAATATATTGTAATATATGTTTTATTACAAATGCTTTGAAAGCTATTCATGATGAATTTTATTAATATGACAGAATTATGTTATACCGGCAGAAAGCTGCCAAACTTACGGTTTTGTATGGCTAAAGAGCCGCTGTGATATTATTATTATTCCTCCGTTAATCCTGGTCACTTTTATGACTGGCTATTGCCAATGTGCTAATGATGTGGCAGAGTATGCCGCTATTTTTGATGGATGGCAGAGTATGCCGATGTTTATTTATTAGAGGCAGAGTATGCCGCTTTATTCTATATGGCAGAGTATGCCGATGTTTTTTGGAGATATAAAAACTACTTGTTGAAGTTGAATTTAATTCTGATTTTATTTAGTTAGTATCATCTTATTTATACAAATTGAATACAAAGGAATCGGTATTCTTTACAGTTCTAAAGGGGGGATTATTGCAGAATTGCAATATACAAAATTCTTAATCAGAAACTGTAGTGTCAGCATTTCTGATCACACAATTTCTGATTGAGTCACAATGTATCGCTATTGTAAAGCAATGACCTCAGGTGAGAATATTTTATTTATCAAGAAATATGCTTGTATAGCGGAATTTGCTTGCGTTGCAAATTCTTCTTGATGTCGTGTAAACTTTGTTTGTTTTGATTAATTTTTGGTTTGATTTTTTGTTTATTATTATTGACCGTGGTCATGGCTTTACATCCTTACCCTTAAAAGAAAAAAAAATTTTTTGTATATGAAAAAAAAATTTTTTGTTTGTTACATAATCTTATGCATATTATTATCTCCATGATATATTATTCTATTATTTTTATATAATTATTCTACAAAATTTAACCATTTTATTAGTTTACTTAGTCTTGAGTCTGAGCCGTTTTTTTTTTTTTTTTTTTTTTTTTTGTTTATACATATCTGGTATGCCTCTATGAACTTTGTTGGTTCGTATTGTAACGTTAGAATGTATGTAAATATATATTCTCAGAGGTAATAGTGTGTTAACTGAGATCTTTTCGCAACTACTGTCATGTAATAAATGTTAAGGTTTTTCCATATATATTTCTGTGTGTGTGTCCATTATCACTAGAGGTTCTTTTGTGTATTTTTTGTATTTGTTTTTCGCACAGTTATCACACTTGTTTATGTACTTCTTTACCATTTTGTTAAGTTTTCCATGTGCTTTTATTGCAGCGTTTAATTCCAGCGTGTCCACCATGCATACTGTCATGGTATTCTCTTATTTAATCTCTGGATCCTTGGTCCTTATTGGGGGTTCATAACGTAGTATCTTCAGTGGTGTTGCCTTACCACATTTATCATTCTGCTGCAGCTCATTGAATTTCCTCTTGAATTCATTTATATCAATATAGCATCGTCCTTTGCGAGTGCTAATTCTGTAATATTATTCTCGTTCATCTTTTGTATCAGCTTCTCCATGATTTAACCAGAGTTAAATGCAGGATTATCGCTGTACTGAACGGTTACCCCTTTCTTATATAATGCAGGCAAACTTTTATCTATCGCATTCTCTTGTGCGTACGCTGTGTCAAATTGTATTTTCTTAATATTTCTTATGTCGGAGATGGATGCGTATTCCCATATATAGAATTGGCCTGATTCTATACTGTCTCTTTTCGCCATTCCACTTTGCTGCTTTTTGCCATATTACGTGTGATAATGTTTATTTCTCTTGGTATCATTTCTCAGAGTCCATTTTTATTCTTGACAGGGCATTTGCATTAGTATTTACTTTCCCTGTTTTTACACAATTTCAATATCCTTATCCATGAAGGTTTGTTTAGACCTCATCTCTATTGACATATTCTTGTTGCAAAAGACTGCTCAATCTCAATTGTAAGACTTACCGCCTCCTTTGATTAAGCTGAGATAATGATCGGCTTACTAAGACTTGTTTCAAATGTATTTAGTTCTTGTTAATTTTTGAGTGTTCTATTCTAGAAATCCTAAACTTGCATGCTATAATGGTATAAATTCTGCGATGTATCTTTTGTTTTAAAAACTTGCGTGCGCTTTTTCGTTTTATATTTATCGTTCTGAAAGTTGAACGTTAAATTTCAGGGACTCCTTGCCCGTTATCCGAATTTTGAACAGTTATTCTTCTACATCAGCGATTCCGATTTTCTGTTTGTGGATGTCTGTTTGACAAGCTGCATTTTTGTAGTGCACTTTATGATGCGATGCCAAATCATGGGATTCGTTTGTATATAATTCATCGTCCGTCTGGCATGCGGAATCGTGTTGTTCGAAGGTATATGTTTGCATGGCTATCATCACTGTCGGAATATAAGTTTGAACTATTGCATGCATTTTTCTCTTTATGTTTAGTCCTCCTATTAATTTGTCGCTATTGCTTGTCGACCATTTTTCCTGATTATTTTCAGTATTTATCTTTTTATTTTTGCTGTTCATATCATCCTTTGACTGATGTTCTGGTGAACTTTTATATTTTATTGCATCCGAGTTTCTTTGCCAGAGATTTGGCGTATCTGCTTGCTGATTTCGAAACATTTTAAATTTAGTGGGCTTTTCTTAAGGGTTTCTAGCAATTTCTTTATTTCGGAGAACCCGAAGACAGTTAATGTTATTATTTATTCATCTTAGAAGTAATTTTATTGTTCGATGCTACCCATAAAATAAAAGTTATCTATAACCAGCGCCGTGCTGTAACTTTTGGGGGCCCTGTGCAGACACTAAAAAAATTTTTTTTTTTAAATCATTGAATTCATTTTTATTGATCTTAATAATACAAAAAAATTATAAAGTAATTTTTCTAGCTCTTTTACTGGCAAATTCATCAATTATATCATTGAAATCAATTGTTCTGGCTGTTGCATTTTCTATCGACAGTATTGCTAAACCAGAAAGTCTTTCCTGTGACATTGTAGACCGTAGATAATTTTCAATTAATTTTAGTTTTGAAAACGATCGTTCACAATGAGCAACGGTGATAGGTATTGTTAATATTATTCGAAATACGATACATACATTTGGATATAATTCTTCCAAATTCCTTTCTAAAATGAATTCCAAATTTTCCATAATAGTAAAATTATCTTCTAAAATATATTTTAAAATTGAAAGTTCATTTTTAAATTCCACCTCTTCAATATCGCCTTCCAAGTGTTTGACCAGCTTTGTACAATTAGTATTGAATTCATTTGTATTCATAGTTTTTAGCTTCTTATTATCGAAAAGAAAACCAAAAATTTCATCTAAAGAATTATACGATTCAAATCGTTCTTGCAATGAATCCTTCACAACATCGATTAATTTATTAAAATAAGATTGTTTAAATTTATCTTCAGCAGTTAGATGGTTACACTCATCATCAATTTCAGGAATGATCTCACATATATCAAAATCAAATTCAATTTCTTCTTCTGGTGGTTCAATTTCTTCATTTCGTATATCATCTGTACTAATAACATCTACATCGTCATATTTATCATTTGCTATATTTTTATGGTCTGTATAATAACAATAGTCAGCCAATCTTTTGAGTTTATGTACTCTCCGTTTTGGTAATGGTAAACTAGGTTCTGCTGAGTTATCAAGACAGTCGTTGTTTCTACTTGTTAATATTTGAGTATCATGAAAAGGCCGTTCAGTGAACTTTGCTATTACATTTATTTTTACCGATGATTCTCGTGCTTCTTTTATAATCTCTTCGAAATTGTTTTTGAAATCATCAAGCGATAATAGCATAGCCCTTGTATGTTGTAATGCAATATTAATTGCCATATCTTTTCGTTGAAGCAGTTGGCTGAAAATGTGAAGCTTTGATAACAAGTGATACCAAATTGTTGTCAATACAATAAATTCATAAGAATTTATTTGTTTTATTAAAGATACAGCTAGAGTTTTACAATCTGGGTAGCTATTTTTAAGTTCATCTAGCGCAAGACTAATTTCTTTAATCTGGTATTTCACAGCTTTTATACTTTTAAAGCGATATTCCCATCGAGTATCGCTGGGCGCCTTCAGATTAATTTTTAAATATTTTACTTGAATAGCCCATCGCTTTGTTGATGCAGCAAAAATCTTATATAAATTATTTAATGTAGTGAAATAATTCTGACTTTTAATAGTGTTTTTAACACTATCTCCTATCACTAAATTGATGTTGTGTCCACCACACGGCGTATACCATGCTTTGTTGTTGATTTCTAAAATTCGACTTTTCACTCCCTTATATTCGCCTTTCATATTGCTTGCGTTATCATACGACTGACCACGGCAATCAGCAATTTTAATTCCTAATCCATTTAATTCCTCAATAAGGACGTTTGCTAAATTTTCTCCAGTCGATGACATTATATTTACAAAGCTTAAGAAACTTTCTTGAACACTTGGCTTTTGGTGCGCTATTTTAACATACCGAATAATTATGGACAACTGGTCTTTTTTGCGAAAATCCGGTGTAGAATCTATCATTACGGAAAAGTACTTTGATGATTTAATATTACTTACTATTATATGTAAAACTCTAGAAGCTAGTTGTAAAATAATTTCGTTTTGAATTTTCGGGGAAAAATATGATGTAACTCTTTTTTCCGTTTCAGTTATTGATTTTAAATGCACTTTTAGTTCTGGAACAAAATCAGAAAGCAATTCAATTACTCCCAAAAAATTACCATTATTTGGTTCAAAAAGTTTTTCGTTGCTGCCCCTAAAAGCTAAATTTCGTTCACTTAAAAACAATACCGCTTTTACGATACATTTCAAAATTATTCGCCATCTTCGTTTTTCTTTATTGAACACATCTTCATTGAGATGGTCTATTCCTGTTCTACGTTTAATGTTAAATTCTAGAATTCGCCATTTATACGCTGATTCAAGATGTTCCTTTGATGATTCATGTTCAGATAACCGTATTCCTGTATGTGCATAGTCAGAAAATCCACTCGAAGTTAAGCTTATTTTTATCGATGAAAACAAACGACAACAAAAGCAGAAAATGTTTCCTGTTGAGTTAGAATATAAAAGCCATTTTCTTAATTCTTTTTCACCATTTTTCATTTGTCGATAAAAAAAAGTGTCACTGAAACATCTTCCTTGAGGATTTCTTTTATAATGGATACCTTTAATGCTTTTTGGTGACTGCTCGACCAAAAACATCCGTTGTTTGTTGTCGATTTCAACAGGCCAAGTTGCAGGGTCTAATATATCATATTTGAATTTGGCAGATAAACTACTGCTCTCTATTTGTGGATTATTACTAATTTCTGTAATATTATCAGATAAAATATCGTCAATATTTACGCTATTAGCTCCTGATTCATCATCTACATTCTCGTTATGGTTATCAATATTTTGAAGTTGTGGCTCATTGACATTTTCTTCCACATTATTGTTTTCAAGTTGAGTTATACTATTTGAATTACATATTTCAATTAAATTACTGTTCGAAATGAATGAACTTTCGCCACGTTTAAAAAATTTATCCAATGATCCAGCAATGCTACTTAATTCTGCTGCTTTTCGGATCTGTTTTGCTCTTTTTTGTGCACCGCTTTCATAAGATCTTTTCGACATTTCTGGAGTAAAAAATGTTACAAGAAACAGTTTAAAAAATAAATAAAAAACTAAAATAAATATATTGAAAAAACAACTGAGACTATATTACCTGACACCTGATGTTTTTCTTCTAAAAATTTAAATATAAGTGTTTTCAAACGATATCCGCGCAACGTTAACACAAATTTAATTTGAAAAGCGAAAATTTCAACTTATAATCAAATATACCAAAGAATTGTTACACCTAATAAAATTAATATGTAATATATTACTAATATCCGCACTAATATTAATGGTAGACACAAAATTCTGTTGATATTTCTGTTAATAACTTTGAAATTATAGTACTTTTCACTAATAGGACAATATAAAAACACAGAAGAAAACAATTTGAAGCAAAAAAAAATAACTGAATTGTTAGATATATTTGTTTCAAATTAAATCGTAGCCAACTAGATCTGTTTGAAAGTTAAACGAATTTTGAATTTTCAGCATTTTCTTTTCTTTCAATTCGTGATATTTTTTTGCTATTAGAGAAGTTTTTTCTAATGTACTTAATATTTGGGGGCCCCTCAAACATAGGGGGCCCAGTGCGGTTGCACTTGTTGCACTGGCTATAGTACGGCGCTGTCTATAACTGTTTATATATATATATATATATATATATATATATATATATATATATATATATATTTTTTTATATGTTATATTAAAGAAAACCCATTACAATTATATCTCTAAAAGCTATCTACATAAAAATACCCATGAAATCTAAATATCTATGACACTATCTATATAAAAAAAAATGATACATTAAAATGGAACTTATATAAAAAAAAATTTTACAGTTCTTTCGCTAAAAGCTATCTCAAATAAAAATAAATGTAAAGCTAACATACATATATTGCTGAACCACTGGATGTACCTGCGCTGAAATCTTTGCCCATTACTTGGTTGTAGGTATTTTATTTTGTTCCGCCCTTACTTTCGTCGATTGCGGCTTTCTTCTTTCAGTTTGTTCAGCTTTTGTATTAGTTGTTTTTTTTAATGTCTTCTCTTTTGTGATCGGTATCACTCTGTATAGCTCTGCTATTTGTTGCCTGAGCTTAACCGCTGCGCCGCCCCTTTTTTTTTGTGTAAAGAGGTGTACAGTTCTCTTTTATTGGTTCTTTTGTCGTTTTTTGTCTAGTTTTGTATTGCGCAATTGTGATTGCCTTTGGACCAGCTGTAGGATTATTCTGTAATGCTTCTTGCAAACTGGGTTTTCTCTGTACTAGTTTATTTGATGTTGTTGGGAAATATTCTGGAGCTTCTTGAATTAGAGTTGTTGTAGGTGTGTATTTCTCATGAACGTCTTCTTTAGTTGTTTTTGTTGGAATGTATCTAAGAATGTCTTTTATTGTTGTTGTGGTCGGTGTGTATGTATCATCACTAGAGTACAATTTAATTTCTGGTACTTGTATTTTTTTTGGACATATTAGTCTCCTGGGTGCCGTCCTTTTGCGTATCGTAGGGTCAATTATTTCTGATGGTACTCTGGGAAGTTTGGTTGCTGTATGTCTGCTATGCGAAATTGATGGTATGCGTATCGTAGGGTCAATTATTTCTGATGGTACTCTGGGAAGTTTGGTTGCTGTATGTCTGCTATGCGAAATTGATGGTTTGTTTTGCAAGTTTGATGGTCCTATTTGCGGGATTGATGGTCCGATATGCAGAGTCGATGGTTCGATATGCAGGGTCGATGGTTCGATATGCAGGGTCGATGGTTCGAAATGCAGGGTCGATGGTTCGATATGCAGGGTCGATGGTTCGATATGCAGGGTCGCCATGTAATATATGTTTTATTACAAATGCTTTGGAAGCTATTCATGATGAATTTTATTAATATGACAGAATTATGTTATACCGGCAGAAAGCTGCCAAACTTACGGTTTTGTATGGCTAAAGAGCCGCTGTGATATTATTATTATTCCTCCGTTAATCCTGGTCACTTTTATGACTGGCTATTGCTAATTTGCTAATGATGTGGCAGAGTATGCCGCTATTTTTGATGGATGGCAGAGTATGCCGATGTTTATTTATTAAAGGCAGAGTATGCCGCTTTATTATGTATGGCAGAGCATGCCGATGTTTATTTATTAGAGGCAGAGTATGCCGCTTTATTCTATATGGCAGAGTATGCCGATGTTTTTTGGAGATATAAAAACTACTTGTTGAAGTTGAATTTAATTCTGATTTTATTTAGTTAGTATCATCTTATTTATACAAATAGAATACAAAGGAATCGGTATTCTTTACAGTTCTAAAGGGGGGATTATTGCAGAATTGCAATATACAAAATTCTTAATCAGAAACTGTAGTGTCAGCATTTCTGATCACACAATTTCTGATTGAGTCACAATGTATCGCTATTGTAAAGCAATGACCTCAGGTGAGAATATTTTATTTATCAAGAAATATGCTTGTATAGCGGAATTTGCTTGCGTTGCAAATTCTTCTTGATGTCGTGTAAACTTTGTTTGTTTTGATTAATTTTTGGTTTGATTTTTTGTTTATTATTATTGACCGTGGTCATGGCTTTACAATATATTAACGTTTCAGGATAACCTCACGAAATTTGTAGATTGGTATGCCATACAGAATGGGGAAGCTATAACGGTAGCGCAAATTTTCTTCGACGAAATCGTCATACGCTACCGCATTCCCAAAAGAATAGTCACCGATCAGGGAAATAATTTCCTGAGTGACCTATTCAAAAAGGTATGCAAACTCCTCAGGATAAATAAGCTGCAAACCTCAGCGTATCATCCCCAATGAAATGGAGCACTCGAACGTGCACATGGACCATTGATTAAATATCTACGAACTATAGTGGACGAAAATCCCAGCTCATGGGATAGTTATCTGCGAACCGCTGCTTTCGTGTACAATAACAGTGTACACGAAGGGACAAAATTAACTCCTATGGACTGCCTTTACGGCTTTACAGCGGACGTTCCGTCCAACTTAAGGCGAGACCCCGAACCCGTATATAATCACGAGAGCTACTACCATATTCTCAGGTATAAGCTTCAGAAGTCTTACGCCATGGCACGAAAAAATCTTCTGATGAGTAAACAGCGCTCGAAAAATTACTACGACAAAGCTGTACGTCCCCTGACATTTCCCAGAGGAGACAAGGTTCTACTCAAGAGCGAGATTCGAAAACATAAGCTCTCCCAGATTTGGGTAGGACCCTATACGGTAACCGGTATCCCCAGTACTGTAAACACCACAATAAAAACTCGCAAACGAGAGGTGACGGTACATAACAACCGTCTAAAACCTTTCTACGAATAAATAGGTGTCCATAGTAGTGTTAAGGTACATACATACTGTTACAAAACTTTTATGTGATATCCCAATGTTACAGGATTTTCGAGGTCGTCTTTCTCCCTTCTTTGTATGTGCCGTCTAGGCAAACGAACGCCTTCCGTTATGGGGTCCGTTGGCTCTACCACCTGGCCGAGCGGAAATGGAAATGGACCACAGAGAGAAAATTTTACCTGAATTTCCAGCTTCTGGCGGTCGAGTTTGCGGGCTATTTCGCCTGAAGTGCTTCCTTCCCTCCCAAATGAAAGGCAGGATGAGCTCACGGGTTCTCGTCTGGGACTCTATTTTCGTCGCCTCTTTTACCTTGTTTTATTCTTTTCTCCTTTCCTTTCTTCTTTCCTTTTAAAACCAACCAAAAAAAAAAACAACTTTTCACTATTTACTTTTAAGAAAACTTCTTTTCCGCTTTATTTCTTGCTAATTTTTTAAGTTTTTTCGTTCCAGTCAGACTTCTTGCTACAAGATTCAGAATTACAATCATGGCGCCTTTTTCATTTTTACTTTTCCTAACCCTACCTTTCATGTGTTTTTCTAATCTGACCTAAAACTTATCTAGCAACCTCTCTTTGTCCCTAGCTTACAATTTTTCCGTGGTACAGTTCTGATATAAATTTTTTTTTTTATCCTAATCTTAAATTTCTTTCATTTAGTTTAGATTTCATTTTAATAGTTTTCAATTTCGACAATTTTTAACTAAGGACTAGTTGACATTTACTTTAGATTTTATCTTAATAATTTTTAATTCGGACAAAGTTTGAACTAAGTACTAGTTGACATTTACTTTAGATTTCATTTTATTAATTTTTAATTCGGACAAATTTTGAACTAAGTACTAGTTGACATTTACTTTAGATTTCATTTTAGGACTCGTTAAGTGTCAGTTAATTTATTCGTCTATACTTGCCAACGTGGTTCGTATTTTCTTTCGTTTATCCTTAAAAAAAAAAAAAATGGAAAATTTTCATGTTTGCCAGCTTATTTATCGACTTATTGACGCTTTATTCTAAAAATTTGGTGTTAGCTTATTTAATTCTTTATTTCCTATCTTTGCTAGTTTGCTTTGTTTCAAAATGTGATTGGTGACAGTTTATGTATTGGTTTTTAACTCTCCTATATTTGCGGACTTGGTTTGCATTTCGAATGTGCAATACGCTTGTACTTACTAATTACTTTTAAATTTCCCATATTCTAATTCGATTCTATTTTAAAATTCAATCGTATTTCTACATTTTTGAGCGGCATTGTACTAATGAACTTGGGTTGACGTTGGGTTGAGCCCTCACTTAAGTTTGAGGTTCCTATGCTTCCCGCTGTCTAACTCTGACAAATCAGCTGATCGAAATGTCAGGGCTGATTAAGTGATCAAATTTATTGTTTTGAATTATCAGAAAATGTTTGGTCACGAAGTTTAGTATGCATTGCTGTTACAAAGCAACTCATTTACGGAATAATTAAATTTCCGGAAGAATCAAAATCGGATTCCTTCGAATGGCCTCAACTTGAAGGAATTTATCATGAAAGTCGCTGCCATGCAATTAGTTTTTTGCCCCAGAGACTTCTCTAGCTGTTCTCCCGAAAATTGTCATCCTATGTGCTGCTGGTGCTGATTTTATTTCACGAATATTTCGCAGTGATTTAGCGAATAGTGATACTGTTCAGCAACTCCGAGGACATTCAAGCTATGTAAATGATATTGCCTGGGAACCGGAAGGTGAGTTTTTGGCATCCGTTAATGATTCTGTTACACTACCCCCCACTCACAAGCTTTTAGCTCCGTCCAAGCTAACTCATCTCTCGTTGGAGTTGGTAGACTTGATACTAGTACATACCACGGATTACCGAAATACTGAAGAGAGGATAGGAAAGTTAAAACGTCCACTGAAAGATAACCCAGAAGGGGTTAGAGCTATAGACGGTCAAGCAAAATGCATCTACTCATTTAAGGTAGAGATGGGTTCTACTAGGATCGTGTCCTTTTAAATTTTATTCCGCTACCACGTATTATGGAAGTAATGAAGAAAGGATAGGAAAGTTAAAACGTCCACTGAAAGATAACCCAGAAGGGGTTAGAGCTATAGACGGTCAAGCAAAATGCATCTACTCATTTAAGGTAGAGATGGGTTCTACTAGGATCGTGTCCTTTTAAATTTTATTCCGCAACCACGTATTATGGAAATGATGAAGAAGGGATAGGGAAGTTAAAACGTCATTTTATCGGACTTGATTTGTGCGTGGCGAGTCAGAAGCACATCCACAGCTTCACGCCGGTCCTTGGTCAGAGCTCGATATCGGTCTCGGTCTCGAAAACCAAAGGTGCACTCGCAGCCCAGCAACCCAAAAAATCTGGTCTACCAGTACACCTCCGACCCTCAACCCCAAGACCAGTCGGAAAAGCCTCTGCAACCAGTAACCTAACCAACTGATTGCAGGACCTCTTCCGCACGGACATCTCCCTCTGGCCGCAGATCGACATTCGTTCGAGGGTGTGCCCCAACGTCCCCAGCCGGGGTTAAAATTTCGAAGACAGTCTTTAATGTGCAATTCCTACGGCAGCGCGGCCTACGTAGGGTACCATGTGGGAGGGGTTTTGACTCATTGTCAAGCGAGGGAGTGTGAAAAAGTGGACTAATTTACAAGAGGTATACCGGCTGCTAGGTTGGGTAGGTCCTAAGCCGCACATTGGTATCCTGTAGTTACCAGTTAAGCTGGCCGGATGCCTTCTTAGGGCTACCAGGAAACGTATTAGTGGTTATGTGGAAAGGTCGTTTCTTTCGCGGTATGGGGCTAGTCTATCGACGTGAACAGTTCGCATCTTTCCACCGTGACACTTTTTTATCCTGAACACCACTTCGGTTACAGCGTCGGTGATCTTGTACGGCCCATCCCAGTCGCACTGCAGCTTTGGGCACCGCCCAATCACGCGCCTTGGGAAATATAACCACACTAGTTGACCTACTTGAAAGCTGGGCTTCTTCGTCCGCAAGTCATAGTACGTCTTCATACGCCGACTCGCAGTGTTCAGCATATCTCGATTATTTTCATGGATCTCATTTAGTGTCGTGCTCAGATTATCCAGGTACTCATTGATTGACATAATTTCAGTAGGTGGGCTCCCCAAGATCATCTCCAGTGGTAAGCGAAGTTCTCGTCCAAAGAGGAGCTTAGCTGGTGTCTGTTTAGTGCTATCCTGCACACTTGCGCGATATGCTAGTAGTAGGTATGGAACGTATTGGTCCCAGTCTCTCTGGTGTGAATTTAGAAATTTCGCCAGATAGTCTAGAATTGTTCTGACTGTGGATGTAAGGCGGTTGTACGCGTTTTCTCTACTCCGAACTTCTGCAATACCTCTTGAAAAACAGCACTCTCAAAATTTCTGCCTTGATCTGAATGGAGCTGCAGTGGGGCTCCATGTCGGCTGAATACGACTGAGATGAGTGCATCCGATACAGTCTCGGCTGTCTGATCTGGTACTGGAATTGCTTCGGGCCACTTAGTGAAATAGTCCATACAGACTACTAGGTAGCGGTTATCTTTATTGGTGTTTGGAAGTGGTCCCAATATGTCTACAGCAACTCTTTCGAAAGGTGCACCAACGTTGCATACCTGCAGAGGAGCTCGCCGTCTTGGCCGCGGCCCTTTCCGCGCTTGACACTGTAGACATCCAGCACACCAATCCTTTACATCCGTACTACTACCCACCCAATAATATTTCTGTCGAAGCTTACCTAGAGTCTTGTCAATGCCGAAGTGTCCACCACTTAGAGAATCGTGTACCTGATTGAGGACAATTTTTCGAAGAGATTTTGGGACTAACATTTGCTTTATAGTCTCGGTCCCTTGACTGATTAGTCTGACCACGATGTTATTTTCCAATTTCAGAACAGACCACATTGACCAATACGCTTTAATGTCTGGACTGAGGTCCTTGACGCTGTCTTTATCTGGGCGCTGACCCGTAGCCAGCCAACTCCGAATGTGTCGTAATGTGAGGTCATCCTCCTGGTGTTGAGCTATGTATATCCTCTTGTGCCGTAACTAGTCGAGTAGTGATGGTGTCTTTCTCTTCGAGCCGCTGACAATATTGACACTCAGTCGTTGAACAAGGACGACGCGACATTGCATCTGCGTTACTGTGACTTTTACCTGGACGATGCACGATTTCATAATCATAGGCCTGCATGCGCTCTATCCATCGTGCTACCTGTCCTTCGGGACACCGAAAGTTCATCAACCATCTCAAGGACGCATGGTCTGTTCGAATGATGAACTTTTTCCCCAGTAAGTAGGGCTGAAAATGTGCGCAGGCCTTGACTATCGCAACCAACTCTTTCCTGGTGACACAGTAGTTCCGTTCAGGCCGACTGAATGTTTTGCTGTGATATTCCACCACGTGTTCCATCCCGTCTTTAACCTGTGTGCGTGTTGGCTGGCTTCTGTGTCCAGGATAAAAGGCAAATTTTCGTCTGGCTGCGTAAGAATAGGCGCAGTGGTTAAGCGTTTTTTCAACTCTTCGAACGCTTCTTGACAAGCCTCTGCCCAGAGGAACTTCCGACCTTTCTCCGTAAGCTCCGTTAATGGTTTTGCGATAGCTGAGAAGTTTTTAACAAACCGCCGGTAATAAGCACACAGCCCGAGAAATGACTGTATGTCTCTTCGTGTTTGTGGTCGAGGCCAATTCTTGACCGCATTAGTTTTGTCGGGGTCTGTCGACAATCCAGAGTCGCTGATAATGTGTCCGAGGAACTTCACTTCTCTTTGACACAACTGACACTTCTTCGGTGAAACTTTGAGATTTGCTACTCTTAATCGGGCTAAGACAAGGCGGAGATTTTCTACCATTTGTTCAAACGTGGGGCCATGTACGATAACATCGTCCAAATATACCAGGCACGCCTGAGGTGGAATTCCTTGGAGGACGATTTCCATGAGCCTCTGAAAAGTTGCAGGGGCATTGGTTAGCCCAAATGGCATAACTGAAAACTCCCACAATCCACTGCCTGTAGTGAATGCGGTCTTTTCGCGGTCTTCTTCTTCCACTTCTACCTGCCAGTAGCCCGACTGTAGATCTAATGTCGAGAACCAAGTTGAACCGGCGAGTGCATCGAGAGTCAGATCGATACGTGGCAGCGGATATGAATCTTTTTTAGTGACCTCGTTAAGCCGCCTGTAGTCGACGCAAAATCTAGCCGAGCCATCCCTTTTCTTCACCAGCACGACTGGAGAAGTCCAAGGGTTACTGGATGGATTGATAACACCTTGGGTTTTCATCTCGTGTACTAGATCTTCTGCTTCCTGGCGTTTGGCTAGTGGAAGCCGCCTTGGAGGCTGTTTAATTGGTTTGTTGCTGCCTACGTCGATCTGATGCCGCATTATTGTGGTTCGGCCGAGGTCGTTTTTTATTCGCGCAAAGACATCTTGATGTTCCATCACTAGCTTTTCCAGTGTTATTCTCTGTTGGTTATCAAGGTGCACAGTTGTGGGTTCCAGCAATGAGTATAATTCGGTTGGTAAACTATTCCAGTTAGATGGTACTTCCTCCGGCGAACTGACAATGTCTGCACTCACCTCCACATCTGCTAAAGAGGTGTTAGCTTTGAGCTCGATTGGGTTTTCCGTAATGTTAGTTACCCGAACTATCATACTTCCATTATGCGAAAGGCAGACCGCCGGTTCCATCCAGAGAGAAGGGGGAACCTTATTTGGAGATAGAAAAACTTTTTCTTGTTCACCGACCATCGGGTTGAAAAGTGCTACGAAGCAGGTGGATTCAGCTGGTAATGTACAATCCTGTATGGTTCTGACAAAGAGGTCGCTCCTTTCTTCCATTATTGCCACGATCTCGTGGCCAATCTGAACAAAGCGTTTCTCTAAGTTAATTGAACAATGGTGACCCGCGAGAAAATCCATTCCAATAATGCAGTCGTCGAAGACATCTGCTACGTAGAAGGTATGTGTAGTGGAAAAATTTTTGATAGCGATGCGCAACTCAACGATTCCATCTACGATGCTGGTTTCTCCTGTGACGTTCCGAATTTGCGTAAAGGAGGGTTTGAGACGAGAATGGTTCGGCAAACGGGCGATTATTCTTCTGTTAAGTATGGAATGCGTAGCTCCAGTGTCCACAATCATGTGGCAGACAAGCTCTTCAATTTTTCCTTTTATCTTGATAGTACTACAAATCGTAACTTGGCTCACAGTTATTACGGGTGGAGGTGGCAGCCTCAAAGCTGATGATATCGTGGTTTGCAGCGTTTCCACGCTGGCTAGGGTTGTCGATGTGGCGGGAATTGGGGTACTATTTGCTGGTGTATGATGTGTGATTGAGGTGCGGGTGTTTGGTGTAAGGCTCTTTGTTTGTGTGTTGGTGGGAGGTAGACGGTGTGTTAGCGCGTTAGTGGGAGCGGAGGAATGGATTAGTGTGTTGGTGGGAAGTGGATTGCTTGTCAGGGGATTAGTGGGAAGTGGGCGGGGGATTAGAGTGTTAACGGGGAAGGAAGGGTTGATTAGCATATTAGTGGGAAGTGAATGGGATATTAGTGTGTTAGTGGGAAGTGAATGGTTTGTTAAGGGATTAATGGGAAGTGGGCGGGGGATTAGTGTGTTAACGGGAAAGGAGGGGTTGATTAGCGTGTTAGTGGGAAGTGAATGGGATATTAGTGTGTTAGTAGGAAGTGAATGGTTTGTTAAGGGATTAATGGGAAGTGGGCGGGAGGTCAGTGTGTTAACGGGAAAGGAGGGGTTGATTAGCGTGTTAGTGGGAAGTGAATGGGATATTAGTGGGATAGTGGGAATGAAGGGATGGATTAATGTGTTATTAGGAAGTAGGTGATCTGTTGCAAGGGTGTTAAATCGCGGTATGTGAGCGTTCGGTGTAAGATGGTTGGAACATGTGTTAGTGTTTGATATGTGTTTGATTTTAAGTGTGTTGGTACTGGGTCTAGGTGTGGTTATAGGTGTATTGGGTTTTGTGGTATTTGTGACTATTTTGGTAAGGTTTGTTAATTCTAGCAGGCTGGATATCAGGGGACAGTTGGTACGTATGCGGCCAAGGACGTGCTTGCGGTCTATACCTGGAGCTTTTGTGAAGTATGCTGGTCTCTGCTCCCCGAGATCAGCTGACTTGCGTTTAAATTTCTGTTGGAGCTAGATGGACCGATGTTCGTGCTATTTTTCTCGCTCCCGGAGGGCTGCTGTATTTGTGTTTGCTGCGACTTCGAGTGAGGTGAACCTCGTGATAACTGAACTGTTTCAGGAGGTCTTACTATATTCTTTCCCGGCTCGACAGGTATCAGACGGATATTAATAGCTCTGTTAGTAGGACGCCCTTCAATCAGGTCGAATTCTACACGATTTCCAGAAGCTAACTCTGTTTCCGGATTTGCAATGTGGTTCTGAACATTGGCGAAATGGAAGAAGACATCTACTTGTGTCTCATCACTTACGATAAAACCATACCTTCGTCGCAAGTCGCACCGGCGAATAGTTCCTGTGACGTTCCGGGCTAGCAAATTTGGTTTAGGAGAGGTGTTGGTTGATATAGGAGCTGTTGAATCTGGTTGAGCTAGCTGCGGCTCCTTCACGCTAGCTCGCTCGCGTTTTCCGGCAACATCCGGGCTGAATTTCTTTCTATCGATTCTCTTCTGAAGTCCGGCGGTTCTCTTGGTGGAGGTCTATTATTACTCGTTGCCACAGCGACTCGTATATTTCGCCTCGCGGATCGGGTTGCTCGATGATTAGCTTCAATTCGGAAAGCTGTTTGGACAGCATCCTGCAGAGTAGACGGATTAAAATCCCGCACTCTTTCTTGAACATCTAGGTTAAAAATTCCATCTAGGAAATGTTCCAAGGCTATTTGATCTCTGGCATCCTCCGGACAGTACGGGAACTTGAGCCTAGTCAGCCGTAAAAGATCCGTGGCAAATTCCGAGAACGACTCTCCATTCTTCTGCACTCTTGTGCTGAGCTGGACGTGACTAAATGACTGTTTGTACTCAGCACCAAATTGGATAGAGAGAGCATTTCTCGCCTTAGTATATGACCTTCTAGCTTCCTGGCTTAAGGTCTCGTAAAAACCCAAAGCCGCGCCACGCAAGGATGCGGCTAAATAAAGCGCCTTTGTTCTGTTATCCCACCCGTTCGTTTCTGCGATTGCTTCGAAATGCAATTCATAATGACTCCACGAGGCCTTGCCGTCGTATTCCGTGGGAGAAAGCATCGGTCTTCTTATAGGCTGGTCTGCAGCTGTATGCTGCGGTCGATGAGGTGATGACGATGGTCCCCCTCTTGATGGTTTCGGACCCGCAGGGTTAGCAAAAGTATCCGCGTTCTCATTTATTTCAGAAGATTTATTCTCGCCGCGGTCGGAGTTTTCTCTCGGAAGTCTAGTTGAGGACGGTGTGGATTGGTTACTCGGTGGCGGGGGGTCAATTGTTTGGTCAGCAGGTTTTGCATTTGATTGAACCTCAGTATCATCCATTACCTTATGGACGAACGCCGATGGACTGAGAACCGAAATGTCGGCCATCTGCTTCTGTAAGGTGCTTAGCTCTGCCCTAAAGGATGTCTGTTGCCCCTTTAGAGCTTTTACTTCATCATGGACTTCCGTTATCGCATTTGCCTGCACCCCAAACTTGTCGGTTAATTCTTCGAGTTTCTGAAGAATTTTTTCAAGCTGTTCGTCTGCCATTTTACTTGATTTGTTTTACTTGATTTGGAGCGTGGGTGCGATTAAACTTCCGAAGGTCAAGTCTCGGAGATACTCCTCCCCACCTAAGTGAGAGTTCAATCGAATTATTGATCGCCCGGATTGGCAATGTTATTGACGTACGAACAAACGGCCAGATCCAACAGTCGCGGAAATGTTTCTAACCTTTACGCTGAAATTTTAACCCAATTACTGGGCCCTCGGGCTCAAGTTTTATGGACGCACGTAGTTGATAAAAGCCCACAGCAGAAATAGCGGAAGTATTCCTAACTTGTTCTTTAAACTTCGATCAAGCCTCTAGAAGGGTTTCTGCTTCAGTGTGTACAAATGGAGGGAAATCTTGAGGAGCTCTCCCTTGTGGCTCTATGCGAGAGAACAAAGTTCCGGGAATATGGTTTAATTTTGTATGAAGCCATTAGACGGCTTACTGGTAGGTATGACACGTTAGTAAGAACTCTATTTCATAACTCGTTTGTTAACAGACGCTATATGGGTCTTGTAATTATTCCAGATTATGAGTTGCTCCCTTGCCGAGGTACAATTTGTTGGAAAGTATTCGAGCTCTCCTAAATCGTTGGCACTAGAATATCGAAAGTTTTATAGTTGTTCTGCCTTGTTGTTCTGGAGAATCCTCCAAATTATTCTGTGTCTCGGAAATAGTTCGCACCAAACGATTGAAAATTTATCAATTTTAAAACGATTTAGACTGGATTCTGTATATTTCCTACTATCCACGGCCAAAATAAAACTCTGTAGAACTAATTTGATGTTCCCGAACTCGTCGACACCAAATGGCGAAAATCTAAAATCTATTAATTATTCAGTGCCCTCTAATTCGTTAGCTACTGTTTACAAGGACCTTTTTTGCATTCGACACCTCGTCGGTTGTTGAACATGATAAAAAAAAAAATTTTAGGAATTATTTTGGGTTTTACAATTTCGTCGACCAGATAATCAAAAGAAGTTATTTACAACATTTTGTCTTACCGTTTACTATCAAAGTTGGAAACGTTCAGGTCACAAAAAAAATATTCCGTCGTTCCGTACAATGTGATAACCAAATCTGGATAAATTTCTACTAAGTTTTATTTTGAAGTAACCATTCGGCAGCAAATTTAGATTTTTTTTTTTTTTTTTTTTTTTTTTTTTTTTTTTTTTTTTTTTTTTAAGAATATTCCGTTGCTTGTGTTTTAGAAAATTCTTGCAGCTTACAATTCGCCGATGTTACCCATAGGAAATCTTCCCAATAAAATAAAAATCTACCAAATTTTCTCCCGTGTATGTTTGATTGTTCACGACCAACAGTACAACCTTCTCAGAGGATCTTTGAAAATTTATCAAGATTGAGAAAGATTTCGAATTTGTTTCGAATATTTCCAGACCCAGACGCAGAAATTTTATCAAACTTAAAAGGATTTCGAACTCCGTTTGCGTATTCTTAAATGTTTACGACCCAATACAAAACATTTCATAAACTAATTGAGATTTCTGTAGTCCTTGACATCAAATATGGAAACTTTATTAATTTACGAACGATTCCAAACTTGCTCCGTGTATTTTCCACTACTCACGACCAAGATGCAAAACTTTACGGAAATTATTCGGTACCCCCGAAGGCTTTAACACCAGGGTATCAAATTTTATTGATTATTGTGTGTTGTCCCAGTCGTTCCTCATTTCGTATAGGGAATCTGGACCAGGTTTTAGGCTTTCTAAATTATTGGTTAGCCAGAATAAAACTTATAAAGGAGCTTTAGGCTTCCTAATTGGTTTTTTTTTTTTTAGCAATTATTTTGTGTTTCGGAAATATTCAACCGCGTATAGAACATTTACGCATTATTTTGTACCTTATTAATCTTCCACTGGTAACTATTGGAAATATTTTGTAGGTTATACATCGTCGCTCAGCGACTATAATCGAAAGTTAGAAATTATTTGACACCACGTTGGCAAGTACGGAGAATTTACAAATCACTTCTGGTACCTTGACAAATATGTGAAACTAGAAACAAAAAAAAATAAAGAAATATTTTTGTACCTAACGCTACTAATTATTGGCGCAAGTTAAACAGCAAATTTAATACAGCAAATGGCGGCTCCGATGACGTCACCTTTTGTGCACAGTGCACTGATAGGAACACGCTCAATGGCAAATTGTTAATTATGATTAATTCCTCTGGAGCAGTCACTAAATTGCAATCCAATACAGCGAAGAACATCTGGAACTCCGCCGAACGCCGACGACTTCCTTGAGAGGTTAGTGGGGTCCCTATTACGGGATTGGTGCGTACCCCACACTTGACACCAAATGTTACAAAATTTTTATGTGATATCCCAATGTTACAGGATTTTCGAGGTCGTCTTTCTTCCGCCTTTGTATGTGCCGTCTAGGCAAACGAACGCCTTCCGTTATGGGGTCCGTTGGCTCTACCACCTGGCCGAGCGGTCACCGTGGCGTAGAGTGAAATTGGGTTCCCCAATGTTACACCAGTGGAAATGGACCACAGAGAGAAAATTTTACCTGAATTTCCAGCTTCTGGCGGTCGAGTTTGCGGGCTATTTCGCCTGAAGTGCTTCCTTCCCTCCCAAATGAAAGGCAGGATGAGCTCACGGGTTCTCGTCTGGGACTCTATTTTCGTCGCCTCTTTTACCTTGTTTTATTCTTTTCTCCTTTCCTTTCTTCTTTCCTTTTAAAACAAACCAAAAAAAAACAACTTTTCACTATTTACTTTTAAGAAAACTTCTTTTCCGCTTTATTTCTTGCTAATTTTTTAAGTTTTTTCGTTCCAGTCAGACTTCTTGCTACAAGATTCAGAATTACAATCATGGCGCCTTTTTCATTTTTACTTTTCCTAACCCTACCTTTCATGTGTTTTTCTAATCTGACCTAAAACTTATCTAGCGACCTCTCTTTGTCCCTAGCTTACAATTTTTCCGTGGTACAGTTCTGATATAAATTTTTTTTTTTTTATCCTAATCTTAAATTTCTTTCATTTACTTTAGATTTCATTTTAATAGTTTTCAATTTCGACAATTTTTAACTAAGGACTAGTTGACATTTACTTTAGATTTTATCTTAATAATTTTTAATTCGGACAAAGTTTGAACTAAGTACTAGTTGACATTTACTTTAGATTTCATTTTATTAATTTTTAATTCGGACAAATTTTGAACTAAGTACTAGTTAACATTTACTTTAGATTTCATTTTAGGACTCGTTAAGTGTCAGTTAATTTATTCGTCTATACTTGCCAACGTGGTTCGTATTTTCTTTCGTTTATCCTTAAAAAAAAAAAGAAATGGAAAATTTTCATGTTTGCCAGCTTATTTATCGACTTATTGACGCTTTATTCTAAAAATTTGGTGTTAGCTTATTTAATTCTTTATTTCCTATCTTTGCTAGTTTGCTTTGTTTCAAAATGTGATTGGTGACAGTTTATGTATTGGTTTTTAACTCTCCTATATTTGCGGACTTGGTTTGCATTTCGAATGTGCAATACGCTTGTACTTACTAATTACTTTTAAATTTCCCATATTCTAATTCGATTCTATTTTAAAATTCAATCGTATTTCTACATTTTTGAGCGGCATTGTACTAATGAACTTGGGTTGACGTTGGGTTGAACCCTCACTTAAGTTTGAGGTTCCTACGCTTCCCGCTGTCTAACTCTGACAAATCAGCTGATCGAAATGTCAGGGCTGATTAAGTGATCAAATTTATTGTTTTGAATTATCAGAAAATGTTTGGTCACGAAGTTTAGTATGCATTGCTGTTACAAAGCAACTCATTTACGGAATAATTAAATTTCCGGAAGAATCAAAATCGGATTCCTTCGAATGGCCTCAACTTGAAGGAATTTATCATGAAAGTCGCTGCCATGCAATTAGTTTTTTGCCCCAGAGACTTCTCTAGCTGTTCTCCCGAAAATTGTCATCCTATGTGCTGCTGGTGCTGATTTTATTTTACGAATATTTCGCAGTGATTTAGCGAATAGCGATACTGTTCAGCAACTCCGAGGACATTCAAGCTATGTAAATGATATTGCCTGGGAACCGGAAGGTGAGTTTTTGGCATCCGTTAATGATTCTGTTACAATACATTAAATTAAAGAAAAATAGAACATAAGCTGCAGAGTCAACAGAAAACCCATTTTAATATCCTATCCTATCCTCTCCTAGATGACAATGCGGTCAATAATTCTCTACGGACTGTTCCTGACCACAATAGGAGCCCTCGCGGAGGAACCTTACACTATAACGCCCCTAAATAATACGGGAATACTATTTGAGGATCTTGGAAGCCTATCAGTTTACCACGATACTTGGAGCATCATAACGGAGTTAGATCTGGCCCATTTGGACAATCAGACAAAACTGGCGGAACGTGCGGAACACTACGTACATCAATTATGCGGAAACAAATCCTTTGATCAAGATCTATGTAACCTACAAACCAAACGTGTACATGCCCTGATGGAAAACATCAAGAGACGCACCAATGTCATTAAAGAGGCAGGTCCTAAGTCACGCAAGCCCCGATCCATCTTTGATGGGATAGGTAATGCGATGCACTATCTCTTTCGCACTATGGATAGCGGAAACGAACAAGAGGTGTACAGCCGACTAAGCGAATTAGAGGTAAATACTCAAACCTTAGCTGATCTGAAAAAGCAACAGATCAGCGTAATAAAAACCACGTTTGAACAAATTCAAAAACCCCTCTCCTCACTGTCTGAACGACAACATCAGATAACCAATCAGATTAACCATCTGCAGAACACAACGGATGATTTGATAGCCCACCAAATAAGACAAGAGATCGTTTCTAGTCTAACACTACAAATGATAGAGTTGGAATTTAGACAACAAGCTCTACTGGACATAATAGTGTCCAGTAGAAACAATCAAATTCATCCCCTTTTAATTTCCCCAAACCATTTGCTAGAGAGTTATCACAAATCTCACTCCACTTGCCCCAAACTACAGGACTGTTTGTCAGTTCTGTACCAAACAGCAGATGTTAAGACACATTTGTTGCAGGACAAATTAGTTATCCGAATCAAACTTCCCATATTTAATATTCCCAAGATGAAAATCCAACAGATTAGATGTTTTTCCATACGGGTGGATTCAAACCACTCATTAATACCTGATATCGAATTTTCCCATGTGGCAAGTCAAATCCAGACCCAGGAATTTCTGCTGCTGAAGCCAGAAAACCTGAGATCTTTCAAAAAAATTTCAAAGGGAATCTATGAGGATACGTGGATTGGTAAGATAAATACACCACTCACCAAAGCTACAAAAACAGATGAATGTGTTATCAAACTTCTATTCAATCCACTGGGCGTACACCCACAATGTA
Source organism: Dioctria rufipes (assembly GCA_963924295.1). Taxonomy (NCBI): domain Eukaryota; kingdom Metazoa; phylum Arthropoda; class Insecta; order Diptera; family Asilidae; genus Dioctria; species Dioctria rufipes. Next base: position 100,559,795 of record OZ002741.1, on the reverse strand, counting down.
GCATCAGAGCCCAAATTCCTCCAAGAGACACAATAATAAAACTTAATAGACCGAATTCGTCGCTGTACTCCTTAACTGAAACTACTATAGTACATATAACTTGTACTCAACAGTTACTCACCCATCGTCTCGCAGGACAAGGAATCATGACAGTCAACGAACCATGTTCCTTGCAAATAGGGTCCAACACTCTGTATTACGAAGCAGAAAATCTACATCCGCTAAGAGTTTTCCAACCAACCTACTTCCCAGGCACAAACGAGACTCAAGAGGTATTGGCAGATTATATATCCAAAGTACCCGCTCCTAAAAACTTTGAAAAACTCCCAACATTACTCCTAGGAGATGATACAAACCAACGTATCCACCTAGATACAAAATCTCTAGACGAAATTCGTACCAAAGTGAACAACATTCCCTTTGGACCAAAGGCCAAGATTCCTCATATACTCTCAATTACATCCCTATCAATGACCGGACTCTTGTTGCTAATTGCATCTGTGGTGGCATTGGCAAAATATATCGTACCGGCATTCATGGCATGGAATGCTAAACGCAGACAACAGCCCACAGCTGAAAACGTTCCTATGAAACCGGTTTACGCAACACCCCAAGAAAAATTAAAACGTACTCAAAGTCTCCACAGAGCGAGATCTATACAAGTAGTATAATCAAAAAGATCTATACTCCTTGGTTGGCCCCGTCTCATTCTTCTGTTATAAGCACAGTCCCTCTCCTTTTACTATACTGGCTGATAGAAAATAAGTGAAATAAAAACTAGACATTAGGAGAAAGAAAATATAATTCAAAAGGAAACACTATTCGGAAGTTCTCAACAAAATAGGTTACAAGCTCTAGGAATTAGGAAAATAGAAGAAAGAAAGCATAAAAGAGTAGAATTAAAACAACTATATAACCAATTAAAATATAATCAAAATTTATATACAAAAAAAAGGTTATTAATAGTAACAAATAACTAATATTTAGTAGCATTAAGCAATACAAAAAATAATAATTTAGCAAATAAGATAATAAAATACAATAACATAAATAACTACGCTAAATAGATATAAAATGAAAAGTTAGAATACTAACATTATAAATAGAACAATAGCAAATAAAAATAATACAAAAAAAAAAAACAATAAGATAACCAAGAAAAAATTAAAAGGCGTTAGATAAAAATAAAGGAAAAGGAAAATATGCTTTAAAAGTAGATATAACTAAATAAATAAATAAGTAAGTAGAGCCAGATAATAGGATTAAGGAAACCGTACACTAAATTACACACAAAAAAAAACCATAAAATTTGATTAGCGAATGCTTAGAAAAATATATGAGCATTATACATTCCTGTAAAAACAACCAAAAAATTATACATGCATATGTATATTTTTGCACAGCAAGAGCAAAGACCCAACCAAAAACCGACCAAGTATTCAGCTCTCTCAAAAAAAAAATAAAAAAAAAATATGTAATAAAGCCAACAACAGTCTCAACACCGAAACCGCTATACAACACAAAAAAAAAAAGAAACTCTCAAATTCCCTGCAAAGAACCACAAGCCATATAAGTAGCTACCTGAAAACAATAGATATATGGATAACAACAAAGAAAAACAATAGACCTGGAATTTACATTTTTTTTATTATAAAACAAAACTAAGACAAAACAAAATTTAGAAAAGCGAACACAAAAAATTTTTATTAATGAGACTTAATCAAAAAAGTTGTTTTCCTCTTTTGCCGCGGGGTGCCGTCAGAGCGAACGATCCGGGCCGTCCGTGGTTGCTGCAAGAGAAAAGAAAAAATTTTATTAAAAAAAAAAAGAGAAATTCAAATGAAAGGAGAAATTACCCAGTTCAGCCCTCATAGGGCGGGAGAGCGTCCCAGTCTTCCTCAGCACCACATCCGCGCCATCTCGGGCAGCGCTAAGCTCCTCATCTGGAAGACCCCAATCCCCCTCAGCAGGCGACACGTCCCAGTCCTCTACAGACGAAACCGGGCTGAACACTGCACCTGGGACATCCCAGTGAAACTCAGCCGGATTGTTGGCCCAAGCTACCACGTCATCGCCATGCAGCATGTAACTCGGGTGGGTCCTACATACCAGGCAGGTACACCAGCCGACCTCTCCCGACAACACTAGGGTAGCTCCTAAAAAGAAATAAAAAAGAAAACAGTAATTAGAACAAATGAAAAGTTATTGTTCACCACAAAATAAACTTACCTAAAGGCACCCAGGAACTCCCGTTATGAGGAGATAAACAAAGCTCCACCCGGTGAAAGCTATCCACCTCAGCAGGAGCGGACCAGATGCAAATATCTGGGCGCCCATCCCTGCGCAGCAGCAGCCGGATTAATCCCCTCCACCGAGGAGCCACGCTCTGCACCGAAATTGCCAGCACCCTAACACACTGGGGCCTGGAGCAGACGTAGGGAGCACGTGGTCCAATTACTTCGCCGAATTCCATTTTAGCAAGACTGTGAAGATAATCACAGAAATCGCTCCATAGAAAGGGCAAAACCCGTAACGTTAGCAAAATCCGATGGAGATACGATTAAAATGTGTGAAGCCTTTATCTCGGTGAAGCCCACGCAATCCCAGTAGCAAAAGTAGTTGCTTTTATTCTCTTTTTTTCATTCTTTCAAATCACACAATATGAGCTCCATACGACACAAATTGCAATTTATGCATTTTGTATGTAACTACAAGAACACAGACCTAAATTTTTTTTTCTTCTCCCTATTTTCGAAGCCGGTGCAAGATGCATTTTAATGTATCAGACCCCGACGCTATGGACCCATGGCATTCTTTTTATTTTTTTTTAATTACTTTTAAGGAGTACGATATCAAATTCATTTCAATTTGATAAAACACCCCATACAGAATCTACACCCACACAATTATTTTTCGAGAATTATTCCTCTTCAAAGAATAATTCTCTTTTTCGCGGGGGGAAGGAATGTTATATATATAAAACCTAGATTAGGATATGGATATATGTATATGTAAATATATGTATAACTATAAACTTGAATTAAAAGAAATTAATAGAAAATAGGATAATCTCATAAACCTATAAACCTGAAAAACCTAAAATTGGGCATATAAAATCATAAATTATAAAATTCGATAAACTAATCATACATAACACATGATTAGTTTATCTTCCCAAAAGGGTGAAGAAAAATTGCATCAGCAATTTTCTTCACATTCCACATAATTTATGAAATTTTTCTCATAAAACATCTTGGGAAAAACAAAAGTTTCAGTTTACAACCCAAGTCGTTTTACTTAAAAATTTCCACGACAAATTTTGCCTTCAGCAAAATTTGTCACTTCAACAATTTAATTAAAAAATAAATCAAAAAGCAAATCGTACCTTCAGTACAATTTGCCGTGAAAAAATCCAATATGTATGTACATACGTACATACATATTGTGTAAAAGCTTTCACGATAAGGAACGCGCGCCGCATAAATGCATTGTATGTATATGCGCGCCACCCAAGTTAAAAAGGTGAGCGTTCGACAAATAAACATAACAGTTTATTGAAAATATTTAATTGAAGATTGTATAGGTACGTACATTTTGTATTCTTCATTTGTTTTTCCAGGTCACGCTCAGTATAAGGTGAAATAATTTAATTCCAACTCCAGCCCCTATGTAATAATATACATATATAGCAATAACAAAAGGAACATATTTCAGCTTACGATTTCCATGTTTTTTGGGATAATAGTTAATTATTTTGAATAGAATATATATGAGGGAGAGTGTGCGTCCCTACATCACTCATTGCAGATCTGAATAATTACTTACGTTATCAAAAAACGGTGATAATTAGGGACATCGAGATCAACAAGAGGTTATATGGCAGCGGGAGGTGTAAAATGTATCGTTTGGGTGTTAGAGTGCGTTTTGTGTTTTTGGGACTTATTTCCCTTAACAGCCCATAACTTTCTCATTATAGATCCTATAACAATAGTAGAGCAGCGACATGATAGCAAACCGTCTAAGCTTCCACTAAGTGTCCAAATATCTCTCGATCGCCCTTTCATAGGCAGTTATAGGACATCATAGTAAAAAAATAAATAAATGGAAAACTTACTTATTTCTTTTAATTTTAACGAATTTCCCACCAATGCATCATCACCACAACACTTTCTTACACGATTTAGAAACCTCAGAACGTTAGCTTTCATTTGATCCTACACATATACCTACGTTTAGACAATTATTTTTGAGATGATCCTGTTTTTCTACTATACCTTTTACAAATACCGGAATAAATTCCTGGAATGAAGGGTAATTTATTCTCTCAGTACCAACAAATTGTAATAGATAAGGTACAGGTAGAAAACTAGGATAATCTCAAAAGCTGCATAATGGTAGATACATAGCAGTGCAGAGAAAGGTAGCATTCCGAGGCTTCCTAATATTACAAGAAAGTGTTACGTTATAATTAGAAATGTTTTTTTTTCTACTTTGGCGAACTGTTGACCGGAGAAAGATGGAGAAATGTTTGGACATTTATTGGAAAGCTTGGAGATAAAAATTATCTTCATATGGTATATAACAGCAAAGTTATAGAGTGTTAGTAGAAATTAGTAGCCAAAGCCACAGTGCCCCTACCTCCGAAAGGATACATTTGGGACTCCTCCTATACAGTGTTTTGTTTCCCTCATCGAGATCTATCAGCATGTGAAATTAATGTACAATAATATTAAATGCCCTGTAAATGAATGCGACGCCATAGGCATTATGAAAAATGTTAAATTAGAGGGAAATCCTAGATTTCTCGGAAATTTGCTTCAAATTCAAGATTTTGTTCAACCGGGAATTCAAACAAAATGCGCTGTCTTTGGAGTTATAATCTTTTAGGAAGAAAAGTAAAAACACCAATATATTTCTATAGAATGAAAGCTACGAGAATATTCAATTGAAATCTAGTACCTTATCAAAATGTAATGTAAAGTACACACCTACAATTATATCCTCCTTAAGTAACAGTGTTTTGCTGGGGTCTGTCTTTATCCAACGGGAAATTAGGAGTGCTTGCTAGCAGCGAAGATCACTAGTACCCTTCGTGCTACTTGGTTAGGATTTTACAATAAACAAAAAACCTATTCAAACGTTAGTTTAGTTTTTTTTTTTTTACTGTTAAGTTTTTTTTCCAAGGAACAAAGACTGATCAAACTTTAATCTATTTTTAAAAACATTTAAAGTAATGTTTTTTACACAAAGCACAAAGGCTGATCTAACGTTGATTTAATTTTAAAAATATTTAAAGTAAAGTTTTTTTACACAAAGCACAAAGACTGATCAAACGTTTTTTTTACACAAAGCACAAAGGCTGATCAAACATAAATGATGTTTTTTTTTTATCAATAAAACTTTCAGATTTCTATGCACCTCACCAACCGATTACTGCCCCGTTTTTAGGTTCACCCTGGTGTTTTTATCAATTTCCAAATTTTTGTTAATTATTGACCCGCATGTTGATTGGTGGAAAGTTTCCATATATTGTTAAGGTAACATGGGAAAACGTATCGAACGTTTTTCATGATAAGACATTAACGAAATGCGCCAGTAATTATGTACTCGTACATAGACAAGCGGGTCATTGACAGAAAATCGTCCATAATTCACGGCGAGGGGAAATGAAACGACGAATTGGCATAGGTACTATTAAATCGCGTTTTCAAATACAAGGGAATATCTTGATATAGCCAACCCGTAAACATGCCCGACAGTAAACTGATCTTGCTACTCAAGTATGTTTCTCTTGGAACCTAAAAATCACCTTACCTTCACACAACAAACACACTTAGTCTAATCCTAATTGCCGGCAATAAACCTACTCAAGCAACATTCATACTGTTCTGAGAATATTTTCTTTCACTTACCCATAGTTACGGGAAGACGAGATTTCTGGTCTTAATTACCTTCGACGCTAGGCAGGGCTTTTACCTGAAAATGCGTCCTATAGCTCAGCCAACCTACTGCGTCACTGTCCTCAGTGACATCGATATTTACTGCGCAGCCTCCTCTGGTTATTGCAGCATTTCCAGGGCTTCCTCTCACGGACAGACACCTCGACTCTCAGCCGAATGCATCACAGTAGACTTCACTTCCAGATGAGGAGCTACGACTTCCATAACCAACCGAGTAACTATCGCTTCGACTCCCAGCCGAAAACAGCAACAGCCGACTCCCAGTCGACCCATCGACTCCCAGTCGAACTCTAACTCATCGACTCCCAGTCGACAATAATACAGACGAAAAAAAAGAACAACTATTCTCATACTCAGCGGATAAAAAAAATGACATCGCTCATTTATTTTAACTTCCTTAACTTACATATATTCTTCGTCAGCTTCCAGTCCATCGTCAAAATTAAGTGAATCTAAATCACACCATCGCTTCATCCTGTCTGCCGATTGGACAGATTCGTATGATTTCCTGGAAACTTGTAGTTCTTCGGTATCGGTAACTACGTACCGATTGTTTGGAAGAGCCCTTTTCACCAGATAAGGCCCTTTGAATCCTGGCTGAACTTTACGGGGTTGTCCGGTAGATGTGGCTCGTGCCGAATGAGAGAGGGGAATTACGTCTTCTTCTTCTATTTCGATGGTATCGTGAAGAGCTAAGAGTAGCTTGTTCTTCAGTATATCTCTTGGTTGGTATGTTAAAATTAGTTTGTTAGGTGTTTCCAAAGTCGTAGAATTCTTCAGACTATTAAGAGCCCACTGTATCGGCCTTATGCTCTTGTCCCAGTCCTTACCATCAACATCTTGAGTCATTGTTGCTATCGCAGCTTTTGTCGTTCTAAAATACCGCTCTATCTGTCCGTTTGCCCTTGGAGTTTTTACCGCAGTGAGTACATGTTTTATGGAGTTTTCATTGCAAAACCTCTCGAACTCTCTTGATGTGAACGCTGTTCCCCTGTCGGTGATGATTCCTGCCGGCATTCCGAAATATTGAGATATATCTTCTAGTAACTTAATGACACCTTTGCTAGTTGTTGTCCTCACAGGTCTTAAAAACACATATTTAGTGAAGGCATCCACAATGCCAATTAAGTGAGTATTTCCGCTTTTGCTCCTTGGTAATGGCCCCAAATGGTCGCGGTGCACCGTGTGAAATGGTATCGGCTGTCTCTCTGGAAGATGAATCTGTTACCTGGTTTCGTCAACTCCACGTTTATTGTAGAGACAATCCACACGAGTTCACATACTTTCCTACAACTGCTTTCATGCTGGGAAACCAAACGTACTTCCTTAAGATCTCAAGAGTTCTTTCTAACGCAGGATGCCCCATTTCGTCGTGAGCATACCTATCTTATAACTCGCCATCTGGTTCGAGTCGGTATAACAAACCGATTTCCATTAGCGGTCTTCTTGAAAATCCTTCCATTTTCCAGAATATAACTTCCTATTATTCCATCCTTTTCCTTATGACTGGTTATATCACCCCTCAAAACCTTCCGAATTTCCATTAGTCTGACATCTTGTTTTTGTAGCACTGCCAACCAATCTTCGTCCATAACTCCAATAGTAAGCACTTTATCCGTGACATTCTCTATTTCTCGCCCTTTATTTACTGGACAACGGCTTAATGCATCCGCATGACAGATTTTGTTTGCTGGCCGGAAAACTAACTCAAAGTCGAATTCCGATATCTTAAGCCACCACCTGGCTATCCTAGGCACTAGATCTTTCTTTTCTTGCGTTTGACGTAGGGAATTACAATCGGTTACCACCTTAAATTTCCTGTGAAGAAGGTAATGCTTGAAGCGCTCTAACGATTCGACGACAGCCAAAGCTTCCAGCTCGTAGTTGTGATATTTGGATTCCGTTGATGTTGTTGCACGGCTGCAGTAGGATACTGGCCTTAGATCTCCACCTTTTTCTTGCATAAGAATTCCGGCTATCCCGTGGGAGCTAGCATCCGTGTGCACTTCCTTCATCGTAAAGAGCCAATATAGGTCGTTGACTTAGCAGTTCTCTTAGACGATTAAAAGCAGTCTCTGTGTCCTCACTCCATTTAAACTCGACATCTTTTCGGAGAAGCTGATTTAGTGGTTGTGCAATGTCTGAAAAATCTCGTATAAAACGTCGAAAGTATCCAGTTAGTCTAAGAAATTGTCTAACCTCACGCACGTTTTCAGGTCGTTTGTACTCTCTCACTGCTTCAATTTTATTTATTCCCGGTTTAATGCCCTCCGCGGAGATCTCATTGCCTAAGAATTCAATTTCCTTTTGGAAAAAGTTCACTTCGCTAGGTTTAATGTCAAGCCCGCCTTTCGTAGTTCCCTTAGAAATTCTCTGCTATGGTTACGGATGGAATCAAAATATCATCCATGTAAATAATAATTTTATTTCTGTCCATTGGTTGGATGACTTTTGCCATAAGTTTCATAAATGTTGCAGGTGAATTCGTGAGTCCAAAAGGAACTCTTTTGAACTCGAAATGTCCTTCAGGTGTAATAAGTGCTGTTAAATGCTGACTCTCTCTTTCTATAGGCACCTGGTGATATCCGCTTAAGAGATCTAATGTGGTGAATATCCGTTTATTTGCAAGCGAGTTTAGACTTTCCTCAATATTCGGAACGGGAAATGTTTCTCGTTTTGTGACGGAATCCACACACATTCGGTATTTTCCATCCCTCTTGGGTACTAACAAAACGGGGCTGGCGTATTCTGAAGAAGATTGTTGAATTATGTCTTGTTCCAGCAATTCGTCGATACTTTTCCTTAGAACGGACTTAAGTCCATAAGCGACTTTATACGGATGGTATCTGATCACTGTATCGTCTTTTAATTCTATTTTTAACTGCACTAAATCTGTCTTTCCTAGTTTTCTAAAGTTTTTTGCGAAACAGTTGCGAAAGCTACTAATTGAATTTAATAATAAATTTTTTTCATTTTTATTTATACCGCTACTAAATGAAATATCTTCTTCTTGCAATATCGCCTTCTCACATACATCGCGTTTGTTCGTATTTACATCCTCGTTGCCTTTAATGCTGGTAATCTCAAAAGTGCCCCAACCTTTGATGATTTGAATATCGGGTCGATTCATAAAATTTTGTCCTTTTATCATCGGAATTTCACCCACTGTTACAGATTTTGCGATTTTCCCCAGAACACTCGTCTGCTTTCCCCCGAATCCCATAAGCTTACAGTGACTGATTTCCATTTTCCAGCCATTTTCTATTGAAATGTTTTCTTTTAATGTGCTGCACTCACTCCCCAAGTCGAAGAAAGTCACCAGCGATTTCACATCAATTATTACTGTTTTATGAAACTCATCTCTAACTGCATAATCTTTTCCGTTGTTCGTATTTAATTGCGAAACAATTTTCATTGAACAGTCTCTCGCTATGTGCCCAATTTTATTGCAGCGAAAACATTTCTTTATTCCGCTTTCAGTCGTGCAGCTCCTAGAATAATGTCCTGTTTCGTTACATTTAAAGCATCTGGCAAATCCTTTGTTTGTTAAGCCTCCTCTTTCTTCCTTTTGGTTCGTACCTGCGAATTTCCATTTAGAAATCCAATGAGCTTCTCGTCTGGTATTTTTTTGTACATCATTATATGGCTTATATTTATGACTGCTATGCCTAGGATAATTTTTACGTCTCTCATACCTCGGTTCGGTCAAGCTGCGACGACTGTATCCTTGTTATTGAATTTCTTTCGAAATTCTTCATTTGAATTAATAATTCAGGAATTCTGGTGCACTGTAACAATTTAAGACGTTTATTAAACTTAGGTCGGACAGACCTGAAATTACGTATCTAATCGTTGAAGATTCGTCGAGATTTATTTTTTTTTTGCCATCGCAACTACGTGGTACAGATAATCTTCTATAGGTTCTCCTGGAAGTCTCTTTCTCTCCATGAATTCGACGAGAACAGAGGCACTATCTTGCCCACTAGGCAAACTCGTTAAGAACTCGTCAAATGTTTTAATTGAGTCCTGTTTAGACTGGTACCAGTAATTCGCTGAACCACTTAGACGTAAAGTAGCGTAAAATAAGGTACTTCGATCGTCCCATCCATAAACATTTTGTAGACCTTCAACAGATCGGATCCAATTTTCTGCATTTATCCTCTTATTGGCTGGATTAAATCTTTCAATTAGTTTACTTACTTCACTAATTCCTATTTTAAACTGGCCTGAATCGTGTGATGTAATGCTACTCACAGGATTTCCTAACGCGACGACTTGTTCAGATAAGTTACTTGCGCTTGATAAACGGCTTTCACGTTCATATAACTCCTTTTCACATCTTAATAACGCATTTTCCCACTTCAATAACTCAATTTCAGACATTGGACCTACCTTTCCTGCATCTTCTTCGTCTCCACCTAGCTGTACCACCGCTTGGGTATCATTTCCGTCTTCGTTAGTGCTCATTTTCTTGCTCTGTTAATTTCACTTATCAATCTCACTGGTAATCCTCTTTTTGTCACTCTTCTTTTAACACTTAACACTGTGTTTATTTACAACACGTAATTTTGCTTTTAGATCCGTAGATATGCGCGTCTATCGCTTACTTTAACTTTTCCCACAACATAAGTATCACAAAACAACATAAAATTAATTAATTAAAACTCGTGATGATCAACCCCACACGTGAAAATATTAAATCGCGTTTTCAAATACAAGAGAATATCTTGATATAGTCAACCCGTAACCATGCCCGACAGTAACCTGATCTTGCTACTCAAGGATATTTGTCTTGGAACCTAAAAATCACCTTACCTTCACACAACAAACGCACTTAGTCTAATCCTAATTGCCAGTAATAAACCTACTCAAGCAACATTCATACTGTTCCGAGAATATTTTCTTTCATCTCTTGAGGTGCCGATACACTTACCCATAGTTACGGGAAGACGAGATTTCTTGTCTTAATTACCTTCGACGCCAGGCAGGGCTTTTATCTGAAAATGCGTCCTATAGTACATACCTCTATGGCTGACCGTCCGCATTGTAGGCAAGATAGAGGAAAATATGACAGATCCGTATGTACATGTACTTTTACGAATGCGTACATATGTATATATTGGGGTAGATCATGGTTTGGAGGTGGCTCGTGTTTCGTCCACTTGAATGCAAGTTGAAGGCTAAAGAAAAATTGTGTTTTTGTCATGAGAAATGCGTTTGAGGCAAAAATTATCGTTTAGTTACATGTTGATTGGGAAAAATATTTTGAAATTTGTGCCTGGTCAAGTAAAATTTGTATTGGGTTTCTTGCTATTTGCTTTGGGAAAAATATTTTGAAATTTGTGCCTGGTCAAGTATTTGTTAAAAGAAATATTGGTTGTTTTACGGAACGCATTTCTCATGCTCTTGAATATACACTGCCGGTCAACTGTTTGAAGCTACGCACATTTTCTCATATATTTCTGATTAATTCAGTCATACTGTTTTGATGTTTTATCCATTTGTTTATTGAGGGAATTCTAACTAGCTGCGGAATTGTCGGCTCTTACCTGCTTGTAATTCTTTTCCAGAAACTTTTTTCCGAATATTTGGCTTTTTTCAAAGGACAAGTGTTTATTGCCACTTACGAAAGCTTCAATATTATTGCGAGGAATTCCAAAAAGAGGCAAAATTCAGAAACGAAAACACTTTTTGTGGTAATAACTATTTATTAATATAATTTTAATAACGAGTATTTTTACCATTTAATCTTATAACTCCATAAAGGCGCCCAGGTAAGCAATCATACAACTTCTTAATAATATTCGATGGGATCTGTCGCCACATTGCTTTGATCGTTTCTGTTAATTCTTCTTTATTATTGTACTGTCGACCATCCTCATAAACTTTCCGAGTAAGCCATCTCCAGACGTTTTCAATGATGTTTAAGTCAGGAGACACCGACGGCCAATCCAGTACGTTAATGCTTTTCTCCAATGGATACTGAGTTACAACACGTGCATTCACACAGCAGGTGCATGATCGTGTTGGAATATCCAATCCTGGCTTTCCATGATTTCGTTAAATTGACTTTTTTGCATTTCAAGCAACTCGTTATACTTCCTTCCTGTCATCTTTTTCTTAAGAATGACGAGGTCAATTGGTCCGGCGTATGAAATGGTACCCCAAACCATGACAGACCCTAAACGTGCTAAATAACGTTCTTCCTTACGAATGTCATGGAAGTAATATTGGAATTCATCGGGTCCATCCAGACAGAATCGTTTTTCGTCGGAGAAAATAACCTTTTTCCATTGTGTAGTTCAATGCATGTGAATTTTGAGTATATTGAAGGCGAGCTCCTTGTGGCGCTTGGTGAGAAGGGGCTTCTTCTTCAAACGACGACGCCTCAAGGTTGGACAGTCAGCTATTATTCTCCGAACAGACCTTATGCTTGTAGAAACACCAACTTCCGCAGCAATTTGGCTAGCAGACGCCGCTGACTGTGACGCTACCCTCAAAATACGTCGTCGATCGTACAGTGTTGTTGCAGTTTTTACTCCCTGTTTTTGTCCTGACAACTATGGAAGTCACAACTATGGAAGTCACACTCTTTTCTAACTAACTTACGATTAAACACTCTCTGACTTTTCGCTCCGGATGCAAAGTTTAAACTGTGGCCTCAAACAGTTGTCCCTTTGAAAAGAGCCAAATATTCTGAAAAAAGTTTCTGGAAAAGAATTATAAGCAGGTAAGAGCCGACAATTTCGCTGGTAGTTAGAATTCCCTCAACAAATAAAGGGACAAAATTTCAAAACTGTATGACTGAATTAATCAGAAATATATGGGAAACTGTGCGTGGCTTCAAACAGTTGACCGGCAGTGTACCATTAGTGCATCGTAAATTTACGGCCCATGTGGAATGTCCCTCAGAATATGAAATTTCCGTTAATATATGAATTCTTTTTCAGTGATATTTAAAAAGCTGAAATCGTATTAGATTTTTATCCAAGATTAATATACTTATTGCCAGGACTTGGAATGGAGAAATCTTTAAGGCACTAATAGTCAATGAGCCTGCTGTAGGCTCATGACAACAAGAGCGTATATAATTTATGTAAAACATAATTTATTTAATTTCCGCTAAAACGTTCTGTAACTTTTATCTTCAAATAATTAAAATACATAATATATTGATATTAATGAACTTACTGCATAGCTTGCTGTAAGCTTCTAGAATTCCCCAAGATAATAAATATCAGACAAATCGGAGGTATTGTTGGCAATAGGTACATCATACAATATTGGACTAAATCCAGACATATTGCTCATATTTTTTTCTGAAAATAATTTTACACTTTTATTACATAGAACTATATATTTTGAAAAACTTAAGATAATTCAATGCTGTCTCGCATTTATAATAATGAATCGAAAGATATTCGGTCATACGTATGAGTTAAGTAAGTCCATTCACCGAACGTAAACAAAAAGAAAAAACCTCTAGAGGGGTAGTAATTTAAGATTTCCATGCACGATTTACTAACATCATTTTTTCACTAACAGTTGATAAAAATGTAAACAGATTTGTTTGTACTGCAAGATAAATGTAAATAAATAAAATAAAATATAGTCTTTCAATATCTTTGTGATTTCAGTACAGCTTAGATCAGGGGGAAGGCGGACGTGTGTAAATTTTATACAGAGTATTATCAGATATTAATTTGTACACAACATGAGTTGTGTGTTTTGAATCATTACCTATCCCCAACAATCATTACCTATCCCCAACATTTCAACATTTGATCGAAAAATTTTCCTAGAAAAGGAAAATTAGTCCATCATGTTTTCAATACTATTCAGGTTACACCAAAGCCTTGAATCCTCCACCCCAATGCATCAGAATATTTTTTGAAATTTGGAATGACAGATTTTAATTATTAGAATTTTTGGCTGAAATGAAAGACTACGCATATGAGAAGAAAAGGGAAGGAAATCGATCCAATCTGAAAAATATGTTATGGTAATATCTTCTCTGCCCAAACGCTCCCAGTGCTCGAACACATTTTGAAAAAGCCCCTCCAATTAGCTTTAGAGTACTGCTTTCTAAAGCAACAAATTTCTTGACCACCGATGATTATCCTTCCGCACCTGCACTCATCAGCACATGTCGTAAACAGGAGGACTGGATTTTAGGATGATCCTTTTTGTTAAAAGCGATTTAGAATAGATATGTTAAAATGTCAAATAAAAAGAAATTAAATTAGATCTGCTATATTTATTTGCTGTTATACATCCTTAAGTGCAGAGGATCATTTTATAGATTGCGAAAATAAAAACTGTGACAAAAATCACATTGTTGAGCATATGACTCTAAACAGCACTAAGTGCACTGCATACAGAAACAATATTATTGGTCCATATTTTAGAAATCAGTTAAGAAAGGATATTGGTAATTCACATTCAGTTTAATAATTGACAAATCGGGCAGTAATTAAATTGTTATGATACTATGTTGAGGGATTTGGCTTGGAGGTGAAGTCCCGACTGCCAGCATGAGCTGCCAGATCACTCGGCGGACAGCGTTGACTGCAGGGCGGCACGCTAGATCGCCTCGGCTATTGGCGGAGAGTGTGGGGAAAACCTGCCGCTGCCGCCTGCCACATACAAAAAGAATTTGTGCCTACTTACAAAAAAACGCCGGCACACATTCGGTCCTGAAGGGACCCTTACATCACTTACCTACATCCAGTGGGAAGGCGCAGATGTTCTGCCTTCCATCGCCGTTGCCCCAACCACCCTGTGATACCGCGGGCGATATTGAACAGTATCCCTTTGTTGACATAAAATGAGCGGAGTAGCGGACCTAATCAACCATTGGCAAGAGAAGGTTCCAGGAGAGTGAAAGGAGAGAAAAAAAAACTTTACCGAGTCATTACCTTACAAAAACTTCCTTTAATGGCCATTTAACATTTGCAGTGACCGATAACTAGGAGATTAGGATATACTTCCAACGTACTTTGATTGCTGTCCTTCGAAATGCCTTGTTACCTAGCAGTAATAACTCCAAATGAGTTCGACTACGTGTACTTAATGGTACTAAATCCAATATCTAAACATTATCTCCTCGAATGTGTAATTGGGTTGAAAGATAGCAATCAAGAGTATGTGTGCAACATGTAACACAGCATAACGTAAATGGACTTACAGAAATAAAAAAATCTAACAGTGCATTGGGTATGTACTAGTATACTTATCAGTTAATGATCTTAACGCTAACTAATAGGTAATATCCTCTACTAACGACATATACGTAAGCAACACTCGTATGCTCCACACGCCCTTGTACATATGATTTTGGGAATCTCACTTAAATACCAATTCCGGGAATGTGGTAAGAGTACGCAACATACGTATGCGCCGTAAGCTATTTTGTTTATATATAGATATTCTAATACCGGTATATCACGTTTTAATCCAAAGGTAAGCCAAGTAAGCTAATATGTATATATATATATAGAAATCTTAATATCAATGTCATACATCTGTGTCCAAAAAATAAGGTGACATTGAATTTATATTGAAAATTCTTTATTTATTCTTCCAAATCAATTTCATCGCCTTCAAAGTAATCCCCTCCCGATGCAATTCACTTATGCCAACGGATTTTCCAATCTTCGAAACAATTGAAAAAGTCGATTTCAGGGATGGCCTTCAGCTCTTTCCTTGCGGCGGCTTGAATCTGCTCTATCTTCTCAAAACGGTGTCCTCGGAGTGGTCTTTTGAGCTTGCCGAACAGCCAGAAGTCGCACGGCGCCAAATTAGGTGAATACGGTGGTTGTGGAACGATATGAGTCGAGTTTTTGGCGAAATGTTCACGAAGAACGAGTGCAGTGTGAGACGGCGCATTATCGTGGTGCAAAAACCAAGAGTTGTCTTCCCACAATTCCGGCCTCTTTTGGTGGATAGCGTTACGCAAACGATGCATAACGTTCAGATAATATTCCTTGTTGACTGTTTGGCCCGGGGGAAGGAACTCAGAATGCACAACACCACGATAATCGCAAAAAACCGTCAACATCACCTTGATTTTTGAGCGACTTTGGCGCGGTACCAGTCGAGATTTGACGGGTTTGAGGCCCAAAGCATCCTTCAAAATGGTATTGACTGAGCCTTTCAATATGCCAATATCATCAGCAAGGTCTCTAATCGTTAATCGACAGTTTTCAAACACCTTCACATCTTCGTCTTCGACACTTTCATGGCCTGCTTGGAACTCACTATACCACTTGTAAACATTTTTTTCGACATAGCCTCATCACCAAAGGCTTTCTGCACCATCCTCAACGAATCCGCAGCAGAAAATTGATTCCGCAAACAAAATTTAATGCAAATTCTTTGCTCAACAAATTTCGACATCGCAAAAAACGAGAAATTCACTTTTAGGAGCTCACAAAACGAAGCGTATCTCAAAACTAATGAATATTTTGACGTGTGATTTGACAGGGATGTCTAAGACAGTCCTATTAACATAAAAAAGAAACCAATTCGCCAACTCCTTTGACGCGCGCAGTTTAAATTCGAATGTCACCTTATTTTTTGGGCACAGTAGTATGTTTAATCAAAAAAAGCATAATAACATATACAGGGTGTTGCAAAAGTAATGTTACATACGCTAAACTTAGGTAGCTGGGACCGAGCTAAGAAAAAAATCCTTATAAACTTTTGCCCCATATTGCGTTGTTTCCGAGTTATGCTGGCAACACTGTTTTGTGTACCGGAAAGTGTAGACTTTTGAATTTTAATGCATATCTTAAGAAGGAAATGGCGTAGAGAACTGAAATAAATTTTGTTTAACGTACAATATCTTTCACTTTAAGAACACATATTGACCATTCATTCAGTATCGATACTTTCGAAATAAAAAAATATCAAAGTGGGATTTGTGTCTTTTGTTTTACAAATTTCTTACTTTGGGAGCGATTTACTCAAAATTTCTAATAAATTTTGTTTTTGTTTTTGTAATTATTTGGTAGCTTATACGATTCCCTTTCCTACAATATGTAACTCAATGATGTATCTAGAGAGTTTCATAAAATAATATTCAATAATCTTTCAAGCTGGATTCATACCACAAAAATTATTCATTTTATGGTTAATTTGAGTGGCTTTTATTACAATCACTTGGTGACATAAAACAAGTTTTTTGATGAGTCATGCTTATTAGCCTATTCAGAGTATACGAAAATTCTCACTTGCTTTCGAGGAATGCCCTATTTATACTCAGGTAAAGTTACAACATTGTACTTTGTTCAAGAATGTTAAGTTTGTGCAAACTGCAGGTATCATACAGAAATAAACAAAAGGTTATGTTCGGGTTCTTAGACACTCGATTCAGTGTCAGCAGATGCACGAAAATAATCCATAAAAGTAGGTTTTCTGACCTATTATGGGAACCAAAAAACAAATATTCTGTTGCTGCATGCAATAAGAAGTCAATTTTACCTGAAAATTTTGCATAAAATGAAATTTCTCTAGTTGTATCGCATTATTGATAGACACCGTTTCATCAATTATAGCCAAGAAATTTAATTAAATACAAATATTATGTCAGCTCCAATAGAAGGTAGACATGAATTACGCGACTTAGCGCATATGGTGTATTTTTACGGGTATTGTCGTGGAAATGCGCGTGCAGCCAGGACGGAGTATGTTAGAAGATTCCCTGAGAGACTTCGTCCCTCTTCAAGGCTTTTTTCTATTCTTTTTAATAGATTAATCACTGAATGAACCCTTGTCAGTCGACGAGAAACTTCAGGCAGGCCTAGACGTGTAAATAATATTTTTATCTTCAAATTCAAATTTCTTATAAATAGAATTTTACTTTTAGAGAGTGGAGGACATCGAAAACATTATGAACAGGATTCGGCAAGATGACTCCTTAAGTACTAGGGCTCTGGCAGTGGAACTTAATTTAGACCATACCTTTGTGTGGCGGACTTTGAGGAATGAACGTCTTCATCCCTATCATTTAACGCCCGTTCAGGAACTTCTGCCAAGGGACCTTCAAAGCCGAATTGACTTCTGCAGAAAAGGATAGGACTGATCCCCGTTTTCTAAGCAACGTGTTGTGGACTGATGAGTCCAACTTTACAAAGGATGGAGTGGTTAACTTCCACAATATACATAGATGGGCTGAAAGAAATTGTCACGCAAGCAGGGTATCACACTCCCAACATAGAGTCAGGCTGAATGTTTGGGCAGGAATCCTGGGTCAGAATTTCATTGGGCCTTATATCTTTCGCCATAATTTATCCGGAGAGGCTTATCTGAATTTCTTGGAGGATGTGCTACCGGAATTGATGGAGGACGTGCCTTTGAGCACAAGGCGGAATATGATTTTTCAACATGATGGAGCACCTCGTCACTCTACTCGAACGGTGCAAGATTGGCTCAATCAAAACTTTCCTGACAGATGGATAGGCCGAGATGGACCAATAACATGGCCAGCGAGATCTCCAGACCTCCGATGGACTACTTTATATGGGGTTATTTGAAGGAACAAGTTTATTCCGCCGTAGTTAACAACGAGGATATTTTGAGTCAGCGTATAGAAGCAGCGTGTTTGAAAGTAAGAGAAAGATTGACAGAAATTGACATACCATTAAGTGTAAGAAGTAGATTACAAGTTTACAAGATGGGCAATATATTGAAAATTTGTTGTAACCAAATAAATTTCATAAAAATTTAGTAGTCTGTTTTAGTTAGTTACATCAATGTTGACGTTTTATATTATTTTATTACCTGAGCATAAATTGGGCATTCCTCGAAAGCAAGTGAGAATTTTCGTATACTCTGAATAGGCTAATAAGCATGACTCATCAAAAAACTTGTTTTATGTCACCAAGTGACCGTAATAAAAGCCACTCAAATAAACCATAAAATGAATAATTTTTGTGGTATGAATCCACCTTGAAAGATTATTGAATATTATTTTATGAAACTCTCTAGATACATCATTGAGTTACATATTGTTGCAAAGGGAATCGTATAAGCTACCAAATAATTACAAAAACAAAAAAAAGTTTATTAGAAATTTTGAGTAAATCGCTCCCAAAGTAAGAAATTTGTAAAACAAAAGACACAAATCCCAGTTTGATATTTTTTTATTTCGAAAGTATCGATACTGAATGAATGGTCAATATGTGTTCTTAAAGTGAAAGATATTGTACGTTAAACAAAATTTATTTCAGTTCTCTACGCCATTTCCTTCTTAAGATATGCATTAAAATTCAAAAGTCTACACTTTCCGGTACACAAAACAGTGTTGCCAGCATAACTCGGAAACAACGCAATATGGGGCAAAAGTTTATAAGGATTTTTTTCTTAGCTCGGTCCCAGCTACCTAAGTTTAGCGTATGTAACCATACTTTTGCAGCACCCTGTATATATAGAAATTTGAATATCAATATCAAGTTTTAATCAAAAATATATACTAAAAATGGCAACAACTTATATTGAATCGTTGAGTGTGGTCCACCGTAGAGGCGCCTCCTCGAGTGTTCCGCCGTGCCACTATGCCCTATGCATCAAAAGAATTTTAAATTTACACTCCCACTGAGTGGGCCAAGTAAAAACTATGTTGAAAAAAAAAAATGGACCTAAGGTTTGACTTCTACTACACTATATAAGAATTATAGCTGCGTGTTACAAGTTGAATAGATGGATGAATCCTAATGATGATTAGTTTCAATAAATTGGCACAGCTTTTTGCTTTGCCTCAATTGACCCAGCTGGATCATTATTGCAATAAATATAGTTGGATTGTTTTTCCTATTTTGTTTTTGTTTAAGATTTTTCAGGGTACTCGTCTCAGGTGACTTTGGAATTGTTTAACGTGACTTCACTGGAACTATTGTGATGCTCTTGCAACAAATGCAGGAGGATTCTTGAATTTTTTCAGGCTACTTGTTTAACGTGACTTTGCCGGAACTATTGTGATTCTCTGGCAAGAAATGCAGGAGGATTCCAAATGCCCTGACTTTTCTGGATATCTTCCTTAAACACCAGTCTTCTTCCTTGCCACAACTCTTTGATTTTTTTGTTCTTCCCAAGTATAGTTGAACTCCCTATCTCGCGACCCCTTTTTCTTCCTCCCCACACCTCGTCTTTTCCGAAAAAGATTTTTTTCTCTTTCTTCCTCACAACCGCGTTTCTCTAATATGGAACTTTTATTTACTTTTCCCTAACCAGCGAGTTTTGCGTCCTTTTAAACTCAGAAAACTTTTTTCTCCCGCTGGTGTTCACTTCAGCATCAAAACGTAAGATGTCTGTCACTTTTCGCTCCTTTTCTTTTCCGACAGTCCCCTTTCGACTCTCGATTTGGGTGCGTTCGGCACGTTTCGATCTCCATCCATACAGCAGACTGTTTGCGACCACCTCATGCTGCTACGGGTCGCTTAGACGTGTATTTAACTCAGTGTAGCATATTGCTATATACACTACGCTACGACCATAACAAAGTATTTCAGCAGATTTAGGAATGAAATAGTTACTACTTTCTTTAAATTAGAAAAATTAAGAGACTGTAATGCTGACGGCATTATATCAACTAACTATGCAAATACAGTTTAGTGTCAAGGGATATTCCAGACTTTGACCCTATAAATTCACCTCCTAAAAAAAAAACTCTAGAATCTCTGGAATAAGCGTGCATATTTAGGTAATAATAATATTTAGGAAATACCTAAATTGAATTCTCAAAGTCAAATCCGGGTGCGTAATAACTGTGAAAATTTTTTGCTTGAATTAACGAATCAACTACGTCAACGTTTGCCTGATAATCCACTAATATTCAAAATAATTTAATGTTTTTGTATTAAAAATACGATAAAAAAAATATTAGGAACAAAAACCTTTGATTGTATGGAAGAATTTAATTGAAATTGTAATTTGAAAATAATTAATCAATATAAAATATTTTCTTAATTCATTGGAATGAAAACACTGATACTAAAATTAGTTTTTGAGAATTTGTATGAATGTATATTTTTTACAACTTCTTTATTATATTTTTATATTTTTTTCCCTTGATAGAAAATGATTTATTTTTAATGTTACCTAATAAAAAATTATGAAAAAGTAATTGCTTTAAATTTTTATGTCTTATGTTCAAATAACATAAATATCTCGTGAATATACATATTTCAGTTATACGAATAGTTGCTGCAACCCAGCAGACTTTTGCACATTCTCTTCGAGGTCTTTCAATAATCTCTAAAATATTCCACCATTTAAAAGAGACTTAGAATTGTTTGTCTGCTTAAAATATTTCTGCAAATTTTTTTTTAGATATAACAAACGAATATTTATGGAGTTGGTTCCTTTCTCTCTGAATTCCGAATGCATTTGCATGTCATGTTAAAAATTTTACTAAAAAATAAAAAATACTTATGCATCGATCTTCACTGTATTTATAACTGTTCATGTACCTACTTCTAACGAAGTACTTTGTATATAAATGAAACTATATATACAATATGTATATGTACATAAATATTTTTTTTAAATATTTAAAATAATCACCCAAATTAAAAAAAAAATTGCCGGCATTTTTTCAGCTCATTTTCTCGAAAAGACACTTTTATATTAAAATTAAAATACAAAAATAACACATTTTTCAGGTTTTCTGGCAACACTGAGCAAGCACTGTCGCAGTCTCCGAACCAAGCTCCATCCAACACAACAAAAATTAATATTAATTTCCTATCACAAAAATTTACTTACCAAAATCTCCTTGAATGCACAACACTTTTCTTTACACAAAATTTTGTTCAACCGTACCGCACTAAACTCTGAAGTAAACTGCGGCGACAGTGCGACTGAGACATCATAAAAGCTACGAATTCATCAGCCTACGCATAAATGAAATAGAATATTCGGGTATCTATACATGCACTAATATACTGCTACCGCCACCACCGCCAGTGTTGCCACAAGGTCTGTCGAATATTATGCTAATAGTAGGAAAAAAATATACCAAGTAGCATAATTTGAAAAATAATGTGTTTATTTATTTTTTGCTATAAAATAATCGCCATTCAAGCGTAACAAGAATATAATATACATATAATATACATTAATAAATAATAAAATAATATAAAAAAACATAACAAAAACAGCCTCTTGTTTTCATAAAACGATAAAGAAAATTCATATAAATACGTCTAATGTAATTCTAACAATATGTCATTTATTTGGGCGAATAATTATACATACTACTCTTGTCTACATTCCTTAGCGTCTCGTTTTCTATTTTATATGAATAACAACACGTTTTATTTGTTTTCATCCACATTCTTATAATAAGAATTGAGTTTAATAGTTTTAATCCCATTCTATTCCTAAGTTTTGTTTTTATATTCATGTTACTAAATGGAAATGGTAAATTCAAAAAGTAAAATGAGAAATCTACTATATCCTTAAAAAGATTACCACCTAGAGCATCTTTTTACTGAGATATTTCATCCCAAAATTTAATTCAGTCTGTTTTTTTTTCTGTGTTAAATCCTAAATATGGTTGAAAAATAAAATAATCTCCATTTAGGGCAGTATTTAAAACATCGAAATCCGGAACATCTTTTTTTTTCTTTGTACGACAAATTTGATTAAAAATATCAAATCGTTCAATATTCTTGTAATGTCGAAGTTCTTGCTTTGAAACAATAAATTAACTTTATTTACTTCTTGAAGAATAGGGGAACCCGGGGCATAACAGGCACCTTAAGAATTATTACTATTAAAATTCAAAGGCTTTTCGTAAGAAAATAAAAAACTCCAAATTCTTATATTCATAAGTCTATTTATTATTTAAAAATAATAAGAAAGCTACAAAAATACAGAGAACAATAGTTATTAAAATATTAAAAAAAAGTTCTATGTGCTCATTTTGCCCCGGTACCGGCGCACAATGGGCATAGGCGGGGCATAATGAGCATGAAGCTAAAATCTGGTACAAAATGAACACACGTGAGTGCATTCGTCGTCATTATCCTCTTCTGCAGCACAAGAATAATGTGCCCACTTACGGCATGCTCTACACGAGACCAACCCTTCTGTGGATTGGGAATACGAGCCTCCACAATAGTGGCATTCGTCGTCATCTTCGCTTTCGGTGGATTCAATTTCTTCATTCTTGGATGTCTTTATGCTTTTAATATTTTTAATTTTCTTAGCCTTCTTAACGGTCTTTCGGTTGTTTAAATTTTTCCAGATGATTGGCTTTCTAGCGCCAAAATTTTCTCTATACTCTTCTCAGTTTTACTGCTTCATGTTTCGTCAACATTGAAGATCTTACTTGAAGTTATTTTATATTTTTCGACACACTCCTTCAGCAGGTTAAAGAATTTTGAGAGGGCGACATGATTGTTGAATTCCATAGCCCTAGAGAAATCGTTGCGTTACGCTTGAGGAACTATAATACAATTAAAATAAATTACTTCATTAAATGGAATTATAACTACAGGTAATACATTTTTTTTATTGACAATACACTAGACTTAGATCATATGTTTTCTGCGGCTGCTCGTTGTTGCTCTGATGGAATTAAGTAATGTTTCCCAATGGTAGAGTATCCGTTGTGCTATTAACATTTAATTCTATGGTTGGGCTTCCTTAATTCAATATTATTTTTTTGTTTCTCACATTCAGGAATATGTGATGCAAATTCTTTAGCAGAATAAAAATAGAACAAACATCTATCGCATATATACAATCTAGCCTTATGTTTTGAAGTTTGTTTCCAGGCCAGCTGTGAAAGATATTTAATCCAGCAGAAATGAAACCTGGTACTTTCATCATCATTATCATCACCATCATCATCATCATTAGCAGCGTTATCATCGTCATCATCCTGCTCATTGTTATTTTGTATCATTAATAGATTCACATGTCGCTTCATATTGTGTTTCGTTGGTCTAACTAGAACAGTTGTGAAGGAACGCTCTTTCTTTAGGATGAATACGTTTATTGATATACCGTTCTTGTCTTCAAATTGTTTAATTTGCTTAAGCGTCATGGGAAATGTTATTCCAGTTAAATTTAGCACAGTAGAATAATGTGGATATGATGATATCCTATCGGAGTGAACATGCGCTGAGATTACGGGCCACGCGAAGCATGCTTCATCATTGTTTTTCACATTAATGCAAGCTTTCTTTGATACAATCTCCTTCGGTAGAGGTATATACGAATATCCTCGGTGCTGTTCAAATTTGTTGATATGTACTGCAAAATGTATAATGGAGTCCAATGTCCCGCCACTATCTTTTTTCTGAAATTCATCCAGCTGAGTGAGTATTGAATCCAAAATGTTAACTTTATACCACTCATTTAAATTGTTGTCCACAGTGATTGGGGCAGTTCTTGCTTGTAAATATTTAATATCTTTTATAACCTCATTATCACCGATATCCTTAACAAAATCAGCTCACAACTTTGTACTAACTTTAATATTGAGATGGCGTTTTAAAATATTCTTAATACGGTGTATAAATAAATCACCAGCATCCTGTATAAATAGCTTCGGATTTGTATGGTTTATATTTACAATAATTCCAGCTCTAATTCTGTCTGTGAATACTGATTTTATTTCCTCCCACTTTACAAAATCACTTTTTCTTACACGCTGATTTATTTCTCCACCTCGACTGGTGGCTTTCAATAACACTCTCGGCGATTTAGTCTGTCCAATACAGCTCCCCATATGCCGTTTTGTACCACTCTTTTTACTAGAAAAACTTTCATTTATTAGCGCGGTTGACATATTTTATTTGACATATCGCTGAGGCTCACAAAAACTGACTGATGCCTCCTATCATCTTACATTAATATCTACTACCGCCTTTTTTCACCAAAACCTTAAATTGAAGCCATTCTCAACCTAATGCTTTCTTGTTTTTTTACCACCCCAATAACTTTCATGTGGTCTATTTTTAGATATCGAATTTCATAACATGCTGCAATGATCACGATTTCCACTGCTCATACTCAAAACAAGTATTAACATGTTCTTGACATCGATTCAACGTTTTTATGAATATATTTAAGTCTTGGTAAGGAAGCCGTGAAACTATTTTGCTTCTATCAAATAAGCACATATACCAGTGCATACTAGTGCATAGCATACATCGATTCAATCCCCATATCACCCATGAAAGTTTTTCTTTTACACTACACAACATTACATTAATTCATCTCAGTGTTGCATACATACATGTCCACAGCTGGCAAGTATATGACGAAGTCCCGAGTGAGATGGTTTCAAACTATGGTGTTCACAAAACCTTCCTGATGCTTTATAGCAAGACAGATGATAAGAAATAACATGGGATTTTGCTACCGAACTTTCATAGCCTAACACAGAAAAGGATCATGGGAGACATTTGCTCTGGATCGCTTTTTGGATGTGAAACACAGAGAAAAAAGTTTAAAACTTAAGATATAAAAATAGATAATGCATTTAATGTGAATAAATATTGTGTGAAAAAATTGATTTGCTATATATTATTCACAGTTGTTGTTGTTTTTCAGTAAAGGAATTGGGAATCTTACATTTTCAACATTCACTACTCATCTACAACTGTTATGGAAGTATGTTGCGAGAGTGATTGTTCAGGACGTTAAGTCCAAACTGTCAGCATGAGCTGACAGATCACTCGATGACAGCGATAGCACAGGGCGGCATGCTAGCACCTCGGCTAAGGTTGGCGGAGAGTGTGGGGGAGTTCCCGAAAATACCTGCCACTGTCATCACCCATAATCAAAAAAAATATCATGCCTACCTACAAACAAAAGCCGGAACACACTCGGTCCTGAAGGGACCCTTACGTCACCTACCCATTTCCTGTCGAAGGCGCAGATGTTCTGCCTTCATGGCCTTGCCCCATCCTCCCTTTGACTTGGGGGCCACTATTTCCAAGTCCCTTTTGTTTTTTTTGCATTCTTGTTAATTCTTTTTCTATTTTAGCTTTGAACCGATAATCGTTTCTCTTTCCGACGAACCGCGGGGGATCGCTTGTAGACAACCTAACACTTCCAGAAGCAATGTATGGGACACGACCTGTGGTCACCGAGCTTTCTCACACAAGCTTATACGTTAGCGAAATTATTATATTCAGTGTAAGATAGTATATAGTCTACATAATTTTGTGCTTATTCTTAGTGATCAGGAAAATTTTTGTTATAAAAATTATAATAATATACTGAACAATATAAAAAGAATTTGTTTGCATTTTTTTTTTTTTTTTTTTTTTGTTTTATTTAAGTTTGACTTACTCTTCATTCGATCCCCGAAGGAGCTCCCTGGAGGCGATGAAATCCGTTGGCTATGCTGAAATGAATCAAGTTGGAAGAAAATCCTTTGGACAGGGAAGAGTCGTCTTCCTCATCCGCCCTACGTACTAACTGATCGGGTAATTTCTTCTATGGAAGCACAAGTACCGATTCATCCCTAATCATCTAAGAAATTTCCTTTTTAATTCTCGTTTTTCCTCGCAAGAATTCTTACTATTTAACGTCTCCTTTCCTCTAATTCTGGGTGGCACATCTTGGATGGCTCTTACTGATTTTCAGATTTGCAAAAAAAAATATCTTCCTTCAATATGGTACGCTAACAAAACTCATGAGTCATTAATTGGACTCATTCGCGACTCGCAACGTCCGCATCAGGTATACATATATGGATAACTTTGATTAAGCTTGAGTATACTAATGGATATAAATTAGGAAATAAAGTTAATTCATTGTTCATTAATTGAATCACGTACTGATAGTAATGAGTAACTCCTAGGTCACGTTTCTATACTAAAGGTGCTAACACTATTGTTTAGCTGATACGCCTATGGATTAGAGTTAATATCATCACACTTATATCGGAGGAGTTATCTACTTCACTTCTATATAAACACATAAACATGTTCTAAAAAATACTAAAATTACTGGTACCGTTCGATTAACAGGAATTGATATCCATGTTGAGATCTGATATGTTTCTCTTGGATAGCTTTAAAATGACGTATCTTTGGTAAGCGTTTATACAAATGATTCACATGATGCGAGAACAAGAAAACTCTCGAATGCCTAAGCCCTAACCTAGCTTTTGACAAGTTGATGCACGTGTTATACGTATATGTATAGATTTCCACGGTGGTGGGGCTTATTACACTTAATCTTACTATATAGAAATGTATTGAGATAAAATACTTCCCGTGGATCGGTATCATCCACTTTCGCTCCTTGCTAGCAACATCAGCGACTTCCTGGGGCCTTCCTGGAACCGTTTCTATCCGCCCAGACTACGTGAGGACTCTTGTAGCCTTTTAGGCTTATTCGATGGAACTGTTATTGGGTTTATTTCCCTCTTTCTACTCAGAGGATGTCCTGTCACCTCACAGGCTCTTCTCTCTCGTCCACAGGTCAGCTAAGGGACTTGGAAATAGTGGCCCCCAAGTCAAAGGGAGGATGGGGCAAGGCCATGAAGGCAGAACATCTGCGCCTTCGACAGGAAATGGGTAGGTGACGTAAGGGTCCCTTCAGGACCGAGTGTGTGCCGGCTTTTGTTTGTAGGTAGGCATGATATTTTTTTTGATTATGGGTGATGACAGTGGCAGGTATTTTCGGGAACTCCCCCACACTCTCCGCCAACCTTAGCCGAGGTGCTAGCATGCCGCCCTGTGCTATCGCTGTCATCGAGTGATCTGTCAGCTCATGCTGACAGTTTGGACTTAACGTCCTGAACAATCACTCTCGCAACATACTTCCATAACACAACATATTCCACATATTACTCACAGCTCTCAAGTACTCATCTAATGCAACATAGTATACTATATTAAACACCTTCTTTCACCAAAACTTTTAATTTAATCCACTCCCAACCTAATACTTTCATGGCAAGATTTAAAGATGAATAAATAATACTTCCATATCCTACTAGACTTATATCATTCCAAATGCCCACTCTCAACATCGCGGTCTTCACTATTGAACTTGAAGCATTATCAACTTTTTAACATTTTTTCGACCTTCCTAATACTCATACAACACCATTTCGAGTAGATAAATACCAAATACCATACATCAAAACTTTTAACTTAATACATATCTTACAGTACCTACTCGCAACCCCTCACCACGTTCTTCACTATGGACTTGTGGAGAATTATCAACTCTTTCTTCCTTCATACTCCACCATTCGGGTGACACTTTAGAGGAGATATACATATATCCAGCGAGATTGCTAATTAGGATTTTAATGTTTATTCATAACTTCCATACAGCTTCCACTACTCACCTCAGACAACATATCATACCACATTAATATCATGACACAGCATTCTTCTATCAAAGCTTTTGATTTAACCCACTCTCAACTTAATGGTAAGTAAACAATGTACCTGCCCTAATAGTACCTATATCAGCTTCATGTGGAATATTTTTTTAGATATAGGAGTCAATCAAATCTCATAACAGCGTAACTGCTTGATTTATAAAAAAAACTCTGCTACCTTCATATGCTTATCACAAGATGAAATTATGAACATGAAATTAACACGTTCCTATCTAACCACCGAGTTAACTTAAAGAAAACATTCCTGCTGGAGGCTAAAAAGTTTAAACCTTAAGATCCATGAAAACTTTCAATTTAATCCACAACTTACAGCACCCACTCTCAACCTCCACCACGATCTTCACTATTATCAATTTTTTCTTCCTTCATACAACACCATTTGGATAATAATTTAGGGAGATAAATATGAAGCGACCTTGCTGATAAGGTTTTTATTCCTTACTCACATCTCCCAAACAACTTCCATTACTCATCTAAGACAAGATATCATACTACATTGATATCATAACACCACCTTCTTTCATCAAAACATTTAATTAAACCCACTCTCAACCTAATGATAAGAAAATAATGTGATCACCCCAATAGTATGAAGATAAAATTATCATATTCTTATCAGTTTCATGTGAACTATGATTTCGGGGAAGAAATTTTATTGAAAATAAAAAACAATTCTTCATAAAATGTAAGACTTTTCAATACAAACTCCTAGATACCAAAAAACATTAATCGCTCAAATTGTCTGCTTTACTCGGCTATATTTGTTTACACAAGATATCAAATTACCAGCCACCTGGCCACCTTTTCTAATGCTTTAATTTTCATTCTAATGATTTCATGTGTCTTACCATCCCAAGCAGCCGTGATCAATTTTTACACATCGAATATCATAACATGATCACTCTTGTTAATAAAAGACACCTACAGACCACAAATTACGTTATAGTTGTTGTTTTTTTCAGCAAAAGAAATTTTCAATTATAACTTCCACTACTCATCTAAGACATCATATCCTACAGATCAATCTGAATTGTTGTTGTTTTCAGCTAAAGAAATTGGGAATCTCACATTAAAGAACATAAATCACTCAATTTGTTTACTTTAGTCGGCTGCTGTGCGAATTTCTTTACATTATTCAACTGCGAATTTGTTTACTTTAGTCGGCTGCTGTGCGAATTTCTTTACATTATTCAACTGCGAATTTGTTTACTTTACTGGACTGTGTGAATTTGTTTATGCAAGGAATAAAATTGGAAGCATTCCACCTGAAGAGCAAAATTACAAATTTACTAATTTCCATTACTTATCTAAGTGAACATATCTACCTACATTCGCCCCAATCAGCTTCGCCATGATTATATAGTGCAATCTTGTTTATAAAAGATACCTACAGATTAATATCATCAAATCCTTAATCCACAACTTAGGTTAGGTTTTTGAGCTACTAATATTAATTACACCTGAGAAGGTAAGATAGCTAATATCTCGAACCATATCCCGTAGAGGATTTCTGATGAAAATTTTACCCCCTAGTACTAATACTATTGGCATGGACAAAAAATATCCTAGGGTTAACTTGAATTATTACTACTATTAATTATACCTCAAAAGGTAAGATCACTAATATCTCGAAACCCATAGCCCGTAGAGGATTTCTGATAAAAAATTTGTCCACCCCTATTACTAAGACCCCCACTGACACCTTCTAGAATCTATTGGTATGAACAAAAATATGCTAGGATTAACTTGAATTATTACTTATACTAATTACACTAATTCACTTAGGGAATTCGATAACATTTCTTATCCACATAAATACAAAGTTGCATACATGCATCCACGCCTTAGGTAACGTTTGCTCAGCGACCAAGTAGCCTAGCCCAACATACCAGAGGCACTCATACTAAAGTAAACAACTAACAACAAACTCAAGCTGACAAGTATACGTATTCGCTTAGGGCATTTCACATCATTACTTAAGCCACACACATTCCACACAAGCCTTGGTACAGGTAACGTAGCCCAATCCAACACACCCCAGACAGTCCTAGTCATAGTATCAGTGTACCGACAAAGGGAATCAATTCAACAAAAATCAATTTCAAGATTCAAATGTCGAAATGACTATAGCGGTATGTGTAGCGGAAATTGAAAGGAATGCCGGTACAGTAAGAAATAAATGCGAGTGTTACTTCACCTTTGTTCTTTGATTACTACTACAGTATAAACTACAATAATCTAGGTTTTAATCATGCGTAAAACAAATTTACTGCAACGTCTACCAATTATCTGTGAACTACAAACTGTACTACAAATTTTTACCAAAAAAATATATATATTATAATATTATAAATGACAAAGAAAAAAAACGAAAAAAATATGTATATAATATATCGCTTAGAAAAAAACAATGATTTTTTTTAATTTCGGTTTTCACTAATGGATCTCGTTTACGGCAAATCAAAAAAAAACTCCCCTTCGTTTGCTGCAATCACATGTTGAGACACGATGCCCTTCTTGGGATCTTGTGTCTCGATGTAGATTGTTTGGCGTAGAAATTATTAAACATTTTATCACAATATCTTAAATGTAAATTGCACCAAAAAACACTAAACTCGCTCACCATTCACTTTGTTCAGTCGATATTTAACTTTATTTTTACCAAAGATAATTTTGAATAACACCACTCAGAATTCTAAGATTAGTTTGCACCTCAAAGAAATTTCCACTGTTGCTCACTACTACTTCTTGATCGTATGCTTGTCGAACGTAAAAGAGATTGATGCTTAGAAGCAGCACTCTTTTATAGGCAGTTCCGCCATATTGATTTTATGTTCCACAGTGATAATTTGTGACAAAAATGTAAAATTCATTACCTCAGAGAATGATCATTGTAAATTTATCATGGAATTTACCTGAAGCATTCTCCCTTACATCGTTTTGTGAATTTAGTTAATTTCTTCCTGCCGAAAATAGTGTGCAAATTCATTCATTAATATTGCTTGAGCAAACTGATTCTGGTGGTATTTATGGCTCTTTCGGAATATGGAACCTGAAATGCTACCGATCTCTCTCCTTCCGTTTTTCTCTTTTTCTCCAATGGAATATATGATAAATTATTATTTATCTAATATCTTTTACTGGGGGTGTTTTTACTAGTTTTTATTACCCCCAGTGTATTCCTCGGGAAAAAACACCCCAATTTCGTGTGTCATATGTTGACAGAAATTGGAGACATGTCAACTCGCGGTTTTAGTGTATTCGTTTACGCGGGTTGTTTACGTCGCGATTTTCGTATGTTTCAGGTGTAAATTCCAGGTGAGTATGTGTTAAATGTGATTGGTGTATTATGTTCTTGTGAGTTTATGTTTTTTCCTGTTATATACTGCTTAATTAGTAGAAAATTCTCAACAAAAGTCAAAAATTGTGGTTATGTCAAGTGGACATGTATTTCTTTATTTACATTGAATTTCATGACTAAATTGCAACTAATAGCAATTTAACATGTCCACTGACACCTTTGACGTGCTTTTTGTGTGCGAAATTGGGGTAAATTTCTATAATTTACCAATTTCTATAATTAATCACCCACTTCGCGGTGGCTGTCAACAGGTGATCTTGCTTGCGATTTCTACCTGAGCAGCTCACGGGAACGCGATTAAATGTAGAAATTAGGTAGCCTAAAGTATAAAGGTGATGTTTAGGTAGTTCAAAGTTCAATGTTGTTTGTTTTTATTCATTTTTTTTTATTAAAATATCGACAGGCTCATCTGCTTTTCGTTATTTCAGCCTTTTGCGTGGCACGGATTGACCTGACGCTTTTCCCAGGTCCAGGTATATGATTAGTATCGTTGACCTTTATGCATACGGATCTTATATCTTGTTTTTTATTTCCAGGTGTGGCTGAACAATCAGATATTCCCACTAAAGCTCTCAGCAAACCTCTAGTAGCCAGGCACAGGAGGGGCATCTCAAGGTCAAATTGTAGCCTCCAAGGCCAGATCAACTTAACCAGCAACCTCCACCAATAAAGCTTCCCATCCCTTCACAAATGTTTAGAGCTATGATTTCCGAGATGAAAAATAAGTGAACTCCAGAAACAAAATCGAAAACCTATGCTATTTCCCTATACTGCAGAGTACTGAAAGTGATCTCGTATCCCCAAAACTCGAGATGAAAAATGTTGATCTCAACTTAGAGGCTATGAATCTGAGATGAAAAATAAGCGAACTCCAGAAACAAAATCGAAGTCCTATGCTATTTCCCTATGCTGGAGAGTACTAAAAGTGGTCTCGTATCCCCAAGACTCGAGATGAAAAATAAGCGAACTTCAGAAACAAAATCGAAATCCTATGCTATTACCCTATGCTGGAGAGTGCTAAAAGTGGTCTCGTATCCCCAAACTTCCAAGACATAAACCAGTAAGCCAACACACACACACACACACACACACACACACACACACACACACACACACACACATGTAGGCATATATATATATATATATATATATATATTTAGTATGATATATATATATATATATATATATATATAGTATGGACTCAAACCACCTAGCGTCGGTGGCGCCATCTGTGGCGATATCCTGGAAGCTAAAACTTTCATTGCGCGAAAAGCTAAAATATTTTATTACTGCGCCCAAATATTTTTGGACAGATATATCTATCGACTCATCTATAATTAAGCTGTACGGAGAGTTTCCAATATCTTCCTTTAGCTTTTCAACGAAGTAAGGGCGTATAACATTTTTAATAATAGCTGTACATTTCGTTCGGCTAAGTTTAGTGGTCGTAACTTTTATATTATTCTCATAAATATTTTTGTATACACTAGTTAAATGCGTAACGATGTTTATCGATGTATGACATGTTGCAAAAAGTGAAAATCTAGTTTCGTTGGCTTTAATTGCATCACTAATTTTTGGTCGAAAATCGACTTGCTTGCTTAAATGAAGATTTGACATGCTTATCCTATGCTTTTGGCTATCCTTATGCAGCATAAGAACTGTTCTTTTTGCTTTCCAAAGGCAGTTATATTGTTTGCACCCAATTTGCAATGGATTATTTCCATTACTGTTGAGTATTTCCAGTCATTCTTTGAATGCAGGCTCATTCCTCCATAAATTTATCCCATGCTTGCCACTTTGAATCCTGAATTTAAAATGTTTGTTTATGCATACATATGACGAAATTTATCATTTTAAATAGAGTAAATCCTTTTTCTTTTAGGGGAACGGAACACCAATATTGATTGATCGACGTGGCCTTCGCTAGTCAATTTTATTTTCGTGGTATTTTGTTTTCCATTAACACTAATGCCGGGTCTTGGTGATGCAATTTTCGCAGAATTACTACCATCTATATCGCTCTGACTTGATGTTTTTTGTTTGAGCCATCTATTATAAAGACATTAAGTAAATTACAATTACCTACAAATATCCAAATTTAAATTTACTTCTTCATTAGCGTTTTAAAATTAACCAATAATCGCGATTAACACAATTAAATAGTCTGAAGATTATAGAACGAAACGATTAGAAAACAGTTTTTGCATCCCCAGAAAATAAGAACACGCGGACAATTTGACAGTCAATAGAAGGCAATTTATCTGTAGGAATGTTAATTAAGTCCTATGAAAATGAAACATAATTTTGGTTGGTTTTTTTATAGGGGAAGATGTTGTACCTCGGACAGCATGTACCTTGGACCAAATGCATTCTCTTTCGTAAGAAAAGTAATTTCAGAAACCACTCCCTTGCAAACCAAAGAGCCCTTAATATGTTATAATTTCAGTATGTTCTCAGTCATTGTAGAAGTGAGTTGTGCACTCTGTTGTGAATTTTGTTCTATGACTGATTTAGGTAAAGTCGTAGTAAATACTTAGATTGATTCTACAATAAAGGTATTGAACTTTTTTGTTTTTATTTTTGTGTGAGTCATTCATGAAGTGGAAATTTTAAGGATTTTCATTGAAAAATTCACAGTTTTTAGTGCATTGCAGGTATATTTTTATGTTAGTGTTAGAATAGCTTCAGTATTGTACCATGGACCGGGTGCTCTGGTGTACCTTGGATTTTAGTAGCGATGATGACACAAATGTATTTGATAATATAACAATTTGGAAAATCATATCAACCACAAAAAAAAAAACTAATAGAACTGTTTCCATTCTTGTTTTATTTTTTGTAAGAAATAGTTCATATAAATTTCAATGAAATGTTTTGCTTTCTTTTGTAAGAACTTTTTTAAGTTTCTGTTATTGTTGAATTAATTCAAAATAAATGTTATATTCGCTATTAAATTTGCTTTATTAATTTGACTAAATTAGGGCTCAAGTGTGTACATTATATATATATATTAAAATTTCTTGGACCAAGGTACAACATACGTTGGTCCAAGGTACAACTCAATGTTGTACCTTGGCCGAAAAAAGTGTATGAACTAAAAAGCTAATTTATTAAATCCAACAAAATCCTCCATAAAAAAAATATACACATATAAAGAAGACAAAGAAAGCTACTTATTTCTGTAAGTCGCTCTATGATAAAGGTAACCTAAAAAAAGGTATAACTGATTTTTTGAAAATTGGTCCAAGGTTCAACACCTTCCCCTAAGCCAAAAATGCTGATTTCATCACACATGACTCTGAAATAAATATAATCGAGCAAAATTTACTTGTTTCAAGAAAAATGTTCTTATTCCTAGAAAAGTTTACTCGATTCATGAAAAATTTACTAAGGCAAGTAAATATGGCATGAAGCTTGAAAAAGTTTATCAGTTTGAATTGAATTAATTTTATCGTCATTTTATTGTTTTGGTACTGGGTTTTATTAGAAATTTTTAATCAGAAGTCCTTAAGTAAATCTCAGATAAAACAAAGCATACGAAAGGAATAATTGAAGAAAAGGCTGTTCATTATTAGCTATAGTTTTATAAAACTGCAAAATACGATTCACTATTCTCATTTTAATCATAATAGTTTTCATTTAATCAACATATTGCCTAGCTAAAGAAATACTTATTTACGTTTGCTTATGTTTAAAATAAGAAACAATTTCTAAACATAAGTAAATATCGAGTTTCACCAATTGATAACTTGAAATTTAAATTGAGGGTTAGTTTTTGGAAATAAGTAATTGTTTCCTTTAAGTTAGAAAATCCAAATTAAGAAAATTGCTTTCTCAATAGTGGAAAAATATGGGAAGGCTACTTCTTTATGTAGAAATTTGGACTTATCGAGCTGGACCTTAAGATTAACTTCCTGTAGTTTTTGGAAGACTTTACTTAGGCTTTCAACATGCTCCTGTAATGAGGTGGAATATACGATTATGTCGTCGAGGTAGACGAGACATATCGTGCCTTGTTGTTCCTTTAATACATTGTCCATGACTCTTTGAAAGGTACTGGCGGCATTCATAAGCTCGACAGGCATTCGTATATATTCGAAGTGACCGTGAAGACTGTCTTTTGGATATCCTGTGGATTCATCTCTATCTGATGGAAACCACTTGCCAAATTTAATGTGGAAAAGTACATGCTCTTGCCTAATTTGTTTAGAAATTCTGTAATGTTGGGGATTGGATACCGATCACTGATAGTTTTCTCGTTTAATTTTCGATAATCTATCACCAGTCTCCATTTCTTTTTGCCACTGGCGTCTTCCAGAGAGCTCCATGAAGAGTAGCTGGGATGGATTATGCCTTGACTAAGCATATCATTTATTTGGTTTCGTACCTCTTCTTTGTGAACATACTGATATCTATAAGATTTTGTATAGATTGGAATTTCATCCGTAGTTCGAATTTTGTGTTTTATTGTATTCGTGAAGGTCAATTTTGGCCTTTTTTGAAGAATATATCGTCATATTCTTTACAGACTTTGGTGAGGGCCTTTAATTCCTCTTTATTCAAATGGCTTGTACGAAGTAGTTGTGTAATATCCTTTGGTGGGGGTTCTATTAAGCAGTCATAGTTTATATTGAAGTTATTAATTTCCGTAAATTCTTCAGCGGAGGAGTTTTCAACTTTTATGGGTTGCTCTATGTTCTGCCCAATGAGAACACTCAAGAAAAAATATAGAGAAGGATGTGGACTGTAAATAATAACGGCGGGGAAATATTTTATAGCCAGTGGTTTATTGTACGCACGTAAAACTTAAGTACAACATTACAACTAGAACTAAAATTAACAGAATTCAATTTCACACTTAAGAACTAAACTTCAATATATTCAAAAAAATCGCTTACTCACTACACAATAATAATTTCAATATAATACTGTCAAAGTTGTGGCTACTTTGACCAATGGCACTATATTGTTACGAAATTTTCCTAAAATTTAAGTTATTTAATTAGATGAGATAAATTAACATAAGAAAAAGTTTTGAATTGTAAGATAATAGAATTTATTATGATTAAATTTAAAATAAATGTAATAGAATAGATGTAAGAAAATTGCGCTACTTTGGAAACGACCGGACCCATTGGAGAATGCAATTTCCGGCATCCCGAGGAGAACCGTGGAAATAATGTCAAGAAGATTTCCTTCTTGCGGTACGAAAAGCGAAAGAGTGAGGTCGTGTTCCAAAAGAAAAACCCATTGTACATAAATTAAAATTGTTAAAGAAGTGTTAAAGAATTGTTAAAGTGAAATAAAACTAAAGCAGATGTGCGCAGAAAACAGTGTTATTATTGAAGCAGATAAAAACTGAATAAACTAAGATTAGTTTTAATTTTATTGACCGCGAGTTTCCCGTCGGGAAAAAGACAATTCGTAGGTGGTGGGTGTTCGAGAACGGATTTTGCGGTGAGTACCAGCACCTTAAGAATTTTAGGAAAGGCATAAAAATAAATAAATAAAAGTAGTCAGTTTGGCATTTTATTTAACTTTTTCCACATTTAATTTCTAATTTTTGATAATTTGCTAAAAGGATTTATTTAGCAAAAATCGCTCATCACTGACTGAAACTTTCCCCACGATCAAGCTTCTACTTCTCCTTAACACCACGAAAATTTAGCCTACCCACACATAAATTTTGTGGTGTAAATAACAAGAACGAAAGCTCTATCTAAAAGCGTTATACTTACTGACTTTGGCCGCCATCTTGACCATTCGTAGTAAATCCAGCAAATTTGTTCTCCCAAGCCGAATTTAATTATAAATCAGCCAAAGAACACCAAAAGGGAAGGCGATCAACTTTTATTTCCTCCCAGGCTGGTGCCCCCTGGCATTATTTCCACGTGCTATCTTAACACCACTCCAAAACTGCAAACACTGACACCTCCAAACACAATACCGGCGTTTGCGCACTATAACCCGGATTACTTTACGCCACAGATCAAATTTGTCCCGCCGTTAATAAACAATCGAAACAAGCAAGTAAAAACACAAATTCTCGACCCGACTTTAATTCACTAAATTTTACATAAATAAAACACGATTGGCACTCGCGCACGCCTAGGAATATCAGTAAAGTACCCGCACACGTAAGTCTAAATCGCAACTATACGAGACTTACGCCGTCCATTCATTCCACAGAGAAGTTTCGTTCATTCATAAATTTCGAAAACGAAATTCTCTGCTGGGGAATAAAAGCTGCAGAAAGAATTGAGAAATTACACCACCGATGTACTTAAGGGGTCTACTGATTAGGCAAAACTCAACACAACTTCGAATGTTGCTAACCTACTTCTGAGCTCTGCTTTCCGGCAACACTTCCATCAACTTTATTACTGACCTACTTAGGCATTCTGCTCTCGTGCGATATTTACATCGCCCTCCGCTTATCAACTTTATCGTGTTCCCCACTGCAAGCAATTCACGATAAAATCTCCCTCTCGATTTACTAAAATTGTAACAATATGTATATATATAGGTATATAAATATATTAATCAATATGAAATATAATATATGATTAATCAAAGATGTACTCACCAGTATAAAACTATGGAATCGACTTTATGGCGTTGGTAATTAAATAGTTAGTGATTATCTTGTTCTAGTCGTTCCCCGGAACAAGATACTTTACTTCGGTCGAGACCCAAAGCAAAGTTGTATTAGTCGTGTTTATTCTAGTCGGTAAATATCTTTATCTCAGTCGAGACCCAAGATAAAGGTTTGAGATTAGTGAGTGTTATTCTAGTCGCTACCCGGAATAACTATCTTTATCTCAGTCGGTACCCAGTTGTTGAGTTAGTAAAATTTATTCCAGTCGAGACCCAGAATAAATATCTTTATCTCAGTCGTTACCCAAGATAAAGTTATTAGGTTAGTAAATTTTATTCCAGTCGAGACCCAGAATAAATATCTTTATCTCAGTCGTACCCAAGATAAAGTTGTTATTAGTAAGATTTATTCCAGTCGAGACCCAGAATAAATATCTTTATCTCAGTCGCTACCCAAGATAAAGTTATTAGGTTAGTAAATTTTATTCCAGTCGAGACCCAGAATAAATATCTTTATCTCAGTCGGTACCCAAGATAAAGTTGTTATTAGTAAGATTTATTCCAGTCGAGACCCAGAATAAATATCTTTATCTCAGTCGCTACCTAAGATAAAGTTATTAGGTTAGTAAATTTTATTCCAGTCGAGACCCAGAATAAATATCTTTATCTCAGTCGGTACCCAAGATAAAGTTGTTATTAGTAAGATTTATTCCAGTCGAGACCCAGAATAAATATCTTTATCTCAGTCGGTACCCAAGATAAAGTTGTTATGTTAATAGAATTTATTCCAGTCGAGACCCAGAATAAATATCTTTATCTCAGTCGTTACCCAAGATAAAGTTGTTATGTTATTAGAATTTATTCCAGTCGAGACCCAGAATAAATATTTTTATCTCAGTCGTTACCCAAGATAAAGTTGTTATGTTAGTAGAATTTATTCCAGTCGAGACCCAGAATAAATATCTTTATCTCAGTCGTTACCCAAGATAAAGTTGTTATGTTATTAGAATTTATTCCAGTCGAGACCCAGAATAAATATCTTTATCTCAGTCGTTACCCAAGATAAAGTTAATTTGTTAATAATTATATTTGATTACACTAGCCAAGTCGAATTCCAAAATGATGCGCACTCTATAGAAGCTGGATACTAAAAGAGAAAGATTCAAGTTGGCCTGCGACTTATATTGCCTCTGAACTGCACACGGCACCAACAAATTATTTTACCTTGCGCATAACAACCAAAGTACATTGACCGTAGCAGCTGTGCGTAGGTAGCAACAGAAAGTCCGTTGACCTTAACAGCTGTGCGTAGGTCAGACGAGTGCATTGACCTTAGCAGCTATGCTTAGTAGGTACAACGTATTAACTGAACTAATAGAATATACCTATACATACACAATATGGCCATTTCTAAATTATTTTTAGTTAATACTAAAATGTTTTATGCTTTTTAAGCTAAGTAATAATTTGCTAATAATATACATTTTAATTTCAATTAAAAGCTTGATGAATTCTGCCGATCGTGTCGAGATTTTGTAATGTGGAATGTAGCGATCATGTGTCGATTGTTGTCTCCACTAAAAAACTGCTTTATCGACGAGCTTGTAGGTAGGTATATGTAGTTTCGTTCCCAACCTAGTTTAAATAATAAGAAATACTTGGAATTAAAATCTTTTGAATGATTTAATTTTCAGGTGGCTATTTAATGTTGGTTTGAACACTCTATGAAAATACTTTGCTCGTATGGGGCTGAATTTATCACTTGCACTTGGCTATACCAATCTTTAGAATGGTAAATTCCTTCTGAGATGAAAAGTTTCGGTTTGAGCTCTACGGCACTGATGTAAATGTTACCCTTTTGTACGTCAACGGGTAATTTTACGATGACTCTTGAGTTTGAAGGGATAGCGCATTTACTAGATATAAAATTGGACTTGAAATGCAGAGAGATTGAGATGTTGTTGGTAATGATTTCTTTGTTTAATTTATGTTGATTTAGGATTTTTGCTATAACTATTAGGCTTAGTTTCTAACAGATCGTCTGGGTGAACATACTCAGGACTTATAAATGAGGATGAAGCGCTTGTGTCAATCAGAAATTTTAAGGGGCGGCCAAAGGGAGATGAAACGTTAATGTAAGGAAGAATGAAGCCGTATTTGTTGACGTCTAGGTATCCGATTGGTCTATCGAAGTTGGTTGCACAAAATTTACGTCATCTACTTCGTTTTTTGGGAGTTCTGATGGCACTGTGTCGATATTGTCATTAGTTTCTTGGAAATTATAGTCGTACTGATAGTAATCATCGAGACTTTGTTCGTAAGAATGAGGGTTTGGTGGGTAGTATTCATCCACATTTGAATTTAAAGTTCCTTCTGTTACATTGAACAATTCTTTGCTCACAAAATTTGGTTGTCCGGTTGATCGGAACAAATTACTGAAGGGTGGTCTATCTCGAGGTTGGGGACGATTAAATCTCGTATTGTCGGAACCTATCTCCATTGGTTCGACTCTTGGTAAATTTGTTTGATTTGGTTTATTGAAATTTTGTGGTCTTGTTAGTGAGAAAAAATTATTAAACTGGCGTGCTCTCTACTTGTGGTTGGAAGGAGTTATTGGATTGTGGAAATCTTTTTTGCTACGTGGGATTAAATCGAAAAGTAGTCTTGCATTCCCATCAAATTTTGGCAAATCGCTGATTGCGTCGGGAACTCGTAGTGAATTAAAAACGTCCGTGAGTGTAACTTTTGTTGTAGCTGGAGTCATGTTGGTCACGTTTGTCGGAAGAGTTATAGGAATGTCGGTATTGTTAGATGTGGTAGTCATATTTTTATTAATACTGGTTGAATCAATGGTAAAAATTAGATTATCTGAATCACTTTCACTAGTATATGTTGAAACTAAATTAATATTAGTATTATTTATTTTTTTCTGTATCAACTTCAACTTTATCGTTGTTTAATCTATCTGCACTTTTGTTTTCATTGTCACTTTCTATGTGAATATTGCTGATACTTCTACTTAAATTAACACTTGAATTTTCTTTTGTTGGACTTTCACTTATATTCTCTGTGGATCTAAATCCAAATAAACTTAATCTATTAAATATGTTAGAAGTAGGATATGGTTTGGAAGTGTTGGAGCAGTTATGTTTCCTGGGATTAGGAATATAGGAAATGAGAAATATTCAAATAAATTCGACTTACATGAAGACAATCTGCCACATTTTCTTAAGCGATGTTTCCTCGTTGGTGGAAAATTGTCTTACTTATCCCTTTCCTTATTTTTGTTCGCCTCAGGATTTTTACGAATTTTCACAAACCACTTATTAAGTCGATAACCCGTCGATTATTGTGATAAAGAATCGATAATCCTTCGATTTTTACGTAAAATTAATTGCGTAATAATTACCTTTTTGTAAAAAAATTCATATTGAATCGATAAACCGTCGATTTATTAAGAATTTTATACTTTGGCAAACGAAAACATAAATTCGCATGACTGCGCCAATTAAGTTTATTCTAATTATATTTAAAAAAAAAAAAAAAAAAAAAAACACGATTTTAATTGACGACATTATTCTTTTTAAAACTTTACAATTTGAATGATGATTAAAAACTGATTCGACACTACAAAATTGACATTAAAGGTATCGTAGACCTGACTCAAGCACTTCTTACACATGTGTCGAGTTGCATGAACTTTATTTAAGTTAAACGTTATCTGGTGGAAATTACCTAAGCAATTTTTGTCAGAAAGTTGGAGCATTGGAAGTAATATATGTATGAGGATTATGTGTTAGGAAAAAAATGCAATTAATGCGCAAATTGAAATGTGAAAGAAATAAAAATGATTTAAATGGGTTTACTATAGGTTTATGCAGGGCATGTAACTCGCGCGGTAATTTTGAAACTCCAATGGCAACAACAAGATGTTCATCATGAGGCGCGGACAATTGGACGCGTGGTCATTTTGAAGCTCGTGAGACATTGGCCTTCGAGCATCAACATGTCTCATAGCATTACCTCGACGATCCTGTACACTATACACTAACTTGTATAATTACACTTACAATTCGTAGTTTTACAACTAAGATAAAAAACTGGATAAAACTCGCCATCTTCGCTACTTGTTCATATCTGAAAAAAACAAATCACAATTCACCCCTAATTCATCAACTGCATACTTCTGTATATTTGTTGTTCTCTATTCATTAACCCTTGTCGCATCAATAATATTCAATAAAATGTTTCTGCTTTTTGAGCAAATTCCGCACTCATTGCACTCACTAGATCAATGAAAACAGCGTAAATAAAATGTTGTTGCTTAAAATGGCTCAATGTATTGTGAGACAACAAATCTTCGTTCGTAGATGTAAGCACTTAATTTTTATATTCAAAGACTTTTGGGACAATAAAATATTCAGTCGGGAATCAATTTACAGCGAGTTTTTATTTGTTGAACATTTCTTTCTCGTTTCTTCGGTTTCAAAGAATCTTTGAAATCTCAATGGTTAACGGGTTTAAATTAAGTTTGAGTAGCGTTACATGGTCCTTCGAGACGACAACTAATTATTTATAACCAGCAATAATTCAAGAAATCTTGGATTCTTTCAGCAGGAATACTTCTAGCACTACGTCAACATCTATAAGGTCAAAAGACAAATTAAAATTAAGTTTGAATTCTTTCTGTTACACTACATTCTTCAAGTTTATAAGCAAAGTATATACTACGGAACTACTTAGCAGCATCACGCACGAAAAGATCCTAGCAGCATACTACAGCAGAAAGACGTACCAAAAACCAGCTGCGGTTACACTAAATACAGTTAACTCCCTC
Organism: Dioctria rufipes; assembly: GCA_963924295.1. NCBI lineage: Eukaryota > Metazoa > Arthropoda > Insecta > Diptera > Asilidae > Dioctria > Dioctria rufipes. The sequence goes on along the minus strand of OZ002741.1, from coordinate 100,516,650 downwards.
TAATTCTTCTCCCTGAACAGTAGCTTTAAATAAAAAAAAAATCTGTTTCTGTTCTACTGTATAAAGACGTAAAATGGCAGCTGAATCTCATAGAATAGCAAAAAGAAGTAGCTAAAAAAGTCGAAGTTCTCATCATAAACTTCAAAAATGATGGGCCTTCTAGAAAAAATCCAGAATATCTTCTGGCACGTCTGGAAAATCTAGACGAAAAAATGCAAAAAAATGCCGCCAGAGTATTAATTTCATCCCTTCAAGAGCAAGCTGAAAGCAATTTGATTTAAGAGCCGATAATCAAGATGATTTAACCTAAAAGTATAAATAAGAACCAATACAAACAATCCGCCATACTCTGGCAAATATCGGAAGCACCTGGGATACATCCATTCCTTTTATGTTCTAAGAAGCAAACAGAACCAACAACTTTCCAAAATTGTCACCCATGAAAATTTCTAGTTTCGATGGCAACTACAAAGAGTGGAAAACATTCATGGACATCTTCAGAAATTTTATTGATAATAACACTTTCTTGAGTGATATCGATAAGATGCAATATTTGCTGCACCATCTGGAAGGAGATGCCAGCAGAGTTATTAGTCACCTTCAATTAAGTGGAAGAAATTACGAGACAGCACCAAAATTAGTTGAAGCAAGATTCAACAATAATAGGAAAATAATATCTACGTACATTAACACAATTACTGATGCCAAAAGAACAGCATAGTTCGTAGCAAGATATTATTACGCTATATGATTCATCCGAGAGTGTTCGGAGACACTTAAAAATCTGAACTGTAAAACAGAAGAATGGGATCCGATAATAGTGTGCATTGCTATGAGAAAACGCGATACGAAAACACTTCGTTTATTTGAAGAAAGCCTGTCCAAACCAAAAGAAATGCCATCCATTCGAGAACTCCTAGAATTTCTGGAAAAACCCTATCATGTTTTAGACTGTATCAAAGGTTCAAATCGAAAGCCAATCTACGAGCCTTTCATCAACAAGAAAAGGTCATTTCACACTACAATAAAACGATCCTGTGTAATGTGTAACAATGATCACTTTACCAATGCGGGGATTTCAAGAAGCTTTCTACCCACGACCGCAATGCATTCATCTCTCATTATAGGATTTTCCCTAACTGCCTTGCACATCATAACACAGAAAAATGCAGAACTGCACCATTGGTTGCTGCATTATGGCACCAGTCATGCTACGATCAAAAATTTGGACACCAACAACATGGCTGCACATTTAGTCATCCCAGACAACACTCAAGCTCCATATCAATAAACCTAAGGCTTGCCAAACACTTTTGCTTACGGCAATGGTTAGAGTAAAAAACAATTTTGGACCAACGGATGTGCTTAGAGCATTGATAGACCGCGGCTCCAAAGTATCTCTCATCACAGAAGAAGCAGTTGCAGTTCAAATTTTTCGGGCGTACTCACTGTGATATTCTTTATCACTCCTCTGTTAGGGGCTTTAACTTTTCACGAAGGAATCACAACACTTTATTTTCCTTTTTACCTTTTTATTGAGACTAAACTTTCCTTATTTGCTATGAACACGTGTTTTTTTTTACTTATTCTATTAAGCCTATCCGACACCTTATAATTTTCTCCTGTTATTAACAATTCAATCAACCGCCGACCGAACTTATTCTATATGCCTATACGACACTTTATAATTCACCGCTAGACACGTTCTTCCTCACTAAACTAATGTTATTCCTTTCTTAACTACATCTTGGATTACAGCCCACAAAATTTTGACTCTTTAAAAGTTCTTATTACAACTAATATTCATAAAATAAGAGAAATTGGTGATATATGCATGTAGGTGCAGCCATTCCACATGAAACCGATCTATCTCAGTTGATCTGGCGTGCTTCATTTACTTCATTTAGATGTGTTACATTTCATCGTAGTCCGGATTATCAAAAGTCGGACGATTTCTCTGTATCAAGAGCCTTGCTGGTGTATTTCCATTGAGTAAGTCGAGGGGGAGAAAATCGGACGGCCTGACTACAGCCGATTTGGCCTGAGGTCATCTGCGAAACTCTGACCATGTGCTAAACTCGTGTTCAAGCTCAACTTGGGCTATAACTCTTACTTATTATTACTTATCATTATTCGTAGTCGCTTACTCAGCTGTTGGCTTCCTCATTTTTACTTATTTCAGTCCTTATGGAAACTTTTCCCTTTTCTCATTAAGGCGAGGGATAATCATTGGGGTACTGCAGCTGGGCAGCTCTTTATCGGTGTAATGGTTTGCTAGATTCCACCTCTTGCAGCGACTAGTCGCTGCCGTAGACACCTAGACCGCGCGGTCTCGAGTCTTGATTGGACTAATGCGTACAGCTAAAAATGAGGAATTATGTTACATGATGCTTCATAATTAATACATTTACAATAACCTACTGACCCCGATTGCTTGTGGATATATGGTTTGACTCTCATAGCACTGGCACCTGCCGATATTATCCTGATAGAAAATTTTTCCCTGTCAACTATATCACTTCACTCTAGTTGAGTGATTTTCTCGCTACCTTAAAAATTTTCCCTTTTTTCTTCACTTTCTTCTCTACGATGACAAGATTTATGCAGGATTTACAAGATAATTCGCGATTTCTACTTACTTGACGTCTAATCGATTTCACAGCACACGGTCTACTTTCCATCCTCTCCGATGCCTCATCTTTTGTTTTTTTTCAAGACACTTTCGCTCGATGTTATGCTTCAGCCAGGGTCAGATCGTGTGGTCGCGCCAAACGTGGCAGCACCGTCGCCGTGTGTCACACAGTGCATACTGCTACTAGCTTCAGTGTAGCATACTGCTGCATGCAGTATGCTACCACCATAACACCTTCATGAAAAATAAAACTTGAAAACTCACGAATTAAGGGCAATAAAGAAACTGTTTGTCTATCGATAATTTTTACTGGATCGATTAACGAAATAAGATTGGATTTGTAAAATCAAATCGTTTGCAAAATTGTTCGCATAATTCAATATAAAAAAAAATACGCAGTTGTCAATAAAATTATTAATGTCTTGATTATATATATATGTATATTGAGTAATGCCAACTTATTTCTGACCAAAATGCCTAAATAAACTTTTCACGATTGCGCAACTTATGTGGAAATTTGATATCTATCAAGCTAATATGTTTAATTTTTAGACATTCTGGTTTTACAAAGCAAATTTCGTTTGAGATAGGTGTAATAATTTCTTGGGACTGTAATCTAATAGGATGAGTATATCCTTGAAATGTTGATTTCTTTTTGGGCTGTTTGAAACATAATTATAAATATCACGTACAATTGCTTCAACTGCAGAAAGCAATTTAAGGCACGCATAGAATGAGCACAAAGCTACGAAGTGGCAGATGTATTTTAGTATTAATATTTATTTATTATTTTGTATTATTTATGAGTCCGTGGACTCATTTCAAGATCATCCAGATCATTTTCAGAATTCGTCGACGTAATATTCTTATTTTAAAAACATATTTCGAGAACATCAAAAGTTGTAGAAATTAAGAATGTACCTATTATTTTGAAATATTTTTGTATTCCCTTCGACATGGTGCTGGCACTGCTGTTTCTCACTAAATGGTAAACTAAATAGTAATCATAAATGCTATGCATATGCAGTTACAGTCATGTCGATTTTTTTTTATTTCGGAATGTATTTCCAGGTCAAAAACTTTACATTTTTGCATGTACGTACGGTACCCTCAGGTCAAACACTTTTTGTTGCGGTATATGTTTCAAAGTCAAAAATTTGTTCTGTATAAAAATGACTAAAGCTTACAATTGTCATAAAATCTTGATTAAAATTCCTGATGCAGAAATCGTCAATCTGGCAACGTTGAGCAAAGGCAAATAATCGTAATATTGAACAAAGGATGGTTTAACCCCCGAAAAAGGACAGGCAATAACGAAGAGCTTTTAAAAACAATTCCAGACGACATACGAGAAACAGGAATATTAGATATCAAAGAGTGGGACGCCATAAAGACGTTAGGAATACTGTTGAGTTTTGGAGTAAATTGAAAGAAAACTGTACTTAGATTTAAAATTTATTTATTTATAAAAATCAAAAAAGCTACTACCGGAGCTCGCGGACGTACATATGTTTCGATGTAAAACAGAAGACTGAAGCTTTGAGGCGATTTTCTTGGCGCTTGTGCCTCGGTCTTATGATATAAAAGTGCAAGGTATGCAAATTGTTATGATAAAAAAGAATAAAGTGAATGAATATTTGATATTGGATCGTTAAAGTCGCTACGTTAGGATTTTTAGGTTGTCGGCAATGTGGGAAAGGAAATGGAGAATAGGATTACACTTGGGTGGCATTTAGTAGGAATGTGGGTAGTTTCACAACATTTGCCCCTCCTTATTAATGAAATTTGTACCTAGGGTTGGAGCAAATTTCATTTTCTTCGGTAGCTTTATCAGGGGGAGGAGATGCGTCATGTACCTCAGTGTTTTTGTTATTTTCTAAATTCAAAGAAAACGATACGTTCGTTTGCCCCGCATTTGGTTTTTTACAATACTTTTTTTACAATTTTGAATAAAAATGAGTCTTTTGGTGTTTTATTAAAGTAAATTTTGTGTTTTCTTCCTTAATGTTCTTAACATTTCTACTAATCTTAAATTTTTTATTTGATCAGAAATTAAAAATGATTCTGTTTTAACATTAATTTTTTCTTTATTATTTGATTGGTAATTGGGATATCATATTCCCTTTCGTCTAAGAGCTGTATACAGGGTGTTTCCCCTTAGGAGGTCCATAGAGCGGAAGGTGATAGTACTCACCTAGACGAACCAAAAATTGTAGGGCAGGGGGGGGGGGGCAATATCAACCGTTTAGGAGTTACAGGGTGATTCCTAAAAAAAGCTAGGTTTTCACAAAACACTCTGTATCTTAAAAACTATATGGCGTATGGTCACAGTTAAGGGCTCACTGTATGCAGAACTTCATGGCCTTTCCAACGACAGCTCAACCTGCCCCGTGCCCCTCTCCACTCAGAAGTTATGAAGGTCTAAACTACAAATTTCGGATTGTCTTTCCTTTTTTTTAACCGCTATTATTTTTGCAAAAAGATCGTTAACATAACTTTTTTTTATAAAAACTGTAAACTGTAGACTCTCCTCTTTAATATGACCTATTACACCCAATGTGCTATCGGAAGCCCTTTACGAGTTATTAGCTCTAAACCTATTCTAAAACCTATTTTCAAACCTACTCTCAACGATAATATGTTCCCTTAGCACGTCATTTTACAAAATATCGTCTAATTTCGGTGTGACCTGAATAGCTTATGAGTTAATAACTGTTTAACGGCTACAGTTAACACATAGGGTGTAATAGGTCAAATTAAAGAGGAGGCTCCACAGTTTACAGTTTTTATAAAAAAAAGTTATGTTAACGACCTTTTTGCAAAAATAATAGCGGTCAAAGTAAAAAAAAAGGAAAGAAAATCCGAAATTTTTAGTTTCGACCTTCATAACTTCTGAGGGGAGAGGGGTACGGGGCTGGTTGAGCTGTGACCATAGCCCTGTAGTTTTTAAGATACAGGGTGTTTTGTGAAAACCTAGCTTTTTTATGAATCACCCTGTAACTCCTAAACGGTTGATATTTCCCCCCCCCCCCCCTTCCATACAATTTTTGGTTCGTCTAGGTGAGTACTATCACCTCCCGCTCTATGGACCTCCTAAGGGGAAACACCCTGTATTTGAAAAATAATTCAGTGTTGTATTCCTACTGTATTCATTTTTTGACCTTAATATAATAAAACTCGTATGTACTTCACAATTTGTTATTGTTGTTAATATACCTACATTCATTAACATGCTACTTGTACTTCTATCCCTACAATTCCAAGAATCCTTTGTTCAAATGGAGCAATATATAACCAAGAATTTGTTTGGGCCAATTACAAAAAAATTGTGCCCTGTAGTTAAAATCTTCTTTGTGCATGTATTTGGCAAAAGTTTAGGGGATAAGAATAAATTCAATTCTCAAGCGCTATTTACATGTGTGACTGATATGGTTAAGGTTTGTTCACAAATATAAGTGTTTTTGTTAAATTTTTGACATTTTAAAAGATCTTCTTCCCCAAACAAAAAATAATATTGTTTCATTGTGTTAATTACAATAAATTGTTTTTCAGCTATAATAAGAGCGTAGGTACTTATTGTCCTTGATTAGCTTACGAATGCTTGCCATTTTATAAATTAAATATTGTCTGATGTAAACAGAGGTAGAATCAGCAAAAAATTTAACATATTATCGCTATAGTAAATATAAACTTCCATAATGTTATAAATAAATTGAACATTTTCTATATTTAGTTTGATTGGAAGATGTAAACCATTTGGAAGATGAGTTTGAATATTTAGCAGTTCGGCTAACATTTTGGTGTTATCAATTACGTACGGATGCAACTTTCCTTGGGAGGCTGTGAACAATATATGAACAATATGTGTCTGAGTGATTGAAAATTGATCTGTAACTGATGTGAACGTTGCAAAAGCCTCTGTTAACGACACGATGGATTCAGTTATATATAAATTAGTATTTGTTACATTTTCCAGGTTATCGATCTTTTCGATGGCCTTTTCCAACTTGATCTGTAGTAGCTGAATATATTTAAGTGTTGAATTAAATTGGTTGATAGTGGACTCGTATACATTAGTTTGTTCATTAATGAGGTTTTTTAAATGACTTTCATTTTCTTCGATCAAATGAAGTTGATCATTGTAAAAATTTGTGTCGGATTCGTCTAGGGTACCAAATAGAAATTTAGCCATGTTACCTACAATACCCAATACAGCTCTTTTTCGGATAATATTATGATCCTGTCCAAGAATATTAATTATTAGTACGTTTTAAACTCGAATATAAGAAATAGTGTGATTAACTTCGGGTAAGATTAGATATTCCATCACAGACAATCATAATTATATTCGCATGGGAAATAATTAGCTCATACTGAACCTTAAAATCCTCTAGGTCGGCGTGGATTAGTGGCCTCCATTTGTCGTTAAAGAGCTTCTTTCCTATCGGCTCATACAATAATCCAGACCTATTACTCAGATTGAGTACCACGATGGGTTGTTGGCTATCCATTGCTGAAGTTACTCCAGGGACAGCCCCACAAAATGCGAACATAAGAAAGTAGATTATCATATCAAACCTACGAAATGGAAATAAGACCGTTTTGAAAACAAGGAATTTTCATAAATAAATAGTGTTACAGATTATGTAACGGGAAAAAGATAAAAAAAATCCATGATGACCTAGCTTTTACCTTGTTACCCATTAGAAGTAAATTTTATTAGGCGATCGTTGTGAACTTTAGTGGGTTTATTTTTAATTAAAATTACGGAATTGACCCCTTGTGTCGATATAACCTTGTATGGACCCTTCCATATTGGTAAGAGCTTTTTGCCTTTCCCCTTATATGAGCCGTCATCCTTTAGTAAGACAAGTTCGTCTTTAAAACTGGATGGGTTTTGAGCCCTATCATAGTAGATTTTGGATGCTTCTTTATTTTTAATAATATTCTCTCTAGCGATCAGTCGAGAATGTTGCATACGCGACTTTAGCTCGTTCATATAATTATCGTAACTGTAGTTATCGATTTCCGGGGAGTGAGAAAAGGCTGAAGGTAACTCCACCTTCTTACCATATACTAATTCAAAAGGACTGTACCCGGTCGAAGTACTTGGAGCTGTGTTGTGGACGAATACAGCGTATTTTATCCACATGTCCCAATCATCCTGTGAACGATTAACGAAACATCTTAAATACTCGACGAAATTGCGATGACTTCTCTCGCACGACCCTTTAGATTGGGGCTTATAAGCAGTAGTTCGCAGTTTTCGTATCTTCAATAACATACACCTTTAAAAAGATTATTCAAAAAGGTTTGACCTTGATCAGTAAGCACATACTTGGGAATGCCGTAGCGTAGAATTATCTCGGTTACACATTTTTCTGCAATCACGTTTGTTGTATTTCCTCTTTAGAAGGGGGCGTACCGAAATTGTTATGGAATACAGTTATTTTTATATTCGTGTTCTTAAAGATATATTTTAGCATCGCTCTTATATGCTCGTACCGCAAATGTTTGTGACACGGCACTTTAGTTGGGATGAAAAGTGAGATTTCTGAAATGATTTTCTCTTGAAGAAATGCTTTCAACCTTTCAAAAACAAGGAAGAAATTTTCATAAGTCAACTTTTCTAGTAGTGAGTTTACTACCAAGTATATTAGATTTAATCTGGGTGTTGCTTTACACTCAATGGGAACGACGTCTAAAACATTGAGTTGTTTACCTTTCAATGTTTCAGTATGATGTTCAATTGCAACTGGTGCATCCTTATTCATAAATATTACAATACTTAAAGTTACTCCTATCCGAAATGTGACCACCGTCATCCATTACTTGAGAATTAAAGACTGGTTCATCATTTAAAGTCTTCACAAAACTTTCATATGAACAGTCCGAACATCTCTTCTCTTGTAAAATTATAATTTCATTTTTTAATGCATTTTGATCCATATGAAATATGTCTGCATTTTTTTGGCTAATGAGTTTCACACTTAAATCTTTTTTAAAAAGATATAAATTCCACAATTTCTTTAATTTTCTCAAAATCCTGGAATCTTACCTCAAAACCTTCAATTACTTTTTGGATTTCCGCGACGTATTTGTCGATCTTATAACTAATACTTTTATGTTTTTGTAGGTTATCCGCCATATTTGGAAAATGATTCAGATTATCTTGTTGAAGATCTTCTATTAGCAAAATAAATTTTGTTTTATATGCGTCTATGCAGCTGATCATATCAATTACTGTTTTATTTTGACCTTGTAATTCTAAATTTAAATAACTTAATATTGAAGTAAAATCGGTAAGAAATGCTAAGTCACTTAGCCAAGTTTCATCATTTAAATTTTCACAGTTTCCATCTTGTTCGTGAAGAAAATCTATAATTTCAGGCAATAAATCACGAAATCGCTGCAGAAATTTACCTCTGCTTAGCCATCTGACATCGGTATGTAGTAATAATTCAGGTTGGCCTTCATCGAGCTGTATTTGGAAGAGACGCCGTTTGAGGGAGCTTCCTCGAATTGAACTAACAATTTTAAATGCTATGTCCATTACCACTTTTGTGTTTAGTCTCTTGCTAGCTAACACTTGCTGGTGAATTATGCAGTGGTAGCTCAAAAAGGCTGGGAATTCATCTTCATTTTGACATAGGGCTATAAATCCATTAATGCGACCTATCATTGCAGGTGCGCCATCCGTTGTTATTGAGACTAATTTAAAAAGTGGTACTTTCAAATCATTGAGCAAGTTTTTAAAGGCTTTGAATATGTCTACACCTCTAGTCCTTTCCTTCAAAGAAATCATACCCAACAATTCTTCTTTAGATGTAAAATCCTTAAAAACTATACGAACGAAAACAAGTAATTGAGCTGTATCACTTATATCTGTCGATTCATCACACTGAAGGGAAAAACAAGAACATGTATTAATATCATTATATAACTGCTCCTTTACATTCCCACTCATCCTTTCAATTCGTCGCATCACTGTGTTTCGAGACAATTGTAGATCTTGAATTGCAGCAACAATTTCACTCTTGTTCTTAAAATCGTTAAAAAGTGAATCTGACATTTCCAAAAAAATTTCCTTTACAAATTCACCGTCGGAAAATGGCTTACATTTTTTCGCTAATAGATAGCTTACTTTGAATGATGCAGTAGTTGTGACTTCAACCCTGGCTTTTTAAAAATGCTTTGTTGATTTGTTAATTGAGTTTTAAGATCCTTAACTTTATGTTTTCTCAGTTCAGAATTTAGTGGATAATCTGTTTGATACTTGTTATGTAAAGCTAAAAAATGTCTCTCCAGATTACCCTTTTTAGCAATGGCTACCGAGGGAAGGCATATTAAACAACAACATTTATCATTCACCATTGTAAAAAAGTAATCGAGCTCTCATTCTTCATTGAAGTGATAAGTTTTCGATTTTTTCGGTATACTAGAATGGAAAGAAATATGACAATTTAAAATATAAATATTGAATTAAATATTTTCCTAGAAAATTATCTCCATTACATTGAAAGAAATAATAACAATACTGCATATTACGATGTGATAGCAATACAAGTACATATAATAAAATCTAATATAGATATATTCAAATTTACAAGAAGTACGTTAAAGTTACAATATATTTATTATGGTTTACAATACTGACTTCTTAATTTAAATAGAATTATTGTTATTCATTTGTAATACTGTTATTTATTTTTCACTCAGTATAATGACCGCAGTTTAGAGATCTGTTGCCGAGAATGCTCACTTATCAAGTAAAGAAAAGCAATTTAATTTAAAACAAAGAAAAGGTACTTACACTTTAAACAGAAGAAAAATTGAAACTCAACGTAGTCACCGAGGATAACTAATATTGATTAGTAATAATACTGTTAATTCAAAAGAAAAGAAGCTACCGTATGACACAACCAAATATTCAAGCTAACTGACTGTGTTCTTCGATGAGTCGAGTCGTAACTGCTGCGTTCACGCGATGCATCCGGTGACAAATGTAACACATAAAGTCAAAATGTATTGTGCTGGATGGGGGTAGATCACAGTGCTAGGCTGTCAGAATTCTAGGAATTTATGACCTTGTCAAATTCCCAGAATACATTAAACTATTGCTATAGTCCGCGCCACGAAAAATGAGCTATCAAGGTCAGGGAAATTTCAGTTTGGGGTTGCCACTTTACCAATTTAACCTGAGCAATATTTTGTAATTTTAGCATTTAAATTAAGTTATTTTATTGATTTTCTACAAGGTTAGATAAATCTTGTCCTCGCAGACATGTTTTAGTTTGGGTTACTTAAGTTAGAGAGTTTATTTAGAAATAAATTTGCTTATTTCAATCACTTATTTGCCGATATTCCCACACATGTGGGGATACGCTAGGATATTTGAACTGTCATTCATTGCGCATTTTATTTGAGTCACAAGCCAAAACCCATTTTGAAGTTCTTCGTGTTGCCGCATCAAAGTAATTTATATGGATTCTGGATGTAAATTACTTTTAGAAGTTCTGTGTCGAAGTTTATTTATAATATAAATATTTTTTTTTTGCAAGAATGAAAGAAAATAAAATAAAATGAAGACATAAATATTTATTAAAATTCCAAGAAAATACAATAGCATAATTCAAAAATATCAAAATTTAATTGGTTTTACTTGCAATGCCCTCTGAAAGCTCTTTTACCATTGGGAATATACCCAATGGTACAAACTTATATAAATTTCCCTCTGGTGACCTTGATAGCTCAATTTTCGTGGCGCGGACTATAGAAAGTTTTGTCTTCTACAATCGCTTTAAAGTCCATGGTACACGGAATTCCACCCCAGACATTGCGCGTGATCGACGAAAATTGGCCTCGCGATCGACTTGTTGGCCACCCCTGCTCTATATGATTCGAGGCCAAGTGAGGTGATATGATAGGTATATTTCCGATTGCTTCCGGGAAGGAGTTCTGGACTTGGCGAGTTTATAAGTTTAATAAATATTATTTTGTATTCGACTTATCCGAATAAATACCCTAGGTTGCCTGTTTAAACAAAAGAAAGGAATTATACGAGTATATAGCTACTTGGTTCCAGGAGTGTGCATCCCTGCCGGTTTTACATTCAACTGCAGTACTAAATTTTATACATATAAAAAAAAAAACAAAGAAGGATTTTAATTCTTACTGGCTAATAGACAGGCTTCTTGTGAGTGATCGTTACAGCTGCAAATTCTTTCTTTTATTTTCCTCCATAAGTTTGTTGGTAGTGAACCGTTGCTCGGTTTTCTCTTAATACCCCCCACTACGAGGGTCGTTGTCGCCTTGGCCTTTATTTTCGAGGGTACTTATTGCTGGCCCCACTGGACAACCGAATTAAAAACTAAAATTTTCTTAACCGTAACAAGCAAAACTGGACAACCGGATCAAAACTAAAAATCTCTTAACTATCTTTTTTCGCTTTTTTCTTTTAATTTTTTCCACCGCGCCGTCGTTCGTGACTATTGCTTCAAATCCAAAAAACCAACTCAACTCTTGATCACATTCATCGTGATCAAGAGCCGTTGTTCAGGATCGAAAATGTTAACTTGCATTTTCTTATCCTGAGAAAATTTTACTTTTTCAATTCTGGACTTGTTCAAACATGTCCAGAATTATTCGCGTGAACGATGGCTGCTAAAATGTAATCTTAGACTTTTTAAAACATCAGCCACCGTTTGAAATCGCGACGCGCATATACATACAATGCATTTATGCGGCGCGCGTTTCTTATCGTGTAAGCTTTTTATCGTAATATGTATGTACGTATGTACATACATGTTGAATTTTTTCGCGGCAAATTGTACTGAAGGTACGATTTGCTTTTTGATTTATTTTTTAATTAAATTGTTGGAATGACAAATTTTGCTGAAGGCAAAATTTGTCGTGGAAATTTTTAAGTAAAACGACTTGGGTTGTAAACTGAAACTTTTGTTTTTCCCAAGTTGTTTTATGAGAAAAATTTTATAAATTATGTGGAATGTGAAGAAAATTGCTGATGCAATTTTCTTCACCCTTTTTGGGAGATAAACTAATCATGTTTTGTGCATGATTAGTTTATTGGAATTTATGATTTTCTTTTTTTTTTTTAAATGCCCAACTCTAAGTTTTTCAGATATATAGGGCTTACTAATTATTTTTTGGAAAAATTTACCTGTTAGCTCCTAAGGTTTTATACCTCTACATATTTATACATATATGTACCTAGGTTTGTATACATAACAATATGTATCTGTCTATTTCTGCAATATGAAAGTTTGTTGGGCAGAATTAATGCAATATATTTTCTACATACATATAAGGACAACGCACATTTAAAGTAAGTATGTAATTCGTAATTTTTAATTCGTATTTATATTAACCCCTTTACCGTTTCTAATTTCCAGCATCCCCAAAAAAACACACTACAATATGAGCGGCTTATATTCGGTATAAATTTTAAACTTTTTTCCAAACAAATAAGGTCTAAAGTGCTTGACAGACCACACGATGGCCAGCAGCTCCTTATCAATCGTGGAATAATTCTTTTCACTTTTTGACAATGTTCGCAAAGCATTCGCAATTAGAAGATCGCCTTCTAAGCTTGCTTGAGACAAAACGGAACCGATAGCTGTTCCACTAGCGTCACACGTCACAATAAAATCCTTTGTGAAGTCGGGATATTGTAACAAGGGAGGTGAAATAAGTTTTTCTTTTAAAATATTGAAAGCTTCTGTACAGCGTGCTGTCCAACTAAACACTCTATACTTCTTCAATAGTTCAGTTATAGGATGTGAGATTTTTGCAAAGTCTTTTATAAATCATCTATAGTAATCAGCGAGGCCTAAAAACATCTTTATGTCTTTCGTGTTCTTAGGTAGCCGAAATTTTCTTACGCTCTCGATTTTCTTAGGATCCGGACTAATGCCGCTTTCATTTATAATATGACCCAAATAAGTAAGTTCAGATTTCAAGAATTCGCACTTATCGGATTGAAGTCTGAGATTATGTTCTCGCAATCTTTGAAAAACTTGCTTGAACTTTGTATTATGTTCTTCCAATGTTTTCCCGTAAATAACTATGTCGTCCATATATACGAGAATTTTCGTGCCCTGTAGTCCAGCAAGAACATTATTCATAAATCTCTGGAGCGTTGCAGGAGCACCTTTAAGACCATAGGGCATACGGATATATTCGTAATGTTGTAACTTGGCCGCTCGTGCTTCCCTGGTAAGGGGGGAGAAGCGGTCAATCGAAGGAGATTAAATGGAATTTCCACAATTCTCACAGATTTTTTATTATAACTTCTAGATTTTTCACAAGTATTTTTATTAAAATTCAATTCCTGGGCTTTCACAATTCTCACAGATTTTTTAATTATACTTTTGGATTATTTCACAAGTATTTTTATTAAATTTCAATTCCTAGGCTTTCACAATTCTCACAGATTTTTTAATTATACTTTTGGATTTTTTCACAAGAATTTTTATTAACGGCACTTGACTTTCTTCGATGATGTTTTAAACAAGACTCCCCGAGGGTCGGCGATATTGCACCCAAGTACCTATGAAAGCTTCTTTTTCTTCTTATCACTTTCCCACGACGTGAAAAATCGTACGTGGGAATGTACAAAAAAATATAGACACAGTGCATATGCATGAAATCTGATATGCACTTGTGTCTTGAAAAAGTAATATTTTTAGGAGATAAGAATAATTATGTGTATGTATGTACAGTACATGCAGATAATTTAGCAGAAAAGCTGTATGTAGGTATGTACATAGTACTGCATGTAGGTAAGTATACATGCCGTGTGAACGGAATGTATGACTGATAACAAAATGCAATTTATGCTAAATTGCATTTTGTTGCAGTACGTAAATGCATTTTTAAATGCAAATTGAAATTTTAAATGAACTTTATTTTTCAGGGTCAAATTGTAGTACGCCAATATATTGCATAGGGCAAGATATTGGCGTATTGGTTTTATTGTTGTGATTCGGGGTATAGGCACCTGGGTCACAACATCCCTCCCCCCTGGGGAAAAGAAAGTTTTATTCTTTCGAGAAGAAAACTTTCTTTTTAACTAACTTAATCTTTGTTTTTGATGATTATAAGGTTACATGTGAATGATGTACTTATATACTAAGAATATACCTGCTGTTAGGTATTATTACGGAATATATATACATATTATGAAATTTTTAATTACATATTTCTAATTTAATTATCTATTTAAACAAGTTTTCAATTTATAGACGATGGAAATAATTATACAATATAAGATGCATATTTGTCTATTGAAATATATGTAATAGCTACCTATTTATTATATATATATATATATTTATATTAATTTTTTTATCTTATTTAAAGAACAAAAAAGAATATTGAAATGGTAGACATTTAGTTTCATTCAAAAGAGAATGGGGAAAGTGAAAGGAAAAAAAAATGTTCACATATAAAATTTAAAAGGAATTATATATTATTTATATATATAGTGGTGAACTAACGTTAATCGTAAGTAAATAACATTAATAACGTAATTATATTTATTTTATCTTATTTATTTATTCGCTCAAATACTTTGGTATACTTACTTTTTAAAATTGTTATTTATTTATTTTATATACAAGAAAATATGGTGTCCTTGTATATAATTTCAGATAGCTTTCATAATTTTGTCGATACTATATTTATTTCAAATCTCTATATATTTCTTTTTATATTTATTACTTTGCTTTTTTTATCTTATTTTTATTTTATTTATTACACTATGTATATATATATATCTCTTTATTCTTTATCACTTTTGGTTATTTACATTTTCCTCTACATTCAATTACACGCATATACAAGTGCATACGCAATGGAATGTGTGGGTATTATTTGTCTCTTAGACTGTTTTCTAGTGGGGATGAAAAAACCTTGACAAAAAACAAATATTTTTCATAAAGAGAGAGAAAAAAAAAATGTTGTATTGTTCCTTTAAATTTCCTTTTTCCCTCGTTTGATCTTTGGTAGGGGAAGGTGTTAAGGGATGTTAAAGGATGGAAAAGGTTATTTCGTCTGTTATTTGTTGTTGTAATTTTGGTACTTTTTACTTTCTGATTGGAAGCATGAGTCCACGAGATATGTATATGCTAACATGTGTTTTTATATATTTAAATATATTAGAATTAGTTGGGGGAACTATCTGCAGTTCTTCTGTTGGGAGCAGGGGTTATGATGAAGTTAGACCTTCTTGGTGCCGCAGTGGGCACATCTGCAAGTATATGTTCCGGTACCAGAGGTATATCCTTACCTATGCCGGTTTTTGGTTTGAATTTCATGTACATGTAGGTGATTAGAATAGCGATAACTAATGCTATTGTTAAATATGATAAAGCATAGTGGTGAATGTGGTGATTGTTTATAGGATTTAGAGAATTTAATTCTTGTTCTTTTTGAAGGTGGATGGATTTTAAAATTTCATCGAAGTCCATGTTGTTTGTGATATTTAAAGGATTTGTTCTTCCGTAATGGAAATGAAATTATGAAATGGGAGTTAAATTTTGATATTTTTACGTTATGTCCGTGCAAGATAAATTCTTTGCTGCGGACATAACAACCTGGGTAGATAAATATTGTTCCTGTTCCCTGCAGGGTTTCCGAACTAATTGAATCTACGCAAACGATATCTATATGGAAAGGTTTTTTGAGGGAGAAAAGCCATGCATTTTGCTGCGATAATTGTCTCATATAGTAGTTCTGTTTTAAAGTCAAAATTTTACATTTTGATGTAATAGGTTCCTTTTTTATTAAGTTGATTTCACATTGATTTACTCTATTGTTTGTATTAAGGATGGGTGATGAAATTTTACAATAAAAGTGAGTATGGTCCAACGTTGCGCAATTGTGGATTTCCTGTAATGTTAATTCGATGTAGTGATCACGATTGTAATCAATTAATATATATTCCTTTAATGGTTCAATATATATGAAGGAACCGTTTAGGATTGTCGGTAATGGCATTGCTTTGAAAATTTGGTAGGATTCTTTAAAGGGAAGTGGGATTCGAGGTTCTATAATTATTTTGTTGTTAAAAATATTTGCAGATATTGTGCTTAGTTTGTAGATTTGTGAAAATATATTGTCTCTGGAATTTATGGGAAGCATCATTGAACTCGGCAGCTCCTGCCTAATTTTTGATAAAATTTTTTCAATCTTATTAGGTGATATTAGTGTAGGGTGAAATTTTCCATGTTTGGAATCAATTAAAAGATCTATTAATTTTGACTGTGTATTTTGATATCTGAATGCCATTAATGAAACAAGGGAGATTAATGATTCTATTTCAATGGATATTTTATTATCCAGTGTTCTATTTTCCATTAATGAAGTAGATATTTGAATCGAAATTAGTTTTTTATGCATATTCAGGAATTCCTTTTCAATTGCGGCCTTGGTTTTATTAAAAATTTGAGCTGTTGCTTCTATTATCGCGGTTTGGCTTTTCATGAGGGAAAGGAGGGAATTTTGGTTTAATGTGAGGTTGTGAATTTGTTCATCATATAGCTTGGCATCATCTTCATCTAATGTGCCGAAAAGAGCTTTGGAAATTGATCCTATTACATTTAAAAGTGCTCTTTGTTTTCTGCTTTGAGTTATTAGGAGTATATTTTTATATTCTATATTTGCTATGATAAGGTTTATCTGTAGCAACGTACCGTTACAAGTGTGTGCCATAGCTGAATTCCCATCCAATTTCTTGCAGATAGCCGTAATTTGCTCCGTGATGAATTTGATGTTCCTGAATTCTGACTTGAAGTTTTCTAGATCGTAGTAGGTAACGATCTTCCACTCGTTGGTGTAGAAATTGGCTCTGCCAATTTCTTCGAAGTAAATGCCTGCGCTGGCATTTATTTGCTTTATTTCCATCCCTGAGCCGGAGACGAAAGGGATGCAGATTAAAAGGAATACTATTCGCATCATCGTGAGAACCTGGAATAGGATATTGTTTTAATCATTTGCGATGATTTTGAAGTAGATGAAGTTTTGTACTAGTCCGAAAAAAGTTTTAAGTCATTATTGTGGACCCTTTTGTTTTTATTATTTATTTTCACAGTGGAGTTCTCAGAAGAATTGATTTCTACAATCACATAGGGACCTGTCCAGAGTGGTGAGAATTTGTTATCTCTTACTCTGCTTTTTATTAAGACTTTGTCCCCAATATCGAAGGATTTTGGAACTGTGTTTTTGTCATAATGGAGTTTTGATTTCTCTTTGTTGGCCATGGCTATGTCTTTCGCAATTTTATAGCTGTGTTGTAGACGTGCTTTTAACTCGTTTGCATAATTATCGTAATTATAGCAAACGGTCGGAGATGATTTTAAGTTATTTGGGATTTCGGCTGGGAATCCGTACAGGAGTTCGCGGGGAGTATAATTTGTACTCGAGTGAGGTGTGGTATTATAGACAAACATGGCATATGGAATCCATGTATCCCAGTCTTGAGGATCTTTCGCTACATAAGATCTGAGGTATTCTGCTAAAGTTCTATGACTTCTCTCCAATGCACCATTTGTTTGAGGGTGATATGGAGTAGTTTTGAGCTTTTTGATCTTTAGCAGCTTAGATACCTCGGCGAACATGCCACCTATGAGGTTAGATCCCTGATCTGTGAGGATACTTTCTGGAATACCATGTCGACAAACTATTGTTGTCGTGAAGGCTTCCGCTAATGTCTTAGATTCAGTGTTGACTATGGGAATAGCCTCGGAGAACTTGGAAAGATCGTCTTGAAATGTAAGGATGTACTTATTTCCAGAATGGGAAATTGGGAGAGGTCCTACAACATCTAGGTACACTCTTTCAAAAGGTTTTGAGCTTATGCTTGAGATTTTCATAGGAATCTTAGGATTTCTGGATACTTTGTTTACTTGACAAAGTTTACATTTCCTTACATATCTTACAACATCGTCTGACATGCCAGGCCAATAGAATTGTTTTTTAATTCGTTTGATTGTACGGGAGACACCTTGATGGCCTCCCGTTGGTAGAGAATGGAAATCTTTCAGAACTTGTTCAATATCACTGTTATTAGATAAATACTTTATGGAATCTTGATGAAGTTTTATATTTATTTTTTGGTTAACGAAGACCTTGGTAAAAATGTTTTTAATAGTTGATAAATTTTGTTTGTCTAACACTGGGAAGGAGATATTTACCTGATTTAACTGATTTGCTTCTGTGTATGAGCAGATCTCAGTTAAAATCTTTTCAATGTCTAATCTATCTCTTTGTGATCGGCAAGGCAGATTGACTTTCGAAATGATTACTGTGGAGTCTTTCTTCTTAAAGAAGTTCAGTTAGTTTTCTAGTAGAGGAGGTTTGTCTAAAAGTTTTAGTTTAGATTTTAAAACTCTTTCAAGTTCTGTATCTTGCATGGGCAAGATGAAAATTTTGGGGTTAGAATTTTTAGTTAAAAGTAATGGGAAATTGGTCTCAGTTATTACCACTGAGGAACTGTTTACTACTGATAAATCTGGATTTGTAGTAGTAATATTTGGATTGGGTGTATCTAAATTCGCCTGAGCTTTGGCTTGATTCCTGGTTACCACACTTACATGGGTGCTAGGTTCCGTTGATTTTACGGAATTTTCTGGGATAGCCCTACTGAGAGCGTCTGCATTTGTGTTGAGCTTTCCAGGTTTATGGACTATTTTATAGTCATATTCCTCAAGACGTATTCTCCATCTCATTAGTCTTGAGGAATGATCCTTTAGATTCATTAGCCACACTAATGGTTTATGGTCAGTTATGATGGTAAACTGTCTACCATAAACGTATGGCCTGAATTGCTCAACTGCGAAAACAATTGCCAAAAGCTCTTTTTCGATTGTTGAGTAACGAGTCTCTGCACCATTGAGAACTCGACTCACATAGGCGATTGGATGATCTCCTTGATCATCTGCTTGGGAAAGGACTGCTCCGATGGCGTAGTCACTGGCATCGGAGGTGACAAAAAATTCTTTGTCGAAATCTGGATAAGATAAAATTGGTGCTGATATCAATTTTTTTCTTAATTCGCAAAATGCTTCATCGCAAATTGCATCGAACTTGAAAGGTGTGTCTTTTTTCAGAAGGTTAGTAAGAGGTTTCGCGATTTTAGAAAAATTGGGAATAAAGCGGCGATAATAGCCGACGAAACCAAGGAAGGCTTTTATATCCTTTTCCTTCTTGGGTCTAGGATAAGATTGGACTGATTTAATTTTTGCCGGGTCTGGCTTGACTCCATTTTCAGTAATGATGTGCCCTAGATACATTATTTCCTTTCTTAGGAAATGGCACTTATCGGGTTGTAATTTTAAATTGAAATCCCGAAGGCGGCTAAATACATTTGCGAGCCTAATATTATGGTCTTTAAGATTGTATCCATGGACTACAATATCGTCCATGTATACGAAACAGTAAATGCCTTGGAGTCCGGAAAGGACATTATTCATGGCACGTTGGAAGGTTGCGGGTGCACCTTTTAATCCAAATGGCATACGGTTAAACTCGTAATGACCATAAGGAGTGCTAAACGCAGTTTTTGCTCTATCCTTCCCGTCCATGCGAATTTGGTGGAATCCGCTGGCGAGGTCTAGCGTCGTGAAATATTTCGACTTACCCAATTGATCTAATATGTCTGTGATATTAGGTAATGGGTAAGCGTCGCCAATAGTAATGTCATTTACTCGGCGGAAATCTACAACGACTCGTCATTTTTTGTTCCCATGCTCATCCGGCTTTTTGGGAACGAGAAGTAGGGGAGAATTCCACGGACTATTTGAAGGTCTTATTATCTCCGAATCCAACATTTCATTTATTTGCCGAGTTATTTCTTTCCGGCTTGTTTCTGGAAGTCTGTACGGTTTAGTATATATGTGAGGTTTATTTGGGACTGTTTCGATTTTGTGCTCGGTTGCATTTGTAAACGTTAGGAAATCCCCTTCTAAGTAGAAGAGATCGTTGAAATCCTTACAAATTTTCCGAATACTCTCGGCTTCTTCCAAATTACAGTGATCCAATTTAATCAGGGTGTGCAGTTTCTTTATTCTGCCCCTAATTGGATCTCTGTTGGAATCCGTGGAGATGCAATCGAAGTCATTAAGGTCATGGCATTCTGGATTCATGTCATGAATTGCCAGTTCGACGTCCTGTTCATTCGTGTTGAGAACTAGGACTTTTGCCATTCCTTGTGATGGGTTGACTATGGTATTACCTATGAACAACCCTGGCTTTACCTCTTTTTTAAAATATACTGATTCCGTAGTTGACAAAGTTGGAATTTGAATTATGGATTCAGAGCGAGCGGGAATTGTAATAAGTTTATTATGTAATTTGTCCGATTCGTTTCGGTTTTCATTGGATTGTAAAATATATTCCGTTTTTTGTAGGATATTTGTTTTGGGGTACTTTTCACTTTTGGTATTTAATTCTCGTGAAGTACTGGGTAACTTGCTTTTATTAGCACTTACATTGTTTGTTTCAGACTTCTTGTCATGGTTATCATATCTAAGATATGTATTTGGATAATCTGAGCGATATTGCTCTATGGGATAGGATGAATGACATTGCTTCACCTCTAAGGAAATGTAATTATTTTTATAATTGATACAAGCGTTGTATCTAGACAAGAAGTCGTGACCAATTAGGCCGTCATATGCCAAGGTTGAGTTTTCTCCTACTATTTGGAAGGGATGTTCTATTATACATTCTTCGTTTGATGTATTTGACATTTTTGCCAATATTAATCCTTCTGTAGTTTTGGATTCTGTAAATAAAGTATTTATCTTGCAGATTGCACCTTTATAGTAAGTGCTGCCTGCTTTCAGTGTATTGAACTTTAATAGACTGATTTCTGCTCCTGTGTCTACGAGGAGTTTTGTTTTTTTATTCTGGCATACATTAGTAGATATGGAAATAGTAATGGAATTAGGACTGATAGTAATTGGAATTTCCAGCGTTATTTGATCTTTTAATAAATGTGTATTATCTAATTTGGGTTGGTGTGTATGTCGGCTTTTGTTTGAATATGCGAGGGGCTGCCGACTAATTCCTCTCGCCTTGATTTGTTTTCCGAGTGTGTTAAAAATATTCTCGGATTTTGTACGTGATCTTTGTTTGATCTTGGTTCGTTTTGGGGTTGTATTGTCGAGGAATGGGAATTTTTTCTAAAATTAGGATTTGGAACCTGGTTGAAGCTGACCTCATTTTGGGGAATTGTAGTTCTATTGGGACTTTCCGTTCGCTTTCTGAAGTTTTGATCAACGGGATTTATATTTCCTCTGTAGAAATTCCCGTGGTTTGCTATTCTCGCCCTGCATACTTCTAGGGTATGTCCTAATTTATGACAATACCTGCATGTAGGGATGGAGCTGTTTAAGGTGCTAGCCAGCTTAGGAGGATTGCTTTTGTTTAGGGCATTAGAAAAACTGTTATTTGGAATTGGTTTTATGCTACTGTTTTGTGGACAATTTGGAGCTAAATGTCCCTGTGTCCTGCATTTATAGCAAAAGGGGTTCTGCCCTTGTGTTGAATGAGCAGTGCGAGAAGAGTTCGCTGCTACTTTTGTTGCCTTTGATTCTAGGCGTAATGCTTGCTCACCAATATATGACGTTATGGGCTTTAATGCTCTATTTCCATGGAGCTTGGCTAATGTTTGGAGTTGTTCGCTAATTAGTCCATCTTCTATTGCTCTAATAGCTTGTTTTTCGTTGTCTTTTACGAAAGAATTCAACAGTAGTTTATCTGTTGTATATGAATGCGTGGCTTCGTTCAATTGAGCATGTGTAATATTAATTCGTTGCAGGAATTCTTTGACAGGCTCTCCTGCTCTTTGTCTTGTGTTTTGTAGTTTTGATTGGAGTACTGACCTTTCTAATTTTACTTCGAATGTTTCGAGTAATGTTTTCTTCAAATCTGACCACCTGCTTGTATCATTGTACTTAAGTACATTGTAGTCGTCTCCAAATAGCTTACTTTTGATTATTGAAAACAGGATTGTTGGGTCGGTATTGGGATAAAGCCGTTCTATGTCATCGCAACATGACACGAATTTATGGATGTCTTTTGGATCGCCGTTAAAATTTGGTATTAACGATTTAATTTCTGATAGAGAGATATGTGAAATTTTGACTTCTGTGCTTTCATTGTGAAAGTGTGATGAGTTATTTCGTGTGTCATGTTGGTAATTAGGGAAGCGCGTATCTAGCTGTTCTTGAATAGCAATTACAGTTTCTTCATATTCTGCTTCTGTTTTACCGAAAATATCTTCAGTAAAGTATTTATTTTCTAGGTCTTGTGGCGTAGATTGCATTTCGATTGTATTGTTGAGTTCTTCGAATTCAGCCCAATGTTTATTTAGGATACCCAGTTTTTGTTCTAGGTATGTTTTACTCACTGTAGGTAAAGTATCAGGGTTTAATGATTGTATAACTCTTGTAATTGAGTTAATTTTTGTATTTAGACTTCTAAAAATACTTTCATTTTGTGGACCATCTGTTTCCTTATTAGCTTCTGTAACTTGTGATTTGGTTGGAATTCTCCACGAAGCTCTGGGTGATGGGATATGAAAAGGTTTTTGCTGGTTTATAGTACTTTCTGAGATTGATTTCAATCTTTCGGAAAGTGTTGCTTTCGTCAACATGTACCAGTCCTCAGTTTTATCCGAGCACGATTCTTTGAAATAATCGTGATCGGTCGTGAAGTCTTTATGCTGAACTATTTGTTCTTCTGTTTTCTCGAAGGCGCTCCATATTTCTTCGAGTTGTTTTAATTTACCGTTCACAAAGGTATTGGTACGCTTTGCTTTACCGGCTTGGTGATAAGCCCCTAGGATTAGTCTTATTTCCTTGTTTTTTTCTACTTGAGATGAGCAGAGCTCATCGAAAGAAACGGTTTCTTCAGTCATTATGGCTTTGTGAAGTAACAGACGGAAAATTCGGTGGAGATGTGGTATGAGATTTTATAATATTAAGGGTGTCTGTATCGAGCTTCGATTTGGTTGATTTGGGGGGGCTATAGAAGATATGACAAAATTGTATTTTAAAAAAAACACTGCCGAGTAGAAAACTAATCGTCAAATTTCCAAACAGTAATAAGTTGCGAATCGTTGTTATGTGTAATCAGTATGTTTTATTGGGGTATGTAAAATGTTGCAAACTGTAAGATGTATTAAAAGTAATTTGTTCGAATTGTTATTGGTATGTGATTTTATATTATTATTATCGGATGGACAAGGGATGTTTTTAATAAAAAATAAAATAATAAAAATTTCCTAATTATGACGGGAGAAGAAGTTAAAGAGAAGAAGAAAAAAAAATTTTTTTTTTTTTTTTTTTTTTTTTTTTTTATTGCTGGAAACTTCAATTTCAAGGAAATGATTGTTATTTGATTATTGTAGATATCTCTTTCAATTCTCGTGGGAAATTTGAATCCGAGGAAGAAATGTTTTATTACAACATAAAAAAAAAAAGAATTATTATTAGATAGTGACATCAACGATCTTTTAAATGAAGTGCTATTTCCCGTGAAATTAAAAATGAAAGTTAGATACTATACATATATCTATGTATGTAATAAAGAGGAATAGTACTTTGTTATCTGATCTGCAAATTTCTAGATTGTTAATTGATTGCTCTTCCAATCGATATCTTTCTCCTGACCGATAGGCTCACGAAGTCCTACCGCAGGGGATTGATATTTGATTTTTGTCGAAGTCCTCTGACCAACAAGCTCACGAGGTCTTGCCGCAGAGGTCGCTTCTAGGAAGAGCGGGAGTTCAATTTTTCCGTGTTGGATTGAACGTTTCTTTAAATTAATCAAAAATTGAAGGGAATGGATGAAATTGTTTTTCTCTTTTCATACACAATATTTATATATTCATATATAATTGTATGTAAATGGCGATTGAATGTAAATATATGTATATAATCAGAAAACATGCACATTTGAAGAAACAATTTAGGACTGAGATTAGCAATTATTGATAGATCGTTTCTTTTAGCTAAAGGTCTATTCCATGTATATTCACTAAAAAAAAATAAATAAAAGGCAATATATATATATATATATGTTTACAGGTAAAAGAAAAATGTGTGCTGCATTAAACGTATTTTGGTGATAATTAATTGACAATTAAACAATTTGCATGTGTGTATATATATATATAGAAAAAACGAAAAACCAAATGAGAAGAAACTTGTTTTTCCACGCTACCTTTAACTTTATCCACTTGTAATGATGCAGATGCTGGTATTTACGTTTTTTTTTCTAATGTAGTTTTGGATGATGTTTCCTAAGTTGAATGTGTAGGTGGTGAAGTGAACACTAAATGAAACAGAGATGTTGTTGCGTTGGGTGTCCTGTTTGACGAATTGTTGCGGCCTTCCTTCCTTCCTTCTTAAGAAACGTCTTAACTGAGGCAGGGATGAAGCCTCGCAACTTTCCCACGTTGGAGCACTATGGCACTCTAAACGATTATTTCCTCTAAGTACCCTTTACTGGGTACCCGGGTTTTTTTTTTTATTATTATTTTTATTTTACGAAATTTATTTTTGGTTAGGTACTCTTAATTTTTTTTTTAATCACTTTTTCGTACATAACGTTGTTATGGGTTTCAGTAATTAACACTGATTGAATATTTTCCAGTTCATTGTTTGGATTTAAATTTTTTTTTTAGTATTATTTTCTTTTGGGCACTGATTTTTGTTGGTTCCGCTGCCACCAAAATGTTGTAACTTGGCCGCTCGTGCTTCCCTGGTAAGGGGGGAGAAGCGGTCAATCGAAGGAGATTAAATGGAATTTCCACAATTCTCACAGATTTTTTTATTATAACTTCTAGATTTTTCACAAGTATTTTTATTAAAATTCAATTCCTGGGCTTTCACAATTCTCACAGATTTTTTAATTATACTTTTGGATTATTTCACAAGTATTTTTATTAAATTTCAATTCCTAGGCTTTCACAATTCTCACAGATTTTTTAATTATACTTTTGGATTTTTTCACAAGAATTTTTATTAACGGCACTTGACTTTCTTCGATGATGTTTTAAACAAGACTCCCCGAGGGTCGGCGATATTGCACCCAAGTACCTATGAAAGCTTCTTTTTCTTCTTATCACTTTCCCACGACGTGAAAAATCGTACGTGGGAATGTACAAAAAAATATAGACACAGTGCATATGCATGAAATCTGATATGCACTTGTGTCTTGAAAAAGTAATATTTTTAGGAGATAAGAATAATTATGTGTATGTATGTACAGTACATGCAGATAATTTAGCAGAAAAGCTGTATGTAGGTATGTACATAGTACTGCATGTAGGTAAGTATACATGCCGTGTGAACGGAATGTATGACTGATAACAAAATGCAATTTATGCTAAATTGCATTTTGTTGCAGTACGTAAATGCATTTTTAAATGCAAATTGAAATTTTAAATGAACTTTATTTTTCAGGGTCAAATTGTAGTACGCCAATATATTGCATAGGGCAAGATATTGGCGTATTGGTTTTATTGTTGTGATTCGGGGTATAGGCACCTGGGTCACAACAGTAATGCCATAAAGATGTAGAAAACACAGTCTTCTCTCTGTCAGTTTTATTTGCCTTAATTTGGTGAAAATCATTTTCCAAATCTAAGGTGGAGAAAAATTTTAGCTACCTAATTGATCCAAAATAAATGTTGGGTATGCGTCTACAACAGTTTTTTCGTTTAGGTGGCGGAAGTCTACAACAATTCGCCATCTTTTATTGCCGTTTGAATCAGGTTTCTTTGGAACTACAACAAGTGGAAAGTTCCAAGGGCTAATTGATTTCCTCCAACATTTGTTCTACTTGCTGCTGAACTTCCGCTTTCTGAAATTCTGGCAGGCGATAAGGTTTGACATGACTTGGTTGGGTACCTGGAGTATGAATATGATGCTGAGTAGTTTCGGTACAACTCCACTTATCTCCCTTCAAATAGAATAATCGCCATTATCCGTGCAAATATTTAATATAAAATTCTTTTGTACTGGGGACATGTGATTAGTTTTAATTTTCTCATGAACCTTTCGTATAAGTTTGTAATCATACATATATCGCTTTTCGGTCTTATAGGAAAAAGGTGAAGAAGTATTACTCAATCTCAAAACCGTAAACTCTGATATGTCATGAAATGCGATGTCGTAAGTCGACAAATAGACATCCTCATCATTTGTATTGTGGTATACCTACATAAATCTACATAAATCTATATACCTACATACCTACATACCTACCTACATACATAAATATCTATCTACATACCTACCTACCTACAATCATACCTACCTACAAACATACATACATACATACCTACCTGAATTCATAATATTGTGACATACTTATTGTTCTAGCACAATAAGTAAACATAATATCAAAACACAACCGATAAACAATAGTCGTTCATGCAGAATCATATGACACAGCAAATTACGCTGTACACTGCATGAGTAGGTCACCCTTACCCAATACACAAATTGCATCCATTAATGTGACCCACTAAAGCGGCACGCAAATAACAAGCGCAGTGACGAAATATCGATCACTGACCGCGACTCAACATGAGGGCTTCGATGAAGAAATTATAATAATGTAAGTAATCATAATAGCAATTATTGTTATCCTAAGCTAATTTTAAGTTGTATAAATAAGCTAAGGGAATTAAAGAAATGATCATTATCAAAAGTTCACTCATCGTGTTTTTCTTAAACTTAGGTGGAGTTCTGCTATCTAGCTGCTCCCCATATATAGATCACCGAAGTTAACGCTCTAATAGCTGCTCCTATTTAAATCACTGCTGCTCTTCGAGCATTTAACTTGATAAACTAGGCAACGAAATTAAAGGTTATCACATGGCGACAACCTTCAAGAAGAGTGGTTTTGTAACATCTACGCTACGACGAACCTATAATCTTCGAAGAAGACCGTGAAAAGTTTCAATCTACGGACAATTTCATCTCTAGAACGTGCCGTATTCTTGTAGACCGTAACTGTGGGATATCAGCCGTAATCATCCATTCAAAAGCAAAAGGAGACCAAAAAAAAAAAATTATCGTGAACTACCATACACCAGAGCTGAAATGAAAGATCAAATCGGCAGAGCATTTGATAAAATCTGTGCGCACATCGAGAAGTATAGGCAGCCAGAAGCAAACACCGACAACTTAACATTATACCTTCCGGACAACATCCTAGAGCCATACATACCGAAACCAGTAGCAAAGTCAACTGAAGAAATACCACAATACAAGGCAGGCCCGAAAAGGTTGACAATTGAAGAATATGGGCAGCGGCATACGAGATCAAAGACAACAAAAACATCAAAACCAGCCCGTAGAGGCCGACGAGCGTTCCTTAACGAGGAAATAAGGAAATTTAAACAACTGGTACAAATTGCAGTAACAAACACTGAAAAGAGGAAAGGAAATACGAAATCCTGCTAGGAAACACGAACAAAGAACTAAATAAGTGAAAAGAGCAAGGAAGTAAAAAAAATATATATATATATTTTTTTTGTCAATAGATCTATATCGTAATAATAATATTATAATTTTTTTTAACAAAATGTAATTCATAGTTTAACCGTACAATAAAACAAAAAGAAAAAAACTTAAGCTTCTCCATGAATAATAAACTTTAAATTTAAACAGAAGAAAGACATTTTTTTTTCTCTCAATATGAATAATACTATAAATAATAGATTGATAATTTAAATTGACATAGGTAGAGATTATAAAAATAAAATTATAAAGTGTCATTATCGATGAACAAGAAAGCAGCTAAATGATAGCAATTAGAATTCATTCATTTTGCATTCAAACGTGGTACGAAATTTTTTTCCTGTATTGACCAGGTGTCTTATTTTCATTAAAAGCTTGATCAAACAATTAATCAGTACATACTTCTGAGCTAGAGAACACGTATGGACAAACTAGCAAAAATCGAGGACAAACTAATAAGAACTCTAGAAAATTTCAAGAAAGCCAAAAATAGGCGGCCGTATACAGAAAAAACATTACAAGAAAAAGAAGAATTAATATACAAAATCCACGAAGAGGCAACGGAAATAGTATCGGTGCCAACAGAAGTGGCTACCATATTACAATACAAAGTAATTTATGACAAAATCAAAGTATTGGCAGAAGCTATTCTAAAACTAGTAAAAGATCAAAAAGGCTACACCATGGCATTCGATATTAAAACTGCAACATCCCTGCTTCAAACCTATGATGGGAAGCACGAGGAAAAGGAAACATTCGCTGAATCAATGGAACTGCTAGATGAACTAACGTCAGCAGAACATAAAAAAATAATGATCAAGTTCATTAAAACGCGAATAATAGGGAAAGCGAAACTTGCAATAACAGGAGATGTTAACACAGTCGAGGCAATAAAAACAAAAATTCTCAGTCAAACTTTCATCTGACGCGGTACTGGCTCAATTAAACACGTGCCGGCAAGGAAATAAAAAATTAGTAGACTTTACAAATCAAATTGAAAACTTCTCCAGCCAGCTAACAAGAGCACTGATAATTGAAAAAGTGGCGACAGGAGTAGCAGCTGAAAAATTGACTGACAAATTTGCAATACAGTGCTTCATTAATAATGTGACCAGTCAAGAAACATCGCTTATATTAAAAGCCAGCAATCTAACAACATTGCCGGAAATAACAACAAAAGCGGTGATGGTGGATAAAGAGCAGGCGCATAACAATCTTCATTTTAACAGCAACCAACATGGGAGATCAGGTAACTACCCAAATAAGAGTAGAAACAGTTGGCATCACTATAGCAATTACAATAGAAATAATAACAGTAATAGACAAGAATACTACAACCGAAATAGACCAATCTATAGCAATAATAGCAACAGAAATTACCGGCCCATGCATGTACAACAAGCAAGTCAAAGGCAGAACACTCACAACCATAGGAGCTCGCAAAACAGAAGAATTCAGCACTATGAATCGGGGGAATACCAAAACCCCCAGCCAGAACCAGAACCGGATAGGTTGGGGGTGGTACCATCAACATGCACACACCAAGAATATTAAACATAAACCTCTCCCTAAATAATTTTATAAAAGCATATGTCGAGATGTGCGGAGTAGTATGCACCTTTATAGTGGATACGGGGGCAGATATTTCAATATTCAAAAGAGGTAAAATTAGCGCCGATCAATTATACCAACCAAAAAATACATGCTTTATACATGGTATAACAGATTATAAAAGGCAATCAATAGGGGCAACAAATACAAAAATAACTTTCAACGGTCAATTTTCAATCGAACACACCTTTCAAATAGTTAGTGACGATTTTTCTATAGGCGCTGACGCAATTCTGGGACTAGATTTTTTTAACAAAAAACAAAGCAAGTATTGATTACGACACTTGGACGCTGACCATAAATACGTCAGATGGAATAACAGAGGTACCCATACTTAGCGGTCCTTCTCCAAACTCAATAGTCATACCACCAAGATGTGAAATAATTCGAAAAGTTCCTATACAAGAACAAAATGATTCAGAAAATCTGCTCATAGCAAGACAAGAAATACAACCAGGGATATTCATTACAGGATCTATTATCTCAAAAAGTAACCCACTGGTAAAAATACTAAATACAACAAACAAAACAGTTACACTTCAAAATTTAAAACTTTCAACAAAACCACTTTCAGACTTCAATATAATTAAAACACCTAAAGACAAAAGATCAGAAAATGTAATTTCAAATTTAAAACTCGAAACTATCCCAAGCTATGCTAGATCACAATTTGAAAAACTATGTCACGATTTCAGTGATATTTTTGCATCAGATGACGAACCACTAACTTCAAATAATTTCTATAAACAACATATAGAAGTGGCAGACAACGTACCTGTTTATACAAAAAACTACCGAATTCCCGAAGCTCATAAAACTGAAATAGACCAGCAGGTAGGCAAAATGTTAACTGACGGAATTATGGAAAATTCAGTGTCGCAATACAATTCACTAATATTACTAGTCCCTAAGAAATCAGGCGACCAAAACAAAAAATGGCGTTTAGTAGTAGACTTTAGGAATCTGAACAAAAAAGTTCTGGCCGACAAATTCCCATTACCTAGAATAGAAGAAATACTCGACCAAATGGGTAGAGCAAAATATTTCTCTACTCTAGATTTAATGTCAGGCTTTCACCAAATCTCTCTGGACAAACAATCCAGAAAATGTACAGCATTTTCAACCAATAAAGGCCATTTCCACTACACCAGACTACCTTTCGGACTTAACATCAGTCCAAATAGTTTTCAAAGAATGATGGGCGATTTTTATATATCGACGATATTCTAGTCGTCGGATGCTCCCAGCAACATCATTTGCAAAATCTCTTAACAATCTTCAAAAGGTTAAAAGAAAGAAACCTTAAGTTGAATCCAGAAAAGTGTAAATTCTTTCAGACAGAAGTCACCTACCTAGGACACAAAATATCAGCAGAAGGTATTAGCCCAGACACCTCGAAATACGAGGCTATAAAAAATTATCCAATACCTAAAAATACCGACGACGTTAGACGATTTGTAGCGTTTTGCAATTACTAGCGCCGATTTGTACCTAATTTTGCAGAAATCGCGCTACCTCTAAATAAACTACTAAAGAAAAAATCCCAATTTGAGTGGAACGAAAATCAGCAGAAAACATTCGAAACACTAAAATCAATGTTAACGTCACCAATAATATTACAGTACCCAGATTTTAGCAACCAATTCATAATTTCAACTGATGCCTCAAATTCAGCCTGTGGTGCCATATTATCACAAAATATTAATGGAAAAGAGCTCCCCATCGCATATGCCAGTAAAACTTTTACACAAGGAGAAAGTATTAAATCAACCATTGAGAAGGAGCTAACAGCCATACATTGGGCTATAACGCATTTCAAACCATACGTATATGGACGAAGATTTACAATAAAAACGGATCACAGACCTTTAGCATATTTATTTGGTATGACAAACCCAACGTCTAAATTAACAGGAATGAGACTAGATCTCGAAGAATTCGATTTTGAAATTCAATACGTTAAAGGGAAAGAGAATGTTGGCCCAGATGCGTTATCAAGAATTAAACTTGACATAAATGATTTAAAGGACATCAACATATTAAAAGTACAAACTTGAGCAATGCACAAACAAAATAACCACTCAAATGAGAAAATAAGCTCAATAGAGGAAAATAACGAGCAACAACTGCATCCTGATCAACCGCATGTCATGGAAGTACTATCCCCAGACGAGGCTATAAACCTACCAGAATTAAAAATAGAAACCAACAGTTGCAGCAACAAGCGAATTAAACTAGATATAAAAATCGTCCACAGATTAGGAAATGTTTATGTTTTATACAATCTGCACTAGAACAGGTATTTAAAATGTTGGAAAATGGTATACAATTTCAGACCAAGACTCTGAAAATTTCTGCATAGTGCGAAATATTTAAATTAATTACAATAACCGCATTTAACGAAATAGGCAACAAAACGCTAAGAAATATACATATTATAATATATAAACCACCGAGATACATCAAAAACAAAGCGCAGATTAATAACCTACTACATGATTTTCACTCAACACCTACTGGAGGACATCTAGGACAAACTAGAATGCACAAAAAACTAAAAGCGATATATAGATGGAAAAGGATGAAGAAGACCATCGCAAGATATGTAAACAATTGTGAACTCTGCTCGAAAAACAAACACCAGACGCACAATAGAGAAAGTTTAGAAATTACAACAACACCAGCAAAGGTATTCGACGTAGTATCCATAGACACTGTGGGACCATTTACGAAAACAATCCGTGACAATAGATACGCAGTAACCATGCAATGCGATTTAAGCGAATATGTAGTAATAGTTCCTACGAGAGATAAGGAAGCCAAAACTATTGCACAAGGAATAGTCAGCGGATTTATACTAATTTATGGACCAATGAGTAAAATAAAATCAGATCTCGGAACTGAGTATAAAAACCAAATCCTCTCGGAAGTATGCAATATATTGAAAATAAAGCAACTTTTCGCAACCGCTGCACATCCCGAAACTATAGGGTCCCTGGAAAGAAACCACAAATGTCTTAACGAATACCTAAGATGTTTCGTAAATGATAACAGAGATGACTGGGATATGTGGATACCGTACTACTCATTTTGCTACAATACTACTCCAAACAGCGTTCACAACTACACACCTTTTGAACTAGTATTCGCAAAAAGAGTGAACCTTCCTTCTGAGCTCACAGTTGCCCATCTATAACTATGACCTATATAGCAAAGAAGTTAAAGCTATGTTACAAAAAACACTAAGTAAAGTAAAGCAATACTTAGAGCATTCGAAAGAAATAAGAAAACAAAGCAGTGATATTAACTGCAACGCCCTATTAATCCAAATAGGTGATCAAGTATTAATTACAGCACCGAATAGAAAAAAATTGGATCCTCTATACAAAGGACCATATAAAGTAATCGATATTGACACTGTTAATTGTACTATTGAAGATAGGAGTAAGATTAGGTCTAAGATACATAAAAATAGACTAAGAAAGATCAATATATAAAAAAAACAATAATAATAAAAAATAATAAGATACAGTCAGAATTAAATTTAATAATTACAACATCAATAAGGTATTATTGAGTTAATATACAAATAAGAACATAATAAAAAAAAAAAAGTGTAAAATTTTAAAATGTTTATTACAACGAACACTATGTATATAAATAAAAAGTTTAATGAAACTAAGAGCATATTAATGTGCCACAAACTGTAAGCGTTATATAATGGAAGCAAACTTTGAGAAACAAAAAGAACAACAAAACGAATAAAAATATATAACAAAACATCATTATATGGAAGACTAATAGCATCGAAAATATGCAGTAATTCTCCTAACAAAAACGTGTAATTCAAAGATTTTTGGGTACGTCTTTGAAAACATGCTACAACATCTGTAAGAAGATTACTGCTAAATTAGGATGAAAATAATTTCGACAAAATAAAGAATAAAAATAGAAGTAAACAAATGAGTAGAACTTGCATTAGAGCAAGAAAATCGAAATATTGGAGCGGTATATAAAGATAGAAGTAAACCAATGAGTAGAACTTGCATTAGAGCAAGAAAATCGAAATATTG
The DNA here is from genome assembly GCA_963924295.1 of Dioctria rufipes. Lineage (NCBI taxonomy): Eukaryota > Metazoa > Arthropoda > Insecta > Diptera > Asilidae > Dioctria > Dioctria rufipes. The sequence continues at coordinate 100,482,772 of OZ002741.1, read as the reverse complement.
GAGCGGTATATAAAAATAGAAGTAAACCAATGAGTAGAACTTGCATTAGAGCAAGATATACGAGAAATGAATAAACAACAAACCTAAGGCCATTCAAAATAATGATAAAATAAGGTAAATGGCCACTAATTATTGAAAAATAAAGTTTTGTTCGAAAATAACAAAAGAAATTACGCTCATTATATAACGTAAACGTACATAGTCAAAGGAACAGATACGATTCATAAATATTATTAAAAAGTTAATATGCATTCATGAAAATTGTAATTAAAATCATTAACGGAAATCATACAAAATGTAACAAAAAAAAAATTATGAAAATCATTAACACAAATTAAAAAAAAAAATCAACGAAAGCAATTAACTCAATTAATTGGAAACGTCAATGAAAATTATCTGATCAATATACATATAAATGTAACATATACTTTAAGTAGATTTTAAACAACTAATAATTTAAATGTTCACTATTCCATAATTAAAAAAAATTTTTTTTTTTGGCTCATTATAAAAACACGAAGGCCTCATAATTGTTTTTAAAAAAAGCAAATTTCTTTTTTCTCTTAAGGGGGAGGGTGTGGTATACCTACATAAACCTACATAAATCTATATACCTACATACCTACATATTTACCTACATACATAAATATCTATCTACATACCTACCTACCTACAATCATACCTACCTACAAACATACATACATACATACCTACCTGATTTCATAATATTGTGATATACTTATTGTTCTAGCACAATAAGTAATCATAATATTAAAACACAACCGATAAACAATAGTCGTTCATGCAGAATCATATGACACAGCAAATTACGCTGTACACTGCATGAGTAGGTCACCCTTACCCAATACACAAATTGCATCGATTAATGTGACCCACTAAAGCGGCACTCAAATAACAAGCGCAGTGACGAAATATCGATCACTGACCGCGCGACTCAACATGAGGGCTTCGATGGAGAAATAATAATAATGTAAGTAATCCTAATAGCAATTATTGTTACCCTAAGCTAATTTTAAGTTGTATAAATAAGCTAAGGGAATTAAAGAAATGATCATTATCAAAAGTTCACTCATCGTGTTTTTCTTAAACTTAGGTGGAGTTCTGCTATCTAGCTGCTCCCCATATATAGATCACCGGAGTTAACGCTCTAATAGCTGCTCCTATTTAAATCACGTTAAGGGTAAAGCCCATAGGCTGCTCTTCGTGCATTTAACTTGATAAACTAGGCAACGAAATTAAAGGTTTATCACAGTATTAATGACCGATACTAAATATTTATTGTTACGAGGTTTACAAATACTAGTTGCCATATGCAAGCCATTATTCAATTTCTTAGGAATGCACACACAATCCTTAGAGATATTGGTTTTGATTTCTTTAATAATTTCTGTACGAGCTGGAATCAATAACTTACCAGACGATGGTGTAAGATTAGTAGAAAAAACGTACCCCTGTATATCGACAAGTATAATCTCTGATCCATATTCAATTTTTACTTTGTACTTTGTTAAAAAGTCGCTTCCCAGTATACCATCCGTATCAATAGGAAACTCTTTACTAACGGCGTGATAGGGATGTAGAACGCATTTCTCGTTCAGTCGGATTTTAGCCAGAAAAATGCCAACGGTTTTTTGTTGTTCCGCAGAAATTCCTTTTAAAGTGGCTTTATAATCCGTATAAATAATTTCATCGTCCTCTAATTTATCGACTTTTATAATACAAACATCACTGGCACTATCAACTAGGAGGTTTGTGTTTTTAGTTATCGTACCTGACAACTCCATATTAACAGAATCACATTTGAGTTCCTTTTCAAGTTTTACATTATAAACATTACAAAAGTTTTCCTTTAAATCTGAGTCGGGGTTTATAGAATATGGTAGTGACTCGTGATCACGTAGAATGTGGTTAAAAAAAAAATTTTGTATACTTATTACGAACTGGTCAAAAATTAGAATTAGTTGGAAAAATGTTTGGTGTGAAATCTTCTGTTATCTGTTCCTTTTGGGGATGGTTTTTACCTTCCAACCACTTAGGATCTACCTCCCCGTTTGACCGCATTTTATTCGGCAACGGCTTAGTCACAATTCTTTTATAACTCGGCGATCCAGAACTTGGGAAAAATTTAGGAGTTTTTTTGTCATGCTCTAAGGCTTTATGATATGGAAATAACTTAGCACTCATCCTCTCATGATTCAAAACTTCATAACTTGGAAATAACTTGGAATTCTCTATTTTATAATGCACCGACTATGAATTTGGTAAGGCTTTGGCAACTATGCGTTTATAATTAGGCGACGTACGACCTGGCAAGAAATTAGAAAACGATCCACGACGATGTTTATTTTTTTGTAAATAAGAGCTAAAATTTTGTTTACTGGGCGTTTGACACTTTCAGCACTGAGACTCTGTAAGTGGCTTATTTGTGTACCACGGCTCTGGTGATGCCACTGCTTCGATCGAAGCCCCGCGAGTTTCCCGTATAGTCAGAACTAGATTGGCGATTATCTCCTTTGTTGGCTTCATTAAATTTCCGTTTTCCACAGTCTCTTATATGGTGACCCCGAAATTTATCGTAGCTGCATACAATTACTACAATCCTAGGAGATGGAGATTGCGGCTCTCTCTTAACCTCGTATCTTGGTAAAGGAGGAGGCCTAGGAGCTGAAGTGCTTGGATCTTGCAAGAAACAGTTATTAAAATTATTTCCGGATTTATGGCAAAAACTGCATCTCGAGACAATTGTTGTTTCAACAACGCTCTACCCTTGATACCTTTATCCTCCTCTACTGCTGCTTCCACAGCCTTAATTCGGAAAAACGATTTGATTTTATAATTATAGTCTTAATAAGCTACTAAGCCCGTCAACAAAAGCCTTTAATGCCTTCTTGTTATTGAGGCTCACGACAACTGAAGATGCCTCTTCTCTTTCACTAGCAACACACGCATCGTTAAGATCAGCTAGGAGACGTTCAACACGATTGGCGTAGGACCTAACGTCCTCAAAAGAGCTTTGCTTTGCATTTACTAACTCGGTCTGTAATTGAGTAAGAGTTCTTTTTTCTAGGAATTGTTCCCGCAACACTTTACGCATTTCGATAGTTTTCCCTTGATGATATTCATTAACATAGGAAAATCGGACGGGTCGAGGTTGTTAGAAACTACTTCACAGCAACTAATAAATTTGTGTAAATTCTCTCTGTTCCCATCGAAATCGGGTATAAATTTCAAAGCAAAGTTTTTGTCTAACGCGACACTTTCAGGATTATCTCCTGGCATCGTAAGTGATTTCCGCACAAATGAATTTTCGAAACTGCTTAAACCGAAAAAATCCGAATCGTCATCCGAATATTCAGAGCTCATTCAAACTTAACAGCGTCAACTGGACTAGGGCTTTCTATTCGATACGAAAATAGTGACGACGAACAATAAAACTAAATCAACGCAAAATCACTTAAAACTAAACGCATTTCATTATTAAATTAAATTGATAAAACCAATCTCATCTTTCAAAGGGCTCACACACAATTGTGTACACAGTACAGATGCACAAAAAACATTAATAATTATTTTAACTTAGATTCCACTTAAATAAAAAAAAATCACAAGTTTGCCTTCATTGCTCCAAATTATTTTCATAATATAATAATTAAAAGTTTATATATAAATATATATAAATATAAACAAATATATAATGCAAATACTAGAATATATAAAAATATAAAAGAACTTACAGCATCATCATAATTACTATGATTAAACAGAATCACTTTGATCAATAACAGTTCTAGAAAGCCTATTGTCGTAGAAAACTTTCCTATGGCGAGGAAAAAACAAAATTATGTTCACGAAGTTAGAATTCAATTTCTTCCTTCCTTCAAAGATAGAATTTAGTAGCAATCAAATGTACATAGGTACATATGTAGTTATAGCTGGCGGAAAACAACTTCCACGTAAGAGAAATGAACAACAATTTGTTCGTGCCTATTTTAAAAATCCTTTTCTTCCTTCAGTCAGAACTTAGTGGCGAAACAACACATGTACTCATGTAGTAGATTTGTAGTTATATTACAGCTGGTTCAGCCTTCAACCGGAATCTCCTGTTTTTTTTTTTTTTTTTGGTTTTATATGCTGATCCGAAAATGAAACTCGAAATCTCCACGCACCGGTAATCAGTAAGCAATCAATCCACTTCTATCCCCGACCTATTCGCCTCGTAGTATAATTTAAAAAAATGAACAAGGCAAAGTAAATGAACCCGACACTTGACACCAGTTTTGTTGAGTTTTGGAGTAAATTGAAAGAAAACTATACTTAGATTTAAAATATATTTATTTATAAAATTAAAAAAGCTACTACCAGAGCTCGCGGACGTATGTTTCGAGGTAAAACAGAATACTGAAGCATCGAGGCGATTTTCTTGGCGCTTGTGCCTCGATCTTAAGATATAAAAGTGCAAGGTATGCAAATTGTTATGATAAAAAAGAATAAAGTGAATGAATATTTGATATTGGATCGTTAAAGTTGCTATGTTAGAATTTTTAGGTGGTCGGCAATAATGTAGGAATGGAAATGGAGTATAGGATTACACTTGGGTGACATTTAGTAGGAATGTGGGTAGCTTCACAACAATACTGTTGTATATATATTGTGGCGAAATCTCGTAGATTTCAAATGTGCTCCCCGCGATGAGGAAATTAGCTGCCAAACTTTCTGATAACTGACGAGAAGATCATTAGGGCAGCACGTCTGAGCGAAGAGCACCAAAAAAGAAAACTATCAGAGATGGCGACACACTCCTTTTTCGGACACACGATCAGTTGATCATGGCAAGCCACTTTTCCCCAGCCCGAGTGTGACGGCAAGACCGCTGAATTTGTTTCCAGACGGCCAGCAAGAAGAGAGTTCGAATTGCGACGTCAGTGAAATCAGACAGTAGAGTAGTAGATAAATGAAATATTTTTTTTGAATTTAAAGTTGTCAAGTGAAATTCTATTACATGAATTTTAACGTAAATTAACAAAACAAAGCAGAATTATTAGTTCTCGGATACCCCGCAATATGAATTACAGGAATATAAAGAACAAAAAGACTGTTCTGGAATCGTCCGAACCGATCGTACACGGAAAACGGGATCAACCAACGGGGCTCCCATGTGCGTCTCTACAACGACAACCAGATAAGTGACCTTTTAGTATTAGGGTGTAGGTTAAATTTTTTACAGGTTTTATATACGAACGAGTGGTGGTCGGGAAATAAAGCGACCCAGGGCTCGATTTTACTCATAGTTTTAAATTCATTGCTTCCCTGGAGAACTTATATCGGCGAGATACGATCACCGCCTCAGCTCTTAACGTGTTTGAACCCTAAAGGGCCAGTTACTTTAAATCACGATACAAATTCCCCAATACTTGGAAGGATAAGAATATTCAACTCTAGAATAGTTTGTGTTGACCGTATACGAGAAACGGGATTCATCAACGGGTTGCCACGTTGTACCGCTACGTCGACTCCGAGTGGATCGCCCTATTAGTATAAGTTTCTTGCGTGCTTTTCAGGTTTACTGCACTTCCAGGTTCTTAGCAGGAAGATAAACGTTCCATACAATATTATTTTCATATATTCTAAGCTATTTGTTACTATAATTACATTAGTAATTCGAAGATTATATAAGATAAACCGAGAATATCCGATATATTGTGACTCGACTGATATTTCCAGCACTACACGTCTTAAAATAATCTATATTTGAAATATATTCCATAATTACACTAGTAATTCGAAGATTATATAAGATAAACCGAGAATATCCGATATATTGTGACTCTACTGATATTTCCAGCACTACACGTCTTAAAATAATCTATATTTGAAATATATTCCATAATTACACTAGTAATTCGAAGATTATATAAGATAAACCGAGAATATCCGATATATTGTGACTCTACTGATATTTCCAGCACTACACGTCTTAAAATAGTCCATAATTGAAATATATTCCATAATTACACTAATAATTCGAAGATTAGATAAGATAAATCGAGAATAACCGATATATTGCGACTATACTGAGATTCCCAGCACTACACGTCCATAAAGAGTCGATAACTCGCGAATGCGATAAGATTCCACTAATATCCCGAAGATTATATACGCGGAGGTGTAATCATTCACAAATATATCCTAACTTCCTGATTTCAAGCACTATATACGCAGAGACGGAACAATCCACTCATATGCCCTAATTTCACCAATATCTTGAAACTCTAGTGTACTACAGGGTTAGTTATTAACAGACTTACACCTACGTGAGGATCATATACCACTATACCATACTGAATCGCCCTTGTCACCAGAAAGGGACCCCATCCAAAAGAAATAAGGCTATTGCAGCGAGTGATTTCTGGGTGTTCTCACTGAATACAGCAGCGTCAGGACGTAGACGACTAATAAGCGTTCCACAAATTCCCTACATTCTCTGAAGAAGACAGGAAGAGTTCCTGGAAACCCTCCTCCGACAACCCTGATTAGTTGAACGGGCTATCCAGAAGAGGGCCCCCGAGCCCAACTTCCTCAAGAAGACTCTCTTTTATTTGGCATCTCCAGTTGTGTGTCACACTAAACGCCGCCGCGTAATCCACCCTGTGTATACCCAGTACGACAACCGATATCCACGTTACGTTCCTGCGCGCTAGACATTACTAAACTTCACGGCACTCCCGAGATATTAAATCCAATCGAGTCAAAAGTACTCATTTATATACCACCCCTCAGAACAGTGTCTAGCGCCGGCCGTCACGATATTGGAGAATCTAAAAATACAAAAAAAATAAAAATTTAAAGAAAGACAATCACAAGTATTTAACTCCTAGTTATACAGCGAGGCAGGTCTGGCGATAGGGCCTTTCACTAGTGTTCCAGCGGAACACCCCAAAACCGTGACACGACAAAAAGCATAACAAATTTCGAGTGACTAAAGTTGGCTGCACTCTACATTCGCTGACACCCAACAGCTGATGGCGATCGAAACTGTTGCCGTTTGACTGCCCACTCTAGGTGCCAATAGGCACATTGTCGTCGTTAAGTAAGTGAGAGCCATCTTGGATTTGAAGAAGTTAACGACTAGCAAAGTTCCAAGTGATCCGTGGTGAATATAGGAATTGACCTTCGCTTCATTAGAGAATTTTTGAGTCGACTTTCGTGTCATATACAGAAGTGAGCCCTCAAACCTCTCCGCGACCTAAAGTTTTCTCTAAGTGTGGAGAAAAGCTATAGTAAGAAACAAGGAAATAAATTCCTTCTTTGCAAACGGTTGTCGGCTGACGAATATAACTAGAGGGCACTCACATGTTTAAAGAATAGAATTGTTCCCGTCTACCGCTCGGCCAGAGCAATTTTTGCATCAAGTCAATAATTGTGTTACAATATTTTGATAAGTTTATATATATATACGTACCGGGGCGGAATTCTTTATATATCCTCTTAATAAGACTTCAAAACACTTTTTCTTTACTTATCCTTTTTATTTTAATCTTTTTTTTTTTCAAACAAACTTAATTAATTTTTTTTTTATAACAACAATTAGTTTTATGCCAAACAAACTTAATTTTGTTTTCTATCTTAGAATTCTTTCCGAACAAACTTAATTTTCACCGCAACCGAGACCGCGCCGAACCAATCACTTTCAAATCAACTTACTTTCGCTTTTTTTTCTCTTTTTTTTTCAACTCGACCCACAACCGCCGTTTTTAAGTGCACGAATCCAACCCGTACTTCCGCGTTACTGCCGCGTGGAAAAAACTTCAAATTCAACTCGCTTTAAAAACCGACTGCGCTCTTGATCATTTTCATCGTGATCAAGAGCCGTCGGTCAGGGTAGAAAATGCATAGTTGCATTTCTACCCTGAGAAAAATTTTTATATATTCTGGACTTGATTAAACAAGTCCAGAATATTTTTTGTTGGACGGTGGCTTGAAAAAATGAAATTTGATGTTTTTATAAACATCGGCCACCGTCCCGTCGATTGAAACTGCGACGCGCATATACATTTAATGTATTTTCGCGGCGCGCAGTTCTCATCGTGAAAGCTTTTTTTTTGTGAAATGTATGTACGTTTGTACATACAAATTGTGATTTTTACGACAAATCGTACTGGGAATAATTTTTGTTTCAACTCTATGGAATGCTGATTGAACAGATAAGCTAACCATATTTTAGGCATGGTTAGCTTATGTGAAAATTTTATGTATGAAATATTTTAATATTTTTGAAATTTTGTTAATATATAATTAGGTATTTATTTTAGGCTTTTTAGGTACATAACAATACACTGGAATTCAAGAAAAGACAAATTTGACTTCAAGTGGAAATACGTGTAAAAGTAGTGAAGACATCGGTCACAGAAATATTTCTCCCCATTATAACTACTGAATTGCGATGACAAAAGTCGGGATAAGTTCTTTATCCAAACGTGGTGGTATTTGATTGCTTCAGCAACATCGATGTCTTCGTTCTCGTTTTCATCTTCATCGTAGTATTCATTCTGGATCATTAAAAGATTGATGTATTTCTCCTTTTTATTCCTTGTCAGACACGTTAGTAGCGTGATGAATTGCCCTTTTTGCTTCTTGGACATCTTTTTCAATATATACACATTGATGGAGATGTTGTTCTGCTTCCCAAATCTCAGAATCTGCTTAACGGTCATCGGGAACTGAATACCACTCAAGTTCAAAACGATGTTGTTATGAGGGTATTTTGTTACACGTTGAGGATCCTTCTTTGTCGGATGTAGGCCCGTTATTACTGCCCAAGCGAAACAAGCATCAACATCATTTTGAACGTTTATACAAGCTTTCTTATGCTTTATTTCGGGATGCAGTTCTATGTATGAGGATCCCAGTTGTGGTGTAAATTTGTTGATATTAACCACCAAGTTTATAATTGTAAATGGTTGCGCTTTTTGTGTTTAGGTATTTAAGCTCAAATGCTTCTTCACCCCCTTTCACAATTTTAAATTCATCGCAAAACACGGCGATAATTTTAAGAGCCACTTCCTTTTTCAACGCGTTGTTGATACGACGACGAAACAAATCACTGCAATCTTTCAAAAATGTTGATAGTTCTTTATGTGTTAAATTGGCTATTGCTCCAGTCTGCAAACGATTCTGGAACGCTGACTGGACATCTTCCCATTTAACCCGGCTGCTCATATAGTTTGCTCTATTTGGGTTGGGGTCTTGTAACCACCGCCAACCAACCTCAGCTGCTTCATTTGCGATCAAAATGCACTTAAAGCGCATATGCCATTGGTTAGACAACTTTTTTCACCAACAGTTGTCGTCGCCTTCAATGCAACCCTTAATTTTCTTAAGCTCAACCCGCATTGCTTTATTGCACCCTCCAACAAGTCAGTGTGCTCTTTAGCGTTGTGAAGTGCCGATTCTGCTTCCTTAATTAGAGTATTCACATTAGGCGCCATTTCTTCCAGGTTTATTGTTTATTTTTAATTTTACTTTAGCACTTTGCCCACTTATTTCCTCTTTAATATTTAATGTGAGGCTTCTAGTTCTTTGACCTGTTTTCGCTAGAACAATGTTTCCGCCTCGAGCGTTTGTCAATGAATGGGTGTAAATATTAAGCATTGTTATATACTTCAAGGGCGCAAAACACCACACTTAACCGCCAATTTGGTTATGTACCAAGGGAATATATTAGACTATGCACTCACTATATCTTGTAGGTAGTAATCCTTTTTGTTTTGACAAATGCGCCAGAGGCTCAACCCATTTATTTATCCGAAATCACAACTCCTATATCTTTATGCTGACACACAACACATTTATTCCTTTTCTTTTTTACACAACACTTCAAACCTATCTTAGTACACAACTTGCTAGCTCTATTTTTGTATACAACACATTAATTCTAGGATATATGTGTATCCTAGGAACTTAATTTCCTACTCTACTGATTGGTTCCTTTGAAACCACTTTTTACAAGCTTATTTAATTTTTTTTTGCACTCTTGCCGATTACGAGCCAACTTTTCCTTTTAAATCTCCTTCTGTATATCTATCAACCAAACAAAACCCCGAGGTGACCGCCACCAAGTTCAAAAATCAACTCGTTATCTAAAAACGACTAGACTGCCTAAAACCGACCGTTTTTACTTCTCAAGATGGACGACTCTTTTTTTCAGCTCTAAAAAACCGACTGTCTCGAGACTTAGATTTTTTAATCTCAAGTCTCTTCGTTCAGGATAGGAAAGTGCTTAATTAGCATTCCTATCCTGAGAAAATTGTTTGCCGCTGGACATGTTTTTTCATGCCCAGAATTATCGCGACGGACGATGGTTGAGATGAAATTTGATATTTTCATAAATATCAAACCAGCGTCTTGCTATCGTGCATACACTGTTGCGCTCACAATGCATGCAGCTCGCGATAATTTTCTGATAATGGCTGTTTCGGTGAAGACTTGATCGTTTCAGTCTTAACCGACGTAAAATTTCATGCGCCCGATATGTATGTATATATGTACGTACATACAAATCGGGCGCATGAAATTTTACGTCTGTTAAGACTGAAACGATCAAGTCTTCACCGAAAAAGCCCTTATCAGCAAATTGTCGCGAGCTGCATGCATTGTGAGCGCAACGTATTTACGACAAATCTTACTGAAGGTAGGATTTGTCGTGGGGCTTTTTCTATTGAAACGACTTGGGATGAAATTTAAAAGTTTTATTTTTCCCAAGTCGTTTTGTGGGAAAATATTTTGATTACATTATGCAAAGGAATTTGAAGACATTGCTCATGGCAATTTCTTCGTCTTGGAAGTAGATAAGCTAACCATGTTTTAAGCATGATTAGCTTATATGCATGCAAAAATTTGAATTGTTTTTTAATTTACCTATTTTAGGTAATCTATGCGCAACAGCCACAACAAAATATCATATAGTATAATCATTCAAAGCAATTTTAATTGGAGATTGATGACAGAAAACTTTCATTCATAAAATTCCTAACGATTTGCTACCCGATTATAAAAATTTTCAACACCGATAAAAGTTCTTTTGAAATTTATAAGGTGCTCATATTTTTCTTTTCGACAAATTCCATCCAAATCATGCACCCTCATTTCCCTTAAACTATGTAAATTTATTCTATGATTTGAATTTTTTAAATGTTTTTTTATAAAAGCTCATCGCGTTAATTAATAAAAGAACCTTTATATTCCTCATACAATGCTTCTCCATCCAGTTTTTTAATATGTTTATCTGTTCACACGCTATATTTTGATTTACTTTATATTTTGAAACAAGCTCTTCTGAAATGTATACAATTGTATATAGTAAAAATCACTCTCTTGACTTTCTACACATGTAGTGGAAAAGTGAAGCTCTTTACACAACCATATTTGCTGATTTGTCTACAAATATGTAGATTGATAACTTTTTAGCAAAACCCATTCGATGCTGTAAACCAAACTGCTTTTATCGTATACAAAAGCTCAATAAAACTGAAGCAAACAAATAAAAACTACGAAGGGCGAAAATTGCTCTATGTGAATGAGTATGTTTAGTCACAACATTTTCCATTCGCTTCAAGAAAATTCAGTTTGGGAGTCTTAATCTAATATTTTTATAAAGATTATAAACACGATTTTGCGTGTACTGTACTTGTTCGGGGCCTTTTTGTAAAATTTATTATTTTACGAATTTTTGAAATATTTACGTTTTTTTAATTTTTATGTTTTTATGATTTTGCAATTTATTTTCGCAATTTTAGTAATTTTTATTTTTAATCTACACGATGCTGCAGCGTGCAATTTAAACCCTGGTGGATAAGGTAAATTTATAATTTTTAAGGGGATCAACAAGTGGAGTTGAGTTTGTTCTATATCTTCCCCTGTTAAATACATACAAAATAATCACATTCAAAGCATCGGTTCATTCAATAAATTAATGTGGCCCATCCTTTCGCTTTCAGCTTACAGTTCAAGTTTACTAAATCGTCAAACTGTTTACATACCGGCAAATTTGTTTGTTTGTTTTTCTTACAAACTGCTTTTGTTTTTATTTACACCTTCCTATCTTTCTACACATATAATTAAAGATCATTGATCTCCCATTCCTACACATGCTAGCAATACGGTCGCAAGTTGCGCTATTATACAAATTTAATTGGGCGAATGAAGTGGTTCTAAATATGGAGTAGCAGGAACACATAATTTAAAGCGTGTTCATAAAGATGTTGCGTGCTGTCAACCTTCGCAATGTATTTTTTATTCATGTTTTATAGTTTAATAAAAAACGACGACAACTTACACCGGCAACGAAGAAGCAAAAGTGAATAATGCTTGTTTTCTTTAGTAAAATGGTAATAATTAAATTGTAAAACATTTCCTTTTAGCTTCGTTTTTAATCGCTTTTAAAGCACTTTGTGTGAAGCAAATTGGAAGCTCTGCACGATTTCAGCTGATACAGTGTCGACATAAATAGTTACCATTGTTTCTTTTTTAATTACAGAAAAGTAAGTTTGACGATTATGATTGTGTGAAAGAAAAGAAAATTACATAGTTTAAAGTTTAATATTGAATATAGCGTGTCCCGTAAGTCGACGTCAAGCCGGAACCGGGTGATAGACCAAATCATGATAGATACCAAAAAAATATAAAAAAATCTAAGTCATGTATTTTTTAAATTATAGACATTTCTTTTGTTTTCGAGAAAATGTACATCCTGTGATGGTTTTTTAGCTCCTGTTGCTACAAATCTTTTTTTTTTTTTCAATTTTATTTTTCTTAAGTAAATCCCGAATAGTGCTTATGTAACCCAAGCCAACTGCTCCAGCTTGGAAGAAAATGTCACATTTTGCCGAACCAAGAATAGAAAACTAATACTTCACCCAACTTTAACTTAAAAAAAGAAATGTACTACGACAGTTTGGCAAGTAACTTTAAAAGTTGACGCATTTAATATTTCTTTTCACATACTAAAAATGATTCTAGTGGGGAGTGAGACAGACGGATGATAGCTGCAAAAGTGAATTAGGACCTCCATAAGATATAACATTGGATTTTGCGCCAGAACTCTCATAGCTATACTACTACAGATTTTTCGGAAAAGTTATCTTCTGATCAAGGATTTTCATTTGTTTCCGGTCAATGCGACTAATTTTTTTGAGTATCAGATACAGCTGAGAAAAATGCTCCTTGCTGGATATTGGAATCAAAAATCGGTCATCTAAGATTGATGAAAACTGTGTCACAATTCTAGTTGTCTAATTAAAATCTCAGCAAGATTATCAGTATCATCATTTTCCATTTTTAATGTTATGCTATGAAACCATTTTTCAATTACTCTCCCTTTTGTATATGTACGTAATTAATAAAATAACGCAGTTTTATTCTATTGGTAATTTTTTTCGTTGGAAAAACGTTCTTTAACTCTAACTCACTTATGCCTGCAATATTTTCGACAGATCGATTGTTAGCTTTTAATCGATTAAACGCTTCATACGAAAATCCTCACTCCTTTAAAATTTTCCATAGCAATTGCAAGCTTTTGGAATGCTAAAATAACGTAGATTTTATTGTAAAGAATTGAATATTTTATAAATTTTTTCACTAGATATGGAGCAACATACAAGGGGAGCGCTGCATACAAGCAAAAACCGTTTAAATGATCGAATGGGTTTCACTGAGTATTCAAGATTATAAAAACATTTCCAATTCATTCCGATGAGAAGTAGAGAGAGGTTCGTTATTAATGATTTTTTTTTTCAAAAGTGAAATCTTGGAACATATACCTAAAGCGAAATATCGCGTACAATCTCTATCGGTGTGAGGGTATCTCGGTTCTATGGCGAAGGGGAATGGTATATAAAATTATTTAGTAGAAACTTTGCTGCTAAATTCATTCAACTTGTATAAATGTAATGACAATAAGGGGGAATAAGCACCCAATTTGAGAATTTCAAGAGAATGTGTTTATATGGCCAATTCGATCTTCTATGATAGGCGATCAGAGATAACCATACTGATGAGATCATCGCTCTGATCGCTGGATCAGTTCAATTATTTTTGCATTTTTTGCATATTATAAATTCTTTGAAATATTTTCAATGAATTTCAGTCTCAACGACGATAAAATTATTATCTTATAAAACATATTCACCATCAACAAACAACAAAATAAACAGAAATTTTTTAAAACTAACTACAGGGTAGGCCAAAAGTCACCATGGGGTTTAAAAATAACTAACTTTACCGTTTGTACATTGCTCCACACCCTGTTGACCGTTTCTCTTCATTCCTTTTTTACATGATAGCCAACTGTCTTGGCGGTCAACATAATATATGAAAAAATCCAAAATAACAAAAACGTATAAATAATTTGTTCTTAAAATGAAATTCCGAACGAATTATTTCATTTCACTGTTGGTGCCAAATCATTGGAACTGAACACGCCTTGCTTTCATCTTCGCGAATTCTCCTATCAGATCGTCGTACTGTAAAGCTTCCACTAAATCTTTTTCTATAGATAAAGTAGCTAATCGAACAAGTCTATCTTGAGTCATTGTTGATCTAAGGTAACTCTTAATTAATTTAAGTTTGGAAAAACTACGTTCGGCAGATGCTACAGTTACTGGTAAAGTATTTAAAATTTTAAGGCATATTACAACGTTTGGATAAATTGTATCTAAATAATACTCAAAAATAAAATTAAGTATATCTAAGCAAGACATCTGCTGGTTCACGAGAGGAGAAAGCGTTAATAACTCTTGATAAAGCTCCTCTGCATTTATATCCTTACTGCTATTGTTGCTTAATGTCTTTTCTACATTTAAACATAATTTTTTCAAGCTTTCTAATTCAGGAGCTTTATGTATGTTATATAAAAAGGAAAACAAGTTATTGTGATCACGCAATTGCTCAAAACATTCATTGATTGATGTTATTGCTTGATCTAATATTTTAAAGTAGAAATTAACTTTAAATGCTTGTTTAGGATCTAATATGGGTTCATCTTGAGCTTTCTCTCCGGACATAGTTTTTCTTTTTCTAGACCGGAATGTAGGTTTATCTCGAAATTCACAAGGGATTTCTAAATTTATAGCAATGAGCTCTGCCTTTCTAACAAAGTCATTAAATTTCTCATCAGATCTAATTTCAATCAAAGTTTGTCTAGAGTTTTTAAGAATTTCTACGGCTGCAGCTATATTAATTTGCTTATTTTGTAAATATTTACTGGCTACATTAATATTTTCTAATATATAATACCAAACTAATAATGAACATATAAATTTAAATTCTAATATCTTGCCTCCTAATGACTCGGCAGTATTTTTAATTACTGTATCACCTGATTCAGAAATTTCTATAAGAGCTTCATATATATCACCTAAATTATTCTTTAACGGTCTTATTGCTTCTATTCTACTTTCCCACCTAGTTTCACAAAGAGGTTTCAAAGTTAAACTCGGAACATTCTTTTTATAAATATCCCACGTATTTGTAGAGCCAGAGATAAAAACATATAAACTTTGGACAATATCAAAAAAATAAACTGCATCTAAACTACAATGGGCTGCATCATTAATAACTAAATTTAACGAATGAGAGGAGCATGGGACATAAAATGCTCTGGGTTCTATTTCCCTAATTCTTGTTTGCATTCCTGAATTTTTTCCTTTCATATTTGAACCGTTATCATACCCCTGACCTCTGCAATTCGAAATTGATAATCCTAAACTATTAATCTTTTCTAGTACTATTTCTGTTAACCCCAAGCCACTTTTGTCTGTACATTTTAAAAAACCTAAGAAGCGATCTGATATTATAAATGCATTGTCCACTTTATGCAAAAACCTAATTACTAATGTAACTTGCTCCTCCCGACTTATATCTGGAGTGGAATCAACTATTATAGAAAAGTATTTTGCCTCTTTAGTCATCTGCAATATTTTATTCTGAGCTGCATTAGATATCAGTTTGATTAACTCATTCTGAATATTCTTGCTCATATAACTGTATTGAGTCTCCTGACTGCTAATTCTTCTAAGATGCTCCGCTAAGACAAGGTCAAACTTTGCTACCATTTTAACTAAATTCAAGCAGTTTCCACTATCTACCTCATTTACACTATTAGATGTTCCCCTAAATGCCATAGATTGAGTTCCTGAAAACTGTACAAATGCTACCATTCTACGAAGGACCTGATTCCAATGGTTAACCTCACTCTTCATTGCATTTTGCAAGCTTGAATCAATAGTTCCATTCCATTCTCATGACTTTTCAGAGTTTGACTAATGTGAATCCAATCAGAAAATCCTGTACTTGATAAAGCTTGACTATTTCTAGTTTTAGAAAACAATTTACAGCAAAAACAAAATATTACATCTTTTGACACAGAGTACACCAACCAGGAGCGAGGAATCCTATCTCCATTCGCAATAACCCTAGTATAAGATGAAACACTAAATTTTCTACCACCTTTTTTAGGAAAATCAAAATTCGTTATTTGTATAGGTCCATTTTCTACTAATAATTGAACTATACTATCTGTCAAAGAAGACCAGTTACCGGGATCACTAAACTGACATCCGAATGTTCTATTTATGTTAAGCGATGTATTTTGTGATGCTATATTTTCTGAAGCCTTATCTATACAAGTACTAGGTACCGGGGAATTTTTGGGAGCTACAGATAAAATTTCAATTTCTGAACTGCTTGGATTAGATAAAAATCTATTTAGCCTACCTGCCTGCACTCCATCTTCAAGTTTTTGAAGCTTACGACGCTTTCTATTTTCTGCGCCAGAAGGTTTTCTTTTTACACCCGCGCCTAACATTTAAAACATAAAGAAAACCACAAAATTGTCTAAAGATATATATATGTATATGTTTTAAACAAAACAATAACTATAATTTCAACTGAATTCTAAAAAAACCACTAAATGTTCACTTAAAAACGTAAAAACGCACTTGTTGACTTGACACCAAAAATGAAATTGCCACACAGAAGTTTTTTTCACACATGTAAAAGTTTAGAATCTGCAAAAAAAATCCGAATCCCACGACCCACGCAGGCGCACTTACAATGGGAGAGTTGAGTGCAATCGCCAAATTACAAAAGGGCCAAATTGTAAACGCGCCTTAAATTTATTAGTAAGTACACACATGGAAGCACTCTGATATGAGCATGATTTTGATTTGAACAGTGTGTAGAAATGACAAATCTGCACAAAGTTACAAATGATGTGCTTTTCCTTCGCATTGCAACTCCGAAAGTTCAAGTCTTGGGTATATCAAAGTATAGTCACAGACAAATAACAACAACAATAACAAAAATATTTGTCCATGGTATGGTGAAAACAGAGGATGTTCACTAAACCTTATGTTGATGGTTGATGGCAACATATGTAAAATTTAATAATTTTGTCTAATCTTATCTATTAAAATGCAAATTTTTATTGATAATTTTCAAAGTAGCGGCCAATTTTATAACACATTTTGGAAACTTCCAGGTTAAACATATTTAAAAAGTATTAAAAATTACAAAATTTCCCTGTGCTTCCATTACTATCTAATACACTTCTGTGCTTCCGTATTATGTACTTCTCAATACACAATGGTTCAAGTAACCGAGAAGTGGAAGAAAGCTACATGCAATGCCATATGAGCATGTTTGTATTTTGAACAGAATTCAAATTATTTTCTTCCTATAAAAAGCTTTGTCGCCCCTGTTGGTACTAATAGTTCGTTCATGAGAAGGAGCAAACTTTGATTTTGAACAGAATGCTTTTTGAATTGCGAAGAAAGTTGAAAAGTTGATTTGTGTATGTACTCGGTTTGTGGATGAAATTTCTTTTGTGTTTTATTTGATGTAGGGTTGCGGTAAAAGCACATTTTAAAAACCGTTCCGTGAGATTTTTTTATTGTAAAGTTTGTAAGCGTTGTGCGAATTTATAATTTCAGGTGTTTAATTCTTTTTACAATGTGGTATTTTTGGCGCCCTCTGATTACAGAGCCCTGTTCAAGTGCACACTCTGCTCATATGATAGAACCGGCCCTGCCCGGAGAGGCTTAATCTATGCATGTATATTGTGGCACGTGCTTACGTTATGCATCGCCGGATTTTTTCGAAGAAAAAAATTGTTAATTTTTTAATCACCTCACCTGAAAGTATGTTATTCTGGTTCCAAATTATCGTATATATAAGCCACAGTTATTAAACTGAACACAAATTTTTAAACACTAACTATAATTTAGCGAAATAAATAAATATATCATACCTTGTTCAATTTTACCATCTCCCTTTGTCAAATTTCCAACGTACCTATATCACTTTTAGGTAAATATTCACAACACTGATTTGTACCTCTTGATTAAAACAAAATCGACAAAATAATCAACTGAACTGACGCTTTAATTTGCAACTTCTTTGCTAGGAAATACTGCATTTCACTTCTGAATTCTGAAATCTAACGAAGTCAAAGAATAACTGTGTCAATTCTTTCATTTCTTCTTCATAGGTAAATACAAGTAATAACTACACTCATACTAAAAATCTTGTGTGCTTCCAGCAAGACGTTGTGACTTTAACTAACGATTCCTTACCTGGAGATGGTTAATCTAAGCATGTATTTGCTGGCAGATGCTTACGTTAAGCATCGCCGGATTGTTTCTAAAAAAAAAAAAAATTTTAATTTATAGGACAATGTTCTAGCTACCCAGTTGGAAATGGGAGCATACTACCGTGCATGCTAGTATCATTCCTTGGAAGGTTTGGAGGCATGACTCTTTGTATGCCACTTCATATCTTTTTAACATTACCATGTCCGCAGAAGGAAGGTATGAGTTCGGCTTAATCCTCGTATACTTCTCAGGAAGCGATTCAGAAGGCATCATGAAGAAGGATATTTGAAGGCTTCCCTGGGAGTGTTTCAGAAGGCATCATGAAGAAGGATATACGAATGCTTCCCAGGGAGTGATTCAGAAGGGATCATGAAGAAGGATATACGAATGCTTCCCAGGGAGTGATTCAGAAGGATCTAGGAATGCTTCCCAGGAATTGATCCAGAAGGCATCATGAAGAAGGATATAAGAATGCTTCCCAGGAAGTGATTCAGAAGGCATCATGACGAAGGATCTAGGAATACTTCTCAAAAAGTGATTCGGAAAGAATCATAAGCAAGTACTCGGATGCTTCCTAAGAAGTAATTCATAAGGAGGGACACATAATGGTTTTTGAATACCTCTTAAGACGCATTAATGCCAATGGAAAGGGGGGCTTTATTCTACGATAAGAAATACTTTATATTTTTGTATGCAGTGATTTTTTATTATTACAATAAAATATTATTTTGCAAGCCTTACATTCAGTTTCCTTACACTTTTGTATTTCTTTACCGTTACTTATTTTTCATCTTTTTAATTAACTTTCTTACCTTATCTTGTATCTATATACATTTTCATTGACAGTTTGCATTTCTTGCTTGTTGTTTATTTTTATATTTGTATTTTTATGTGTTACTTTAAATATAAGTATACATCTTCATTTATATTTTACATTACTTTTTTTATTGATATTCTTTATATGCTTACATTCTCTTTTTAATTTTATATATATCTTTCTATCATTATTTAATTTTTGTTGTATTCTATTTTATATTATTTGCTCTTCAGTTTTATATTTTAATTTATTTTTATTAGTTCTTTGCATGAAATATATTAAATTTTTTTGTAAATGTTTTTTAACAGTCTTGGTTATCTTTCTTTTGCACTGAAGTGCAAGTTTTCAATTTGTATGTGTTTTTATAAAATCTATTTTTGGCAAGTTTGAAGCCTGCTTTCATTTCTTCTTCAAATTGAAGGTATCCGAAATGTTTAGTTTTAACAGCTTCTGTAAAAAGTATTAAAAAAATTTCATTGTAGGTGGGTTTACATATGTTGAGGTTTAAGACAAATTCTTTACCGAAAAAAAATGAATTGAAAAGTTTATAGTTCTTAATTGCAATTTTATTTTATTGCTTGCTGTTTTCCGAGAATATCTATAATTTCAGTCAAAGCCTTTGTGTGTTCTATATTTTGTTTTTTTTTTATTTAAAAAAAAAAAAAAATAGTAATTATATTAACTAAAGAATTGAGAAATCTTACCAAGATTTTTGCAAGTATTAATTAAACAATTATCCCTTTCGGATAAGGGTGATTCGTAATTGGTATAATTTTCACAAGGCGGTTATTCACTGGTCGAAATTGAAGAGGTAGTTGGTGTTGCTTGATTTAATTCCAGACCCAAAGTTGCATTTTGTCTAAAAACACATGTCGCTGCGTATGGAGCATTTGGACGGAACATTTTAGATTCAATAGACATTTTCCTAATAATGTATAAAAAGAGTTATATATCTAGTGACATGTAATTGTGCTTATGTATATTAATAAATACAATGGTGTAACACTGGAATAAGCACAAATTTCATCCCAAATGGTATACATACAATTTTGCAAAGGAGCTCTCTAGCATTAAATTTTATTTCATCCTTATTAATATTGCTAGCGAGACATATACCCAATGTTTCCATGGATCCAAATGGGACTTCAAAAAAATTCTCAATGATCTGAAATGTATATCCAACAATATAATCTTCTCCTTCCGAGCCTTTACAAAATCCTTCAATTTTAATAGGTGTCATTGATTTGACATAGCAAAAGTTGTTAGGTGGTGAAGTGCTTAAAGTAAATATCCCGCAATTGTATTTTCCATACATTGGCGATGAAGTAACATCAAGTTTGCTTTTAGATAGTTGTCGTAGACTTAATTTCTTTTTATTTAACTTTTTTTCGTTCCAAAATTCTATTGTGCAACTTCTCTAGTATTTTTGATGGTCGACGACAATCCTTCTTCAATGACTGCATAAAATTTTCATACTTGTATGCAGAAAAATTATCAAAATTTCCATACATATTCACGCAAGCTGTTAAATGCAGTAAGCTGTGCACATTATAACTCACTTTATCGATTCCATATATAACCGAAAAATCACTAACAAATGCTTCTAGCATCTCTTGTGCACAGACTGTATTTGCTTGGCAACTTCCAGGGCAAGAAAGCAATCTATACATCTACAGATTTCATCAAAACCTCGAGGTTTTCTACAAAACTCGGAGGGAATAAACACCCTCATTGAAATCAACTCTTTATTTAAATGCAACTTCTGCGTATTATTTAATTTTGTACTTTTATGTTTTTCTTCCAAAATAAAAGTTATAATTTTTTTTGCAACCCCTAAATCAATGAGATGCATGACATCCAATGGAAATTGCGTGACCATTTTAGTCCCGATATCTTCCAAAATATGTTTATTATGCAAAAAGTAGTTAATGTGGTGCAATCTATCCGCACGGTTCGCATAATCCTCGTCTGTTCTTGGCGCTGACATTTCAATACTATATGCTAATCTCTTATCAATTTTTTTAGTTTTCTGAACACACCTTGAGGATCCATTACTTGCAGTATGACCAACCGTGCCCGCCAAAAATGCCCTAGTTGGAGCATCCGCCGTAAATAACCTAATTTTCAGATTTACCCTTTTTCTACTAATGATTAATCCTTCCTTTTAAGGATGCTTAAATTCTTTAATAAATGCCGCTATATATTCATTAACATTTTCCGGCTTTGTAGCGCCGATGTACGCACCAATAAAAAAGGGTTGAATTCCATTAAATTCAGAAAGAGCTCCCATTATTGGCCATAATGTCTGCCGAGAACTTTTGAATAGAGGTACACCATCAATGTCTATATCAATCAACAGCGTCTTCACAGTGTCTTCTAAGGATAGACTCATCCTGTTTAATGCATTTTCCAAACCAAAGTGGTAGTAAAGTCCTGGTGAAATGATAATGGTCTGAATTTGTTTATTCTTCGTTTGTAGTAAAGTTTTAGTAGATTGTGGGACATTAACACCAGCTTTAGATAATATTTTTAAAAGATCGTCAATAGCTGTTCTAGATATTCTATGTTTTACACTCCATTCGGAAAGATTATCAATGATAGTTGGATTTTCACTTTCCTCTTTGGAGATTACAATATTAGATTGTTCATTGCCTTCGCCGCTCTGACTTTTGTTAACACATTCAATTTCATAATCAATTACATCATTTAAATTTTCGTTTATTCCTTTATTTTCTGAATTTGTATCATTAATTTTATCTACTTCCTTAGCTACAAGACGCCTTATGTGTCTTTTAGTAATTCCACAATATTTTCGTTTCATTTTCCTGAAAATTTTTAGAGGTTTTAAGTGGTTTTCTCTAAAAAGAAAATCTGAAATGAGGAGAGTATCTTTTACTGACCCGACAGAAAGAAACTTGACCTCAAGCCTTACGGTTTTCTATCTTTTCTATTTTCAATACAGAGTCCGGAATATGTACATATAAATAGAGGGAAAAAGTAGTCAAGCTATCAAAATTCAAAAGCCGAGTGACCTACCTGATACAAAAATACTCGCCAAAAAATGTCTTCTTCATCAGTCGTCTAATGTTATATTACATCAAGTAGCACTTCGTCTTCATAGTCCGTTTCGTAATTTCTTCCGCGTTATTAAAGTATTCTAAATATTGATATAAATTTACCATTGTTATCATTTTTACATTAAAATTGTAAACAAATTCTTCCCGACCACCAATAATTGTTAGATACCTAAAATGGATGAACATAAATACATAAACCTGAAAAAAGGGCAGAAAATAACAGTTACATTCAGATTGTTATATACCTAAAATAATGAAGCTTTTATTTATTTTACACATAAACCTGAAAAAAGGGCAGAAAATAAAAATTATATTCATTAATTTTTCACATAAGCTAATCATGCTTAAAACATGGTTAGCTTATCTCTTAAATGGGTGAAGAAAATTGCATTCAGCAATTTTCCTCACATACCATACATTTTATTCCCATAAAACGACTTGGGAAAAACAAAAGTGTCAGTTTACAACCCAAGTCGTTTTACTTAAAAATTTGTCATTTCAACAATTTAATTAAAAAATAAATCAAAAAGCAAATCGTACCTTCAGTACAATCTGCCGCGAAAAAATTCGATATGTATGTACATACGTACATACATATTGTGTAAAAAGCTTGCACGATAAGAAACGCGTGCCGCATAAATGCATTGTATGTATATGCGCGCCGCGATTTCAAACGACGGGACGGTGGCTGATGTTTTAAAAAGTGTAAAATTACATTTTTGAAGCCATCGTTCAACGCGAATAATTCTGGACATGTTGGAACAAGTCCAGAATTGGAAAATTAAAATTTTCTCAGGATAAGAAAATGCAATTTAGCATTTTCTATCCTGAACGACGGCTCTTGATCACGATGAATGTGATCAAGAGTTGAGTTGGTTTTCACAAATTGGTTCGGCTACCTCGGCGGTTTCGGTTTTACGGAGAAAAGACGCGAAAATTGGTGTTCAAAAAATATAATTAAGTTTTACACAGTTTCTATATGTTTCGATATTTCATGTTCAAAAAATATAATTAAGTTTTCCATAGTTTCTATATGTTTTGATATTTTTTATACGTTTTGATATTATCGTTTCGGTGTACAGAAACAAAACTAAGTTTTTCGAAGAAGATCCTAATTGGACAAGTGATTGTGATTAAAAGGAAAATAAAATGTGGTAAACCTATGAGTGTGTTTTTTTTTGTGTGCTTCGCCGGACCAGCACGTAGAACTAAAAAACGATTAAGAAGGTAGGAGTACACCAAATAAAGTACCTATATAACATAATGAAAAAATATTGTTGTTCATAAAAACGTAAAAAACCTTGTATGCAATTCGTTATTTGTAAATCTCTTTCTATTTGATTTCTATAGTATGACAATTTCCTTTCCTAAATGTAACGGAACCAGGATAAAAATTTTCGTATTCTGTTTTTATATATAAAATTATTCTGTACACCTCAAAAATTTCCATTGTCCTATTCAAAAATAAAAAATGTAAAAAAAAACTTTTTAAAAAGATTTTTATTCAAATTCCGTACTAAAAAATAGGAAATAATCGCAGTTTTCTAGAGTTTCCTTCACTTTACATTTAATTACATTTTGAAATTATATTACATTTGTGTATAAAACTCTCACTGCCTTCACAACAAGAGTGCAGCAGTTGTTGATGCTTTGCAACGAGGCAGCGGTACTGAAGTATGGGGCAACGGTAGCCCCAGCTGTGAAGACACAGTTGGCGGACTTCGCCAAGAAAGCCCTCAAAAGTGGAGTGAACAATCCCCATCTATGCCAGTACCTCCTCACTCTGGTAGAACATGATCTAGAGCAGCTGATACAAAAGGCTTTAGATATGGAAAAGCTACAAACAGGCACAGTTTTCGTCCAAACGCCGCTAACGCAACAGCCATATCCAATGGTACAAATAGACCCTAGTCTTCGAGTTCGAGCTCTTAGCCGAACTCCTTACAATCAAGCACCACAGCCGCCCATGTATGCATCACCACGAGCACAAGAGCCCAGACAGTTTAGTAATCCCCCTTATGTACATGCGCAACCACTACGCCCGCCATTTCCACGAAGGGATTCTAGACAACCGGATACACAGAATCTGGTACAAATCATCACTTGTAATTTCTGCCAGAAGCGGGGAAACACCTACACGGAGTGTCTAAAATGCAAGACGACCCCCTTCTGCGCTAACTGCAGAAGTTACGGGCATGACATTCTCGACTGTCGAAATAGCCAAACACAGTCTGCAACTCGTTTCATACGAGGACCGCCTAACAGTCCGCCACGGACAGACACGAACAATACCAAAGGTCCCAGAGTCTTTAATATAAGACAA
Organism: Dioctria rufipes; assembly: GCA_963924295.1. Taxonomy (NCBI): domain Eukaryota; kingdom Metazoa; phylum Arthropoda; class Insecta; order Diptera; family Asilidae; genus Dioctria; species Dioctria rufipes. Next base: position 100,457,890 of record OZ002741.1, on the reverse strand, counting down.
AAGTGTGATTTTTGTGGGCGCCGTGGACACAAGATCGACGAATGTCGACAAAAACAAAAATGGGAGGATAAAAAGCAGGGAAATGACAAAGAGTCGACCCAAAACTCCCCGGCTCAACTATAAAACCTACCAGCAATAAACAAGGGTCTTCTCAGCCGCCCGACTTCAGTGTGCCCACCGCCAGACTTCCTCTAGACATAGGTCTAAATGGTCAGGCCCAGCTAATAGTGGACACCGGCGCTGAGATCAGTATTATTAAGAAAAAAGTTCTCAAATCTCGTTAGCTAATAAATCCCAACAGGAGACTAACGCTTCAAAGCCCCTTTGGCACCGGAAAATCCTTAGGAAGTTGCCAAGGAAATTTCATGTTCAAAAGCAAATTACCTTGCAACTTTCAGGTGGTAAAAAACATCCCAGGTATTTCCGACGACGGCTTCCTAGGAAATGATTTCCTAGCCAAAAACTGTAATGTTGAGGCACCCAACAAGGTTCTGCGATTTCCTCGCACGGAAACCAATCCAGAAGAGTGTGCTGTTCCATTGGAAATCGCTTCGGGTAACCCGTGTTCACAAAACACAGTCAACAAAGAAACACTGGTAGAAGATATTAAACCCGACGGGGCACTCCTTCTACCCGAAGTGTTCTCAAAGCTTCTCAGTCAGAAGAAGTCGGCTGTGACTTACAAGAACGCGATAAGGGTGACTTGATTACCGAAGATCCGGCCTGTAAGAGTGGTCAGCATCAGGTGAATTTAAATGAACCTGTGTGCGTACCAGAAAGGTCTCAGGTCGTAGTCAAAGTTCCGTTGCAGTTGCAGGAAGAAATGCTCAGTCTGTCAAACAGCTTACTCTCAGCTGGGTTAAAGGCAGTCCCTATAGGAATCCTCAACACACGCAGTTCACAAGTAGTCCTAAACAACGTGAACCTAAATCTGGTTCCCATTAAAGACTACACTGTCGTCCCCATCAAACGAGAGCCAGATAAACATATTACAACAGCCCATCCTTCGAATCCTATGAGTCCAAATGACGGCGATGGTGAGCATCATGTTATATGTAAGCCTAAGATTAAGAAAGTAGGGCATAAGAGCCCAGGTCAACCAAGCAGTAACAAGAAACAGCTTCAAGACGTTGGCGGTTCCCTCATGACTACCCCAACATCAGACGCTGGCCAGCATACAAAAGGTCTGCCGTTAGCAACTCCCGCAGATCCATCTGGCCCAGCACTACTCATGTATAAAAGCAATAGGTTAAGAGGTAAAATGAGTATGGATAATAACAATAGGTTTAAATTTAAGAACAATATAAACAGGGCAATAAGCGCCGAACAGACGGCCACCCTACAACATATAAGGTACTTGTTCCCAAACGATGTCGAACAAGAAGACCCGCCTCGTCAGATTAGAGCAAGAACTCAGTCTGGATGAAACCCTAAACACTGAGGAAAAAGTCTCAATAACAAATCTCTGTTACGAATATGATGACATATTCTTTTTAAAAGGTGACAGGCTTACACATATTAATGTCATCACCCACGACATCCCTCTAGTGCAAGACCAAGCACCTATTAACCAAAAGATGTACCGGTTACCAGAGACACAGTGAAATGTCATAAATGAGCAACTCAGAGAAATGCTGGACAACGACATCGTCGTTGATTTCCGTAAGTTAAACGAAAAAACGATTGGCGACGCCTTCCCGCTACCACGCATTGAGGATATCCTCGATCAACTGGGCCATTCAAGATACTTCACCACCCTAGACCTAGCCAATGGCTATCATCAGGTTCTCGTCGATCCGAAAGATCGAGCAAAAACGGCTTTCAGTACCAACTACGGGTATTATGAATTCAAACGCATGCCGTTCGGGCTCGAAGGAGCCCCGGCCACATTTCAGCGTTTAATGAATTTCATATTAACTGGCCTACAAGGCCTAGAATGTTTCTTCTACCTAGATGACTTCGTCATCTATGGAAAAAGTGTAGCAGACCATAACGAAAAGCTTCGCAAAGTCCTTGACAGGTTGAGAGAAAATAACCTGAAACTTCAACCAGAGAAATGTCAATTTCTCAGGCGCGAGGTAGTGTATTTAGGACACAAATGTTCTAAACAAGGAGCACTACCCGACCCTAGTAAACGGCATGCGTCCAAACTTTCCCCATTCCTAAGTTAAGTCCAATCTTTTTTGGGCCTTGCCAATTACTACAGAAAATTCATACCCGATTTTTCGAAAACAGTACGTCCTCTAACAAACTTACTCCGAAAGCATGTAAAGTTTAAGTGGACTGAGAAATGCCAAGAGGCATTTCAAAGCATTAAGAACGCTTTAATTTCCCCTCCACTCTTAATATATCCCGATTTTACAAAACCCTTTAACCTTACCACAGACGCCAGCAGCGAGGCTCTTGGAGCAGTTCTCTCTCAAGGAAAGGTAGGAAGTGACCAGCCCATTGCCTACGCCAGCCGTACCCTGAACAAAGCCGAACGTAACTTTTCTACGATTGAGAAAGAGTTACTGGCTATAGTTTGGGCGACTAAAAATTTCAGGTGTTATCTGCAAGGCCGAGAGTTCACGGTCTATACAGATCACAAACCACTCAAGGGTGTTTTCAATGTTAAGGACCCCACTTCCCGTCTGGTGAGATTTCACCATAAACTTTCCGAGTTCAATTATAAAATTGAGTATAAGCCCGGAAAGTACAACACGAATGTCGACGCTTTAAGCCGCATTCCACGGGATAATGACAAAGACAAGGAAACTACAACCTTCACGGTAGAAGCTATAGTCCACCATCAAATGGACTCGGATATAGAGGAGGAAAAACACTCATCGGACCTTAAGGAGTGTCTGCAATGCAATGCAGTAACAAGAGCCCAGACACGAGACATCCAGGAAAGTGGAACAAACACAGACAGCCAGGCCAGATCAAAAGAACAAAAAGAACAAACTCATCATCCAGAAGAGGTTGCAGACTTTGACAGTCCACCTAGTGCCAATCCACAAATTATAGACGAAACTCGCCCCCCTGAAGTAATCACCAGCCCAGAGGAGATTCAATTAATCTTAAAAGATTATCATGATTCTCTCTTTGGCGGCCATCAGGGAGTGATAAAAACCTATAAACGGATTCGAAGAAAGTACTGGTGGAGGCACATGCTTAGTGACATCAAACAATGAAGGCCTCACCACAATATAAAATGCCAATGGTGATTACAGACATAGCGGAACAACCATTCGATAAAATCTATCTAGATATAGTCGGCCCACTAGAGGAGACTGAATCTTGAAACAAATACATACTAACGTTTCAGGATAACCTCACGAAGTTCGTAGATTGGTATGCCATACCAAATGGAGAAGCTATAACGGTAGCGCAAATTTTCTTCGACGACATCGTCACGCGCTACCGCATTCCCAAAAGAATAGTCACCGATCAGGGAAGCAATTTCCTGAGTGACCTGTTCAAAAATGTGTGCAAACTCCTCAGGATAAATAAGCTGCAAACCTCAGCTTATCATCCCCAATCAAATTGAGCACTCGAACGTGCACATAGACCATTGATTGAATATCTACGAACTATAGTGGACGAAAATCCCAGCTCATGGGATAATTATCTGCGAACCGCTGCTTTCGTGTACAATAACAGTGTACACGAAGGGACAAAATTAAATCCCATGTACTGACCTTACGGCTTTGCAGCGGACGTTCCGTCCAACTTAAGGCGAGACCCCGAACCCGTGTATAATCACGAGAGCTACTACCATATTCTCAGGTATAAGCTCCAGAAGTCTTAAGCCATGGCACGGAAAAACCTTCTGATGAGTAAACAGCGCTCGAAAAATTACTATGACAAAGCTATACGTCCCCTGACATTTCACAGAGGAGATAAGGTTCTACTCAAGAGCGAGAGTCGTAAACATAAGCTCTCCCAGATTTGGGGAGGACCCTATACGGTAACCGGCATCCCCAGCTCAGTAAACACGACAATTAAAATTCGTAAACGAGAGGTGACGGTACACAACAATCGCCTAAAATCTTTCTACGAATAAAATGGTGTCAATATAATCTAACTAATTCTAAGGTACATATACATTAGATTAAAGAGCGTAAGCTACAAAGTCAACAGAAAATCCCATTTTAATATCCTATCCTATCCTCTCCTAGATAACAATACGGTCAATAATTTTCTACGGACTGTTCCTGATCACAATAGGAGCCCGCGCTGAGGAACCTTATACAATCACTCCCCTAAATAACACGGGAGTACTATTTGAGGATCTTGGAAGCTTATCGGTTTACCACGACACTTGGAGCATCATCACTGAGTTAGATCTGGCCGATTTGGACAATCAGACAAAACTGGCGGAACGTGCGGAACACGACGTACATCAATTATGTGGTAACAAATCCTTTGATCAAGATCTATGTACCCTAGAAACCAAACATGTACATGCCCTGATGGAAACATCAAGAGACGCACCAATGTCATTAAAGAGGCAGTGCCTAAATCACGCAAGCCCCGATCCATCTTTGATGGGATAGGTAATGCGATGCACTATCTCTTTGGCACTATGGATAGCGGAAACGAGCAAGAGGTGTACAGCCGACTAAGCGAATTAGAGGTAAATACTCAAACCTTAGCTGATCTGGAAAAGCAACAGATCACCGTACTAAAAACCACGTTTTAACAAATTCAAAACCCCTCTCCTCACTGTCTGAACGACAACATCAGATAACCAATCAGATTAACCATCTGCAGAACACAACGGATGATTTGATAGCCCACCAAATAAGACAAGAGATCGTTTCTAGTCTGACACTACAAATGATATAGTTGGAATTTAGACAACAAGCTCTACTGGACATAATAGTGTCCAGCAGAAATAATCAAATTCACCCCCTTTTAATTTCCCCAAGTAATTTGCTAGAGATTTATCACAAATCTCACTCTACTTGTCCCAATCTGCAGGACTGTTTGTCAGTTCTGTACCAAACAGCAGATGTTAAGACACATTTGTTACAGGACAAATTAGTTATCCGAATCAAACTACCCATTTTTAATATCCCCAAGATAAAAATCCAACAGATTAGATGTTTCCCCATATGGGTGGATACAAACCATTCATTAATACCTGATATCAGATATTCTCAGTTGGCAAGTCAAATCCAGACCCAGGAATTTCTGTTGCTGAAGCCAGAAAACCTGAGATCTTTCAAAAAAAATTCAAAGGGAATCAAAGAAGATACACCAGTCACCAAAGCTACAAAAACAGATGAATGTGTTATCAAACTTTTATTCAATCCACTGGGCGTACACCCACAATGTAGTATCAGAGCCCAAATTCCCCCAAGAGACACAATAATTAAACTTAATAGACCGAATTCGTGGCTGTACTCCTTAACCGAAACCACTATAGTACACATAATCTGTACTCAACAGTTACTCACTCATCGTCTTACAGGACAAGGAATCATAACAACTAACAAACCTTGCTCCTTGCAAATAGGGCCTCATACACTTTATTATGAAGCAGAAAATCTGCATCCGCTTAAAATCCTTCAACCAAACTACTTCCCAGGCACAAACGAGACTCAAGAGGTATTGGCAGACTATATATCCAAAGTACCCGCTCCTAAAAACTTTGAAAAACACCCAACATTACTCCTCGGAGACGATACAAACCAACGTATCCACCTGGATACAAAATCTCTAGACGAAATCCGTACCAAAGTGAACAACGTTCACTTTGGACCAAAGGTCAAGATTCCTCATATACTCTCTATCACATCCTTATCAATGACCGGACTCTTGTTGCTAATGGTATCAGTGGTGGGAATAGCAAAATATATCGTACCGGCATTCATGGCATGGCTTACTAAACGTAGACAATAGCTCACAGCTGACAACACCCCCATGGAACCGGTTTACGCGAAACCCCAAGAAAAGTTAAAACGTGCTCAAAGTCTCCCCAGAGCGAGATCTATACAAGTAGTATAATCGAAAATATCTATACTCATTGTTTTTACCTCGTTTCTCCTTTTGTTACTGGCGCAGTATACTTTCACTACACTGGTCTTAGAAAATAAGTTGAAATAATAGCAGCAAATAAGAGATAGAGTAAAAGAATAAAATTTATTTAATAGTACTTAAGAATAAACTTGATAAGTTCAAGTAGTATATATATGCATAAGAATATTTAGCCAACTACTATGATGTTAAATAAGATAATACTAATAGTACTACTAGGCGTAGAATAAGCAATAAAAAACAGCCTTTCGACATCCCCGTGCGCAAAAAAAAAGAAAAAAAGAAAATTTGTTAAACGACGAAATGGCTTCGTAGGATAAGTCAAAATACAAAAAGCTATTCAACGCACTGAATTTACAAAAAAAAAAAAATTTGTTTGTTACTCCTGTGCATGTAAAGCATCAACCAAACCTACTCTCTGCATGCAACCCCAAGAATCGTTCTTTCCAGTCCAAACTTACATAATCACCTTAAAAGCTCAAGGAAGTTAGGTCGACGAAAAAATAAACACCAGAGTGCCCCCACATCGTAGTAAAAATTCCGTTGCAGTCACCGGAAAAAAAAATGCTCTGTTGGTTAAAAGAGAAGGCGGAGTCTTCCTAGACTCTGGAACTACAAACAAATAATTCAAAAGTAATGCCTTTAAGACCTCTAACCCAAGTCCGTGAGGCGAAATGATGGCGATGGTTAAGTACGGTGGTGCCGAAACTAGTTAGTCCACCTCCCTGTCCTAAACCAAAAATAACAAACAAACGGAAACAAAAAGTAACGAATACAACAGGTATCTAATTATAAAAATTTGTTTTATTAAAACTGAAGACACAAAATTTTTGGAAAAAGAAATTTAAAAAAACTAAATTAAATACAAAAAAAAACAGAAACCACCAATTTTAAACTTAAAATAGAAAAAAAAAGTAAACTTTAGGAGCCGCCAAGTGGAATGATCCGGGCCTTCCACAAAACCGAAAAATACAATATTTTTTTTATTAAATCCCAAACAAATCTCAGAAATAAACTGCCAGACCTATCCTGCATAAGGAGTGGCTCACTCTTGGGCGGGACCAGACGACTCATCGGGGAGATCCCAGTTTTCCTCAGCATAACCAGACGCCTCATTGGGAAGGTCCCAATCCCCCTGTACGGAGCCGGATGACACGTCCCAGTGCTCCGCACTCGAAACTGGACTAGGCGCCGCCCCCGGAAGATCCCATTCAAAGCCAGGAGGATTGTTGGCCCAGGCGGTCCCGTCATCCTCGTGGATCATATAGCTCGGGTGAGTCCTGCAAACCAAACAGGCACACCAGCCTACCTCCCCAGATAATGCCAGGGTAGCCCCTAAAAAGAAAATGACAAAAGGGAATAAAGAAAAATAGTCGTTTTTCAAAAAAATTATCGAAACTTACCCAAAGCTATCCAAGAGGCCCCGCCATGGGGAGACAAACAGAGCTCCACCCTGTGGAGCCTATCCACCTCGGCTGGAGTAGACCAAATACACATATCTGGGGGCCCTTCCCTCCGCAGCAGAATACGGATTAAGCCCCGCCACCGGGGAGCCACACTCTGTACAGATATGGCCAGCACCCTAACGCAATGGGGCCTGGAGCAAACGTACGGGGCACGCGGACTAATTACTTCTCCAAATTGCATGATGAAACTATGAAGTTACATTACTCGCGCGAATCAATTTAAAGGGCAAAACAGCTAACGTTAATGAAAATTAGCTAAGATGCACCTAGTATGTGTCGTGCCCTTATCTCAGAGAATCCCACGCAACCTCAGTAGCAAAGGTAATTTTTTTTCCATCCGTTAAAGCACACAAAATATGCTCCACAAGTTGCAATTTGTGCATTATGAATGTAGCTACAAAAACACAAATTCCAAACATTTTTTTTCTTCTCTCTTATTTCTTTCCAAGCCGAGGCAAGATGCATTTCAATATCTCACACCGACCCTTCAAAAAAAAAAAAAAATGCAATTGCACTTGCAATGTGCAAACGCTCTCTCTACGGTAGAAAAGTAAGTACGTTCGCTTATCAGCGCCACGAGATATTAAATTACAAGCAATACCCAAATGAAATGACATCTTTTTCTTATCAAACAGAATTTTTTTTTTTCAATTGGGGCCGGCAAAGAATTTCTTGGGATAGAATAATCAATATCGCTAAAAAACAAAAATTTTTTTTTAGTTTTTACCGACAATAAGATAAATCCATAAGGACTATAGAAAATAGAATAAGTAAAATATATACGATACAACGCTAAGTCTAGAATAACTTAATTTTGTAACAAACACAAAGATGTAAAAACTCAACCGAAAACCGCCAAAGACCCAGCCACCAAAAACGCACCCACATCAACTTCCCCTGAGAATTATTCCTCTTCAAAGAATAATTCTCTTTCTCTCAGGGGGAAGGATTGTTATATACCTAAAATGAATAAACATAAACACATAAACCTGAAAAAAGGGCAGAAAATAAAAATTATATTCATTAATTTTTCACATAAGCTAATCATGCTTAAAACATGGTTAGCTTATCTCTTAAATGGGTGAAGAAAATTGCATTCATCAATTTCCCTCACATCCCATACATTTTATTCCCATAAAACGACTTGGGAAAAACAAAAGTGTCAGTTTACAACCCAAGTCGTTTTACTTAAAAATTTGTCATTTCAACAATTTAATTAAAAAATAAATCAAAAAGCAAATCGTACCTTCAGTACAATCTGCCGCGAAAAAATTCGATATGTATGTACATACGTACATACATATTGTGTAAAAAGCTTGCACGATAAGAAACGCGTGCCGCATAAATGCATTGTATGTATATGCGCGCCGCGATTTCAAACGACGGGACGGTGGCTGATGTTTTAAAAAGTGTAAAATTACATTTTTGAAGCCATCGTTCAACGCGAATAATTCTGGACATGTTGGAACAAGTCCAGAATTGGAAAATTAAAATTTTCTCAGGATAAGAAAATGCAATTTAGCATTTTCTATCCTGAACGACGGCTCTTGATCACGATGAATGTGATCAAGAGTTGAGTTGGTTTTCACAAATTGGTTCGGCTACCTCGGCGGTTTCGGTTTTACGGAGAAAAGACGCGAAAATTGGTGTTCAAAAAATATAATTAAGTTTTACGAGTACACAGTTTCTATATGTTTCGATATTTCATGTTCAAAAAATATAATTAAGTTTTCCATAGTTTCTATATGTTTTGATATTTTTTATACGTTTTGATATTATCGTTTCGGTGTACAGAAACAAAACTAAGTTTTTCGAAGAAGATCCTAATTGGACAAGTGATTGTGATTAAAAGGAAAATAAAAGGTGGTAAACCTATGAGTGTGTTTTTTTTGTGTGCTTCGCCAGATCAACGGACCAGCACGTAGAACTAAAAACGGATTAAGAAGGTAGGAGTACACCAAAGAAAATATAAAGGGGCCGCCATCTAACGTTTTTTTTTCAACTAGTGCTTATTTCGTGAATGGTAACACTTAGCTCATGTCTGATTTGACAGATAATTAGTTTTATTCTTCCGCTGAACGAATATGGTTGTGTATACGCTTGAACAACGCTGGGAAATATTGCCTGCGATCGACTTACAGAAGATGCCGATTTTGCCAAAAAAATCATCTTTTCGGATGAAGCTCATTTTGATCTTGGCGGGTATGTAAACAAGCAAAATTGTCGCATTTGGGGCACAGAAAACCCGCACGCATACATTGAAAAGCCGATACACCCAAAACGAGTCACTGTTTGGTCCGGATTTTGGTCCAGAGGCATAATTGGGCCATTTTTCTTCGAAAATGAGCAAGGAGTGGCCGTTACAGTCAATGGCAATCGTTATCGGGCCATGTTGAACGAAAATTGAAGAGGAGGATATTGGCAACATTTGGTTTCAACAGGACGGCGCTACGTGCCACACAGCCGAAGCTACACTCGATGTTTTGCGCCCTGTTTAAAAAAAAAAAAGTTATTTAGTGGACCCTATATAACATAATGAAACAATATTGTTGTCCATAAAAACGTAAAAAACGTTGTATACAATTCGTTATTTGTAAATCTCTTTCTATTTGATTTCTATAGTATGACAATTTCCTAAATGTAACGGAACCAGGACAAAAATTTTCGTATTCTGTTTTTAAATATAAAATTTTTCTGTACACCTCAAAAATTTCCATTGTCCTATTCAAAAATAAAAAATATAAAAAAAGAACTTTTTAAAAAGATTTTTATTCAAATTCCGTACTAAAAAATAGTAAATAATCGCAGTTTTCTGGAGTTTTCCTTCACTTTCCATTTAATTACATTTTGAAATTATATTACATTTGTGTATAAATTAAAAATTTATAAGGTGCACAAAGAAAAAGTTTGGGCAGTTTAACACTACAGTGATTAACCTCCCAGCGGAAAACTTGGGAATAAATTTTAGAGCAGTGCTCAAGCTTCAAGAGATACCTTGCAGACTCATTTCAAGGAAGGGTTTTGAAAAAAATGTAGAATTCAAGGACCCTATTTAATTCTCCGAAAATATTCAGTTACACGAAAGTGAACGGTTGAGTTTTTATTTGGCTTATATTTATTTTCTGATATGAATTAAAAAAACTTCGAAAACACGAAATTATGACTTACATACTAGGTATATAATACAAAAATTCTTACAAAATCGGCCGGATATTTTTAAAGAAAATGTATTAAAAAATTTACCTGGATACCTGTCGATTAAATGATCTTCCTTTTAATGGAACAATTAATAAAATCACTTAACTTTTGTGATACCACTTTGCACAACAACAATTGACTAGAAATCACTGCACTTTTGTAAGAATCCACTTCACAACTGTACACTGAAAAAACTTTCTGAAAATGACAAAATTCGAAGCAATGCATTTGACAATTTCACAAGAATCTTTCCACGAAATAATGAATCATCGTAATACGAGAAATTTGTGGATACGGGAAACAATTTTTATTACCTGCGTTATGCATCACTTAAGCCTTATCCGGAATGTTTGGGAATGATTATAATACTTGTATCAACTGGTTCTTTCGCGATATAATAAAAAGGAAAAAAATAATAAAAACACTCCTTTTTTATTAAACGGTAATTTATTGTGTTATATATGTATTATTAGGAAACTCACAAGACTATTTTATGAATCGATTTAACACCGCGCCGGAGACCTCAAGACTGAACTTTTTTATCAAGTCAAAAGCTTTTCTTACTGCTCTGGGAGATTATTTAAGCATCACATTACAATATGATCATTTTGATAAACAAGCGCGCAGGCATTTAAAAATGCTGATCTAATCTCTGCGCGTTTGTGTGATCGTGATTTTATGCAAGTTTTAAAATATTTTTAAGAAGAAATGAAATTATGTTCCCATGCTTTTTATATAAGGTTTTATATTATATTTCCTGTAGCTGTAACTTATAATCTCGAATATCTTCCAGTGGCATCCCTTAGGCCTGGTAAGGAAAAATATGTTTTACAAAATATTGTTCTCGTACCACGAAAAATGTTCGAAAATAGACAAATTACTTGTGATGCATCAATTGTGCCTTACCTAGAATGCTTGAGAATAATTATTGTTTGTCTTAGCTTCCATGTGCATCACTATTACCTTACCTGGAATCGCAACTGTTGGTTATCTGCCAGTGGCATCATTTAGCCCTTACCAAAAATTTTAGATAAAATTTCCCTATTGTTTTCAATGCTTCTAGCTCCCTTCTTCAGGCAGGCCTGATCACATTTCCAACTGGGTAGCTACTAGCTACAACAATCTTTGTGTGAGTATGGTTGTTACTTCTATTTAACTGAGTCACAAAATACATGCTTATTAAAAACAACAGTAGATACATCGATTCGAGATGAAGCTGAAATTTTTCGTAGGATTAGTGTTGCCATCCATGTAATTTTAATGGCTATGAAACGCAGACTTTCTAGCAAATATTTTTTTTGCAAAGTACATTTATTTGGCACACTTTTAATATTTTCAAATGAATTATCAGATTAACATTTCTTGCAGTTATGTAAAAAGTTAATCTAAAATTTGAAAAAATTAATTAACACATAATAATTATTATGTCATTTAAATACGGGGTACGTACAACAATTATAGTATATACGCAGTGAAATGGATATTTATTTGGGGATGAAATTATTTAAATAAACCACCGAAATTATATAAAAACCACTACTTTATTTACTTTATATACTTTATACAATAACGCCGCGTTCTTAACCTATCGAAGGTTTACTCAAAACTCGACATATTCTAAAACTACGGCTGCCCCGAAACCTTCTCAATCATTTCGCGATACTGGCACTCACCTACTTTCATGGCATTGCTTAATTCATTTTTGTTGATTTGTGATTTCAACAATTAGGCATCGATACATTACAAGTCGCTTCCTAGTGGCAACATAATTGTGTGACCATTATTTATCTAGGTTGCGTGTACTTGTTTTGTAATATTCGATCGACCTCTTAAACTGATTTACATCACACATTAATTTCGTATTTATTTCTGACATTGTTTACATCCTCACAGCAGAGTAAAACGTACCTACATATACTATAAGTTTAATACTGTTTGTCGGTGCATCAACTATCCGTCAGCTACTCTATCCGTTTGTATTTCGGTACGATAACTTGAGAGCGCGTTGAATTAAAAATTAAAATTTAATTTATTTTCTATTTTAGTACTCACATGAGAGCACATTTAAAACTCAATTAAATTTAAATTCTCTGTTTGGTGAATATGGTCCTTAGAGATCTGGAAACTTAAACATGACTTTTTTTTTATAAAAACCGTACACTGAAAGAATAATCTATATACCAGGACTATAATTTCAAATACTCATAAAAGCTAGACACCGCACCATTAGCATATAGTTCAAAAATCTATACGCTATTATATGGTTTATAGTTATCATAACTGATAAATTGATATATAAGACCAAGGTACATAAACCTTGACTTCTTGTAGGAGGTGTAAACGGTGCAATGTACCGATACACTACGATGATAAGTTAGGCGGAATGACTAGTAAAAGATATGCAACGATTGTAATGAAAAGTTTATTAAATGATTACGCGATGTACCTTAATATAGAACTGAATTAATTTTATTTCCTCAATCTTACTCTATATATACAAACAGCTAACTCTAAGTCAATGCAAAATGCTTACAATGCAGATTTGACATTAATTTTCCAGCAAAATCGCTCGTAAAGCAGTGACCCTGTGAGAAGGTTTTTTATTGGATTGCAACAGTTACCAATTTGGTGAATTATTGTAATGTAAGCATTATTGGGTGACTGCATTCCTGAGCGCTTTTGTTTTACATATGTAGCAATACACTTGTTTTTGTTTTATACGTACATTGACCTGAAGTAATTCGGTATGTACATAGTCAGCTATATAATTTTGAAGTTACAAAATATTCTACGATTTCAACATTCTCCCCCGCGTTCAATGGTAGTTCAACTAATTTTCCTTATACGTTGAACGTAGGGTTGAATTCAAGGTCAGTGTTAGCACGTCTTGTCCCACATTCAAGATCAGCGTTGACACGTCTTGTCCCACCTTGCCGGGGTGCAGCTACTGGTGTCTTCGCTGGAGTCGAGTTCGGCATACCTTATCTCGGCATTTCCACATCATGCACAGGAGTATTATTATTGTTAGTAGAATGGACCCATAAGCGACTGCAAATTGATGAACATCATGATGTGTTAATGTTAGTGGGATGTTGTCCTTGAATTGTATCACTTCGTTCCTAATTGATTCAATTTCAGCCAAATGTAATTGATAATGGCCATTTTCATGCAGTCCAGAGCTGAGTTTGTTGTCTTAGATGTCGTAAACAAATGCTGTAAATTGCTAGACGGAATATAAGATGCTCTGCTGTTGGATGGATATATTCTATGCCCTTGAATGGTCACTAGTGGTTGTTTGATGAGACATCTATCTGTGATTTTTAAAATTCCAGCGCCTTCTATGCTGTGTTGCGTGGTGTTGTCCCCACATACAACGTTGAGAGTGGTTTATTCCATTAGTACGTATATCCACTGTGTAGGACTATATAATTGAATCCACTGAGGTCCATTTCCGGTCTTGGTCAACTGGCATGTTGGTGGTTGTGGCAGTTGATTTATTAGACTTACTTCGCATGAGCTAACTGTTGATCCTCTTTTATATATTGGACGTTTTCGTTTACAAATGTGCTTGCTGTCCTCGAAGATGATGCATGACTGTAATTCCTCTTCACTCAAAGTGTGTTCAAGTCGGCGACTGCAGTCAAATTAACTCTGCCTGGAGAATGTGTGAGTAAACGTCAAAAAGTTAAATAAGGGAATGGAATTTGATTTAACTTCTTGATATTTACATATTGATTGTTACTATTAATTCTCTGCAGATAAAGGGTTTTCCAATAAGAGGTGTTATTTTAATTAGCCCGTTATTTCGGTAGATGTCACTTTTGGAGCTGTCATTTTTTGACATTTGACAAGTAGAAACTACGCCATTAATAAAAATGGAACGATACATGATTTAACAACGCATTGAAATTATTAAAATTCACTATAAAAATGGTGAAAATGTGGCAGAGACGGTTCGTAAAACTCGAACATTTTTGGGTCGTCGTGAAGCACCTTGTCGGACCGCAATACAGAAATTGGTAGAAAAGTTCGAGCTGTCGGGACAAGTTAGTGATATGAAGAATAAAACCCGTGCACGTCGCTCAAGAACAGCGGAGAATATTGCTGCTGTAGCCGAAAGTGTTGAAGAAAACCCAGGTTTGTCCATTTCTCGTCGTTCTTTGGAATTAGGCATTCCACAAACGTCATTATACCGTATTTTGCATAAATATTTGGGTCTTAAGGCTTATAAAGTTCAGTTAACACAAGAACTCAAGCCGGCCGATCATCAACAACGTCGAGTCTTTGCTGATTGGGTCCTTGAAATGCATGAAAATGATCCGGAATTCCATCGAAAACTCATCTTGAGTGCTGAGGCCCATTTCCATCTCGATGGCTTCGTCAACAAGCAAAATTGTCGCATCTGGGGCTCGGAAAACCCAAGAGTTATTGTTGAAAAGCCTCTCTATCCTCAACGTGTGACTGTTTGGTGCGGTTTATGGTCCCGCGGGGTCATTGGACCTTACTTTTTCGAAAATAAGGCTGGAGCAACAGTTACGGTGAATGGATTGCGCTATCGACAGATGATTAATGATTTTTTATGGCCGGAATTGGATGGTATTGATCTGGACAACGTTTACTTTCAACAAGACGGCGCTACGTGCCATACAAGCAACGAAACCATTGATCTTTTACGGGAAAAGTTTCCGGACCCTGTTATCTCTCGAAGAGGTGCTCACAATTGGCCATCGAGATCTTGTGACTTAACACCTTGCGACTTCTTCCTTTGGGGCCACGTGAAAGAGAAGGTCTACGCCAACAGCTCAGCGTCGATTCAAGACCTCAAAGATGGAATTCGTGAGGCTATCGAGGACATAGGGCAGCCACTTTGCGATTTGGTTATGGAAAATTTCATGAAAAGGATATGGTCCTGTAGGCGTGGTCGTGGCGGTCATTTGGCTGATGTTATTCTCCATTATTAACGGCATACCCTCCTCTTTATAATGAAATAAAGATCCGATCATTTATCTCAAAAAATGGCATTTTTCTTTGAATATCAAAATAACACCTCTTATTGGAAAACCTTTTACATATAGATGAAAGTGATGATGAAGACATATTTGGGTGCATATCAATTCAACGGGTAACTCCGCAACGAATTGAAAATTACGTAGAGCGGGTAATTAATGGATATACCGACTCAGAATTCCAGCAAAATTTTAGAGTGCCCCGCGGGGCCTTTCAAAAGTTATTAAGTATAATGAGCCCCATTAATACTGAAACTTTTGGAGCGAATACTTCCACATCTTTTGAGAAACATCTCCTTGCAGTAATTTGGCTTTTAGCTACACCAGATTCCTACAGATTGGTAAATACTAAGTTGCTATATTAAGAAAAAGTGTAATATTCAAGTCAATTTAAGATCAGTTTCGGAGAGGTTTGACATGGCGAAATCATCATTATGGGAGGCTTTTGTTCGTGTAATAAGCATATTGAACAACATTGCCAAATATGTTATAAAATGGCCTGAAGCGATAAAATGCAAGAAATAAAAGAAGGTTTTCAGCGAACGGCAAATATAAAAAATATACTAGGTGCCATTGACGGAACATAGTCAAAATCGATGCTCCACAAGACCATCCGTAAGAGTATATTAATAGGAAGTGCTATCATTCCATTATATTGCAAGCAATTTGTGATCATACTCTAAGGTTCACTGATTGCTTCGTGGGATATCCTAGTTCTGTTCACGATTGCAGAATATTTCGTAATTCGGATATATACAAAACAGTCGCAGTGAATAGCCGAAGTCATTTTCCAAACGGAGAATACATCCTAGGCGATAAAGCATATCCATCACAACTTTTGTGGTGTTTAGTACCATTCAAAGATTATGGCAGATTATGGCAGGTTAACAGATCGGCAAAAAAATTTCAACCAACGGCATTCGAAAACGAGGCAAACTATTGAACGTGTGTTTGCTCTCTTATTTGGACGCTTTCGAAGGTTGAAGCATTTACAAGGTCAGTATTTCATACCGAGTACAGTATTAGCAAGTTGCGTTCTGCATAACATTTGCTTGGATTTCAGCGATGATCTTAGTTTTATGAATTCAATCGCTTCTGTACACGGGGATAACAGAGAAGTTGAAGTGATGGACGCTATGCACGAAAACTCTGCAGAAGCACATCGTTTACGTGACAGAATTTGTGAAGAATTGTAAATATTAATTGTGAATAAATTTAATTGATTTCTACAGTACTACTGTGCAGCCTACAAAAATCATAGGAATAAGTGAAAAGTAGACGCAAAAGCTGAAATTATAAGAAAAAATAAATAAAACAATTAATTTTACAGTTTATCTATTTAATTATTCATTATTTGATTGAAATCTTTCTGCCCCTCTCTAAGAACTTCAATCAATTCGCTGTGTCTTGCCGCCTTCGCTTCCCTCATTGTTTGCAGTAATTCCACCATTCTTTCTGGCGGCCTTTTTCTTCGAGATGAGGGTCCAGGTGCTGATTCCAGCAAGTTTTCGAGAACCGCCGCGGCTTCCTCGCTATTTACCTGCCGCGATGACACTGGTGTTGCTCCATCCACGTTTTCTCGCGTTAATATTCCAGCTTCAAATCCATCGCCAGAAATCGGTAGAACTACTTCTATCGGATTATCCTGACTGAAACTCGCGATTGCCACTGGTGCTACACTTGGATTACGCCCCAAAATTGCCGTCATCTCGTCGAAATAATCGAAATCAATGCGCGCCGCTCCGCTGCTGGCTGCACCCATGTTGTCCCGCTTTTTGACATACTGTTTTTTAAGTGCACGCCATTTCCAGCAGCATTGCTCACTGCCGAAATCGTAGCCATTTCGTTTCAATTCCTCAGCGATTTTTTTCCAATAAACTTCCCGCCGTTCTCTGTTCGACTGCATTTCACTGTTATATTTCCCGAACAAGTCAATCAAAGCCAAAATAGAACTTCTCGTCCATCTGGCTTTTAGCATACCGCGCCGTTCCATACAACGTTCACCGGTTTCTGAAATTGTTGAAAATCACAATTAGAAATATAGACCATCAATTTATGGTATTAAAAACCAACTTACGGCTTCTCCCACGCGCGTCTATTACTTCCGGGCTCGGTGGATAAATTTCTTCAATAATGTATTCCTCGTAATCTACAAATAAAAAAACCCCTAAATAAAAATCTTATGATATATATTGCAATTTTCGCTCTTACCTCTTTCATCAGTAATCAGAAAATTATTATCGCCCATTTCCATTTTGAAAATCTTTCCTATTTCCCGCGAAATATCTATCTCGTCCCGAAATGCAAGAAAAAAAATAATAATTTGATTTAAAACAGATTTTACTTTGTAAAAGATCTCTTTATTTTCTTTTTAGGTAAGAATTTACAAAAAACGATTTTAACGGAATGACTGCGAATTAATAACTAACTACTCAGGTGAAAAATTGAATTTACTTCTTCCTGTCTATTGCTGATTAAGTAATTTTAGTAGAACGGCTTCTCTGAATTTCGTCGGTGTCAAATTGTTGATTTGGCGTGTTATTCCTATTGAATTATGTTGACCTCGGTTCAATGAACTGGTTATATATGATGACGATGGTTTTAAGGTAATCGTTTATATGGGGTTAATGGCAGGTGTAGATGATGATATAACTCCTCCCCCCTTAGTGTGGAGCGATGGCCATAGGAACTGAGGACTCGAAGATCCTTGGACAGGAGCGGTGTGTTGATTGGAGACGATCTCGTTTATCTGAAGCGTAAAGTGGCGTCTTTGAATTAGGTAACCTCCTATGACGATTATGCCAATTCCAATTATCGTTAGGCCGATGTACATGAGATTACTTCGTTGATAAACTTTTGTTTCCAGGATACTTAGGGCTTCTTTGCTCTCAATCTGGTAGGTTTTCAGCTTCTGCAGACTTAGTTTTTCTATTGTTGAGTTAGATCGGATGTCTGAGGAGATGGCTGGATATATGTGGATGTCGTCCCAGTAGATGCTTGGGTTGTCTCTATAGATGATTCCGTTGATCTCTAGTTCATAATTTTCGTAATGTATTAAAATTGTTCCCTGTATATTCTGTTGGTTGATCCCACATGTAGATCTTACTTGCGTTGTCGGAACGTTTATAAGCAGTATGTGATTTGGCTCCGGCTGGATTATGGTTGTATTCCTTATACTGTCTTCTAGGATGCAGTGAGCTGGTTTGTTGAACATTATTTGACCGATACAGCTGGATTCGCTAGTTTCCTCTTGTTGGCCAGATTCTTTGCAGAAGAATATTCCCTCGATTTTTGGGCACATTTCATTAAGATATTGAATATTGTTGGGGTTGAGGATTATATTAGTTTTTGTGACGATGGATTTCGTTTCGTTAATAGGAATAGGGACTATATGGAATAGGGAGTATTGCTCATGGGAAATTATCGGAATGCGGATGTTAAATATGATGTTGGAGTTGTTATAGTATGCTTGCAAACCAAGTAATTCGTATATATGTTCTTCGGATTTCGTTTCAATAGATTGGTTACGGAATTTGTTATAAATTTCTGTTAGTTCGCTAGGATTAAGTATTTGTTTTGGAATTATATCGAGTCTGGCAAGCACAATTGCTTCCGCTATGTTCGACAGATGGTGTGATAATAGATCAATATTGTAATTTATTTGATTTAGATACTGTATGTGAATGAGCAAATTTTCGTTCGATCGGATTCGATTAGCCATTTGTTCCTGATAGTAACTCAAATATTTCTGCATTGTGTCCTGTTCTTTATTAATATGGTCTGTTATATTATTAAACCTTTCTATCATTTTTTTGTTAATTCTAGTTTGACTAATAATTTCAGAGTGCAATTTTGATTGGTTAGAAGTTAAATTGTCTATTTGTTCGTTTAATCATTGGGCGTCGTTCGCGTCCATATTTCCGGTGATGAATTTAATAGCCGTACCTAATCCATTTACTATTCCTCTTTTATGCCTTAATTTCGGAGAGAGAGATTCTAATTTTCGGTTCAGTTCTTGAAGTTTAAATTTAGTTAGTCTCACAGAGTCTTGTATTCCATTAAAATTTTCAAGGGTTGATAATGATTTAGTTATCTTGTTAAGATTTTCTTCGTAAATTGCTAATTTTATTATATGTATTAAATTTTCATAGCCGTATATTGTTCTTGCGGTTCCAAGTCGTAGTGGAAGTATCGCTTGTCCGTTAGTCAGGTCTCGTAATTCCATCTTCTGTCCGTAAGTTATCGGTAACCTGTAATAAGCGTTTCCTTTTTATTCTAGACTTATGTAGTTTCTTATTATTAGTGGTTAAGACTGTTACTTTCCTATTTGATTTAATTTTTTGTTTAACGAATCTAGGGGTTAATTTATTTCTCCTGCATTGTTTCCTGAAAATTGTTTCGTTCTCTTTTAATTCTATCGGTTCTTCCCTATCTTTATTTAGTTTATCTATATTCCTATTTGCTATTCTTTCTATGTGTTCTTTAATCTCGGGGTATAATTTACATTGAAATTCTTTTAACTTTTTTAAGTATTCATGCTCATTATTAAAACTTATACTATACTATTATTAAATTTGTATGTTTTACCATAAAATAATTCGAATGGTGTTAGCTTAGTTGTCGAATGTATAGCATTATTGTAGGTAATGATTGTCTCGTTTAGTATGTCTTCAAGGTCTAAGTCGTAATTATTTTGCTTTCGTTTTGCTAGAATAATCCTATATATTTCTGTCATAGTAGAATGTAGCCTCTCGACAGGGGAGTTGCTACTTGTTTGTTGGAATGACGTGATATGGACCTTAATAATGTACTGACTACAGAAATCTTTGAAAATGTTTGCCGTGAATTCGCTTCCTTGATCGGCTACTATTTTATTGGGTATACCGTGTAAACTCAGGAAATGTTTAAGGGATTTAATAATGTTCAGGCTAGTTCGTGTGGGCAGGGTATATGCTGCTGCAAATTTTGAGAATTTATCGATTATAGTCAAGACTTGTTTGTGATTTATACTATAAATATCGACATGAATTATTTCCAAGGGTTTTGATGGTATTTCTGGCTTTTCGTATTTGATTCTCGGAGGGTTACGATCATATTTAAGGGTCTGGCAAATATCGCAATTATTTATAGTCTGCGTAATTTTGTTCAACATGAAGGGGAAATAGTATTGTCTCTTTAAGTGGTTTAGTGTTTCTTGTATTGCTCTATTATTATTCTTGCTATGGTAGTCTTGAATTATTTTATCTTGTTCATCATTATCAATTACGTCGGTCAAAATTTCTTTGCAACGAATGGTTTTGAAAGTTTTGCCATTAGAGAAGAATTTTGCATATACTGTTTGGGTTATTCTGAAGGTGTCATCGTCTGTGAAAATGGCTATTAATCTATTGGGGACAAAGTATCTTTTAAAGAGCTCTGTAATGCTTTCTTCTGTAAATGTGGGTGAACGGAAGGTGCGCCTTTGTTTATTTCTGAATATTGTTTCTAGGACTATAGGAGGTCTCTTGTCAGTTTTTTCAAAAACCAATTGGAGATTAAACTCATTTAGCGGACGTTCGGAGATCGGTATTCCGTCATCTAAATTTTCTTCCGTTGAATGTACGGTTGATCCACGAGTACTCTGTACTGAGGTGGAAATTTCTGCTTCGTTAGCGTTTAATTCGACTATTTCCTTTTTGGGGATTTTAATCCGGCTCAACGCATCAGCGTTAGTATTTTGGGTTCCCTTCTTATATACGATCTCATAGTCGTATTCTTCGAGCTTGAGACGCCATCTAACTAGCTTAGAGTTAGGTTCTTTAAGGCTCATCAGCCAAGTAAGTGGTTTATGGTCCGTCACGATCTTGAATCTCCTGCCGAAGAGGTAGGGTCGGAAATATTGTGTAGCCCATATTATGGCTAACATTTCCTTTTCTATAGTTAGAATAATTTATTTCAGAATCTGTGAGTGTTCTGCTACCATAACAGATCGGCTTATCGCTGCCAATTGGACCTTGGGAGAGTACCGCACCGATTGCGTACTTACTAGCGTCCGTGGTAAGGACGAAAGGTTTCGTGAAATCGGGATACTGTAGAATTGGGTCATTCATGAGAATTTGTTTGCAAGTCTCAAAGACTTGAATGTATTGTTCGGTTAATTGGACAGTTCGGCCTTTCTTCAGGCATTCTGTAAGAGGTTTCACTAATTTTGCAAAGTCCTTAATGAATTTTCGGTAGTATCCGAGCAATCCAAGAAAAGATTTAATTTCTTTTTGTGTGCGTGGAATCGGAAATTCTTTAATAGCACGTATTTTTTCTGGATTGGGTTTAATGCCTTCGGTTGTGACGATATGTCCTAGGAAAGCAATCTCCTTATGGAGGAATTCAGACTTGTCCATTTTCACCTTTAAGTTTGCTTCACGAAGTTTCTCGAGCACTTTTCTTAAATTCTGGATGTGTTCTTGGAGGGAAATGGAGAAGACGATTATGTCGTCGAGGTATACCAGGCATATTTTGCCTTGAAGGTCCTTAAGAACATTGTCCATCACTCTTTGGAATGTGGACGGTGCATTTTTTAACCCGAAGGGTATTCTTATATATTCGTATTGTCCTCCTTCTACTGTGAAGGCAGTCTTTGGGATATCTTTCGAATTCATCTCGATCTGATGGAACCCGCTAGCAAGATCAAGGGTTGAGAAATACATGCATCTGCCGAGTTTGTCGAGGATCTCGTTAATGTTAGGGAGAGGGTATCTGTCGGTAATAGTTTTTTCGTTGAGTTTTCTATAATCAATGACAAGACGCCACTTCTGTTTGCCACTGGCATCTAGCTTCTTGGGAACAATCCATACTGGTGAGCTCCAAGGCGAGTAGCTTGGGCGAATTATCCCTTGTTGTAGCATATCATTGATTTGTTTACGTACTTCTTCTTTGTGTACGTAAGGGTATCGATAAGACTTGGTATGGATCGGAATATCGTCTGTTGTTGGTATTGAGTGTTTTATTTGGTTAGTAAAAGTTAGCGATTGACTTTCCTTGAAAAAGATATCTTCAAACCCTTTACAAGTTTTCAGGAGCAATTTTCGTTCCTCTTGATTCAGATGATTTGTGCGGATGGATTGTGCGAAGTTCGCCTCTTTGTCATAATTTTGATTATCATAACTAATATTAAAGTTATTGATCTCCCTGTATTCGGTTGGTCTAAAGGATTCAACTTTAAGAGGATGATCAAGAAGTAGGGTCTGTTCTGAGTCCGATTTATTGGACACTTCGATCGTACTGTGCCAGTTACTGGCTTTGTATATACCTTCCGAGATATGGAGATGGGGGTTTATTTCGGTGTGTTTTACATAAATGTCTCCGTCACGAATGTCCACTAGAAGTTTAACTATTATTTTTGAGTTTGCAGGAATGGGAGTTTGATTCAACGAAAAATTGGGTTTAAATATCAATGGGATTATGGAGTTGTTTGTGATTAGGGTTTTATTGACCAGATCAACTTTTGCACCTATTTGAGTCAAGATATCGAGACCAAGTAGGCCGTCAAAATAGTTGTGAAACTTGAATACTAGGAATCGCATATTTCCTGGTTGCTTGAACTCTGTAAAGCTTGGCAGTACGACTTGTTTATCTAGTTGATATTTATTTGTAATTGTAGTGATAGTAATTGATTTTGTTTTGATATGGTCTACTGGGTTAGTGAATTCCGGATTAATGAAGGAAGAGGAAGCGCCTGTATCTATGAGAAACTTTAGGGCGTCCGAAAGGAGAGTAGGGTAGTAAGAAACCATGCTTATTAACGTCTATGTATCCTGTTGTATTTTTGAGGCTGGCATTGGAAAATTTAGGTCGTCTTCTACTTCGTGATTCTGATGAGGTTCATCATTGTTTTCCGGGGAATATCAGTAATATTCGTCAAGTTGTTGTTGATGATGATCGATTAAGGGAAATGTTCGGGGGTGCGAATAAGTATTGTCGCTCAATTCATTTACGTTAAATAACTCTTCTGCAACGAATTTTGGGGTAGCTCCTTGATGTGTATTATTGCTAAAGTTATTGTTGTTTGGGAACAATTTGGGTGGAGGTCTATAGGCTGTTGGTTGTCTTAAGTTTGTATGACCTGAACTGGTATCCATGGTCTGGAAGTTTTTGGGTGTGTAGACCAATGTTGGTTAGAGGGTTGAAATTGGTTAGGACTGAATCTGTTAATTGGTTTATTGTAGTTATTAGATGGTTGAAATTGATAAGTGTTAACTCTATGAACGGGGTGATTGAAATTGTTATTAGGGGCTCTGAAGTTAGCGAAAGATCTTTGTTGGGTTGGATAAATCGGAGGTCTTGGGAGAGTGATTAATTGGTGATTTCAGGATGTTGCGATGCTGTAGGTTTCCATTTTCTTTCGCTATCTTGGGTGTTCTCATTATCTTGGACTAATAATCTGAGCCTTCAGTTGATATAGGCAATGCTGCGAGACGATGGATCGGTCGCCGGAGAGTGCCAGTCGAAGTGCGAGTGTCGACTACACGAACCAGTCCATCTTCGCCTTTAAGTGGCCATTTCAGTATGGGTGTATTGTCTTCCTTTATTAGGACCATAGTCCATAGTTTAATATTTTCACAACGCTGCTTCCATTTGTACCTGAGCTGTAGTTGACTTAAATATTCAACAGTCCATCGCCTCCAGAATTCGTTTTTAATGTGAGAAACGTGTTTCCAACGGGTTATGAGATTGCTCTTTGTTGGTTCAGCAACTGGATCAATGATGTTTATCAGTGGTTCCCCGATGAGGAAATGTCCTGGGGTCAATGCTGTCAGATGATTCGGTTACGAAGACATTGGTGTAAGTGGTCGAGAATTTAATACTACTTCTATCTCTATCACAGCCGTCTCTAGTTCTTCATAGGTTAGTGAGGCGGCTGCTAGTGTGCGTTGTAAGGAATTTCTATGGTTCATAGCCTCAAGTAATTTGGTGTGTTCTCCTACGAGAGTAGATGCGATTACTGATTTTTCTCGCCTTCGTTCAATATCATTATCTGCACCCTTGTTTTGTATATGGAGGTGGCCATAAGTCTTCTGAGCCATGCAGGCAGGTCGGTCCATTAAACCAAAGTGTGCATGTTCCTAGTTTTTCGGGTGCGATTCCTCTTGAGAGAATGTCTGCCGGATTTTCTTTGGATCCGATATCTCGCCATTTCTCAGGGTTTGTTAATTGTTGTATAACAGACACTCGGTTGGCCAAAAATGTTTGATACGATGAAGATGACGAGTTTATCCAGGCAAGGACGATTTCCGAATCATAATCATTAATTTCAGAAGGAACAAGAGACCTTACCGTGGGTCGGGGGTCACTTGGTTCCTGTTTAAAAATGAACTGAAAACTTACTGCCTCTGGCTAACGACGCATCGGCATTTTATTTGGAATTTTGGTTCCAAATTTTGAATAATCAGCTAAAGGCTGAATTATTCATAGTGGGGTTAAAGTATATTGTCAGTATGGGAAAATTCCAGCAATCTTAGCACTATTCTAACTATTTCCCCAGTTAAATTTGCTAGGAAGTTTTGGGTACGCCTACCGATATTGCATCAATACATAACGGCGAAAATCAATATTGTATGGCTAAGCAATATTTTTGAACGATTCCCCTGCATATAAGAATTTCAAAAGCCGTCTATTGGCTAATAGAATATACATGACCAGGAACTTCATGTAGCGCCAGTAAAGGGGTCAAAGCTTCATGCATATTACACATAGTATTGTTTTTTCATCATACTCATTGCTCAAAGTATGAGCAAGCGAGTGACAACAAAAAAGACGAAGAACAACAGAACACAATTTGTGGGTCAAACGCTAGGCACATTACGCGTATTTCCCAACATATGATAAAACAATTGAAGCAAGCGCGCACTGGTTGTATGGTAGGTCAGGGACAGTCCAGTGCCGCTACATGGCTAGAATTGGTCTCGTGCTGAGGGGTTGCTTCATGCAATTATTGTCAATCGATATGAATTGAAAAGGTCAAGTCATTTTTATTTGAAAAAGAAAATGTTTTTAATGTTTTGTAATTCGAGTATTCTTTAAAGAGAAATAGTTAATTGCTTTGAAGAAGAAAGTGTTACATAACATAATTTTTGTAGATAATTTTCAGGGAATACTCGTTTTACAATAGGTATGTACATATATATGCTTTTGGAATATGTATGTTTTCTGAAATATGTAGGTAGGTACGTATGTACATTGGAATTATGGGGTTTTCGTTCTTTTAACTTGATCTTGATGGCGCTTGATTGATTTGGGGAAGTAATGAATGCCGCTTAATCAGTGGCGCTTCATTACACCATCCCCCTTAGAAAAGAAAGTTCATGGAGTAGGACGTATTGAACTTTCGATGAAGAAAAAAATGAATGAGTGTAGAAAGAATGATTGAAGGTGTTTTTCGATGAAGTGCTGCCGATGGTCGCTTTATATACCAAAATTAATATTTTTTTTTTTATTTTTATTATGATCTTATTTTATTTTTTTTTATTATGATCTTATTATTATGGTTATGATCTATTATTATGATTATGATCTACTTTATGATTATGATCTTATTCTGTTTACATTAGATATGTATAGATATATATATATTTTATATCTCTTAAAGAATAATTGGGTAGTATTGATAGTTACTCTTAGTAATATTATAATTCTTATGGGTTACACTTAATATGTTTTGTAATCTATTGCTTTAAGGGTAATTGTTTAAAATATTTCTTTTACTATTATCTATATTATAATGATATTACGAATTAGCTATATTAATTATATTTGTATATACTACACAATTTCTAGTAATTATCTATATGGATATCAAAAAAATAAAATCTGTTCTCTTTTTTTGTTTTCTTTTTTTACTATTATGTCTGCATTTCACGACTTATTATTTTGCAGTTGTCGTAATTACATAAGTACCAGATTGTTCTTGAACTTCTTCTCCTGTTTTGGGAGATTTTGTTTTATGTACTTTATTTTTTAGAAAAATCGCTATGATTATCAAAATTAAACAAAGAAGTATGTAGCTAATAGTGTAGTGATGAATTGTGTGTGCAGAATCTTTGGATAGACCCTTTTCTTCGTTTCTTTTCTGTTTATTTATGGCTAGGTTTAATTCTCTTAGTTCATGATCATCAAAATATTTAACTACGTGTGTTCGAGTTTCGTTTTCAGTGGATAAATTGGGTATCCTATTTTCAAGTAATTCCAAGGAGAGATTTAGTGAGGGTAAGTAGAAGTTATTTATCTCTGTTGTTTTGGAATTATGTGAGTGTATTATCATGTCGTCGGATTTCAAATAGCATTCTTGTTTTACTCTAAAACGACCTGTTCCTTTTAATTTAACGGACTTTATACTAGTGCCACAGATGGCGTCAATGGTTAATAACATTGGTATAGAGTATAACCATGTATTTGGTTGTGCGAGCTGGTAGTGGTTATTCTCATTGGTATTTTAGGATTTTTTGAAAGTTTATTTTTCTGACAAGAAGGACATTTTTTTATAAAATTCTCGACGTCTTTGGTTATTCCTGACCAATTGTAAGCAGTTTGAATTATTTTTACGGTACGAGTGATACCTTGATGACCTCCAAGAGGGCTTACGTGGTATGCATTTATAACATCCGTTATTTGCCTGTCATCGATCAACTCTTGCACTTGGGTTACATAGATAGTGATTCGAATGTTTCCGTCTTTGAATACGTATGAAATCATGTTTTTAAGTTCGGAGAATACAGATAGTTCTAGCGGAGGAATGGAAATAGCTATGTTCTGATGACCATGGAGAATACAAATTTGTTTTATTTGTTTTATACTCCCTAAGACTTGTTGGTGCTCTTTAGGAGTATGCATTGGAATTATGCATTTGGCAATTAAGAAATTGAAATTCGAGTTTTTGTAATAAAAGGCTTTGTTCAACTCGTATGTGGCATTCAGCTTTGATGTATGCTCTTTTAGAATATTCTCGATCTCGTTTTCGGATCTAGGTAAAAGAAAACATTTTGTTTTTATCCGTTTATCACGCAACAGAGGTACTTTTTCCTCTAATTTATCTCAATTGGGGAGACTATTTAATTTGAATATTCGCTATAAAAATGCTCTAAATCTTTGGAAGTAATTGTTTTGTTATTCCTTTTTTGGCTTCTAGTTACCACGTTTACAGATTGCTTAGAATCGTTTCGTTCCTTATTTTCAAGAGGATTTAATCGGCTGAGTGCATCGGCATTAGCGTTCAATTTTCCTGGTTTATGCAGAATTTTATAGTCATACTCTTCTAGACGAATTCTCCATCTCATTAAGCGAGAGAAACAATCCTTCAGATTCATCATCCATACCAGTGGTTTATGGTCGGTTATGATGATAAATTTTCTTCCATAGACGTATGGGCGGAATTGTTCTATTGCATATACTATTGCGAGTAATTCCTTTTCGATTGTTGAATATCTCGTTTCGGCTTGATTCAGAGTTCGACCTGCAAAACAAATCGGTCTATCTTCGCCGATTTTACCTTGTGAGAGTATTGCACCTATGGCCAAATCGCTGGCGTCGGCCGTGACTACAAATTCTTTATCAAATTCAGGATATGCCAATATGGGAGCTTCGATTAACTTCCTTTTTCAGTAACTTTGTGAGTGGTTTTGCCAATTTGGCGAAGTTAGGAATAAACCTTCTATAGTATCCAACGAATCCTAGAAAAGCTTTTATATCTTTAACCTTTTTGGGAACCGGATAAGTTTTAGCAACTTGTATTTTGGATTCATCAGGGTGAACACCTATATCACTTACTACGTGTCCTAAATACGTAATTTCTTTTCTTAGAAAGCGACATTTATCAGGCTGTAGTTTCAGTCTGCTATCTCTTAGTCGCTGAAATACTTCAATGAGCTTCTCGTTGTGATCTTTCAAGCTATATCCGTAGATAACTATATCGTCGAGATAGACAAAACAACGTATCCCTTATAATCAAGTTAAAATGGAATTCATCAGCCTTTGGAAGGTGGCTGGAGATTCTTTTAATCCGAACGGCATTCGGTTAAAATGGTAATGACCAAAAGCCGTACTGAAGGCAGTTTTTGCCTTGTCAGTTTCATGCATAGGAATTTGATGAAATCCACTAGCCAAATCGAGTGTATTGAAATATTTGGATCTGCCAAGCTGGTCTAATATATCTGTTATATTTGGCAGCGGATAAGCATCACCAACAGTTATATCATTCAATCGCCTAAAGTCTATGACTATTCTCCATCTCTTTGTTCCTGTAGAATCTGCCTTTTTCGGTACAAGCAGAGGAGGAGAATTCCAAGGACTTCTACTGGGGCTAATGATAACATCAGTCAACATGCCTTGAATCTGGCTATTAATCTCGTCTCTTTGAGACACTGGTAGCCTATAAGGTTTAACATAAATAGGAGGTTTGTCTACCATAGTCGGGATTTTATGTTGAGTTACCTCGGTATGAGTGAGATGATCTCCTTCAAGATAGAAAAGATCGTTGAATTGTCGGCAAACTGAGGTCATAGCTTCTTTTTCTTCCATATTGCAGTGGTCTAGATTTATAGATCCTATTAATGTTTTTAGTCTTTGCTCTATTGGGTTCTTAGAATCAGTGATTAATTCATAATCACCAGGATTCTCCCAGGTAGGTGCTACCTTATCCAAATCTAGGGTTACTTCAGACTCATTTATATTTAATAAAAGCACTTTCGCATGATTTTTGTTTGATTGGTTAAAACATTACCAAGAAATACACCTGGTGCGACTTCCTTCTGATGAAATAATAATTCTTTTTCTTAGAGTTGGGATTCCGTTCGAGGGGGTATTTTAATTTTAGAATGTTTATTTGATTGACATTCTTTTTTTATTTTCTTTAAATTTGTTGATAGGTTAGTATCTGTGTCTACATCGGAAATGTGATCACTTAGCTCCTTATTCAACTCTTCTTTGCTTGATTTATACTCTTTAATTTTGTTAAATGGGTTCTCATTATTTGTGGAACTCTTATTTATGAGGTTTAGGTCCCAGTCGTAGCGTCGTGTACCTATCTCTTTTTGCAGTGTAATACACGTCTCACTGGCTTTTTGCAGTGGAATATTTCTCTCACTGGCTTTGTGAGTATCGTTAATTACGATTTTGTTAGATTTATTCATATAACTTTCTTTATTATTGTTATTATTTCTTTGTATCCCTTCTCGAATCGTATTATTTTCACTAATGTCTTTATAGCTAATGTCATCTAGATTAATTTCTAGGTATTTTTCTCTATAATTTATACAGCACTCGTATAACCTGAGAAAATCATTTCCCAAGAGTCCATCATAACTCAAATTTGTATTTTGCTCTATTACTTGAAATGGGTGGTCAATTTGAACTTGACCTTCTGCCAAATCGATTCCTATTCTACCATATATTAAGCCCACAGAGGCAATCACCGGTTAGGGTAGTGATTGTACACTTTTGATTTTCATGTACCAGGCACCTGTATCAACCAAGAAAGTTGAGTATTTCCTATTGGATATCGATATAGGTAGATTCACTGTAATGGAGTTATTGGTTATATTGATGGGTATACGAATACTTAAAGACTTGGGTCTGTTTAAATTGTTTGACAGTGAATCACAGGGGCCCATCGTACTTGCCGCACATAATCAGGCTGTAGATGGTTACGTGGAGATTTTTTGGCGGTACTTTGTACTGCAGTACCTTGAAATTGTTGTAGTCGGATTTGTTCATTCTGTTGCCTTTTCCGACATTCACTTATATGATGATTAGGTCTCTGGCAATAAGCACAGAAGACATGATTTACTTCCTTCTTAATTTGAGTTTGAGGAGTGAAGGAAGGAATAGTTCTATTCCTAAAACAAGTTGCTCTAGTGTGACCTTTCTTATTGCAAATGTCACAAGAAGGAATATTTCTAGAAAAATTAGAAAAATTTGGTTTTTGAAATTTTTTTTGGAAATTTTGTGACTGGGGAGTAGATCTTGTTATGCGAGTTGCATGAACCGTAACGTATGCAATTAATTTTCGTAAGCTATTTTCATTCTTTGTTTTAGCTATAATTTTTAGCTGTTCGTCACGTAATCCGTCTTCGAAAATAAGAAAAGCTCCCTTCTCATTTTCTTTGATTAACAAAGCTCGTGCCTGAGTATCAGATATCTCGTTATGAGTAGCTTCGTTCAGCTCTGATAATGCCTTAGATACTCTTTGTGCGAAATCTTTAGTTTCTTCTTTGAAACCATGCCTAAGTCGCATCAGTTCATTTTGGGCAGTGATGCGTGACTTTTCTTCCTGGAATTACGAGTTTATTAATTCCTTTGCTGCTTCCCATGTATCGAAGCTTTCATACTTCAATGCATCATAAGCTGCCCCAACTGTTTCTGGCGAAGGTGTTGATGTTGGAGCCATTGTGACAAGGCTATACCGATTATTCCTGGTGTTTACTATTTTGCATTCTTGTGTTTCACTCACCACAATAAACAAGATAGCTTTCTTTATGAAAAGAAACACAACTGAATAATTATTTAGCGAAAAATTGATTTAAGCAAAGAAATTTATTATATGCACTGGACTATTAACACGCACTTCTTAAAAAAAAATTTAAATAAGGGAAGATGAAATGTTGGCACAAAAATTTGAGAAACGCCTTTGTAGTTAGTTTCTAAAGATAACACAAATTGCTATTCGAAAATGACTTCACATAATGACAACGCTAATCCAAAAGAAATATCACTAAAGTGTAAGCAACGTAGATACTTTAAGGAAAACTATATTCACCTTGTAGTGATACAAAAAATATATCACATGAAATAAGAAAACAAATTAAATGATCATGAAAGAATTATCAAAGAAAAAATTTCTTTTCGCACCATTCTCTCTCTTTTTTTTTTAGCACAACAACGTGGAAGGTCCTTTATTGAACCAATAAAATTAATTAAATTGTCACAAAAATAGACAACGGAGATTTATTTTAGTCAAGTTTTCAAAAAAAAAAAGAAAACCATGTCTTTGCACAACGTAGGAAAAGGTTTTGACCATAATTTCACACAAAATTTCACTTCACTAGTCACGTGAAATATCAAGAACAAACTAGTATATAAAAAAAAACTGTGTTGTGTTTAAAGAGGAGATAATTTGATTGTAATTTTATGAAATATACATTATATATTTGTTTTTTTGATTGAATTAATTGAAATTTATATATATATATATTTTTTGATATGCTTTTATACAATATAGGTAAGAAAACAATTACTTTAGTTTAGCGAGCTTTTCCTTGAGCTCTAAGAAGAAGCTGAAGTCCATGGTGTCGTCGTCTGTTCCTGCGGGTGAGGTGAACTTGTTGATCTTTCTTTTCTGCTTCTTGGATCCTCTGAGTACTGCTCCGGGTGCGTCCGTACGAGACTTTTTCCTCTTGTTGGGATTCCATTAATTAGGGTCTGCTTCCCTTTTTTTAATTTTTCTTAATTCTTGGGAGGTGTTACTGGCTTTTGCACGCTTCTCACAAAATTTAGATAATCTGCTGAGCATCTGGCTGCAGTTACCTTTAAAAGTTTTTGTTTTTGGGGATTTATAGGTGCTTATATAGCCTTTTTAATATCCCACCGCTGCCACCAACTTATTGCTGTGTAATTATAACAGCAAGGACTGGGAGTGCTCTTACAGAAGATCACCAGCCCTGTTTTCAAGCGAATCTACTTTCTTTTTTCACTTAAAGTCACTTTTAACTTTTTACTTGATTTTATTCACTTCTTTATAACATTTTACTTTTATCACTAGCTTATTGTAGTTTTATTAATTTCAGAAGGAACAGGAGACCTTACCGTGGGTCGGGGGTCACTTGGTTCCTGTTTAAAAATGAACTGAAAACTTACTGCCTCTGGCTAACGACACATCGGCTTTTTATTTGGAATTCTGGTTCCAAATTTTGAATAATCAGAAAAGGCTGAATTATTCATAGTGGGGTTAAAGTATATTTTCAGTATGGGAAAATTCCAGCAATCTTAGCACTATTCTAACTATTTCCCCAGTTAAATGTGCGAGGAAGTTTTGGGTACGCCTACCGATATTGCATCAATACATAACGGCAAAAATCAATATTGTATGGCTAACCAATATTTTTGAACGATTCCCCTGCATATAAGAATTTTAAAAGCCGTCTATTGGCTAATAGAATATACATGACCAGGAACTTCATGTAGCGCCAGTAAAGGGGTCAAAACTTCATGCATATTACACATAGTATTGTTTTTTCATCATACTCATTGCTCAAAGTATGAGCAAGCGAGTGACAACAAAAAAGACGAAGAACAACAGAACACAATTTGTGGGTCAAACGCTAGGCACATTACGCGTATTTCCCAACATATGATAAAACAATTAAAGCAAGCGCGCACTGGTTGTATGGTAGGTCAGGGACAGCCCAGTGCCGCTACATGGCTAGAATTGGTTGTGGGATGAGGTGTGTATGGAAGAACAACACATATCTCCACTATATAACTATTTTATTTAGACAACTTAATCTATTTACTCTACTGAAAATATCGCTAAGTAATTATCGGCTCGGCAGCTGTGATGAGACTGGTGCGGACTCGACGCGGTTAAAAAACTGGAGACCATTACCGGATATTGGAGAATGGAGAACCGTACTAGTTCGTTTGCTATGGTGCTAGACTTTTTGGGAGAGTCTAGAAAGTCCGCTTGACCAGTACTTTTTGGGATGACAATTCTTGCTGCCACATCACTCCCCCTCTGATAAAAGTTTTAACATAGCTAATGTGAAATAAAAGGTGGCTTGCTTAACTAAAAAATAAAATGTCTACCTATGTATATTCAATATTAAAGCTTCCACATTAATTCAAATGAAATATTATTATTAGATGCTTCAAAGCTACTTACTAATATTATGTTATGTTAATGTTAATGTTGCTAATTAAAGACTACCTAAATAAAGAAATTCATGCGTATAATGCGAATTCATTTAAATATTTGTACATGTTGTGAAAACTGTAATTTAAGGTATATGATATCACAAAAAAATTTAAACAAAAAAAACTAAATTTAATTGTCAGCTGAAAAATATAATAAAAAATATAAATTGAAGTAATAGCAGTTAAATTTTACGTAACAGTGAAATTCTAAATGTTAAACGTAACTTTTGACATACAATTCGATCTTGTTGTTCTACTGAGCGTAACATCCGGATGGAAAATAAATGCTGGTTTTAATCCGTCTATATTGATGTTAGTTTCTTTTAAATTAACTAAAACGGTGAAATATTTTTCCTGTTTTGCAATGACTTTAAAAGGGCCAGTATATGGTGAACTTAGAGTGTTTTTTTGCTACGACTTCGCGAACGAAAACATGTGAACAATGGTTGAAATCTTGAGGAACAAAAATTTTGGTTTGCTTTCTAGTCCTTAAAAGACAGGGCTTGATATGTTGAATCATTTCCCTAATTTGCTTCGCTGTTGTGCTTGTGATTAGTTTTCTCGGTTCATTGTCTACTATAAATTCTCCTGGCAGTCGCAAGGATTGACCATATAGCAATTCCGCTGGTGCTACGCCCAAATCTTCCATGAGAGCGGATCTTATTCCTAAGAGAATCCAAAGGAGGCTTTCATACCATTTCTTAGGGTCGTCCGAGGCTCTGATTGCAACTTTCAGTTGCCGGTGGAATCGTTCAATGGAACCATTCGACTGAGGGTGATAAGTTGTGGTCCGAATTCTGTGTGTGCCAAGGATATTGGAAAACTCTCTAAACAGTGAGGACTCAAACTGTGAGCCCTGGTCTGTTGTGAGCGTTCTTAATACTCCATAGTGTAATGATTGATCGTCTTAATCGGATGTTTTCAATCACTATATCGAATTGGTCGTCTTAATCGGATGTTTTCAAGATCTATATCTGCTTTCTTTATATGTTTCAGTGTTTGGCGAGCGAGCTCAGCCTATATCTCTCACTGAGAGTACTTGGCGTCTTGCGACAGCCTGAATTATAGAAAGAGCAGGGTGTGATGGTTGAAATGAAATACTGATCTTCTCCCTTCACAGGTCAAAATTATACTCTGTTTATTCAATGGTAATTCATTCAATTTATACAAAATTCTTACACAAAATTCTTACCCTTCCCTAACATAATTTCGGTCACTTAACAAAAACACAAAAAAACGTGAAGCAATATGACACACAAATAACTTACGAAAATAATGACACAAAAATAACATAGGAAAATATTCTTTGTTTACAACAGTGACCCATATCAGCAGGCGGATTTATTGAGGGTCAGTACATCGTAAAAAAGTGAAAATGCAAGAATCAGCTGGCTGGCGCTTGAGTGCATTTAATTGCTCAACGCATTGTTTATAATTTCAGGTCTTCATGCTTCATGCATGAAAATCAATTACTTAATTCTTGAGCCATATGTGCTGATATGCGGAAGTGAAAGCGTTTAACTTATTTGAACAGAATTTCTTCATGATTCTTTGGTTCAATTGTACTTCCCGCTCTATGAAAATTCTGTCTGCATGATATGCGTGTTTTTTAGCTCTGTTGAAATTATCTTTTCTTATGCATGTACTCTTGTAATGCATCTTTCCGTTAGCTTGTTTTTACTATGCTAATTATTTTATTGTAAATGCATTACATCCTTCCCTTCGGGAGAAAAAAAAAATTTTTTTTGAGAGTATGAGAAAAAAAAATTTTTTTTTGTTATACGGTAGTTACTTAATACCTAAATTACTATTGTACCCTATATCATTAACCTATTTACAATGTATTTATGGGTATGGCATGCCAATATGAAAATTACTTCTAAAATTTCTTTAATCTATTGTTGTGTATTTCTTTTATTTCATTTCCTATCCTTATTTTGGTATTTACATTATTTGTACTTATTACTACATATGGTCCTTTATATGGTTGTTCATGTTTTTTCTTATTTCCTACTCTTAGTAATACTCTATCACCTATATTAATTTTTAGTGGATTAATTTTTTTGTCTAATGTTTGTTTTCTCTTTGATTTAGAGTTCTCTAATAAAGATTTTGCTATTCTAAGACTCTGCTGTAATCGAAATTTCAATTCGTTTGCGTAATCTTCTATGTTATAAATCGGTGTTGGATTGCTGGAAACAATAGTGTCAGGAAGTGAGGCTATTTTGTCAAATACTAACTCAAATGGTGTTCTTCCAGTTTCTGTATGCGGTGTTATATTGTAACAATATGTAAAGTATGTTAGCCATTCATCCCATTCATTGTTTTGACTGATCGATAGCAGATATTCATTTAGTACTCTATGACTTCTTTCAATAGAGCCTAACGTTTCATGGTGAAATGGGGTTGATTTAACGTGATCTATCTTGAAGATTTTGCATATTTACGCGATTAAACTGTTGACAAATTCAGTGCCTAAATCCGTTCTTAGGATCTTGAATGCTCCGTACTTGAGTATCATTTTTTCAACTAAAATTTTTGCAACTGTCTTGGCCTCTTTAGTTTCCATGGGGAATGCCTCTACGTATTTAGTCAATTGGCATTGACATGTTAGAATATATCTGTAAGTTTTACTCTGTTTCATTGGTCCTACCGTGTCTATTTCTACAATTTCAAAACTATCACTAGGTGTATTTGTTTCTACCATTCTTTCATTAGTGTGTCTTACAAGCTTATTGCATTTGCACTTTTCACAATTATTTATATGAGATTTTACCATCTTGCTGAGATTCTTCCAGCAGTATCTCTGTTTGATTTTGTTTATCGTCCGTTTTACTCCTGAATGTCCACCGGCGTATGGTGTGTCGTGGAATTCTTCTATTATCTTTAAGTGTTCGTCTTTATTTTCAATTCTTTTCGGGGGTTTAAATATCAAAATGTGCAAGTTTTGTTTTCTTTCTTTTTTAAATCGCTTCTGCAGAGCATTAAATTCCTTTTTAAATCTTTCTATTCCAAATTTCACTAATAGTTCATCTTTTATTGATATTGCTAGCTTTTCTATTCGGTTGTTGATCATTGCTAGAGTCAGTTTCTCAAGTATCGAACCTAAGTTCAGATTTAGATTATCACTGTACTCGATCAACACTTCTTTCTTTTTTATTAATATTATTTTCTTTCTTGAAATTCTTCTGCTTAGGACGTCCTCTTGTATCTTCGTGAACTTTACTTGCCTTATATTCCTTACATCAGAGATTGAAGTGCATTCGTGGATGAAAAGTTGGCCAGACGATTCCTCAGCACTCTCAACGTCTTTCTGTACATCACGTGATTCTAGTTCTTTCTTTTTACTCCTTGTTATTATGTTAACTTCCTTTATCGGTATCATATCTTTAAGCATGTCTGAATTGAGATTGATTCTAGACAGTGCGTCTGCATTCGTGTTTAATAACCCCTTCTTATATATGATGTCAAAGTCATATTCAGATAGTTCTAGTCTTATTCTTGTCATCTTCGATGATGGATCTTTGTGTGTGAAGAGACTAACTAATGGTCGATGATCGGTAATGACAGTGAATTTTCTTCCGTATAGATAGGGTCTGAAATGTTTGATCGCCCAATAGATTCCTAATAGTTCTTTTTCAATTATTGGTTTCTTCATTTCATGTACATCTAGTGTACGACTTGCATAAGAGATTGGCAGGTCTTTGCCTATCTCTCCTTGTGATAAGATTGCGCCGAGAGCATAATTGGATGCATCAGTTGTTAGAATAAATCGTTTCGAGAAATCTGGGTATTGCAACAACGGTGGGTTAGTTAATTTTTGTTTCATTGTATCGAAAGCATTTTGACATTCTTCTGTCCAAATAAAAGGTGTGTTTTTGCGTGAAAGCATATTTAATGGTTTAGCTATTGCTGCGAAGTTAGGTATGAACCTTCTATAATAGTTGCAGAAAGCTGTAAATCTTTTTGCTTCATCTGCATTAGTGGGTTTTGTTATGGTAGTTAAAAGATGAGTGAATGGCTTGGACGTAAAGTCCAGACTGCCAGCGTGAGCTGACAGATCACTCGGTAACAGCGTTGAAGTGCAGGGCGGCACGCTAGTTCGCCTCAGCTATGGGCGGAGAGTGTGGGATGGGTATCACGAAATACCTGCCGCTGTCACCTTACCATGAACAAAAAAAAAATCGTGCCTGTCTTCCTGAGGAGGAGACCACAACGAAAAGCACACAATGATCCAGAAGGGATCGCGTACATCACTTACCCGAAGATAATCCTACGGATCGGGTGACCTGATCCAGTGCCGTCCCCGGCCTCCCATGACATCCTGTCGGCTCGGTTAAGATGTCCCTATTGTTCACCTGTTTGGAAGAGAGCGAGAAAAAACTCGGGAGGGGGGAAAGAGAAGAGAAACAATCAGGGGGATTAGCTCAGTTCATACTTTATTTTCATGATTACTTAACAAAATGTTGTGTTATTTTTTTTTTCTTAATATCACCCCCGCAGACTAAACACGTCGGTTTGTGTGTAAATTATGTTTTTATTTTTATTTTTTTGTTCTTAAATTCACCCCCGAAGCATTAATAGGCTGGCTGATAATTCGGACCTCTTTCCCTGTGGGATGGCCCTCAATGGGATTTCCCTCTTGTTATTAATCGTTAAACTTGATATAGTTGTACATTTAGGTTCCGCGCCGATGAGTCTTCCAAAAGGCCTTCTGGACGCTCGGTTATTAGTCATTTGTCTATATCGATAAATAAAAAATTTGTGCACTTCCGACGTTCGGCAATTGACCCGCCTTTGGGTAAGTTCATAACCATCTATTTAATTTAGTTCTTTAAGGACTATATCAAAATTTAAGGATTAGTCTAGCACTTCAGTGACGATAACAAAAAAACCTAAATTGTTTTTTTTTTTTTTCTTTTTTATTTTTTTTTATTTTCAGGCGTCCTCCAGAACAGAATTTGGTAAGTTTATAAAGCGATAGTTCTTCTTAATTAGTTATATTGAACAACATTATATGTTCAATCGCCACATCTCGTGAGAATAATAAATTTTTAATTGCTTTCATGTGATTCTCTAGCAAGACAACACTCGGTAAGTTTGTAAACCGATAATTCTTTTGATATATTTATATTGAATAATACTTTAATATAAACTAGCACTTCTCGCAAAATTCATAAATTTTTAATTGATTTCAGGTGCTTCTCTCACAGGACAGCACTAGGTAAGTTCATAAGCCGATAATTCTTTTGATAATTTGTATCGAATAATACTTTAATATACACTAGCACTTCTCGCAAAATTCATAAATTTTTAATTGATTTCAGGTGCTTCTCTCACAGGACAGCACTAGGTAAGTTCATAAGCCGATAATTCTTTTGATAATTTGTATCGAATAATACTTTAATATACACTAGCACTTCTCGCAAAATTCATAAATTTTTAATTGATTTCAGGTGCTTCTCTCACAGGACAGCACTAGGTAAGTTCATAAGCCGATAATTCTTTTGATATATTTGTATCGAATAATACTTTAATATAAACTAGCATTTCTCGCAGAATTCATAATTTTTAATTGATTTCAGGTGCTTCTCTCACAGGACAGCACTAGGTAAGTTCATAAGCCGATACTTCTTTTGATATATTTGTATCGAATAATACTTCGATCGCAATTAGCACATATCGCGAAATTCATAAATTCTTACTTGATTTCAGGTGCTTCTCTAACAGGGCAGCACTCGGTATAATACTAATACTTTAATCTCAATGAACACATGTCGCGAAAATTCATAACTGTTTTTGAATTCGGGTGCTTCCCTAGCAGGACAGCACTCTGTATGTTCATACCTATAATTCGTTGTATATATTTGTTGGATAATATTTTAATTTCAAATGGCACATGTCGCGAAAATAACAAAATTTTTACTTGATTTCAAGTGCTTCTCTGGCAGGACAGCACATGGTAAGTTCATAAACCTGTAATTCTTTTGATAATTTATGCTAAATAATATTTTAATCTCAATTAACACATGTCGCGAAAATTCATAACTGTTTTTGAATTCGGGTGCTTCCCTAGCAGGACAGCACTCTGTATGTTCATACCTATAATTCGTTGTATATATTTGTTGGATAATATTTTAATTTCAAATGGCACATGTCGCGAAAATAACAAAATTTTTACTTGATTTCAAGTGCTTCTCTGGCAGGACAGCACATGGTAAGTTCATAAACCTGTAATTCTTTTGATAATTTATGCTAAATAATATTTTAATCTCAATTAACACATGTCGCGAAAATTCATAACTGTTTTTGAATTCGGGTGCTTCCCTAGCAGGACAGCACTCTGTATGTTCATACCTATAATTCGTTGTATATATTTGTTGGATAATATTTTAATTTCAAATGGCACATGTCGCGAAAATAACAAAATTTTTACTTGATTTCAAGTGCTTCTCTGGCAGGACAGCACATGGTAAGTTCATAAACCTGTAATTCTTTTGATAATTTATGCTAAATAATATTTTAATCTCAATTAACACATGTCGCGAAAATTCATAACTGTTTTTGAATTCGGGTGCTTCCCTAGCAGGACAGCACTCTGTATGTCTATAACCTACAATTCTTTTTATATTTTTTTAAAATATTTTTTTTTTTAAAAGTAATACGACCAATTAATTTACGTTTGTGCGGGAGTTTTCCTACAACTCTGGTACTTATCTGTTTTGTGGCTATTCTTACAGGTGCTCCTCATGGGGAAATGGATTAACGGTGATCCTTCAAAATCACCTTCGGGATGCTTTCCACCTCTCACTGGCAGCATGCGGTTCTTTATTTTCTAGGTTTTTT
Organism: Dioctria rufipes; assembly: GCA_963924295.1. Taxonomy (NCBI): domain Eukaryota; kingdom Metazoa; phylum Arthropoda; class Insecta; order Diptera; family Asilidae; genus Dioctria; species Dioctria rufipes. The sequence continues at coordinate 100,417,413 of OZ002741.1, read as the reverse complement.
CTTTTCCTTTTTTTGAACACTTTCTTTTATTTAAATGAGACACCTTTTCCTACTTTTCCTGCATTCCGTTTTTACTCTCCTTTCTTGACACTTTACGCCCTCACGTCTTTTCACTTGTTCACCAAAAACATGTCTGCCCACCGCTGCTCCAGACTTCAAAAAAAAAAACAAACCCACTACCCTTTTTCCGGCCGTTTCGTTGCCCGTTTCTCTCTCCATTCCACGCATGTTCACAGCTGTTTCATTGACAGACTGACAAATAGGTGGCGGGTGAGTTCGTAGTGGCGGCCGTAGTATATACACGCGGTAGTATGCGGCTATTGCGGAGACATGCGGCCATAACAGGGCAGGGTCGGGTGTTGCACCTGTGGGACAGACGATCCTGAAAGATGGTCGACTGAGCTAGCCGGTCTTAACACTTAAGCCTTGTCCTGAGGCGCCCAATGTGTGACTCGACCCACGACCAGTACCGATTGGGAAATAATGAAGAGAAGACAGAAAAGTAAAATCCTCATAACGAGGCTAATCCAGAAGGGATTAGTGGTGAAACATCTACACAGTTAAGGTAGAGATGGGTTAAACTAGGATCATCGTCCTTTACAAAAATTTACTCGACCACCGCAGATTTGGAAGTGATGAAGAAGAGACAGGAAAGGTAAAATCCTCATATCGAGGCTAATCCAGAAGGGATTAGTGGTGAAACCTCTACACAGTTAAGGTAGAGATGGGTTATTTGGATTTCGGAATCGGTTCAACTACCGGAATTGCTACGGTAGCTCAGCTCTCCGTAGTGTACCATGGGGGAGTGAGAAAGCAAAGGGAAGAGGGAAAAGATGGGTCTACTAACACGAGGTATACCGACCGCTAGGTTCGGGTGAGTCCTAAGCGGCACATTGGTACCCTGTAGTTACCAGTTAAGCTGGCCGGATGCCTTCTTAGGGCTACCAGGCAGTAAACAGCATCATATGTAATTATATTCAGTCACTATTTAGTCATGGCTTGATATCCTTAGCGTGGAAGACGCCGATGGGTTTTCCTTGGAGGTCTTCGAGTTCATATAGAGAATTCCCTTTCCGAGATCTGACTCGACATTTGAGGAACTTGCGACTCAGCTTAGCACTGATCTGACTTTGGAAACTACTCTGTATGAAGTTCCGCCGCCACACTTCCTGACCTACCTTGAATTCTGTCGGTTTTGAGCGCAAGTTATAAACCTTAGCACCTTGTGCAAATGCGTGATTTAAGTTTTCTTGAACCTTGGCCCGAATTAATTGCACCTTATCGGTCTCATCCACTGCTATGGGTTCGCTCAACGTTCCGAGAGTCCTCAGTAGTTTATAAGAATTGGCGTGTTCCACCATGTTAAACCCGAAAAGCACTTTATATGGAGAGAACCCAGTCGCCTGGTGTACTGAGCTCCTTAAGGAGCTCGCGATGTAGCTCAGTTTCTCATCCCATTTATTATGTTCGTCGGTAAGACATGCTCGGATTCCCGCTAGGATTGACCTGTTGACTCTCTCGGATGCGTTTGCCTGCGGAGAGTATACAGCAGTTCGGAGATGGTATACGCCGTATTTCTCTAATAACTTTGCAAACTGAGCAGACCGAAATTGGGATCCATTGTCTGTTACTATCGTTTCCGGAACTCCAAACATATGAAAAAGCTCGGTTTCCACAAACTGACAAATTTGTTGAGCAGAGGTCTTTTTAATCGGCTTAAGCAGGGGGTACTTTGAGAAGTGGTCCAGGGCTATAATCATGCAAATGTTTCCAGAAGTAGATCTGGGATAAGGGCCTAATAGATCAATATATATTCGTTGCCAGGGTCGTTCTGTCTGAGCCTGAGTTCCCATTGGTGGTCTTAATATGGTGTTTGGAGCCTTTATTTCCTTACACACGTCACATGAGCTTATATAATTCCGAACGTCGACGGTCATCCTTGGCCAATATAGGTGTCTTCGTAACCGTTCCAGAGTTTTTCCTATGCCCCCATGAGAAGACAATGGCGAATCATGCGCTCTTGATATGACGCTGGTGACGAGCTCTCGTGGAATCCAAAGCTTCCAGGTTTCTTCCTCCTGGACTGGATCCCCTGTCCTTGGAACTGTTCGGATGTACACGAAACCCCCTCTGACACATAGATCTGGTAGCTTATTTGAGGCCGATTTAACTCGCTGCCTCAGCTCTTCATACTCCAATGAGTCGAAGTGTGGAGAGCTAAGGTCGACCTCGGGACCAGTCTCTTCTACGGCTGTGACACTGTCACAGTGTATTCGTGACAATGCGTCAGGTACTACATTGAGGCTTCCCTTCCGATGTTCTATTTTGAAGTCAAAGCCCTGAAGCTTCAGACTCCACCGAGCGAGTCTACCGCTGAGGTCCTTTTGGGACATCAGCCATTTCAAGCTAGCATGATCCGTCACGATCTTGAACGGCATCAGTTCTATAAAAGGTCGGAACTTCTGGACACTTAGTACTGCTGCCAAACATTCTTGCTCAGTGACTGTGTAATTGCGTTGTGCCGAGTTTAATTTTTTTGAGATGTATGCAATAGGTCTTTCGTGACCTTCGTCACCCAGCTGCATCAGGACTCCACCAATTCCTTGTTGGCTGGCGTCACATTGAATGACGAACGGCTTGGTGAAGTCCGGACTCACTAGTAACGGAGCAGATGTAAGCTTCAGTTTCAATTGTTCCAGAGACGTTTGAGCTTCCGGGGTCCACTTAAACTGACTAGGATTTTTCAGGGTGTCAGTTATCGAAGCAGTCAAGTCAGCATAATTCGGTATGAAGCGTCGATACCAGCCTGCCATACCCAATAGGCGTCGAACCTGACGAACGGTTTTAGGAATAGGATATTCAACTATTGCTGCAACTTTGTCCGGGTCCGTTCTTATCCCACGTTCTCCGACTATGAAGCCCAAATACTTAGTCTCTTTTATGCAGAATTTGCTCTTCTCAACATTAATAGTGAGCCCAGCCTTCCTCAAGCAATCTGCCACTCTGGCTAACAACGCTAGGTGTGAATCAAAGTCTTGAGACAGAATTAGCAAGTCGTCTAGGTAGACCAGGACGTTGTCGCGAAGATCAAATGGGATGACCTTGTCCATCAGGCGGCACATAGTTTGAGGAGCGTTGCATAGTCCGAATGGCATCACTGTGAAATGATAGAGAGGATGACCAGGCACCGTAAAAGCGGTCTTCTCTCGAGACTCTTGGTCTAGTGGGATCTGCCAAAATGCGTCTTTCAGGTCCAGGCTTGAAATGTACTTTGCCGGAGGAAGTCGACCAAGAATTCCATCTATCTGTGGCAACGGATAGGCGTCTTTCTTCGTGACTGTGTTAACCTTCCTGGCATCAAAACAAAGCCGAACCTTTCCTGGCTTCCGTACTAGCACTACTGGAGAGCTCCATGGGCTCTGGCTCTCTTCTATCACTCCCAGTGATAACATTCGCTCCAATTCGGCGTCCATTAGACTTTGTACTGCTGGTGATATAGGGTAAAAACGTTGTCTTATCGGAAGGGCATCGCCAGTGTCGATCTTATGAGTAATTAGCGAAGTTTTGCCCAAACCTAAGGATGAAAAAGATGGAAATAACTGTTTGGTGGCTTCAAGGCGTTTCGACTCTTGCTCCGGAAGAAGATGGCAGTCAGTGTCTGAGGCTGCTAACAGACCTGGTTTCACCTCCGCAACTGTCCCCAGGACATCTGGAGCTAACCCAAATAAGCGCCAGAAATCTATCCCCAAGTACAGCGCTTGAGTGAGCCCCGGAACCACGTAGAAACGCACGTTCTGAGTCTCACTACGGAAAGTGACATCCAGGTCCACATGACCATGAACGCTCGTCATGGCACCATTAGCTACCTCCACTTGAGTCTTGTACCTCTTCCATTGGACCTCCGCCTCCGACAACCTCTCAAGAGCTCCCCGGCCTAGGATACTGACAGTGGCACCACTGTCTAATAGTCCTGACACGGTTTGCCCGAGTAGGTGTACTTCAGCATACGGCCTAATGTCGTCCGGTACTGACACTGTAATGTGGGCCACCTTCTTTCTTTCGGCTTTGACACGCTTGTTATGTTCACGCCACCGCACAGTGGATTTTTTCCGGGCTGGATAATAGTACATCTTTGTAATTGTCATGTCCGAGTGATCACTAGCGGGCGAGAAGATCCTGTTTCTCACGGCGTGATAGTTCTCCAGGCGCTCGTGATAGGGTTTTAGGGGGTATTGAGTCGGCTCACGCCCACTCGTCATCACAGAGGTTGATGGCCTTCTCAATATCTGATAGGTGGGACTCTGGACCTCCTCCTCAACAATGTTCGTAGGATTTTTCGCAATCGGCATTAATGGAACGTCAGAGATTTTCGACGGATCCGACGGAAGGTCTAGCAGGTGGTCGCTAGTGCAGCTACTATCCTCCCCGGTAGGAGTTGTGACTTCCATGTCCAATAAGGACGAGTGCTTTTCGGAATCATCGATTTCGACTTTTAAACTGTTAGGGATATTATCTGGAACGGTTCCTGGCTCATTTCCCCAGGAGATTAAGTCCGGAGTGGCGGGTGTACTTATTGCGGCGGGGCTTGACTGCTCCCTGCTAATGCAGTCGTTGGGACTGTCGGCTGGGACACTGTAACCGGGGTCGGAGGTGTCCGAGGATACTTCGTTGCGTTTGGCCGGAAGCTGGTGTTGTTGCTCCCGACCCGTCTCCGGTTTTTCGCAGCGCAAACTCGACAATTAGGCTTTATTATATTTTTCTGACCGCAGCCATAACAGAAAAATCCTGTCGGGGTGTGTGGACAGTCTGTATAAAAATGACCCCGTTGGTCACAGTTCCAGCAGATGGATTCCGTTCTAACAGGAGTTCTTGGGTTTAGTTCCGCCACTTCCAACTCTTGAGGGTTGGGAAAGGTGGGATTGTCTGACTCTGCGTTTAGGCTATCTATTTCATGGACCTGATAACGCGGATTTCTCCCTGAATGTATCGCATTAGGAAACGGTAATGCCAGAGATCTGTGATTCGTGCTCGAACTGGTTGATAATAGAATACGGTTGTGTGTGGCTTGAATCTGCATTACCAATGCCCGCAATTGGCCTATTGAGTTCGTTGGATGTAAGCAGATCTGACACTGAATGGCCGGTAGAAGATTCGTTTTGATAAGATCGAGAAATTCTCGCTCAGACATGGGATTCTGCAGCTGATTGCGCAGTTCTACCATTGCTTGAAGGTATAGATTGAAATTTTCTCCTGTTTCCTGTCTCCTGTTCATCATCTGGCGTCGTATCCTAATATCGTCTTTGGGATCGCCCCATTCAGTTAATAGCGCAGCTCGAATTTGCTCCCAGGTAGGGGTTGGATTTATTCGCAGTAATGACCAGTACCAATTTGTGGCTCTGTCATTGAACAAGGTGTGCATATGTCTGACCAAGAGATCAAAGTCACCATATAACGTAGTGTTAGTTAACGCTTCTACTCGAAAGATGAAATCTTCCACGGAGAGACGCGAATTATTACCGTCGTATGTCAACCTCCATCCCTTGATCGGGCTTGACGATCGTCGGTGCAGCTGTTGAGTTGACTGACGAGGGGACCGCCCAAAGTGGTTCACGGGCTCTTGCACGGGAGGCATTCGAGGCAAGGGTGGGGGTGGTAGAGCCATCGGGTCTTGTCCGGCGTTAAGCGCATTATTATTGGTGCTTCTTCGATTGGGATAGCTAGGCAGCCCTGCCCCTGGAGATAAAGATCGGGACAAATTTGGGACTACCGGGGGTGGACGGGATAGATCTATTGGTGGTATTCCACGCGGCGGAGGTTGGGCCTGAGCCCTTAATTCGGTCCGAAAATCGTTGAGGCAGCGAGACATCTCGCCTCGAACAAGGTCGGCGATTTGTGCTTGGAGACCTGCTAGGTCTAGGTATGTCTCTCTAGTTCCGGGCTCGCGTCCAGCTGGAGCACTTTGGGGACTCTCTCTCGGTAGCCCTTCCTCGGACCTATTCGTTCGAGGACTAGGGGGAAGTGATAGCGGTCGAGTAGGCGACGACGTTCTTAGCTGGGTGGGGGACCCTAGGGTTTCCTGGCCGTAGGCTCGTGTGATCGGTCGCTTGGCTATCGTACCAGTATAGGTGTAGAAGTCGGTTTGGCGGAGGAACAGTCGGCAGTTCGGACAACTGGACTTCTCCTTGATCCCTTTTTGGATACATTTCTTATGGAATACGTGTCCACAATAGGTGGACACCGCTCGGGACTTAACCGTCCAGTCCGCATCCTGACATATAGAGCATGTCTCTAGTGGAGCTGGCTCTGGCGGGGTTCTTGCAGTCGCCATATTTTCGACAGCATAAATTGCCCTAGGTCGAGCGTTTATCAAGAGCCTGTCTGGTCGGGAAGGGAAGAAGCAAGGTTTAAAAAAAATGCTTCTTTTACTGAGGAGGATATGTATGAATTTATTCCACGGGAATCCCACAATTTTATTATATGAAGAAGAATGTGTAGTGACACGAAGAAGTTTTCTTTCACACCGCCGAATGTATATCCAAAACAGTTTCAAAACTTTTCTTCTACCACGAGGAATGTCTGGTGCGGAAATTTTTCTCTAGACAGAAGAATGCATACCAAACAATTTCAACATAATTTTTCTACAAAGAAAACTATATCGACGCAACCGAGAAAAATTTTCTTCTCCAAGAAAGAATGAATATCGAACAATTCAGAGAATGTCTTCTACACCAAGGAAGGTTATTGAACAAATTCAAAAGAATAGTTTTTCCTACAAAGAAGAAGGTTCTCAAACAACTTCAAAGATTATTTCTACAAAAAAAGGCTGTTGTCGAACCACTTCCAAGAATTATTTTCTTCTACCAGGACGAGGGTTATTAAACAAGTTCAAAAAAAAATATTTTCTTCTACAAGGAAGAATGTTATCATCAATTTCAAGAAAAATTTCTTCTGCCGAGAAGGATATCGAAATTCAAAAAATTTCTTCTACTAAGAAGAATGTTGTTAATCTAATTCAAAAACTATTTCTACTAAAAGGACTTTTGTCGAACAACTTCCAAGAATTATTTTCTTCTACCAGGAAGAAGGTTATTAAACAAATTCAAAAAAAATATTTTCTTCTACAACGAAGAATGTTATCATCAATTTCAAGAAAAATTTCTTCTGCCGAGAAGGATATCGAAATTCAAAAAATTTCTTCTACTAAGAAGAATGTATGTCAGATAATTTCAAAGAAGGATGTATGGTCTGTCTCTCCCTCTCTCTCCCCTCCCGAAGCTCTCTCCCCCAATGAATTCCGCACTGGCAAACAAAATTATGTGGACCCTTGGAACAGTTGGTTGTCGCTGTCAAAGACTGGGAACGCCAGCAGAGACTCTTCAGCCAGGCAGCTAGCCGTATGCCAACTCCTGATTACTGAAGGTCTCTGGTGCCGCTCCCACTTTCCAACAGCTCCCCCTTCTTCTCCTCAGGTCAGGATCTCCCTCGGCAAGCAATGTACTGTGTGCTGAAGTATCTAAAACAAAAACGGATTCAGGTTCATCACCGAAAGTCTTTGGAGAGGTTGGTCAGGGACGCAAGAGACCGAGAACGCCACCAGAGATGCTTCAGCCAGGCAGCTAGCAGTATGCCAACTCCTGATTACTGAAGGTCTCCGGTGCCGCTCCCACTCTCCAACACTATTTCCTTCCTCTCCCAGGACTGCTCTATCTATCTAGCTCTCTAGCTAGGCAGGGCCATGCATAAGGTTGACCACCTAGCTTAAGCCAAGAAGTCATCTCGCAGATGCATGATCCTGTCCAGCCAGATGGCCAGAACGGACAGGCCTCCGTGAGAACTGAATGAAAAATTTAGGTGGGGCCAACCGCCATTTCCATGGCTGAAGGCCAGAGGGAAAGATATACCAGCAATCCAAAAATTTCAAAAAAAATTCAATCAAACGATTCAACAACTTGTTCAGGCTTGAGGCTTGACCAAAGTCAAGCCTAAAGCCGAACTTTAACTTTCAAACACTTCTAAAGATGTTACTTTACTTTCTCAATCAAGAATATCAAAAACGTTACTCTACTTTCAAAAACTTATAAAAACTCTACTTTACTTTCAAAAAACTTTAAAAACTTTCAAAAACTTTACGTTACTCTACCGACATTCACGAAAACAAACCAGCTAGACCCAGGTCCACCTACAACTTCCACTGGATATGGGACCTGAGGTCAATCAACTAGCAGACACCAGATGATTGTCTCGCTCCTAGTCTCAGTCCCCAGTAAACTTTATATTTAGACCACCGAAGTCTAACCGCGTCGGCCCCACGTTGGGCGCCATTTGTTATGGTAGTTAAAAGATGAGTGAATGGCTTGGACGTAAAGTCCAGACTGCCAGCGTGAGCTGACAGATCACTCGGTAACAGCGTTGAAGTGCAGGGCGGCACGCTAGTTCGCCTCAGCTATGGGCGGAGAGTGTGGGATGGGTATCACGAAATACCTGCCGCTGTCACCTTACCATGAACAAAAAAAAAATCGTGCCTGTCTTCCTGAGGAGGAGACCACAACGAAAAGCACACAATGATCCAGAAGGGATCGCGTACATCACTTACCCGAAGATAATCCTACGGATCGGGTGACCTGATCCAGTGCCGTCCCCGGCCTCCCATGACATCCTGTCGGCTCGGTTAAGATGTCCCTATTGTTCACCTGTTTGGAAGAGAGCGAGAAAAAACTCGGGAGGGGGGAAAGAGAAGAGAAACAATCAGGGGGATTAGCTCAGTTCATACTTTATTTTCATGATTACTTAACAAAATGTTGTGTTATTTTTTTTTTCTTAATATCACCCCCGCAGACTAAACACGTCGGTTTGTGTGTAAATTATGTTTTTATTTTTTTTTTTTTTGTTCTTAAATTCACCCCCGAAGCATTAATAGGCTGGCTGATAATTCGGACCTCTTTCCCTGTGGGATGGCCCTCAATGGGATTTCCCTCTTGTTATTAATCGTTAAACTTGATATAGTTGTACATTTAGGTTCCGCGCCGATGAGTCTTCCAAAAGGCCTTCTGGACGCTCGGTTATTAGTCATTTGTCTATATCGATAAATAAAAAATTTGTGCACTTCCGACGTTCGGCAATTGACCCGCCTTTGGGTAAGTTCATAACCATCTATTTAATTTAGTTCTTTAAGGACTATATCAAAATTTAAGGATTAGTCTAGCACTTCAGTGACGATAACAAAAAAACCTAAATTGTTTTTTTTTTTTTCCTTTTTTCTTTTTTTTTATTTTCAGGCGTCCTCCAGAACAGAATTTGGTAAGTTTATAAAGCGATAGTTCTTCTTAATTAGTTATATTGAACAACATTATATGTTCAATCGCCACATCTCGTGAGAATAATAAATTTTTAATTGCTTTCATGTGATTCTCTAGCAAGACAACACTCGGTAAGTTTGTAAACCGATAATTCTTTTGATATATTTATATTGAATAATACTTTAATATAAACTAGCACTTCTCGCAAAATTCATAAATTTTTAATTGATTTCAGGTGCTTCTCTCACAGGACAGCACTAGGTAAGTTCATAAGCCGATAATTCTTTTGATAATTTGTATCGAATAATACTTTAATATACACTAGCACTTCTCGCAAAATTCATAAATTTTTAATTGATTTCAGGTGCTTCTCTCACAGGACAGCACTAGGTAAGTTCATAAGCCGATAATTCTTTTGATAATTTGTATCGAATAATACTTTAATATACACTAGCACTTCTCGCAAAATTCATAAATTTTTAATTGATTTCAGGTGCTTCTCTCACAGGACAGCACTAGGTAAGTTCATAAGCCGATAATTCTTTTGATATATTTGTATCGAATAATACTTTAATATAAACTAGCATTTCTCGCAGAATTCATAATTTTTAATTGATTTCAGGTGCTTCTCTCACAGGACAGCACTAGGTAAGTTCATAAGCCGATACTTCTTTTGATATATTTGTATCGAATAATACTTCGATCGCAATTAGCACATATCGCGAAATTCATAAATTCTTACTTGATTTCAGGTGCTTCTCTAACAGGGCAGCACTCGGTATAATACTAATACTTTAATCTCAATGAACACATGTCGCGAAAATTCATAACTGTTTTTGAATTCGGGTGCTTCCCTAGCAGGACAGCACTCTGTATGTTCATACCTATAATTCGTTGTATATATTTGTTGGATAATATTTTAATTTCAAATGGCACATGTCGCGAAAATAACAAAATTTTTACTTGATTTCAAGTGCTTCTCTGGCAGGACAGCACATGGTAAGTTCATAAACCTGTAATTCTTTTGATAATTTATGCTAAATAATATTTTAATCTCAATTAACACATGTCGCGAAAATTCATAACTGTTTTTGAATTCGGGTGCTTCCCTAGCAGGACAGCACTCTGTATGTTCATACCTATAATTCGTTGTATATATTTGTTGGATAATATTTTAATTTCAAATGGCACATGTCGCGAAAATAACAAAATTTTTACTTGATTTCAAGTGCTTCTCTGGCAGGACAGCACATGGTAAGTTCATAAACCTGTAATTCTTTTGATAATTTATGCTAAATAATATTTTAATCTCAATTAACACATGTCGCGAAAATTCATAACTGTTTTTGAATTCGGGTGCTTCCCTAGCAGGACAGCACTCTGTATGTTCATACCTATAATTCGTTGTATATATTTGTTGGATAATATTTTAATTTCAAATGGCACATGTCGCGAAAATAACAAAATTTTTACTTGATTTCAAGTGCTTCTCTGGCAGGACAGCACATGGTAAGTTCATAAACCTGTAATTCTTTTGATAATTTATGCTAAATAATATTTTAATCTCAATTAACACATGTCGCGAAAATTCATAACTGTTTTTGAATTCGGGTGCTTCCCTAGCAGGACAGCACTCTGTATGTCTATAACCTACAATTCTTTTTATATTTTTTTAAAATATTTTTTTTTTTAAAAGTAATACGACCAATTAATTTACGTTTGTGCGGGAGTTTTCCTACAACTCTGGTACTTATCTGTTTTGTGGCTATTCTTACAGGTGCTCCTCATGGGGAAATGGATTAACGGTGATCCTTCAAAATCACCTTCGGGATGCTTTCCACCTCTCACTGGCAGCATGCGGTTCTTTATTTTCTAGGTTTTTTCTTTTCCTTTTTTTGAACACTTTCTTTTATTTAAATGAGACACCTTTTCCTACTTTTCCTGCATTCCGTTTTTACTCTCCTTTCTTGACACTTTACGCCCTCACGTCTTTTCACTTGTTCACCAAAAACATGTCTGCCCACCGCTGCTCCAGACTTCAAAAAAAAAAACAAACCCACTACCCTTTTTCCGGCCGTTTCGTTGCCCGTTTCTCTCTCCATTCCACGCATGTTCACAGCTGTTTCATTGACAGACTGACAAATAGGTGGCGGGTGAGTTCGTAGTGGCGGCCGTAGTATATACACGCGGTAGTATGCGGCTATTGCGGAGACATGCGGCCATAACAGTTTGGGATAGCTAGTGATTGTATCAAATTTTCTGGGGTCAGTTTTAATACCTTCATTAGTTATTAAATGACCTAAATATACTACTTCTGTTTGCAGAAAGTTGCACTTTTGTGGATTCAATTTTAGATTGTATTGACGTAATCTATCAAAAGTTTTACAGAGATTTCTATTGTGGTGTGCTAAGCTACAACCAAAAATTATCACGTCATCCACATATAGGAAAGTTTCAGCATCCAAACCTGCTAAGGCAATGGTGAGCATTCTTTGAAAGCTATTTGTTGAAATTTTTAATCCAAAAGGTAATCTTTTGAATTGAAAGTGACCTTTGTTGGTTGAAAACGCAGTCAAAGGTCGTGATTTCGGATGTAAACCTATTTGGTGAAATGAACTAGTTAAATCTAATGTTGAAAAATACTTTGCTCTGCCCATATTATCCATTATCTATTGGCTTGGTATTGTTGCCTTCTCCTATTAAAAGGTGCTCGGAAGGTATGGTTGTTATTAATGTACCTACGAGGTGCAGTTTGTTGTGGCGAAAATCTAAGTACATTTTTTGTCTGTCTATTGTCGGCATCTATTTCTGTAGCAAGTTGTACCGCTTCTACTAGAGTCTTTGGTTGCGCTGCGAATATTGTCGACTTTATAGGTTCTCGTAAACCAGATTTAAAAGCGTTCAGAGCTAGTTGGTCGTTTAGTTTTGCGATTATTTCACGGTTGTTTTCACCTTGATCAGATATCTGTATGATATTTAACTCTGCCGTCAAGGATTCTATTTTAGTGGAAAAATCTTGTACAGATTTTTCACCTTGATAGGTTCGAGATAACTCATTCTGAATTTTCAGAGGGTTGTTGGTATTTTTAAACGTTTTTCTAAATAATGTCTGGAATTCTGAGAATGTTACTGGGGTTGCTTCATTGCAAATTTTGTTGCGAACTCTCTCTGTTAACTTTGTTTTCATCACAAAGTTAATTAATTTTTTCTTGTCCTCAAGTTTATCTATAGAATCGTACAGGAATTCCACTAAGTTTGTGAAATTCGTGAGATTCTTCACTTCTCCATTGAACTCGGGCACAAGCTTTGTTGCTGATGCAATGTCAAAAGAAGCCATTTCTGCAGTGTCTTCTGAACTTTCACTGTAGTATTCTTCTTCCTCAGTTATTGAGTTTTCAAGTATCTCCTGTAACACCTTGGTTTTGTTACTAATGATTCTTTCCAATTCTTGCAACGTTAATTGAAATTTCTTTTGCAGATGCTCACAAGCTTGCTTATCATACTTCGAGAGTTGACCAAACTTCTCTTCAAAATTTATTTTTGATTTAGCTATAAAACTACTTTTAGCTAATAGGAAGTTAGCTGTATATATCCTATTTGGATTCTTTTTAAAATTTTCAAATAAATTTTTGGCTTCTTTATCTATGGCCTTCAATTCATTCATTCTATGAGGACATCATCATGTGAATGTTAAAATTAATTTAAAGAAAGTCAAATGAAAATTTTTTGTTTTTGTTTTATTTATGCTGACAATATTTTGTTTGCTTCTTTTTTTACTTTTTTTATGAACATGTTTTTACAATACTTGTAGCCTATTATAATTATTATAATAAAAATTATCGCGCCTAATAAATATTTAATGTCCGTAGCGTGGTCTCCAAAAATTTTGGCATCTATGAAGGTGTTAGTTGCTGTGGCTACTGGTACATTGTCTATGTCTTCACTGCTTTTTATCTTTGATGCTCCTTTGCCCATCTTTGGTAGAGCTGTATTGTGTTCGCTGGTCGCGTATGGCCTCCAAGAAATTCCTTTTCTCCTCTTTGGTGATGGCTAAATTCGCTAGCCTATACAAATTAGCTATGCTCCTACGGTGTTTTACTGCTTTTCCAGCTCTTGTCCTTTTACGTTTCTGAATCGGCTGTTGTTGCTGCAGTGGTTCCTGCTTCTTCTGCTGCTGCCTTCGTCTATACTCTTCAATAGTTATTGGCTTCGGTCCAGCGTGTTGATCTGATTTAATCTTCTCCAGAAGTTCGTGTTGCAGGGTCGCCATGTAATGATTGGTCGTCTTAATCGGATGTTTTCAATCACTATATCGAATTGGTCGTCTTAATCGGATGTTTTCAAGATCTATATCTGCTTTCTTTATATGTTTCAGTGTTTGGCGAGCGAGCTCAGCCTATATCTCTCACTGAGAGTACTTGGCGTCTTGCGACAGCCTGAATTATAGAAAGAGCAGGGTGTGATGGTTGAAATGAAATACTGATCTTCTCCCTTCACAGGTCAAAATTATACTCTGTTTATTCAATGGTAATTCATTCAATTTATACAAAATTCTTACACAAAATTCTTACCCTTCCCTAACATAATTTCGGTCACTTAACAAAAACACAAAAAAACGTGAAGCAATATGACACACAAATAACTTACGAAAATAATGATACAAAAATAACTTACGTAAATAATGACACAAAAATAACATAGGAAAATATTCTTTGTTTACAACAGTGACCCATATCAGCAGGCGGATTTATTGAGGGTCAGTACATCGTAAAAAAGTGAAAATGCAAGAATCAGCTGGCTGGCGCTTGAGTGCATTTAATTGCTCAACGCATTGTTTATAATTTCAGGTCTTCATGCTTCATGCATGAAAATCAATTACTTAATTCTTGAGCCATATGTGCTGATATGCGGAAGTGAAAGCGTTTAACTTATTTGAACAGAATTTCTTCATGATTCTTTGGTTCAATTGTACTTCCCGCTCTATGAAAATTCTGTCTGCATGATATGCGTGTTTTTTAGCTCTGTTGAAATTATCTTTTCTTATGCATGTACTCTTGTAATGCATCTTTCCGTTAGCTTGTTTTTACTATGCTAATTATTTTATTGTAAATGCATTACAATAGCGTGATATCCAGCTTGAGCTATGTTACTAGACAGAATGTTCCTTAAAGGTATTACTTCCGGCCAGTGCGAGAATCTGTCTTTTATGGTTAAAACGTATGTATAGCCCTGAGAGGGTGGAAGTGGTCCTACTATATCCATGTGGACGTGCTCGAACCTCCCATTTGGTACTGGGAACTTTCCATGGGGAGAGGATGTGTGTCTGCTCACTTTGGATCTTTGGCAAGATATACATGTCTTTGACCAATGGTTAACATCCTGATTCATTTTAGGCCAAACATATTTTGACGTTATTAATTTTCTAGTTGACCTAATGCTAGGGTGCGATAGATTATGGATGGAGTCGAAAATACTACGTCTCATGCTTTCAGGTACGTAAGGACGGTTGGTTCCTGTAGAAATCTCACACCATGTATCTGTGTCTTCTGAAGGAGTACGTATTTTTTTAAGGGTGAAACCGTATTTTCTGTTATCTGCGCTTAAGTTGGCCAGAATTTCAAGTAATTCTTCATCGGACGTTTGTTTTTCGCTCAGAGTTTGTGTACTAAGTTTATCGTTTGCATGGAAAACGTCGACGTCTTGACAGGGCATCTGAAACGATATTCAAAGAGCCTTTTACATGTCGCAAATCGTTCGTGAATTGGGATATGTAATTCAAATGATTGGACTGTCGCGGGGATTTTTCCGACTTTCCAAAAAGAGCTGTAGTCAAAGGCTTGTAGTCGGTAAAAACTGTGAATTCTTTTCCTTCTAAGAAGTGTCGGAAACTTTTAATCGCTAAATACACTGCCAGAAGATCTCTGTCATATATGGAGTACTTTTTTTCTGCGGACTGTAGTCTTCTAGAAAAGAAACCTAAAGGCTGCCATTGGCCTGCATTTAACTGTTGTAGAACCGCGCCTACAGCATCGTTAGAGGCATCTGTCCACAAAGTGATTTTTGCGTGAGGATTTGGGTGTACCAGAAGCGGTTGTTTTTCCAAATTGTTCTGAATTTCACGGAAAGCATTTTCGTGCAAATCCGACCAATTGAAATTTATCTCAGCTTTCTTTTTTGCCTTAGGTGTTCGGAGCAAATCGTATAGTGGAGAAGCAGTCTTTGCAAGGCGTGGCAAGAACCGATGGTAAAAGTTTACCATTCCAAGGAAACGTTGTAGCTTTTTAACCGTCGTAGGACTCGGAAATTCTTTTATGGCCTGTATGCGATTTTCTGAAGGGGAAATACCGTTTGTTGATATTTTGTGTCTTAAAAAATCTATTTCTCTGACGCCTAGTACGCACTTTTTCGCATTAATAGTGATTCCATATTCTTGTAGTCGTGAAAAGAGTAATCGAAGATGTTGCTTATGCTCTTCGGCGGAATGGCTGCCAATGAGTATGTCATCAATATATGCAAAAGCGAAATCTAGATCACTTAGCACTTCGTTTATAAACCTTTGAAAGATTTGAGCCGCATTTTTAAGCCCGAATGGCATCCGCAGGAACTCAAAAAGTCCAAAAGGCGTTGTTACGGCGGTTTTGAAGACATCTTCCTTCGCTATAGGAATCTGATTGTATGCCCTGATGAGATCAACTTTGGAAAAGTATTTGCATCCGTGTAAATTAATATTGAAATCTTGAATATTGGGTAGCGGGTACTTATCGAATATGGTGACCGAATTCAATTGCCTGTAGTCACCACATTGTCTCCAATCATTAGGGTCTTTTTGGGGACTAAGTGCAAAGCCGAAGCGACGGAAGAAGACGAAGGTCTACAGATTCCCAGCTCTATCATGGCTTTGAATTCTCCCTTGGCGATTTTAAATTTTTCTACATTTAATCTACGCGGTCGGACTGATGGTAGGGTCCCTTCCGTAATAATACGATGTACGACGTTGTGCTTAACTTTCTTATTAAAGTTAGGTAAAGATTTGATTGAAGGAAATTCATTGAGCAATGTTCCAAAATCGTCGTGTAGCGAAAGAAGTTTAGGCGGCGAATGAGATTCGACGCGAAGTTCAACGCACTCAACGGACAACGTAGAGGCGTTGTCTATTAGTTGTCTTTTTCTGATGTCAACGGAAAGTTTATATTTATACAAGAAATCTGCTCCCAGAATGGCATAATCGATGCCAGCTACAACAAAAACGTGATTAAATGTATGTCGTAAGTTTAGGTCTATTGTGAGGTGTTTGAAACCATATGTGAATATGGGTGAACCACTTGCAGAGACTAGATGAAAATCCGATTTATATCGAAAACTTGGGAAAATCCTCCGAGGAACTAAGGAAACTTCTGCTCCGGTATCAACCAAGAAATAAATGTTTAATGTTTTCTCGAATATAAATAAGCGGCGCGGGAAATTACCTACTTTCGGTGCCGCAGACGAAGTAGCTACTCTGAGTTTTTTGTAGACGTTGAACTACATGAATTACAAGGTCCTATACACTTCCTGGCTTTATTTCCATAACGTCTATGGTACCAACAGATTCTGGTACTATCAGATTGCAGTCTAGATGGCGTTCTAGACCGAGGACGGGATTCCGTGGGTCTATATCTAGAGAAACTTCTATTTCTGGGTCGTGACTGGTTGCATTCTAAAGTCCGAATCCGTTCTGATAAATCGCGTATTAAATGTACGAGGTTATCACTTGTGTTTGAACTACTCGTATCTTGCACGGCTAAAACTTTATGAGTACTAATTGAATCGAAAACCCTATCCGCGATGGTGAATATCTCTTCCTGAGTTTGAGAATGTTCAATTGCAATTACACATGCTTGAATTGAAGGAGGCAGTTTATTAATCCATAGCTTTCTCAACAGAGATTTGTTGACTAAGCTGTTGCCGCCAGCCAAAGATTCCATTTGGCGAAACAGTTCGGATGGTTTTGAGTCACCTAAGTCTACCTTGTGTAAAAGCGCATCTAATCTGCGCTCTTCTGAGTCCCTACTGCGAGACAGAAGACTAGATTTCAAACTTTCATACTTTTCTTGCGCAGGAGGATTGAGAAGGATATCAGCTACGATTTCCATTACCTCCAGAGGCAGAGACGCTACTAAATAGTCATATTTAGTGTTAGAAGATGTTATGCCTTTAACCCTAAACTGAGTTTCGACCTGCAGAAACCATAGGTCAGGCCTATTATGCCAAAACGTAGGTATCTTTAAGGTATCGACAAATGAGGTTAACGATTCACTTGCGCCCTGTTGTTCATGGTCTTGATTTGTATCTGTTTTCTTTTGTTCACTTGGTTTCTGGGCATTATCGTCTTTATTGCCCATTTTCACAACGAGAGAAAAAAAAATATGTTGCGTGCAAAACCGAAAATAAATGTATATGTATAATAATGTGTTATCTTAAGATAAAATTATTATTATTTGTTAAATGGATGTTGTAATCATACTTTCAACCTATAAAATTTTTAAGCTTAGCAGTTTAGCTCATATACACTCATGTGTCGCATACACGTTTATAATACCACGAGAGAGGACGAAAAAATATTTCGTGTAACAACCTTAAATATTATATCAACATATATATTATGTGATGATGAATATTTATTAATTAAATGTTTGTTGATGAGAACGCGGAAAATAAAATATTACTCACAAGAAATGACGATGTGCAGCATTTTCCATGCGGATGTTTCGCTCTTCCATTATCTTTTTGCTTCGTAATTTAAAATTTTTCCAATTTCAATTTTTTCAATTTATGGAGATTCTATTACTAAATGCTTATCTAAAAAGAGAACTCTGTATCATACAAACTAAACAAATTTTACAAATTATAACCTATCTTGATAATACATAGCATCCGCATGTTGATTGAAGACAATGATGCGATGTACTTTTGCAGGTACCGTACGTATCAATTTCAATCCCTCGATGAAATGTTGTAAAAATTGCCATCCACGAAAGTGGTGCTGCTTAACGCTGTAGTGGTAGGTCTGTTTCTTTTAGGATGGGAAGGTTTTTAGAAAAAACAACCGAAAAGGTTTTAATTTTAAATAAGTGTATTTATCAATTTATGTATATCTATTTATCAGCCGACTTTGTTCACTTATTTTTTTCTAGTCACTCAACTTTTTCACTTATTTGATTTATTCATTGATAATTTCAATAACTTTATTCACTTATTATATGTATCTATTCCCGTTACACACTTTACGATGTGAAATTAATTGCTGCCCGTTTTATCACTTGCGCGATGTACCTTTCTTGGTCCGTCTTCGATCGCCCGTCTTCAATCACTCGCCCTCAGTTCTTTCCAAAACCTTTCTTCATGCTTTCGCACTGACCTACTTTCATTTGTTGCTTCATATTGTAGGATCAGCGGAATTAGCGCATTTTATAAATTTAAAGTTGATCAGCTATTGCGAAAGTAAATAATCGATGCCTTATAGGTCGATACCCTTAAAGAATTCAATTGTCTCGCAATTGCTTTTCTGGGTTATATATTTTGCAATAACTGATCAGCACTTAAGGGTAACCACTTTTACATTACATTCCTCCCCCCCTTTGAAGCGAAGGCTGTAAGGCCGCTTAATGAGGGGCGCTTCATTACAGGTGAATTTTTGACATTTAGGTCCTTCTTGATTCGCTCAGCTGCAAGTTTTGCTGCGCACAGTTCCAATCGTGGTAACGTAGTCTGTTTAATTGGGGCAACCCGAAACTTTGCACACAGCAGCCGCACCCTCATGACGTGCTCTTTATCTATCGACCTGACGTAGGCCACAGCACCGTAAATCTTCTCTGACGCATCAGCAAATATGTGAATTTGAACTGATTTGGTGTTCTTGTAAGCGAATACATGTCTTTCAATTTTCACATTGTTGAGAGCCTTCAGACCTTCTCGAAAGTTGAACATGAGTGAAGCTCTTGAGGGAGTGCTGCGTCCCAATCACATTTCAAGGCCCATAATCTTTGTAGAAACACTTTAGCTGTGTCTACCACTGGAGCCATCATGCCTAGTCGATCGAAGAGTTGTGCAATGTCTGAGTATGCCGTACGCTTAGTGATCTTGCTTCTGTGACACCATACAGTTTTGAAGCACAGTTCATAACTTTTTGATAACCAAGTTAATCCAATTGTTTTGATATGGTCCTCTTCTTTACTGCCAAAGTTGAGCAAAATTTCTTGATCCTCTTGTGGAATATCCTTCAGCAAGCTTGGGTGACTCGCAAACCATTTTCTCAACTTAAATCCAGCTGATTGGAGTATGACCCTCAGCTGCGTCTATGTTTCGATTGCCGTCGACAGGCTATCAGCTCCAGTGAGTACATCATCCACATAAATATCGCGTTTTAGTACTTCAGCTCTTAGCGAATATTGTTTGGTCTATTCTTCCGCTAGCATTTGCAGACATCGGGTTGCTAAGTATGGAGCACACGTTGTACCGCATGTCACAGTGCAAAGTTTATAACATTTTAGTTGATCCGCAGTAAATACAAATCTTGGCATGCGGAATCTTAGTAAAATTTGGAAAACATCATCCTGTATTGTTGGTCCTGTCGCTAATACGTCGTTCAATGAGATAATTGTGGAAGTTTTGGCAGATGCGTCAAAAACGACTGGAAGTTCGGTAGTGCTACTTTCAGGCTTAATCACACAGTGGTGTGGAAGGAAGTTGTATGGTTCCTCTATATTTGTGAAGTTTTCTTCTTTCATGTGCTCAAGTGCAATATACTCTTCCATGAACCGTACGTATTGTTGTTTTAGTTCTGGATTAGTGGATAACCTTCTTTGCAAGGCTGCTAACCTTTGGAATGCTATGTTTTTAGACTCTCCCAATTCTACTGGGTTATTCTTGAATAGCAATTTGACTATGAAGCGACTATGCTCATTTCTTCTCGTAGTTTGAAAAAAGTGTGTCTCACATTTTTTTTCTGTTGACGTAAATGTTCGCGATGATTCTTCTGAGTCGTGCAGTATCCAGAATTTTTCTACCTGTCGATTAAGTGTTACGTCTTCTGAACACACTCCACAGGTTGTTTGCTCGGTGGCTATTCGAGGAATCTTTCCTGCTGCTGTCCAGCCAAACACTGTGTTTGTCAAAGTTGGGAGTGCGTCGCCCAATCTAATTTGTTCAATTGACAAGATCGAGTAATATAGTTCAGAACCAATCAACAGATCTATCGTGTCTGGCTGAGTAAAGCGTGGATCCGCTAATTGCATGTTTATTGGTATTGACCATCTATCATGTGTGCGAGCTGCGAAGAGATGATCCGGGGTAAGATATGAGCTTCTAGTCGAGTGTTAAAACCATTGATTCGGGATTCTAGCCCTATATTGACTCGCTTCTGCGCTTGTGGCCTTCGTGAGCCAATACCTTCTATGTTAAGTCTGTCGAAGGTTCTCGAAAGTCCAAGTCTTTTAACTAGTCTTTCTGTTATCAGATTTATTTGAGATCCAGTTGACTTACAGATTGCATATGAAGAAGTGTATTATGTCTTTTTCCACTTTTAGTACACCCTCTGGATGGACAGTTGGCCATCATGTGACCTTTCTTCAAGCAGTTGAGACATGCATTAATTCTTTTTACTAGTGCAATTCGTTTGGATGGCGATAATTGAAGGAATTTTTGACACGCGAAGGGTTGATGATCGGTGTCATTGTTGCATGCTGGACAGTTTAACTGTTGTGGTTAATGCTCTCTGCGTGTGCTGCCTTCTATTTTCTATCTTAGTTGCTTCGCCGAGGGCCTCCAGAGACTTAAACCGTTTTTCTAAAAAGTCTAGAAACTCTTTTATTGTTGACAGTGATCTAGGCTGAGTTAGTGATTGCTCCCACAGTGTGTGTGTGGTCTTATCCAACTTCTTTATCAAAATGTGTAATACAAGAGCATCCCAATGACTTGTATTGACATCTAGGCTCCCCAGGGCGAGAAGGCACTCTTGTGTAGTGTCATGAATTGCTCTTATTGCGAAGGCACTCTCAGTTGTTGCTGCTGGATGTGAAAGTAACTTGTTGAGAAGTGCAGTGACCAGTAATCTTGTATTTTCATAACGGTCCTTGATTACCTTCCAGGCTGAGAGATAATTTGCTTCGGACATACTTAAATGTCTGACCAGTTTATCAGCTTCTCCAATTAGGCTACCCTTTAAGTACCACATTTTTTGACATGCGGCAATGGGTTGACTGTGAACCAGCTCAGTAAATAAGTCGCAAAATTGCTTCCACTTTAAATAATCGCCATCAAATTTGGGTAATTCTACCTTTGGGAGTTTCATCATTGGTCTTGCGCTGTGTTCTGTTCTTAATGGTGATTCGTTTATGTCAGCGTCTATCTCTGATTGACAGCGACTTAAGCATTCATGTAGTTGTACGAGCATGTCGTGTGTTTGTTCCTCCAGATCAAAATAGCCTTCCATATTGCTCACGTCATCTTTTTTATTCCAATGATTCAAACTTCGGTTGTGTAAGTTTTGAATTTGCTGCCAGTGGCAGATGGCTTTTATTTTAATCATGTTGTACTGCCCGTAGTTAGAGCGTACATACAATAAATGAAAGGTGTGGTGAAATTTATGTCACTGGTATAAAGTTACTGGTTTTATTTATCTATTCACTGCACTGAATGTTTCCCGTTCAATAAATGCTATAACTGGAAAACTACAAGATATGTATATCTATATTTTATAATATAAGAAGCTGAAACCAAGACGTTTAATAAATAATTAATATATAGAAATTTGTTTTATTCAACTGTAGCAATTGACTTGTACTCACCTGATCGATATGTAGCAGCTGATTTACTTGACCTTTTATTTGACTGAGGTGTGGGATGAGGATATTCTTTATTGCAGTCGATACCCGCAATAAAGTGGATTTGTTAGGAATTGTCTTATTACAGTCGAGACCCGCAATAAGACTTCTTATTACAGTCGATACCCGCAATAAAGTGTTTTGTGTTAGTGATTTTCTTACTACAGTCGAGACCCGCAGCAAGAATCTTTATTACAGTCGAGACCCGCAATAAAATGTTTGTGTTAGTAATTGTCTTACTACAGTCGATACCCGCAGTAAGACTCTTTATTACAGTCGATACCCGCAATAAAGTGGTTTTGTTAGTAATTGTCTTATTACAGTCGAGACCCGCAATAAAACTCTTTATTACAGTCGAGACCCGCAATAAAGTGGTGTGAGTTAGTAGATTTCTTATTACAGTCGAGACCCGCAATAAGAAACTTTATTACGGTCGAGACCCGCAATAAAGTTATTTGTTAGTAATATATTATCTCAGTCGAGACCCGAGATAATATTCTTTAAGTCAGTCGAGACCCGACTTAAAGTGAATGTTAGTATATATCTTAACTTCAGTCGAGACCCGAAGAAAGATTCTTTATTTCCGTCGAGACCAGAAATAAACTGTATTGTTAGTAATATTTTTTATTGCAGTCGCTACCCACAATAAAAAACCTTTAATTTAATCGCTATCTAAAATAAACTCCTTAATCCAGTCGATACCCAGAAAAAGAATATTTTATTTTAGCCGTCAATTAAACAAAGTATTTAATTTAGTAATAAAATATAACACTAGGAAAAATCACTAGGAAATAACACAAAGGAATAAATTGCCAAGTTAATCACTGCACTGCTAAATCTCAAAAGAGATCGAATCAAGTCAAACTGCTGGTTATATAGCCAGAGTTTGCGCACGGCACCAAAGAACGGTAGTCAACGGCGCGTGGCAACAGTATTGGCATAGCAACAACTTGCATAGCAACAATAACCTGACCTAGCAACTGCACTTCATCATTGGTTCATAAAGTGTTACCATTTTAGTTATTGTTGTTAACAAGCTGCACTCAACTTATGAATATAAAAAATAAATAAATTCAATTTATTCCTAATCCAGTGTAGTATAAATGTTAATAACAACTAAATCTTTCACATTTTGTTGAATGAGAAAGTTTACTTACCCGACAAAATTTGTAAATTCCTAAAACCAACACCTCCAGCCGACCCCGACGCAGCCAGAAGCAGCACACACGATTTGCTGCACATCTCAATCTTCTGCTGCGCAGTAATTTCTCGTGTAATGGCGGTACGTGGTTCGTAATGAGAATTCTTGTATCTCGATACCGTGGTGGCCATACTTGTTGCTGTCCAGCTGGCTTGAGCTGACAGCAGCAATTTGTTTACATGCAGATTTTGCTTCGTGGGAATACATGAATTAGGTAAGATTATTTTATATTTCGTTAATAAGAGTTGATTCTTGGTGGTTTGTTTTTCTTTCTTTCAGGATCGAGATACTGAGACCAGCATATACTGCTGTGTACGATCCTGAACACATGTAAAATCTCTCGCAACGAAGTGGCTCACGTGCGTCTAAATATGTCAGTATCCTCTTTAAACCTTGCATTAACAGCAGTTGTAGGGACATCATTCCAATAACAGTCTTGCTTTACTGGCTTTGATTGTGTTTTATCATTCTACTTCTGAGTGGATTGGGCTTGCGTGTTCGCGGCTTGTTATATTTGTGGAGGTCTTGCTTCTTCTCCCTGCAGCCACTGCATTCTACTGACCATCTCGCCTTTGATTTCCTCGTAGCCACTACGAATTCCTTCGTAATACTCATTCATGAAGTATGCGTGAGATAGTTCAGAGCCATGCTTAGTGCGTATCTCGTTGTCCACCCTTTCAAAATCATCCCATAATTGGTTAAGGGCCGTAATACGCTTGATTAGATACTCTAATGTCTTGCGGTTTACCGAATCCTTTACGTAGTTCTCCGCTATCCGCTTAATTTCGTATCCCGTCGTCGGTTGACGAGCAGTGAGTTCCTTTAGGCTCATCATGATTTACTTGTACTTGAGTGAGCGAAGGTAAAATTCTTTTGAAAAATACGTGAACCTATATCACGTCGGGGTCACCAAAATGTACAGAATACCTTTATTCTGCCTAGCACTGTCAAAGCACTTAAGCCTTGACCGATGCAAAATTGATATATAAGACCAAGGTACATAAACCTTGGCTTCTTGTAGGAGGTGTAAACGGTGCAATGTACCGCTACACTACGATGATACGTTAAGACCCGTTTCCACTGCGGTCTTCAGACAGCGCGCGCACATAAAAATTGACAGAAATATAGCAAAAAACGAAAAATCTTAAACTGTGCGGAGTCAAAGTTTTCTTTGTGTATCCACTGAAATCTTTCAGAAAGCAATTGAAAAGTATCAAACTGTGTTCTGAAAGACTGTGCTCGCACTCTACAGAGATAAGACTTTAGTTGGATACGACTTTTGAATGCTAAAATTCTTGTGTGCGCACAATGATTTATGTTTTCCGATTTTAGTCTAAATACTTTGCATTACACGTCTCAGTTGCTATTTTATAGTTGAAGAATATAGAAAAAATGAGTTTTGAAGACGAAAATTTAGCAATTTGCGCTACAGCATTTATTATTGTAGCTAGTGAAAAAAAAAGCAAAAGCCACCCCGGTGTTGGATGAGACCATATTTAAAAAGTAGGCGTGAACAAGGTGGAATAAAAATAGATCCGCTTAGTGGATTTCGGAATTTCGCCAGAATTTCGTCCACAGACTTTGAACATTTAATCTGTGCTATTGGTCCTAAAGTGAAGAAACAAAATACGAATTTTCGCCAATGTGTAACATCAGACAAACTGCTTGCGAAAGGTCAGCGCCAGAGTTACTGTTTGTTGGAGGTATCAGTTGCCACGTTGGGACTTGATCAACTTATAGTAGAAAGAAAAAAGAGGTCAGGGCCGTAGAAGATAACAGACCCAAATTTCGCGGAGTAATCTGTAAAGTCCAGAGGAAGCGGAGACCGCTTGATTATCCTCAAGGTGCGAGGATCTATAATCACACAAGAGAAAATTTTGACTTAATAACTAAAGTTCTAAGTATTGCAATCAAGCGTTTAATTTCGATGATCAGAGCTAAGTTGTTGTGGGCGTCAGGTCCCTTGCCGACACATCCACCGATATGCCTTCAGATGAAATAAGGGTAGACCGTTCAATTTTATTCAGTGACTCAGCAAATAACCTAAGCTCCCGACTGCGTCCCGTCTCAACTCTTCTTCACCCGTTTCACCTCCATCTAAGCCGGCTACCTCATCGGTTGGGCGTGGAAGGGAAGAAAAGGAGTCAACGACCTCAGCAGCTGGTACTATATTTCCATAGTGTCCTTAGCTTCAACACGCCGGACGCTTCGCGGTTAATTAGCAGTACGAGGAATTAACTTAAAACTTCCAAGATGAATTTCATATAACCCCCACACGAATTATTTAAATTACGCTTCTCATGAATTGGCATGTAAGAAGTTCTCAAGGTGTCTGGTACTAAGCGAAAATCATCCCTGTGAACTTATCACTCTCACAAGTGGAATGACCGACTCCACCGTCAGTGCTCCCCCCTTGCAGTCATCTCCCCACAATTGACTAGTCGACATGCACAAATTAAAGAATTTTATTCCATTACTCGATTTCTTTTAATGCTCCTACAAAAGGTTTACAACAAATTCACTTTTGATATCTCGAATTCAGCCGGAGTATAAAGCTATTACTTAACATTAATCCCTTCCGGATACAATCTATTGCGACTTACTTCATACGACACTACTATATAACTATAAACTTAACAGTCCCCTCCCCTTTTTTCCCTTTTTTGTTCTTTTTTTTTAATTCGAAGACTTCCCGGGTTATATCACTTCATTACTTAAGTCTACTAAAATTTAGTGGAATGGAACTATATTATTAATTAGGAAGGACGGGATGAAATTCTTAAGTGACCCGTGACCCTCTTTTATTAAGTGCTACTACCTAGGGAGGCCTGTGGCCAGTGACCTTGAGGCTCATCACTAGTGCTTGCAAACAAAAAAAATCTAAATTACTCAACACTTAGTCCAATTAAAACTACAATAATTGTTGCTACTTGATTTACATAGGCCGCCGTCTGGGTCTACTTCGAGGTAGATCGTATACGGTTAAATAACACACAAAAAAACTTGAATGAAACTAAGGTTCACTTAACTAAGCATGCCTTCGCTAATCTATAAGTGAGTAAATTTTTAATCCTCGTAAAGTGCGATTTCAATTCGATTCGAGTAGTGGTGTATTACCAATTAATTCAAGTGATATATAATTAAAATCTTATTTCTAATATTTATTATTATAATTTTTTATATTCTTGTTAAAAATTGTCAAAGGTACTTACCCGGTATCATCCTCAAATGCATTTGTGGACGTACCGGTGCGGCTGAAATTCTAGACATTTGTCTTTCTTTTTGTTTGTAACTTAATGTGATTAGCTTAATTAATTGAATCTAGACGGGTAGTCTCACAGAAGTCCTTTTTGGTTCTGGTTCCTTACGGCTGTAATTAGGATTTTTTTTCTGCTAAGGTAGCACCTGACGAACGAACGACTCGCTTCAGCATGCCTTTGCGATCCCTCGAGGTCACGCCGGGGAGAACGCTTAAATTTTGTTCTTCAAGGGCTCTGCTGTGCGCGCCCTTTTTATGCACATAATTGACATCTGAGTATATACGGCCGAGATGCCTTCGGGATGTCCCAATGAATCTTTAGATAGCCGTGGCTTATTCAGGGACTCCCAGGTATGGATATAACTTATTTCCCTTCACGTGCCCTAAAGGACATGACAGAATTTCTTTACAACGAGTTATTACTTACTTGAGATACTTAATTAATTAAGGCACCGTTGTACGACTCGGATGGGACAGGTTTTCACTTCACCACTACCTTCCTCCTCCGCTAGCCACTTGGTAAGCTATTGCCTAGTTTACACACCTGGACACTACTTTCCACACGATTAGGTTCCGGATTGGAATTTGAGCAAGACGTTAATTCCTATTATCACTATTTAACTAGAAATCAACCGATAGCAAATGTTTTTTTGCTTTTCTTACTCCTTCTTAATTGTGTGGCATCTGCTTGCAGATCCTCTTACAATAATCCGGCGTCAGCTTATCGCCTGCTAAAATTTACTGCTAGCTCCGCTAGTCAGAATCACGTGATGGTGTACTTCTAGAACATTCTACCTAGTATTTCCCCTCTTTATTGTACCCTAAACTACCGGTTGATGAAGTTTCTGATGATGGTGCACTATAACTGGTGGGTGTTTCAATTAATGCATCATATAGAATATTATCTATAGATCTTTGTGCCAAAATTCTGCTTCTGTCATTCGTTATTTTTCGTAGCTTGTACGCTACTCCCTCTCCAAAAATGTCGTAGTCATCCCGAGTCCGTCTGTTCCGAACCTCATTGAGGATATTATAAGCCTCTTGTATTTTGTTTTTTTCATTAAGAACGCATTTTCTAGGTGATTTTAATGCTGTTGTCTTTCGTGGCTCAGTATTGATAATATTGGTTTTCGAAATATCCACAAGTAACTTTTCCGTATCGTCTTCTAAGTAAGAGGATGACGATAACTCTGTTGGTTCGTCTATGTTAATTATTCTGTTAATATTAGGCAACTAGAAAGAAGTGAAAATGTAAAAACTATATGAAAAGGAAATCGTTATTTATTTTACATTGAATATTTATTTAATAATATATTTATCTACTTATTAGTCTGAAATGGTGTAAATTATTTTGATTGTACTCATGCTTTATGTTTTAGTTACCGGCAACGAAGGAAGAGTGGCTTATTACAGCGAAAAATTTTGAGGACTTATGGCAATTTCCTCACTGTTTGGGTGCAAAGGATGGAAGACATATAGAAATTCAAGCCCCAAAACTATCTGGGAGCGAGTATTTTAACTACAAGTCTTCTTTTCGTATTGTTTTGTTGGCTCTAGTAGATGCAAACTTTAACTTTTTATACGTAAATGTAGGATCTCAAGGCAGAATATCAGATGAGGGTATCTTTAACCAATCATCCTTGTCCACAATGATAAACGAAAAAACGTTAAATTTCCCGGAGCCAGACAGCCTAAGCGAAAGAGAAGCCAAGGTTCCATACATATTCGTAGCTGACGATGCCTTCGCTTTGCACGAAAACATGTTAAAGCCTTATTCGGGAAGCCATGAAAATGAATCTAAGGAACGGGTTTTTAATTATAGATTGAGAAGAGCTCGAAGACTAGTTGAGAATGCATTCGGAATTATGACTGCTGTTTTTAGAGTGTTACGAAAGCCCATGCTGCTGCAGCCAGAAAAAGCTACTCTGATAACACTATGCTGTATTTACTTGCATAATTTTTTAAAACGAAGCACATCTTCGAATTCAATATACGCACCTGAAACCACATTTGATTATGAAAATAAAAATCATGAAGTGGTTTGTGGAACATGGCGGCAAGGAGATGAAGTTCGAAGAAATTTATTACCTCTAAATAAAGTGGCTCGTAGGTCGCCTGTAGGACCCAAATCAATACGCGATGAATTCGCTAATTCCTTGGCAAAACGAACTAGCGTAACTATTAGGTTGCTGCATTATCCCAAATTTTAAACTTTTAAATTTAATAAACACATAAAGTCATATAATCTGTATCATGTTTTTTTATGTTCTTACCTGTTCTCCCATTGGTCTTTCAGATGAAATTTGTAATTTCGGAATGTGTTTTCCAGTGAAAAATTTCAAATGTGGCATAGCAAACCATTTAGATTTGTAAATATCATCTGCGCCGGCTCCAGAAGTTAATGATTGGCGTTCCTTTTGCTTTTCACGTTTTATTCGAGTTTTAGTATTTGGCCACTTTTTGTCAACCTCACTTACTTCACACTTAAGTCTTTCAGATAACATTTTTAGTTGGTCTCTCTTTTTATTTTTATAATCACTTGATTCCGCATCCCACAATAACTTATTCTGCTCGTAAAATTGAATTAATTCAATAACTTTTTCATTTGTCCATTCCATCTTTTATATTATAATTTATTAAAAATTAAAAAAACTACTACTTCATTTGGGGCAATCTACGCTTAAAAGCAACCGCGATTGAAAACTACCTCTCTAAAAATATACCGTATCTGCACTTGTCTGTACTAAGTATGTTTCTGTTTTCCATATTAACTGGAAAACAAAAGATCTGCCTAAACACGATATTTCAAGACTTTTCAAGGTATTTTTATGTGTATCCACTGGCTTCACTTATCCGCGCACAGTCCCCAGAGAAGTTCTCCGCACCGACGCAAGAGATTTTCTAATGGATACGTTTCGTATCCACTGGAATATCGGTGTGCGTATGCAATCTCCGCATAATGCGAAGACAAAACATTTTTTATCTGCGCATATTATTTTTGGTGGAGACACTTCGGCAAATAATGTGCGGGGAGAGTGCGTAGACAAAACTTTTGGTGGATACACACCTTTAGGCGGAATGACTAGCAAAAGATATGCGACGATTGTAATGAAAAGTTTATTAAATGATTACGCGATGTACCTTAATATAGAACTGAATGAATTTTATTTCCTCAATCTTACTCTATATATACAAACAGCTAACTCTAAGTCAATGCAAAAATACAAAATGCTTACAATGCTGATTTGACATTAATTTTCCAGCAAAATCGCTCGTAAAACAGTGACCCTGTGAGAAGGTTTTTTATTGGATTGCAACAGTTACCAATTTTGTGAATTACTGCAATGTAAGCATTATTGGGTGACTGCGTTCCTGAGCGATTTTGTTTTACATATGTAGCAATACACTTGTTTTTGTTTTATACGAACATTGACTTGAAGTAATTCGGTATGTACATAGTCAGCTATATAATTTTGAAGTTACAAAATATTCTACGATTTCAACAATAACAATACAAGGTTTTAGATTTCACGACTATATTTAAAAATGTAACTTGATGTGAAGACTATATTTTTTATGTCCAAATCTAATTATTCAGCTGGTTGCGACTATTACACAGTTGCGTTTATCTATAATTATATTTGCATTCACCTCTTTGTTACATGCGTAAAAAAGCTCTAAATTTTAAAAAATATAAAAATATTCCAAAATACAAATTTTCACATAAGCTAACCATGCCTAAAACATGGTTAGCTTATCAATTCAATCAGTGAAGAAAATTGCGTCAGCAATTTTCTTCACATTCCATGAATTAAAATAAAATTATTCCCATGGCAAATTTTGCCTTCAGCAAAATTTGCCAGTAGAAATATTTACTTAAAAAAAAAACAAAGCAAAAGACAAATCGTACCTTCAGTACGATTTGTCGTGAAAATTACAATATGTATGTACGAATGTACATACATATCACAAAAAAGCTTTCGCGATAAGAAGAGCGCGCCGCGAAAATACATTGTATGTATACGCGCGCGGCAGTTTCAATCGTCGTGACGGTGGCCGATGTTTAGAAAAGCATCAAGTTTCGAGCCTCCGTCCAACGAAAAATATTCTGGACTTGTTTAATCAAGTCCAGAATAAATTAAAATTTTTTCCCAGGGTAGAAATGCAACTATGCATTTTCTACCCTGAACGATGGCTTTTGATCGCAATGAAAGTGATCAAGAGCCGAGTCGATTTTTAACACGAGAGCAGTCGAGTTTTTAGAACGAAAGGAGTGAATTTTTAAACTAGGAAGAGAGTTGTGGCTTTTAAAAAAAAACTTGCGCGGGGTTGTTTCGGTGTCTCGACGGCTAACAGAATAAAATTAAGTGATTAAAAAAGGAAAGTTAATGTGAAAAGAAGAAATAATAGAAAAAGAAAAGTTTAAAACGTTTGTAGAAATTAGTGAAAAAGAAAAGTTTATAACGATTGTAGAAATTATTGAAAAAGATAAGTTTTGTAAAAGGAAGTCATGTTAAGAGTGCAAAATAAAGATATTGGAAACCAATAGAGACTTTTGGATAATATAAAGAAACACAGTCCCACCAAGGTACGTAACAACAATTGGCGCAGCCGGTAGGATAGAGGAAGCCTACTTTAAACCAACGAAGTATAAGCGCTTGAAAACCCTCTATCCTACGAATCTAAAAGGAGTTTACGACGAGATCGAATACTGGGTAAGACACCCTACCCTTCGCCTGAAGTTGAGTCTGGCTTCAGGAGTATTTCGATCTTGTCGGCTCCCAACGCTCGGGGTCGGACAGCTTTAACTGCCTCTGTTTGAAAAACACGCAGCCACCCCCTCATCAAAGCACAAAGTGCCAACGGGGGACACTAGTGGGCTTCATCCGAGCCCAGGATAAAGAAGTCCACAACCAACAATCTTAAATCTATACCTGAAGGAAGGACAGATACACTCCAATCTGCGATCCGGAGCTGAAAGGGACTTCGAAGTAGGCAACGCGCCCCCTTTCAGCTTTTATCCAGGGGAATTTAAGAAGGCCACGGGCCCCCCCGGCAGCAAAGGAACTTCAAGAAACCGAACCAACGATCCTGAATTGAGAGGGACCTCGAAGAAGGCAATAAGCCCCCTCTCAATTTGAACCAAGGGAATTAAGACGGCAGAAGCACCCCTAGCTGCAAATTTCACACACGATGGTCCATGAGCGAGGAAAGCTCCCACCAGGAGACGCCGCAGGAAATCACACCACTTCAACCAACTCCACAACAACCCTCCTCACCGGGCGACGCACAGGAAGTTCCGTCCCGGAACGAAGGAGGCAACGAGGGAGCAACATCCGCACCAGAGGGTGGAGCGCAAACACCCCCAACAATATCAACAGTAAAAGGAGTCACCCTTAGGAGTGGGACAACCCTGACAGGTCCCCAACAAGTAAGACCTAATTTAAATTTAGAAATATATTTAAAAAAATTGGAAGAGAAAGTGCGAAACTCCTCCGAACTCTCTGTGAATCAGTGCGACTCAGTAGAAAAGCAGATCGAAAAGTCGAGAAAAGAAAGATTGGAAACAATCGAAAAATTTAAAATTAACACAGAGAAGTTCAAAAAGAGCTTAAAGGAATTTGGAGAATTTTCGCACTCTCTCGGGGTAGATATCATTCAAAATAATAGAGCTGGATTAAGAGAAAGTGCCATCGAGGACAGTGTCAGTGATTCCACCGCGAGTGAATTCCTTTTAAATTGGCTGGGCGACTCCCTTCTGGAGTCCAGCATAGAAGAAAATAGTTCCCCAACAGTAGCAAGATCAAAGTCAAAAATCCCCAGTGGCAGATTACGCGAAAATCGCCAAACTGACTGCTCAGCTGGTTCCCCTATTCTCAGGAGAACAGCACCCAAAATTGAGCCTTGAGCTCCAAACATTCCTAGGATGCTGCAGGCAGGTAATCCAGTGCATTTCGGTGGATGAACTAACAGCATTTTTGCAAATCTTCCCCACCAGACTTCGAGGCGAAGCTTATCAGCTTTTTGCCTCAAATATGCCCACTACTTTCAAAGAAGTAGAAGAACGGCTAAATCGCACATACCTGCCTAGAGAAACTTACCAGGAACTGGTAAATAAATTAATAACTACAAGGCAGTATCCTTTGGAAAACCTCACAGCCTTCACGGCACGAGTGAAACAAATGCTGGCACTCTGCAATGAAGCAGCAGAATCCAAGTACGGAGCCACAGCAGCACCAGCTGTTAAAACCCAGCTAGAAGATTTCGCGAAAAACGCACTAAAAACAGGAGTCAATAACCCCTATATGTGGCAATATCTTCTGACCATGACCGTCGGCACTGTAGATGATTTAATACAAAGAGCACTTGACATGGAACGTCTCCAGCAAAGTGCTCTATTCCTGCAACTTTCAGGGCAATTTCAGCCAAATGTGATGCAAAATCCGATACCCCATTAAATAAGTGCAACAACACAAAATAACGCACATTTTAACCAACTTAATTCATCAGCTAATCACAGCGTATTTACTCCCGGCATAATGCCATTCGCTCAAGTTCCTCAGACCCTGCCAAACCCAAGCAGTCACATACCAACGTCACAGTTCACACAGGCAGGCACAGCATATATTAAACAGGAACCAAGATCGCCAAATAAAAATTATAATGTAAATAATAAAAATACCTATTTAAATAAAATCAGTTGTAGTTTTTGTAACTTAAGAGGCCATACATATGCTGATTGCCTCAAAAGGAAAAATACGCCTTATTGTGTGAACTGCAAAATGTATAACCATGACGTGCGTGACTGCAGAAGAAACAACAATAGTTTCCAGAGACCACACAATAATAGTGGACCACCAAATCAACGTCCTAGAGAGCCGCAAAACCCCATTAACAACTCAAGAGTATATAATGTGCGAAAAAAGTGCGAATTTTGTGGTCGTTCTGGACATGCAGTTAATAACTGCCAACAAAAACGTAAATGGGAAGCCCGGAGTCAGGGAAACGACGTACAGTCGACCCAAAACTCCCCGGCTCGACTATAAATCTCCCATCTAATAAAATAGGGTCTCCTCAGCAGCCCGATTCCAGTGTCGCTACAGTAATACTTCCTTTAGACATAGGCCTGAACGGCCAAACTAAACTTGTAGTAGACACAGGCGCTGAGGTTAGTATAATAAAGAAAAGGTCATTAAAAGATCTCAAAGTCATTAACCACAATGAGGCATGTACACTTCAGACCCCATTTGGTACCGGAAAGACGCTGGGAAATTGCAAGGGAAACTTCGTTTTCAAAAACCAAATTCCCTGCAAGTTTCAAGTCGTAAAGAACTTGCCTGGCCTTTCCGATGATGGACTACTAGGAAATGATTTCCTAGCAAAGAACTGTAACGTTGAGGGTCCTAATAAGGCACTAAGGTTTTACTAATCCAGACGAATTTGCTTTGCCATTAGAGTTTGAAACGGACAAGCTACATTCTGAAAAAGCAGTCGAAGTAAGAACACTTGCAGAAGAGGTAGAGTCTAAACAGGCTGAACTATCCACCTGCAGTGTCTTCAAGGCTTCTCAAACGAGAAAAGCTGGCTGCCAAGCTCCAAAAGGGCCCAAGAAATATGAAAAAGGCTGTCTGGGCGAACAAGAGACCGATGAAGGCAGGCAGCAATTGGTTACCTTTAAGGAACCAATCTGCATACCTGCGCGCTCTCAAATTGTGGCCCCAGTGCCGTTACAAACTCAAGAAGAAATGCTCTGTTTATCCCAAGAGATAAGCGATGGAGTCTTTTTGGCAAACAGTTTGCTGTCATCTGGAGAAGAATTAGTGCTGGTCAGTATTCTCAACGCTAACAGTCATCAAGTAGTCATACATAGCTTAAAGTTACAGCTATTTCCAATAAACGACTACACAATAGTCCCATTAAGACACACAAAAGACCACAAAAGAACACACATTCCACTACCAAAGTTAGAGGCAATATCAAACAACACAAGAGACTGAACTGAGTGTCTAAAGCCTGCCAAAAAGGTGCATATAGCTCTTCGGTCCAAAATCCCGAGGCATAAGTCACTATTAATCAATCAACGACCATATAAGAGCGGTAGCGAGTCGCTAAAGCCTATGCTAAAGGTGCATATTACTCCACCGTCTTCGAGCATAAAAAATCCTACATGGCCAAAAAATACTAGCATCGGCGCGCATGAGTATTCCACACGACCTAAGGCAAAGACCGTACAGGTGTATCAAACTCAGCCGTCGGCGAATCAGGAAGCAAGTACCCTGCTACATGCTAAATACAACAAAATAAAGCCTCATAAGGAATTAATTAAATCCAATCCAATTTCAGGACACAAATTTACAAGGAATAGGAAGTCAAACCAAGGTTCAGCCGACAAAACGGCGATATTACAACATGTACGATATCTATACCCGGATAATGAGACTCCGGACGATCCAAAACAATACCCGCGTATTTCTAGGCTAGAGCAAGAACTCAGCCTAGACCCTAATTTAACCGCGGAAGAAAAAATTTCGATATCGGAACTCTGCGAAGAGTATAACGATATCTTCTTCCTCAAAGGTGACAAACTCACCTACACAAATGCTATAACGCATAATATTCCATTCGTGCAGGATCAAGCACCAATCAATCAAAAAATGTACCTGAAACACAGCGGAAGGTAATTAACGAGCAGTTAAAAGAAATGCTAGACAGCGGGATAGTCCAGTCTAGTAAAAGCCCTTGGAATTCACCTCTACTAGTTGTCCCCAAGAAAGCGGGACCTGACGGTGAAAAAAGGTGGCGCGTCGTTGTCGATTTTCGTAAATTAAACGAAAAGACAATTGGAGATGCATTCCCGCTACCCCGAATCGAGGATATTCTCGACCAACTAGGTCACGCAAGGTATTTCACCACACTCGATTTGGCCAACGGCTATCACCAAGTTCTTGTCGACAAAAAGGATCGACATAAAACTGCTTTCAGCACAAGTTATGGGCACTACGAGTTCAAGCGTATGCCATTCGGGCTCAAAGGAGCCCCCGCCACATTTCAGCGCCTAATGAATTTCGTCTTAACAGGCCTCGAATGTTTTGTCTACCTAGATGACATTGTCATCTATGTTAAAAATCTAAACGACCACAACGAAAAGTTGAGAAAAGTCTTCGACAAGTTGAGAGAAAACAACTTGAAACTGCAGCCAGAAAAGTTCCAGTTTCTACGAAGAGAAGTTGTTTACCTGGGACACAATGTTCTAGCGAAGGAGCCCTACCAGACCCAAGTAAGACGGCCTGCGTCCAAACATTTCCTGTTCCAAGAACAGTAAGGCAAGTTCAGTCATTTTTAGGACTTGCCAATTACTACATGAAATTCATTCCAGACTTCTCCAAAATTGTACGTCCAATTACGAATTTACTCCGAAAGGATGTAAAATTCACTTGGACAGAGAAATGCCAAGAAGCATTTCAGAGCATAAAAAGTGCTTTAATTTCTCCACCACTTTTAATTTACCCCGATTTTTCGAAATCTTTTAATCTTACTACAGACGCAAGTAATGAGGCTCTAGGAGCTGTTCTTTCTCAAGGAGAAGTCTGAAAGGACCAGCCCATTGCCTATGCAAGCCGCACGTTAAACAATGCCGAAAGAAATTACTCTACTATAGAGAAAGAGTTGTTGGCTATTGTCTGGGCTACCAAGAATTTCATGTGCTATCTTCAAGGCCGGAAATTCACGGTCTATACTGACCATAAACCTCTCAATGGTGTCTTCAATGTGAAAGACCCTACTTCCCGTTTGGTGAGATTTCACCACAAATTATCTGAATTCGATTACAACATCGAATATAAACCAGGGAAGTACAACACTAATGCAGATGCACTAAGTCGCATCCCTCAAGCATTAAAGGAAGACAGTTTAGGCAATACCTTAACGGTAAAAGCCCTAGTCCACCACAGGATGGACTCAGATGTGGAGGAAGTCGATTCCACAAATAATAAAAAGAAAAAGAAATCCGCTCATTGTTTCGTCGTGACTCGAGCTCAGAAGCAAAAGGTTCAAGAGACAATAAATAGCTCCAGTGTGGAGACAGAAGAGCACACGAAAGCGGACCAAAACGAAATTCAACACACGGAGGCGGAAAAACTAAACCCAGCATCGCTTGAGCAAAAAGTAAGTACTGATAAGACACCCGAAGCTATTACGAGCCCCACGGAGATCCAAACAATCTTAAAAGATTACCACGATTCTCCATTTGGTGGCCATCAAGGTGTCATAAAAACTTACAAACGAATAAGACGCAAGTATTGGTGGAGACACATTCTTAGCGACATTAAGAAATACATAAAAAAATGCCCAAAGTGCCAGACGATGAAAGCTTCTCCACAATATAAAATGCCAATGGTTATCACGGACATCGCAGAACAACCGTTCGACAAAGTTTACCTCGATATTGTAGGTCCATTAGAAGAGACCACATCAGGAAACAAATATATCTTGACCTTCCAAGATAATTTAACAAAATTTATCGACTGGTATGCCATACCTAATGCAGAAGCAGTCACAGTAGCGCAAGTTTTCTTTGATGAAATCGTTACGCGCTATCGCATACCCAAAAGAATACTCACCGATCAGGGAAGAAATTTCCTGAGTGAACTATTCAAAAGAGTATGTAAACTTCTAAAGGTAAAGAAACTACAGACTTCAGCATACCAACCACAGTCTAATGGAGCACTAGAGCGTGCAAATAGACCGCTGATAGAATACCTGCGAACAATCGTAGACGAAAATCCTAAAACATGGGATCAATATCTACGAACCGCTGCATTCGTGTACAACAACAGTGTACACGAGGGTACTAAACTTACCCCAATGGACTGCCTTTATGGCTTCACAGCGGATGTCCCATCAAACTTAAAACGGGATCCCGAACCCGTTTACAATCATGAGAGCTACTATCACATATTGAAGTATAAGCTCCAAAAATCATATGCCATGGCACGAAAGAACTTATTGGCAAGTAAACAGCGCTCAAAGGGGTACTACGATAAGACAGTACGGCCCCTAACTTTCCATGTAGGAGACAAGGTCCTCATCAAGAACGAAAGCAGAAAACATAAGCTTTCTCAAATCTGGGTAGGACCTTATCAGGTAATAGCAATACCAAGTGATGTGAATACCACAATCAAAATTGGTAAGCGAATGGTGACGGTACATAATAATCGTTTAAAACCATATTTCGAATAAAAGCATGTTGTACAAAAATGAACCAGGTTGACTCGAAATTCCTACTTCAATGTCCATTAAACGTCATTTCAATACCTCCCCAAAAACATTTGCGGTGGAGTCACTCCACTGCCCAGTTTAAAACGGCACAGTGCAAGTACAAATATACTTAAAGGATTGTTTCCTTCCTCCAAATTGTCCACAGAAATGGCGCTAAAATTCATCGTATTTGCCCTCCTCATCCAATACACAACAGGAGAAATCGCCGACAAACCCTATGCTATAACCAAGCTAAATAGCTCGGGCATATTTTTCGAGGATCTAGGAAGCCTCATGGTGTATCATAACACCTGGAATGTCCTCACCGAAATAGACTTCGATGAACTAGATGCATAGATAAAGCTAGCAAAATATGCAGAGCACTTGGTGCATAAACTCTGCATAAATATAACAAACCCAGAAGACCTGTGTAACGTGCAGCAACTACACATACACGCTATAATAGATAGCGTACGAAAGCGCACGGAAACTATAAAGGAACTAGTACCAGGAAAATGCAAGGCCAGATCGCTATTTGGTGGAATAGGCAATGCCATGCACTATTTGTTTGGAACTATGGACAGCAATAACGAGAAAGATATTTACAGCAGGTTAGAAGAACTTGAATCAAATACACAAGCCCTACCCGAGCTAGAGAAACAACAAATCAGTGTTGTAAAAACAACCTTGGAAAAGATTCAAAAACCGCTGGCTATGTTAATAGACAAACAACAAAAAATAGCCCACCAGATAAACGATCTCCACCAAGTGGCCGATGATTTAACTAGGAGACAACTGAGACAAGAGATTATATCAAGCCTATTGCTTCAAATCATCGAAGTTGAATATCGACAACAAGCCCTCCTGGATATAATAATGGCTAGTAAAACCAATCATATTCATCCACTCCTAATGTCTCCCAAAAATCTGTTGGAAATATACCACAAGACGGCCTCGAATTGCCCAAATGACCAAAATTGTCTATCTGTTCTATATCAGACAGCAGGAGCTCAGTCACTCCTTATGCAGAGTAAATTGGTGGTGAGAATTACTCTCCCAATTTTTATTCTGCCAAAAATGAGGCTACAACAATAGCCAATAACGAAAAAACTCAGGAATTTCTCTTACTAGGAGGCGATGACATGAAAAGGTTCAAGAAAATAACAAGTAATTTGGAGGAAAACACGTATGTAGGCCGGCTGAACACGCCTATAATCAAAGCGGCAACGTCCAACGAATGTGCCATTAAATTACTATATAATCCTTTAAATGAAGTGCTCAAATGCAGCACCAGAGTACAAGCTCCCCAAAAGGACATGTTAATTAAACTAAACAAGCCAAATGTGTGGCTATTTTCATTTATCACCTCCACGGTGCTACACATCACATGTCCAGATCACTTTGTAATCTCGAAACTGGAAGGACAAGGGATATTAGAGATAACGCAACCATGTCAAGTTCAAATAGGTGACAAAGTGCTTAAATACGAAGGTCAGAATAAATTTCCACTAAAAATTATCCAGTCGAATCAATTTCCTGAGCTCAACCCCTCTCTACTCAAAGTAAACCTGACTGAAATTTTACAAGAAAGGCAAAACCACAGTCTGGGGAACATCGAAATCTTAACGGGAGACGATATTCATAAGTCAGTCTACCAGGACATGCATTCACTAGAGGTAATTAGAGACAAAATTATTAAATACCAGGAAAAGGTATCGAGTAAAAACTCCCATATCCTGTCCACCACATCTATATCATTTACGAGCCTACTTGTCCTGGCCATAATGATTGTGGTGGCAGTAAAATATCTACACCCTGTTGTCATCAAGATGAGGCAACAGAGAAATCAACCACAAGGTAACCCCGAAGTTTCATCAGAGGGAATCCCTTTAGAAGAGCGAACTCCTGTTCCCCAACCCAGTTTTATAACAAAAGTAGACCTGGTAAAATATGTATAACGATATAAATAGAAAAATGTTAACCTGAAAATTAAAATATACTAAAATATGGAACAGGCGGAAAGTCCTAAAGCACATTAAAACTAAATCTCCATAAAAGATAGAAAAAAAATGAATTAAAATAAAAAGATATTATATGAAGTTAGGAATAGAATAACTAAAGTTAAAGTACCCAAAAATGCATAGTTAACAGTAAAATTAAATGTATTAGATTCATAAATAGATAAATAGAAAAAGAAGAACAGAAATAACAAATAAATAATAATAATAACTAGTATTAGAGTGACAATACTAACTTAAAAATTTAGAATGCATTAAGTAATAAGCTAAACTTAAAAAAACAAAAAATTTTTTTTATGTATATATTAGAACATAAAGAACAATGTCAAGAACATACCAATATAAATAATAATTAAATAGAAAAAAAAAAGATACCTAATACAAGGCTACTACTCCTAGCATTATAATAACGATAAAAAGGGAGAAAAAGAGAGTTTACCTAAGGTAAACAGATAAAGGCAAGAACCTTTCAAAATAAGAACAAAACAAAAAACTGAATGTAAAGCCTAACCGAACCGACCAAGACCCGAGCCGCAAAAATAGCAACCACAACAACTTCCCCTGAGAATTATTCCTCTTCAAAGAATAATTCTCTTTTTCTCAGGGGGAAGATTATTATGTACATAAGACATACCTGAAAAAAGGGTACGCAAAAAGAAACTATGAAAACAAATACCCTGAAAAGGAAAAAATGGGAGAAGAAAAAGAAAGAAAAGATTAACGTTTTGGAACCACTTTTATTATTTTTTTTTTATTTTTTTTTTTTTATTATTTATTATTATTATAAGAAAGAGGAAAGAAAAGACAAAAAAAATATTTTTTTTTCCTTCAGGAAACCATCTCACTGCCACTCAAGGTCCCAGTCATCTTCAGCCGCAGCCTCAACTCCGAGAAGGGGAGGGGTGACCATCAGCGGCCGGATGATCGCGGTAATAGCCGGCTCAAACACCGGGTGGCAGCAGGCACATAGACCATGTCGTCCATATATATTTAGGGCACCGCCTGCAAGAAGAAAACAAAAATGGGATAAGTGTCGGGAATTCAAAGAAATTTTTCAATAACACTCACCTCTGACAACCCAAGCCTGGCCCTGGTGCGGATATAAGGGCAAGTCCACAGCATAAGTATGGCCGGCTACGGCGTCCTCGCCCCACACGGTGAAGGGCCGCTCCCCGCGCCTTAACAAAACTAGCCGGATCGGGCCTCGCCATCCGGGAATTACGTGCATTACGTAAATGGAGCTGGCCACGGAGGTGAGACCCGGCGGGCTATGCTGGGGCTTGTTGTTCAGGCGTAGTGAAAATAACATTATAAGGCCTCAATGTTACAGTTTTTTATATAAAACAACTCGGCAACTGTCACGGATGAGGAAGAAAACTCGAGTGAACCTCAATCAAAAAGTTTTCTTCCATCCAGGCCATCGCAATTCCTGAGATGGAAATCGGACACCAGCAGATAAGAACTCCTATTTTGTACACAAAAATAATAAAAGCTAATTCTGGTCAAGACCATCCTCCCTTCCCCGAGAGTTATTCCTCTCCAAAGAATAACTCTCTTATTTGCGGGGGGAAGGAATGTTACATGCGTAAAAAAGCTCTAAATTTTAAAAAATATAAAAATATTCCAAATTACAAATTTTCACATAAGCTAACCATGCCTAAAACATGGTTACCTTATCAATTCAATCAGTGAAGAAAATTGCGTTAGCAATTTTCTTCACATTCCATGAATTAAAATAAAATTATTCCCATGGCAAATTTTGCCTTCAGCAAAATTTGCCAGTAGAAATATTTACTTAAAAAAAAAACAAAGCAAAAGACAAATCGTACCTTCAGTACGATTTGTCGTGAAAATTACAATATGTATGTACGAAAATACATTGTATGTATACGCGCGACTTAACTTTTTTGTATTCTCAGACGTAAAAAATAAAATAAAAAAAATATACAAAGAAAACAAATTAGTTATTTTAAAACACTAAATCTTTATTCTATTCTTTAGATATTCTTCACTTAACAAATGTTCTTGAGAAC
Organism: Dioctria rufipes; assembly: GCA_963924295.1. NCBI lineage: Eukaryota > Metazoa > Arthropoda > Insecta > Diptera > Asilidae > Dioctria > Dioctria rufipes. The sequence goes on along the minus strand of OZ002741.1, from coordinate 100,375,490 downwards.
AATTCTTTCTTTTATCATTAAACATTCGCTTTTCTCTTAAGAGAAAAACCCGATCGAGATTCTTTTTTAAAACTGCACGATTTAAGATCCGAGAAAAGACTAAACTTTTCACCTAAAAGCAAAAGCTGTTTTTTCTCATGAAAGTTCATTTTAGAAAAGTATGATATGGTGAGGATCCGCTGCCGTCTGGGAATTTGCTGACTCCATGGGAATGTCTTTATTTTCCGTTCTCTTGGAGAATATCATTTTACGTTTTTTACTTGAAAAAGAATTTTTGTTATGTAAACCAGACGACAACGTAACTCTTCCTTCGTTAAGATAAGGATTCTCCTGAATCCGATTAACAACTTTTACTTTTAAGCGTTTTTGTTTACAATATATGTACAAAATTATTATCACTATTATTGATATGATAATTACAGTAGTACTAATGCCTGAATAAAACATAATTTTATGGAATTTTAATTCTTGAATTTCTTCTATGTTATTTCTCGTTTCTAGAATAATTTCATCAAAAGACAAAGTATTATTTTCGGCTCTATAATCCAAGTTTGGGACAAAGTATTTATTTCTTATCTCTTTTATTTTGTTACTGTAAGTTTTACTGTCTACGTTGATACTGCAATTATAAAACTTGATAAAATAATTACCATTTAAAACAAATTTTCTCTCGTCACAATTCGACGTTACAGTTATATTGTTTGCTAACTGAATAAGTAGACTATCATCGTCTATGTTATAAATTTCTGTTTTACAGCTTTTTATATTTTCGCAATTTTTCTTAACAATACAATGTTTTAAATTATTTAGCTGTAGTTGTATTCATAATATTCTCCTCGATATTCAAAAGTTTGGATGATTGGTGAATTAATCATATTACAAGTATTTGTGTTTGCTAAAGGTATGATTAATTTTTTGTTAATACATGTCATTTTATACGGAATTTTGACTAAAAATATTAATTTATCTGTGGTCGTTTTTGCAAACCCTACCTTTAGGTTTCTTATTTTGTCAGAGTTTATCTGATATTCGAGAATTTCTTCATGAGTTAAGAGAGATGGATGGATGATGTTAAGGTTGGAAAATATAATGTTATCTTGTAACTCGCTTACCATTCTATCTACTTCTTGGATATTTAATTTGATGTCAAATGCTGCAATTTTCAAGGAATTTTTGTCTATCTTAGCTTTTATGAAATCTTTTATGATTTTTCTGTCATCTTGTATAACATTGAGTAATTTATTTAAAGATGCATTAAAGTTTTCGTTTATTTGAACCTGTTTGTTGTTGTTGGTTATTAGGTTATGGTTATTAGTGTCAATGTATTCTAAATGTTGATTTATAGTTTGCCTGTCTTCGTCATCCATGGTTCCTGTTAACCATTTATTAATAGTTCCTATAAAGTTAAGTAGTCCTCGTTTTCGAATAGTGTGGTGTCCGTTTCCTAGTGTTAACAATTTGTCCTGTAACTTGTCTATGTCTTTTGTCAGTGGATAACTAATATTTTCAGGACGTAAAGACGCACTGTTTATTAGTTCTACTATTATTTTATCAATTTGGTGTAAATCAATTATATGTAAGGAGTAATTGTACGTTTTCGGCATTAAGATTTGGTTTTCTTGAACTATGGTATATCCGGAATTAGATTCAATTTTCTCTATTTGTAGTTGACTCATTGTTGGTTGCAGCATTGCTAATGCTACAAAGATGGTCATCATTATCTGAAAATTTAAGAGGACGTTTAATGTTGGAAGGGTGTATATTAGATAGATTGTATTTTCTGAATTTAGGTTCGTCTTTGTGTCTTAGAGATTTGTAATTTTTAATATAACCTTGTTTTCTCCTTTCTTCATATTCTTCTCTACCCTTGTTGTGCTTTTCTAGTCTTTTATTTCGCGATCTAATGAGATTACTATAGATTTCTTCGGTTGGAATTTTCCCTCTTCCACGTTTAATGGGGTGGTTTTAATTGTACTATGGTATTGGTTATTGTAATATTTTATAGCATCTAACATTTGCGTTCGTATGGAATTTGGCTGTTCTAAGTTTAATATGCGTAATTTTTCTGTAATAGTATTATTTAATCTCTCTATATCTGAATTGCCTGTGTGACTATTAGGTTTAACTAAGTGCAGTTCTACATTTTCTTGCCTTAAGAAATCTTTAACGTTAACGTGTTTAAATTCATTGTCGGTTACGATCTTTCTGGGTTTTTTATGGTTAAAATATATTCTTAGTTTTTCAATTATCTCTGTATGGTTCCTATGTTCCATCGGGTATGCTGTCGCAAATTTGGTGAATTTGTCAATAAAGACCATGAATGTTTGCTTCTTGTTTACGTAGGTATCTATATGTATTATCTGGTTTTTGTTTGTAGGTATTTCTGTTTTTCGAAATTTGGGTTTGATCGGATTCCTATCGTATTTGCCTCTGTTGCAAATGTCGCAATTATTGGTAATTTTGTTTATAATATTTTTAAGTTGTTTATGATATATTTTTAGTTTTAGATCTTCGTAAAGGGCAATGATACCGGGGTGCCTTTGTTCTTTGTGCTGAATAGATACTACTTTGATTAGCTCGTCTTCAGTTTCGATGTCTTGAGCGAAGTAGGTGCATTTTACAAACTTGGTGTTGGGAAATTCTTTAATTAGTATTTGCTGAATGTAGTTGAAATCGTGATCTGATATCTGAGTATAGATTGCTATCTTGCTGCTTGATATATAGGTTTTTAATATACTAACTAATTCCTCTGCCGTTGGGTTTGGGCTTATATATATTCTTCGATTTCCTAATATATGTTCCATTTGTTGGGTAAAATTTGTGGTAATTACAACTTGGGTTTTGAATCTATTGACGATAGTATCCAGAATTGGAATGTGATCATTTTGTTCCTCATCCTGCGAATGAACTGTAGGTTGGAGAGAATCATTATCATTTATATTTTCTGGGTCTGGGTTTTCATTATTATCTAATGGGTCATTATGCTCTGAAAGGTCTCTTCCTTCGTTAAGACTGAACGTCTCGGTCAGTCCATTTATTTCATGTTCATCAGTGTTGATTCTGCTAAGGAAATCTGCAATTTTGTTTTCCTTTCCCTTCAGATATTCAATTTTTATATTGTATTCGCCAAGTGAGAGAATCCATCTTTGCAATCTGGGATTTAGGTCTTTACCTAAATATTTAGTATGTAACCATTTTAATGCTTGGTGGTCTGTTTGAAGTTCGAATTCTTTGCCATATATGTAAGGCTCGAAATATTTTACTGGTGAATTGTCTGCTTTGGTCGAAATCGTACCTTCAAAGTCTCCACTACAGTTGACCAATTCCTTCGATTCTCTGGTATCTCCAGGATGGCATTCCTCGCTTTTCCGATGATTTTTCCATTAATTACTCTTTTTAGACAATATTGCTTCGGCTGAATGTTATTGTCTCCACAAAGTGTCTCCACATCTTCAACAGTTTTTAAGAATGATTTTAACTTAAAAGAGTCTTCTCCGGAAAATGCTGGTATCTCGTTGAAGTCCCTAATAATTTGGTCCGCAGTTAGTTCGAATTTCGTCAAGTTTGCTCTGTTTAGCTTGGCTTCTTGTTCAGCCAATTTTTGTGTGAGCGCCTGTACCTGAACCACCAACTGCTCCGCTGTAGTCATTTCAAGTTTTCGATTTTTATCGAATTGGAAATTCCTTCTCGTACTAATTGTGATCGTTGTTTCTGCACAACACTAAGATAAAGTTTGCTTTGTTACTTTAGTTGATCACTTTCACTTTAATTGATTAAATGCTCGTTTCACTGGATATCTTTCTTTAGAAAGAAATCCTACCGACTGCGCCACTTAACTTTTTTGTATTCTCAGACGTGAAAAATAAAATAAAAAAAATATACAAAGAAAACAAATTAGTTATTTTAAAACACTAAATCTTTATTCTATTCTTTAGATATTCTTCACTTAACAAATGTTCTTGAGAACAATTCCTTCTTTTATCATTAAACACTCGCTTTTCTCTTAAGAGAAAAACCCGATCGAGATTCTTTTTTAAAACTGCACGATTTAAGATCCGAGAAAAGACTAAACTTTTCACCTAAAAGCAAAAGCTGTTTTTTCTCATGAAAGTTCATTTTAGAAAAGTATGATATGGTGAGGATCCGCTGCCGTCTGGGAATTTGCTGACTCCATGGGAATGTCTTTATTTTCCGTTCTCTTGGAGAATATCATTTTACGTTTTTTACTTGAAAAAGAATTTTTGTTATGTAAACCAGACGACAACGTAACTCGCGCGGCAGTTTCAATCGTCGTGACGGTGGCCGATGTTTAGAAAAGCATCAAGTTTCGAGCCTCCGTCCAACGAAAAATATTCTGGACTTGTTTAATCAAGTCCAGAATAAATTAAAAATTTTTCCCAGGGTAGAAATGCAACTATGCATTTTCTACCCTGAACGATGGCTTTTGATCGCAATGAAAGTGATCAAGAGCCGAGTCGCTTTTTAACACGAGAGCAGTCGAGTTTTTAGAACGAAAGGAGTGAATTTTTAAACTAGGAAGAGAGTTGTGGCTTTTAAAAAAAAAACTTGCGCGGGGTTGTTTCGGTGTCTCGACGGCTAACAGAATAAAATTAAGTGATTAAAAAAGGAAAGTTAATGTGAAAAGAAGAAATAATAGAAAAAGAAAAGTTTAAAACGTTTGTAGAAATTAGTGAAAAAGAAAAGTTTATAACGATTGTAGAAATTATTGAAAAAGAAAAGTTTTTGTAAAAGGAAGTCATGTTAAGAGTGCAAAATAAAGATATTGGAAACCAATAGAGACTTTTTGATAATATAAAGAAACACAGTCCCACCAAGGTACGTAACATCTTTTAAAGGTAGATTGCGTCTAAAGTATAGTCATTAGCAAATACTTTTATACTTACATTCATCTATATTGTAGTTGCTAGCGTCTTTTATTTTAAACATCATATCTATAAAATTATGTTCTAGCAATCATACTTTTGTGTCCTAGGAATTTAAATATATTCGTCATATGAACTTATTTTGATTACGAGTTAAATTAATAAACATATAGCTGTTAGAACTTGTCCTAAGTATTTGGTTAATATGTTCTCATAAACTTTGTAATTTTTTCAAAAAGATAAAGTAATTCTCATCAATTGTTAAATATAAAGAAAAATCAATGTGTAAGCTGTTTTCATTTAAAATTTATTCAAAAAATTTTGTCATTTTTTTTAAAGAAATATAAGAATATATTGTAAATTATTTATTGACACACTTATTTCGTTCTTATTATTATTAAATATATGAAAATTTTGTGGATATAACAAAAAAACTAAAAAACTATTTTTGAAATTTATCAGAATCGGCAGTAATGAAAATGTATGACTTTTGACATAAATTCACTTCATTTATTGGTAAAACCAAATACTTATATAACTTTTCGACTTCAAATGCAAAAAACGTGAGAATTGAAACAATTTGTTTTGTATTTTGAGAGACAAAGATAATATTTTTCTTTATTTAATAGAATAAGATCATTGATAACCATTGATGGTTTAATGCGTTTATAATCATATATAATATGTTTTACGAATTCAGAAACCCCTTCACATTTGAAATTGTATTTTCGCTTAATCTCATCGCAAACAGTTTTTCTTTTTCCCATTTTTATTTCCTTATAACGAAAGGTATCATAATTTAAAATCACATTCGAAAGTCTTATAGAATTTTTTACTGCTAAAGATTCTAACATCAATTTGGCTGCATGTGCTACTTTTTTTATGCTCCTGATGAAAACTTTCAAATCTCATTGCTGAAAGGTGTTTAATTGCCCGCTCATTCTTATCACATCGGGGTAATGGAGTAAAATATGAAATTTTGGAGGTAGTCTTGATTTGGAGATATCAATGTACCACCCATTATGATCTACAACAAGAGACTGCATTATGTTATAAGTGTTTTTGTGTAGATAACTGCTAAACCAAATATCTAAAATCTTTTGTAACAAAATATAAAGTTGCCATTCCAGGCAAGTATAAGGAATTTTATATCTTTATTTTATTTTGGCGAAAAATATCTAAATTTAACAAAGGTGACTTATTTGAAATATTTGAACCATAATTGTGAGTAAGCATTCGAAAATTAATTTCAGAAATAAAAAAATATTTAAATTTATTGACAAAATTATCTAACAAAAGAAACATGTCATACTGACATGCTCCTTCTAATAAATCGTGCATTGGATCAATAGCAAAATTATTAGAAACATGAAAATATGGCAAACTATTCCAGCATGAATTTTCTTTTATACTACTATTTATGAAATCAGAATATACAAATGCGATTATATTTAGCTTTATTTATTTTAGGTGAAAGAAGAGATGGGGAAGTCGAAGTTTCAGATTTAGAAACTGTGCAAAATCTACACCAATAGTTTGCTGAAAGTGATTCAACAAATTCAAGAGCCGAATGAACTCCCAAGCTATCACCAAGGAATAAGGCTGGAATAAGTTTAACTTTCTTAATGTTACCACAAGAAACTTCAATCCCTATTGTGTATAAATCGGAAAGTGTTGCAAGAAAACTATCAAAAGCTCTTGAGTTCCCAAAGCGTTTTCTGTCGTTAGAAAAAAAAAGTTGACCTAAAAATATAAAACCAACTTGAGACTGTTGTAACTCCTCAGGAATAGGTACATGGAATTTTTACATAAACCCCTCCGATTTTATGAATATTTGCATGAGAACCAAGAGGATTATTAATTTCGAAGTCATCGTAATACAAAAATAGGGGAAGATAAAGTGTATTACTTTCCTTTTCTGATTGTTGAAATATGTCTAAACAAAGTTGAGATTGAGTAAAGTCGTATATATAATTTTTGTCGCGCGTTTCTAATTTTTTTAAATAACATATTAGATCTTCAAGCAACGTAGTGTAGTTAAAGAGCTTTGTCATATTTGAGTGAGTAAGTGATACTCTTTACTCTTACATCATTGTTTCTATCAACACATCCTTCTTTAGTTTCATGAATGATGTGAGTTAATGCAGAAACTGCGCAGCCAATATATTTCAATTTTTTGTTAAATTGGTATTCGGTAGAAGGCAATTCATCTTTGAAAATTCTTTTAATTTTTCTTAATGCTTCTGTAACTTCCGGATTTTCTTCTTTTGATATTTCTTCTCCGATTACTTTCCCTGTAAACGAACTAAAAATCTGTATGGCTTCTAAGCTATATTTTCTAGGTATTTCGTTTTTAGCATAAAATGAAACTAAATGTTTCAACATATCAATTTGTTAGCTATCATTTCTTAAAGGTACGGGTTCGACAGATATAGGATTATTAGAAAAACTGTGATAGGAGATTTCACTTGTTTCTTTTAAAATATTTGAATTATTCGAAAAATATAAATTGTTAAAAATTCTAGAACAAATATGACATGGATATCGTGAATTACTTGCATGGCACCCTGATAAATGACGACAAAATATATTTACTTCTTCAAACTCTTTGTAGCATAAAAAACAAGAGTACATTTTGGAAAAAAAAATCGTATAATAAAATTTACTTAGGAAATAAAATTAAGTGGTATGATGATCAAATAAATCGTTACTTAGTGTTAATGTGGACGACTCGTCACAGTCAGTTAAACAGACAAAACCGAAAAAAAAACCATACCATACCCTTTTACTCCCTAATGGATGTTGAATGTCCAGTCCTAAAAATACAGCCATACATGCATGCAAAGCTTCTAATGTATCGTCAAATACATATTTAACGTCAGCAACAGTTCAGTCCAATCAATACTAGCTTTGGTTGAACTGGATTTTTTTTTCTCCTTGCAGCTTTCCAGGTATTGCCTCTCAATGCTATCAGCTTCTTGAACAGTCTGCAGATCGCAAATGAAGTTAGATTTAGTATTCGAAATTTCTTAATTAATTATTTTAAATATACTATGAACACTAGACCCAATATTTTCTTATTTACTCCTATCAAACAAAAAATATTATACAAATTATGATAATATTATTGAATATAGTTACCAGTAGCTTCATGATTGATGAGCGATATAATATTAAACACAGATTTATTTCTGCTTCTGGAAGCTTTATACATTAGGATACCAAACAATTTGTCTTCAAAACTGAAAATTAGTTCTTTTCCATATTTACGCTTCACATCGCAATACAACTACAAGAATTGAATTAAATTAAATTGCTTGCATTAAAGAATTAACCTATTTTATTAACAAGCTTATATCCTTCCTTTTCACGTAAAGCTGGAAACAGTTTAATGTACTCCGCAGTACAAATATTGCTATATAGTAATTTATCTCTTTCAGTGTAAATGGATTCCCATTTAAACTCTAAATTACCTTAAGAAACTGTTGATTTGAGCTCATTTAAAAACAGAGATGTCTGTTCATCACATTCCTTATCTATAAAAAAATCTGATTGGAGTAATGTTTTATAACAAATTATTTCAAATTTTATTACCAAGACCTGTTATTGTTTCGTCCAAATCGTATGTTGTAGAAGAAGTAGATGAACGAGTAGTATGACGAAAAATCTTTGCAGGGGTTGAATATGAATGACGTGACGAAGCAGCGTCTTTTTTGTAAGTTGTATATTGCGTATAAAGCTTACCTTGCGCTGGCCTTCCGTTCATTGATGGCATGTAATATGTGCTTGTGGTTTCATTCGAAAAAATGCATACAATATTTGTCGATATCTTGAAAAAATCGTCCCTCAGAATGCTATAATTGAAGGAATTTATATATATTCTTATCCGTGATGAAAAGTTATTGTACCTTTTTCCAGGATTTTCACAGAGAAGTTGCTAAATAATAGACTTGGTTAATCCCTCACGTAAGGGATTTGTTAGGATCTTATCTTTTCCATAAGAATCATAAATGGCCTTGCAAGTCGTTTTGACAAATTTTTCTAATTTCTGCATTGTTAGTTGAACAGTTAATCAGAAAGTATAAAACAAAAAACAAAATTGAATTGTACACAGGGTGTTCGGGTCAAACGATTCGGTTAACTTACAAAAATGAGTAAATAATGACAGAGAACCTATTGACGTTTCAAACGAAGTACATACAAAGTGATTTTGATTTGTTGGTCTGAAATGACACAGGAGATAGGTTGAAGTGTTAGGAATAAAAAATTGTATGGCAGAGGTGGAGGGAGCAATCTCAACGGTTTTGGAATTATAAATTAAATTATTATTATTATTCATTATATCGTTAATTTTGCTACTGATGATAGAAATCGCGCCTAACGCAAAATTAATGAAAGTATCCATCATAAAAACAGATTTGTCTCAAAAGTCATGAGGAAAAATTTTCGAAAAAGTTCCCAATAAAAATGATCATTTTAGCAGTAAATTAGTAATACTCATTCAAATAGTTAGTGGACCAGATAGCCGAATCATAGAAAAACTAACAACTTCAAAAGCCTGGTCATGTAGAACAAAAAGCAGTAACACCTCCCTCAACGATGCCTAAACCTGAACTTGAAACCCTAAATTTTTTCCTAGAAATTTACTGGAACCTATTTCTTTAGAATTATTGTGCATTATTGGAGGCCGACAACGGGTGCTTGGACCGGTATCAATATTTATGGGCGTAAACGCGAAATTGAGCAATAAACATTTTTTTTAATTTACAGAAAATGTTTCGGCAGAATTTTTATTCGCTTTTAATGGCCTACATCAGTCCAAGGGAATTATTTTCAGATACCTACATACAATATTTTCATTCTGTGATATGGCAGCAAACCAAGTACATATTGTTACGGTGCCCAAAACAGTTTGTTTTGTTAGTGTTAAATGTAAAGAGTCCGTCCCTCCTGTGTTATGTGTTTTGGTTAAAACTGGAGATACTGCGTATATTTATTTTGCAGAAAATGACTTTCTTTACTTGTTCGGATTGGCTACAGCTAGCTACAGCACTGGAAGTGTAGGGAATATAGCATGTAAAATGTTAACTGTTCGAGAGTGAAATAATAAGACAAAAAAAATTTGGAAAAGGGTATAAAATTCAATGGGAAGCAGAGCCCCTACGTTTTGATTTGGAACCACTTGGAGGAGTTTTTTTTTTACCCAGCCGGAAAATAATATTGTAAAACTAATTAAGATTGATATAATTGTCAATTCGTAATATTAATTGAATTATGTAAGGTACCTACTTGAGTTCTTGTCTAGATACTTTGAATAATTTTGCGCATTTACCGAATTTTAATTTTAAAGTATAGCTGTTCTAAAATTTGTATTTCAAAATGGTTAAATTATAATCGATGATATTTTTTTTTTATTCAGCGCCAGTTAAAGTACAGCAAAAGTCAGTTAGCTAGCGACAATTTGCTATAATAAAACGTTGTTTAGTCATTTTGGCTTACTGCCCTTCATCATGAGGTATAGTTCTAAAGCTTAACGTTAATATTTGAAGTAAAAGCTGAGTCCAGGGTTCTTTTATAAAAAAAAAAACATTAAACAAACTTCACTGAACGTAACCTAAAAGAAAATATTCCACCACTTTTTACACAATTATTGGAGTGCACAGGCTAATAAGCCACTATTATTTTTGGCGGATGTACTAAAGTACTATCCGAGTCAAAGACAAAATTGCACGGAGTTCGATATCCGAGACGAAGGGAATGATCACTCTCTTATCATCAGTCTCTTGAACAGTGCGGACGTAATAGTTGAAAACGTGAAAAAAAAAATTGTAAATTTATGAAAAGGAAATTATTATTAACAAGTAAAAAAGCTAGAATTGGTCTAAGACCAATTCTTAGGATACCCTAGATGAATGCCCGTATTAAATTTCGTATGGTCACCGATCTATTCAAGTATTGATTTTGAAGTGGTTTTTCGCATATATTTCTAGAACGGTTTGTCGCACAGACAAAATGATTATAACCAATTTTATAGGATTTCGTATTCTGCAGAAGTTTTTAGTAAGATAAAAATGTCTTGGACTGATCGTTTTCAAAGTATACGTAAAAAACCGAAATTTTTATATGGCAACACCAAGAAAGAGTTGCCCGATTTAGTCCATTTTTGACATTTTATTTGCTAATGTAGTAAAAACATCATGTGCGAAATTTCAGCTCTCTACGTCGACGCGTTCTCAGGCAGTGACCAAATATATAGCTGAAAACGAAATTTTTATATGGCAACCCCACGAAGGAGTTGCCCGATTTGGCTCATTTTCGAACTTAATTTTACTTTTTTTTTTAAAGTCTGTGTACAAAATTTCAGCTCTCTAAGTGTACGCGTTCTCTCAAGTTATCGTGCGCACAGACGGACGGACGGACGGACGGACATGCAAAAATCGAAATAACTTTTAATATTATGAATGGGTGTCCAATCCATTTTGCTCTACCATCATTATTTCGAGGTGTTACAAACGGAATGACAAACTTAGTATACCCCTATGATTTCATCTAGGGTATAAAAATCAGTGGAACAGTACCAAAAAAAAAAAAAAAAAAAAAAAGGTTACTAGGAAGGTTAAAATTGCAAAGGAGGAATCTAAAGGATCCCTGGACTAAAGTCGAGTTTCTTTTTTTTGTGTTCTATCGCGAAGGTCAAGGTGAAGGGCAGTAACCTGGAATACGCGAAAAAAAGCTAAGTACATAATCTCATCACATGGAATATTAATTTTTTTATGGATAGTGGCTGACTGGCTTAGCTAGATAATGTTTATTTTCTTTGTTATTTAAAGGTACCACGTTATATAATAGTCTTTTATGAGATTTTTTTTTTTTTTATTATACTTTATATCGGCCAAAACTATTGTTTTTTTTTTGTTTGTTAAAGTGAGTGATTCCTCGTGATCCGTTGTCTGGTTTATACATATTACATTAATATGCTTGCCATCCAGGGCTCCTATGCAATGGGGCATATCCCACAATCGTTCAAAGTTTTCTGAAATAAGCTTGTAATCGTCATGGGTGGGGCTACTGACATAGAAAGGCCCAAGAATTTTCCAAATTTGCTCACATGTATCAAGAACTATCGCTCGTACAGTACTTTTGCCCATTTTAAAGCTCCAGGCTAAATACTGGATTGATACGCCTTGGGAAAGGTATCTAGAATGAATTGAGTTCATAAATTCTTATTTTTTTAAATGTAAATATATATTTATTTACATTAAAGTTAGTGCTATTCGACATTCATAGGAAATTGGTGGCCTAAGTGAATGCTTTGAGACGCACTCTTTCATCAAGTTCACGAATAGGTCATATATTGACCTTGACATTCTGGTGTTTTTAAAGAATTCTTCTGGGTCAATCTCTTTCATTTTTAAATATGTCGCAGCAAAATATCCTTTAGAATCTCTTGACAAATTAATTTCCCTTACCCAGCACTTTCGCCTTTGCTTTCTCTTCCCATGCACTTCATTTTTACATAATTTATATAACGCATATAAAATGCGTAAGCGACGTAATCGATTAAGGGAAAACATTTATTTTATTTAATATCGTCTCCACTATAAATTCGCACCGTATTATAAATCCAGTCACCGAATACTTTTATTTGCTTTTACACCTCTCACAGCTGATAAACTCTGATGACCGTTGTATTGTGTTTACATTTTTCGTTATGAACGTATTTTGACATTTGTCAGTACTGATGAACTCTGATGACCGTCACATTATGTTTAAGCCTTTACTCAAGGTAACATTTGCCGTGGGGCTTTTTTTTATTGAAGCGACTTGGGGTGAAACTTAAAATTTTATTTTTCCCAAGTCGTTTTGTGGGAAAATATTTGTTATTTGTTGCAAAGGAATTTGAAGAAATTGCTGATGGCAATTTCTTCGCCTTGTAGAGAGATAAGCTAACCATGTTTTGAGCATGAGTTTTAAAAAAACACAAAATAGAGAATAATAATTAATTTTATTACTATTAATCTTTCCGATACACATATGAATTTAAGATTATGCTAAAAGTAAAGTATTTGCATATTACTATTAAAACTGATAGTCCGACGGAACCCGACAAAGAAGGTACTTTTCTTCTCGAAGATAGAATTAAAACTTATCCTCCGTAAGATTGCAAAAGACCAATTTCGATCACGGATAATGCCGGTGGTTGAAACTAACCCACGCACATACGACACTTGCGGTATGATATTATTATAATGGCCATTGAAAATGACATAAAGGCACGTACGATACTTAGGGTATGATTGTATGTCTGTAACACATGATTAGCTTATTTCTATTTATGAAAATTAAATATTTTCCAATTTTTTTCCAATGATAATTATTAATTATAATTATCGTTTTTAACCCTTTTTAGGTATACAACAAGTGGATAAATGGACCAACAGCAAGGGTGTATCACTATATGTCTTTACAGCTTTTAATCTTCCTATTATATTAATTATTAATTATTCAGTAATTTATTTATATATCAAAATATGTATGAATTAAGATCCTTGCTTTCCAATTATTCTAATTAGTTTTAAAAGTACGAGCTATTCCACGTTCTTAATTGAGCCTAAAAGATTTTTTATGTGTAAGTCTTTGATGCAACTTTGCGCTTAATTTAGATTAGTTTGTCAACTGATTTTTATATATTAAATTTTTTTTACAATTTTTTTTAAAGAAGCGCATTTAGTACACGATTTAACAACACCATTCAGTATATATAATGAAATTAAGTTTTGATTAACACGTGTCTAATTTGCTTTTCGACATTTTTAACGTATATACACTTGGTAAATCCCATTCACAATGCAATTGATATAAATCACTTGCTAATTTACTGCTATCTAGAACTGGTTCCAAAATAAAAAAACGCGTATTGTAGTTGTATTCACTGCTTAAATCATTTAAAGCCATCACTAAAAACTAAAAATTTGTTACTTGAAAATAATACGAACAATTAGCGGGATATTGTTGTTTTTAACTGACCACACTACTGGACTTGACTTCACAAAAGTTTTGTTCATACTATAGAAAACATATTAGAAAAATTCACGTGAATTTTACTATTCCATTTATACTTAATTTCGAAATATTATTTCGTATTTTCTCTAAATCAGAAAAATTTGTTAATATTGAGAATATCGTAGAATAGATAAATGCATTTTTTTCTTCTTAGCAGTAAATGAGGATTGTTTTGCACATAGTGAAGTGAAGCGTGGTAAATTTACATGAAGAATGTGGTGACTTATTGGGGATCTCCGATCATCAGTGAAAACACAGGCTACTTTCTTACGTTTTCATTTTATTTATGTTATGGCCCGACGTTTCGACTCTTGCTGTGAGTCCTTTTCTGATGGCTGTAAAAATTATAATGTGTACATTAATTAATTATAATTTGGTTACAGAAATATACGGAAAATAGAGAATATAAAAGCAAAAACATATTTATACCTTATTAAGTCAATATGCGATGGTTAATTTATGTACATAAGTAAAACTGAAGGGACGTAATAAATATTGTGGAGAACAAATGAATGGGTAAAACACAACGATAATAAATTAAACATAGAAAAAATGCGGAAGTTACACTGAATTAAATTAGATACATTAATAAATATTAACACAGAATACGATACGGAAAAGAAATTAAATTAAAGAATGCAAAAGTTAGACGAGTGAGGTGATGATAATGTCACAGAACTACTTGTGACAGCTATGTTGGATGCGGTGAAACACGAAAATAGCTAGCGTGGTAAATTTATATAAAATTTTCTTGTCTTCAGAAACGATATTCCATTTTCAAACACAAGTTAAAATGACTTACGGGCACTTTTCAGTTTATATTTGTTAACGTCTACTAAGCAAAGATAACTGCTTATTAGATAAGTATATGAAAATACTAAATCTTTTTATATGATACTTCTGTGTGTAAGTTTGTTTGTCATAAGGTATATAAACATGTTTTCAGAGAATTGGTGTTATTATTTTATATTAACGGAAAAATTTCTTGTCTCAGAAAAATTTTCTTTTATTGATCAAATGAGGTTAAATTCAAGTAAAATTCGGTTTTCTTAAAACAGTGATAAAAAATTGATATTAAGAAAATATAGGAATGAATTAAAATTTTGAAGGAATGGTTTTATCCAAGCCCCTATTTCTTGATTTAAGAATTTAATATTATTAAAATACAGAATAAGAATTCTTTCCGTTAATGTTCATTTTACATGATTACATACAAATAACATTCGCGGGAAAAAGAGAAACTGTTGGTGATGTCAATTTGACACCGTATAATGCTAAATCCACACACTATGACCGGAAAACAAGTGATTCGTACACGCCGTTTGATGAAATACTCGTGACGTCAAATTGACGTCACCTCACCAATTGAAGGCCGCTTCTCGATTTGATAATGGAATCCTCCTGGCTGCTCTTGTCACGGGAACAGATTTTTCTTTAAGGTATATATGTGAAACCCATTTATTAGATTACACAGCCTTTCAAAAATATCTGCATTTTCTTTTAAAAATTTTATTTGATCTGCATTTTGTGCTAATATGTTGAATCTTTTGACTAAGTTCAATTCTACACATGCATCTAATCCTAATATGGGTTTTGTACCGTTTTTAATGACAAAAAACTTCAAATTTCTATTTTGAATTTATCCATAGATTCTAAAACTATTCCCCCACATAAGCATAAGTTTTTGTTCTCACTTTTTCTACTATTTTGCTTCCTAATGGTTTAAGTGTATTAAATGGTAGTACGTTTATATCCGCAACTGTATCCAATTTGAATTTAACTAACTTATTGGCTATTTTAATGTGTTCCGCCCAAGTGGTATCAGATGTGATTAGTAAAGAGTTGTCTAATACGTTTATGAAGAAATCATAGCCACTACTTATATTCAAGTTTATTAGTTCACGAACCTTAAGCAAATTTTGATCTGCACGGTATTGCAAAATGATTTTTGTTTTCACAGTTTCTGCATGTATTTTCTATATGATGGGCATTTTCTGGTTTCATGCTTCTGCATACAATATGTACATGAAGACATTTTTTGTGCTTGATTGTGGAATGTATATTTATGTGCTTTCTTTAATTTAGGAGAATCCCTAACCGGTTTGGTAGTATTTTCTTACCTACAATTATATTTAAAATTTCTATTATTAGTTTTGCTTACATTAATTTTATTTAGAACTCTATTTACCAAGTTAACATTAGAATAGTCCGGCTGTGGCTTTGCTGCCCTTTCCATATCTATAGCCTTACCCATATTTAGGTTATAGCTTTTTTTGTAGTACCTTATCTCGTCCTCTCAATACAATTCTGTTCCTCAGCATACGGCTTTCTTGGTCACAAAAACACAGCTTCGTACTACTTAGTTTTTTAATGTGTATTAAGAAATTATCAAAGGTCTTCTCTGGTTCTGGCTTACGGTTTTGGAATATGTAGCCTTCATACACTTCATTCTTCTTTGGCTTGCAAAAGTTTTCAAAAGCTTTTGTAAGTATGTTATACTTTTTAAATTAAATAAATTATATACACTACTGATCAAAAAAAAGTGAGCAGAGGAAAATATTTGGAAAAATAATTTGATTACGGTAATAAATGGCACTAAAGTTTAATATATAGTAAAAAAAACGACAGAAATAGGTCACTTAATATTTTTAATTAAAAAAAGAACGTATGTTATTTTTATTTTTATTTAAATATACTAATATCTCGTATTTCCACCTTTATTGTTTTTCACGTCTTCCAGCCTTCTTGGAATAGATGATATCAAATTTTCAATCAAATTTGATGGAATTTCGTTCCAAGCCTTTTCTACAGCTGTCCAAAGGTCGTGGATATTACGTACATGACCTTTATGAATTTTCCTATTGATGTGGTCCCAGAGATTTTCAATAGGGTTCAAATCCGGGCTTTGGGCAGGCCAGTTATTAAACCATTTGGTGTTTCCTTCCTGAAACCAGGTTTTTGTCTTTCGGGCGGTATGGCATCTAGCATTATCCTGTTGAAATATGTACTCCGTCCTATTTTGAACACCTTCCAAAGTCGGAATCAAACCTTCTTCAAAAATGTTAATATAAACATCCGCATTTATTTTAACACCCTGATCCACTTTCACCAACTTTCCAACTCCTGCTGCCGAAAAACATCCCCAAACCATAATTCCTTGGTTACCCTTTGTTGTCGTTTGGACGCACCGAGGATCGTATTGCTCTCCAGACCGCCTTATACAAGTTTCTGGACGATCTGTTGACAAACAAAACCTGGACTCGTCAGACCACAAAACTTTCGACCAATCCGTGTCTTTATGTTCTTTGGCCCATTCGATCCTTCTGCGCTTATGAGCTGCTGTCAGCAGCGGAACTCGTTTGCATCGAGAGCTACGGAATCCAGCGTCCTTTAAATAACGTCTAACAGTATGTCTGCTAACTTGGAATCCCGATGCTGTTTGAAAGTTTGCTGCGACCTCGACAAAAGTTGTTTTCTTTTTCTTTAAGGTGAGAAGCTTTAACGCGTGGCAGTCTCTCTCCGTTAATTTCCGCGGTCTTCCTGATCCACTCTTGCGGGCAACTGTTCCTCGAACCTTGTAAGATGAAATAATTCTGTGAATTCCTCCCGTACTGACTGATACACCATGTTTTATCAACTCACTTCGGATGGCTCGTTCCGATTTGCCACCTTCGTGTAGCCCAATAATGAACCCTTTTTGAGCTCCGGTCAATTGTTTGCTGCAAAATAAAAAAATTAAAGTTAATATGAATTGAAGTCACTTTTAAATCATAGTGAGAGAATTTTGTTGTAAATTAAATGACATTTTCTGCACTTTTCCAACAAAATTTTTGAAAATCGCGCCAAATGTCAATTGTCTTCAAAAACTTTACTTTTAACAAAAAAAAATTTGTTTTTAAAAAACACCATAAAAGTGGCAAACAACATTTACTTAATTAAACAAAAAGCAAAATAACTTACCGTTTAGCAGGAGGCATTATAAAAATTTTATTTTGAAATTGTTGTTCACAAACTTTTATAAAACACTTTCACTTTAAAATTTGCTTCACTTTGCTTAACTCTGATTTTCAGTCGGATTAAGAACACTTTCGGGAAAAGAATATGGTAAAAGTATTCTACACGGATGTATTTATACCCCTAATTAACACCAAACTTCCACAGGTAGAAGAAAAGGGGTGGGGGTGACTGTAAAGTTAAAATTTTAAGAAAATTGCGGGTGCTCACTTTTTTTTTGATCAGTAGTTACTTCGCCCGCTTCTGGTCCAATGACATTTAAAAATATGGCGATTTTTATATTTTCTTGCTTTTTGTCTACCTCAGCTGCTGCTGTAAATATTTGATAATTTTGCCAGAATATTCTCCAGCATTCAGCCAAATTTGTTGTATGGAGATTAAATGGATCTACTTTTCTTACATAATCCATTGGTACCACTTTTGATATATATCGTGAATTTTTGGCGGTCTTCCTTTGGGTCCTTGTTGAATTTTTTTTGCATGGCTTTAATCAAATTAATGTATAATTTATATCACCATGTACGTCATATGTATCACATCTATTTCATGCTGAATTTTATAACGTTTTGTTATTTTATTTACGCTGTGCAATTGTACCTCCTTAGCATATTCACTTAACACTACAGATTTTTAATTTTTTTTATTTATTATGCATTTTGTGCGTGAATGTTTTTCTCTGCGTTTATATTTCTTTGTTTTTTAGCTATTTTAATCGATTTTATTGTCTAAGATGACGATTTTTCCGGATTTTGTTTTACGGTTATACTGACTGCGTCATGTAGTCTTTTTTAATAAAACACTTGAGTCTACTTCATAATATTTAATGTCTATACTGGTGAAGTGATAATCAGTGACTGCTGTGATCTGTATCATCACACAGTAGTCTGACTGTACTGGTTTTATTAACAATGCATCTGTGATAGTAGGCTTGTAGTTAATTGTTTACATTTATTCATTTATTGTATATGTATTAATCATCTATTGTGTAATTCTAAGCACATTTCAATGATATTGTATATACAAGTATAAAATATATATGTATATATACAAACTCCCAACGTGATCAGATGTCTTCACGACCGAGCTAACGACTGTCTGGGAGGCTGTCAGGTGGGCCACCAAGCAGGAGGGCACATCTGCCATCTTCTCGGACCGTCTATCCCGCTCAAAGCCATTTAAAACCTTAAAAATAATAACCGGTTGGCAACAAACATTGGAAACTCCTTTTCCACTGGCAAGATCACACCTGCATGGTGCCCAGTGCTTGTGGGGATAGAAGGCAATGAAAGAGCGGATACGCTCGCGCGCTACATAATGATGGCAAAATAATATCCCAACAAGGTTATACAGCTGTAAAAGCACAGCCTAGAAGAGAGCAGCACGAAACTAGGAGCTCATCCTGACGAACATTCAATACCTTCCTTGGCAGTCGTCACAAAGTTGTAGACAAACCAAGCATGCGAGACATGCCAATGCAATAGATGATTTCAATTGCCAGATTAAGATTGGGGATTTTTCTGCCGGTCAGAAGACACCTTTCCCTTAGGCAACCAAAACAAACACAAAAGTGAACACTTGACCTAGAATTTATGCAATACTAGCATACTAACAAGTTTTAATCCTGAGCACAATTTACAATGAACTAAATAACTTGAAAACAGTCTCCATAGCTTTACACTTTACAAAGGATCAATAAGACTGTAAAATATTCCGACAGCTGCCCAGATGGCCTTGTAGCCGTGAGCCTAAAAGCATTAGTTGTATTTAGGTATAGTCTTAAACTATGTCAAAGCAATTAATGTTAATAAATTAATAAAAATTTAAATTTTTTTACTTTTTCCAAGACATAAATTAAGAAATACAGGAGGGAAAATCATCTGTCTCGTTAGCTCAGTGGTAAGAGTAGTCACCCGGAAAGCGAGAGTTCCCGGCTTCAAACCTCGGACGAGGCGGTTGTTTTTTTCCTCTTGTATTTATGATTTGATTTAGAATCGTTAAAAATAAAAGTTCTTAAAATTCTTCTATTTTCCACCTTTGATCGATTCTAACAAGTGTGGGTTCGATTCCCGTCCGGGAAAAATTAGTAAAACATTCGTTCGTTTCATACATTTATTGTTCTAACTAAATTTTTTTAACACATTTTTTATAATGCATATTTAATTCAAAAATTATCATCGTAACTACTATACCTAATACTACATAACTTACAACAGATTTGGTTTTCTACTATTTCCTCTGTGTTGCAATTAACAACACCCTGCTGCGACTTGTTGTTTCCCATATCTCTTTCTTCTTTGTTTACTGTTTTTCTTTTCTATTTTCTTAGCTCGTGGGTTTTCTTTAAGTCTTCCTTCAAACCCTCATTGAGTTTCGCATATAATTCTTCAATTCTTCTACCTATTTCTGCTATCCATTTTTCTCTGTTCTGCGGTGTTGTTAATGCCATTTAGTTTGTACCATTTGTGGGCTGGTCGCCATGTTATGTTTGTTGCCGACAGATTGGCCGACATTCCTAAGACCACGAATCTGCTCATGATAAAATTGATATGGAGGGTTATTGAATATATGGCTGGTCGCCGCAATATTCGTAAAAGTCTAAAGAGCCACAATTACTTGCGGATCTGGCTGAGTGCCTCAACCCACACTAGATATTGGGCTGGACTGCCTATCTTTCTTAGCGAATACTTGGCTAAGTTGCCTCTATATATTTTTCCATGAACACCTGTCTACTTGCCCCTGTGTTCTGATAAAGAAAAAAGAAATGATGTCTTTCTTTACAACTAAACGGTTACTCCTTTATTCTTGATTTCTTCCTCAATGCTACTCTATTTATAATCGATAAAATTTGCTACCTAATCGATTTACATTTAATTCCCCTATACTACTTACAATCAATATTATTACTACCTTATTCTATGTATAATTCCAAAAGAACGGTGAACTCATGTGAACTGCATGTCTTGCAAGCTCTTCGTTGTTGTTGTGCCATGTAGTGCACTGTACATACATATTTTACTTTCAGCTCGCGAGTTACGTTACCTCACCCTAATACAGGAAACCGATATTCAATTACAAGCCTAGACTGTCTCGACATAAATAAAATTCCTATACGAACCTGATCCATTCCTCCATATTTTCCACATTTTCCCACATTCCCAGACTTACCTGAAAAATAAACAAAAAGACATTTTAATAAAAAGCTTATCAAAACTTAACGTGGGAACAATTATTAGGTAAGCAGTTTTAACTATGAGAATTTTAGAATTAAAGAAACGAGAATTCAGTCCTAAGACCGCCGTGATTCAGTTCGTCACTTTTTAAAGAAAAGCTCCAATAAAGAAAATATAATTGTGTTAGCTTGCAATAAAGGAAAACAAAGAATATATAATTGTGTTGGTTTACTCTAAAGAGAAACCGGAGATTAGTGATAATTGAGAATTTGTAATAATCAAAGATTATAAATTAATAATTTTGTAAATATATAAACATAGTTGTTCAGTTTACAGTGGAGATTGTCTTTTTCATTTTCCGAAATCTATCCTCAGTTTTTTTTTGTTACGAATCCTAAAGGAAAAAGTTATTTCGCGCGGTATGAGCTTGTCTTTTACCTTGTTATGAATTAATCACAAAAATGATAACATACAAATTTGTATGTTTGTTGAATGAACATTTTATTTTCATACTTTTGTTTTGAGTTACTTGAACTCTTTACGTTTTCATACGTTTTAATATGATCGATTTACAAACTCGTTTATATCAAGTTGGTTGAACTCTAGGTTTCTTGTTATTATTAGAGAAATGTGTATATGATTTATATGCAATTCCATGATCTGAGTCTTGAAAGATGACGGAAACTTAGGTTGGATGTTGAATCATAAATCCTATCTGCTACCGCTAAAATTTTTTCCTGATTATGTAAGTCTTTAATGGCTATTATACATGCTTTAATGGAAGAAGGAAGTTTATTAATCCACAACTTTTCGAGTAAGGGCTTGTCAAAAAGGCTATTACCACCGGCCAAGGACTCAATATGTCGAAAATGCTCAGAAGGCTTATAGTCACCAATTCGCTTTTCTGGAGCGACGCATCGAGTCGTCGCTTTTCAGAGTCTCTACTTCTATTGAGAAGCAATGCTTTTAGATTCTTATACTACTCATGTTGTGGGGGTGTAATGAGGTGTCTTCTAGTAATTCCATTATTTCTGAGGGCAAGGAAGATACTAGATAGTCGTAGTTTGTGTTGGAGGAATCTATACCCTTCACACGAAATTGGGACTCAATCTGTAAGAATCACAGATCTGGTTGTTGTTCCAGAAAGGGGGTATTTTCAGAGTACATCGTAAAAAAGCATGAACTAACTTTGTGGAAAATTACTAATGGTTAAAATAGTCACTACCCCTTAAAATGTATGTATACACACATAATCACTAAGAAATTACATACTTATTACGTAATCTGCAAACTTCCTACTTTTAATTGCAAAAATAAGTAAGGTAAGTAATTTTTTAGATAATTTATGTGTTTTTACATTTAATTACATAACTTTTGTATCGTACTGTAAATTTGCGTAAAATTCCACAAAATACTGTAATTTGCATTGAATTCCCCATATTTAAAAAGGAAATTTCAATACAACATAAGTAGTGACGTTTGCATTATCTCTATTCTTTCCTTCAGTACTCTTCTCATGCTCATACATTTATCAGCATGCATTGCTATGATATATTATACGGGAAATTTTCAGAATGCGGTCGCTGGTCAGTGTATAGTTTGATTTTGTGGAGTGCAGTCATAAAACATGTAAAAAAATGTTACTAGTTTCGATTCTAACAGTTACCTCAAAAACTGCTTTAAAAATCAAAAAATATTTTTAGGTACGCAGTATTTTTATAATTCAATTTTGCTAAAAAAAACTCAATCATGGGAATACAAATATTTATTGATTTTTAAAATGAGAATTTCTTAGGTACCTGTTAGCATCGAAACTAGTATTACTTCGATTATGTGTTGATTGTTAATCTATACTTATTAGTGCCATGGTCATAAGAATTGGTCTTAGACCAATTCTAGCTTTTTTACTTGTTTATGTATGTAATTTATTAATTTCCGTACGAAACATTACATTGGCAATTGAAGTAAATTACAAAACTATTGGTAAAACATATTGTTTACTTTACATACGGAATTAAAGAATTCATAAATAATATAAAATTACATTAAACTCATGTTACTTAGTTTCACAGCATTATGTAAATTTACATATCGCATTTTACATCGAAAATTGAAAAACGCATAAACAATGTAAAATTACATACAGTGCGAAATTGCTTTACATAAGGTTATGCAGTGCGCATAAAGTTGTGTAAATTTCCGCTACCATTGTTGACAATTTGTTGCCTATTATAGTAGCGGAATTTTCAATAGATATTTTTTACGGTGTAGCCGCATATGGCATTAAATTATAATTGTCAAGGATTTGAGGATTACTATCCCTCGATATGTCGTTATTAGGATTAGGATCTATACTTTTTGCACACCTGTAACTTTCATATTGAAGACGTTTGTTGTATGGTTCGTGTGCAGTGCTCCGGAAAGAGGGCACACAACCCTTCTGCACTTAGAAAAAACGGATCTATTTTCTTTTTAAAATTCGATTTTATTTACAAACCAATCTATCTGTTTCAACTTTTAAAATACACTTTTAGTTTTCTTCTTTTCGTATAATTTTTCCTCTTAAAATACTTTTAAATTACACTTTTCTCCTTTTGTGAACTAATTTCTTTCTTACTTTACTTTACTTTTATTGGACAATATTTCCTTTTCTACATTTTTTAATTACACACAGGTATCCACGATCATTTTAAAAAGCTTTTTTATATTTTTATTATGCTTTTTCACGATATTGAAAAAACGACTGGGGGGAAATTCGCACCCCATAGTGCGAATTTCCCCTGCACGCCTAGTAAAAGTGAAATTCGCACCCGAGCGAATTTCCCCCTATAGGGGGGAAATTCGCACTGTCATTTTTTTAATTGAAAAAGCACGTACAGTATAAAAACATCGAAAAAATGATCGTGCGAATTTCCCCCCTATAGGGGGAAAATCGCACCGATGTAAATTTTTTTACAGAAATCACAAATTTATTAAATTTATAACATAGCGTAAAGGAATATTACAAAATATGATTTTAGAGATCCGACGGGAATTCTATACCTTAAAAAATGCTCACATAAACAGAATGTTATCTTGTAAGCAACTATACCTTCACTTCAAGCAGTTCAACTTATAATCGAGAAGATTAACGTGTGTGCGAGTTTTACAAGAGCAATTATTATGGTGTGAGCTATGGCTTTGCATTTAAAACAGGGTGCGTATATCACAGGTGCAATTATTAAAAGAACAAATAAGAACATTACAAATTAAACAGGGTACGAATGTCATAGATGCAATTTTTGGAAGTTCGAGTGAAAGCCGGCTTCTTTTAACAGGGTGCGAATCTTATACAAGTAGTTCATGGAAGTTTGAGTGAAAGCAATTTACTTTCAACAGGGTGCGAATATTGCAGGTAAAATTTTTGGTAGTTCGAGTGATAGCCTTCTATTTGAAATAGGGTGCGAATTTTACAGGTGCAATTTTCAGTAGTTCGAATGAAAGCCTACTACTTTAAACAGGGTGCGAATCTTATACATGCAATTTTTGGCAGTTCAAGTAATAGCATTCTGCTTTAAACAGGGCGTGAATGTTACAGGTAAGATTTTTGCCAGTTCGAGTAATAGCCTTCTACTTTAAATAGGGGGCGAATGTTACAGGTGCAATTTTTGCAAATTCGAGAGAAAGCATTTTAATTTAAACAGGGTGCGAATCTTATACATGCCAGTTTTGGCAGTTCGAGTAATAGCCTTCAACTTTAAACAGGGTGCGAATATTGCTGGTACAATTTTTCGTAGTTTGAGTGATAGCATTCTATTTTAAATAAGGTGCGACTTTTACAGGTGCAATTTTTGGAAGTTCGAGTAATAGCCTTCTACTTTAAACAGGGTGCGAATCTTATACATGCAATATTTGGCTGTTCGAGTAATAGCCTTCTACTTTAAATAGGGTGCGAATGTTATAGGTACAATTTTTGCCAGTTAGAGTGATAACCTTCTACTACAAATAGGGTGCGAATGTTACAGGTGCAATTTTTGGCAGTTGGAGTAATAGCCTTTTACTTTAAACAGGGTGCGAATCTTATACATGCAATTTTTGGCAGTTGAAGTAATAGCCTTCTGCTTTAAACAGGGCGTGAATGTTACAGGTAAGATTTTTGCCAGTTCGAGTAATAGCCTTCTACTTTAAATAGGGGGCGAATGTTACAGGTGCAATTTTTGCAAATTCGAGAGAAAGCATTTTAATTTAAACAGGGTGCGAATCTTATACATGCCAGTTTTGGCAGTTCGAGTAATAGCCTTCAACTTTAAACAGGGTGCGAATATTGCTGGTACAATTTTTCGTAGTTTGAGTGATAGCATTCTATTTTAAATAAGGTGCGACTTTTACAGGTGCAATTTTTGGAAGTTCGAGTAATAGCCTTCTACTTTAAACAGGGTGCGAATCTTATACATGCAATATTTGGCTGTTCGAGTAATAGCCTTCTACTTTAAATAGTGTGCGAATGTTACAGGTACAATTTTTGCCAGTTAGAGTGATAGCCTTCTACTACAAATAGGGTGCGAATGTTACAGGTGCAATTTTTGGCAGTTGGAGTAATAGCCTTTTACTTTAAACAGGGTGCGAATCTTATACATGCAATTTTTGGCAGTTGAAGTAATAGCCTTCTGCTTTAAACAGGGCGTGAATGTTACAGGTAAGATTTTTGCCAGTTCGAGTAATAGCCTTCTACTTTAAATAGGGGGCGAATGTTACAGGTGCAATTTTTGCAAATTCGAGAGAAAGCATTTTAATTTAAACAGGGTGCGAATCTTATACATGCCAGTTTTGGCAGTTCGAGTAATAGCCTTCAACTTTAAACAGGGTGCGAATATTGCTGGTACAATTTTTCGTAGTTTGAGTGATAGCATTCTATTTTAAATAAGGTGCGACTTTTACAGGTGCAATTTTTGGAAGTTCGAGTAATAGCCTTCTACTTTAAACAGGGTGCGAATCTTATACATGCAATATTTGGCTGTTCGAGTAATAGCCTTCTACTTTAAATAGGGTGCGAATGTTATAGGTACAATTTTTGCCAGTTAGAGTGATAACCTTCTACTACAAATAGGGTGCGAATGTTACAGGTGCAATTTTTGGCAGTTGGAGTAATAGCCTTTTACTTTAAACAGGGTGCGAATCTTATACATGCAATTTTTGGCAGTTGAAGTAATAGCCTTCTGCTTTAAACAGGGCGTGAATGTTACAGGTAAGATTTTTGCCAGTTCGAGTGATAGCATTCTACTATAAATAGGGTGCGAATGTTACAGGTGCAATTTTTGAAAATTCGAGTAATAGCCTTCTACTTTAATCAGGGTGCGAATCTTATACATGCAATTTTTGGCAGTTCAAGTAATAGCATTCTACTTTAAACAGGGTGCGAATATTGCTGGTACAATTTTTTGAAGTTTGAGTGATAGCATTCTATTTTAAATAGGGTGCAACTTTTACAGGTGCAGTTTTTGGAAGTTCGAGTAATAGCTTTCTACTTTAAACAGGGTGCGAATCTTATACATGCAATATTTGGCTGTTCGAGTAATAGCCTTCTACTTTAAATAGGGGGCGAATGTTACAGGTGCAATTTTTGAAAATTCGAGAGAAAGCATTTTAATTTAAACAGGGTGCGAATCTTATACATGCCAGTTTTGGCAGTTCGAGTAATAGCCTTCAACTTTAAACAGGGTGCGAATATTGCTGGTACAATTTTTCGTAGTTTGAGTGATAGCATTCTATTTTAAATAAGGTGCGACTTTTACAGGTGCAATTTTTGGAAGTTCGACTAATAGCCTTCTACTTTAAACAGGGTGCGAATCTTATACATGCAATATTTGGCTGTTCGAGTAATAGCCTTCTACTTTAAATAGGGCGCGAATGTTACAGGTACAATTTTTGCCAGTTAGAGTGATAGCCTTCTACTACAAATAGGGTGCGAATGTTACAGGTGCAATTTTTGGCAGTTGGAGTAATAGCCTTTTACTTTAAACGGGGTGCGAATCTTATACATGCAATTTTTGGCAGTTGAAGTAATAGCCTTCTGCTTTAAACAGGGCGTGAATGTTACAGGTAAGATTTTTGCCAGTTCGAGTGATAGCCTTCTACTATAAATAGGGTGCGAATGTTACAGGTGCAATTTTTGAAAATTCGAGTAATAGCCTTCTACTTTAATCAGGGTGCGAATCTTATACATGCAATTTTTGGCAGTTCAAGTAATAGCATTCTACTTTAAACAGGGTGCGAATATTGCTGGTACAATTTTTTGAAGTTTGAGTGATAGCATTCTATTTTAAATAGGGTGCAACTTTTACAGGTGCAGTTTTTGGAAGTTCGAGTAATAGCTTTCTACTTTAAACAGGGTGCGAATCTTATACATGCAATATTTGGCTGTTCGAGTAATAGCCTTCTACTTTAAATAGGGGGCGAATGTTACAGGTGCAATTTTTGAAAATTCGAGAGAAAGCATTTTCATTTAAACAGGGTGCGAATCTTATACATGCCAGTTTTGGCAGTTCGAGTAATAGCCTTCAACTTTAAACAGGGTGCGAATATTGCTGGTACAATTTTTCGTAGTTTGAGTGATAGCATTCTATTTTAAATAAGGTGCGACTTTTACAGGTGCAATTTTTGGAAGTTCGAGTAATAGCCTTCTACTTTAAACAGGGTGCGAATCTTATACATGCAATATTTGGCTGTTCGAGTAATAGCCTTCTACTTTAAATAGGGGGCGAATGTTACAGGTGCAATTTTTGAAAATTCGAGAGAAAGCATTTTCATTTAAACAGGGTGCGAATCTTATACATGCCAGTTTTGGCAGTTCGAGTAATAGCCTTCAACTTTAAACAGGGTGCGAATATTGCTGGTACAATTTTTCGTAGTTTGAGTGATAGCATTCTATTTTAAATAAGGTGCGACTTTTACAGGTGCAATTTTTGGAAGTTCGAGTAATAGCCTTCTACTTTAAACAGGGTGCGAATCTTATACATGCAATATTTGGCTGTTCGAGTAATAGCCTTCTACTTTAAATAGGGTGCGAATGTTACAGGTACAATTTTTGCCAGTTAGAGTGATAGCCTTCTACTACAAATAGGGTGCGAATGTTACAGGTGCAATTTTTGGCAGTTGGAGTAATAGCCTTCTACTTTAATCAGGGTGCGAATCTTATACATGCAATTTTTGGCAGTTCAAGTAATAGCATTCTACTTTAAACAGGGTGCGAATATTGCTGGTACAATTTTATGAAGTTTGAGTGATAGCATTCTATTTTAAATAGGGTGCAACTTTTACAGGTGCAGTTTTTGGAAGTTCGAGTAATAGCTTTCTACTTTAAACAGGGTGCGAATCTTATACATACAATATTTGGCTGTTCGAGTAATAGCCTTCTACTTTAAATAGGGGGCGAATGTTACAGGTGCAATTTTTGAAAATTCGAGAGAAAGCATTTTAATTTAAACAGGGTGCGAATCTTATACATGCCAGTTTTGGCAGTTCGAGTAATAGATTTCTACTTTAAACAGGGTGCGAATATTGCTGGTACAATTTTTTGAAGTTTGAGTGATAGCATTCTATTTTTAATAGCCTTCTACTTTAAACAGGGTGCGAATCTTATACATGCAATATTTGGCTGTTCGAGTAATAGCCTTCTACTTTAAACAGGGTGCGAATGTTACAGGTACAATTTTTGCCAGTTAGAGTGATAGCCTTCTACTACAAATAGGGTGCGAATGTTACAGGTGCAATTTTTGAAAATTCGAGTAATAGCCTTCTACTTTAATCAGGGTGCGAATCTTATACATGCAATTTTTGGAAGTTCGAGTAATAGCCTTCTACTTTAAACAGGGTGCGAATCTTATACATGCAATATTTGGCTGTTCGAGTAATAGCCTTCTACTTTAAATAGGGTGCGAATGTTACAGATACAATTTTTGAAAATTCGAGTAATAGCCTTCTACTTTAATCAGGGTGCGAATCTTACACATGCAATTTTTGGCAGTTCAAGTAATAGCATTCTACTTTAAACAGGGTGCGAATATTGCTGGTACAATTTTTTGAAGTTTGAGTGATAGCATTCTATTTTAAATAAGGTGCGACTTTTACAGGTGCAGTTTTTGGAAGTTCGAGTAATAGCTTTCTACTTTAAACAGGGTGCGAATCTTATACATGCAATATTTGGCTGTTCGAGTAATAGCCTTCTACTTTAAATAGGGGGCGAATGTTACAAGTGCAATTTTTGAAAATTCGAGAGAAAGCATTTTAATTTAAACAGGGTGCGAATCTTATACATGCCAGTTTTGACAGTTCGAGTAATAGCCTTCTACTTTAAACAGGGTGCGAATATTGCTGGTACAATTTTTTGAAGTTTGAGTGATAGCATTCTATTTTAAATAAGGTGCGACTTTTACAGGTGCAATTTTTGGAAGTTCGAGTAATAGCCTTCTACTTTAAACAGGGTGCGAATCTTATACATGCAATATTTGGCTGTTCGAGTAATAGCCTTCTACTTGAAATAGGGTGCGAATGTTACAGGTACAATTTTTGCCAGTTAGAGTGATAGCCTTCTACTACAAATAGGGTGCGAATGTTACAGGTGCAATTTTTGGCAGTTGGAGTAATAGCCTTTTACTTTAAACGGGGTGCGAATCTTATACATGCAATTTTTGGCAGTTGAAGTAATAGCCTTCTGCTTTAAACAGGGCGTGAATGTTACAGGTAAGATTTTTGCCAGTTCGAGTGATAGCATTCTACTATAAATAGGGTGCGAATGTTACAGGTGCAATTTTTGAAAATTCGAGTAATAGCCTTCTACTTTAATCAGGGTGCGAATCTTATACATGCAATTTTCGGAAGTTCAAGTAATAGCCTTCTACTTTAAACAGGGTGCGAATATTGCTGGTACAATTTTTTGAAGTTTGAGTGATAGCATTCTATTTTAAATAAGGTGCGACTTTTACAGGTGCTATTTTTGGAAGTTCGAGTAATAGCCTTCTCCTTTAAACAGAACGTGAATGTTACAGGTTCAATTTTTCAAAATTCGTGTGATAGCCTTTTACTTTAAACAGGGTGCGAATCTTATACATGCAATATTTGGCTGTTCGAGTAATAGCCTTCTACTTTAAATAGGGTGCGAATGTTACAGGTACAATTTTTGCCAGTTAGAGTGATAGCCTTCTACTACAAATAGGGTGCGAATGTTATAGGTGGAATTTTTCAAAATTCGAGCGATAGCCTTTTACTTTAAATAGGGTGCGAATCTTATACATGCAATATTTGGCAGTTCGAGTAATAGTCTTCTACTTTAAATAGGGTGCGGATGTTACAGGTGTAATTTTTGAAAATTCGAGTGATAGCCTTTTACTATAAATAGGCTGTGAGTATTACAGGTATTAGTTTGGGTAGTTTGAGTGATAGCCTTCTACTTTTAACAGGGTACGAATCTTATAGATGCAATATTTGGCCGCTTGAGAGATATAGCCTCTATATATCAATTATAATTAAGTGCAAACCTTCTTTCTTAACCTTTGAATATATCCCATTCCAATAGAGAAGATATTTGTTTCCCGAGTTTGATGTAAAAGTAATTTACAATTAAAACATTGCATATACATATATAGGGATAAGAATTTCAAGAACTCAATTTCCTCGATGTTGGTTATTGTTAAAAAGAATGAAATGTCCTCAATGGGTTCTAGTTTGATCCTGCGATATACCTGAAAGGATTTCTGAACATTGAAATAACTGCACTCCATTTGAAAATTGAAAAATTTTCAAACGTGATTTTCAGAGGGAAGAATCTCTAAGCAATCCATTGGCATACTCCAATCTACTAATTTACCGAACAGCCTGTACATGTGCATTTATAGATATATTCAAATTCAAATTCAGAAATATTTTATTAATAACCTCAGCTTAGAACTACGTCATGTTTTGACAGATTTACAAGTTCTCGATTAAATATAGTTTAGTAAATTAACAGAAGAGCATGAGTGAGCACATTGAATTTAATATTAGATTAGAGCTTTATTGTAAAGTATTTATATATACTTAATAGACAAAAATAATTAATTAATAATAATAAAAATAAAATAAAGCTCAAACTAGGCAAAAATGAGACACATTGTTGCCTTTTTAGTTGATAAGATAGCTTTAGGTTTTTATATATCAAATTAAATTAAAATAAAAATTAGATTCAGAATTCCAGACATGATCCAAAGAAGTTATAGGAAAAAAATATAACGTATAAGAAAAAGTTTGGTAAAACTGTATAAGGAATAAAATCTAAATCGGGAACTACTTTTAATGACTGTCAGGTAATTGCTATAAATTTTTGAAGAACGGAATACTAGCTCAACATGCAGAACACAGAACACACTACAAAATGGGACTCAGTCAGTAACTTCCTCGGCTCATGAATTCCTGGGTATTATTCAACGTTGGCTAAGTCTAAATAAATTATCTCAATAAAAGAAAATTAGTTTTGTAATATTTGGAGCCAAAAAGTCTCCACCTAGAATTAAGATCGAACTGCGAAAAAATAGTTCTCATAAAATATATACGCTCAAGTCAGTACATATGTAGTTAAATGCCGTGGTGATGCCTTGGTGCCATAATGGACGAAAATTTTAAATAGGATAGGCATGTGCTATATATGTCTGCACTGTATAAGATACTGACTATCATGGATTTATAGATATATAATTTATGCGAATCGTGTATTTTACCTTAACGCAGTCAATCATTCAATATGAAAAAATAGCATGAAGTGGAGTGGCACTTATGCAGCAAGTCTTATGCCCCTGATAAGCAAACCTACAAGGGAAGATAGTTCAGATGTATATAAAAAAATCTAAATTCTACTCCACTACACAGGCGTTTAAAGAGTTTAAAGTAATGACAATGCGTCAAATTTATACCTTTGCTAGTCTTAAATTTTTTATTAAAATGTAACAAGATTTCCTCTTCATCAGTCAAGTCACAATACCCGGAGGCAAGCTCTAAGAAAGAAAAAAATTGACAAAAATTTAATGCACACACGCGTTAACTACATTAGACCAAATTTGTACAGTAGACTTCCAAATGATCTTAAGATTATTCTGCATTCATTAAATTAAAAATTAAAATTAAAGGAGTATTTTTTCAGTTTTTTTTAGTGCAAAATTAAGAATTAAAAAAAGAAAATCACTAGTATCAAATCGAGTTATTTTCTGTCTTTTTCACTTATATTTTTATAATGTAGAGTTATTAAAATATATTTTTTTCTGTCACAATATGTATGAACGGCATAATGCATAATCTAAAACAGAGAGATTAATATAATTAGTTTAAATGACATGGACAAAATTATCTGTAGATCATACGATTGCTGACAGAAGTCTATAGGTGAGATTATATATTGCATTTTTTGTATATAAATTTTTTATTTTTATTTAATTTTCACCATGAGTTGACCCATTCTTTGCCAAAATACTTAGAGCTAAGAGCTCGAGTCCGCTTATTAGAATTCTCTCCAAGAAAAACTGCTTCAATTAAATCGTCGATGTCTTGGCCTGGTTCATTTTGTTCACTAATGTCCATTAATCTTGAAGTTGCCTCTTGAACAATTTTATAATAATTTTGATGTGTCATTGATCCGGCAGCTTTTTCCAAAAATTGTTCAATATTAATAGTGCCATTTTGAATATCATTATAAAGGTCATGTAATATGCTTTCTTTATTTTGATATGCAATTTTTTTTCTGGACAGTGCGTCAATCCCTTTTTTATTAAATTCTAAAGCAATACATCTATATTGTAGATCAATTTGCTGAAATGCTTGCACAATTGATGATTTTGATCCGTGTCGCGGTAATATTGTTGACTTATTAAATGCTGAATGTGCTGATTCTATAAGGTTTGTAGTACGAATTGTTTTCTTATATTTCGAAATTTTTTAAGTTTTTCAGTACTTGACTCATAATATCTTCTACCAATAGCTGAGAAAAAAGATTCAAATTGCTCATTTTGAAATCGGTTGAATTTAGCCGATATTACATCGAATACCTTTCGCTTAAGTTCTCTAAACGCTTCTGGTATTTGGAAACTTTGAAGCAGCGGTAGAGCTAATATCAATTTTAGTTTTCCATAAAACCACAATTGTTCATCCGTAGAACAATTCCGGACATAATTTGTAAGTTTGTTCTCAGAAAGACATTTAACAACATTTTTATTTATATGAAAAAGGCAGAATGATATATTAACATTTGGGTAGCAATTCCTCAGAACATTTTGAACTGCCCTTTCGTCATCTATAATATATTCGGTCCACTCTGGGTCGCTAATAAAGTTGTCCATCCTATATTGCTCTATTATATCAAATGCATTCTGATACAAATTTTCTGTTTTTCCTTTTAATAGAATATAAATAGCTGGGATAGCCTTTGATCTATTTGCAGGTTCATTTTGGACTTCAACTTCTATTATATACCATAATATATAGCACTGTTTGTAACCAGTAGGTGCAATTTTAAAAGTGCCATCGGACATAACTTTTTTTGAAGAAAAGAAACGTTTGATCATAAATAATGTACCAAGAACTACGGTGCCTGTTTCTTTATCTTCTTTTATTAAAAAGTAATCATTATTTTCCTCCGGAAGAGATTTTGTTATTTGTGTGCCATCTTTTATAATCCAGCCATTCTCATCAATGATTTTTGTTGAATTAAGGGCATTTTTACGTAAATGAGCTTTTTTTAATGCAGACTGAGCTACTTTGAACGTTTTAAAGCCATCTGCAAAATCAGTGGCAGTAATTTTTAATGTTTCTGCCTCAACAGCTAATATTCTGGCATGATTATCATAAACCTGTTTTGCTGTTCCAGTATGCTTACTTCGAAATATAACAGCCTGGTTTTTCTTAGATCTAGCCACGGAGGTTCCAATAGGTTCTAATTTACATTGATCGTGGTGCTTTATTTTCCTCCATTCTGAAATTTTCCGTTCAGCATATAAAAATGAGGCTGGACTACGTTCTTCTTCTTCTGACAGGATTTGATGCTTAACTATGCGGCTTCTTTTATCAATTATTTTTCGACATGATTTGCATTCAAATCGTATGCTTCCTTTGTTTTTTCTTTTTACTGTAAACTGACATCCATAACTAATTCCATTAATTGTATCATATTTGACAAATGTTGCTTTGCTCTCACGTTGGGTTGTTAGGTTTACCTCAATCACCTCCAATTCGTTCGATAAATATGAATTTGTAAGAAATATTTCGACGTCATCAGTAATATCCCAACTATCACTATCAAGTATTACCTGCGGCTCCAAGTAAGGTCGTTCTATAGATTCTTCAGCCAGGCTTTGAATTTCCGGAACTGTAGTAGAATTTTGAATTAGCTCTGGGAATTCTCGGAAACCAATCTGATGATTTTCTTCTTGTAAATTATCAGATTCGGAAGCATGTACTTGTTTAGAGGGCCCAACCACATTTTTGGACATATCCTTTAATATTAACGTATACCTTCGGATGCCACCTAAAATAGCTGCGGACACAGCCGTTTCACTTTCACATTCTTGAATATATTTATCAAAAGTTGTCAGCTCTAAATCACTAACTGTATAGTTTTTACTAAGCTCTAATTCACCAATAATTTTATAAAATTCTACTGTAAGTTTTTCAATTCTCTCTGACTTAAACTTTTCCGGAACTCT
Organism: Dioctria rufipes; assembly: GCA_963924295.1. Taxonomy (NCBI): domain Eukaryota; kingdom Metazoa; phylum Arthropoda; class Insecta; order Diptera; family Asilidae; genus Dioctria; species Dioctria rufipes. Next base: position 100,340,663 of record OZ002741.1, on the reverse strand, counting down.
CATTTTGTCAAGTTTAAAAAATTCACGAATAAATCCACTATTAGTTGCATTAAAAAAGATATTCACACTGCTCTGAGTCACAAGAGTAAATAATAAATATGCATACCAGAAAATATATGACGAGAATTCTCAGAAATAATTCCGAATCTAACATCGCCGCATTAACGTAAAATGTATTTGCTTCGGAACACTGCCGCCATATGCCTGCCATAGTTTCAAAAATGCAGCGATGTTAGATTCGGAATTATTTCTGAGAATTCTCGTCATATATTTTCTGGTATGCATATTTATTATTTACTCTTGTGACTCAGAGCAGTGTGAATATCTTTTTTAATGCAACTAATAGTGGATTTATTCGTGAATTTTTTAAACTTGACAAAATGAGAGTTCCGGAAAAGTTTAAGTCAGAGAGAATTGAAAAACTTACAGTAGAATTTTATAAAATTATTGGTGAATTAGAGCTTAGTAAAAACTATACAGTTAGTGATTTAGAGCTGACAACTTTTGATAAATATATTCAAGAATGTGAAAGTGAAACGGCTGTGTCCGCAGCTATTTTAGGTGGCATCCGAAGGTATACGTTAATATTAAAGGATATGTCCAAAAATGTGGTTGGGCCCTCTAAACAAGTACATGCTTCCGAATCTGATAATTTACAAGAAGAAAATCATCAGATTGGTTTCCGAGAATTCCCAGAGCTAATTCAAAATTCTACTACAGTTCCGGAAATTCAAAGCCTGGCTGAAGAATCTATAGAACGACCTTACTTGGAGCCGCAGGTAATACTTGATAGTGATAGTTGGGATATTACTGATGACGTCGAAATATTTCTTACAAATTCATATTTATCGAACGAATTGGAGGTGATTGAGGTAAACCTAACAACCCAACGTGAGAGCAAAGCAACATTTGTCAAATATGATACAATTAATGGAATTAGTTATGGATGTCAGTTTACAGTAAAAAGAAAAAACAAAGGAAGCATACGATTTGAATGCAAATCATGTCGAAAAATAATTGATAAAAGAAGCCGCATAGTTAAGCATCAAATCCTGTCAGAAGAAGAAGAACGTAGTCCAGCCTCATTTTTATATGCTGAACGGAAAATTTCAGAATGGAGGAAAATAAAGCACCACGATCAATGTAAATTAGAACCTATTGGAACCTCCGTGGCTAGATCTAAGAAAAACCAGGCTGTTATATTTCGAAGTAAGCATACTGGAACAGCAAAACAGGTTTATGATAATCATGCCAGAATATTAGCTGTTGAGGCAGAAACATTAAAAATTACTGCCACTGATTTTGCAGATGGCTTTAAAACGTTCAAAGTAGCTCAGTCTGCATTAAAAAAAGCTCATTTACGTAAAAATGCCCTTAATTCAACAAAAATCATTGATGAGAATGGCTGGATTATAAAAGATGGCACACAAATAACAAAATCTCTTCCGGAGGAAAATAATGATTACTTTTTAATAAAAGAAGATAAAGAAACAGGCACCGTAGTTCTTGGTACATTATTTATGATCAAACGTTTCTTTTCTTCAAAAAAAGTTATGTCCGATGGCACTTTTAAAATTGCACCTACTGGTTACAAACAGTGCTATATATTATGGTATATAATAGAAGTTGAAGTCCAAAATGAACCTGCAAATAGATCAAAGGCTATCCCAGCTATTTATATTCTATTAAAAGGAAAAACAGAAAATTTGTATCAGAATGCATTTGATATAATAGAGCAATATAGGATGGACAACTTTATTAGCGACCCAGAGTGGACCGAATATATTATAGATGACGAAAGGGCAGTTCAAAATGTTCTGAGGAATTGCTACCCAAATGTTAATATATCATTCTGCCTTTTTCATATAAATAAAAATGTTGTTAAATGTCTTTCTGAGAACAAACTTACAAATTATGTCCGGAATTGTTCTACGGATGAACAATTGTGGTTTTATGGAAAACTAAAATTGATATTAGCTCTACCGCTGCTTCAAAGTTTCCAAATACCAGAAGCGTTTAGAGAACTTAAGCGAAAGGTATTCGATGTAATATCGGCTAAATTCAACCGATTTCAAAATGAGCAATTTGAATCTTTTTTCTCAGCTATTGGTAGAAGATATTATGAGTCAAGTACTGAAAAACTTAAAAAAATTTCGAAATATAAGAAAACAATTCGTACTACAAACCTTATAGAATCAGCACATTCAGCATTTAATAAGTCAACAATATTACCGCGACACGGATCAAAATCATCAATTGTGCAAGCATTTCAGCAAATTGATCTACAATATAGATGTATTGCTTTAGAATTTAATAAAAAAGGGATTGACGCACTGTCCAGAAAAAAAATTGCATATCAAAATAAAGAAAGCATATTACATGACCTTTATAATGATATTCAAAATGGCACTATTAATATTGAACAATTTTTGGAAAAAGCTGCCGGATCAATGACACATCAAAATTATTATAAAATTGTTCAAGAGGCAACTTCAAGATTAATGGACATTAGTGAACAAAATGAACCAGGCCAAGACATCGACGATTTAATTGAAGCAGTTTTTCTTGGAGAGAATTCTAATAAGCGGACTCGAGCTCTTAGCTCTAAGTATTTTGGCAAAGAATGGGTCAACTCATGGTGAAAATTAAATAAAAATAAAAAATTTATATACAAAAAATGCAATATATAATCTCACCTATAGACTTCTGTCAGCAATCGTATGATCTACAGATAATTTTGTCCATGTCATTTAAACTAATTATATTAATCTCTCTGTTTTAGATTATGCATTATGCCGTTCATACATATTGTGACAGAAAAAAATATATTTTAATAACTCTACATTATAAAAATATAAGTGAAAAAGACAGAAAATAACTCGATTTGATACTAGTGATTTTCTTTTTTTAATTCTTAATTTTGCACTAAAAAAAACTGAAAAAATACTCCTTTAATTTTAATTTTTAATTTAATGAATGCAGAATAATCTTAAGATCATTTGGAAGTCTACTGTACAAATTTGGTCTAATGTAGTTAACGCGTGTGTGCATTAAATTTTTGTCAATTTTTTTCTTTCTTAGAGCTTGCCTCCGGGTATTGTGACTTGACTGATGAAGAGGAAATCTTGTTACATTTTAATAAAAAATTTAAGACTAGCAAAGGTATAAATTTGACGCATTGTCATTACTTTAAACTCTTTAAACGCCTGTGTAGTGGAGTAGAATTTAGATTTTTTTATATACATCTGAACTATCTTCCCTTGTAGGTTTGCTTATCAGGGGCATAAGACTTGCTGCATAAGTGCCACTCCACTTCATGCTATTTTTTCATATTGAATGATTGACTGCGTTAAGGTAAAATACACGATTCGCATAAATTATATATCTATAAATCCATGATAGTCAGTATCTTATACAGTGCAGACATATATAGCACATGCCTATCCTATTTAAAATTTTCGTCCATTATGGCACCAAGGCATCACCACGGCATTTAACTACATATGTACTGACTTGAGCGTATATATTTTATGAGAACTATTTTTTCGCAGTTCGATCTTAATTCTAGGTGGAGACTTTTTGGCTCCAAATATTACAAAACTAATTTTCTTTTATTGAGATAATTTATTTAGACTTAGCCAACGTTGAATAATACCCAGGAATTCATGAGCCGAGGAAGTTACTGACTGAGTCCCATTTTGTAGTGTGTTCTGTGTTCTGCATGTTGAGCTAGTATTCCGTTCTTCAAAAATTTATAGCAATTACCTGACAGTCATTAAAAGTAGTTCCCGATTTAGATTTTATTCCTTATACAGTTTTACCAAACTTTTTCTTATACGTTATATTTTTTTCCTATAACTTCTTTGGATCATGTCTGGAATTCTGAATCTAATTTTTATTTTAATTTAATTTGATATATAAAAACCTAAAGCTATCTTATCAACTAAAAAGGCAACAATGTGTCTCATTTTTGCCTAGTTTGAGCTTTATTTTATTTTTATTATTATTAATTAATTATTTTTGTCTATTAAGTATATATAAATACTTTACAATAAAGCTCTAATCTAATATTAAATTCAATGTGCTCACTCATGCTCTTCTGTTAATTTACTAAACTATATTTAATCGAGAACTTGTAAATCTGTCAAAACATGACGTAGTTCTAAGCTGAGGTTATTAATAAAATATTTCTGAATTTGAATTTGAATATATCTATAAATGCACATGTACAGGCTGTTCGGTAAATTAGTAGATTGGAGTATGCCAATGGATTGCTTAGAGATTCTTCCCTCTGAAAATCACGTTTGAAAATTTTTCAATTTTCAAATGGAGTGCAGTTATTTCAATGTTCAGAAATCCTTTCAGGTATATCGCAGGATCAAACTAGAGCCCATTGAGGACATTTCATTCTTTTTAACAATAACCAACATCGAGGAAATTGAGTTCTTGAAATTCTTATCCCTATATATGTATATGCAATGTTTTAATTGTAAATTACTTTTACATCAAACTCGGGAAACAAATATCTTCTCTATTGGAATGGGATATATTCAAAGGTTAAGAAAGAAGGTTTGCACTTAATTATAATTGATATATAGAGGCTATATCTCTCAAGCGGCCAAATATTGCATCTATAAGATTCGTACCCTGTTAAAAGTAGAAGGCTATCACTCAAACTACCCAAACTAATACCTGTAATACTCACAGCCTATTTATAGTAAAAGGCTATCACTCGAATTTTCAAAAATTACACCTGTAAAATCCGCACCCTATTTAAAGTAGAAGACTATTACTCGAACTGCCAAATATTGCATGTATAAGATTCGCACCCTATTTAAAGTAAAAGGCTATCGCTCGAATTTTGAAAAATTCCACCTATAACATTCGCACCCTATTTGTAGTAGAAGGCTATCACTCTAACTGGCAAAAATTGTACCTGTAACATTCGCACCCTATTTAAAGTAGAAGGCTATTACTCGAACAGCCAAATATTGCATGTATAAGATTCGCACCCTGTTTAAAGTAAAAGGCTATCACACGAATTTTGAAAAATTGAACCTGTAACATTCACGTTCTGTTTAAAGAAGAAGGCTATTTCTCGAACTTCCAAAAATAGCACCTGTAAAAGTCGCACCTTATTTAAAATAGAATGCTATCACTCAAACTTCAAAAAATTGTACCAGCAATATTCGAACCCTGTTTAAAGTAGAAGGCTATTACTTGAACTTCCGAAAATTGCATGTATAAGATTCGCACCCTGATTAAAGTAGAAGGCTATTACTCGAATTTTCAAAAATTGCACCTGTAACATTCGCACCCTATTTGTAGTAGAAGGCTATCACTCTAACTGGCAAAAATTGTACCTGTAACATTCGCACCCTGTTTAAAGTAAAAGGCTTTTACTCGAACAGCCAAATATTGCATGTATAAGATTCGCACCCTGTTTAAAGTAGAAGGCTATTAAAAATAGAATGCTATCACTCAAACTTCAAAAAATTGTACCAGCAATATTCGCACCCTGTTTAAAGTAGAAATCTATTACTCGAACTGCCAAAACTGGCATGTATAAGATTCGCACCCTGTTTAAATTAAAATGCTTTCTCTCGAATTTTCAAAAATTGCACCTGTAACATTCGCCCCCTATTTAAAGTAGAAGGCTATTACTCGAACAGCCAAATATTGCATGTATAAGATTCGCACCCTGTTTAAAGTAGAAAGCTATTACTCGAACTTCCAAAAACTGCACCTGTAAAAGTTGCACCCTATTTAAAATAGAATGCTATCACTAAAACTTCAAAAAATTGTACCAGCAATATTCGCACCCTGTTTAAAGTAGAATGCTATTACTTGAACTGCCAAAAATTGCATGTATAAGATTCGCACCCTGATTAAAGTAGAAGGCTATTACTCGAATTTTCAAAAATTGCACCTGTAACATTCGCACCCTATTTATATTAGAATGCTATCACTCGAACTGGCAAAAATCTTACCTGTAACATTCACGCCCTGTTTAAAGCAGAAGGCTATTACTTCAACTGCCAAAAATTGCATGTATAAGATTCGCACCCTGTTTAAAGTAAAAGGCTATTACTCCAACTGCCAAAAATTGCACCTGTAACATTCGCACCCTATTTGTAGTAGAAGGCTATCACTCTAACTGGCAAAAATTGTACCTGTAACATTCGCACCCTATTTAAAGTAGAAGGCTATTACTCGAACAGCCAAATATTGCATGTATAAGATTCGCACCCTGTTTAAAGTAGAAGGCTATTACTCGAACTTCCAAAAATTGCACCTGTAAAAGTCGCACCTTATTTAAAATAGAATGCTATCACTCAAACTTCAAAAAATTGTACCAGCAATATTCGCACCCTGTTTAAAGTAGAATGCTATTACTCGAACTGCCAAAACTGGCATGTATAAGATTCGCACCCTGTTTAAATTAAAATGCTTTCTCTCGAATTTTCAAAAATTGCACCTGTAACATTCGCCCCCTATTTAAAGTAGAAGGCTATTACTCGAACAGCCAAATATTGCATGTATAAGATTCGCACCCTGTTTAAACTAGAAAGCTATTACTCGAACTTCCAAAAACTGCACCTGTAAAATTCGCACCTTATTTAAAATAGAATGCTATCACTCAAACTTCAAAAAATTGTACCAGCAATATTCGCACCCTGTTTAAAGTAGAATGCTATTACTTGAACTGCCAAAAATTGCATGTGTAAGATTCGCACCCTGATTAAAGTAGAAGGCTATTACTCGAATTTTCAAAAATTGTACCTGTAACATTCGCACCCTATTTAAAGTAGAAGGCTATTACTCGAACAGCCAAATATTGCATGTATAAGATTCGCACCCTATTTAAAGTAGAAGGCTATTACTCGAACTTCCAAAAATTGCACCTGTAAAAGTCGCACCTTATTTAAAATAGAATGCTATCACTCAAACTTCAAAAAATTGTACCAGCAATATTCGCACCCTATTTAAAGTAGAAATCTATTACTCGAACTGCCAAAACTGGCATGTATAAGATTCGCACCCTGTTTAAATTAAAATGCTTTCTCTCGAATTTTCAAAAATTGCACCTGTAACATTCGCCCCCTATTTAAAGTAGAAGGCTATTACTCGAACAGCCAAATATTGCATGTATAAGATTCGCACCCTGTTTAAAGTAGAAAGCTATTACTCGAACTTCCAAAAACTGCACCTGTAAAAGTTGCACCCTATTTAAAATAGAATGCTATCACGCAAACTTCAAAAAATTGTACCAGCAATATTCGCACCCTGTTTAAAGTAGAATGCTATTACTTGAACTGCCAAAAATTGCATGTATAAGATTCGCACCCTGATTAAAGTAGAAGGCTATTACTCGAATTTTCAAAAATTGCACCTGTAACATTCGCACCCTATTTATAGTAGAATGCTATCACTCGAACTGGCAAAAATCTTACCTGTAACATTCACGCCCTGTTTAAAGCAGAAGGCTATTACTTCAACTGCCAAAAATTGCATGTATAAGATTCGCACCCCGTTTAAAGTAAAAGGCTATTACTCCAACTGCCAAAAATTGCACCTGTAACATTCGCACCCTATTTGTAGTAGAAGGCTATCACTCTAACTGGCAAAAATTGTACCTGTAACATTCGCACCCTATTTAAAGTAGAAGGCTATTACTCGAACAGCCAAATATTGCATGTATAAGATTCGCACCCTGTTTAAAGTAGAAGGCTATTACTCGAACTTCCAAAAATTGCACCTGTAAAAGTCGCACCTTATTTAAAATAGAATGCTATCACTCAAACTACGAAAAATTGTACCAGCAATATTCGCACCCTGTTTAAAGTAGAAGGCTATTACTCGAACTGCCAAAACTGGCATGTATAAGATTCGCACCCTGTTTAAATTAAAATGCTTTCTCTCGAATTTTCAAAAATTGCACCTGTAACATTCGCCCCCTATTTAAAGTAGAAGGCTATTACTCGAACAGCCAAATATTGCATGTATAAGATTCGCACCCTGTTTAAAGTAGAAAGCTATTACTCGAACTTCCAAAAACTGCACCTGTAAAAGTTGCACCCTATTTAAAATAGAATGCTATCACGCAAACTTCAAAAAATTGTACCAGCAATATTCGCACCCTGTTTAAAGTAGAATGCTGTTACTTGAACTGCCAAAAATTGCATGTATAAGATTCGCACCCTGATTAAAGCACCAAAAATTTTACCTGCAATATTCGCACCCTGTTGAAAGTAAATTGCTTTCACTCAAACTTCCATGAACTACTTGTATAAGATTCGCACCCTGTTAAAAGAAGCCCGCTTTCACTCGAGCTTCCAAAAATTGCATCTGTGACATTCGTACCCTGTTTAATTTGTAATGCTCTTATTTGTTCTTTTAATAATTGCACCTGTGATATTCGCACCCTGTTTTAAATGCAAAGCCATAACTCACACCATAATAATTGCTCTTGTAAAATTCGCACACAGGTTAATCTTCTCGATTATAAGTTGAACTGCTTGAAGTGAAGGTATAGTTGCTTACAAGATAACATTCTGTTTATGTGAGCATTCTTTAAGGTATCGAATTCCCGTCGGATCTCTAAAATCATATTTTGTAATATTCCTTTACGCTATGTTATAAATTTAATAAATTTGTGATTTCTGTAAAAAAATTTACATCGGTGCGAATTCCCCCCTATAGGGGGGAAATTCGCACGATCAGTTTTTCGACGTTTTTATACTGTACGTTCTTTTTCAGTTAAAAAAAATGACGGTGCGAATTTCCCCCCTAATTATATTAATCTCTCTGTTTTAGATTATGCATTATGCCGTTCATACATATTGTGACAGAAAAAAATATATTTTAATAACTCTACATTATAAAAATATAAGTGAAAAAGACAGAAAATAACTCGATTTGATACTAGTGATTTTCTTTTTTTAATTCTTAATTTTGCACTAAAAAAAACTGAAAAAATACTCCTTTAATTTTAATTTTTAATTTAATGAATGCAGAATAATCTTAAGATCATTTGGAAGTCTACTGTACAAATTTGGTCTAATGTAGTTAACGCGTGTGTGCATTAAATTTTTGTCAATTTTTTTCTTTCTTAGAGCTTGCCTCCGGGTATTGTGACTTGACTGATGAAGAGGAAATCTTGTTACATTTTAATAAAAAATTTAAGACTAGCAAAGGTATAAATTTGACGCATTGTCATTACTTTAAACTCTTTAAACGCCTGTGTAGTGGAGTAGAATTTAGATTTTTTTATATACATCTGAACTATCTTCCCTTGTAGGTTTGCTTATCAGGGGCATAAGACTTGCTGCATAAGTGCCACTCCACTTCATGCTATTTTTTCATATTGAATGATTGACTGCGTTAAGGTAAAATACACGATTCGCATAAATTATATATCTATAAATCCATGATAGTCAGTATCTTATACAGTGCAGACATATATAGCACATGCCTATCCTATTTAAAATTTTCGTCCATTATGGCACCAAGGCATCACCACGGCATTTAACTACATATGTACTGACTTGAGCGTATATATTTTATGAGAACTATTTTTTCGCAGTTCGATCTTAATTCTAGGTGGAGACTTTTTGGCTCCAAATATTACAAAACTAATTTTCTTTTATTGAGATAATTTATTTAGACTTAGCCAACGTTGAATAATACCCAGGAATTCATGAGCCGAGGAAGTTACTGACTGAGTCCCATTTTGTAGTGTGTTCTGTGTTCTGCATGTTGAGCTAGTATTCCGTTCTTCAAAAATTTATAGCAATTACCTGACAGTCATTAAAAGTAGTTCCCGATTTAGATTTTATTCCTTATACAGTTTTACCAAACTTTTTCTTATACGTTATATTTTTTTCCTATAACTTCTTTGGATCATGTCTGGAATTCTGAATCTAATTTTTATTTTAATTTAATTTGATATATAAAAACCTAAAGCTATCTTATCAACTAAAAAGGCAACAATGTGTCTCATTTTTGCCTAGTTTGAGCTTTATTTTATTTTTATTATTATTAATTAATTATTTTTGTCTATTAAGTATATATAAATACTTTACAATAAAGCTCTAATCTAATATTAAATTCAATGTGCTCACTCATGCTCTTCTGTTAATTTACTAAACTATATTTAATCGAGAACTTGTAAATCTGTCAAAACATGACGTAGTTCTAAGCTGAGGTTATTAATAAAATATTTCTGAATTTGAATTTGAATATATCTATAAATGCACATGTACAGGCTGTTCGGTAAATTAGTAGATTGGAGTATGCCAATGGATTGCTTAGAGATTCTTCCCTCTGAAAATCACGTTTGAAAATTTTTCAATTTTCAAATGGAGTGCAGTTATTTCAATGTTCAGAAATCCTTTCAGGTATATCGCAGGATCAAACTAGAGCCCATTGAGGACATTTCATTCTTTTTAACAATAACCAACATCGAGGAAATTGAGTTCTTGAAATTCTTATCCCTATATATGTATATGCAATGTTTTAATTGTAAATTACTTTTACATCAAACTCGGGAAACAAATATCTTCTCTATTGGAATGGGATATATTCAAAGGTTAAGAAAGAAGGTTTGCACTTAATTATAATTGATATATAGAGGCTATATCTCTCAAGCGGCCAAATATTGCATCTATAAGATTCGTACCCTGTTAAAAGTAGAAGGCTATCACTCAAACTACCCAAACTAATACCTGTAATACTCACAGCCTATTTATAGTAAAAGGCTATCACTCGAATTTTCAAAAATTACACCTGTAAAATCCGCACCCTATTTAAAGTAGAAGACTATTACTCGAACTGCCAAATATTGCATGTATAAGATTCGCACCCTATTTAAAGTAAAAGGCTATCGCTCGAATTTTGAAAAATTCCACCTATAACATTCGCACCCTATTTGTAGTAGAAGGCTATCACTCTAACTGGCAAAAATTGTACCTGTAACATTCGCACCCTATTTAAAGTAGAAGGCTATTACTCGAACAGCCAAATATTGCATGTATAAGATTCGCACCCTGTTTAAAGTAAAAGGCTATCACACGAATTTTGAAAAATTGAACCTGTAACATTCACGTTCTGTTTAAAGAAGAAGGCTATTTCTCGAACTTCCAAAAATAGCACCTGTAAAAGTCGCACCTTATTTAAAATAGAATGCTATCACTCAAACTTCAAAAAATTGTACCAGCAATATTCGAACCCTGTTTAAAGTAGAAGGCTATTACTTGAACTTCCGAAAATTGCATGTATAAGATTCGCACCCTGATTAAAGTAGAAGGCTATTACTCGAATTTTCAAAAATTGCACCTGTAACATTCGCACCCTATTTGTAGTAGAAGGCTATCACTCTAACTGGCAAAAATTGTACCTGTAACATTCGCACCCTGTTTAAAGTAAAAGGCTATTACTCGAACAGCCAAATATTGCATGTATAAGATTCGCACCCTGTTTAAAGTAGAAGGCTATTAAAAATAGAATGCTATCACTCAAACTTCAAAAAATTGTACCAGCAATATTCGCACCCTGTTTAAAGTAGAAATCTATTACTCGAACTGCCAAAACTGGCATGTATAAGATTCGCACCCTGTTTAAATTAAAATGCTTTCTCTCGAATTTTCAAAAATTGCACCTGTAACATTCGCCCCCTATTTAAAGTAGAAGGCTATTACTCGAACAGCCAAATATTGCATGTATAAGATTCGCACCCTGTTTAAAGTAGAAAGCTATTACTCGAACTTCCAAAAACTGCACCTGTAAAAGTTGCACCCTATTTAAAATAGAATGCTATCACTAAAACTTCAAAAAATTGTACCAGCAATATTCGCACCCTGTTTAAAGTAGAATGCTATTACTTGAACTGCCAAAAATTGCATGTATAAGATTCGCACCCTGATTAAAGTAGAAGGCTATTACTCGAATTTTCAAAAATTGCACCTGTAACATTCGCACCCTATTTATATTAGAATGCTATCACTCGAACTGGCAAAAATCTTACCTGTAACATTCACGCCCTGTTTAAAGCAGAAGGCTATTACTTCAACTGCCAAAAATTGCATGTATAAGATTCGCACCCTGTTTAAAGTAAAAGGCTATTACTCCAACTGCCAAAAATTGCACCTGTAACATTCGCACCCTATTTGTAGTAGAAGGCTATCACTCTAACTGGCAAAAATTGTACCTGTAACATTCGCACCCTATTTAAAGTAGAAGGCTATTACTCGAACAGCCAAATATTGCATGTATAAGATTCGCACCCTGTTTAAAGTAGAAGGCTATTACTCGAACTGCCAAAAATTGCACCTGTAAAAGTCGCACCTTATTTAAAATAGAATGCTATCACTCAAACTTCAAAAAATTGTACCAGCAATATTCGCACCCTGTTTAAAGTAGAATGCTATTACTCGAACTGCCAAAACTGGCATGTATAAGATTCGCACCCTGTTTAAATTAAAATGCTTTCTCTCGAATTTTCAAAAATTGCACCTGTAACATTCGCCCCCTATTTAAAGTAGAAGGCTATTACTCGAACAGCCAAATATTGCATGTATAAGATTCGCACCCTGTTTAAACTAGAAAGCTATTACTCGAACTTCCAAAAACTGCACCTGTAAAATTCGCACCTTATTTAAAATAGAATGCTATCACTCAAACTTCAAAAAATTGTACCAGCAATATTCGCACCCTGTTTAAAGTAGAATGCTATTACTTGAACTGCCAAAAATTGCATGTGTAAGATTCGCACCCTGATTAAAGTAGAAGGCTATTACTCGAATTTTCAAAAATTGTACCTGTAACATTCGCACCCTATTTAAAGTAGAAGGCTATTACTCGAACAGCCAAATATTGCATGTATAAGATTCGCACCCTATTTAAAGTAGAAGGCTATTACTCGAACTTCCAAAAATTGCACCTGTAAAAGTCGCACCTTATTTAAAATAGAATGCTATCACTCAAACTTCAAAAAATTGTACCAGCAATATTCGCACCCTGTTTAAAGTAGAAATCTATTACTCGAACTGCCAAAACTGGCATGTATAAGATTCGCACCCTGTTTAAATTAAAATGCTTTCTCTCGAATTTTCAAAAATTGCACCTGTAACATTCGCCCCCTATTTAAAGTAGAAGGCTATTACTCGAACAGCCAAATATTGCATGTATAAGATTCGCACCCTGTTTAAAGTAGAAAGCTATTACTCGAACTTCCAAAAACTGCACCTGTAAAAGTTGCACCCTATTTAAAATAGAATGCTATCACGCAAACTTCAAAAAATTGTACCAGCAATATTCGCACCCTGTTTAAAGTAGAATGCTATTACTTGAACTGCCAAAAATTGCATGTATAAGATTCGCACCCTGATTAAAGTAGAAGGCTATTACTCGAATTTTCAAAAATTGCACCTGTAACATTCGCACCCTATTTATAGTAGAATGCTATCACTCGAACTGGCAAAAATCTTACCTGTAACATTCACGCCCTGTTTAAAGCAGAAGGCTATTACTTCAACTGCCAAAAATTGCATGTATAAGATTCGCACCCCGTTTAAAGTAAAAGGCTATTACTCCAACTGCCAAAAATTGCACCTGTAACATTCGCACCCTATTTGTAGTAGAAGGCTATCACTCTAACTGGCAAAAATTGTACCTGTAACATTCGCACCCTATTTAAAGTAGAAGGCTATTACTCGAACAGCCAAATATTGCATGTATAAGATTCGCACCCTGTTTAAAGTAGAAGGCTATTACTCGAACTTCCAAAAATTGCACCTGTAAAAGTCGCACCTTATTTAAAATAGAATGCTATCACTCAAACTACGAAAAATTGTACCAGCAATATTCGCACCCTGTTTAAAGTAGAAGGCTATTACTCGAACTGCCAAAACTGGCATGTATAAGATTCGCACCCTGTTTAAATTAAAATGCTTTCTCTCGAATTTTCAAAAATTGCACCTGTAACATTCGCCCCCTATTTAAAGTAGAAGGCTATTACTCGAACAGCCAAATATTGCATGTATAAGATTCGCACCCTGTTTAAAGTAGAAAGCTATTACTCGAACTTCCAAAAACTGCACCTGTAAAAGTTGCACCCTATTTAAAATAGAATGCTATCACGCAAACTTCAAAAAATTGTACCAGCAATATTCGCACCCTGTTTAAAGTAGAATGCTGTTACTTGAACTGCCAAAAATTGCATGTATAAGATTCGCACCCTGATTAAAGCAGAAGGCTATTACTTCAACTGCCAAAAATTGAATGTATAAGATTCGCACCCTGTTTAAAGTAGAAGGCTTTCATTCGAACTACCGAAGATTGCACCTGTAAAATTCGCACCCTATTTCAAATAGAAGGCTATCACCCGAACTACCAAAAATTTTACCTGCAATATTCGCACCCTGTTGAAAGTAAATTGCTTCACTCAAACTTCCATGAACTACTTGTATAAGATTCGCACCCTGTTAAAAGAAGCCCGCTTTCACTCGAGCTTCCAAAAATTGCATCTGTGACATTCGTACCCTGTTTAATTTGTAATGCTCTTATTTGTTCTTTTAATAATTGCACCTGTGATATTCGCACCCTGTTTTAAATGCAAAGCCATAACTCACACCATAATAATTGCTCTTGTAAAATTCGCACACAGGTTAATCTTCTCGATTATAAGTTGAACTGCTTGAAGTGAAGGTATAGTTGCTTACAAGATAACATTCTGTTTATGTGAGCATTCTTTAAGGTATCGAATTCCCGTCGGATCTCTAAAATCATATTTTGTAATATTCCTTTACGCTATGTTATAAATTTAATAAATTTGTGATTTCTGTAAAAAAATTTACATCGGTGCGAATTTCCCCCTATAGGGGGGAAATTCGCACGATCAGTTTTTCGACGTTTTTATACTGTACGTTCTTTTTCAGTTAAAAAAAATGACGGTGCGAATTTCCCCCCTATAGGGTGAAATTCGCTCGGGTGCGAATTTCCCCGACACGTGAAAAAACGTAAGTACGTAAGAAAATGCAAAAAAGTTTTGTTGCAACGCATATGCATTCAGAAGAAAATGAAATTTGATATGCAGTTGTGCTCCCGTCTTGAAATATTAATTTTAAGAGGGCGAGAATAATTTGAAATAATTCTATGTATGTTTGTACATGCAATTAGATTTAAAGAATTAAGTACAGTACTATGTACATTATACATACGGAAAATAAAAAGAAGAAGGCACTGTATATAACTAGGTAAGTATGCATATCGTGGGAATGGAATGTGTGCCTGATAATAAAATGCTATTTATGCTTAATTGCATTTTATTATAATATGGGAGAATGAGTTTTGAATGAGTTTGAAATTGAATTAAATAATTTTGATTATCTGGATCATTTCTGTGATACATTGTTATGTATTATGGGGCTGTCCCCTGACGAAACCACGTTTTTTTTGTCTGCACGCCTTCACTTATGGGTATGGGTCCCTTTTTTCCAAATTGTGGTTGTAGGTACTCAAGAGCAATTCACTAATCGTTGCACTCAGGGGGGTTTATCAATAAAATAGGTGATATAATTGATGTCTGTTTTATTACAATGAGGCTGTTTAATGTTAGTAATCCGGCACAGTTCACAAGAATCAACAACCCCTGATCGGCCAATATTATTGCTGTACAAAATCCACCAGACAACCAACACAGAATATCGCGTTTTTCAATTTGCAATTGATTATGTTTTAAGACGCGAAAATCAATTGAACTTGATTATAATTTTCAAGACGCGAAAATTAACTGCGATGCGAACTGACCAAAATCCCGAAATCAACTCTCCTCTACTATTAAAATTTTTGCCCATCAAAATTCACTTCGCTTCATAGTTCAGGGTCGAAGAAATGCTTAATTTACATTTCTACCATGAGAAAATATGTTATAGTTGGTCATATTTTATCATGCCCATGAGAATTTCTGTTTTGACGGAGGTGAAACCCGATGCTTTCATAAATATCGAGCCATCGTTCTATTACTTTGCAACTTTGTTGCACATACTCTATATGTATGTGCACTTGAACCTTTGTTTTTGTTTACAAATCTTACTGATGGTAAGATTTGTCATTGAATTGGACTGTTTTTTGCCAATTATCGTTTGGGCCATCCAATGAAATAGCTAATGCAACTTTCTTTGCGTGTGAATAGATAAGCTGGTCACGTTGTTAATAATGTGATCAGTTTATTAGAATTTTAATTACCAACTTCGAAATTGAAGTCTGAAATGTTTATGAATTCTGCCCTTTTGTCCAATTTTTTCCATTATAGGTACTTGAAACTGAACTCTGAAATGATTAAAAATAATGCTCTTTTTTTTCTAATTTCTCCCCATTTGAGCTACTGTGGAATTTTTGTACACAACATACCTTTTATTGTAAAAATCAGCATATGACGTGCAAATTGTGAGACTTTGTATACACAACAACATCATTATATTGCATAGGAAAATATATTGTTTTATTGACCTTATGGTTGTGATACGGCGCATTTGACAGCTGAGTCACAACACGTCATGGCGTTAAAGATAAAACAGCACGTTATGGCTCTCAATATTTTAGCCTTGAGACATCTAGAAGAAAATGAGTTGAGGGAGTTTAAAACTAAAAAAGTAAAACTTGAACTCTGGCTTAATCCCTTTTTATATTGAGGCAAATTTATTTAAAGATTTGCTGTGGGATTCGAGTGAGAAAGGGTATAACAATTTCTGTCGCATGAACATTCATCAGTTTGAAGCGATTTTTGGTTTGATAAGTTTTTAAATAAAATAAATATAATAAAAAATAAAATAATATTAACCTATAATCCTATATATTTATATATACTGTTGTTTCGTAGCTTTTGGGAACTGGCAGGAGTGGTATACAAAACACTGTTATCTTATTTTCACTTTTCTTTAATTTATTTCTTAATTTTCTTTTGGTGCACTCCCACTTATAAATATTCTAGTTACAATCCTTCTTTCTCTTTTTTTCTTCTTTGAACTTCAAAAATTTTAAGGCTTACTTTCTATGCACTTTTTTAATTTTTCTTTTTCAACCACCGCGACCAGACTTTCAACTTCCTTTTTTTTTTAATTTATTGAACCATTTGTTTTTTAATCATTTCCTATATACCTAGCCCGCTGATCGTTGTTAAAATTTAAAACCCAGCTCTTGATTACTTCAATAGTGATCAAGAGCCGCTTTTCAGGGTAGAAAATGATTAATTGCATTTTCTTACCCTGAGAAAATTTTTCAATTATTCTTAACTTGATTAAACAAGTCCAGAATATTTTTCGATGGACGGTGGCTTGAAAAAATTTAATTTGATGTTTTTATAAACATCAGCCACCGTCCCGTCGCTTGAAATTGCGGCGCGCGTATAAGTTAAGACGCATTTCATTTACAAGGAATCGTATTTCACCCACGGCAACAAACCGGCAGCAAGTTGCAAGGCCACAGCATTTCATTCCCAGGAATTTTATGCTGACCAGCCAACTTTCCGTTTACATGGATCTTCAGCCAGCAGTATTTTTCCCAAAATTAGGTTTTTTATATTTTAGATTTAGTTAGTTGTAATTTGCATTTCAATAAAATCGGTTGAAATAAATTTCGTGTTATTTTTTTTTAGTTGTGACCGAATTAAATTTATTAACTGGCGCCCGAGCAGTGAGCGTTGTGATGTTAATTAGTTAAAGTCCAAATCCAAAGGGTTAAAATTTTTCTTTCTTTTCGCAAAAAATAAAACAGTAAAATCAAATATTTTGTTCTGAAGTTTAATCAGTGATTCAGATAAATTTCGAAGTGAAAGTGTAACCATCACATCATTTCTATTGATTACTACTGTTGAATTATAACCATCAATTTATTAACGTTCAAAGTGAAAGTATTAAACTAGCTACTTTCGATAATATGGATAACTCTCTAACATAAATAAACTGTGGAAAGTAGGAAGTATAAAATCTTTCGAAGCTCTCAGAGTCATTAATTAGGAAAAGCGGTCCCGGAATCACCTGCATTTTATCAGGAAAAAACGGAGTTGCTAACTAGAAGGAATGACCAGGATAACCAGGCCGGATTCTAGTAATATTTATCAACAGCCGCCTAATTGGTTCGGAAGAAATACCACAAACATGTCCCAGATTACAACTCCAGATGTTAACCACAAATCTGTTTTATTTAATGTAAGTTACGTGATTTTTGTTTGAAGAAAGAAAACAAAACGTAGAAATTTACAATTAGAATAAAAAATTATAGATCTAGAGTAAATAATTGAAATTAAAGTGAAAAAATATTTAAGTGCAAAAGAAGTTATAACAATTAAAAATAATAATAATTTGAAAGTATTGAATTCAGAATTTTTGAATCTAAAAGTAATAAATTACGAATTTTTTTAATTCTTGAAAGTGCGAACAAAACAGACATTTTATTGATTAAATTACGCATTCTTAATTTAAAAATAATAAATTGCGAATTCCCGAAAGCGAATAAAAAGGGAGAAATTTTATTGATTTTACTCGACAATATTTCAATTTCTCAATTCTCATCTTTATCAATTGGAAAATTTAGTCAACAAGAATCTGAAAGGAAATCTAAATTCTATTAGCCAGTATAAGTGTAGAGATTCTTCAGGTAAAATGTTTTTCTCTAGAAATTTGTGCTATTTATTAAAAGTGCCCATTATAGTTCATATCCGTGCGCTATCAATAAACTTTTTTTTTTGCAATAGGTCCAGTAAATGCTTTAAAACTTAACGTAAAGGTACAAATCCCCTTTCTTAGTTGACTTTCTAAATCAGACGCTTTATACGAAAATTTATAATTTTTTTTTTTTTGTGAACTGAAAATAAAAGAAAATGCCTGACGAACACGTCATAAGACCATCCGTGCTAGCACAAGGTATTGCTAGTAACTCCTCTTTAGATACTCATAACGTTCCTACCAATAACTTCGACCTTACTCAATTAAAACAAGTTATTTCCGAAGTTGTCAGAAAAGAGAACAAACAAACTATTCAATTGTTTACTAACTCTAGCCTAAACGGTACGACAAGTGATCAAACCATAGAACCTAAATTTCTCCAAAACTTAGAAGACATGGATAAAATACCAGACGTGGACAGAATTTTAAATATTTATGGTAATCTCAAGGGAACCCCGAAATATTACGGCATACCTAACGTTATAAGAAATAAAATTACTGGAAACGCGGACACCGCATTAGAATACTATAATACCCCTTTAGACTGGAAGGAAATTTCAAAATGCCTAACTCTGCATTATGCAGATAAGAGAGATTTAGGTACGCTCGAATATCAAATGACAACCTTAGTACACAAAAATGGTTCCATTCCTGAATTGTACCAACAAGTTTATTATCACCTATCCCTAATTCTAAACAAATTATCTTCGATTTATATGAGACAGGAATCACTTAACGTGATGACACAAGTGTTATATAGTTATTTCCTATGTGTACCTCTCACCTTGGTTTTGTTTTTTATGTAATCCAGGGGTTGGTTCAATGAAACACAGTTTCTTTCTTTGGTTTGTACCTTTTTTTTTTGTATTTCACTACACCTTTTTTGACAACTTTTCTTCGATTACAACTTATTCTTTATTACTACTCTTCCTTAGTTACAACTTTTCTTTTATTCGAACTCTTCTTTTATCACAACTTTTCTTTTATTACAAAACGACCGAAACCGCCCCTCCACCAAGTTTTTTTTTTAGATCGATTCTTTTATAATAAACGCAAAAAACAACCGAGCTCTGACTATAATTTTTCTTCCGGGGTGACCGTGCCGAAATCAAAAAATCCACTCTACTTTCGTGATATAATTCGACTGCGCTCTTGATCATTTTTATCGCGATCAAGAGCCGTCGGTCAGGGTAGAAAATGCATAGTTGCATTTCTACCCTGAGAAAAATTTTCATTTATTCTGGACTTGTTTAAACAAGTCCAGAATATTTTTCGTTGGATGGAGGCCTGAAATTTGATGTTTTTATAAACATCAGCCACCGTGTCCCGTCAATTGAAATTGCGGCGCGCGTATACATATAATGTATTTTCGCGGCATGCACTTCTTATCGCGAAAGCTTTTTGACGATATGTATGTACGTATGTACCTACATACATATTGTAATTTTTTGCGATTTGTCTTTTGGTTTACTTTTCATTTTGGAAAATTTTCACTGACACTGAATTATTCTATTAAAATTGTATGGAGTGTGAAGAAAATTGCTGACGCAGTTTCTTCTACTCTTTTTGTAGATTCAGCTTGAAATCTTCTATTACTGCATGTAACACAAGCCTACCGCGATAAGGCGTTGGACACATTTGTCAGAGATCTCAAAGGAGATTTAGCGAGACTCCTGAGTATGAGAGAACCTGCAGATTTACCCGAAGCTTTGCATTTGTGTTTGAAACTCGACAATGTGAACTATCGTGTTCAGCATAGCCATGGTAATATTCGAAACCATCAATTCACCCTACCTCCCCCGGTACCACCTAGACGAATAAATACTCAACTACAGGGTAACCCCTATATCCCACAAATGAGGAACTTATACCCAGAATTACTACACAATCCTCGAACATTTCAGTATACTCAAGAGCACCCGCAGAGATATCCCCGACCATATCTACAACAGCAACCACAATGGCACCCCTTAGAAATGACTATCTAAACCAGAACCGATGGACATAGATCATTTCCTCCATTCTCGACAAGTTAATTATCAAAACAGATAGCAACCGCAAAATTTTGCTAATAAAAGGCCACTCTCGAATCAAGTCACCAGCCCGTAAAATTCCAAAGAAACTACCATATTGATGAAACCACCGAAGACTCCGAACTTCAATTTTATCACGCACAGATGTCCAACAGTGACCCAGAATATGACCAAACATTTATTGAGTATACCAAGTCGCAGGATATCTCAGAATTAGAAAACAACGCAAAGCCTCTAGAGCACAGCGAACCTCAAGAAATTACAGAAGAGATTGACGATGTCCATTTTTTAGATTAAAATGCTCTTCGCTGCCATATTTAGAGCATGTAGCGAGGAGCGGAAAAATATTTAAATTTCTAATTGGCACAGGCTCAAATAAGAATTATATTCAACCACAATACGTTAAAAATCCCATCCCCAATGAAAAGCCATTTGTAGCAAGCTCGGTAGCAGGCAACGTTAGAATAACTCATCATGCCTTAAGATATCTTTTTGGACCAGAGCGGAAATTAATATTCTTCATCTTACCTAGCCTTCGACGGGATTATCTGCAACGACAGTCTAAAACAACTCGAGGCAACAATTCACACAACCCAAGAATTTATGACCATCGACTCAAATATAAAAATACCGCTAAAACAACACATTTCTGAGTCTGTTAACAAAATTCACCCTAAAACATCGCAGGTTATCCCCACTCTTAGAACGTCTCACCACAGCCCAGTCCAAAAGGGAAATTGAATAAAATAGTAGGAAACCACCCAAAACTATTCGCCGAGCCCAATGAAAAATTAACCTACTCTACAATAGTCAAAGGTGAAATCCGGACGTATAACTCTGAACCAGTTTATTCTAAAACATACCCTTATCCCATGGCTCTTAAAGAAGAAGTGGACAAACAAATAAAGCAATTTCTTGCAGACGGTATATTAAGGCCATCCAAATCACCGTATAATTCTCCAGTCTGGGTAGTCTCCAAGAAAGCGGATGCATCCGGAGAAAAGAAATATCGAATGGTGATCGACTATCGCAAATTGAATAGTGTCAAAATTCCCGATAAATACCTGATCCCCGAAATTAACGATGTTTTAAACAAATTCTTCACTATACCATAGATCTGAGAATCGGTTTTCACCAGATTCCATTTAAGGAATCTGACATTGAAAAAACAGCGTTTTCAGTCAATCATGGCAAATAAGAGTTTACACGCCTACCTTTCGGATTAAAAAAACGCACCTTCAATCTTCCAACGAGCTCTTGACGATATTCTCCGAAGGCACACTGACAAAAGGTGCTACATCTACACATGACAGCTTTATTTGGAATAATAGCAAAGTTCTTCCGGCTGTAAAAACTCCTTACAATTCTTTTCCTGAACAGTACTTTTTATTGGGTAGTAAATCACTAATTTATGTTCCATAAATGAATTAAAATAATTTGTTTTCTATTCCGGTGATTCAGGATACGCTTTAAGTCCATAGTTATTGACACCAGACCTACATGCAATACCAGGTAGCGCCAAGAGTAACTACAATGCTCGGCAAATGACAGTACAAAGTACAATTGAGCGAGTAAACGGAGTTTTAAAGATGCGATTTCGATGCTTTTGAAACATCGTGTTCTTCATTATTGCCCTAATGTGGCATCGAAGATAATCAACACGTGCTACGTACTGCACAATATATGCGTATCGAATGATTTGGAAGAGGTGTATCCTGGAGATGGCGATGACCCCTTGGAGGCAATGTTCCCGAGTCAAACATCAGAAGAAGATGCAGTGAACAGAGGAGCTTCTTCTATTAATCCTCTACTTACAGCAGGGAGACGACTTCGCTCCAAAATAATCAGGCATTATTTACAATAATTTATTTTAGATAATTAAATAATTGAAATAAAGAGATGTTTATTATAGTAAATAGTTTTTTTTTTATATTTTATTGCTTAAAGCTTCGTACAATGTTGGGCATTTCGACTTAAATAATAATAGGAACTTCAAATTAATATTAAATGAGTGCATGATATAGATAATGACATGGCTACCTGTAGCTATACAAATGACAAAGATATTTTTGTCATTGCCTGCGCGATTTCTTCCCTTGCTAGGGTGTCCCTTTCCATTAAGTCTAATCTTCTTTCCATTAATTTTAGTTTGTTGCCATAATACTCCCTTTTTACTTTTAGTTTTTCGGCAGCTGTACTACATATTTCCTGAGCCGTCGCAACGGACCGTCTTTTGGGAAATCGTTGGTCTGTAAAATTAATATAGTATAACTATAAATAAACTCCTTTTACACAAACATTTTAATGTTAAAATTATTACTTTTTTTACCCCTGTTTCCTTGTAAATGAAGTTGATTTTCATGCAATACTTTCCGAGATACAGATTTCTCAGGGAGATCACTGGCCTCAATAAGTAATGTGGATGATTCGGGACAAGAAGTTGTTGGACGAACATCCTCATCATTAATCACTGGAGACGTGCCTAAATCCTGTTCGATTATACGTATTTAAATAAGAATTTTTAAACTTTTATATAATTTTCTCACCATTACGATATCCGTCTGAATTACATCGTCATGACCTGAAACTTCGTTCGGGTTAATTAGTTCTTGCACCCTCAATTCATCGTTGGATAAGAAAATTTTAGCAGGAGGACCTCCACCAGTGCCATATAAATGTCTTTTTGCCGCCGCAGATTTCGATTTCACCACACATTTTAAATCATGCCAACTTTGAAAATTTTTTATTAGCTTTATTTTGTAGATAATGGACCCTATTCTGTCGGTAAAATTTTATCATTTTATGTTATGTTATGCCTTAAAATAAAATATTTCCCTAAAATCCTATTCTGTACCAGAAATTTTATTTTTATTTTATGTCTCGTAACATAAAATATTTCCTGTTATGGAGCATACCATAAAAGAACCTAAGCAGCACATTTTAAAGGTATTTTGACACACTTTATGAAAATTATATGCGTCAATTAACATTTGTTGTGCGAAAATTGTTTTAATTAAAAACTAAAATGTCCACCGCCATACATAAAAATTACAATTTTGTTAGAAATTGTAGAAATTCGCACCAGTGCAGTGTATGGTAAAATATAAAAAGTTAATTATATTTGCCTAGGTTTTAATTTTATGCAGAAGAGATCATACGATACGATATCTTCGCGATTCCTACGATCCATGTGAGTTGCCCAGCCTTAGGCTTCAAAAGTTCTTCCGGCTGGATAATTAATAAACTTCTTATATTGTGATTTGTAAACTTATTTTGCAAACTTATGAATAATTCTAATTTATACCCAAAATGTTTCGCTTTAAGAAAACAAATTCAAATACTATAGCCTCATACCGGAAGGACATCTATTCCGTTCACTTTGAGTTAGGAATTTAAAATTGAACGGAAAGGATGTCTTTCTGCTGCTTTGCATTTCAACGGACATGGTTCGTATCAAACTCCAGTCAGGAGTTGTCATATTTTAGAACTTTTACACCCAAAGTATCTCAAGAGCTATTAAGAAAGCAGCTGCTTTCATAAATATTATTTAGTGGGTGATTTGATAGAGTATCACGCAAATGTCAATTGACCAGCTGTTCATTTTATGAAGAAGGGATTTTTTCGCCATAAAATAACATAAAATATTATTTTATGAAAAATTACAGAATAGGGCCCAATATTATAAAAAAATTTATTTCAAGTTATACACATACCTTTCTCCAACTTTTCCAGTCCTTTTGCGCTCCGGGTATAGAATTTAATTCTGCTGATAACTTTTTCCACAATTCCGTGGCATCTTTTGAACTGAAAGAGTTATCATATTTTCCTAATTTCAGTTTCGGGTTTTCCTCTAAAAACTGAATTATTTTAGTTCTTTGGGAATTTGACATTTTGACACATCTTTTATCTTCCATTGTCACTCGTAAAGTAGCAGCTGACTCACTCTTCGTTTGGCATAACGAATGGTTGAACCCATTCGTTAAATAATGAAGGGTTTGCGTTCGGTATATAACGAATGCGGATTTCAAGAATACGATTCCGAATGGTTTTGACAGTATAACGAATACGGAATCTGTCTTCGTTATTCAAGAATAGGGCCCCTGCATACAATGAGCTCCTAACTGTGACGATGCACCTACCGGCAGCACGTTGCAAGGCCACAACATTTTATTCCCATTCATTTTATGCTGACCAGCCAACTTTCCGTTCACATGGATCTTCAGCCAGCAGTATTTTTCCCAAAAGTAAATTTTTTGATTTTAGATTTAGTTAGTTGTAATTTGCATTTCAATAAAATCGGTTGAAATAAATTTCGTGTTATTTTTTTTTTTAGTTCTGACCGAATTAAATTTATTAACTTATATGTACATGTAATGTATTTTCGCGCATTCTTACCGCGAAAACTTTTTGACATGATATGTATGTACGTTTATACATACATATTGTATTTTACGCGACAAATCGTACTGAAAGGAGGATTTGTCTTTTGTTTTATTTTTTAAATTGGCTATTACTACTAGTTAATAATTTTGTTATAATTTATGCTGATGCAATTTTCTTCACTGATAGAATAGATAAGCTAATCGTCTTTTAAACATGATTAGCTTATGTGAAAAATCTATTAAATGGAATATTTAAATATTTAAAATTTTAGGGGTTTTAGAAATTTGAAGATCTGACCCACTTTCTTTAACTGTTTTTGAAGATAAGCTAATCATGTTCTAACGTGGTTAGCTTTTATGTATGCCTTCTCGAATTTTATTAATTTATGATTATTTTACGTTATTAATTTTTACGGTTTTTTAGATAGGTATAATTTACGTACATAACACTGTCCATTAGGTGAAAACAACAATTAGAAAAACATACACTCAAATGCGATACCATTACAGCAAGGGTCCGTCTGGTTATTGCACTAAGATCTCTCGCGCCTGAAGATTCATATCCTTCGTTGGATTTCCTGACAATTGTTTCATGCATACCTGTAGTACTTATAGCATTTTATAACGCTCTCCAGCCGCATTACTTATCTTAGGTTCATTAGATGGTAAGCACATCCGTATAAAAGCCGCCGCACATTCCGGATCATCATTTTATAATTATAAAGAATTTTTTTGTATTATCCTTTTTGCGTTGGTTGATGCGCAGAGGAGATTTTTGTATATAGATGTTGGGATAAATGGAAAATCATCAGACAGCACTATATTCAAAAATAGTTACTTATACAATGCTCTAAAAAACAAGGAATTGGTCTTACCGCTGTAACCTTCGGCCTTAAGCTTCTCCTGTAGGTTTAAGGTTACGCAGTTGCTGGAGGTGAGTTTTTTTTTTGTGCAATATTGGGACTTGACCAAGGGGAGGAATTTACGAGAAATTTTCGAACGAGAGAAAATCGCGAATTAATCCATGTTTCCCCTCAGATGCGAAACCATGAATCAATATCCAGGAAGAAGAATCCTTAATTACCGGCTAGGCAGGACTAATGATGATAAGCTCAAGAAAATATAAAAAAGGCGAATAATTATTGAAATCAATTACTAATGTGTCGAGACGATAACACATTATCGTGGGCGATGGGAAAAAAACTTGCTGAAGACAATGATCTGATAACTTCGAGCGAGTGATCCATGTCGATAAATGAAACTAACCGGTTGGGCGCCAGATCCCCTGCCTCAACATCTGCATGCTCTTTCAGATAATTGGTAAGGTTGAGCATTATTTAGTTCGATGGGCTTAGTAATCCATCCAGGTTACTTACTGCATTCTGCCTCAACTCTCTTCACCCGATTTACCCCCTTCGAAATTGGACCTGCTGAGGTTGAACTTAACTACTAATGATTAGCGAGGCCCTTCAGACGAGGGCAAACAAAAAAAGAATTTCGACCTAACATACTGAACCTACTTAGGTGCGACTTAATCTTGTTACGATTACCTACACGTAGGTAAAAGGGATTAACTCCGGGACAGGTGGAAATTTAGGAAACTGAATTGAAATGTAACTCTTCTTTTACAACACAAACTATTTTATTCAATCACTTTATTTTTAAGAAAAATACGAATTAATAGTAATACAAAAGTAACTTGTAAACTCTACGCGGCGGCAACCCGAAGTCAACTCGCCGGTTATCAGTTTCAGAGCATGGAGTATGGTTCTTTCACACACATTAGTACCTGACTCAGCGATAATGCTTTCTTGCAACTTCGAAATTAGAGCTCATATGGTTCGCATTTATGAAATGAATTGTGTACACTTTGGTAACATGAGTGAACACTTGACTCAGCGATTTGTGTGCAACATAGAGCGATAAATTATGATTTTTTGTTTATTCGGTACTGAATTAGTAAAATTTATGTGGCACGGGTATCTTTTAAAATGTGCACATGAAACCCGAGACTTTGTAATTCGTGAGAACCATGCACCATGCTCTTGCTTCATAACATTCCTCCCCCTTTACAAAGATAAAAAAACTTTTAGGCTATGTCTACAATTTTTTTTTTGTGTTTTAATTATATATATATATAATTACTTCTCTAAAGAAAAAGAAACTACTTCTACAAAATATATATTTTTTTCTTTGTTTTAACACCGTATTAATACTAACATCCAAAAATGTAAGGATATAAACTACATCCAGAACATTATTATTGAATAAAAGTAGGACAAGATTTGGGTTTTTTTTTTTTTTTTTTTTTTTTTATGAATTTTCAGTATTGACGTTAATTTTACATTTAATATATCTCTTATAAAGTAAATACATAATGGGGAAAGATACGACTATGGAAAGTAAAATTATAATAGTGGTAAAAATGTTATTTGGTATTTGAGGGGTGGAATTTTCGTTATGCAGCTTGGTTTCGTCCCTTAATTTTTTTAGACTTATGCTCATCTTTTCGAAATCAGAGCTATCTATATGAGCTCTCACAAGAGCGTTAAATGAGGTTTTGTTATAATTTACTGTAATATTTCTGATATCGTTTGCAATAATACTATCAAAGTATTCTATTATTAAATTTGATTCATTAACTTCCTTTTTGGTTTCAAGGTTAATATACTTTGTTGATGCTCTACATCCTGGAAACAGTTCCAAAATACCACTCTTCGAAATTTTTATAGAATATGCAGTGTCATTACAAATTATCCTAACGTTACTTTGTTCAGGAAGTACATACAACCATGTATTGGCTTTAATTAACGCATACCATTTTTCCTGGGTGGCTTTAAAGATTCTAACTTCGCAGGTGTCTACTTCTTTGTAGCCTAGGTTCAATCGTATTATGCAATTTTGGTTATTTTCATTATATGTCAGGTAGTTTTCGTTACAAATATAAAAATTATGATTCACATTTTGGCATCTGTCGAATTCATTTTGTTTCAAAAATATGTATTGTCTTAATTTTTCGTTGATGCCTACAAATTCAGACTCTGGTCTAATGAAATAGTACAAGTGGTTCATATAGGTTGCAGGAATGCTGGTTAGTTTATACAATTTAAAAAGGTCACCGATTAGGGGAATTTCTATATTGAGTACTAAAGAATTAGAAGTATATAATGGAATTACTCGAGAAATTTTCTCTATTTCTGGCAAATTTTCAACAGATGGTTTTACTGGCAATTTTAAGTCATGTTGTAGCTCAAGTTGTATTTCCTTAAGTACTTGAACAAAGCTTTGCGAACTCGACAGGTGCTTATCCATTTTTCCCAATTTAGCTTCATGAATTATACCACTTAATTCTTCCTGTTTTGAGAGAAATCTTCCTAGGGAGAGTGTCATAATGTTTGCCAATTCGTCGAAGAAATGCAAAGTTTGCATCGCCCTAGTTCGGTTATTGAAATTCTCTGTTAAGGTGTGTAGAACTGTTTCGATCTCTTGAAAACGTTGATTTAACACTATTTCGGACTTATTTAAGGTTTCGATTACGTTTAATATGATCGAGGTTTGCGATACCACAGAGTGGTGTAATATTTTTTGGTTCTCCTTGAGTGTACTTACCATACTCTCGATTCTATTCGAATCTTCGTCATCCATTGTTCCGAAGAGGAATTTCGACAATCTACCTATTCCATTGATGATGCCTCTTGGTTTCCTGCTTTCTTGTTTGGGGTAGAATACTTGTCGGAGGATATTATTATTTTCCACAACCTCGTTGAACGTTGCGTTTATTACCTTGAGAGTGAATTTACAAGGATCCATCACGAACGATCTGAGTTCATCACAGAACTTGGAGAGTTCAGCATATTGCCATCGAAGTTGGTCCTCTTCTTCTTCATATTTGGTTAAGTCGAAATATACAACCAAGTTCCAGAATGATGTCGATTTCCCAAGTGTCCCTGTTTCCTCAAAAAAAATTCCACTGGAGTTACTGATAGGTGTGTTCACATGTTTTGGTTCGGTAATTCGACCATGGGCTTCGTAGAAAGACAATACCAGAATGATCCTGTAAGGAATGTAATGCTTGTAGATGATAATTTTGCTTTGAGGTGGAAAGGTTAAAAGTTCGGTTAGAGATAGTTAGATAAAGGAAGTCTTTAGGTGAATTGCTCACATTGTATAATTTATATCTCAGGAAATGAAAGTTTTGAGCAGGTTGTTATGTACAAGTTTGGTTTTTCTTCCAATCTGTATCAATGATGTTTCCGGAGATGGAGTCTCTATAACTTCGTATGGGCCTTCATATAGCATTGAGAGTTTTCTGTTCTTCTTTATTTTCTGTTCCAGCAATACTTTATCTCCTGCTGTAAAACTGTTTCCTTTAACACCACGATCATAGTACATTTTTGAGCGTTCTTTTGCTTTGATTTGATTCTCACGGGCTAGTGCGTAGCTGTTCTGAAGTCTGGCCTTTAGTTCTATGACAAAGTCATCGTAGTTATAGACTGGTTCCACCGCCTTAGCTACAGAAGATGGAATTTCCGGTTTCACCCCGAATAAAATTTCATAAGGAGAGTAATTAGTTGCAGAATTTGGAGTAGTATTATAGCAGAACATAGCAAAATCTATCCACGTATTCCAATTATTGGGATCTTTTGTTGCATAACTTCTGAGATAGTCACCTAAAGTGCGATGACATCTTTCAAGCGATCCATTGGACTGCGGGTGATAAGCCGTCGTTTGAATTTTTCGTATCTTTAGTAACTTACAAGTTTTCTTAAATAAGTCACTAAGAAAGTTGGTTCCCTGATCCGTCAATAAACACTGTGGGTACCGAAAAGACATATTATCTTGCGAACATAGACGTCTGCAATCGTCTCCGCTTCCTGGTTAGGAATAGGGATTGCCTGTATGAACTTCGTCAGATCGTCTTGAAAAGTGAGGATATACTTATTCCCACTTTCCGATACTGGTAACGGTCCCACGACATCCAAGGATACACGTTCAAACGGTCTTTTAGATGTCGTAGTGATCTTCATTGGGATTTTTATTTTATGGGTCACCTTACTTTTCTGACATGTCTCACAAGAGGATATAAAAGTTTTTATATCTTTGTACATATTTTTCCAATGGTATTTCTGCCTAATTCGCTTTAGGGTTCGAGCTATTCCCTGGTGTCCACCAGTTGGGGAAAAATGATATTCACGAAGAACTCGCTTAATTTCTTCTTCGTTGTTTAAAATTATTGGGCTTGATGTAAATCTGTGATTATTACGAGTTTCGTTTGAAGTAAAGGTAGCCTCGTTGCTGCCATTTAGGGTGCCATCTGTATGTTCTTTCAGGTCTTGAACTGGAATTTCTGCTCTATTCACCTTCGAGGTCGAGCTGGCGGTGTTCTCTTTACTTGCATTATTATTATTGTTTAAATTAACTTCCGAGTCAGTTTTTGTTTGGGATCTAGTAACGACATTAATATCTTCTATATTTAATCGAGATAGAGCATCGGCATTTGTATTTAAGTGACCCGATTTATGAACAACTTTGAAATCATATTCCTCGAGCTTGATTCTCCAACGCATAATCCTGGAGGAAGGATCTTTTAAGTTAAAAATCCAAACCAGTGGCCTATGATCCGTTACCACAGTAAACTTTCTGCCGTATACGTATGGTCTGAAATGTTTGGTCGCCCATACAACCGCGAGCGCTTCCTTTTCTATCGTTGAATAATTCTTTTCGGCCTTGTTCAGGACCCTACTTGCAAATGCAATAGGTAAATCCGTACCATCAGAATCTGTTCGTTGCGGAAGCACCGCGCCTATGGCTGCATTGCTGGCGTCTGTAGTAATGAAGAAATGTTTTTCAAAGTTAAGGTATTGTAGAACAGGGGCTTGGATAATTACTTTTTTTAACAATCCAAAAGACTCATCGCAATGAGCGTCCCAATTGAAGGGAACATCTTTCTTTAGCAGATTATTTAAGGGATTAGCAATTTTTGAAAATTTGGGAATAAACTTCCTGTAATATCCCACGAGTCCCAAATAAGATTTTAACTGTTTAGTATTCTTTGGTGGATTTATAGCTTCGACAGCTGCGATCTTTTGCGGGTCGGGTTTTATTCCTTGGTCAGTTATAATATGCCCCAAGTAACTAACTTCTTTGCTAAGGAATTTACACTTATTGGGCTGAAGTTTGAGATTATGCCGCCTTAAACATTCGAATACTTCTCGCAGTTTTCGGTTGTGGTCATCTAAATCCCTGCCATATATGACCACGTCGTCCAAATAGACGAAACAACGTATACCCTGTAGCCCTGTTAGTACTTTATTCATTAATCGCTGAAATGTAGGTGGGGCATTTCGTAAGCCAAAGGGCATGCGATTAAATTCGAAATGCCCATGTGGCGTACTGAATGCTGTCTTTTGTTTGTCAGCTTCTGCTACTTGGATCTGGTAGTAGCCATTTGCCAGATCTAATGTACTAAAATATTTTGAATCTCCTAGCTGATTGAGTATTTCCTCGATGTTAGGAAGAGGGTGTGCATCAGCCAAAGTTAACTCATTGAGTTTGCGAAAGTCTACTACGACTCGCCATTTCTGGTTTCCCTGAGAATCTGGTTTTTTGGGAACGACCAATAAAGGAGCATTCCATGGGCTGGTACTATGTCGTACAATTCCGTCCTCCAACATTTCATTTACTTGATTCCTAATTTCACTCTTATGAATCTCGGGTAAACGATATGGTCTCACGTTTACAGGACTTTGATTCGATACCGTGGGAATGGTATGGGAAATGGTAGGGGTAAAAGTCAGTTTATCACCCTCCAGAAAGAAAATTTCGTTGAATTCTCGGCAGATATTCTCGATCGATTGTTTTTCTTCTACGTTCAGGTGTTGTAGATCTAAAACAGAAGCAAGTTTCGAAAGTCGCTCTTCTATTTTATTGTAGGTATGGACACCAGTGAGGCTATACACTTCGTAGCAGTGGAGTTTTTCATATTCTAAATCGACATCGTTACTGATTTCTACGTTATTCTCAGTTGCGTTTATTACGGCTACCGCAATGTATCCATTCTTTGGTTTAGCAATACATCCGGAGGTATATACCTGAGGTGCTATTTCTGTAGGAAAACATACTACCTCCTCATTGTCAACTATAGGCCCAAATCGCAGTACCGTTTCGGTCCTGCCAGGTATTGAAATATTTTTTTTTAAATATTTGAAAGGAAGCTCTACCTCTTCGTCTTTAATGTTCAATATCAGAGTTTGAGTTTTGTAACTAAGAACAGAATTCGTTCTTGAGAAGGAATCTTCTCCTATAATACCGTCTCCGTTTATAGGGAAATTTTTAGGGACTACATGGAAAGGATGCTTCAATGAGAT
This sequence comes from Dioctria rufipes, assembly GCA_963924295.1. NCBI lineage: Eukaryota > Metazoa > Arthropoda > Insecta > Diptera > Asilidae > Dioctria > Dioctria rufipes. The sequence continues at coordinate 100,308,159 of OZ002741.1, read as the reverse complement.
CCTTTCAGTTAGTTGGATGTGCAAATGGCAGATACCTTTTGTGTTAATGGACTGGGTAGAAATCCCTCTAAGTGGAACAGCCCAGTCAGTGTACACGTCTACGTCTGGTTTAAGTGCACTAATTTTTATTAAACTTATGGACGCTCCCGTATCCAGAAGGAAAGAGTTTTTTGGAGAAGCACAATTTAAAATGTTCAGAAAAATTTCACTCTGAAAGGTTGTACGAGTGTCAAGATTTAGAATTGGACTAGGTTTTGCGTTAACGTTAAATGTTGTAGATTTAGTAGTTTCGAATTTACGGTTAAAACTGTTTCTTGAATTGGTTTCGATTGGATTGGCAAAGTAGTTTTCACGTCGACACTCTAATTCAATTCGCGAACCTGGACAACCGTGCCTCTGGTGCCAGGCATATTGGCGTTTCCCTGATTTGTACCTCGTATGAGTCTCTCGTTTGATCTTGTTTGCATTTGCATTTGCACATTATTTGAATTTGTTCGAGAAGAGTTATTGCTATAAGAGTTTGGCGAAACGATATTTGGAGAGTTGTTCCGTGAGTTGTTGTATTGTCTTTTCTTGCAATTTTGTATAGAGTGGCCCAGATTTTTGCAATACCTACACCGTTGCTCACTCTGAACAGTATTGATGCGTTGATTTGGAAATTTAGGAAACATTGGACGATTTTCTTTATTAAGGAAAGATGAGGTGGTTTGGCTTTTCAGTTTCCTGCACTCCTTTGTACTATGTCCAGGAATCTTGCAGTAATTGCACCTTGGCATTTCTGTTTTGATGTTTTCACTTTCAGCAATATTTTCCTCTTCCAAGGCATATTCAATTGCTGAAGTGATAGATTCATGTTTTGTAGATTTAACGATTAGTTTCAGAGGTGGCTTAAGTCCCCTTTTGAAATTGTTTATTGCTGTCTTTTCGTTAAGCTTTCTTATGGCTTTGGAGCCTTCGGAAGACTCACCTTGTGTACTTGATATATTTAGTTCATCAAGCAACCTTTCTACCTTACCCGCGTAATCTGAAACTGTTTCACGAGATGCCTGTTTGATCGTAAAAAGTTCCGCTTGAATACTTGTGCTGACCTGAACTTAGTAAAATTTTTGTTAATTGCAGCTTCCAAGTCACCCCAATTATCATAATCATTGTATCTCAGAATAGCATTATACGCTTTTCCCGTGAGCTTTGATTTAATTAAATCTACGAACTCGGCTTTATCCGCATTAGTGGAGGCTTTGGTATAATGTATTTTAGCTATTTGGAGAAATCTAGTGAGAGTTGTGGCGTTCCCATCGAACTCTGGAATAAGCTTAATAGCGTGAGATATATTAAAAGTACTGTTTGGAGTCGTCATTTTTGATAAAATGTCCGACTCTTGGAGGGAAGATGAGGAGTCCGCACTTTTCTCGGTTTCACTAGGCTCGTCTTCACGACCGGAAACAAAACTATCGGAATCGTTGAGTTCAACTTCTTCAGATTCGCTGGTTTTTTTAATTTTCTTCCCGTTCCTTAAAGAAAGGTTTACCGAGATCGACATGTGCTTTTTATTCACCCTTTATGGAGAACTTGTACCAGAGGGGTTTTGTTAAGACACGAGTATACTATTTATTATTTTACATTTACGAGAACAACTATTCATCGACGAAGACCAAAATACGCACTACTAAATTTTGTAATCACCTTTGAGCCATTGAACGAACACAACCTGACAGTATTCCGTTTCCGTATGTGTATACCAATGTACATATTATGTAGTACAGAATTCAAGGAGTAGTATAACTAATATGGCAAAAGTCAGTATACAACTTTCAATAGGAATCAATTACGGTTACTGAAGCATTAATTTTACACTTTTAACACAAGAACCTACTATCACAGGCGATGCATTGAAAACGGATATATGAAATAAAACCTCATTTCTGCGTTGAACTACGCACGTACATATTTCATTGCAAAGTGGGACATAATTTACTTAAAAAAATGATTTTTTTTTCTGAATTTTGTTTGATACATAAAAACTATTGCACTGGTTTGTGTGTGTGTGTGTGTGTGTGTTAGGCGTCGAACATCAACAATTAATAAAAAGAAGAAAAACTAACGAATAAAAAGTTAATTTCATAACGAAAACAAATTGTAACGATAGCAGAAATATCACTTTCACAGTAAAAAAAAATGTTAAAATAGCACATACCTGTTTGTGAATATACATAATATAGAATCTTGACAAAAGATCTATGTGATATTTTAGATATTTTAATTATATATTTATTTCTAAACAAAAGAGATAAGAAGACAAAAGATTTTTTTTTTTTTGTGTTTACTATTTACGTGCTGTCCGCAAGACTATTAATACTAATTAAAAGTAGAAATTTCTTTTCAAATATTGATATAAGTATATAAATCTCACAAAACTATTTATTTATTATATAAAAGACCTTCAGGTAATTAGGTACTTTAGATGAAAGTACATACAAATAGAAATCAAAAGAAATATTGATTTTGGTCCAGAGATAGACACCACTCACGCTAATATCCTTCTGCATTCCATTATTTCCATTACGCTTGATAACGCTAGTTAACATATGTATGTAGGTAGGTACTGCTGTTGTACTGGGATTTTGTGTAATAATTCCTCAATTTTCCTTGATTCGAGCTCTGATAAATTCAGATTGCACACAAGCAAGATTTAGACACTTTTAGATTTAGATTTTTTTTTGTTATTTCTGCCGCCGCGGATTAGTAATGAATTAGTTACGTAATTGGTAGATCCGCGCGCTATTCTTGCGACATGGACCGCACCGCTGCCACCAGTTTGTTACGATTACCTACACGTAGGTAAAAGGGATTAACTCCGGGACAGGTGGAAATTTAGGAAACTGAATTGAAATGTAACTCTTCTTTTACAACACAAACTATTTTATTCAATCACTTTATTTTTAAGAAAAATACGAATTAATAGTAATACAAAAGTAACTTGTAAACTCTACGCGGCGGCAACCCGAAGTCAACGAGCTCATATGGTTCGCATTTATGAAATGAATTGTGTACACTTTGGTAACATGAGTGAACACTTGACTCAGCGATTTGTGTGCAACATAGAGCGATAAATTATGATTTTTTGTTTATTCGGTACTGAATTAGTAAAATTTATGTGGCACGGGTATCTTTTAAAATGTGCACATGAAACCCGAGACTTTGTAATTCGTGAGAACCATGCACCATGCTCTTGCTTCATAACAATCTTAAAAGACCCTAATGGCCTTCTAGCTTTTTATCATACTACTGATTAGAACTTCAAATACTATTAACTAAATCAGGAATTCAAACAGCTTTAACTCTTCTTAAGCACTAAAATCCAACGTTTATCAACCTAGATTACTGTAAACTATGACCACCTCACCACGTTTTTTTTTTCCACTTGATTAGGTATCAGTTAGTTATGCTTCTGTGGATGCATATATATAAGTATATATCTCTATATCCATACTAAAGACTATATTAATCCTGGGATACGTACTATGGGTATGGACATATACATACGAGAGGTTAAAAAAAACAACTTGATTCTAGCTTAAGTTTAGGATTACACTTAAGTTGTGGCTTCGTGAATTTTGCATGTGGGAACTGCATCGTTGGCGTAATTGCTGTCTCTGAACGTGATAGAATTTAATTAGTTGAAGGGGATTTCGTCGGACTTGTCTCCTCCCTCCTCAAGTTTCGACTCCGGGCGATTACCTGTGAAATGGACCTTGACCTTTGTTTTCCCTTTTTTACATCGCAGGAACGTGTAGAGACAGAGAGTTAGTAGAGTGCCTATGATGATTAAATCCGTGGTGATGTTCATGTGCCATTTCCACTGTGTTTCGTATATGCCTTCCTCAATGTTAATATTCAACGGTAATACTCTGAAGAAGTAAGTCCTCTAAGGGGAATCCCTTAACAATTTTAATAATGCTGATGTTCCTTTCGACATTGAGGAGAACCTTGTCGTGATTGATTTGTATTGAGTTCCCGAATTGAAGCCTTCCGATCGAAACTTTGCAGTCCTTGAATTTCATAACAGTATTGTTCTTGATTTTAATCACGTTTGGTTGACCACAGTTATTCGTTAATAGCGTTTCCCTTTAGTTGTTTTTTACTAAAATACAATCTGACACAACTTTAGTTTCTTCTGTGTCATTCTTATGATATTCGCAGTGTTTAACAAATTTGATCGTTATACCCTATAAGTTCTTTTTTCAAAATGTGCTTTTTCTGTAAATTTACAAAAATATTACTCTCGCTGGCAATATCTTTACTTATTTCTATGTTAATTTCAAATAAATAGTCCTTATTTGGGATCTATTTATTTATTTATATTTACATTATTTGCTTTAACATAGTACTTAAAACTAAGCCAACATCTAAATACAAACAATGTTTTGGGCCAACGGCTACTAGGCCATATGGCCAGCGATCAGCTGTTTTGACAAACTGCGCAAAGCCGCGACTTGGTACTATGTTACTCACAGCGTATGCGTAACCGCTCGCCCAGGATATCGGATGGGTTCCAGACTACGACGGGGACAACAATAGACAACAAAAATAGGGCGCCACGTGATCTTTTACTCATGGCAGGGCAGATCACGAAACCTATAGAGTCCAGGCTGAAATATAAGGACTATACACAACACCAAAAAAAAAAAAATACTCCTCACTCCACTAATATGGTATCCTCTTTATTTACCTGGTCCTGACATAATCGAGCGATACTGCCTTATGGCATGTTCTACAACTTATCGTAACTATCTCCAATGCTACTATACTTATAATTATTTCACAAATTATCGGAGTACCTATCTTCAATGGTATGGTGTTGTTATTCAACAAAGTACCGGAGTGACTATCCTCAATACTATAATGTTATTATGCAACAAAGAAAACTAATTATCGGAGCAACTATCTCCAATGGTATTACGCTATTGTTCAACAAATTATCAGATTAGTTACCTTCAGTGGTATGATATTATTATTCACTGTAAGTCTTTACCATAACGTACTTAAAATTAACCTAAAAAAATTTTGTTACCTTCAGTGGTATGATATTATTATTCACTGTAAGTCTTTACCATAACGTACTTAAAATTAACCTAAAAAAATTTTGTTACCTTCAGTGGTATGATATTATTATTCACTGTAAGTCTTTACCATAACGTACTTAAAATTAACCTAAAATAATTTTGTCTCCACTATACGTGCTACGCCTGATAACGGCAGCACCCATTCAACCTTATGCCCTAAGTTAAAATACGTTCTGTATAGTCATAATAATGAGTAATATGTTACTCGTTATAGGGAAAGTTATCCTCCGTTTATTTAATTATAATAATATGAAAAGGATTAATTATTGTAATGAAAGTTACTCTGAGAAAACAATATGAAATTAATGCTCACAGCCAAGTGTGCACAAAGAAACCAAAAGAATAAATACTTATCTCGTGTAACCTGAATCCCTTATAGAAGGCCACTTTTCGCTCCTGCGATATTTCCTATTCATTAAAACAAAGAAATTCTAGACTCGTCTTGTCCCCAGACTACTTAATCATCGCCTTCCCTCTTTTCTTTTTTGTCTTTTTTTTTAACTTCCAGTATGATTTTATCCTTTTTATGTTGCAGTGAATTTATATTCGATGTATAGATGCCTTGATGTCTTGACTCCTATTATTTTCTTGTACTTTTTCCTCTGGATCTCACACTTGGGTCCACGTTTCTTTGTCGAAACACTTTTCTTCACGACTTTTATTCCTTTTTAAAAGCTATTACTTATGCCCTTTTCCTTTTTGTTCCTTCGCACGATGTACTTATATTATTGACGATGATTTCTCTCATTTACTTTTCTTTCCCTTTGATTTTTCTGGATCTCAACACTTAGGTCCACGTTTCTTTTGCGAAGCACTTTCTTCTCTCTACTTTAACAGAGCAAAAAAACAGGAAATCCAAAAAAGTTGACTTTTTGCTCCCCTTTTCCACCGTGTCAGCGCACTCAGCTGATATGTGTTTCGTCGTTGAGACTGGTTTTGCTAATTTGGCGCGACTGCTCATCGCAATAAGCCGAGGTTACATTGCCTCCTTCTGCTGTCGATGAATTGCTGGACTACCCTGAGGCATGGTCCTATTACACGTTACACCTTTGTCAATGTTTATTTGTTTTAAACTATTTAATTTTTTTTGTTATTTATTTTAGATTTTCTTTTGTAATTTTCCTGTTATTCATTTTAGACCGTTTTCTTCTTTTGGGTATTTATTTTGTTTATTTCTGTTTTGTTTATTTTATTTTTATTTTATTTACACTGTTACTTAGACTATTCAAAGTTTTTTTTTGTTATTTATCTTGTCGTTATTTACTCATTTAGTCGCACTATGTTGTTATTTACTCATTTAGTCGCACTATGTTGTTATTTACTCATTTAGTCGCACTATGTTGTTATTTACCCATTTAGTCGCACTATGTTGTTATTTACTCATTTAGTCGCACTATGTTGTTATTTATTTTGTTGTTATTTTTGGGTTGGGTTCCGAGTGAGGAGTCTGGGGTACATTCCGCTGCCCTTTGGGCTTCTTCCATGTTGCCTGGATTGTCCCGTAAGGGAAGAAGGTTCGCACATTCGCATCTCTTTTAGCGCGCCTGGCTGTCAGCACTACTTGCTCGACTTTTAAGGCAAAACTCCGAAACAATGACTTGATATACCAACCTTCGTATATATATATACAGTTAACAACTCATGAGAAGTTACAAGAGATCTATCTAATATAATTACAATTGCTATCTATAGGCTTACTAACTAACAAGAGGAGTACCAGGGGTAACAATAAATTTCGTGGTAAGCAAACAATCATTATTTAGGGTGATTCCAGTTCCTCGGTGGTAAATAACTTCACTTCCGGTGGTGAGTGAAAAGTGTAGTCTTAATGGTGGCGTTCGTGGATAATCTGCTAAGGTTGATGTTTCTGCCATCAACTCCTCTCCTCGTTGTCTATATGGCGATGTAGCTTACTTCATTCTTCAATCGAAATTTCAGTTTGGGGCGTATTTCGTACCCCATTTGTCCCATGGCGTGCGTGAGTAACCTCTTTGAAACATGGGCTGGGACTAGGAACCTGTCCTGTGGGTCGACTATCCGGCATAAGCTCGATGAACGTTGCTGTTGTATTCCCTAGGCCTATGGGTCCCACTCGATGTTCCTCTGCTTCCATTACTTTTCGAAGGGCCTTCTGAAGTTATTGGCGTTCTCTGTAACGAAATAAGTTTGTTTGCAGCATCAATCAAATAGGCGTGAGTAACACAATGGACAACACAAGGAGATTGAAATTCTCTCAAACGTAGGGTAGCTGGTCTGGTGATTTAATCCGCAACAACTATTTGGTGTTTGTCTATTTAATCTTGTAATTTTTTTGTTGTTTTTGGTTGAACATTGTTTCTATATTTTCGTCAAATTATAATTAATACATTTGTTTTTCCTAATGAGTGGCTCATCGATACTTATTCTTCTAATGGCATTGTAGTAGTGTTTACAAAAGAAGATTCTTACGCTATCTAGGAGTAAGTACAATGGGGTTGAGGGGATATGCAAGGAGATATCAAAAAACGAAGCTGCCTAATGACTAAGTAACTAGATAATTGCTATAAGTGTATACAAAGGGGCCCTAAGGATTATAATTCAAAATTTTGTTGCTAGACTAAGGTTCTTTATTTATTTTTGTACATCCATGGATTTTGTGTTTTTTGTTTTATGTATGTAAGGCTAGTGATATAATTGAATAAACTATGAGAGGAAAAAGAAAGACAAAGAAAAACTTTTAAGCGATCTATATTCAAATACATTAAAATTCTTGTGCTTATTTCCTTTTTTTTTTGTTTTTTTTTTTTTGTTTTTTTTTTAATAAAATGGTTTAAAGTCCGTATATCTGTCGTTAAAGTCTGGTGTCCAAGTTACCGTCTTGTAAGTATGTCCTCATAGAGTAGTGCGTCTATAAGTGAGGAGTGCTGTCGGTGTCTTTGATGTTTCAAGTTCGTTGAGCAGTCTTTGTAGTTCTAGGCTGTTGTAGTATGTGGGTTGCGGTCGCTCGTTTGTTTTAGGGAAATGTGTTTCTTAACCGGTAAAAAGTGGCCGAGTCTCTATCTCGCGATCGAGATCATTTTGCTCCTTAAGTTATTAGGCATGGTAGGCTTGTTCGATGGCTTGTGGTGGGTGGCAAAGAATGTGTGAGATGAGCCCCACGTGACGTCCTGGTCTCGTGCTGAGCCCTATGAGCTTGTGCTCTGACTGCTTTGTAGCTTGGTGGTGTTATTTTGGTGCTGTTGCTGTGAAGCGCGCTCTTTGCCGGCATGTCCGCTTTTTCATTGCCTTCTACCCCCACGTGCGCTGAGCACCATGCCAGGGTAATCCTATTTGTGTGTATGGAGTTTCTGATATTAAGCGTCAACGGGTTTTTGTTTTTAGGGTTTCCTAATGCTTTCAACGCAGATAGGCTGCCCGAGAAGATGGCACATGTGCACTCATGTTTGACGGCCCACTTGACAGCCTCCCAGACAACCGTAAAAACGTCCGCCCACGTCGGTAGTTTATACGTGAGGGAGAGTTTTGCAATCTCCGCAATGGCTCTGGACTTGTTTATTGGTGTGGGACATAGGAAGGGGTTGGAGAGGGAGGAATAAAAAAAGGTGGGGTGTTAAGGGTTAAAGGAATACCTGCGGCAGCTAAGGGGAGTGATTACAAGGGGAGAGACTTATAGTAGGGTTACAGCATTTCATCGTCAGAGACAGGAAGTATAGTTGCCTCTGTGTCTCGTTGTATGATCATTGGTGTGGGGATGGCTTGCTGCGTATGCGCCAGGAAAGGAGCCGCGATGTGTTTGTAGGTTGTTGGTGTTAGTGATAAAAGCTTATTAGCATCCTCGGGGGTTTTTGCCGTGAAGGCGATGCTTTCTGCTGAGGTGCCTGTGTTGGCCATTATTTTGTACCTCCAACAGAGTACTGGTCTGTAATAAGTTCGTATTCGGTAGATTATTTGTTAGAGGGGGAGTCTTGAATGGTGATATATTCGATGTCTGTGTGTTTATCGGGAAAGGTGTCTGGGTTTTTTTGTATTGTAACTGTTGTTTTTATTTTTTGGGGGTAGTTTCGTAAGATTCTTGTGTAGTTTTGTTGTCTAGTGCGGTTTTGTCTGTTTTTCATGGTGTTTGCGTGGAGTTTTGCGATAGGAGTGTTGAACACAGCTGAAAATAAATAAATGGATATTAAGTTATAGGGATCATTATTTAGTACTTCCCTGTAAAATCCCAGTCTCCAGTGTCCTCATACGCCCGTCCTACGTCTATGCAGCATCTGAAATAAGAAGAAGCATATAAATTAGTCCAATACAATTAACTGGAGCAAAGATATCACAAAAAATTACAAACAAAAATATATAGTTACATGCAAACTGCCAAGAAACAAATTTCTTGGCAGTACAACAACAACACTACATGCAAACATAAACATTGGAATTTCTTAGCGAAATTCATGTTTTCTGCACAATAAACATTTGCAAAACTTGCATTTATGCTTAAATGTGCAGATTACATGAATTCGCAGAATCCATACACAATATTGTTAGTGAAATTCAACACTTGTTGCCATTGTTGACATTTCACTAACAATTTTTTCAATACAAAATTTTCGCATAATTTGCATGATTCTTGCAAATTATGCACAGGCAAATCACTAATTAACACTTATAGAATATATAAATCAACTTACCTTAACAATTAATCCTTTTATTGATGAGAAAACCCAACACAAAACACGGCACTTTACGACTTAAACACCGCGAAACGAACTGTCACTGCAACAACGTAAATAATCAATTTTACGAAGTTGGCCGCGCTCTACCTGTTGGCAATAATTAAAAAAACGCGAAATTGCCCAGGTAAGGAAATATTTACAATAAAAAGGTAATTCCAATTCCCATAATGAGTGGGAAAGAGAACGATGTGGAAACGAGACAGAAGAAAATTCGTGAGAGAATTTATGTTCCACACCGGAAATTAACATAGTATGATAGGGAGCGGCCATATTGATAAATTTTAGAAAAATTGAAATATTTCAATAAATGAATTAGGAAAAATTATGGATAATTAAAAATAAATTAATTCACATAATTTGGAAAATTTTGACATTACAGCATGGACTTATAATGTGCAAAAAATATATGAAAATTGCATTTTTTCATGTGGAACTTGTCCGAAAATGGCGGCTCGGACATTATAAAAAGGAGGTGCTCCCTAACTAAACTCTCATTAGTTTGACAGCGATCGCAAATGCAACTTCGCATAGATCCAGTGTTCTCTAAAAAAATCTAAAGTGGAAAAATATTAATTAGTGCAAATTACTTCGAATCTTTCTAGCATAAATCAACGTGCCAAGCAAGGTACAGTATTTACATGCTACGTAAAGATTGCAGCAGCAATTTTAACTTCTGTGGTGTTACAGGGTTTTGGTGGAATTATAGGCTAAGTATTTTTATACATTTTCAAAATATATTTGGTGGCAGACATTTAATTTTAGGTTTTTTCACATAGCGTTTAACTCATGCAAGCTAAGCATATTAGACGTTTCATGTGAAAAAACAAAGTAGAATTAATTAATATTAAGAGTGATGTGAATTATATTAATGAAGAACTAATAATAATGGACAGTGAATTTTCGAATATAAGTGAAATTGGTGAAAACCTGAGGTATAAAATTGAGCGCGTGTCACGTTACGACACCTCAAGAATACATACCTACAGATAATTAATTAAATTAATTAAGTACAATTGAAGTGGAAAAATAAAATAGAATTCAGACTAACGTAAAATAAGGAATTTTTGCTCAATAAAGTAACAGTAAACACAAGCTCACATATCTTGTCATTTTAACATACCGCTACACTAACCCACCCAAAATGCAGTAATATAGCTGTAGTGTTCAATTACCGCTACATTACAAAACAGGAGTGTTTTTGTTCGTCTTTGTATTTGTTATAGCTGTGAATGTTTTGATCGAGTTTTTTGTCTTTGCCTCGGAAAGTGTTACTTTTGTTTTTGTCTCTGGGACGGGTGTGGACGGAATATTTTGAAAAGCATCCCCGAATGACAGTCCTGGCATATTCCTGCTCTGGCTCTCTAGCACGGCAAGGTTACTATTCAGGGCATACCACTTCTTCCTAGCCTCGTATCTGGTTAGGTGGTTATCGGTCTGGATTTTTACGATTTCTTTTTCCTTTTGGAAAGTTGGACAGTTTCTGGAAAGTATGCTGTGTTGCCCTGCGATATAGCACCCAATGCAGTGCACTTGGTTGCAATTGTCATGAGGAGTTCCGTCTTTTGCTTTGCCACGACCACAGAATTCGCATGCTGGTGTTTCTTTGCATACGGACTCATGGTGCCCGAATTTGAGGCATGACTTTCAGCGTAGTGGGGCAGGATACGATCTGGATACTGGCAAACTCTCCAAGCAGCAGACAATATTTGTTGTGGGAGAGAAGCGGTCGAATGTAATATGAAGCGCTCCGGTGGGAATTTTTTTTATCGTGCTTTTGTCGGGTCAGTTTTTTCACCTCGACGATGGTCTTATTCTTCTCCTGCAGGCCTTCCAAAATTTCCTGTTCCGCTAGAAACTAGAGTTTTGGTGCAAATGATATCCCCTCAGAGACGTTGAGCTTTTGGTGGTATTCCACCTTATTGTCAAAGCCTTTTATTTTGGTGAAGTTCCTGATGAGCTTTACTGCTGTAGTTCTGGAAGGAAAGAAAGCCAGGTATTTTCCGTCTGGCAAAGCTTTACAAGAGCGGATAGTGGGCGAACAGTGTTCGATATGTTTTGTAACTATGAAGGGGTTTAAGTCTGTTATAAACTTGTTTTTGTCTGCTAAGGAAATGAGCATGTATTTGGGGTCCGGCCCTGTAAGGGCGACACCAAGTAACTCCTCCAATGTTGGGAACTCTGACCATCGTGTCCCTTGTTTGTTAGCTTTTCTAGCCAGCTTCCTGGGCATGGTTCCTTCCATGTCCAGAGCGGCGTAGTAATTTTGCGGCCCTCTGGCCGTGCCCATGTTTACGCGCCCACTAGGGGCGTTTAGTTATTAGTGCGTCAGTGAAATAAGTCTTGTCGTATCGCACGTAGAAAATAAATAAAAGTGAAAATAAATTGTCTTATATAGGAGGAGCTTTCCCTATATAAGTGAATAAATAAATGATCCTAAAACTAACCACCAGCAGATAATTACAAGCTAACACTTAAACTATTTAATTTAATTCATGTAATGAAAAAACGGAAAGAAACAAAATAATTAGGAAAAACTATAGTAATATTTAGTTCCAATGTTTTGCTTTACGACCGACCACCTGAGTATTTCAAATTCCTTGCCGGGTGTTGATTGTTGAAAGTAAGAGTTCCTTGACTATGGAGCTTGCTAATTCTAAGCTATCAACTTTACAAATATGAAATTATGCGATCACCTTGTGTATAATTTTGATGCTAGATGGTATGTGACTTAGATTATAGGTCACTTTGGATATTTAGTTGTACCAGTTTAGGCCATTGGCGCTTTTGGTACGCGTCTCTGCTGTTAGAGAGCTTTTTGTGAGATGCCTGTGGTGTCACCTATATGTGGAAGCAGTCCCTCAGTTCGGTCAGAGTGGGCACGTGTGCGACAATGGATCACCCAGATTTGATAGCATACGTGGATTACTTATTTTAATCTTAAAACATCCGACTTACTGCTTTAGATCCAGGTTTTTAATAAGTTCCACTAGTTGCACGGTCACTTGGCTCTACTAATTGGTCTGGTTTTGTTTCTGTAACTTGACTTGTTACAACTTTATTCTTGACAGAATGTTGATTTGGGATCTTTTCAATTATTATTCTAGAGTATGAATTTTTTTCAAAATTAGGTATTGATAGAACAAAAATGATAAGAACTCCTTTAGTAAGTATGCAATTCTCAATGTAAGGTAACAACTCCACAGTTATGTTGCTTTGTTTTGTTTCTTCTTCTGTTAAAATGTCTTTTGGTAATGTAAAGCCATGATCACGGTCAAGAAAAATAAACAACAATCGAAACGAAAAATAATTAAAAACAAACAAAATTTTCTCGACTTCAAGAAGAATTTGCAACGCAAGCAAATTCAGCTATGCAAGCATAATTCTTGATTGAGAAAATATTTATACCTGACGTCATTTCGTTACTTTACAATATCAATACATTATGACTCATCCAGAAATTGTGTGATCAGAAATACTTACACCACAATTTCTGATTTTTAATTTTATGTATTGCAATTCTGCAGAATTATAAAGAAATACTGATTCCTTTGTAATCGTTTTATATAAATAAGCAGCTATTGTTCAATAAAAATTAGAGTTTATCTGACTATCAAAAAGTGTCTTTTAATTCTCGAAGTTAAAATCGGCATACTCTACACAAAGAATCAATGTACCATATTTTTATGAGAGAAACTTATCTGATTCCTCAAACGTCCTGAACAAATACAACCCATCCCAATCCTGCCTACAGCCGTCCAACATATTTTTTGAGCTGAAATTAAAGAGAAAACACATTAATAATATGTAAAATAAATAAAATAGCTCAAACTTACCTAAAATTCCACTTCCCTCCAAATGTTTACATTTTTTGTAATGTCATCTAATGACATTACGTCAAACAGCTGGTGTCGCCACAATCAAATTTGGACCATCGAACCAAGCGTTGCCAGGGCAACATATTATGAAGCTGGGACATAGCTGTTCACGGCGGCTATAAAAAGGCGGCGAGCCACAGCTAAATCACCATTTGGTTTTCAGAGTCTAATCTGAAAGCATCCTCCACCAGAGTCTAATCTGCTTCCTATCCTTTGAACAAAAGTATAATTTTGTTTATTCCTTCATATAGAAGTTTAATTCTATTATTGTAGAAGTATAATTCTACTTATATCCAACATCCAATTTTGCCGCATATTATAATTTCAGAGTTTAATCTGAAAATATTCTCCATCAGAGTCAAATCTGAATCCCATCCTAAGAGCAACAGTATAATTTTGCTCTATCCTTCATATAGAAGTCTAATTCTATTAAAATTCACACTCCCAAAAATCTGACACTTGATCCCCGATCGTGTAACAGAAGTTTAATTCTGCTTACATGCTTCAGGACGTTGCGATTGAAGTATAGTTCTGCGCAGACGTTTTAACATTCGCTGTAACAGAAGTTTAATTCTGCTTACACGCCCCAGCACGTTGTAACAGAAGTATAATTCTGCTTACACGCTTCAGCACGTTGCAGTCGAAGTCTAATTCTTCTACATCGTCGCTCTCTTTCTCAGAAATTCCTAATAAAATTGTCGCTATCTGATTCCGAAGAAATAAAAACTTTCTTCTTCTTCTTTCCAGGAACAGAAGTAAGGACAGAGAGTATGCGCAAAGCAGCACGATTTTATATTGAATTTTTTATTGTGGATTTTTAAATTATTATTATTATTATTATCGTCATTGTTGTTGAATTTTAATTGAATTTTAGTTGAATTTTTTAATAGTATTAGTAGTTTTATTAGAATTGGATTATTTATTGAATTAAAAGTATTGAATTTGCGATATTAGGTTAAGTATATGAATTATTTTAATAAAATTTATATTTGAACTACATCAAAGCTGTTTTCTTGTACTGCATTGATATGGTTTGTAGCGTTCTTTATCTGATCCGAAATTTGTCCGTTAACCGAAACTTAGGAATTTAAGTTAGTGCTAATTTGCCTGTTATTTTGTCCGATTATGTTGAAATATTTTTGGATTTTGTCGCGATCCTCGTTATACATTACGCCAACCACAAAAAGCAGACCATTGCCTAAAATGTTAATCAAGGCTCTTTTACTTACATGATGAGGGAAGATAATGTTAAAGCTTTACTTCAATTGCTTGATATTGTACCATGTGCTGGCGGGAAATGGGGATTTTTCTTAAAGTAGAAGTAGGTTTGTTTCGATTTTATTGATGCTATCGGCGCATTGAGTTAAATAATTAATGTGCATTATTCTTTTGTAGTCGTTTATTATTCTGATTTTTGATTCTTTTTTCAAAACATATCCATTACCGGAGGATTTTACATTGATTTCTATCGATGGTTTTGTCGGGCTAAGAGATAATATTAACAGTAGAAGAAGGATACCTGGAACAAAGTATTAATTTTGATATTTTAGTTTCCTTTTAAATTGGTTTATATAACTGAGGTAATGTTCGTTTCCTACTTGAAAGTGATCGTCGCCGTGCTCTTTGGATTCGACTTTTTTATGATAAGGTTGGAGTTTGGTGACTCTGTTCAATTTAAGGTAATTGGAGGGTTTGTTCTTGTATCTTCGTCAGTTGCGGATTTTGATAACTTTTGTTTTATTAGATAGTAGGAGTTGATGTATCGCTGGGTATTCTTCAGGTTGTATTGTTCCGTTGAGAAAATTTATTGGCGTCTTGCCTATAGAGGTATGGGTAGTTTCGTTAAAGTGCTTTGAAAACGGGATGGAGATCCCTATGGAGTGGTAACCTCTGTTCTTTCTCGACAACATTAAGAATTTGCATGTACTCATTAAAGGTATTATGGAAGCGTTCAATGTCGGCGATGCTAATATGGTTCTTGGGGGTGGTGAAATGGATACTTATTCGATCATTGTTTAGGACATTCGTAAAATTTATAATCTGCCGTACAAATATAGACGGAAATACTTAGTCGCCCAGACCACAGCTGGCAATTCCTTTCCAGGTTGGGTGGTTATCTTGGAATAAGACAGCGTCAATGGTACAATTGCACGCGTCAATAGTTAGAGTAAAAGTTTGGGTAAGCAAGGATTGGATCTGTAGTGATTAGTACTTTAAATTTACTGAAGGCTTCTTTATATTCAGGATCGTTTACATGTATGCGTTTACCTTTTTTTAAACAGGTTGTCATTGGTTTTGCTATTTTAGAGAAATCCCGAATAAATTTACGATAGTATCCGACCAGACCCAAGAAGGATTTGATTTCTTTCGCAGTACTAGGAATCGGAAATTTGTTGATTGCTTCAACCTTGTTAGGATTTGATTTATAATATCATCCAAGTACACGTAGCAGATTTTTCCGATATAATCTTTCAGTATGGAATTCATAAGTGGCTGGAAAGTTGCCGGAGCATTCTTTAACCCGAATGGCATCCTGACAAACTCGTAGTGATCGTTATCGGTACTGTAGGCGGTCTATTTGATATCTTCCTGAGCTATTTCTATTTGGTGAAAGCCCTTAACTAAATCAAGGGTTGTAAAATACATAGCGCATCCCAGTTTGTCTAAAATATCGTCGATATTTGGAATTGGGTATTTGTCGTCGACTGTGACATTATTTAATTTCCTACAGTCGATTACTATGCGCCATTTCTGTTTCCCTGATGCATCTTGTTTTTTTGGGAACGACCCATATGGGGGCGGAATAGGGGGAATCGCTAGGTTTAATTTCTTCCTTGCTCTAACATTTCCGTAATTTGTCTGTAGAGTTTTGTGTAAATTGGGATTTCATCTACTATGTTTTAGTTCATGGATGAATGTAAGATTATCACCTTCGAGATAAAATGCTGATGCTGATCTAGGTGGTCAAACCTTATCTCATATTCGTTGAGAAATATTTCGTATTGAAATACATTCAATTCTTCAAAACGTACGGGGATAACATATTCTCTTTCCTCATTTTCACTGAAGAAAACGGAATTTCGTTTCCCGATTGCACTTTGAGAATTTTGTTTTTGAAGTTAATTTCAGCTTCGAGATCATAATATTTTTTCCTAATATGGCGTAGAATTTGTCATGGAATTGAATTTCAAGGAATTCCATTTTTTTTTTTTGAGTCGAATTCAATGAAAACGTCTATCGTCAGTTTAGCATCACAAGGGGTGATTGGGGTATTTTACTTATATATATGGGGTTACAAATTCCTGTATTCATTATACTAGCAGTGATGCCTGTATCTACTACAAGTTTAAGGGGTCTTCCTTTTGTCTGTAATTTTTTATAAGGAAGTGATTGTTGGTTTCCGAGGCCACCAATCGAAAATTTTCGACTACATTCTCGCTTTCTAATGTGTTAATTCTAGAGTTAATGGATATGTCGACTTCCATGGGGCTCTACTCCATGGCTACTCGGGACTGATTTTATCTTACGTTCCGGGACCTATTTGCGGTGAGATTTCTCGGGTTTGAATTTTGAAAAGTGTAACTGTAATTATTTTGATTACTTTGATTAAATCTCCTAAAGTTATTACAGTGGTGGTTTTAATGGTTGTCATTGTTATTGTTACCACTGAAATCGTTGTGATTATTGTTGAAACGATTATTATTGGGCTTAGTATATCTTTGGAGGTAACTATTTCTATTTAAAGTTTTATCTTCGCTTCGTTTATTTTTAAATGGATTAAGGTATGCCTAATTAGCCTCAGCAATATATCTAAAGCATCCTCCATGGTTGACAGGATTCCTGTTAAATAAGATAGATCCCATTGGTTCTGGAAATTTCTCTTTGAAAGTATTTAGAGCGGTTTTATTATTCACTTCGAAACTGAACTATGAATTGGGCTGATCTTTGGATTTAATATTTAATCGTCTCAGAATATTTTTAATTTAATTGTACATCTCTACGCTATTTGAATTGAAAATTACTCCGCGTAATTCATCAAAAATCTGAAAGACTGATGATTTGTTGCTAAAATTGTTAGTAAGAACCGCCTTAATTTCGGACCAGATTTTTACATGATTATCTCGATAACTTCCCTGGTCTTACAAAGTTGTTTACTTTTAATTCTATTAAACAATAATTTTTGGTCACTTATTTCGTATTTTAAAACTACAGGAATGATATCTTCGACTAATTCTAAAAATGACAAAAATTTCTACAGATCTTCCATCGAAATCTGATAATTATTCGATGAACTTTAAAGGGTCGATTCTTAGTGTTAACGCCGTTCGGTTACATAAAACTCTATACTACGTCTTGACATTAAGGCCGTTTGTACATTGAAAAACGAAAACACTAAACCGAAAAACACAAATTTTGTCTGTCCTAAACTAACAAAAATATATGTAATAAAATATTCGGTATTTATTCCAGTTACGGTTTCAATAAAAAAATATCCATATTTAGAGCTTTATTTCAATTAAAACACAATCTTATGTTTATTCGTACGAGAAACAAATTTTCGTTCCGAACTGTCAAGTATATTTTCGTTCCGAACTGTCAAGTATATTTTCGATCCATACTATGTTCCACACACGGACGAATATTCTTTTCGGTCGTACATAACCTAATTTCCGTTTATTTACATTTGATACAAACCCGCGTTCGTTTATTCGTTCGTTTTCGTTTTTCAATGTGTAAGCGGCCTAACTTCGTGGCGATATGATTAGGACTACCTGTACTGTACTTTATTCTAAGTACTTTGTTATGCATACGAGAGGATAAAAAAACAACTTGATTCTAGCTTAAGTTTAGGATTACATTTAAGTTGTGGCTGCGTGAATTTTGCATGTATGAACTTCATCGTTGGCGTAATTGCTGTCTCTGAACGTGATGGAATTTAATTAGTTGAATGGCGTTGGCGTTTCCTCGGACTTGACTATATTGTGATATATGTATGTAGGTATTGTGCGCAATTATCATGGTGATCACGTAATATCAACGTCTTCTGCTTGATGTGGTTATGAAGTATAATGGGCCAGCTTGAACAGCTTTAACTCCTACGGAGCGGCTTGAGCAGCACTAACTCCGCTTTAACTCCAAACGTAAAATTAAAACGAACGATGTTTTCTTAACTAAATGGCTAAGATCAATTGCTCGCTTATTTAATTTCATCGATATATTTATATATGCATTACTAGGGTTGACTCCAGTTGGTTCCCATGCTTACAAAATGTTTACTTAACAATATCCTCATGAGAACCTGTAACGTGTGCTGTAAGACGTGTCAAATATTAGCTGCAAATATACATACACATCATTCAAATAGAGACATAAATAGAAGATTGGTATCTCACTTAGTCTAAGTAAGCTCATAATCATAAATATGTAAATAATTAAACAAATAATACATAATGCTTAATAAATGATAAACAATATTAATGAATAAATAAATATTAATCAAGTCAAAGAAATCAACAAATACAACAATAATAATTAATAGCTCGCCTTATACAACTGAAGTTGTCGCCAGTTCCAGACCAGCTTTAGTTCGACCGCTTTCGGAACCATCCCAAAAATAGGGGCAATACAAAAAAAGGGCGGACGGATGGAGTGCGACAGGAGGTTCGGTTTCCCGCTCGTTTTTTTTGGGTGCTGGAGGTGATCGGCAAGAGCATCAAGCCGCCAAGGAAGCTTCGAGTTCCCATTAAAAGTTTTCAACCTTAAGTAAAGTTAATACAGTCAAAAGAAAATCAAAAACAACAAAAATCTGAAAGCGGTAAAAGTGCGAAGACAACTCCGAGAAAATCGCAGCCCAGGAGTAACCAGAAAAGGCCGGAGGATTAGTCGGATAAAACTGGAGCACGCGGATAACCTAGCCAAAAGGAGATAAGGAAAAATGAAAAGCGATAAGTAGATTTGAACTATAATCAGTTGCACTAAAAATAACATAAAACAATAATAATACAATAAATAAATAAATATAAATAAGTTAATGAAGTGAACAAAATATAAAATTATTCTATACTAAAACTAACCCATCAAATACAAAAGAAAAATTTGAGAAACTAAAAATAAGTAGTACTAACCTCTAGCTAAATAAAAATTGTAGTATTAGGACGGCCGTACTAGGGATCTTGCAGGAAAAGTGGAAGTATGTAAAGAAATCAATCTCTTGTTTGGAATAAAAGGTGAATTAGTTGAACGCAAAGAAGAATCTTTTCCTCTTTATACTTCCTTCAGCACACGTTCCAGTGTAAGTTGAAATTATTAAATTTCCCTAGGCTTTCAGCTTACATTTTGGGGGCTCGTCCGGGATCTTCCCGTAATAATAAAAAGAAAAAAAAACATAAATTTTAAGTTTTTATAAGTAACTAAACGGCAGAATTTCCATACGAAATCAGCCCATAGAAATTTGTATGAGTGACGGATGCAATCTATGATCCATAAAAGTAAATAAAAACAAAACAACTTCTTTCGATTGTGTCAGGAGGGTTGCTAACCCAGCGCAAGTATTCGCATTCCATTATTCTATCAATCATATTCATTCTTCGATGAATACAGTTTATTTTCATTCAATAGTGAGTAATCAGTAAATTTCTGTGCCTAGTGATTAAACCATTTACTTAAATTAACAGAAGTTATGTTAATGTCTCCAAAAGTCGCATAAGCTTTCGTGCACCAAATATAATTAGCAGTTAGCATAACTCAAAAGGATAGCATTTATCGTGCTGGAACCTGTGGAATTACACTTATAAGGTTATGTTTACATTTTGCATTATACATAGCTCGTTAATTCTGTTTAAATTTTTAGGTTTTTCCAATTAAATTAAACACAACAAAGCGCATATTAAAGCAATAGTGTTGATTCAAATTTATTAAAATAAGCCGAAGCTAATCTGAATAACCCTACTTACTGTCCAAATGACCGACGATAGCTTGTCTTCACTTTGCCCTGTCGGATAAGAATATGCTGCAGCCATACTAAATGTGTGAGTAAAACGAAGTCGCTTCATAATGATAAAACAGCTATAATTAATATTAGTTATTTATCTGATCAGTATCAGTGTTAGTAGCTTGAACATTATTATACGTGGAAGTAGAACGTTCAATTGCATGATCGAAGTCTAAACTTAATTTTTTTTTGACAGCTAAAATTTTTGCCTGATATAGTTAATTCTAGATGAATTGGTGCGCACGCATTGGTACAATCAAGTAAATTCTGTTCACTTTCGTTCCGAACAGGTGTATTTTATATTTTTTTTGGGAAAGTCTTAAACGTTTTAGCATTTATAAACATGTAAACACTTAAATCCAGTTGAACACGTACGCTACTTGCTTATTGTGTGATCATTCTCTTCATAATTAGGCGAATTGAAGGCGAAACAGTATGAAATATCCCATAAGTATTGTCTGCTTGGTTGTGCGAAAATTTTTATTACTTAAACAATAATAACATCCTAATTTTTGCCAATGTGTAGTACGAGAACTGACGTTATTCTCGGGAATTTCAGAAATTTAAATTTAGCTCCTACTTACCATCGAATTAGTATCAATTGGAGTGCCGTCCTCGAAGATCTTATATAAAAAAATTTTTGCTGAAAGGAAAATATCATTAGGTTAGTGTTATTATTTTGGAACATTGGAGAAGCCGTGAAGAAGGGATCTTAGGGAATACATTACAGTACGAATCTCTGTCGTTCGGAGGTTTGCCAATTTCGCAGATTTCAAGTTTTGTGTACAATTTAATTTAGTAAAAATCATCCGTCTTGGTTGAATTAGCAAACTTAGAATCATTTAACATCCCCGGCATATAAATTCTATTGTACCTAGTAGCAACATAACTATATATATCTATAGAGTATATATGTGTATATATTCATATATCGTACAATATACAAGATTGTTTTGTTTTCTATACATTACTATGCATTCGGGCGGAGTTCCCAACATTATCATATTTTAATCATTCAGTGCGCATGAAAAATTTGTGCTGCTCGGGTGCTATTTTCTAACTTCTTGTATGTCCAAGATACCTATGCGTAGTATATCTACAGTTTTCGACATTTTATTATTGTCCAGTGCCGTCAGGGAGGTGAATCGTTCACACTTCTTGTAAATATCACCTTATTGTATATTTGGTTGTGCATATATCCGCATGCACCAACCCTCACCTGATATTTTTTTGTAATTCCTGGTAGTAGATAGGTTTGTCTGAGCTATCAATCGCAGTTATTAGTTGTCGTTATTTAGCCAGTGTGCCAATTAAACGCCTTGAAAATGTCATACGATCAAATTGCTAGTCTCTGCGCGGACACAGACATTAAATATGAGATGCGCTGTAGGAAAGTTGCACCGGAGATTTATACCATCCAGGGAAGACAGCAATGGTGGTCAAAGCAATTAAAGAAAGAGGCAAGCGTAGACCCGGATAATTGCACAGTCCAGTCTTATTTATCACCTGAGGAGGATTTAAACGAATGCAAGGATGTGCTTGAGGAATTCGACAATGATTGCTCAGCAGACGAGAACCCCTACTATGAAGCACTAGCAGTTCGATTAGACTTTCTGTCGAAAAGATTAAAAAGGATAGACTCAGCAAATGAAGCGCAGGCCAATCTTAAAGGGCAGTTGATACAAAAGGCCGTGAGTTTAACTCGAAAACTTGAGGGAATCCAATATCGGGCATGGAAAGCAAATTTTGCCTCGGCGAGTTCGAGCCAAAGGCTGAATGAGGGCAATCTTGAAGAAAGACTTCAAGACCTTAATTTAGATGAATTTCAAGGTGACGGCGATGCTTTACCAAACTCACCTAAGCCCAATCTTAAAGTTAAGCATGATATAAGTCTATTACCGCGTGAAGAATGTTATAAATCAGCTCTTCCTAGAGATAACCTTTCTTTTTCTAAGCCACCTCCGATGTTATTTAAATGGGGTATAAAGTTTACAGGAGATAATGAAGATTCGGCGTCTGCCTTCTTGCAAAGAGTTGCAGACTATTCCAGGTCCCGGCAAGTAAGTGAGCCTGAGCTATTGATATCCATATCCGACCTGTTGGACGGCTCGGCTTTGCGATGGTATCGAAGAAAGCGTGACGCATTCTCGTGCTATGAAGACTTTGTCAAGCAATTCCTCCAGCACTTCGAACCCCTCTTCCAGACTGATCAACTGCTGGAGTTCCTTCGTGAACGTAGACAAATGAGCAGTGAAACCATAGTTCAATACATTTCCTTCATGGAGGACCAATTCTTCCGACTACCTCGGATACCCAATGAAAGAGAAAGGGTCAGAATTATTAGGAACAATTTATTACCAAAGTATATTCGATCCATTGCCTTACTGGATTTTGCAACTACCGATGCACTTGAAGAAGCCTGTCGGAAGGTAGAATTAAGCGAAATACAAGTCAAGAGAAATAGTTACGGTCGCAACGGGGCCGAGTACAATATTCCATCCAACTATCGGGGCTATAATACTTCGCGTGACCAGCAAACTTCGCTCAGAGCAAATCTTACCAGTTCGCAAAGTGCACCTAAATTTAGATGTGAAAACCTAGAGCAAGGGAATAGACTTCGCAATACGAATAATAACGACATAAACAGTGGCTTGCCAAAACCTCGGTACTCCCTAAATTATAATCAAGCCCAACCGAACCACGCAAGTGGTTCGCGCAACTATAGGGACGTGCAAAGACCCACAATCGCCTCCCAAGGGTATAACAAAAATGCATTCGATAACAAATCTAGGGAAAAGTCTTCTTACGCATCACGAAACCAGCAACATGTATATCTGAACTGCTTGGAGTCGCCAGATCTCCTCACAGCAAGTCAAAGCACACCTCATCCAATTAAGGGCGATGAGATGACTGCCGCTGTTCATGACTCGGTCCTCTTGAATGTTGGTGGCCAAGATGATGACCACTCACATCTCGAGTATTCCAGTAGAGATCAATTGGGTTCGGAAAACGAAATCGGGGCTACTCAAGAGTGGACCGGCGCAGCTCCGTTAAATCAAGGCCCACAATACCAACACTAGAAACACCCATTATTTTAAAAGATGTCAACGATATGAGACCATACCTCTTAATAAAAATCCTCGGTCACAACATTAATAGTCTTCTGGATTCTGGAGCCAACGGCTCTGTGGCAGGGGAATATGGTATTGAAATTCTCAAAGAGTTAGGTTTTAAGCTCATGATTGAACGGCAATCTACAATTAAAACGGTAGACTGCTCTCAACATCTGATTATAGGGTTCTTTAACGTCCCGATAGAGTTCAAGTCTGAGCTAAAAATTATACGAGTACTAGCAGTTCCAACTTTAAAGCACGGTATAATTCTGGGTGTTGATTTCTGGGATGCTTTCCAATTAAGGTTGGAACGTCAATCGCATGCACGCTGGGCATGTTACAATTTCCTAGCAGGGGACAATCCCTCCAATAACCATAGCTCAGGTATCTGTGCACCAACTTGTGAGCAGAAAGAAGCTATTGAAAAATGCCTACACTTGTTTGACCGATTAGAACGACCTTGCCTTGGCCGAACTAATCTGATAGCACACGATATTGACACAGGAGATGCAGAGCCCATAGTTCAACGTGGATATGAGGTATCACCTGCAGTCCAGTGTCGTTTTGCTAGAGAGCTAGAAAGAATGAAGCAACTAGGTGTGATAGAACCATCAGTTAGTCCCTGGTGTTCCCCGACAGTTCTTGTTAAAAAATCAAATGGTAAGGACCGCCTGTGCATTGATAGTCGAAAACTAAACGCCGTTACTAAGAAATGCGCCTATCCTTTACCGAGAATCACAGAAATACTTAATCGGCTTAATAAAGCTAAGTACTTGTCATCAATCGATTTAAAAGATGCTTTTTGGCAGATTCCGCTGACGGAAACTGCTAAGGAAAAAACAGCCTTCTCTGTCCCTGGACATGGGCTGTGGCAGTTCGTGGTTATGCCATTCGGGCTCACAAACAGTCCTGCCACCCAACAGCGTCTAATGGACAGACTGTTCGGTCCAACTGAGAATAACATATTTACGTACCTCGATGATCTCATAATTGCGACGGAAACATTCGACGACCATATCCACACATTAACCCGAGTGGCAAATCGTCTATTCGAGGCGAATCTTACGATTAATAAGGAGAAATGTCAGTTCTTTAGGTCTAGCTTAAAATATCTGGGGTTTATCATTGATGCCTACGGACTGCGAACAGACCCGGAGAAAGTTCAGACAATGGTTGATTTTCCCCGCCCGAAAAATTTTACTGAAATGAAACGTTTTATTGGCTTGAGTTCCTGGTACCGGCGTTTTGTGCCACATTTTGCACAACTAGCTGCGCCCCTACACGAACTAACCAAAGGAGGTAAAAAACGACAGCCATTAAAATGGACACCTGAAGCAGATAAAGCCTTTATCGAATTAAAGAGTGCCTTAGTTAAATCACCTGTTCTGGCCTCCCCCGACTTTGAAAAACCTTTCTTCATCCAATGCGATGCTTCTAACCATGCTATAGCTGGGGTGCTTTTTCAAAAAAACGATGAAAATGCGGAGCATCCTATAGCTTTTGTCAGTCGTAAACTAAGAGGAGCTGAACTTAACTATACAGTGACTGAGAAGGAATGCCTCAGTATTATATTTTCCATGGAGAAGCTTCGTGGATACCTTGAAGGCCAGAAATTTTTTATCCTTACGGATCATTCACCCTTGACGTGGCTTTTCCGGCAACAGAATGTGGCTGGTCGTCTTGCTAGGTGGATATTAAGGTTACAACAGTTCGACTTTGAGCTAAAGTATGTGAAAGGCAAAAATAATATTGTACCCGATGCGCTTTCAAGAATACCAGAAGTAAACCTAATCGATTGCCATCCACATGTGTGTGATGAGTGGTATTCAAATATGATCAATAAGGTGAGGGAATGTCCTTCCCGCATGAAAAATTGGAAAATAGAAGGTAGTGTCCTACATATCAAGCCAATTCGCGAATCCATGAGACCTGAGGAAAATAAATGGAAACTGGTAGTCCCAGCATCCAAACGTATTGAAGTCTTAAAAGAATGTCATGACTCACCATTTTCAGCCCACTTAGGAGCCTTTAAAACCAAAAAAAGAGTCACGGAAAGGTATTACTGGCCGGGAATGCTGAAAGACATTACCAAATATGTCAAAAATTGTGAAATATGTCTGAAATCCAAGCCAACCACAAAGCGTCCTTTTGGTCCAATGGGAAATTTCAAGGAAGCCAAACGTCCGTGGCAAATGATTGCCATAGACCTAATTGGGCCACTTCCACGTTCAACAAAAGGCAATTGCTGGCTCTTAGTAGTTTCCGATTGGTTTACTAAAATGCCTTGCTTGTTCCCAATGCGCGAAGCAACTGCCAAAAAGGTTAAGGAAGTAGTCGAGAACCGAATCTTCTTGGAATATGGGGTCCCAGAAATTGTCATTACCGATAATGGACGACAGTTCGACTCGCATGAATTCAGGAAGCTCCTCGCAGACTATGATATTCACAAATTTTGGTTAAATTGTCGATACCACCCGCGGAACAATTTCACCGAGAGGTGGAATAAGGTCATCGGAAGCGCGCTCAGGTCTTATATTACTGATAATCATAAACGTTGGGACCACGAGGTGGGACCTATTCAAGTCGCCTTGCGTACGGCAGTCAACGCCGTCACCGGATACTCCCCCTTCTATTTAAATTTCGGTCGCGAATACATGTTCTCAGCCTCAGATTACAGCTTGTATAATCCCATCGAAACAACCGGACTAGAGCACAGGACCAAATACCTAAACCAGCTAAGAGAAATTTACGATGACATATCTAAAAGAATTCTGAAAGCCTATGAGGTCAACAAGAAGTATTTTGATAGAGGCAAAGTTAAGGTCAAGTTTGAAAAAGGAGATGTAGTTTACAAACGGAACTATGTAATCTCGGATGCTGTACAGGGATTCTCAGCTAAGCTTGCGCCAAAATTCCTAAAATGCACGGTGCTCGAAAAAAAATCTGACTTGGTATATAGGCTAGCGGACGAAGGCGGAAAAGACATAGGATGGTGGCATGTGAAAGATTTAAAAAATGTTTAGTAAAGGCACACAAAAGCAAAAAAAAGGGGGGGAGGGATATATACAAATGAACAAAATTGAAACCATTTATGTATAACTACTCATTTTCCCGGATAATATGCACACCACTATAATTTTACCAATAATATATACTATGATTTCGAAATGATGAAATTATTTACATATAGCTGTACATAGATTGATATCCAAAGAAGCCTAACAATTAGATTACTCACGTGCACCAACATAGAAAATTGTTCATAACCTGTAAATAAATTGGTTTTATAAAAAGCGTGAATGCAAAACAAACTTAAGTTAAGTACATTAAGATATTTTAGTGCGTTTTTTTTTAATTAAAGTAGGACTAAGCATGTATAGTGCTCTCCTATAGTGTGCGCTTACAATAGTCGTAACATTACATTTATAGCATTTATTGCTCCTCATACCCCATTAACTAGTTAATAATTGGGTATATAGGCACCGAATTTCGACGAATTACTCACGAAGAAAACAAGTTAGCACCAATCACTAAGAATTTTAAGAATTGTAAAGATCCCTAATATAAAGAGCATTTGAAATAAACAATTACTAGGATTTAGCAACCTTGCGCTCGCCTAGTAACTTTCCACTAAGGAAGCATTGAAACACATAGTAAATCACACTGGCTATTATGCCCACTGACTCGGATCATATTGCATCAATATCTCGAGTACGTAAGTGCCAGTGTCGGCCAAATTCCAAATTTGTCGCACATGTCGCACTTTGGGAAGTAATTGGTAATGAAAAAAAAAAATATGATTCGCATTTTTTTTTTACCCAGGAAGGGGAGGAATGTAACGTGTGCTGTAAGACGTGTCAAATATTAGCTGCAAATATACATACACATCATTCAAATAGAGACATAAATAGAAGATTGGTATCTCACTTAGTCTAAGTAAGCTCATAATCATAAATATGTAAATAATTAAACAAATAATACATAATGCTTAATAAATGATAAACAATATTAATGAATAAATAAATATTAATCAAGTCAAAGAAATCAACAAATACAACAATAATAATTAATAGCTCGCCTTATACAACTGAAGTTGTCGCCAGTTCCAGACCAGCTTTAGTTCGACCGCTTTCGGAACCATCCCAAAAATAGGGGCAATACAAAAAAAGGGCGGACGGATGGAGTGCGACAGGAGGTTCGGTTTCCCGCTCGTTTTTTTTGGGTGCTGGAGGTGATCGGCAAGAGCATCAAGCCGCCAAGGAAGCTTCGAGTTCCCATTAAAAGTTTTCAACCTTAAGTAAAGTTAATACAGTCAAAAGAAAATCAAAAACAACAAAAATCTGAAAGCGGTAAAAGTGCGAAGACAACTCCGAGAAAATCGCAGCCCAGGAGTAACCAGAAAAGGCCGGAGGATTAGTCGGATAAAACTGGAGCACGCGGATAACCTAGCCAAAAGGAGATAAGGAAAAATGAAAAGCGATAAGTAGATTTGAACTATAATCAGTTGCACTAAAAATAACATAAAACAATAATAATACAATAAATAAATAAATATAAATAAGTTAATGAAGTGAACAAAATATAAAATTATTCTATACTAAAACTAACCCATCAAATACAAAAGAAAAATTTGAGAAACTAAAAATAAGTAGTACTAACCTCTAGCTAAATAAAAATTGTAGTATTAGGACGGCCGTACTAGGGATCTTGCAGGAAAAGTGGAAGTATGTAAAGAAATCAATCTCTTGTTTGGAATAAAAGGTGAATTAGTTGAACGCAAAGAAGAATCTTTTCCTCTTTATACTTCCTTCAGCACACGTTCCAGTGTAAGTTGAAATTATTAAATTTCCCTAGGCTTTCAGCTTACAAACCAATTCCTACCGATTATTCATACCTCTAAAGCTTACGTTTCACCCTTCTTACCTACTTTAATTTTCATTCATAACCTGCTCTATGTAACTCGAGCTTTTACAACCAGAAGTCGTCGACTTCGGTTTTGTTGATCTTTTTGTGGATAAAGCAATTAGGTAGGTAAGTTTTGTTTATGCATATGGACATGTAATTCGCTGACCTCACTTGAAGTGGGTTTAAGCGATTGTTCTTTACGATGCATATATGCATGTCATGTACATACAATATATACAATGTGTATTTTCAAAACTTTATCAAATGAAATAAAGCTCATTATATGCAAAACTTCATGGCCTTTCCAACGACTGTTCAACCAGCCCCATACCCCTCTCCCATCAAGAATTATGGTTGTCTAAACTAAAAATTTCGGATTTTCTTACCTTTTTTCAATTTGACCTCTATTATTTTTGCAAAAAGTTCATTAACATAACTTTTTTTTATAAAAATTGTAAACTGTAGAGATTCCACGAAAAACCTGCCGTTGCCACCAGCCATATACAAAAAAAAATCATGCCAAGCAAAGGCCGTCGCATACATCCGGTCGAGAAAGGACCTTTACACTGCTTACCCTTCCTTACACGAAAGTCATAGATGTTGAGCCTTCGGCTGCCTTGCCTCATTCAGCCATTTGACACTGAAGGGAACAAATTATTTCAGTGTCCCTGTACTGACCTGAAAAAGAGTGTGAAGGAGCGGACCTAATCGACGATCGCAGTTGAGAGAGCGCGCTCCAGGAGAGTGGAGGAGAAGTAAAACTTACTGCATCGTTACGTTTCACACTTGGATTTATTGACAACAATTCATAGGTGTTCCCAAGTGATTCTTACATCCAGCTTCTGATCAATATACCAATTAACATTAATTGAAAAACGTAATTATGTAATTGACAATCACCCCGTAGCACTGGGACTAATACATAATATAAATTAAGGTGCTTCCAGGAGTTCGGCCAGAGTCAGTTTTACATAACATGGAATATTTCTTTATAATTCAACCTCAATCTTGGCCTATTCCAGAGGTTTTTGATTCGAACTAGTTATCTAGCATCCAAACATAATTAGTAGTTTGTCCTAATTATATAGCATTAAAATATCGTTATTAGTTATTCCTAATAATATAGCATCAAAATATAATTATTTTTTTTATAAAATCTCAATCAAACGTTAGACAAAAAATCGGAAATCCCAGAACGGGTATGAAAATTACCTTCCAAACCAATAGAACACGTTTCTCCATGAAGGCCTCCTGGAGGACATCTGCGTACTTAAATAGATCTAAACGACACAACCAAATTTTCACCAGGATTTCCTTTACAAAAAACGATTTTGTACATAATGAAATATATAAATAAAAATGATGGCTACATTAAACATGCTCCTACAGAACAGGTGTGCATATATCCCGCTCTCCTTAGAGAACACAATACTCGTGCACTCAATACATAGCTAGCTAATTCCGGCTGACCT
Organism: Dioctria rufipes; assembly: GCA_963924295.1. Lineage (NCBI taxonomy): Eukaryota > Metazoa > Arthropoda > Insecta > Diptera > Asilidae > Dioctria > Dioctria rufipes. The sequence continues at coordinate 100,277,977 of OZ002741.1, read as the reverse complement.
TGGGCGGAAGGATCATAACCCTTGTACAATTTACTCAAGATATTCACCATGTCTTAGGATTTGCTCATAATGTGTATGATACGATTACTATCTCAGCTAAGATTCTATTCGTGCAAAAGTGTACCACTCGAGTACGTGAGTCTATCAATGTTTTCCTGAGTCTCTATTTGATCCACAGCACTACTTTCAATTTCATTAAATTATTCCGACTTACTATTCTAGTTCAATAGAGGTATTCAGACACGAGTATTAATAGTAATAGGATAAGATATATGTAAACATTTGTGTATATATAGGTTCTATTTGCCGGTAAAGAATGTGATACTGTTAGGCAACTTATAATTATGTTATGTAAGTGACACATTGAAAGCGACAGTGTTAATGTGAAAATACGACAATTCTTGTTCGAGGTAGAATAAAAGTACTTATCCAAGCTCCGAGGAAAGACGGAAACCAGATCGGTGCTGCAATCAGGTGATTATGTTAATCGACGTGAGAGTCCCGCGAGCGTGGGATACCACAGTTGGTCCCCTGCTCCTATTTTAAGTCCCGGTCTTATCATCGTACCTCCACGTGCTACCTGCAGCTCAGCGCATGAGGAATGCGGTCACCATTCATGGAATGATTTTCCGTCAATGTTACAACTTAGATATTTTATCTTATTTCTTATGTGACAGGATTTTGCAACAAGAATTGGATCCCAAGATTCCTTCGTTATAGGTATGAAGGGCTCTTTCTAAGCAGCCGTTTCCTTGATAAAACCACTAGGAATTTCTCCGCCGAAATTCGCAGATATCAATCCAGTTGGACGCATTCTAGGCAGCCACGGTACTTTACAAGAGCCGCTAATAATTTATCTGCCAAAACTTTTCCAAATGAACGGCTGATGCAATTGGAGTCACAAAAATCACTAAAAATCTTTCCGCTAAACAAATTAAACACACGTGTGAAAAACCTTGCTTGGAAACATGCGTGAAACTGCTTATTAAAATAGAGAGCTCTTCAAAAATGCCTGTCTCCGTTCCTGATCTTCTTCCTTGTCACCAAACTAGTTCTATCTGGAAGCGTTGCTCTATCAATTAGGTGACGTTCGTTTCGCCGAGTCAAGCCGCACATAGACACTAGCTTACATGTAGCAGCATCCTGCTCCGTGTGTCCTCGACCATAACAAGCGAGCTCCACAAATTTTACGATTGGTAGAAAAGCAATAATTTGGTAGGGTAGAGCGGGGCTTAATCAGTTGTTGCCAGGCATTACGTAAGAGCGCACGTACCATAGGGTTATTTATTTGGCGAAAAGTAAAAAAAAATCGTGTCCGACATTTTCGTTTCTTGCTCAATATGCTCATCATGCAAAAGTCAAATAAGTACCTTTATATTGTTATTTTCTTAGTGAACACTCTGATACTACTTACAACTACAAATTTGTTGTTATTGTGTTCTATCTAGAAACATGTTCTCGTACAGTTCGTGGTAAAAAGTGCCGCGGTCGTAAATTTTAGGTATGTACTGTCCGTTAATAGAACGTACACGCAAATTTGATTAAGTGACTGAAATGAATGCACTGGTAAATTTGGATCAAGATCAGTGGTCTATTTCTTAACAACAAATCAACACTATTCACTTTGTTTTAACTTTCAAGTAACTACTGCGCTTATTTTTTGGTATTTCCCACTGTAAAGATCAGATTATGTGTAAAATTTAATAGTTCAACGATTCAAACGTATGGAGAAATACATTTACAAGATTGTTACTAAACCTCTATAAGACGGAATCCTATGGGACCGGAAAAATATTCCGCCGTAAACAGGTTTCCGCCTTATCCGGGTTAAGTTGGATTGGAAAATAAAAATCTGACATATACATACGTATTAACTTAAATAAAGAGTTCGCATTTATTAAGTAATGATTATAATCACAAAATAATTAAAATACGCTACTAAATATGTATGTACATAATTTCGAAAAATAACATCAGATGAAGACGTTTTATCTCTTTCAATTTATGAATTAGAGAAGCACATAATAATAAAGGTTATCAACAGATATAGTCTAAAATTGATGGCTGCCTTAGGTTTTTCTTACACAACCTTTCTTCTATTTTTTTGGCAATCTTGAAGGCTCCTTCTAATATTTCCATTTCTTTATTGCCAAGGGCATATCACCTTAGCACGTCCAACGCTTTCAATGCATCCTTTCCAGAAACTACCTGGTCATCAGGTTGTTGTTCGTCGTCATCAGTTGAAATTTCAATTTCCTGCTCGTCTAATTCTTCCATTGAAATTGTATCTGTTTCTGTATAAACATTTTCATCTATGCCTACGTATTTTTTAGAAGACACATCCTCGACATTTGCCCTTAACAACAAAGGGAGTAGATGTTCCGTACTTTCTTCTTCCATAGCGTCGGGTACAATGACAGGAAACCCACATTTCTTGAAATAGTTAGGGACACACGTTGCTGGTATATTTTGAATTGCTTCCTTAGTCCAATAAATAACATCCAGATAACTGACCGTTTTAGCTACTTCAGAAGCATTACCCGTATTTTCAAGAGATGCGACTAAACGCTGGAGTATCATTTTGCGGTAATGACTTTTAAAACATTTAATAATGCCCTGATCAAGAGGTTGGCACACGCTTGTAGTATTCGGTGGAAAAGATACTAGTTTTACATTTGATAAACTTAAATTCGGATGGGATGCCGCGTTGTCCAAAAACAAGCATATCTTCCGATTCTGGGGTTTCATTCGCCTATTGAGTTGAAGAAGCCATTCTTCCATTATAGCTGAGGTCATCCAGGCCTTCCTATTAGCGCGCCATATTACTGGAAGTTGCATCAAATCTACATTCTTGAAACAGCGCGGTTTCAATGCTTTACCAATAAACAATGGCTTTTCAAAAGTTCCGTCAGCAAAAGTGCAAAGGAGCAATGTCAGCCTTTCTTTTGATTGCTTTCCACCTTTGCACTTTTCATTTTTTAATGGCAAGGTTTTATTAGGAAGGGCTCGAAAAAATAACGCCGTTTCGTCACAGTTGGCTATATCTTTTACCTCAAAATCTTTGACAATATCTGGCAATTTTGTATTCCAGTCATCTACTATAGATTGTGGAACGTCCTTCGATTCTCCACAAATTGTAGAGAATTTGATGTTATGGCGAGTTCGAAAGCTTTCAAGCCAACCATTTGAAGCCTTAAAGTTGCATTATTTAATGATTTGAAGAATTCCCTTGCCTTCTCCTGCAAAATAGGCCCCGATATAGGAATGTTTTTGGCACCATTGGAAAACCATGTGGTTAATTCTTTCAATCCCCGATGCCTTGGGTTTCCTCTTAATCAAATCATTTTGCGTTGACAGCCATTGCTCTGTAATTTCTCTTCTGTTCTTCAATATATTGTAAATTTGGGTTTTTCCGCATTTAAATTTATTTTGCAAAATTTTGCACGACGCTCCTTTTTTTCTCTCTTTCTCTTATCACTTCTATTTTTTCCTTCAATGATAGTGTTATCAGTTTTGGTGCCATTTCGTCCTATTTATGTAATTTTCCTAAATCATACAATTTCTTAGTCACATTATCTTTAAAAAATTTCAAATATGTTTAAACTTACAAAAACAAACGATAAAACTTTACTTTGCTATTTCTGGCCTGCAGAGATCAAACTCAAAATAAAACTTACAGATAGCCTGGCGTTGCCACATTGACTGTATCGTATTTTTTTTACCGCAATTTATAATGCTGTTGCCCTACAAGAATATTTCGTGTAATCCCCGAAAAGAATAAAATGCTCACAAACGAAAAGAGGCGGGAAATGACAGATTCGATGGCGGGGGCTACACCGAGTCGCAGAAAAGAATTCACTATTAAATTAAGCGGAATGGACCATCCCACAAGCGTATTCTTGATGCAGTATGCAAACTTTCAATAACAGTCGTTGTATAGAGACGAATATTCTTGCTGCAGTTTTCTCATTCCTATACGAATAAGAGGCTATGAATGTATGGGTGCATTGTAAAGATTTATCTTCACTTCTTTTACCTCTTCCCTAGATAACCGGTTTCTTGAACTACTTCAGGTCAATTTTATGCGCTTAGTAAAAGTTCTAGGAAATGTGGTATTCATTTTTTTATTTCTTAGGTTTTCTTGAAAAGTTCCGTCTTATGCAGGTCGAAAATCAAATTCGCGCACATTTAAGCATTCCGTGTTCACGTTATACAGGTTCCGCCTTATTCAGTTCAGTATCAATATAATTTCAGTCTTAAAGTATTGGGACCAGTGACTCTGTTCGCCTTAGACAGGTTGCCACTTTATCCAGGTTCCGCCTTATCTAGGTTTTACTGTAATAGATATATAAATAGATATTCAATGTATGGGGTTAATATAAAGCAAAAGTCAGAATAACTTAACTTCAAAACTTTGGCACACTTATTTAGCTTAAATATATTGAGTAATTGTCTTAAGACAGGATTATATAAACTGTTGGGTCAGAGATCAACACACACTAGAAAACACACTTATTGACACCGATTTATGATGTACGATTTTTAGAAATAGATGGATAAAGATAAGTCTCAATATGTATGAAAACACTTATTGGCAGAAAGTTGCAATGTAAAATTATCAAGAGCGTAATGTATATAAATACAAATATGAAAAGTTAATATAGAATCAAGATAAATTATAATAGGTGTATGACAAATATGCACAAGAAATGTAGAATATGTAAATATATATGTGAGTAAATATATAGAAAAATAGATGTATGAATAAATATTAATTTGTTACAAGTGACTGGTACTCACCAATCTACACCTTGACGCTTGAGGGTTGGCTTTAAGGTAATGTTAAGACCCTTTGTTCTAACCATGGGTTAAAACAATTCTTTATTCCCGTCGAGACCAGAAATAAAGTGTTAATGTTAGTAAGATACTATCTCAGTCGAGACCCGAGATAATATTCTTTAAGTCAGTCGAGACCCGGCTTAAAGTGTTATCTTATCTTCAGTCGAGACCCGAAATAAGATGCATTTATTTCCGTCGAGACCAGAAATGATTATTAGTAAATATCTTATCTTCAGTCGAGACCCGAAATAAGATGCGTTTATTCCCGTCGAGACCAGAAATAATGGTTAGTAAAAATTATCTCAGTTGAGACCCGAGATAATATTCTTTAAGTCAGTCGAGACCCGGCTTAAAGTGTTATCTTATCTTCAGTCGAGACCCGAAATAAGATGTGTTTATTCCCGTCGATACCAGAAATAATTATTAGTAAATATCTTAACTTCAGTCGAGACCCGAATTAAGATCCGTTTATTCCCGTCGATACCAGAAATAATTATTAGTAAATATCTTAACTTCAGTCGAGACCCGAATTAAGATGCGTTTATTCCCGTCGATACCAGAAATAATTGTTAGTAAATATCTTAACTTCAGTCGAGACCCGAATTAAGATGTGTTTATTCCCGTCGATACCAGAAATAATTGTTAAAGTGATATATCAGTCGATACCCGATATAAGTGTTAGTCCCAAGCGATGCCAAGTACAAAAAGAAATCGAGATCAGTCAGCTTGTCGTTTATATAGCCCTTGCTTGCACACGACACCACTGATAGAGTAGCAGCGGCGCATGATTACAAGAATTGGCAGTGCAGCTGTGATCTTACGATACTAGCAATAAAATTTGCCTAGCAACGAACAAAAATGCATAGCAACAAGAAATTTAGAGCTTCACATGCTGCTGTGTTAAATTAAATTATATTTGCAAAAATGTTCTCTCTCTCACGTAGAGAAGAAGTTCCCGTTCGATGGTACTTATAATGATGATAATGATAAAGTTGCAAATTGATCGGTTTGACTGATTATATTTGTGCCATGCATTGTACCGTACATGACAACACATGCTTTTGTTAGATGTTTTACCTATTTTTAAGAAAATTGTAATTAGATTGAATTTCTTGTCTTTTTAGAACTCAATTTTAGCATGGTATTTTTAATGTTCCCTTTTCAGGAATTGTTTTTAGCATGAATCTAATGGTTAAAACATATGACAATGATTTGCTCGATGAGGCTATATTTGTATTGTATTTGTGCAATATGTTATGTATATGACAAATAAATAGCTTTGTTTGGTTGTGTTTCTGTGTTTTGAATGAGAGTGATTAGATTTGATTTAATTTTATAAAAATTTTCATGCTTGGTTTTCAGTATGTTTTCTGTCCAGAAGTTTTAATATTAACAAAAATATATTCGAATCGATTGGGTTCGAACATACTGCCCCCGTTGAAAGACTGGAAGTGTCTTTCAAGTAATTAACCGCAAGCTACCCTTTTAAGAAAGAATTAAGTGTGAACTCACAAAAGTTTGGTGTTGTGTTGCTCGTTTTAAAAGGCTTTCTTCGCCCAGAGTATGACATGCTTATAAATTATATCTGTTAGAAATGCTCATCAATTTCCAAAGGGGGAATAAGAAGAAAAGAAAGAAAAATACAACGAAAATCTCATAAAGAAGAAATATATTCACTGACCAATGTAGTGAAAAAATGGTAACAAGGAGAAAGAAAAACAACAAATTTTTATCTTATAATTTTAATGTTTCCATCAGTTAACAATCGTACCTTGACTTTCGTCCCATCTTTAGTTCGGAACCGCTGGTTCCTTTTTTTTTTTGAATTTTTTAACGCATCCCACGACACGGTGATCTCCTCCGTTGATCCTGTCTGATTATCGACGATGGTAAGAATAATATTATTGTCCAGACGAGCTGTGGGCACAATAACTTGGTCGCTTGCAATATTTATTTTTTGTGGCGCTGATTGAGAGTTCAAACAAATAGCCCGTTGATCGCTGGTTGACGGTTCCTGTGTATCATCTGGTTCGGATGATTGCCTTTCAAGATTCGGGGAGGTAGCCGGGGAGTCCTCAATCACGATGGTTGGTGTTGATTGATGATTTAATTTAAAGTGGTTAAGGCCTCGGCTCACCTTTAGTATTCTTGATTGTTGCTTCAGTTCCCCAAGATGTGCAGTTAACCTGTGGATTTTTTCTGCTCCTCGTCCAGACTTTGTTCAGGAGATGATGGCATCAAGTTAATTTCCTCGTCTAGGTCCCAATCTTCCTCCATAGATTCGTCCTGATTTTCATCGGGTGATGGGGGCCACTCTGTTATTTCCCTTTCGAGGTTCCACGCTGCTTCTAATTCTTCTTCCTAGTTGCGCCCAGGGGTGATAGGCAAATCATCTCCGTAATTGGTCTGATGTGCCGGTGTATCCATGTTTAGCAATATACATTGACTGATAGTTTTATCAATTTCGGGATTGTATTTAAATGAACATAACGGGATTCTTGCTTTATTTTTGCCTGCATTGCTTGGCTGCACTACAGAATTTTGCGCAATGGTGATAACAAAAAAATGCATTTGATTGAAAATACGGTTGGATCTTTTCGCTGTTGGGAGGGTTGTCATAGAGACGATCGTTTAGCGATGGAAGATAACGGCGGATGGTTGCAGGTGGTCAAAAGTATAGAATTTGAGTTGCTTCGATAATAGAATTTTGTGATAGAAGTAAAATTGGATATTTGAAAGTAACGGGAATTGAATTGAAATTTAATAAATGGAATTATTTAATAAATAAGATTGATTGCATTAACCAGAAATTGTGCTAGATAAAGATAGGTGGAAGGTGGGCGCAAAATGCGTCGTTTAGATGATAGGAAGGGTTTTGTGGTTTTGGATTTGCTTAGATTTTCTTACCTTAATACACCGCAATATTATTATTATAAGCAAGTTCCAAAATCAAAAAACTCATCCTATTTCCCAAGCGACACATTGTACCCCCCCCCCTATCCTCCACCAGCCTTTTTGGTTTGTCCCGAGCCCAGCTATCATCCTGTGAAAATTAGCATCTCCATATGAATCAACCTGTATACGTAGGATCTAAAACAAATAAGGACCAATAAAAGGCCTTGTTCGATTTTAATTTTTATTGATTTTTTACGATAATACAATGAAAAACAATAAATGGATAAATAAAAATTCTCTTCTCAAAACTTTGGTGAAAATCTGATTTTTTAGGTCAGCCTTTTATTTTTAACACAACACAAAACTTGGGTATTTTATACTGTTTTCTTTATGATATAAGTTTTGTTAGTTTTTCTTGATGCTGCCTTACAAAAAGTTTCATTCCATTTTATATAAATACTTTTCGAAAAAACTCCAAAAAATTCTCAAGTTAATATCATACTTAATGTTAAATATAAAATGGAGTTTAAATACCACATCCAGTGCGTCAAGAAACTTGGCTGACGAAGACAGCGGAAATCAAATGCGAATCTAAAACAACCATTCGAATCACCAACAGCTAAAATATCTGGAGCCCTGGCAGTAGAGCCTTCGAGATATTCGGCATTTGTTAGATTGCGCTATAAAACATATGTTTAAGTTTTATAATAAGGAAACAAAAGAAAAAAAAACCTTACAAACCTTCTTGAATTGTATAATGCGATCAATTGCCTGTTCATCGGTAAGTCTGCTTGATATTTTCGGTCCAATATCAGCTGCTGGTAGCAACCTCAGGAGATTTATCACAGATAAAATCACTGTGTCCCAGTCTGAATGTTTTTTTTTTAAATATAGTCAATAAAGTACATTGCATATGCCTAGTTACCGAGCTCCATGTCCAGCTCTGTGTAAAGCAAATTTTTTCCTTCAATTTTCACCACTGTGAACACATGAGATTGGTAGATTTTCCAAATGACATTTAAATATTTCTGGCTTGCTAACGTGTATGTCAACGAAAAATCAAAGCTTATCTGCAATCAAAATAGTTATTTATGACAATAATTGATGACTAAATGTATGCTTAATAGTTCGGGACAAATAAAAAAGTATTCCCAACATTCAAATACACTAAACTTTGTGTCGCTTTTCACCAGCTGTCGTCGGTATTTTAATGTATACTTCAATTTCTCTAGTTGTTCAGGATAAGTAAAACATTGTAACTCATCAAGGTTCTTTTTTATTTCACTCAAATCCAGTTCATTATCGGATTCATCTAAATTAACATCAACACTCGCATTAGATTTGCCAAATTCATTCTCCAATTTTCGACGCTTAACCCGATTATTCTTCAGCTTTATTTGGTGTTTTTGTTGTTTACTAGAAGCTCCTGCAATAGAATTAAAAAATAACAGACTTAAGCCATTCCAGTTCCTAAATAAAAAATTTCAAGCATTACCAGTTTGTTTACATCGGCTGACTTCAGGCAGGGAAAAAGTGCAACACAGGCCTTGGCGGCTGCTCTCTGTACTTCAGTGTTGGTTTGTCTCCAAATGACTCCTCAATATAGCATGCATAGAAATGACAAACACACACATAGTAGATAAAACATAAAAATACTAAAACAAAAGCTTACTTCGGAAGTTAAGATTAATGATGGTCCAACACAAGCGTATGTTCTCTTAACCGGGGTTGCTATATGTACTCCAGGGGTCGAAATTTCATCTACTTTGCTGACCTCAGGCTCACAGACATTAGTAGAAAAATCAGCAAATTTTTTTAACTAAACGAAACTTTAAAAAGTAAAAATTGTTTACTCACTGTCTAAATCAACATAGGACTTCGTTTTAATGTTAAGATAAAAGTCTGGGTGCATATAATATTGCTTAACATATTTGATGAATATGTTTTCTGGGACCGGTGCACCTTTAAAATTAGTGAAACCGTCAAATTCGTCAAAGGTGATGTCCGAATCAAGTAAAACTGCAGAGTTTAATTTGTGGAAATAAAGTTAAGGTTATTTTTTGTTTCGAGAAACTGGTCTTAACATAACTATAACACGTACGCAAAAGTTACAGTATTTAATGACAACTTTTATTACGTTGAATCAATAGAGTGCAATTCACTAATATAGTTTTATTCTAGAACAATTTCAAATATACATCACACCTGAGTAAACGAATTCATCGTAATTCAACTCTGAATTTTCACTTGAGTTTGGAAATTTAACAACCTCTACAATTCGAGGTGATGATCCGCAGCAAATTGTTATGAGGAAACTACTTTGCATTTTCGTATACACGCACTTTATTTGCACCAATTTCAATTTTTATATAGATCTTTACTTGAAGAGAACCGTACATCGAATGAGATTAATTTGACAATTTTCCCTTTATTTTGAAATATTTTTTTAAAAATAATAACATAATTTTATTAAATTAATAACCTATGGAATAAATTTTATACCAGAATTGGATAATTCAAACTATCAAGTACAGTTAGCCAGTGAGCGAAAAGTCGAAGAAATTAGCTTCCAGAAAGGCAATTTGTAGCACAAGAGCGTGTCTGTCGTCGGATCTATCTATCTCCGCTTTGACCTGGAGGTAAATAGGCCCGCAACTGACACCTCCAGCTGCAAAATCATCTCAGGGATAGAGTGGGTGGCCGCACAGCATTTTGCCATTTGTAGCACAAGAGCGTGTCTGTCGTCGGATCTATCTATCTCCGCTGTGACCTGGAGATAAATAGGTCCGCAACTGACACCTCCAGCTGCAAAATCATCTCAGGGATAGAGTGGGTGGCCGCAAAGCATTTTGCCGCTAGCGGTCAGCCGGCTGGGGCGGTTCTTGCCACCCACATCCCCTCGATGCTTGTAAGCTATGCGTATTTCCGCGAAATAAGATACCAACTCCTCTTTTACTTGGACCTCGGACGGACAGACGGACAATAGAAAAAAGCCCAGTATGACGGCTCGATTCCTTGCCCGCTTCGCTCGTGCAGTCTGCAAACTGTGAAAGAGAAACCTGGGAGAATGTAACAAGGGAAAAAAAAGGAAAAAAAAATGCGAGCATGTTCAAAGCTCTAAGGATCAAATAGAAAAATAGCACAACGCCGGACAAATGACTTTCACCCGGAGAGCATTCGACGCAGAGGAGAGACGAGAGAGTGTGAGCTAATGTGGACTCCAGCTGTTGTGGGAGTACTGGCTTTGACGCGAATGGGCCCCAACGCCCCCATCCACCCTGGCTAAGATGTCAAAGCCGAAATGTTGTCCTTAGCCCCAACGAACCCCAACGACTGTCTCGGGAGGGCAGGTCTTAGGAATCACCCACCGCAATCACTCTGCCTTTGATATCACATCCATGGTGTACAATGAAAGCCTGTAAATAAATTTATGGGTACCAGAGGAGGAAGGCAGGCAAATGGAAAGACACTGTCATACGGTAGCTACTGCTTTTCAGTCGTTGCAAAGACAAAAAAAAATTATTATTCCTTTCTGAATCTTTCACATTTCCTCCGTTCTCACCGGGTATTCTTAACTAAAGACTAGGCCCTACTAAACTGCACCTAAAACTAAGCATCTAATGATTATAGAATTTTCGTACAGAGAAACTTCCTAACATAAATGTAAATAGATAATTATGACAAAAAAAAAAACAATCTAAGCAAACGTATGTATACACTCGATATAAACAAAATTCACAATAAAACTTACATTGCAACACATGACTTACGAGTGTTCTTCAGATCATTCTACAGCTTCCAGTCAAAATCTGCCAAGCGCCAAAGTGAAAGGGCGAATAAGTTGCTTGCCTCTGACCGCCACCCTTTGCTACTGGTCACCATGTAGTCAGGACTATTTACGGGTGTTCCCCCCTGGCTTCTTACCAATTAGCATGTTATCTTCAGCACCGTATACAGACGTAGCCGTGTAAATCTTTGCACCAAACAGGACTTGATCCTTAAAAACTTACTCCTGAACGTCGCATGGCTTCCTGGGGTTATTCTACAGATTATCGCCGGGCTTCTTGCACAATATACAGGTAATTAATTTTTAATTATGAATTAATTTAATCAAAGAAAACTTCAATAATTTCATATTTTCTTTACAGTTTTCCGCAATGAAAAGTAATAAGCGACACTTTATTTAATTTCGAAATATTTAATCGAAGAAAACTTTACTAATTTCATATTTTCTTCACAGCTTTTCCGAAATGAAAATGACGAAGCGGAACTCTGGCACAATATACAGGTAATCCATTTTTAGTTACGAATTAAATTAATCAAAGAAAACTTCAATAATTTCATATTTTCTTTACAGTTTTCCGCAATGAAAATTAATAAGCGGCACTATGGCACAATACACAGGTAATTAATTTTTAATTACGAATTCATTTAATCAAAGAAAACTTCAATAATTTCATATTTTCTTTACAGTTTTCCGCAATGAAAAGTAATAAGCGACACTTTATCTGATTTTGAAATATTTAATCGAAGAAAACTTTACTAATTTCATATTTTCTTTACAGTTTTCCGCAATGAAAATTAATAAGCGGCACTATGGCACAATACACAGGTAATTAATTTTTGATTACGAATTAATTTAATCAAAGAAAACTTTAATAATTTCATATTTTCTTTACAGTTTTCCGCAATGAAAAGTAATAAGCGACACTTTATTTAATTTTGAAATATTTAATCGAAGAAAACTTTACCAATTTCATATTTTCTTCACAGCTTTTCCGAAATGAAAATGACGAAGCGGCACTCTGGCACAATATACAGGTAATCCATTTTTAGTTACGAATTAATTTAATCAAAGAAAACTTCAATAATTTCATATTTTCCTTACAGTTTTCCGCAATGAAAATTAATAAGCGGCACTATGGCACAATACACAGGTAATTAATGTTTATTTTCTATACAGTTCTCCCGAAGCGAAAATGCCGGAGCGGCACTAGTTTTTTCGAAATATCATCAAAAATCCCATCAAAACTCAAAATCGCTGCCCGCGCAACTATAATTCATATCGACCACCGTTTTCCAGAAACAAACTTATGCAAAAAAAAAAGGAGACCAGTCGCACCGGCGCTTTTCAAAATCACTTCCAGATCTCCACCTCGGCGTTCTAAACTCGACTGCCGCACACACCGTATACATAAGGCCACAAACAACAAAAACACTACACTTATTTCGGAGTATCCTCTACTGTGTGGCATGCCTCGTTTTCTGTAAACGGCCGTGATTCACACTTTACTTTGGTAGAACTACTTGGAACTTTGTAATAAATTATATTTGTCTTTGGTGGATTGTTGCTCGTTGGTGTTGTCACCATCGCCGATTTGAAATACAATGAAAAAGTATGATAAGTTATAGAGGAATTGTAAAACAAGCAGGAGTATATACGGTTTTGACAATGGAGCAATTCAGTGGAGCGGGGCTTCATTAAAAAGAAAAAAACTGAATAATTCTCACACCAGCTGTATAAATTTGACTTATTAAATTTATACTTTCAGTGTATGCACCGCAACTATAATTTTGCGTATTATTTTAATTCAAGGTTTCTTTTTACAAGTTATAAATAATAATATGAATTTAAGAAAAGAGTCTTATATTTTCGGATTTTAATAATATTTTAGTATAAATGTGGGCCTTTACTGTTACAAAAGCTGCGAATATAGTGGCCCTTTATTATTTTTATAATATATTTCGTTTCCAGAGAAATTTATCGAATTTCTTTATCTTTTATACCTAAATTTTTAACCGTGTACGCATTCTTGGTTTGCATTTTTAATCACGGACACCTTAGCTTTAAGAGTGTTGAAAGCTTCATATAAAATTCCAGGTTCCAATTAACACTGGAATACCATCTTCTTATCGTTGACGGGCGTGGAAACGATGTGTTAAATGTTTCCCTAACGTAATCATAGGCATTTGGGGAATAGAAATGAAGAGTTGATGCAAATATTTTGATTTCCTCTGGATAACAAATTCCATTTTTTTTCAGCCGACAATCTTCTGAAAAGAGCTTTTGGTATTTTCATTTCGACTTTTTCCAAACAATTTGCCACTTTCTCGTCTATAATATTTTTCTTCCTTAATTCCGTGAGCATAACTTTTTGGCATTTTACTTCATTTTGTTTTCTAGCCAATTTTCTTCGTAAATTGCGGATCTTACCGGCCCTTTTTAAATTAATTATTTTTTTTGTACCCACTTTCTTTTTCAAATTGCTTAACAGGGGATTATTAGCAATATAATTTTCCTTATCCGAGCCCACTTGTTGCTCATTGTTAACACCTTCATTATTATTTAAAATACTTCTTTTCTGTGGAAGTATTCTATCTTGCCATATTTCAGGATCGGACTCTTGTATATCCTTAAAGGGGAAAATGGATGTTAACGCTATGTACACTTTCCTATACATTTAAATCCAAAGACATAAAGTCGTTGCAAATAATAACAGCACAAAAAGCATATAACCAAAACCCTCGAGAATACTTCCCAAGCCATGAAAAAGAAATCTATATGTGCGTGTGAGTTCGTCCTTTAAAATGTTCTATATTGATACTTACGGAAAAAAGACAACATTGATTTTATATAAGCTATAGAGCCTAACCTACTATCCATACAGGAAAATAGTCTTCTTGTAATTTAAAACTTGGTTCCTTACGTTCCCAAAGGCTACACTTACTACATACCTTACTTTACAAAATAATTTAATAGTTTTGATTGAAAAGTATCCTTGGCATTTTGCGCTAAGCTGAGTAATAATTGCATGTGTGTATGTGCAGCCGGAATCCGAATTTCTAGGTAGAGCACTGACATGTATATAAATGGACTGCTCGTTGAACCAAATATGCATGAAAGCAAGTGACACTACTTTCATGTTCCTGTCTCTTTCGGTGAGAGCATACTTTCCCACTGAACTGTTACGATTCAGCGGTATTTCCAACCAAAACAGCCTTGTAAAAAACCCTTCCTTCGCCTTATAATTAAAATTTAACAATACAAATAGTCCCAAATACTTTTATGAAAAATTCTGTAAATCCCACTGACATTCATATATAAGTAAATTCCCAAATAATTTAAATACAGCGCCAGTCAGAGCATACTTTTTGAAATCAAAACTGGTGCCACTTGAAACAGGAGATCAGTCAGTCCATTTATATACATGTCAGTGAGGTAGACTTATTCGATTTCATCAGACCACCGCAAAACGACATGTACAATTATTACTCAGCTGAGAGTTTTTGTTTGAAGAATCGTAGTCATTTGGTTGAGATAAATTATTTTAAATTATTTTGTTAGAAAAGGTATAAAAATTTTATTTCGGTTCGGAAGATAAGAAAGCAAGCTTGATATTATCAGAACACCATTTTTCTGTATGAATAGTAGTAAAGGGCAGAGGAGCTATTCAAATCAAATTTTATTCAGTTTTCCATAAGAACACTGCAAATATTTTAGAATGTTAGGTCACAGTTGCGGCTCTCCTGTGGTAGAGTGGGAGTCTTCTTCATGGCTTGTGAAGTATAGTCGAGGGTTTTGATATAACACATAATACAGCATAAGCATTTATTTTTTATAAAAATTTTCAGGGGAAGTTAATAGTTCGTAAATGAGGGGCCCTGCAACTCTAATGTGGTACAAATTTCTAAGAAGAAACATTTTTTTAATACAAAAAGTCCCATTTAAGAGTTCGGATTAACTACGCGGTATACAGAAAATAAAGTATGCACAGTGCAAAAGTGTAGTGTTGTTGTTGTTTGTGGCGGCATTTGGGCTCAATATGTGTTATTGTTTGTGTAAGTTTGTTGTTGCAATCAATATGTGGGCATTAAATAACGTCACGAAACTGTGTAATATACCTAGTATTCTGTATACCGTGGATTAAAAATAGATTTCTGTTCCAGAGCACCTCCGGTAAACAGGCCCTTGGACGTATTCGGGGATTATTCTAAATGAAAAATTCCAACAACAATTTCGTTGACTACATACATACATAAAGTGTGATTTAAGATTTAAATGCAATATTTACTTATTATGATACAAACTTACATCAGTAGAATAGTCGCAGAATTCTACAGCCATAGGAATAGCTCCTCGTCTTATCCGCGTTGCAAACATAGTTCGGTTTATAACCCGTTCATCGAAGTGCAGGCTGCAAACACAGGGATAAGTTGCTCGCAGTACATCATCAAGTGAAACACCAAGGGAATCACACCACGTCGCTAACTCAGTTTCCCCGGAAGGAAAGCTTTTATAAAAAATAAAAATATTACCCCGTTATTAAGAACATAATTAATTAGAATTACCGAAAGATAACGATGGGTCTTCCCTCCACCATATTTCCCTTTTTTCCCAGGCAGTTATTCACAAAACAAAAAAATTCACTACAACTCATCGTTTTCACTCTTTTTTCAGGTAGGCGCAAACAATATTTTTTGCACAAATTAAAAGTTTTAATACCGAATATTAATTAAAATTACTGTTTTATATACACTTCAAAGCACAGCAGTAATTAAAATTACTGTTTTATATGTGTACACTTTAAAACTCTTGATAGTAATTAAAATTACTGTTAAAATACTGTTAAAATTACTTTAAAAAATGGTTACCATATGAGACAGCAAAACGAGCAATCCATAGTATATATGTCAGTGGCGTAGCCTCGTAGATGAGCAAAAAGGAGGAGAGTGAACGTCGCGAAGAGGGGGAAGGCCAGGTTTTTGTCACTCATTTCCCCTCTCGAGGCAGTTCACAGCCCAACATAAGAAGTTTAACTTCAATAATTAAATAGTTTTGATTACAAAGTAACCTTACCATTTTACTCTCACTAACTCTCAACTGAGTAATAATTGCATGTGTGTATGTGCAGCCGAAGTCCAAATCTGTATGCAGCTACATTTGATATAATCAGCCCAAGCGTAACCCCCGGAATGTAATACAAGCCATGAAGTCGGCGATGATACTAACACATCAAAAGCCATTAACGGGCCGGCACGCCGGCACAATCCGAACAAGATGGATGGCAGCTGTCAGTCTGAGAAGAAATTTTATCTGTTGATTTATTAAATTCTATTAGTTTTCGGTTTTCATTTAAAAAAATTTCAAAGCTATTTATACGATCAGCATTCAAGAGCTTATTGTTGAGTTCCTCGATTCTTCTATTGACTTTTTGTAATCTTTCATTTGGATCTGTACGCGATGTTGATGGAACCGGTTGGGACAAATACAATGGACAGTTTGGAAATATAGAAGGAACGGCTTGTTGAACTAGTTTGGGGCGAATCATTGGACGACCAGCAGACTTTCGGATTATGGCTTTTTCATGGAAATGATTCACACATACATTGGAATGTTATGTTGGTGTCCAGTCCTTACGTGGTATGGCCTTTATCCATAATTTACTAGTACCTTCGTCGTGCGGAAAGGAAAATGCTGACACTTTTGTACCCGAAGATAATGAAGAATCATAATTTGACTTACATCCTGGAACACAACAACGATGAGGCATGATTTTCTAATAATTAAATATTGACAAAAAAAAAAAAAAAAAACAAACGGTCCGGAAAGCAAACAAAGCCCTAAGCTTAATAATTTTCTAAGGCTATGAAAATAATAAGATCAAATAAAAGTTCACTTTTTATGAATAAATAAATAATAACAATAAAAGTTTATAAATATCCCACTAATCTTATATATATATGTAGGTGTCCTGTGATGTAGTAGGGTGGCGTATGCTTAGTACAGCTGAAAAAGTATCATCGTTAATATCACAACATATAATAGGTACAGATACACAAATTCGTTAAATTTGTTGTTAACAAACTCAGAATTTTGCGAAGCTGTTTTTAAATAACTCAGTGCTGATATTCAGCCGGTTCGGCCGAAGCGGTTGAAAAAAAAATTAGAATTTTGCGAACCGGTTCTTAAATAACTCAAAATACTAAAATGAAGCTTTTAAAATGTTGTGAAATACATATTTCTAAGAAGTTTATAAAAAGGAGCGTGAGAGACATTAATAAAATAACATTTTATTGTGTATGTACATATGTATTTCCGTTTGTCAGATGAATAGAAAAAGTTTTCAAAACAGAAGCTTATCGAACTATGTAAATAAATAAAGCTCTGGAACAAAGAAAAAAAAACTATAACTAATCTTACGATATCCTAGATGAATGCCCGTATATAATTTCAAAAGTTTCTGTGCAAGTTTGATGGTTAAAGTGGTTTTCGTATCTATTTCTAGAACGCCTCGTCGGACAATAAATATGATTACAACCAATTTTATTTTATATGCTAAAAAACTTTTCAGTATAGGAATGATCGTTTTAACAGTATACGTAAAAAACCTCATTTTTTGTATGAAAACACTATTTTTGAAATTATATTTACAATTTTTGTGAAAACGCCTTGTACAAAATTTTAGATTTTTAATTAGCCTCACATGAAATAGAAAATCAAGCAGTTCATGTTATAAGTACATGGCAGTGAATGTGACTACACTTTCTCTCGTAACTGCTTTCACTAACGCACGAATCAATTTTTAACACAAAGATTGCCATCTAAATCGAAAGTGGGAGGAAGAAATCTTCTTATCGTCTGTAGGGGAGAGCAGGTAGGATTCGTACACTTTTTACACTAAGTCATGTAAAAGCAAAACTAATAACTATTTCAAAATAATCTCAATACTGCTGAATTACCTACATATCTGGCTTTAATATTAGTGTAGCTCAGTGTTGATACAAAGTAACATGGCAAAGCTATGATGAATTTCCCAAAAAATGGAAATCGTACGAAAGCACCCCACACGCGGGGTAGCTTCGTACGTAGAGTAGGGTACATTCGTACATAGTGGGGAGCCTCCATACATAGTAATTAAAAAGGGTTTTTATATGAAATTAAACATTTAATGAGTTCAAAATTAACACAGATTCAACTTTAAAAATAGTAATTATTGCACATTATACATAGTAAGATCTTTTTCAAATCTAAAGATATTAGCTGTTCTTGCTGTAGAAGCAGATTTGGGTGGTGGCAATGCACAGACCACGTCTGATAAGTAAACTGTTCCTTCGTCTTTGGTATTGGGAAAAACAAATTTCCAGGTACCCGGCTTCTTTCTCAGAAATGAAACTTTATATTCAATGGGGTATTTTGTTACCACCTGTCCAATATAATATAAAACAGTCTTTTTCTTTTCGAACTTCACCAACACAAAGCTTTCTTCTTTAATGTTTTCCGTCATAACTGGAATTTCGTTCTCAATATCAGGTCCTTCAGACATCTCTTCTAAGGGAGAACAAGAACTTTCTCTTAAACTTATGTCAGTCTCACCTTCACTATCAGTCTCTATAGTTTTCTTCTGTTTCTTTGGTTTGGTTTTCTTATTTGTGTCTGATAGCAAATTTAACGCGCGTTTCATCTCCTTAGCCTTTTGTTTTCTCTCTTGCTCTTGTTTCTTCATCTCTTTTGCTCTTTCTATTTCTAGCAGTCTATTTTTTTCGGGAGTATCTGTATATATCCTTGATTTTCCTGGCAGTTTTCCTTTCTTCGTCTTTTTAGGGTCATTCCTGTCTACTTTAGGGTAAGGTCGGATAATTTCTGGCGTTATTAATCCCACAGATGATGTAGAGGGTGATGCAAGTGGCAATCTAGATGATAGATCTTGTTGAGTAAGAGTTATTCCTTCAGGTATAATTTGTTGCATGTTGTCATCTGAGACTGCTTTAGAATCGGAGTGGTAAACTTGCACAGCTGCAAATTCTTCGTCACTGAAATTCAATTTGTTAAATGGCCATATCCCAGTCTTTTCAAAAGCATTTGAAATATTTTTGCAGTTAAATGATTCAAAATAAGCAATTTTGGCCAGTTTTGGAATATTGTATATATTCAGAGTTTTCCCCGGGTTATTCACATGCCAATCATTAAACGCTATCTTTAGCTTGGCCTTAAAAGGTCCAAATACTCCCACATCTAAAGGTTGGAGACGGTGTGTTGTATGGGGCGGAAACGACAGATAAATAATGCCATTACCACGAGCATAGTCTACCGCTTCTATTGTCACATGGCTTTCGTGATTGTCAACGAGGAGCAGAATAGTGTTATCTTTAGAGCAGGATGTTTTTTTTTGAATGTGTTTCAGGACTTCCAAAAATATACTAGAGTTTATCCAGCCACTCTTTGCAGCCATTCCCAGGCTGCCTTCTGGAGCACCTTCCATAAAGTGATCCTTGAAATGTACCCTGGGAAAGATGAATAGCGGCGGTATTGTGTTACCACTAGCTGAAATAATTCCTCCGAATGTTACTAGTTCACCTCTTTCTGCTGAAACAAGTTGACCAATTTGTTTTTGGTTTTTTTCCGCTAATACCTTTGGCGTGCTCAGCACTGTGGATATCCCTGACTCATCAAAATTATAAATCCGATCTGCAGTGAGTGCATATTTTTTCAAAACCTTTTCTAGGTTCTCGTAGAAATCAGTTACAGCTGTCTTGTTGAATCCATAAGATCGTGCTGCACTTGTGTTTTCAGGTTTCCTCAGGCTTAAATTTGCATTTCGCCTACGATAACTGTCCAGCCATTCTTTTCCAGCCATTTTGTTATGATTCCAGCTAGGTGGATAATGCAGCTGATTCAATTTTGCAAATTCATATGCCAGTTTCCTCACATGTACGATTGTCAACCCATAATGCATTTTGGAACATTTCGCGATGTACTCATTCAATAGAGTCTCTTCTTCGGTAGTGAACACTTGATTCGATGTGAACTTGGAACAAAAAACACGCGACGGAGTGTTGTTACCTTCCTTTTCAGCAGCAGCCTTTTTATGGGAATTCGTTAAGCGACTTTGAAGAGTTGTCGGTTTTATGCCGTATTTTTGTGCGGACTTCCTAATAGATAAAGTTTTATCTAAAACTGCTTGCATCGCAGACTTCATTGCATCTTCGTCTACGTCTCTCGTTCTAGTGCCTTTTTTTACATATATTCGTGGCATTATTCTGAAATAATAATATTTTTATTGAAGAAACTTTCTGAACTAACGTGAGGTGCATTCGTACAGTACGAATCCACCCCACTCATATCTGTACGAAGGTCCCCCAACCAAAACAATTAAAAAATAAATTCAAAATAAAAACAACATATGAGGTTATCCCAAAATTAATGTTTACATATTAATCTCAGCCACTTATTCAAAAACTATTATAAATTACTTTAACAATCTGAGCAAAACTTATTACGAATCAATGTTTTCAAAGACGAATAGAAAAATTACTTACGCGGTGCGAAAACATGTATCGACTTGTTCCAACAAAGCTGACGGTTGCACTGCCACCGCGCTTAGCTGTTAGCCTATGCGCATAGTGTGCCTCAGACACACACAAATACAAACGCGTCAACATGTAGAATAGTGTAGATATGACTGTTGTACGAATGCTCCCTCCGTACGAATCCTACCTGCTCTCCCCTATATACTTCTGCTAAGTTCCCGCCAGCAAAGCAAAGAAGTTGGGGATCGTCATTACTTTAGATGTTTATAGGTTTGTTTAATGAAACCGAAAAATTCAAGGAGCTAGGATGTTTCAAAAGTTATTTCAGTTAGTTTGGCCGAAGTTGAACGAGCGTTCAGTGTGACGAACAATATGCCAACTGAAAAAAGATATTCCCTGTAGATTGAAAATATTTCACATTTTATGACAACAAATCTGCTTGGAAAACCTTTAACAGGTTGGGATGGAACACGATTTATAAAGTCTTGGTTACAATGTGGCCATCATAAACCTCAAGATAGGAGAGCAAAAAAGATATGCGATAAAAACTATTTTGAAAACCAATAAGCTATCCGGTACTTGTTGTAATATTAGTAATCTAATTCTTATCCTAAAATTCTTGCTCTTAAATACAATTTCCCAATGAACTCGCTCATTGAATTTTGTTAGTTTTCTAAGCCTCTTGATGTATTTTCTTTAAATGTTCACTTTCTTAATAACACTCTATGTTATAACGTAGCTTTAAAGTGCAAGTCTTTTCAATAAATGTTCTTGTATTAATACTCGAATAAGTATTTTACCCCACTATAATGAAGTAAGTGGATAAGCGAACCGGTTGTTAACAAAATTGAATATCAACACTGAATACCTGTGCAACTATTCTCACATTCCTGTATTGATTACATATATTATTTCTTTTTATAAATATACATATATATATATTATTATAATCTACTTTTGATTCATTTTAAAATGACGTACCTCTTTACTGGGGTTGATAATCATTGATAATAATAATATGGACCTTCTCCACCGAAACTTCTGCAACCCAACATTTTTTTAATTCCAGTAAGATGCTGTGAATGTGAAGTACCTGGTCCCGGGGATGATATAATTATTTATCTTTACTTATCAGTCACTCGATTTTTCCTGAAATGAAGCGCATTTAACTGTTCACAATATATTTTAATAAACTTACCATATTTTCCTTGTCATCCAGAAATTTTAGGTCTCTTCTAAGCGCCAGGCCAACAGAATTCTCGTAAGTCTTGTAAAAACAAAATTATTAAATAAAAATATTAATTCAATTACTATTAAATAAAACAAACAAGAAAATTATAAATAAGTTTTGCATAAAAATTACCTTTCCTCCAAAATTTCTGACAGCTAACTAGTGTCGCCTGTCGACCGGCCCGGTAGCACACAAATGCAATTTGTACTTCATGGCTTGTATTATATTCCGGGGGTTACGGCCCAAGGCATGTCATGACGGCACAGGGCCATATACAATTATTACTTAGCTGAGATTTTCCACCCCCCCCCCCCCCCCCCCCCAGTTATGCTTCTGGGCATATTTCACTTCTTATTCCTTAGACTGTGAATGATTTCGTTGGACAGAAGCATGATAGCCTGTTCAACGGAGTGGCCTTTTTGAAGCCGAATTGGTTCTCAGGAATGATATTCAACTCCTCGCATGTGTTTTCCAAGTTTTCCGCTAGCACCCTTTCGAACATTTGTCCAACATTAGATATTAAGGCGATGGGTCTGAAGTCACTAATTTCTTTAGAGTTCCCCTTCTTGGCTATGGGGATGAGTTTTGACTCCTTCCAGATTGCGGGGAAGTGCCCGTTGTTAATGCAGTGATTAAACAACGTACACAGGACGACGGCATCTGGACATGTGTGAATGATGAAATTGGAAATGAGGTCCGGCCCAGCAGATTTTTTGTTATTAAGGTTTATTTTGAAACGTTTAATTTTGCTGACAGAGGTATATCTAGATATCTATATCGTTAGGATGAGAAGCCTTCTTGGCAGAAGAAAAGGTTGTCTCAAAAGCTGTGGAGTTGAAGATGTACACATCGTCATGCACTAACCTGCTCAGGGAAATGTCGTGTGTTGGGGTTTTTTCGGCGTAGATGTTAGAAAGCAATCTTTAAAAACTTCTGTCTTGTCTTCAGTGTTAACTAGATGTTGGCTATTGTAAGTGAAGGCATTCTTAGTTATGTCAGTATCGAATTATTTTCTATCTGGAATTCTATCTATTTCTTTAGAGGCTTGAGGTGAGGGAACAATTTGACTAAGTCTTTGCTTAATGGCGAAATTAAGCCCAATTCTCACCCTATCCCTAATGATTTTACTAAGGCACTGAATTCTGGAATACATTTCCTGGTATTCCCTATCGACTCTGTTAAGGTGCATATGAAAGGTTGTTTTCAGGCTACTGAGCCAGATGTTTCTGAGTTTTAAGAGCTTTTTAGTCGTAAAAGAGATATTGTGGTATTTATGGTGTGTAGTGTTTCGGGTTACAGAATGCCTTTGAGTACAGTTCAGTATTTCTTTATTAATCGTGATTTGAGATTTTCATATAGATGTTAATGAGCTTAAGTCTATGTTTAAGGTCGTACCTGAATGCACGCCAAAGTGTGTGCTCAAAGCACGTGTATGGCTCTGGTGTTAGTAATAAAGGTGAAACATTTACTGTATTAGGGCTCAACACGACACCATAGGGATAGGAGGGGGAGGGTATGGTAAAACACGGTGGAGAGTGAACTTTGCCTGATGGAGCAACCAAGGAGACTGAGATGAGAAAAAAATCCAATACAGTTGGGGCTATTCTTTTGTTGTGAGAGATCAAGGAATTGATATTCAATGCAAGGGTCTTAACATCTGGACAGCTCATTTGGATACTATAAAGGCAACAAATTCGAGGTAAGCGAGCATCTTATCTTCTCTTTTGCAATTTAAAGTAGTTGGCCGAAAATTGAGTGATACGGGATATGAGTTCTTTGAAGGGAATGTTGAATAGCTTTTGGGATTTACTCATGAAACTATTCAACGCCCCGCTAACGTGGGTCTGCTCCTCAGAGCCAACTCTAAAAGTGTCAGCAAAGGACACTGAAGGATTAATAAAATTGTTTATCGCGCGGTTTGCCACAGATATTCTGTTATAGCCAACTGTCTGGCATTCTGTGTTAGCATGTCTCTTTTTTCCTTATTTTTCTTAAATTCCGAACATTCCCATAGCTGGCCGGGTGACCTGGAGTCCTACAGTTAGCACATTTGTAACACAAAGCTTGTCAGTCGACAGATCTACCTACATCCACTTTACCTGGGTGTAGTTAGATACTACATCCGACACCTCTTTGTTACAAAATCATGTCCGGGATATGCGTGGGTGGCTGCACAGCGAGTGTGCCGCTAGCGATCAGCCGGCTTGGGGTGGTTCTTGCCACCCACATCCCTTCAATGCTTGTTAAGCTGTGCATAATGAACCGAATAACTGACCAGACAGACGGACGGATAAAAAAGAAAAGAGATTGTAGTCGTGACTGCAGACGGACAGTATAAAAAAAAGATGGAAAAAGATCTATAAACGTCTTCGGCCTCCTGGTAGAACCTAAAAGCCTGAAAAGGAGAAAAAATTTACTTTATCAAATGCTGCAAAGTAAAAAGGAATAGAAGACCGCAGCAACGCCGAACAAGTCCCAATTCACCCGGAGAATTTTCAACGCTGGCAGATGAATGATGAGAGAGAGTGTGAGAGCTGAGAGGGGGTCTCCTATGTTGGTGAGACCACGGCTTTGGGTTATACTGGTCCCAATCGCCCCCATCCACCCTGGCTAAGCCTCCAAAGCCGTATATATAACAAAAATTGCTTAGCCCCATTATAGTGTGTTTACCTGCCAAAATTCAAAGACTGAAACAGTGTAAGAAGAAAACATCTACCACCGACGATGACCGCAAGATCAAAACACAAACACGGGCTGGCTCTCTGAACTAGATTTTCCCAAAAATTCAAAATTCGTCGACACTGATTCCTCCCGGATCATCAGACCTTTGGCGTTACAACCATGTTACAACGTGGGTGTGAGGATAATGTCGTCCACTCTTACCATAAATCTTCTTACCTGAGTGGGTGAAAGCTATAACCTAATTAAACAAAAACAACAAAAGAAAATATGCATATAAATATATATATATATATAAAAAACTATGAATATATGGAGAGTGTTCTAGGATCATTTATTAAATTCATGAATTCTCTTGGTTCCAAAAAAGAAAAAAAAAAGTTATGTCCTATTACTCTTTTCTTTCCTGTATTGATACGCTAACCTGTGCTAGACTTAGACTAATCCCCTAGTCTAACCCTGAATCGGCCGAACCTACTTATTTTACTGTCACTTACTTGAGTTTTTTTTTTTTTCTGAAATAATCAATAACATGAGTGAGGTCGCCACCAACTGCTTCTTACCTCGCCAAGCGTCACTGTTGATCCGAGTAGATTTCCTTTGATAGCATTTCATTTCAAACCCAATTAAAGAGGCGATCCCATCTTTTTGACAAACAAAAAAAAGACTTGTTTTACATCTGCGGAACATTCGTCGTGGCGGTCAATGACAGTCTCTGCGATGCAGGTGAATATTTGCACAAGACTGAGGTGTATAAAAAAAAATAGTATACGTGTTTCCGCTTTTCTTTACAGGGAACTGTGTGATAATTCGATACGTTGACAAAACGGGTACGCACAATATAATTAAATGTTCAGATCAAGTATTGAAATTTAACACTGAGAAAATTTCAAATACGTAAATTGTTCACTAACTGAGATTTATCTCTTTTCGGTTACTGATAGCTAAAAGTTCCACTAACGGAATAACGACACTCTGGCGCAAATCAGGTATGTACACAACGCCTAAATATTTATGTCAATTATTTAAATCTAACACCGAGACTATTTCAAATTCATGAATTGTTCAATACCTGAGAGTTATTCCTTTTCTCTTTCAGATAACCTAAAGTTCCACTATCGACGCTTTATCATGAATCAGGTATGTACACGATGTAAAAGTAATCAGATTAATTATCTGAATTTACACTAAAATTCCTTCAAATTTTGAGCTTTTCACTTAACTAAAATTTATTTCTTTTAATCTTTACAGGTAACTCAAGTTCCACTATCGACGCTTTGTCACGAATCAGGTATGTACGCGATGTAGAAATAATCAGATTAATTATCTGAATTTTACACTAAAATTTCTTCAAATTTTGAGCTTTTCACTTAACTAAAATTCATTTCTTTTAATCTTTACAGGTACTCAAATTCTACTATCGACGCTTTGTCACGAATCAGGTATGTACGCGATGTAGAAATAATCAGATTAATTATCTGAAGTTACATCAAATCTCCAAAATTTTAATCTCAACCAGAAACAACTCAAAAAAAAATCAAATCAAAATCTGCGCGCGAACTCCTGCTACCATACCCGACCAAGGTTCAGAATCAACTCCTCGAGTTCACGCCGTCTCCCTATATCACAGCCGCTAAGCCACAACAGCCCACAGACGAGCCGTTCGTTGTCGGCTGAATCCGAAATTTTTACTGGTGGCTATATGCGCGGTTGTGTGTGTATCATTTTCATGCAGAAATCGTTGCCACAGAATATCTACAGTATAGCAACATTTTTCTGGGAATTTCGGACGGGCTTGCTCTCATGTATTGCATGGTGGTGTCGCGTGATGTTTTACGGCTAGGCGAGTTGCCGTTTGTTTTTGTGGAATTTTAGCTGACTAGCGGTAAGATTTAAACAAAAGATTCTAATTTGTGCGCATTTTGCACAATTTAGAATTTTTTCGTTTGAAAAATAATTTATTAATTTTTTCCTTCTTTTTCTTTCTCTTTTCCTCTTTATTTGCAGGATGATAACATATGAAGAAGTAGCATAAGGCTACTTCTCAAAGGAAATGTACGGCTTTTATTTTCAGGGTTTTTTGTCTCTTTTGTATGGAGAAGTTGCATAGGGCTACTTCTTGAAAATATATAATTTTTAATTTTTCAGGACTTTTCTTTCTAATATGAAGAAGTAGCATAGGGCTACTTCTTGAAAATAAATAAATTTTAACTTTTCAGGAATTTTCTAATATGAAGAAGTAGCATAGGGCTACTTCTTGAAAATAAATAAATTTTAACTTTTCAGGAATTTTCTAATATGAAGAAGTAGCATAGGGCTACTTTTTGATAATAGCTAAATTTGATTAAATTATATACTCTGGGAAATCATGAGGTTTGTCTCTACGAACGTAGAGAAGCCAATCAAAAGTAGCGTAAGGGGGTATACGCTACACATTTAGGAGGTTGTTTATTAACGTTATTTGCGTTCTCCTTAATTCAGACTTCTGAGTCAATACTCTCTCCGCAGACTACGCATCTACTGGTATAAGCACAGAACTCGACTGTGTGCTCAAACCTTTGGCATCGGAAACATCTGATTATGTTTCTTTGATTTTTTCTTTCCCTAGTAATGGCTTGGTAAAGAATGAATGTAATAGAAGTTAATTGAGCGGTATTTCCTTCAGCTTCTTGCTGTATGGTGAATATTCTGGTATTAATACCTAACTCCCTTGTGCGAGCAGTTTTGAAGGCCGAAACCTTTGGAAATTTTCATGTTTGGTGCCTTCTCTTTGTGGGCAAAGGTGATTTCCTCAACTGGCGTATCACTCTCTAAGCATCTAAGCAAAATAGAGATTTTCTTTGATTCCTTCCGAGCAAAGGAGAAGGCTTCAACCTGTGTACTACGTTATCTTTCTATTAATAAACGGTGCACTCCTGCGTCATTGACAAACACTTTAGATCTCCTAAAATCTACAACCTGTCGCCTCGATAAATTTTCTGAAGATTTTAATATTTATCCCGAAAACAAAAATTGCAGGACAAAAAGCTACAGTCTTACTGGAAAGGTTCGACTTTGCTACACTCTTAGATGCTATTGTTTTAGTGCCTGAGTGGCTACTTTTAATTTAGATTCCCATTCAGTCTCTTATTGTTTCAAAATGGCTTCACTGTGCGAGTCCTGGCCCTTAACATCAAATTGCCTGAGTTGTTCCAAATCCTCTGTTGTGAGCAAATCACCGACACTCTGCATACTGTAATTGTTTTTAACCTGCTTTTCTACTTTTTTTCTAATTTTGACATCATTAATAAGAGATCGATTATTATTAACGCTGCTTAGTTGATCGGCTACGCCAAAGTATTTCTGCTTGAATTTCACTACCTTAGTGTTTCTTAATGCACCTTTTGTGGATACTGCTGAGACACAATCTAGATAAATTACAAATTGACTTCGTAGGCTTTGCGCAATTCTTTAATTTTTTTTTATACTTTGCAATCCAATGAATACAGCGTAAAACTTTAAAATCAAACAAAAACTCACTGCGTGACAAAAATTGGCTTCCATACTCCGCCAGGTTTGCGCCATTTTTTTTCTCTCTTCGACTGATCATTTTTTGCTGCTTTGACATTACCATGCTTTCGATTTATATGACTTAGGAACGAACTTTTTACACAAAAAAAACAAAAAAAAAGACTACACAAAGTTGTTAAGGGGCATTAAATGGCAGTACCTGTAGCTATGTAAAATTTTGAGTGCTGTATTATGTTTCTCGTAGAAATCGAAATGAACAGATACTCTGTTAATCTACAAATATAAGTCTCTTCTACGGGACTCCATATATGTATATATGGGAGGACAAACTAGAATATTTATAATATTGAAAAAACACCCGTATGTTTTTGATTACGATGTGTGACTTAATGTTTATTATAGGTTTTTAAATTTTTACTTTTAAATGAACCTCCCTCACACGCAAATCTCATTTTAAAAGATATTATTTGACACCAAAAATATCACAATAATGAACCACTTTCTCCTTTACTGCTTTCTGTAGTTTGCTAAAATTGGAATTACAACAAAACTAATTTAAGACACTCAACAATTTAAATTAAAGAAGCAAAATAGTAGTTATAAAACGTTGTCGCTCGACGCAAAAGTCACTGCAGGAATGAACCTTTCTCTCTCATTTAATTTTTATATTGAATTCCGTCGCTTCTTACACTTGTAATGTATGTGGTGGTGCTAATTGCGCCACAAAGGACTGGAAGTGCCACAGTTTTTTTTACTGGAAGCTACACCATCCCCGTAATTAATAACACTTAAATTGTTGCTTTATAAATCTTTATTAGTCATTAAAACTTTATTAGTTAACCTACCAAACTTGTTTGGTTATTCTACAGATCTTTATTAATATAAAACTTTCATAGTTTTTCAACGAAATTTTGCTGGTTATTACGTAAAACTTTATTAATGTCCCACACTTGATTGGATTATTCTGCAGATCACAGAACTTTAATTAATTAACAGATTTTTATGCGAATTTATCAGGAAAATCTCCAGTATAGATTGATTAAAATATGAAAGAGTGGTTTAGAACATCTTTTATTGTTTTTTTTTTTAAATAATGATTTCCTAACGTTTCGACTCTCAGTTTTATGAGTCTTCTTCTTGGGGCTGTAAGACAATGGAATCATATATAGACCACTTTAGACAGTACCAACTAAATTACCTTAAGGGGGGGTTATACCGTTCAGGCCTATATGTGCATAGGGAGGTTATGCACCCTAATCAGTTTGAGCTTAAGTTCCTCCCTCTCGGCGAATATTCTTTTCTAAATTTCACTTATTATCAACGTATTATTACTACTTATCCAAATTTGTTGATTTCCTTTGTTTATCTGTGATTTTTTTTTATTTTGTGTTGCAGCTGCTCCTCCCGGTGGATTGCCATTTTACGGTGATATTGCGAATGGTTATTGAAGATTTCGATATTGCTATTATGAATGGTTATTAGAAACCTATATCACTTCTACTGATATTTTGAATCGTAATTAAAAATATACTGTATCACTTCTGCTGATATTTCGAATGGTTATTGGAGATTTGCTATATCACTTCTACTGATATTTTGATTTGAAAGATTTTTATATCACTTCTGTTGATATTTTAAATCGATATTAGGAACCTGTAACACTTCCGATGATATTTTGAATGGTTATTAGAAATTTACTATACATATTACTTCTGCTGATATTTTAGAAATTTGCTATATTACTTCTGCTGATGTGTGTACGTAGATTAATTAGATCTACCATCAAATGTTGAAACATAAGTGGATCACACTTGACACATCCTACCGACTGCGCCAGTTGAATAATCTAGTTTCATTATTAATGAAAAACAAAAATGTAAATAAAACACCAACTTTAAACTACAAATTAATTCTTTGTTAAAATCAATTTAAATAGATAAGTTACATTGGCTACTTATGTATATGCGAAAAAACGAATTTAAAGAACGCGACGATTCAATTCGGATTTCAGTCTTCAGACTAACTGTGAATATCTTTTCCCATTTTTCTATTTACTCATTTTTGCGCTTTTTACTTTTATAAAACTGCTAACTTCTCGTATACTGCACAGGAAAAGGTGAATTTAATACTGTACCTTCGTTTCCACGGGAACGGAAATTATTTTTGTCAAATATGAACGTGAATGAACATGAACGAAAATATAAATTGAATTTTGTTAATTTGGCAAACATATTGTGGAAAGATGTTATGGTAGTATTTAGAGTCAATGGTTTTGAACGTGAAGTCCAGACTGTCAGCATGAGCTGATAGATCACTCGGAGGACAGCGTTGACTGCAGGGGGGCACGCTAGCTCGCCACGGCTATTGGCGGAGAGTGTGGGAGGTTCCACGAAATCCTGCCGCTGTGCCACCAGTCGAGATTACGAGATTCATTATAATTAAGGATAAATATACCTATATAAATGCATTGTCTTTAGACTAAAATAGCAATTAATAACGCTACGAAATTCATTATATTTAAGGATAAATCAATATCTGAGAACGATATTATCAGCGAAGAAACCGCGGAAGCCACGAAATTCAATATATACGGAAGAATAAAACTGCGTAAACCAACATCTTTAGTCAAAGCAGTGAAAAAAACTAAATCTTGTGTGTATGTATAAATATAAATATATAAAAAAACAGTATACTCATATAGAAATGTTAAAAGTAACACTTACGTTGGCATTGTTTGTGGTCCATCGCTCAGGCGCCTCCGTGGATGTCTCGCTGTAGCACTGTTCAAAATTTTAAAAATACCAATCTCTGTGATAAATTGGATTTCGTTCTCAAATCACGATCTATAAAAAGGTATTATCTGGCAACCTAATAGACTAGTACTTGAGCTTAACTATATACTATCGATAGTGGTTCTGCTGTTTATTCATCTGAGTCAGTCATCTGAATGGATCTCGGGACTAAATTCGTCATAATAATGAAAGCTCACAGTACTGAAGTCGGGGATCTTCGGGTAGAAGCAAAACTTCACACTTGTAATTCCACTTAGTGAATTGAAGCGGTATGCAGAGAGATCCAATCAATATATTACTGTCGTCTATCCTCCAACAAACATCAGACTTCAACAACATCGTCTACTTATTCCCCAGTACGGACTCGAGCTAACAGATCCCAATTAAAATTGAATTAATCAGAAATCACTTGTCAACAATTGGGGCCCAATATGTATATACGTAAGCTACTTTCAGATAAATCTTCCAATCAGCTCTTGTATGACATTATGCCAGATGGATTATCTCGTGCCCAAAAAAAATTGCGTTCGCTTCTATAAAGTAAAATCGCCGTAACTCAGGGCGAGCAACTTTATCAGCCCTTTATTGTATGGTCATTTCTTTTATCAAACCTTTGCGACTAGCCGGTCACACGAATATTTTCTCAACTTTTCCACAATTATCACGCCAAAAGAGAAAACGTGTTACACCTGCCTAGATTCTTCGCCTTCTTCTCTTTATCAGGTTTTCTTCCCAATTGCTGAATATCTCAAATCACGAAAACGATGCCAGAAGAAAATCCCAGATTTTAAACACTTGTCCGATTATTTCGTATTTTCACGACAAGAGCACAAGACAGGTGTCTACACTCTTCTTCTTTTTTTCCAATCCGTTTTCCTGTCGGGCACTTGTCCCAGTCAGACTTGAAACGTATGGTCGAATCTCCGCAACAGCACATCTGGCCCACGCTGTGTGCTGCTGCTAGCCGTCGGGTAGCATACTGCTGCCTGCAGTATACTACGATCATAACAAAGATGCAAATGTTGTTCGTAGTTAATTTAATATATATTTTATATTATATTTTTTAGTGTATGATCTATGTATAAGAGATAGTGTCGTCAGCGTACAGTAAAGCCGTCTGAACACTTCTTACATATTATATTCCGTTAATAGAAAGTCATGCAAAAAGATATTGAATAGTTTCGGGTTCAGAATTGATCCTTGTGGAACTTCGGACTGGACTGGGATTAATTCAGAAGATATGTCGCCAATGGATATTGTAGTATATCTGTTGCTTAGGTAGCTGTACAGTAACTTGGTGAGTCTAGATAGACAATTGATGTTAATTAGTTTGAAAAGTAAACCCTTATGCCAGACCTTATCGAAATCCTTTTCTGTGTCGATGTCAAAGGCCACAGTGCATTTTTTGTTTCGTAAATTATGGATAATTTTATTGACAACTGTAAGCACAGAATAGTCCGTGGAGTGGGATCTCAGTTAGTTTATCGGCAATAGCTCGTCCAAAGACTTTCCCAATGGTGGAGAGTAAGGAAATTGGGCTAAAACTTTGAATACATTTAGAGTTTTTTGTTTTCTCAATGGAAATTAGCTTCGCTTTTTTACACTTAGAAGGGTTGAATCAGAGTCATCTACAGAAAAGTGTGTTAGTACTTGTTGGGAGTTGTTATTGTTGTTGAAGTCGTTTACTCTTCTTTCAACCAGACCCGGGAGGGGCCCATCACGTTGTGGAGTTATCTCAGAATAGAGTGCGGAGTAAAAGTTCTGGAATTCTCTTAATAATCACTTGTTGATGATAATTCCTGATCTTCGAATAGCAGAGTGCTGTCCCGAAGACTTTTCTACCTGTTATACGATCTATTTCTTTAAAGGCTTCCAGGATGGACTAATGTTTCTTACTTAGTCTATCATAAAAGGCATTGTTAAGATCTAATCTGATCCTGTTCTTGATTATTTTGTTTAGACATTTGATTGTGGAGTTCAATTCGGTATATTCGTTGTTGATTCTATTGAGATGTGTGTGATATTCTTTTTAATCTTCATAGCTATGCTTTTCTTATTTTAATATGTTCTAATGTGTTCCGAGAGACGTTTTGGTAGTTGTGGTAAAGTGCACTGTGGAATCAAATTGTTATTCATCTCTGGGATTATTATCATATTTAGTTTGCAATGAAGTTCAAATATGAAGGCAGTCCAGTCAGTCTCAGAGTAACAGACATAAGTGGTGTCAGGGGAAAAGGGGCGAAGCCATCCAATGTTATATTTGGGTACTTTGACCAAGGAACGACGCTGACATCAAGAAGAAATCTAGAGTTGAGACAGATCTGGGAAAGGTTGGACCACTAGGGGCAACCACGTCAATATTAAGAAAGGGTCCATTAAGGAGTCAGTTAGCTAACAGATTAACATTTCTATTGTTTAATGTATCACCCCAGTTTCTGTGTCTCGCGTTCAAATCTCCACCTATAATTGTGAAGTCAAGACTATTGGACAGATTGTATAAGTTGTCTAATTCATTTACTAGGTGATGGCCAGCGTTTGAGGGGATGTAAATGCATTCAGCTAGTAATTTCCTTGTTTGACCCTGGTTTTTTATAAAGGGGACTGAGATAAGACAGACGGAACAGATATTACTGTAGAAGGTTACTTTTTCGAATTTTACTTCGTCGCTGAGGATCGTTGCTGTGCCTCTTTCAGAGATAATCGATATTTAGTCTAGTTTCGGAGATAAATGAGATAAGAGGCTTAATTCCCTCCAGAGTATTAAAAAGGGAGACACTAAGGAATTTATGTTGAGCGCGAACATTTTTAAAGAAGACATTACTCTACTATTCTGGCGGTGAACTGGAGATAAGCAAAGGCTTTCTTATCCTGTGATTTCTTGGCTTTATATTTAGGCCAGAAGTCCCTGATTTTTTTATTAGTCCATGAAAACGAATTTTAAATAGATTGTTAGATTCGTTTAGAAATTCGTTTCATACATTAGAGTTCGGCTTGATGTAGTTCCCTATTGCTTTATTTACGAAGTTGTTTCTGTCAGTAGTTTTTTGTCTGATCTTGTTTTTAAGGCTCTCTGTTCTCGTTCTACTAGAACTCAGAACATCCGCAGTAACTGGCCGGATGTTCATTAAATTGACAGTTGGCGCGCCTTGGGGGAGGGGTCTCTTCTCCTTATCAGAGGAGATGCAATATTAAGAGTAATGAATCTCTCCACATAGGACACATTTGGGGTCGTATGCACAATCTCTGACATCGGAAACACCTGAGAATTTTCTGAGATCGTTGTTTTCCCAATATATAGTAGTGAGGAGAATGACCCCAATCTGAACTATTTTCTTCAAGTCCTGTTCCGAGTCCATTTTACAGAGAATGTGTTCAAAGAAACACTAATTTTTCTCGAATAAGGGGTTGACAATTTGGAAATAGTTGTGATTTTCACGTCGGATACTTGTCTATGTAAGTCCTGTAAGATGTCTTCAATAGGGGTGTCTTCATCTAATCCCTTGATTAGGATGGTAGGTTTATGAGGAAAAAGCATCTATTGCCGAATCTCTGAATAAGGCGACCATCTTCCTGTGTAGGCCGACATTGTTTACAAAAATTTTTGTTTTTAGATATTCTAAGTTAACAAATCTCATTTTCAGATCTACTACATATGTTCAGTCTTATACATAGCTGTTTTACTAATAATATCTGTTAATAATTTGGTCCTAAACCAAAGACAAAAATAGGAGTGCAAAATTTAATTTTTCGTATTTGTGTTAAAATACTGGAGTTATTTGTGTTTATTTTATTTCTATCTTCAACTGTACTTGCTTATTACTCATCTGTAAATTCTGTTGGGTTCCATCCTCTAATTCCATGCCGTGCAGTTCCGCCAGTTCCGCAAATCTATTCTGTTTTGAGATTATGTTTTCATCTAATGCTTCACTCTTGGATATGTCATCTGTCCTACGTATTTTCCTTTTTCCTTAAATCATTATAAATCCACCTGCAACTTGTTTTAGATGGTCTTTAGTAAAGCTGTCGATATTAACTACGTTGGAACTGTATGTACGTCCTCTGGAGTCAGCAATGTTTGCTTGCTTTGTTTTGCTTATTGTTTCGTCACCCAAATTCGCTTGTTGGAATATAAGCGGCTCTCCTCGTTAATATTATTGTTAGTAGGCGGGTTGGTGCCAATCGTGTTTACCTGCTGCCGCTACGTTAGCTGTTCATGTGATTGTTGTGGCGTCATCCGCCATTTTGGAGTTCTCGAAGCTTTTCGAACAACTTATTCGATTTCTTCCTATGAGAAGTATTGAGTGGGTAGTTTTAATGCCTTAACTTGCCCACTGCTGGATTCGTTCGTTTTGAGTCTATAAATCCCTTAGCTTTCTGGTTACTTAATCGGTTTCTGCTTGTGTTATGTACCTGTTTTTTTAAACCTTGGTTTAGGTTATCTTGGATATACCGTTCGGAATAAACCGCAAGTTAAATTCATCCTAGTTAAGTTAGGTGGTTAGCAGCAATATATCCGATTCGAGTACTTGAACTTTTGGAATTTTGGTTTCTACATAATTGCTAGTCTTAGAGATCCCCTTGAGTACTGTAATCAACTTTCTGACATACATAAATCTATCAGAACGACAAAAACTATTTACTAAAAGGGTACACAGATCATAGCAACTACAAAAAATATTTGTCGCACATAACTATTTCCTTGCCATAGTACCAAACATCTAGATCCAAGCACAATATGCTGGAAAGAAACTGTTCAGTAAAAATGAGACGTCAGAGCAGAGATTATTCCATGCACTTGACCGATTAATGGCTTTTGGAGCCATTCTAAGTGTAGCACGTCTCCTTAATATAGTAAAATAAGCAAAATAATCTTACCAACAGCCTGTCGTAGCTTAGGCATACTCGCTGATATACTCCTCTTAATCTTGATGTGATCCCTTGTGTTGTTGTGGTAATGCGAAATCGGTACATTTGTCGACTTGAGGTTTCCCTGAGAAGAATATGAGAATATATAAACAAAGAATCGTGTCCATACAATGAAATACTTATCTGACTTGAAGAAATATCCTTTTGTTGTGTTGTATCGTTATGTCGTGTCTATTTCTTCCGTAAAGATGTTATTACTGCTCCACTTTTGTCTTCCAGGGCAGCCTAGCAATGCCGGAATGTCCACACGCCATGCAAAAGGAATCCGAACGGAGCCACGATGGCAATAACAATAACCTAATCACATCAATCGAGACATACATGGAATGCCTTAGAGACCGGCCGACAAATTAGCACAATTAATTAAGATGAATTAAGATGGTGTACGTTAAATTAGCAAGTTAGGGATTAGGTTCGTACGTGAACACGCGAAAGTCAGGGAAAACTAACAGAAACGGAAGGTAATATTGCTACTGCACTATTGACACTACTTTATGTAGATGTTGTATCACAACAAACCTAAGCATTTATTCGAATAAAATATAATTTTCAAGAGTCCTAGTATTCACGGGAGAATAAAAAAAAATAAACCGCAAAAATGTAGACGGAAGTGCAATCTATTGCTTGTAACTTGCCGCGAGTTTTGACAATAATCTATTTGATGGTGGCGAAACCTGTTGAGTAATCGGGCTTTTAATAACCAGCCAATTGAGGCAAAGACATTTCAGTTTCGAGATTGGTTTGAATATTTATTCTTTTGACTTTTAAACTTTCCGCCAATCACGGCATGGATATGGATCATGTGAGGAGTTTTAACCGCCGTCAGCCATGTTCCGCGAAATTTAGGTGAAAAGGAGGCCAGGCCAGTGACACAAATATACCCACATCAGTTCTTAGTTTTCCCCTGAAAGTCTTGAGAAGCGGAGTTCCCGTTCAAATATATAAAATAGTGACGCCATCTTGATGGTAGCCCACCAGAGTTCACCGTCAAAAGTATAAGAGGCGACACTGGTGATTTATTTTCGATTTCACGACCAAAGGAGGGACCTAGGAAAAGATCTTGCAGTTTTGAAAAACGTAGGATAGCTAGAGTGATTCGAGGTCACCCAAGTGTCGATTTTCTTCAGGGACGGTGACGGAATTATAGCGGTGGATGATAACTGATAATAACGGAGCTCTCAAATAAATTTTTCACATGGCTGGAAAGGAATTGTGGCAAATGAGTAACGAAAATTAAGTCAAACGATTTATTTCATACATTTATTAATTTTTTTTTTAATTAATTAAATATATATTATATGGTTAGTTTAACAATACTAAAAGAATCTTCTCCTTTACAAAATGTTGGGAAAATTCTTTTAACATGCTTAATTCGATATCTCATTTATAAAGAAAAAATATAAGAAAAGGGGAAAACCGCTGAAGTGAGTAATCTGTGTTGCTGTGATTCCGGGTCGCCCGTACCCACCGAGAGGCGGGGTGTCATATCTGTGGTTTTTTTATTTTATGTGTTCATATAACGGATTGGTCGACGGCGGTTGATATTTTTACTGCTAGCCGCGAAACATAATAGTGAGGGGTTAGTAGAAGCCCATGAAATAAAGCAGTTTCGTTATGATTAATAGTAGAATCGTCGTTTGAATCAGTTACCTTGAGAGACAGATAAACAGGACAGGTCCTTCCGCCTACATAGTCGCATAAGTCTAACTGTGAAGAAAGGAAATCAGATGCAGTATTGCCTTCCGTTAAATGTATTGTAATTTGAATTACGCGGTGAAGTTGTGAATATACCAAAAGCTCAAAACTATTTGTTTTTAAGCCAATTCGTTTTTCATGTAGATAATTCCTTTCAATTTCGACACTCTTCAAGTTAAATTTAATTCTAATAAAATTTCGATTTGTAGTTAGTAGCTATTTTCAAATTTCGTTGATTGAATGGCTTATGGATAAGTACTTCCGACTACCAGGTTATTACTAGTTGTTGGTAACTTGAGGGTTGTTCAGCCTAAGGGTTTAATCATAACCTTCCCCGTTCAACTCAATAAATTATAGGGACTCCAAGTGTCAAGTAATACCAATAACTATCTAGGAAGATATATGTACCAGTGTGATTTTGTACTAAGTCAGAAATTTAAATTTAATTTTTTTTTTATCAACCTCACTTAAGTCACTTATGTCGTATTATGAAATTTTACTATTCCTTTT
Organism: Dioctria rufipes; assembly: GCA_963924295.1. Taxonomy (NCBI): domain Eukaryota; kingdom Metazoa; phylum Arthropoda; class Insecta; order Diptera; family Asilidae; genus Dioctria; species Dioctria rufipes. The sequence goes on along the minus strand of OZ002741.1, from coordinate 100,239,592 downwards.
AATATTGTTTTTTATTATCATCTAATTTTTTTTAACCCTTATCCTGTACTTTAAAACAAAAACGTATATGGTATTAATGGGTCATATTTGCCCAATGTATTTTTATTCAGAACTTTTACAATTATATCAGCTTATTTCTATCTGTGAATGCTTCTTACACATAAAACGGATACATCTGCTGCATCTTGTTGGATATTTATTTTGTGCTATTGGAAAGACTCGGGCACAACAGGTAGTGTGATCGTTTCAAGTTTTGAGTCCTTTTTTGTTATTGCTCCCTTTGGACGTCGTAAGCAACGCGTTTAGCCCTGCTACCTTGCGGCATTCTCGATCAACGTGATATTTCTTCATGTAGATGATCGAAGTTCTTCAAGGAAAATGTGTCGATTAAATTTCTTCGTATAATTCCATTATGGGTTTACGGTTTTCCAGCTGAAAAAGGCATTATATGCTGACATATCCAACATATTGTAAAACAGTGATTGAGGGCTTCTATTTGTCCTGCGCTTACAAGTATATGTTCGTATAAGTTGATCCAACGTATCAACTCCTCCTTTTGTTTCATTATAAAACTTTATTGTTTCAGGCTTTTTAGCCTCGCCTTCACAAATTTATCTCTTGTGATGCAGTGTGCTAAGAAGTAAAACACACCGGTTTTTCTTTGGAACGTATGCAACAAGTGTCCTTTTATTGATGTTATCAAACACAAAATTTGGAAAACATTATAGCTATCGTCTCATATCCAAAATCTGTTGCGGCAGACACGTTTTGTTTTTGCGCAAAGTTTCAATCATTGTTAGCTTTCTTTTTAGCAGCTCAAATCCCAATTCATGTAACGTGAAAAAATTATCGCAGGATATTTCGCCCTGGGGCTCTTTATCAAGTCAAGTACAATACGTTGACCTTGATTTTTCTTTTCGATCTTTACCAGTATATACTTGCAAGGACCACGCATAACTGGTAACAACATCACAAATCGCCCAAATTTTCATTCCATATTTTCCGGGTTTGGATGGTATATACTAACTAATTGTTCATCAGCACTAACGTTTTCATCTGAGTTGAAGATCTTTTGCAAGTTTATTCCCCATTCATCCCAAACATCTCAAATTGGGGATAGTTTGTCTCATGCACGTCTTTCACTTCTGTCCGTTCTTTTATCGAAACGTAAAATCCGCCATATATTTTGGAATCTGAGACTCATTGTTGCTTTAAATATGGGTCTACCTTTCATATCGTCCCATAAACTTTCCAAAGCTTCACCATGAGATCGCTAAACTCCAGCCAGTAACAGCAGACCAAAACATGCCTGAATTGAAGCTTGATCAACTGGTATCCAATCATCGCCAAATACTTTTGAGCCTACAGAGAAAAGTATTATTAGAAAATATTAATATATGTTTTTCCCAAAAATATGTTAGCTTACCTTCTATGTTAGATATATCAATCATAATTTTTTCAATTACTGATGGAATAAACAATTCATATGTAGACTTTATATTGGTAACCCTGGAAATTGCGTATTGAGTTAATCTGGGTGTAGTACTTATAATATTTTCGGTAGAATAACGACACGCACTTGAACGATCCGGTTTTCCGACCGACCAGAAATATTTCCTGCATTTCGAAAGATAAGTTTGCTGACTACAAACTTCGTTAGCTGTAGTTTCCTCTACATCGAAAGCTAAGCTTTCGCCATCGGTGATATTTAGTTGATATTCCGATCCGCTGTCGGATAACAATTCATTATCCTCTGAGTCGCTGTCATTATTTTCAGAATAGCTTTCTTCACTATCACTACTGCGCAGCATATTTTCAATTCTTGCAGCATACAATTTTGCCATGTAAGAAAGTAATTTTATTTATCGACATATACTGGAATCAGACAAGGGCGGATCCAGACATTTGCTCTAGGGGGGGGCGATTTTAAAATGAGAATTGAAAATAATAAAAAAATCCATGAGCAATGAGTAATGTTATATTATTCATGAGCTATAATTGTTGGGTGCCAAACAGTGCTCTACAGAGCACAGGAGATTGCGATTTGCAGGGTGCATAGAAGTAGAAATTTTTTTAAAGTATAGAGAAAATAATCAAGGTGCCATACTTAGATCATATAACGAAAAGGATAGGCTATGCTGTGTAAAATTCTGTACGTTTGATAAGCATTTTTTCTTGAGACACGGAGGCGAAATGACAAGAGGGGTATCGCCTTGTTCGACAATTCTAATTTATTTCTGACATTTCAGATTTTATGACAAGAAGTTCGGGTTTGATTTAGCGATTTTGTAGTAAATAACTAATTAAAAGTGATTTTTACTTAATAGTAGTGTGGTACAATAGTGAAAAATTGTTTTGTGAACGGGATTTTATATAATCGAGACTCCGGAGTCTTGAATTATCGCGATGAAGTGCGCTGTACTGTGCTTCAGAAATAAGCGGTGATATTCTCTTAGGAAATCAATTAATTCTTTTAATAATAAATTATAGTGTTTTAAATAAAATAAGAGTGAAATATTTATAAAAATAAACAGCCGTGGCAAAAAAATTTAACATTTTCCAATGGCGGTTTGTTTGTTTATAATTGAATTCTTATTGTTGCCTTAAGTTGCAGTAGCCATACAAAGGCAACGCCAAAAAATATTATCAGAAAATAAACGAGCACTAGGAAAATTCGTAAAAATGTAAAAAGTTATAAAAATAATATAAAATTATAAACTTAAAAATTAATTTAAAAATGTTGTGATATAATGGGATCTCTTCTATTGAATTTCTGCAATACTTAATAAAGTATCAACCCCTAAATTATTCGCCCGATGTGAAAGTATCGTAGTTTACTACTTCCATGACTAAAACGAATCCATCGATGCGGTTGTATTACATGCTGAAAAATGCTTAAGTTTTTCTTCCTCATAGCTTATCCTTTTTGTTATATGATCTAAGGTGCCATGACATTAATTCTTACAAAACGCTAAGCCTGTCAAACTTCCTCCCGATTTTATCCATTTCTATTTTTACATTTTGCAAGAATTCAAGTAATGGCAATTTGATCATTTTCTCTGTACTATCAAAACCTTTTCTACTTGTGGCACCCAAATCAATTCATTTCGCAGGCTCCTGTGGTCTGAAGATCACTCTTCGGCACCAAAAAAACACAGCTAAAGCTATTGAGTGGTGAAATATAAGACTGAATGAATTTGAAATAATACAAAATTTGATACACCTGTGCATAATTGTAAAGAATATGGAAAACATAATTATGTTTTGGACATAAATAATAGTATTGGATACAAACTAAGCCACACTTAATAATAAGAAATAAATTGGGGAAAATTAATTCCTTCACAGAGAAAAACTTTCCATAAAGTATTTATGAAAGCTGTCGTAAAATCTCGATATGAAAGATGTTCGTAGTTTTGGAAAAAAATTACTTAAAATCCGTTGTTTTTTTGTAGCATTTATGTATAAACCAATTTTAACAAATATATTGTAAAAATCCGTAAAACATTTTCGTAAAAAAGGAACCCACGTACGCTTGCGATAATGTTGGAAGCCTGCTTCGAAATATGTACGAAATGTGAGATTCTTTTGATTATATAAAATGTTAAAATTACGAAAATTTTGTATATATGCTTTAGAGAGAGATTGTGTAGTATTACACGCATTTTTGTAAACTTAAGGAAAATATTGTAAAATTTATAAAAATACTTGGGGACCCGAACAATGAAGTACAGTTAATCTGTGCATCAGTCAGTTTTCTACCAACTGCGTGCATTTCAAAGTAGAACGTGATCGACAAAACTTCCATTTGTAAGTTGAGCGTAATTACAGAAGCTGACGAAAAACATATACAGGGTGTCCCGTAAGTGATTCAATATCCAAGGGCTACGGATAGGTTATGCTTAGAGGAGCAAAACATTGTATGTGTGGGAGGGGGTAATTTTAACGGTTTCCAAGGTAACGGGTTACGGGACCTTAAGATACTTCGGTATGTTTTTATAGATCACCCTTTCACTTCTGAACGTTACACCTTGTGATGATTTTAAATTTTTTCGTTTGATAGTCGTTTGGACCTTTCCAATAGTCTATAAATCTTTCCACTCCTCCCCTCCGTGTTGAAGTTATGGCTCAACAAAGTTGAAATTTCAGAACTCGTTTTTTTTATTTAACTACTATTTTTAAACAAGAACAAGTCATCTATACTAGAATTTATATTGGATTTAAGAAGCCCAAAAGCTTGGCTTTAAAATGACCTATCACACTTTGTACCCAAAATGTAACTCTTTCTGCGTTTTTTGCAATTTGTACGAACGAACTAAATTTTAACAGAAATTATGTGTATGCAGAAGGCTAATGTAAGTGACTTGATTATCTACTCAGAAATTTTCTAAAATCTTGAAAAAGATTGTGAATATTTTTTTATATTTTGGATTACCTCGCAGAAATTCTTCTGCCCCAATGGGTTAAAATCAAAAATTGTCCTCATCTTCACATTGTTCTTCTGTTGAATATGTACATATGATACACTGAACACTGATATATTTGTAGTGTAAGATTTTAGATGGTCAATCACTATTAAAGCCAACAAAGAGAGAGGAAGACCAATCTAAACTATCATTCTAAAAAAAACAGTAATGAATTAAATGAAAAAAGAGAAGAGAACTCGTGGGTATATTAGTACAACATATTTATGAAAAGAAGTTTAAATCTGGGCCGCAACAATTCGAACTGATATAAGCTGGACTTTTGGAAGTTTTCCCAAAGAAGCAAAGGTAAGTGCTATTAAATATTTTAAAATAAAAATTAATTCAATGAACTAATTATTGGAATTTATAAAAAAGCAAACATACTTGTTAAGTAGAGAACGAAAAGCATCTGCAGGACTTTTTTGTTTCATAATAATATACAAAATTTTAGACGGTTGGGGGAAGAGCCACGAGAAAGGAAACACATAATTAGCTTTTCGAGTAATTAAGAATTTTATACATCGTTCTAGTTCCAGAAGAAAATGGTACGGAACACACGATTTGGTTTCAAATAAATCAAAAACGTTGGATTACTGTGGAACAGTTATGGTCCGCTACAAAATATTTTAGAAGACGGGACATTAAAGCTTATGAAAAGAATATTAGAGCTATGGCCGCTTTACCGACATCCTTTAGGACATTTCTTGGTAAGAACTTAGAAATTACGTGCATAACAAAATGTTCAGTGATAATTTCTTAAATTATAGGTTGAAGTGGTTTTCTGTAAATTTTATTCCGGCAAGGAGAACCTTTTGTTTCCAAAATGGGATTCGTTTAAAGAGAAAATAACACGCACTTTCAAAATAGATCTAAAGAACGGAAACGTGTAAAACGTTTTGAGTATTTGAAACACAATGTGAACATAATTTAGGATGAATGCCTTAATAGATCAATGATAATTTATACAAAATAATTTGATATTCGTTTTGAAATTTATTAGATTCTTTTAGATTTTATTAACCGAAACTTTACAAAAATATAAGAATAAATTTTTAAATTTTCTGTATACTTAAGTTACTTAAGTAATTATTATGTAATATAAAACGTTGTAAACAAAATACAAATAGTGAACTCTAATACCTGATAATCTTTTAATTTTTATAGAATATATACATTCGTGAGTATGTTGTATTATTGCTAACATATGCAATTTTTCGCATACGTTTTTAGTATGCATCGTTTTGAATTTAATATATTTACGAACAATTTGGTTAAATTAGGAGATCCCCCATAAATATTACGAGTATTGTTGTAAATTAAATATAAATTGAAAATACTTTTCATAAAATGATCGAAAATATAAGGTTCAATTAAAAAGTATATGTAAAAAATGTAAAATTTACAAACTTGAGTCTATGAAATCCAAATCGTATATTTAACTCAGTATTCCATTGGCTTGAAATCAATCCTGATTTAGGTTGGCTTTAACTCTATTTTTTGAAAATTTTATTAAAAGTTTTTCTTGGCCCGATTTTGTTTACAAGTGCTACCCCTCCTTTATATTTTATATATTATATTTATGTAATATTAATTACATTACTACAATACAAAATCTCGTCGCCGATGTCCACTTTTTGCAAAACGTTCAATTATCGCATTAACATCTATTTCAATATCACGGTGGATGTGAAGCAGAGCTAGTCCTGTCAACCTGTCTGCTCCCATTTTGCTTCTCAAATAAGTCTTTAGTCTCCGGAGTGAAGAAAAGCTTCTTTCGGCAGAGGCCACGCTTATCGTTAAAGTCAAGAGAATTTTTAACAGCTCGTTTACTAACGGATATACATCTCCATCGCAATTATTTAATATTTCATCAACAGTACTAGGAATCGTAGACTCACTTGCAGATAGCCACTTTTGTTTCCACAGCTGCATTTCCGCGAGTAATTTTAGTTCAACTGCTGGTCGATGACTAATTATTTCACCATAATATTTACAGATTTTCTTCACGGCATTTATTAAGGATTCGTTAGTCAAATTAGCAATATTTTTTGGCAACAGGTTACTAAGGGCGTAGGAATTCAATGTTTCTTGAGAGAATCTGGATTTTAAATCAACAATTACTGCATCGAGCATTGGTATGTAAATTGATCTCCTATAATAATCTTCGGGGGTTGAGTGTGCAACGTTTGATCTACTTTTTTGCATCTTCGTCATACGGGGAAGTTCTAGTGGAACGTCTAACTTCAATAAAAGTTCCGAAATTTTGCAGAATATGACGAAAAATTCTTCCTCACATTTAACACGCTTTTGATTTAAAGTAGAAATAAGGTCGTTTACGAGAGTAGATGCGCTGGTTAGATCTAAATTTTTCTTCTGAAATAATCGGCTTAACGGCAAAATCAAATAAAAAATAGAAAGCTGACAATGCAATGCTACTAAAAACTCTACATCCCTTATAGCAGTTCGCAAGATTTTAGCTTTAGCAGATGATGTAGTTTCAGTCCACTCCGATATATACTCCAGCGCTTGAATAATTTTTTCTACTGAATCAATAAATTGTATTAAGGATTCACTTCTTTCGATCCAACGAGTTTCACATAAGCCTTTCAACTGCGCGTTGACAACATTTATGAGGACATAATGACGTTTAGCAGAGGCGTTAAAGAAAGCAACTACATTTTGAATGGTACCAATAGAGTTTCTAATAGCTTGCACTGAAGACGATTTCGATATAGACAAATTAAGACTGTGGTTAAAACATTGACACCTAGAACCATATTTTGCTGTCTTTCTAATCTCAGTAACTGCTCCTAATTGCTCTGAAACCATCATTGAGCAGCCGTCAGTGCCAATTCCAACGCAGTTAAGCTCATTGAGATGAAAATCCTTCAGTTTCTTTATAACAAGCTTGCCAAGTACTTTTCCAGTTACTTTTGGCTCAAACGATGTGGACAAATCTGTGAAACATTCCTTATGAACATCTATAAATGAAATAAAATCTTCGCGTCTCTTATTTTCATAAAGATAACTTAAACACAGGCTTAACTGCGAGCTGTGTGAAATATCTGTTGTTTCGTCAAAGATTATACAGTAATACTTAGCCTTATTCACCCGCTCAAGAATGACTTTCACAATTTCTTCACCACAACATTCAATGATTTGGTTTTGTGTAGTTTTGCTTATATATGTAGCATTTGCATTCGCATTTTCAAGATGTTTCTGAAGAGTGGTATCTCCACTGTTTACTCTAAATCGCAGAAGCTCTCTAAAATTACCTTCATTATGAAGTGGTGTGAGGTTTTCTGGTTCAATCAATGTCCCATCATCTCTATGTCCCCGCAGAGGAATGTTTTGTCTACCAAGTAATATAATGGTTTCAACAATTGGTTTCAACCTTAGAATATTTTCTTCAACTTGCCTATTGCGTTCTGAACTAATTTTGCTTAGTATACTTTCATCAATTGAGAAAATTGAGTTAATGTAGTTGCCTATGTCATTTTTATCGGACACACCATAGCTTTTTACATTAAGATCTCCAGAAACACTTACTCGTATATTTGATGATAAAGATTCCTCATGATCGTTAGTAGAAACATTTATAGATGTAGCAGATGTATTTGAATACGGATATTCCTCATGATCTTTACTGCTGCGTGCCTCATGTTCACTGAATTGTACTATTCCTATTGCTTCTTGATCTTCTTTTTCTTTAATTTTATGTTTCTTTAGAAACACATCTAAGGTTGATTGAACTCGTTTCATTTCAAAACAATCTTCAGAGATCTATATTAAATGTTTAGATAAGACTAATATTAATAAAAATTATAACTTTTGCAAAAAAAATGCTGAAGAGCCAAATTCTTGCATCTTAAAATTAACATTTAAATAAAAACAAATTATTACTTGTCGAGAAAACTTAAATTGAAAGTATGGTAGATTCGTGAAAGTATGAAAACGAAGTATTTAAACGAAGCTCGTTTAAAAATGCATGAAGCTCGCACTGCAATTCAATACAGAATTGCCCAATATAATTGTATTAAAAGAATTTGGCTGTTACTGAGGGCGTTCACTGCCCGGAAAGCGTCTCATTCGTGGAGAGTGAACGCAGTGATGACGATAGTGTGCATACACCTCCTACTTCACTTACTGAAAAAATCGTGAAAGGACAGAGTATTTTTATTTTAATACCTAATCCAGTTAAATGAATAAATTATAGTACAACAAACCAAGGGGTATCCCTCCACGTTGGATAGCCAATAAAGGACAGACGTATCTACATATTTAGTAATTACAATTGTGGTTTTGTTTACTTTCCAGCATCTGATATCTATTAATGAATATCTACATATGTATCTGTAATACATAAATATGTTATGGTTTTGTTTTGTGCATTATTTTTATCATATTATGTATTTGCATTGTATATGGCCTCTTATATTAAAATATCGTATTTTTGATTGTTCTATTGTAAGTTCTTATTATAGTTATTATTATTATTATGGTTTTGTATTCTGTGCTTTGTTTTGTCATTTTTAGCATTATTGGAACCTTCTACTTCATTATTTTAACTATTTTCTTCATCTAAAACATTTTTTTAACTGAACCTTTTTCTATAACATCATCCTACAAAGACAAAAAAAACTAAATCCTTAGATTAGCATTCGAAAGTCACTAAAGTAACTGAGCATTAGAAAAATTTACCGTGATTTAGTAAGTCAATTACTTTATCAACGACTAAAAATGAGAAACTGCTAATTCGTGTGAAAACAATTAATTAGCATTCCGTCACTAAAAGACCTACTACACAAACTCCAGAGAAAGCATTAAAACTACAAATCCATATAATTGAAAATAAGAGAAATAATATTCGTGCAGTAAAATTACCTAATGACATGCGGGCTTTGATTATGGTAACTAGGAAAAATCAAACTAGGTAAATGAGATGTAAAAAAAGTTTCATCTAGATTTGCACGTAATTTAGTAGATACAGATAGTATAGATACTTGCATAGCCACAACCGACCAAGAAGTGATAACTATGCCTAAATTTCTAAGTTATGTTGTTCGCCAACATATGAAAATCTGGTCCTTTTTAAAAAAAATAACGGACAAAGAAATAGTCCGTATCTCTTTCGTGAATAAATAGACTCCACTACAATTTTTGTATTAAATAAAAGACCGTTAAGTGTTGACTAGAAATCAGCATTCATAGATATAGATCTCGACATTATCAATAGCCCATACAAGAGCATTGCAGAACTTTTCGAGCTAAAGGCAGCAGGGCAGTAACAAAACCATACTTTTTCACACTATTATGAAAACAATTGAAATGAAAGCCTGATGAATGAATTTCATTAATATTTTTACAGGAGATACGTTTGATCTACACTGCCAAAGCACATGGAGAAATCTACATTGAATATCAATAGGGAATGCCAGCAGTCTGATTCACAGCTATGGCTTGGTCACAAATAAAATTACTCGTCAATTGGAAACGGAAATCATATGTGGCTTAAAACGATAGAAAATATTAACGAAAGCATCTGCCTAGTTAGTTCAGTGGTAGAAATAGTCCCCGGCAAGGGAATGACCGCATGAAGAGACTGCTGTTTTTTTTTTTTAGTATTTAATTGAAAACTTTAAAATAAATCTAATAACTGCCATTCTATCTAATAAAAATTATAAAACTTAATTACAGAAATTGGAAAACACATTCGTCAAGACGCCACAGGCGAGTTAAGTGGCTTCTATCTTGTGCCCAATCCTAAATTGAAAAAATAGCAAAGTGGTGGTATTATAATCTATAGTAATCCATCGGAAAGTACATCGTTAAATTGAGTTTGTTGTTTCTGACTGATTTTTGGTAAGCAAGCTGTTCATTTCATTGGGGTGTTGCAAGCTGTACATAACCTACAATAAGGTATTCTGTTAGTGCGATAAGGACCCAAGACTAGGTAAATTATCTCGTCCTTCTATTCATTTGCTGCAATTAAGGTAAGAGAAGAGCAGGGTGGAGAAAGTCCATTCCCGCTGTTAATATTCCCACAACTGATATCAGTTTGGAGACCATGCTGGAGGGTGTCCATCCTGCAACTATCTCCTCTATTGCCAGCAGGGCGCCTCGCAAAGTGTCCATAGATGTTAACTTTTAGAAATAAGAAATAAAAACAAAAATATCAAAGGACACTCTACACGTACTAGGCAAGACTCAGAAATGTCTGCAATCACTCTAGGCTCCCACTGCGGGAAGCCTGATCAGTCAATTAACAACACAAACCTTGACCTTGACGATGAGATGTTAAATCAGGTTCCTCCGGACCGATAGTGCTCGCTGACCAATACACCTGATAATTGTAACTCTCAAAATAGCTACTGCAGATCAGACCACGAAATCAATATCGAATTTAGTGCACCTACCGCAAGCATCAGTAAGCACCTCGCTTTCAAACTTTTCCGAAACTTGCAATATGCAGACTACAACTCTGAAGTCAGCATCAGTAATGTCAAACTTAAACTCATTTCAAAAGGGGAAGCACCGCTCATCTGAATTTAATTCAGGAATTAACAATCCCAACTCTTCCATCAATGAGGTAATTCGGTATTCGAAGTCAGATAAGGGACCATACTGGGTCTTGATTCAGCGAGAAAATCAGCCCACAGAGCCTCAGTCTCCCAAGCTTAGTGATATTTATATAAGCCTTTTGCTTAAAAGATATTCGTGTCCGAAGCTCTCTGAAGTATCCCAAAATTCTTTCAATGCTGTAAAAGTTTTTTTCCCCTCTAGAGATGCTGCCAACAAGGCAGCTGCCATGGACCTATCCAGGCATAAGCTCAAATGTTACATTCTAGTCTTATACATTAGAGAGCAGGTCATAATTCGAGGCGTCCCCAAAGACATCTCTGACGAAGCGTTATTGCAAAACATTGAGTCTCCCATCAGGATAGGTCACGTACTACGCTTCACAAGGGAAGTGATGGTCCAAACCGCAAACCTACTACTGTTGTCAAACTTACATTCGTTGGCATACACAAAAGGCAGGTCATTAAATGGGTGCATCAACAAAATTCTAAACTTGATTGCAGAGAACAAAGCAAGAAATCTGATATCCGTGATACGATCAGTGGATCAGTGGATCACCTCAAAGGAATGGCAGCACCAACAAACAAGTATAATGAAAAAGTTTTAAAGAAAAAAAAACCCTTAACTAAGAATTAAATTAAAAAAAAAAAAATAATTTACAATACGAAAACCACATTAAATTAAAAAGTACTAACCCCTAGAATTACAATTTTTTTTACCTTTCTTGTTTACATAAAACTGCAGCTAGAAATGTACTGAAGGACGGCCGTAGGTTTTTAATTTAAGAAAGCCAATCATGTAACAGAGTTTTGAAATGGGTTAATTACATCACCAAGTGGAATTCCACCAAGTGGAGTTCAAAGTAATCTTTTTTCTTTCTCAATATCAGTGTTCAAAAAAAAAAAGTGCAAGCGAAGACCACCCCTAGACACTTGGCTTACACCATAACAAGACATTCAAGGGGATAATCAGCAAGTCAATCAGCTCACACATCCGCTGGCTGTTATACCCCATAGCGTTCTGCTAGAGCTGTGATACTCCAAGCTTACAGTAAAGGCGAAAACCCAATGAACGCGGCAGGCGTCGCGTCGCTTTGACAGTTCTCCGCGGCAGACGCGTGTAGGATTTGAGCAAGACCCAATGAACGCGTCGCGTCATTTTGACAATTCGTACTCTGGAGATTTGTTATGAAAAGAAATAGGGATAGAAAAGTTTGATTTGTTAAGTAAAACTGATATAGTAATGGATATTTCTGAGTTATTAGATGTGGCAGTGTTTGCGTTTGCAGCTTACGAAGCATACAAACAGTTTAAAAAAACAAAAGGAAAAGGCAGACGGCGATTTTGGGTTAGAGAATTGTATGCCGATCGAAGGATAAATGGATTTTTTGAACGATCGTTCCATCATTTGAAGCAAAGGGATACAGAACAATTCTATATAGCCACTAGAATGATGCCTGAAACCTTCGACGTATTGTCAAATCTTCTAAAAGAACGATTGACAAAAACAAGCATAAGAACACCCATATCACCTGAATGCCGGCTCTTCTTGACTCTTGTGTAAGATTTTATTTTATAGAAATAAATAATTTTTGACTTAAAATATATCTACTTAGGTATCTGTCGCAAGGTGGTAGTAAACAATATTTGTCTATGACATTCAAAATGGGTTTAACCACTGTGAGAAGAATTGTTTATGAAACTTGTGCTGATATATGGGAAGAGCTCTGCAACATATACTTGTCAACACCAAACACGCACGAATGGAAGAAAATAGCCGAGGATTTCGAGAATATCTGGAATCTGCCAGCTTGCGTTGGTGCTATTGACGGAAAGCACGTCAACATAACTTGTCCTCCGAATTCAGGTTCTCAGTTTTTCAACTATAAAGGAACATACAGCATTGTCTTGCTGGCAGTTTGCGATGCCAACTACACTTTCACTGCTGTTGATATTGGGGCATATGGAAGCCAGAGTGATGGTGGTGTTCTGAATTTTTCTCACTTGGGACAAGCACTTCTTACAGGAAAATTACAACTGCCGAACGAAACGCAACTGAGGAACTCAAATTTAACATTTCGTCATTACTTCGTTGGAGATGCTGCTTTTCCGCTGCGGCCATATTTGATGAGACCCTATCCTGGAAGACTCCTTAGTGAAGAAAAGGAAAATTTTAACAAGCGTTTGTCACGTGCTCGCAGAACAATTGAGAACGCGTTTGGAATATTGACAGCAAAGTGGAGAATCCTCAGGAATACACTTAATATGTCGCCAGAATCAGCAGAGAAAATAGTGAAGGCAGGTGTTGTTCTGCACAATTTCTGTAAAATGACGGATTCAACTTATTGTCCCCCAGAGTATGCAGATAGATTGGAAGGAGATGTAATTATTGAAGGCCTTTGGAGACAAGAAACTCGTCCGCTTTCGAAATGTAAAATAGTGTCTTCTAACAATGCATCACGGTCCGCAATCCAATTAAGGGACATATTATGCCGATATTTATTTGAAAACAAAATATAATATTTTTTTATTTATTTTTTTTATGTATATTTTTTTCTAACAGTGAAAATACATTAACTTACTGACTAACTGCTCTCAATTTTTTTTAACTCCACTACTTTTGAATGGACTTTGGTCAAAATTTCCATTTTTAGGTCCTCCTGTATATCTTCAGGAAGTTTATCTAATTTCGATTCCAATATTTGGAAGAATCCTTCATGGTTCCGAGCACGGCGCTCATTTTGAAAGCGCTTGTCCACAATATCTTCCAGCTTTCCCAAGAAAGATGAAAAGCGCTCTTCTCCATCCTCTGCCTTCCTTTTCCTCCTGGACATTCCCGCCGTTGAGGGAGTTCTATTGGGAAATGGTATAGGCGATTGGGGAGATTGTCCAAATGGCGATGCAAATTGCTCCAATTCAGCCGATGAATCTTGCATCATAAAAGACGAATCATACTCCAGATCTCGAATGTCATCCTCGCCGGGCAACCCGATCGGTGGCTCGGAATTAATATTAACGCTGGTTGATGTCCTGCAATGAAAAATTTATAATTGATCAAAAATATTCGTATGAGAGCTTTCATGGCACACTTCGAAGTTGGTAGCCTTATATATTAATATACTTACTTTCGGGGTGCTATATGATCTTTCAGAAATAGCAAAGAGTCATAAAACTTCCACTGTATTTCTATGTCCAGTGCACTTCCAGAAGGCGTATACAATTTCGACCTTTCCTTCACGAATCGGTCACGTAAACTTTTCCATCTATTTTTACAGTTTTCGACTGAAAATATTCTAATATTAGTAAACACTCAAATAAACTTGTATTGTTTTTTTACCCGATTCATTGACTGCTTTGCTAATGTTGTACCACGCTTCAGCCTTTTTTCCCGCGTTTCTATAGCTGTTTGAAGATTTATTAAATATAACTCCATGCTTCTGAACTTCCACTATCAATTTCTCTTCGAAGTTGATTACATCCATGATGCTTGTTTGACTCATCCGAACATTTAAATCTCGTGTTTATATATAGGCTTGCTTAGCCGGCATAGTTTTTCCACGTTCCGTATGAAAATCGAAATGGGGAGAGAGTTGCGCAGAGTAGGGGGTGGTTATGAATAGCTCTAATTCAGAACATTGCACACGAACATGAAGTTTTTGTTGTTTTTCTCATTTAACATAGTTTTAAGCTTAGTGTTTTCAATACATATACTTCGTTTTGCTAACTCATAATGATTTATTGCACGCAGTACAGAGCACACAATATTCTCTTTCCTCTCTATATGTAGTATATAGATGTATATACTCAGTGCATAAAATCACGTCACAGGACATGTGTCAAAATTATATTGAGAATACCTTGTATTCTCTGTGCCGTGGGTAAGTCAGAGTGGGGTATGTAAGAATAGAATAGAAAACTCGTTTATTTACAACCTCGACCACAGAGCCACGCCCCAGTACGGAGCGTATCACGATGTTACATAGATTTACATTAGCCGATTCTTTTAATTATATTGAATACAAAACAAATGGTGTGTAATGTGTATAGGCGATTGCATGCAGTATGCTGAGTGGATAATATGTGTATATGTATATATATATTTACATATTTTGGTAACTTTGCGATGTTAACTTATATCTTCAAATATCCTATATCGACATTTATGTTCTCGTTCATTCCTTGGAGTCTTATTCAATGTATCTTCTGACATAACTGAAAATTTTTATTTTATATACCATCGTTTAATCACACCACTTTTGTTTCGTATTCAAGATAAATAATAAAATAATACCAAACGTTCTAGAATGTGGCTATGTGGTGGTAAATATATGAATTTTGTATTCTATTCTATTGTAAGTGGAACACCCAATTGCTGAAATCGCAGATGATGCCTAGTTCCTAAAATAATAACACACAAAGAATCATTTTCAAATAATATATAAAATTTTCACTTATCTGATATGGCTCATTAAGTACAAATGAATGTATCCTCTTCATTCACTTTCACCTCCAAACGTTGGTTTTTAATTATTCTTAACTTAATTCAAATTTTAATTAAAATCCTTCAAACAATGCAAGATAACTTTCGGCAAATAATAAAAAATTGTCCGATCCACTTCCATCTGAAAATAACAACACAATTGACAATCAAAAGAACTGTCAAAGCGTCTGCCGCGCGTAAAAGTAGAACATTGCTCAACTACTTTCGCGTCGAATCCGGCAAGCGCGGCAGCCATTTGGCCAGCACGAATTTAAACATGTATATTCTATTGAACTGTCAAAGCGACGCGACGCCTGCCGCGTTCATTGGGTTTTCGCCTTAAGTGCTAAAGGATCACAACTCATCACAAGAGTAGAAGAAGAAGAAAAAGGAGAAGAAATTGGAAAACGAATATCGCACTAGAGCTGCTAATCTCTATCATTCCTTGAGGCACAACTACCTCCAAGTGTTCAATTCCTCGCATAACCTGTCCGGCAGCTTTGATGAAAATTCGGAAGTTCGTCAAAGATGCATAATATGAATGCATCCATTTTTAGTAGTCATTAACGATGTCTGATTACGAATAACTTGATTAACAATCTAACCGATTTTAATTTTGATTGCGCTGATGGTATGCGACAACGCCAATAAAATAAATTAAACCCAATACAAAAGCTGTGATTGAAGAACTTTAGTCCATAATTGGCATATCGAAAACCTTTGTGTCTACGTAGATTTTTCGCTAGATTGAATCAATCTAAAACGAAGATCTTTGAGGATGGTTAGGTCAGAATAGTTTTACTAGAAATAAAAGAAATTGAACTTCAATCTCGATCTGATAACTGCAACATAACAAAGCAATCCTCAGACACGAATCCGCAAGGCACATATCTCACGAGGAGAAAAGAAAGAGCAATAAATATGAGTATGACATGCTTTGCAACTAATCACTTTTAATTATACTCGCGGTTCGCCATTGCCAACCCATTTATATAGTTTTAATTAAAAAAAGGACCTATTCACAGTACAGGAGCATGAAAGCGAGCCCGATGGAATCCAACCATTTTTTTTTGGGTTATCTTCATTATAAAACCGTAGCATATTACGTAATGACCAGACGTTATTGCGCAAGATTCCCAGTTTTAGGGTCAAGAGAGAGAAACATAACCCTGATTTTATTATACGAGTAACAAGAATTCTCCTTTGAGTTCATTAATTCTGACCACAGCATAGAAAAATTATCTCTTTAAAAATTGTCTTAAATAATTTCTAAAATTTATAACAGCACACTTTTGTACAAATTGCAGATATGTAGAGTATCTCCTTCTATAGAAAACTTGACACATTTTAATCGAAAACTAAAACTTCATTTTCTTCGCACTAATTAAATCCCTTCGAAAAGATTTATCACCTCCATCCAAGACATGGTTTAGTACATTCTCATCCTGTCCTAGCTGACTTGATTTTCTGTATGAATAAGGTAAAACCATCATCCTTTGCTAGTAGTACCTAATATATAACTACAACCTGATGACATATATATTAATTTCAACACCCGACTATGAATATTTCTCTCATAATCAATTTCTTTGTGTCCCGGAAAAAGAGTCTATCCATAATGCATCACAATGAAATGAAACTACTGTAACTAAACTGATGTGAGTAATGCAAATATTTTAATTAGATCCTCTCGTATGACGTGTATTTGCTGAACATGGATTATGCATTAATTTTAGAATGATTTTTTCGCATTTATTTTTATTCCAATTCCACGAGAAACAAGAAAGCCGCAAAACATAAGAGAAAATGCTACCAGCAGCTATATTCCATTTTTATTCGTTTTCTATAATGTAAATCTACTATGTAACATTCTAAGATGTGCCCAACGCTATGCGTACCTCGGCACGGGTACTCAGATTAATAAATGTTTATATTATGTTACGTTACAACAAATAAAATACTTTTTCACCTGGTCATCCTGTGTGTTGCTGTCAGATTGTCTTTGGTTATTTTATATATTTTCATAATCTGGTCTACCGGGGAATTCGATTCGATCTAGATTCCATCGAATCAAGATTTTTCATATAGCATTTTTTACTAGTAAAATTAATCGCATCGAATATTGTTCAGCGTCAATCAAAAATAACCGGTAATTGCTTTCTGTTGAATTTGGAAAACCTTCGATTCAAACAGTAGAAAATGCTCCTTAAAAAATGTCGATTTGATACAGATTTGTTCGAATGGAATTCCCCGGTAGGCCTGAATTTTTTCATTTAACTGTAGGTATTAATAAAATCTTTCATGATTTCTTCTGTAAGTGAATGCAATCAGAAATGTGATTACATCTTAGAATAAATGATAACAAATATTGATACTTACATTTATGATAAATAAAATGAAAATGATTTGCGTACCCAAATTATGAACTCTAATAATACTTTTTAACATCGCGTGAAAGTTAACACTTAACGTGACTGCTGACTGAACAGTGTAACAACCGCGAGATTATATAAAATTTTCTGTGCGCAGAAGGAAATGGTTGCATTGTCACAGTCCCATTCACACTGTACATTCACACTCACAGTATAATATATAAACGGTAGATAAGGTCCGTATATAACTCTCATAAGCCTTAAGGCCAAAACACAGTGAGAGCAACACAACAAAGTCGCCGTAAATTGTTTGCTGTCAATGATTCGAATATATGGAAGTCCCATATACTTAACACAATGAGAGCGACTCGACAAGTTGCCAACAAAAAGTTTGGGAAAATCTCTAAATTAGTCGCCAACATAATTGACATTTCTGTGTGGACAGTGAATAATTGAAATTCATGTTATGTGGATTTGGTTATTTTTATAAAGAATAGCAAATTAAAAGATAGTAGTAAATAAACTAGTTATTAAAAATTTTAATAAAAATAATTTCATTAATTAGTTTGAGAAATTATGAGTTTTGAGGAGGAATTTATGGAGAAAATGGGGGAAAAAGTTATGCTGTGCGATAAACGTCATCCCATGTATGGCAATCTCATCTTCTTTTTTTAGCTTTTTCTTTATGCTTTTACAATTTTAAGAAAGCCGCATAAGCTATACTAAAGATTTTTCTTAGTTCTTTCCTTGTTGCCACTTCTTTTACAATAAATAAAACAGTGACAGCTGTCAAAAATATTTGTCGAGTCGCGTACACTGTGTTTTAAATGCGATATTGTTGCCGACTAAGTTGCCAACATTGTTGTGTCGCTCTCACTGTGTTTTGGCCTTTAAACACAGTTGCGATTACCAGTCAGAGCGACCGACGATGGCCGACGGCTATTACAGTCATAGGAACAATTTTCTCTAGGAACGTTTGATGAGGCGTGCATTTCATAGGAATCTGCGGCTTTCAGTGGCCGTCGGCCGCTCTATTTATTGCAATTGTATTTAATCTTATATGAATAAAGTAGCAATGCAAGGTATTCATATAATGGATCTATCCAAACCTCGAGAAAATTTCCAATACTTTGGGAACTATTCTCGAGGGTTTTGGACTATCCCTGCTAATGCTAAGCCCTGAACAAAGTCGAAAAAAGAGAGCAGCGGGCCGGTCAGCACTCAGCAGGCGACGACATCCACAGTCTTCTTGCCTTATCTTACTGCAAGAGTTTTTCATATAAAAGTTGCTTGTATTTTGTTCAAACGCTATGATTTCCTTAAATTTGTTCTAGATTATATTTTTTTTTAAACTATTAGAAAGAAAACATATTTGGCTGCAATTTTTTTTAACTTCATTTTGCTGTAGGAGCGACAGTTTTGGGCTTTAAGACCTGTTTAAGATGAAATTTTAGTTTTTCCTCCATGACGAGTATACAAAAAGCAGTGAGAGTGAGCTCTTACTGAATGCTATACCCGGCACGTAAAGGCCTTTAAATGTGTCGGTGCCTTCGGCGCCTCATGGCTTGTGTTATATTACGGGGGTTACGCTGCTGCACCTTATCTCTTTTGACTAATGCAACACGACACGACTCCAGACATCAGTCAAAGTTTAGAGCACATCTTCCTACTTAAATCAAAAGTGAGAGGAAGAAATATGATTGCTTGCACATACTTCTGCTATATTCCTATAATACTATAAAGTAAGAATGGAATCGGAAACTATTTTATATATGAAGTATATAAGTATTTTAATTTATTTGCACAGGATGGGTCATAATTCTTGCGACCATTTCTTTCGCTTATAACTTTTGAATGCGTTAATATGTTTCAACAAATTGAACACATTCTGTAGCTACAAAATTTTTATTTATTGTGCGGTTTCAATTTCGGCGGTAATATGGTTTTTTAGACTAAATAAAGTTTAATATAACATTTGATATAAATACCTTTCCTTGCAAATAATCGAATAAAACATGGAGCAATCACGTCTGCTAAACGAGTAGGCCAATCAGGACAAATTTATATGAAAGCGATTTAAGACTAGTATCGATTTCGAGGAAAATGGGACATCTCGCTACAAATTTTAGCGCTGGTAAAATCGCAAACAAAAATTTTATTGATTATTTTACTAGTGCAGTACGGAGTTCACTAGTAAAAAGTGAATATTTCTATATTTTAAGGTAGATGCACTTATGTTACTACCAATTTTAATGCGCGGAGCATTAAAATGCTGGTAAAATTATGACACTTCCTGTTTATGGCAATCTCAGATTGTTATTATGTTTTTTTACAATTTATTGCAGGATTTAATTTCATTTGAAAGTTTTCAGATTGTTTTTGTTAATTCATTGAAATATTATATAATTTCTATTGGCAATTTTTGATTAATTAAATCCATTTTTAATTGTAAAAACGTATGAAAAATTTGAAGTTTTTCAGCGATAAAATTTCTAAACATCTGCCACTTTGTTTTTTCCAAATTAAACATACATATGTCAAAATTTTACCAGAGATTTTAATGTGATATATTTGGAGACCACGTTAAATTTTACTTTGCTCGAAATCGATACTAGGCTTTACAGTAAAATTAAAAACATAAATTTGGTAAAGCTACAATATAAAGGCGTGTTATTAGTTCTTACTTTTAAGGCCAAAGCACAATCGGCGCAGCATGCTGCATGCTGCGAAGGTGCTTGATGGCCATTCGCAATTGGCTAACCTTTTTTATAGTTCACATTTATTTACGTAAACATAACACCTTAATACCGAGTTTTGGTTTTGTGCATAATTTGGATTTACTCGTTTTTATTTAAAAAACATAAATCCGGAGGAAATACGAGAGATAAATTAGATGTGAATTTTATTTTATACTTCAGTATGTTGGCAGAACTAACTGTCAACATGCATCAAAATTTGAAATTTTCCAAATCATGCAGCATGCATCATGATACGTCGATTAAGACTTGCGCCATGTGATATACAACTTTGCATCACAGCTGATGCATGCTACACCGATTGTGATGCCTTTATATAGGCCACGTTCAAGATTTAAATTTTGAGATTATTAAACCTCTCTGTCGTTCAAGATTTCTGAAATATTTTCTGCACATTTTTTACAGTTTTCGAGAGCATAATTTAGCTAATTTAAGCTATGATCGAGCACTGGAGCTAAAAAGTAGGTAATATGAAAATTTGTGTATGTGTAAATTGCCAGACAAATTTTCAGATTTTTACTCGGATGTTTATTAGTAAATTTGTAAAAAGATGCAAAATTAGAATGCAGCCATTGCTTTGCATTGGAATTTATTATTTTAAATAAGTTCCCACTGTACCTTTTCTTCACAATTAAATTTGTTGTTTACACATTTTGTTAAAGTATTGCAGAAGGTAATTTGGTAATTCAAGATTTCGTGCAGATAATAACTTATTTCGCCTGCAAACAAATAAAAACCAACCTGCACAAATAGCTTAAATAAGCCCCAAAGCATAGATCGGGGAATTTTACGCCATTAATGCAATTTTTAATAGAATTTTGCCCACCAAATACTCTGTTATATTTAAAACATTTCCGATGAGGGAAGCAATATCTTTCAAGTTAATTTTCTGTTAAATATTGAGTAGTCGAGAAAACTATGTAATACACAGAAAACAAAGCCTAATTTCCTCAAATGAACGAATAGCTGCTGCTATGCATGTAATCTGTAAACATGTCTGTAAATTTCGTAAAATTTTTGTTATTTTACCTTATTCAACTATTAAAAGTTGTAGATTGGCTTTTCGACAAATATAAGTATTAAAAATAATTATGGAGGGTGAAAAATATTTAGAAATATACAATTGATTCCGGAGAAATTTTTAATGTCTAAAAGCCCACTAATTTACTTCAGTATTTTGTTAAACATTAGGAGCTCTAAATTATTTTTATATTAAAATTTTAACTTTTGTGATGTAAGTGAAGTGAAAATTATTTTCTATTTTTTGTGCGCATTTAGAAGCAGTTTTTTTTTAAATTATTTTTCTCTATTTCCAATTTCAGTTGATTAGATTTTATTTTATTACTTATGAGTACTTATTGCCGACTTAAAGGTATGTCTGGCTATACTTATTGCCTCTTACAAATGGTGTGCTGATTTTGACAAAACGTCTGAAAAGTACTGTGTGTGCTTGCTTCCGTCACACATTCACAAATGCCTATATAACTAATTCCCTCAGGCGGAAAATACCTTTAGTATTATCACAATGTTACTAGGCCTTAGCCTTGCTTTAGTCTGTCAACTTAGGAGCTAATGAAGCCTAACCTACTCAAAATTGAGCAGGTTTACAATTTTTCTACCTGACAGTTAGTTTCTTTATAATTCAATTCTAGTCTTTGTTAGTAAATATCAGTGAATATGAATCAATTACAGAAAACAACTATTCAAAACGCATCAGAGATGTGTATGTGTATCTTATTACCTAGTGTGGATTCATTTGGATATATTCAAATATTAATTATGGTTACATTCAGGCAATGAAATGATATGAGTACAATGTTTTCCAAACTGTCTTTATGCCTACTCATTGTATGTATAACAATTTTTTGATGATCAGCTTATATCTCTGATTGGTATCTCTAATTGGTACATATATAACTGCTTATTTTTCACAGAAGAATTGAAGGAAAACAGTAAATATGAGGCGAGCACGAGACGTAAGGATCGAGATGGCTATAATGCAAATTGCTAACCGGTTTTGGGCAAATACCAATTCAATTTTAGAAGATGACGATGAAGACGAATATGAAGATTTTTGTGTAAATAAAATAATTGCAATACTAGTTCAAATTGAAAGCTATTTATTTCAGCAGACTCCAGGGACGTATTGCCCATCTCCAACCTCATTACAAATAATTCAGATCCTTGCGTGAGTTGAAAATACTTGTAAAAACCACCTGCGAATAAATTTAAAATCCTTTCGCTGCTTTGTGAACTTTCTGGAAGTCAAAAGACATGATTGGAGTCGACAAAGCGAGGCGATTATGTTTCTCTTTTGGTTAGCAGCTGGTTGTTCCTATAGGGTACTTTCCTTAGCCGTAAATGTGCCCAGAAGTACAGCATTTGATATTATTTCCAAAGTTTTGATAAAATCATTGGAAATAATACCAAAAGTCATTAAATATCCTAGTGACGCTGTTGAACAGAATGCTATTTCAACAGGATTTGTACGGAAAGGAAAATCAGCTATATTTCATCGAGCAGCTGGCGCCATAGATGGGATATACGCAAGTGTCTTATGTCCAGCATATATTCAGGACGAATACATAAATGGAAAATTGCGCTATGCTATCCAACTTCAGGTATTGTGCGATCCTAATGGCAAGTTGTTAAATATTTTTACTGGCTATCCTGGCTCTATTCACGATCAACGCGTGTTTAGGAACAGCCCTTTATATATAAACGCTGAATATCCTCCAGCTTGATATTATATATTAGGAGATCCAGGTTACAAATCTGCAATGACTCCTGTGCCGATTGTTATCCCCTACAAAGGGCAAAATCTCAACAGAGATAAAAACTTTTTAATAAACTTCAATAAAAAATATGTACATCACAATAAAGTTATTTCAATCTTTCAGTTTAAAAATATAAATGCTTTTAAACAAATTGCCATAATATCAATTTTTACCTGAGTCTTCGGACCTCGCTATATTTAAAGGGACTTCAACTTCGCTCCCCACACCCTCTCCACCAGCAGAAATAACGAAGTCATTCAATAGTTGCAGCATTTGATTATTCTGCTCGAGGGCTCTTTTTTTCATTTGAATATTTCGCTGGTATAGGCTACCTTATATTTCTGTCTTAAGTTTGACAACTTCTTTGAAATGGCTTTTATCCCATGCCCCGTGCCCAAGCACTGCTTAACACTCCTGTAAGTTAAAATAATTAAATTTAACAATATTAGTTTTTTTAGCTGAACTATTTTGGTTCATATGCCACTTTTCTTTGATATTTTAAATTAAATTCATCAAAAGTAGGTTAGCTGAAAGCTGCGGATTATCGGATAACAACGTTTGTAGGTACATGTACATTTTTCACAGTCGGAGCAATGTTTAAAATTATGTCAGTACTAAACCACTCACCAATCAACTGAATTAATTAGAATACAAATGTCAAATGCTTTTTGATTCGATTTCAAATACAAGATTGTGGCGTATGAACCAAATCAGCTTTCAGCACTCGTACTTCCATGCCGCCTGATTGTTGAAAGATTTTCCTTTAAATAGGTGCTTACAATCCTCCCCCCGTGCTTTTATTAATTTAAGTACAAGTTCTTTTGTCCCTAAAATAGATAATCATATTGTTGCGAAATCCTTAGATTTCCCCGCGATCAAGACAAAAGCCTGCTAAAGTCCGACGCGTAAACTATGACGCTTATGAAGGAGACAAAGCAGTGCGTCAGAGCGGGGACCCACAAATCTGAGAGATGGCGCGGCTGCCCCCAATGCGGCGAATTCTGGCCCCACTCACGTGGCAGCACATATTTTTCCCCTGAAGACCGTACATTATGAGGAGGAGAGTTCCTTTTGGATTGATCGAGAAGTCTACCAGTGATCTTAAAGTTGACAGCATACACGATTTTTTTAGATAGATTGAAATTTGTTCAAAATTTAATAAGTTGGTAATCTTTTTTTTTAAATTGATGAAATTTTCGTAATCATACATTAAAGTGGTTTAAAATCCAACCAAAAAGTGTAAATTAAATTATTCTATAAAGAACGAAAATTGGAGCATCCCCAAGAAACGGGACAGATCACCCAACGGAATCTCGGAATCCCGCTCTAAAAACAATTGGC
This sequence comes from Dioctria rufipes, assembly GCA_963924295.1. Classification (NCBI taxonomy): domain Eukaryota; kingdom Metazoa; phylum Arthropoda; class Insecta; order Diptera; family Asilidae; genus Dioctria; species Dioctria rufipes. Next base: position 100,214,822 of record OZ002741.1, on the reverse strand, counting down.
ACAGATAAGTAACAGCAGTCGAAAATTTCACTTCATTTGTGGTTTTTCTTTTATATTTGTTGGTAAATTGTTTTTTTTTTTTTTACTGAATTCTATAATTATCCAAGCTCATTTCCTATTGTTTAATTTAAATTGAAGTGAGGTACTTTAGTACAGGCATGCCTGAATAAGCGACGACACGAAAACATTCACGCCTTCACGTGCTGCTCGAGTTCTGTGACAAAGCATACTGAGATCTTGTGTAATTTTTGGTTATTTCAGGTCTACCCTACATAGCAAAACGCTTTGAGCAAAAGTACTAATTTTCGCCAACTAATTTATTTACGCCTAAGGTGCGTTCACAATTGGCATCTTATCCTGGAATTTTCATGAATATTGGGAATATTTTGATGTAATACCACGTAGGTAGGAACGCCACTTGCATTCCACACTCACTAAGTAAGACGATTGTAGTACGAAGAGTAAATTTTTGTCGATATATACATACCTAGACGCTTTCAACTAAGTTCAAGTCTGAACTCCCATTCAATTGGTCAACTCGAAGTCGATGAAATCCCGTCGATAAAATCCTTTTAAGTTTGCTCTCGGTTTTACAGAAAACGTCTAACTGAGCGCAGCAAGTGAGACAGTGTGTGAAAGAACGACCTTTTAGTCCATAAGGACGCCTCAGAGTCGACTTCCACCTTCCTAGGTGACATGAGGTAACGTTCAAAAGGGATCCATACAGACAACCAGAATCCATTGCACAAGCTATCACGAAGGGACCCCCTGAGCTCGATTTCCTGGAAGGTTTTTCTACAGTGGAATCCGGTGTCGATCAGAAACACACATTCACGCATTTCATTAATGCCACTCACTTCTGCAGGCTCACGCTTACTCTGCCTCAGCTAGCACCGACGCTTCGACACCTATAGGTACGTCACAGGATAACCGAACAAGTCCAAGGAACTGAATACTTGATTGAGTGTTATTATTGCCAACTTGGCACCTATTCTGCCCGTCTTTGCGTTACGATTGCAATTTTATTATGAACACGTATACTAACCTAAACGTCCTGAGCGGCTGACAATACACCAGACTTCCTGACGAAGAGTTTTTGTTCGTCCATTTCCGAGACTCCTCTAGTGCACTTTTTCCTCACAAATTGCTTGCTAATTTTACATTCACCTTATTTTGCCAAAGACATCAACCACTAGAATTTCACAATTATATAGTGCGTGTTGAAATCAACGGAAGAGTGTCGTTGACTATTGTGAAATAAAAGCGAATGGTGAAAGCTTTGGTTTTACCCCGTGCGCACGGAAATTTCTAGCGAAGACACGAAAGAATCCCCACGACGATTGCGCGAGCGCTTATCTGCGGGGAAAATAAATTGCAGGAACGATCGAGTCGACAAGTGACTGACAGGTGGAGCGCTTAGACAAGGCTGTAGTATTTGAAAGGCGACGTGTATAGGAATACAAAAATGCTTCCTCGCTACCGCTCGGCCGGGGCAATTTTATTTTAGCAGAATAATAAAATAATCGTTACAATATTATAATAATTACTACAACTGTAAAAAGCATGCGCAATATTTACACTTCACTTTTTCCGCGTCCGCCATAATGTCAAAATAAATTCAATCAAGCTCAAGACGAAGCTAACCTGTCCGAATTCGTTTTCGTAGCTTGATCTCGATAGCCAGCGAATAAATATAACCTCAAAATATGTTGTCTATTTAAAATAGTTAACTCGAACCTTGACTTGATGATCAAGCTAACCGAATGTCTAAACTGTGTTATAAATTTTTACAACTATATATCGCTCACCTTGTGATTAATTCGGGGTCGCGGGATTGTTAATCCAAGTCTACGAATAACACTTGCTTGCTTTCTTGTAAACCACCTTTTTATTTTCTTCCAGAAGATTGAAAAATCTCACTTTAATATATTTTGATAACTTTTATTTTTATTCAAATCGACCAGCGCAAATTGAAAAACTCTCACTCAATTTAATCTATTATTTATTTATAATTTTCCTTGTAGAACTAAACGAACCGCAAACACTAAAAATTCTCACTTAATCTATTTTTATATAATTTTCCTTTTAGAACTAAAACGAACAACAAACATTAAAAAGACTCCCGAACCGCTTGAAATAAAAAAAAAACCAACTTTACTCAACTGCTTTAAAAAACCGACTCTTGATCCGCCGTAATCTGAATTTAAAAATCAACTCAACTCTTAATCACATTCATCGTGATCAAGAGCCGTCGTTCAGGATAGAAAATGCTAAATTGCATTTTCTTATCCTGAGAAAATTTTAATTTTCCAATTCTGGACTTGTTCAAACATGTCCAGAATTATTCGCGTTGAACGATGGCTTCAAAAATGTAATCTTACACTTTTTAAAACATCAGCCACCGGCGCGCGTTTCTTATCGTGAAAGCTTTTTACACAATATTTATGTACGTATGTACATACATATTGAATTTTTTCACGGCAAATTGTACTGAAGGTACGATTTGCTTTTTGATTTATTTTTTAATTAAATTGTTGAAGTAACAAATTTTGCTGAAGGCAAAATTTGTCGTGGAAATTTTTAAGTAAAACGACTTGGGTTGCAAACTGAAACTTTTGTTTTTCCCAAGTTGTTTTATGAGAAAAATTTCATAAATTATGTGGAATGTGAAGACAATTGCTGATGCAATTTTTCTTCACCCTTTTGGGAAGATAAACTAATCATGTTTTATGTATGAATTTTGTAATTTATGATTTTATATGCCCAATTTTAGGTTTTTCAGGTTTATAGGTTTATGAGATTATCCTATTTTCTATTAATTTCTTCTAATTCAAGTTTATAGTTATACATATATTTACATATACATATATCCATATCCTAATCTAGGTTTTATATATATAACATTCCTTCCCCCCGCGAAAAAGAGAATTATTCTTTGAAGAGGAATAATTCTCGAAAAATAATTGTGTGGGTGTAGATTCTGTATGGGGTGTTTTATCAAATTGAAATGAATTTGATATCGTACTCCTTAAAAGTAATTAAAAAAAATAAAAAGAATGCCATGGGTCCATAGCGTCGGGGTCTGATACATTAAAATGCATCTTGCACCGGCTTCGAAAATAGGGAGAAAGAAAAAAAATTTAGATCTGTGTTCTTGTAGCTACATACAAAATGCATAAATTGCAATTTGTGTCGTATGGAGCTCATATTGTGTGATTTGAAAGAATGAAAAAAAAGAGAATAAAAGCAACTACTTTTGCTACTGGGATTGCGTGGGCTTCACCGAGATGAGGGCTTCACATATTTTAATCGTATCTCGATCGGTTTTTGCTAACGTTAGGGGTTTTGCCCTTTATATGGAGCGATTTCTGTGATTATCTTCACAGTCTGCTCCAGGCCCCAGTGTATTAGGGTGCTGGCAATTTCGGTGCAGAGCGTGGCTCCTCGGTGGAGGGGATTAATCCGGCTGCTTCTGCGCAGGGATGGGCGCCCAGATATTTGCATCTGGTCCGCTCCTGCTGAGGTGGATAGCTTTCACCGGGTGGAGCTTTGTTTATCTCCTCATAACGGGAGTTCCTGGGTGCCTTTAGGTAAGTTTATTTTGTGGTGAACAATAAATTTTCATTTGTTCTAATTACTGTTTTCTTTTTTATTTCTTTTTAGGAGCTATCCTAGTGTTGTCGGGAGAGGTCGGCTGGTGTACCTGCCTGGTATGTAGGACCCACCCGAGTTACATGCTGCATGGCGATGACGTGGTGGCTTGGGCCAACAATCCGGCTGAGTTTCACTGGCGCAGTGTCCAGCTCGGTTTCGTCTGTAGAGGACTGGGACGTGTCGCCTGCTGAGGGGGATTGGGGTCTTCCAGATGAGGAGCTTAGCGCTGCCCGAGATGGCGCGGATCTTCCCGCTAGTGCTGAGGAAGACTGGGACGCTTTCCCGCCCTATGAGGGCTGAACTGGGTGATTTCTCCTTTCATTTGAATTTCTCTTTTTTTGTTTTTTAAATAAAATTTTTTCTTTTCTCTTGCAGCAACCACGGACGGCCCGGATCGTTCGCTCTGACGGCTCCCCGTGGCAAAAGAGGAAAACAACTTTTTTAATTAAGTCTCATTAATAAAATTTTTTTGTGTTCGCTTTTCTAAATTTTGTTTTGTCTTAGTTTTGTTTTATAATAAAAAAAAATGTAAATTCTAGGTCTATTGTTTTTCTTTGTTGTTATCCATATATCTATTGTTTTCAGGTAGCTACTTATATGGCTTGTGGTTCTTTGCAGGGAATTTGAGAGTTTCTTCTTTTTTTTTGTTATATAGCGGTTCCGGTGTTGAGACTGTTGTTGGCTTTATTACATATTTTTTTTTTTTTTTTGTTGAGAGAGCTGAATACTTGGTCGGTTTTTGGTTGGGTCTTTGCTCTTGCTGTGCAAAAATATACATATGCATGTATAATTTTTTGGTTGTTTTTGTTTATTTTGTTTTTTTGTTATATTTTGTTTCTCTTCCCTTTTGAACTTGGGGTAGAACTGATAATCCAATAAGAGGTTCTTTTCACAAAATAAACACACCGTAACTTTTGCCTCTTCTTTTCTTGATCTTTATTTACCTTTCTTGCTTTATAGTAACACAACTTAGTCTCCTATTCTATTTCTTTAGTGTAAACAACACAAATTAACTTTCTATTCAATTTCTTTAGTGTAAACAACACAACTTAACTTTCTATTCAATTTCTTTAGTGTAAACAACACAACTTAACTTTCTATTCAATTTCTTTAGTGTAAACAAGACAACTTAACTTTCTATTCAATTTCTTTATTAGTAAAAACCACACTTTAATTTTCTGTTCTTTTCTTCTTTAGAAACACCGACCGAAATACAGGAGAAAGCTCTTTTCTTTTCTAGTTCTCTCGGAACAACTAAAAAAAAATCACTCTCTCTCTTTTTCTTTTATTAGTTTTTTCCCGACTTAATTTTAGCTGCACTAACACGAGGTGACTGTTTTTTCAAAAAACCAAAAATCGACTTCCATCCGCCGTAATCAAAATTTAAAAATCAACTCTTTTTTTGATGGCTAAAACTCAACTTCGATCCGCCGTAATCGAAATTTAAAAATCAACTCAACTCTTAATCACATTCATCGTGATCAAGAGCCGTCGTTCAGGATAGAAAATGCTAAATTGCATTTTCTTATCCTGAGAAAATTTTAATTTTTCAATTCTGGACTTGTTCAAACATGTCCAGAATTATTCGCGTTGAACGATGGCTTCAAAAATGTAATCTTACACTTTTTAAAACATCAGCCACCGTCCGGCATACACATACAATGCATTTATGCGGCGCGCGTTTCTTATCGTGAAAGCTTTTTACACAATATGTATGTACGTATGTACATACATATTGAATTTTTTCACGGCAAATTGTACTGAAGGTACGATTTGCTTTTTGATTTATTTTTTAATTAAATTGTTGAAGTGACAAATTTTTAAGTAAAACGACTTGGGTTGTAAACTGAACTTTTGTTTTTCCCAAGTTGTTTTATGAGAAAAATTTTATAAATTATGTGGATGCTGATGCAATTTTCTTCATAGATTTAAGAGATAAGCCAACCATGTTTTAAGCATAGTTAGCTTAGGTGAAAAAATTAATGAATATGATTTTTATTTTCTTCCCCTTTTTTCAGGTTTTTTATTGTGTTTTATATATTATATTATATATTAGGTATATATAACAACTGTTATACAAAGTAGCAAAGCTCGGTGGCATAGACATGGATTCGGATAGAGCTTGACTCGATGTTACGTCACTAGCTGTACTAACAAGACGAAGACGAAGAGTTGGATTCGGATCTGCCCTGAGACTATCGAGAACCAGAGTTTTGCTTTGTCAATGCAGCGTCGAAATGACGGGCAGTGATTAACCTCTGTAATTACAGGACGAAGTCCTCTCGTAGAATACGGTTGAGAATTGATATTCCTGGGTAGCCTGTAAAAGCGTTTGAGCGCCATGGTGTAGCATATTAATTGAGGAAAGATAATAGTTATCTAACAGAGAGTCTCTACGGTTAAGGTTATAAATTGTTATGGTTAAATAGTTTTGGTGATTTACAAGGCGCTCTAACGTTTTGTTACTAATTTTGATCATATACTGGGTGAGGGGAGTGATACCTGATTCCCTATAAAGACTGAGTTGGCGAACCATTTTTTGTTTGCTCTTCTATATTTGCCTGTGCAAAATCTGAGTACTTTTCTTTCGTAAATATTGAGCTCTTTTGCGATAATGTGAAATGGTAAATAATGAGATGAAGCGCTACGTGAGGATAGGTCTGAAGAGGGCTTTTTAGATCAGTAACTCGGAGCTTTTGGTTAGACTAGAAGAACTGAGTACTGGTTTGAGTATAGACGAGGCTGATCTAGCTTTGCTTAGGGCTTTTCTGGCGTGACCGTTGAATCGGAGCTTGTTCTTCTTGTACTTACAGTCGTTGCGTACAAACACACCTGGTATCCTTTTGCGGTTAAGTAACAACACCTCTTCTTTTTCAAATAAAACACGGCTTTTCTTTTCTCAATTTTTTCTTATTTTCACTGGTCTGACCTTCTACCAACACTTCTGGCCTTTCACTATTTCTTATCACTTTTTAGCTTTACAAATATGTAGACGTAAAGTTTACTATTTAATAATTTTTTCAATTCCACAAAATACAACTTTCGATTTTTCAACTTTGCAAATATTTTGACTAATAATTTTTTTTCAATTCCACAAAATACAACTTTCGATTTTTTCAACCGCCGAACCGCCCGAACCAAGTTTCTTCCAACTCCGTTTTCTTTTCAAAACTCGACTGCTTTTTTTGAAACTCGACTGCGGCGTATAGGATTTAAAAAATAACTCGGATCTTGATCATTTTCCTCGCGATCAAGAGCCCTCGTTCAGGGTAGAAAATGCATAGTTTGCATTTCCACCCTGAGAAAAATTTTCATTTATTCGGAACTTGTTTAAACAAGTCCAGAATATTTTTCGATGGACGTTGGCTTGAAAAAATGTAATTTGATGTTTTTATAAACATCAGCCACCGTACCGTCACTTGAAATTGCGGCGCGCGTATTCAATGCATTTCCGCGGCGCGCATTTCTTATCGCCAGAAGCTCTTTCCCATGACATGTATGTACGTATGTACATACATATTGTATTTTTCACGACAAATCGTACTGAAGGTACAATTAAATATTTCCACTGACAAATTTTGCTGAAAGCAAACCAAATTTTTTAGAATAATTTTATTCTATTTTGGTATATTTTTGACCTTTTATTTTATACCCCTTATAGGTATATTTTGACATGCAACAATCCTTTCCCCCGCAAAAAAAGAGAGTTATTCTTTGGAGAGGAATAACTCTCGGGGAAGGGAAGATTGTCCTGAACAGAATAAGATCTTGTTATTGTTGGGTACCAGATAGGAATTCTTATCTGCCGGTGTCCCATATCCATTTGCTTACCGTGCATCTAATACTTTGTTGCAGTAAAGTGTTTTGGGGGACTGCTTTTGAAATGTTGGGCTATTGATTATTTGTGAGTGAGTCTTTATCGAGCTCACATCAAGCACTTTTTTCTTTTGCAAACCCGATTTCAAGATGTTGTGTACCAATAAACTTAGCAACGTGCCTATGCACAGTCCGCCTGGCCTTACTTTCGTGGCCTGCTCAATTTTTGTGCTGCACATGATTCGCGGGTGGCGTGGTCCGATCCGGCTAGTCTTATTAGACGCGGTGAGCGTCCCTTCACCATGTGGGGCGAGGAGGCCGTAGCAGGCCGCACCTACTCGGTGGACTTACCCATCTACCCACACCAAGGGCAGTCCTGGGTTGTTAAAGGTGAGTGTGAATAATGATGATTTTTACATGACATCCCGCTTACCCACTTTATTTTTTTGTTTTGTTTTTCAGGCGGTACCCTCAATATTACCGGGTGATATGGGTTGTGCGCGTGTTGCCACCCGGTGTTCGATTCGGCCATCAGCGGCATCATTCAGCCCTTAATGCCCCCCCCCCCCCCCCTTGGAGTTGCGGAAAAATCCGGCGAGAATTGGGAGTGAGGAATGGTTTCTCTCGCTTCTTTTTGTTTTATATGTCTTTTCATGTTTTACTAGTTTTTACCTTACCGGTCTTTCTTCTGTTTCCGTTTCGCTTAAAAAAAAAAAAATCCGAAAATGTTAATCTGTTTTGATTTTTATCCCCCTTCCCCTCATTTTTTGTTTTTTTAATACAAGCAAAAAGGAAACAGAAGAAAGACAGGAAAGGTAAAAGCTAGTAAAACATGAAAAGACATATAAAACAAAATGAAGCGAGAGAAACCATTCCGCAGGGGTCCCACTCCCAACACGCGCCCCATATCGCCCGGTAATAATTGAGGGTACCGCCTGAAAAACAAAACAAGTAAAAAAGCTAGAATTGGTCTATGACCAATTCTTATGATACCCTAGATGAATGCCCGTATTAAATTTCGTATGGTCACCGATCTATTCAAATATTGATTTTGAAGTTGTTTTTCGCATATATTTCTAGACCAGTTTGTCGCACAGAAAAAATGGTAATAACCAATTTTATAGGATTTCGTATTCTGCAGAAGTTCTTAGTACAATAAAAATGTCTTGGACTGATCGTTTTCAAAGTATTACGTAAAAAACCGAAATTTTTATACGGCAACACCAAGAAGGAGTTGCCCGATTTAGTCTATTTTTGAAATTTTATTTGCTAATGTAGTAAAAACATCATGTACGAAATTTCAGCTCTCTACGTCGATGCGTTCTCAGGCAGTGTCCAAATATATAGCGGAAAACGAAATTTTTATATGGCAACCCCACGAAGGAGTTGCCCGATTTGTCTCATTTTCGAACTTAATTTTACTTTTTTTTTAAAGTCCGTGTATAAAATTTCAGCTCTTTAAGTATACGCGTTCTCGAGTTATCGTGCGCACAGACGGACAGACGGACGGACGGACAGACGGACGGACGGACATGCAAAAATCGAAATAACTTTTAATATTATGAATGGATGTCCAATCCATTTTGGTCTACCATCATTATTTCGAGGTGTTACAAACGGAATGACAAACTTAGTATACCCCTATGATTTCATCTAGGGTATAAAAATAAAGTGGGTAAGCGGGATGTCATGTAAAAATCATCATTATTTACACTTACCTTTAACAACCCAGGACTGCCCTTGGTGTGGGTAGATGGATAAGTCCACCGAGTAGGTGCAGCCGGCCATGGCCTCCTCGCCCCACATGGTGAAGGGATGCTCACCACTAGCCGGATCGGACCACGACATCCGCGAATCAATTGCAGCACAAAAATTGAGGATTAAAAGGTAGACAAGGACACATAGCTTCAGATTTCTGTTGTTTTTTTTTTAGGTCTATTATGCCTAGCTAGGTTGGTTCGGCGGTCTTTCGGTTGGCGGTGGGCTTTTTGAAGATTATTTTTTCTGTTTTTCGCAGGGTTTCTTCTTCCACAAATTTAAAATATTTATTTTTTATCCAGTTTTCGCTATTCATGCCATTTTTAATTTTAGCCTAGTAGTTTTGTTTTCTATTCTAGTTTTTTTTTTGTTAAACTTTATTCTAATTGTTATGCTAGGCAAATTTGATTAATCTAATACTAGATATTATAGTTTATTATTTTGATTGTTTAAGTTTAAGTTCGTTAAAACACTTCCCTCTTTTTGTTACTATTAGTAGCCTGGTAAAGCCTTGTTTTTTTTGTTTGCTTTCATTATACACTTATTTATTTATTATTTATATTTAAAACAGTTTTACTCTTACTTTATTGTTACCTTGTCTATTTTAAATTAACTACCTTTTGATTATGGCTTGGTTATTTTATGCCTATATTTTTCTGCCTTTTATTCTAACCTAACTTCTATCTATTTACATTTATTCTTAATGCATGTGGGTTTTTAAAATATTTACTTTATTTGCTTCTGCTGTTTAATTAGTAAGGATCGTGTGTTATACCCTAGGCAGACGGACAAAATCAATGATCATTCGTTCGTAATTGAATTTTTCAAAAATCGCTTTACATTTGAATTTTAATTATTATAAATGTGCTGTCAATTACATATAAAAATTTACTGAACTTTCGTTTTAATTCACAAAATCTTGGGTAACTTGATTTTTGAAAAAATCAATTACGAATGAATGATCATTGATTTTGTTACTTTACATACTTTGGTCATTTGTATTTACGATTAAGGTATTTTTTCTTTAGTTTTACAACTTTATCCACTTAAATTCAAAGATAATGCATTTGATTTTATTCCTCTTCTATTTCTCTTTAATAAAGAGTCTTTATATGTATTTATTTAATTTCACTTATATTCTGTTATGCTATTATAGTACAGTTTTTCGTCGACACTGATAAGTGTGCTTTATTTTGCTCATCGTTCTTCTAGGCTTATTCGGTGTAATCTTCGTTTATTTCTAATATTTTATTTATTTCTATTTAATATTTTATTTCTAACTTCATATAACATTTTTTTTTTAATTCTATTTTTTCATCTATCTTTATGTAGATTTAGTTTTAATGTGTTTTAGAACTTTCCGCCAGTTCCACATTTTGATATATTTTACTTTCTAGGTTAACAATTTTCTATTTATACCTTTTGTCTATATTTTACCAGGTTACTATTGTTTATAAAACTGTTTTAACTTGACCAAGTGGTCCATTTTGACAGTGTCGGTGCCTCAACTTTAAACTATTTGAACTGATTTTGTTTTAGTGAGGCTTCTAGTTCGCCTTAAACTGGGTTGGGGAGCTGGAGTTCGCTCTTCTAAAGGAATTTCCTTTGATGAAATTTCGGGGTTATCTTGTGGTAGATTTCTCTGTTGTCTCATCTTGATGACAACAGGGTTAAGATATTTTACTGCCACAACAATCATTATGGCCAAAACTAGTAGGCTCGTAAATTATAGAGAGGTTATGGACAGGATATGGGAGTGTCTACTTGATACCTTCTCTTGATATTTATTAATTTTATTTTGGACTTCTTCCAGTGAATGGGTGCCCTTATATGTATATAGATTCGTGAATATCGTCTCCCGTTAAAATCTCAATTTGTCCCAGACTGTGGTTTTGAGATTATTGTAAAATTTCAGCCAGGCTTACATTGAGTAGAGAATGGTTTAGCTCATGAAACTGATTCGGCTGAATAATTTTTAGTGAATATTTACTCTGACCTTCATATTTAAGCACCTTCTCTCCTATTTGAATTTGACATGTTGCGTTATTTCAAGTATCCCCATGCCCCTCTAATTTTAAGATCACAAAGTGATCAGGACACGTGATATGTAACACCGTGGAGGTGATGGGAACTTGTACTCTAGACCTGCATTTGGGCACTTCATTTAAAGGATTAAATAGTAATTTAACGACACATATACTCGTATTGCTGCTTTGATTATTGGCGTGGTTAGGCGACCTATGTACGTGTTTGCTTCCATACTGTGAGTAATTTGTTTGAAACTTTTCATGTTTCGCTCTTGAATATGAGGAACTCATATGTATGTATGTGCGCTATTTGCCACGTATTGTTATCTAGGGTCTGGAATTATTGAGTAATTTGCCGTTTTTGGTACAGTGAAGCATCGAATTTGTTGGAGCCTCATTGCCTCATTTTAGACAAATTAAAAATTGGGAAAGTAATTCTCACCATCAATTTGTTTTGCATGACGCATGACTGGGCTCCTGCTGTTTGGTGGAGGACGGCTAAGCAATTCTGATCGTTAGGACAGTACGAGGTTGTTTTGCGGCATATTTGTAGCATATTTTGTGGAGATAGAAGGAGTGGATGAATGTGATTTGGTCTGCTAGCCATTATGATTTCCAGGAGGGCTTGTTGTCGGTATTCGACTTGTATTATTTGGAGAAACAGGCTTGATAGGATTTCCTGTCTCAATCGCCTTTTTGTTAGGTCCTCGGCCACAATATGCAGATCGTTTATTTGATGTGCTATTTTTTAACATAGCCAGCGGTTTTTGAATCGTTGCCAATGTGGTTTTGACAACACTAATCTGTTGTTTCTCTAGCTCATCTAGGACTTGTGCATTCAATTCAATTTCTTCTAACCTGCTGTAGATTTCTTTCTCGTTACTATTGCCCATGGTGCCAAATAGGTAGTGCATTGTACTGCCTATTCCGTCGAAACATGACCTAGTTTTACGTTTTCCTGGAACCAATTCTTTAATGTTTCTCGTTCATTTTTGGAGGTTGCCTATTATAGCATGTATGTATTGCTGTTGTATGTTACACAGGTCTCCTTTGTCCGTAATAATTTTTGCAGAGTTTATGCACTAATTGCTCCGAATGCTCTGCGAATTTTATCTTGGTATCTAGTTCATCCAAATTTATCTCGGTGAGGACATTCCAGGTGTCATGATATACCATGAGGTTTCCTAGGTCCTCGAAAAATATACCCGAGCCATTTAGCTGGGTCGCTATATAGGGTTTGTCAGCGATTTCTCCTGTTGTGTATTGGATGAGGAGGGCAAATACGATCAATTGCAGCGCCATTTCTGTGGACAATTCGAAAGAAGAAAATAGTCTTTTAAATGTGGTTTTTCTTATTTTATGCCGTATTAGACTAAGCAGTGGAGTGACTCCACCGCAAATGCTTCTGAGGGTGGTATTGAAATGGGGTTTGCCGGAGACTAATAAAGTAGGAAGTTAGGTCAACCTGGTTCATTTTTGTTCAACATGTTCTTACTCGAAATATGGTTTTAAACGGTTATTGTGTACCCTTACGCTACGTTTACCAATTTTGATGGTGGTATTCTCATCACTTGGTATTGCGATTACCTGATAAGGTCCTACCCAGATTTGGGAAAGCTTATGTTTTCTGCTTTCACTCTTGATGAGAACCTTGTCTCCTACATGGAAAGTTAGGGCCGTTCTGTCTTATCGTGGTACCATTTTGAGCGCTGTTTACTTGCCAATAAGTTTTTTCATGCCGTGGCATAGGATTTTTGGAGCTTATACTTTAGCATGTGATAATAGCTCTCATGATTATAAACGGGTTCGGGATCCCGTTTTAAATTAGATGGGACATCCGCTGTGAAGCCGTACAGGTCTAATGGCTTCACAGCGGATGTGCCATCTAATTTAAAACGGGATCCCGAAGCCGATTATAAACGGCTTCGGGATCCCGTTTTAAAGAGATATTATCATATACTGAAATATAAGTTTAGTACTCTCGTGTACACTATTGTTGTACACGAATGCAGCGGTTCGTAGGTATTGGTCCCATGTTTTGGGATTTTCATCTACGATTGTTCTGCACACGCTAGCTCGCCTCGGCTATTGGCGGAGAGTGTGGGGAGGTTCCACGAAAACCTGTCGCTATGCCAGCAACCATATACAAAAACTTCATGCCTTCAAGCCAAAAACCAAAAAACAAAGGAAGCACACACCCGGTTCTGCAGGGACCATTACACCACTTACCCTTACCTCAGTGAAGGCGCAGATGCTCTGCCGTCAGCTGCATTGCCCCATATCCACCCAACGACACTGAGGGCAGCAGTCATTTTGTTCAGAGTGCCGTCTTAACCTGAAAATAGAGTAGAGGAGCGGACCTGTTCAACCTTCATGGTGATAGGGCACCGGGAGAGTGAAGGAGAATTAAAAAATCCCTACGGAGGCATTACGTTATAACCAAATTATTCGTTTTATTTATTCAATTTACAGCGCCAATGTTATCTTAACTGATAACGCTCACAATAGATGCCTTCTTAGCATTTAAACAGGACAATATTGTGATTTTAGGTTAACCTGTCAGTGGGATAATCATCGACATTACACATACTTAACCCTTAGCTGCCACACTTCTGCCGAATAACATAGCTGCCACACTGGGGTCGTTTCGTACCCCAGTGTTAAAAAATTAGATTGCGAAGCACATATTGATTTTTTTTTCTTAACAAAAATTTCCTGATATTCGTTAATACTTACTTTAAAATATAAAATGGTTGTTTTTATGAAAAAATAATTTTTAGTATTGAAAAAAAATTGTTGAATGCAAAAAAATGGTGAAAATGCCTATTTTCACTAAAAAATTTTTTTTTTTATTTTTTCATATTAAGAGCTAAAAATTAAGTGGAGTACTCTTGGAATATGTATCTTTAAGGAAAAAAATAGTTTGATAGTCGGCGTTTAAAAAAAGGTATTTATTTAGAATTTTGAAATTGTAGTATGAGTCAAAATTCAATTAACAACGCAAGAGTGACAAAAAGTAAGACGATGCTCCTCGCAAATTGGTGCTTGACAGCTACTGCATGCGACGTTTGTCTTTCTATCTTCTTTTCGAAGGCACGAAACACATCGTTGTCTTGTTGGCAGCTTGATTCTTTCATAACAAAACACAACACAAAAAAATTTTTTTTTTTAATTCGATGAATAATTGTAGCTGCCACACTGGGGTCTTTTACGGCACCACTCAACTTTGTACAGCTGCCAGAGCTACACTAACGCTTTCTAATACTTGATTAGGGCTCAAGGGGTCGGGGCACTCTTCAACTAACAACAGGTGTAGTTTATAGTCCATATTTGTAAAAGCGGGAGTTTTAAATTGAACTTGAATACGGCTGGGGTCAGTCTGACCCCAGTGTGGCAGCTAAGGGTTAATTGTTTTGAAAAATTAGATCTCTAATATGTACATAACCCAAAATAAGATTTCTTTTCAAAATCGACTTTCAGCGACATGTGACATGACCGTGGGTACTTTCCCTTACTAATTTTTGTTTTTTAATAATTTTGAATACTTTTCTTTAGGCGCGACCGGAATGATATTATAATACTTTTCCGGGAAAATCGTTCATCAACATCAGCATTGACTTTCCAATGTAGAAAGAAAGACATGCAGCACTACTCTCTCACCCACGATTGTTGTGGGGTTCGACATATGACAACATTATATAAAAATGATTATAGGCTATGCATGAAATCAATAAACAATATAATAATAACATAAAAATGTGGCTTTGACTTACGTTTTCATCCAATGATCCCTCGAAGGAACTCCCTTGAGGCGGATAGGTTATTTTGACGAGACTGAAACTTGCTAAAATTATTTATTAACCTTCAAACCTGTTACTTATCGGTTCGATTAAAATTTTTAGCCATTCTACGACTCACGTCAGATATCTTTCTGATCACAATTTTCAATTTTAATGTAAACTGCCAGTTCGGTCATTTTACGTATATCAATTAAATTTCGATGTCCAAGTATCTTATGCCATTCGTGAATACATTTCGATTTTTGCGGATTAATTACGTTGAAGGCTTGGTGGTTTGCTTTGTAAATGTCGTTTCGTGAATTCACCACCATTAAGGTTTTTCCATCTTTATTTATTTCACATTTTTCATTTTTAAATATAATACTGCATCCGTTTTTAGCTAATTTACTGACTGATAGTAAATTACATTTAAGTTTCGGTACGAATTGGACTTCATTCAGTTTAATTTTACCACATTCAGTTTTAAATTCAACTATGCCAGTGCCATTTATTGGTAGATTGCTACCATCAGCTAGTTTTACTGAATTTATATCGGATTTATTTAGTTTTGTAAAAAGTGGTTCATTATTGCACATGTGTGAAGACGCACCTGAATCAATACACCATTCAGAAAAATTTACTTTATTTTGTTGATTAGCCATTAAACAAATTAAAACATCTTCACAATCACTTTTATATTCATCGTTTTTCTGCACTACGTTAATTTTATGTACATGATTCTCATTTTCTTTCTTCTTTTTCCACGCTGCAAATTTATGACAATCAGTTTTTATATGGCCCTTTTTCTTACAGAAAAAACAATAAACTTTAGAACTGTCAAAAGCGTTATTTACTATATTAACTTTATAAACTTTTTCACCACTTTCAATTATATTTTCTGTATCTTGTCTGTATCTTGTATACTCTTCTAAAAGTTTATTTTTGACCATAGTTTTAGTCAAATCTGCTTCAGCACGTGATTCCAGTGCAATAATCAAAACACTATAACTTTCAGGCAAGCTAGACAAATACAATGCTACTGCTAAAGCGTCCGCTAATGTGTTCAATTCATCCATGCATTCATCCATCGCATTTAAATGAATTTTCATATTTCCTCCCTTAGGTAATATCATTCGACATAACCGTCTTAAAAGTCGAACTTTATTGGATAAAGTTGATTTTTGATGATACTCCTTCAGTAATTCCGACATTGCTTTGGGTGTGGCTTTACTTTTAACATGAATAATTTGGTTGTCCTCAATTAACAAACCAATATGTGCACGTGCTTTACCATCTTTTTTGTTCCATATGGCTAATTGTGTTGTATCTATAGGTGCTGTTTCTTCGATAACTGACCATAAATCTTCTTTTATTAATAAAAGTTCAATTTTATATTTCCATACCTGGTAGGTATCATCATTCAATTTTGTAATTTTTAGCTTAGCTGCTTCCGCCATTTTCTTGTTGTGTAGCGGTCAAAATTAAAGGTTATTTATTTTACGAAAAAATAATCAAAAAAAAAATATCGTAAAATAATACGTTCACTATAAATATCTTTCTTAATTTTTTTGATGCGATAGCAAATCTGGGCCCAAAACCTGTTGAAATACTCCGATGATCTTGGATTTGAAAGCGTGCTATCATCACCATATAAAGTAGAAAGACAAAAAAACAATTGTTTCTTTTTATAGCCTTTATTAGACTGACTGATTAAAAATATTTTGTATAATGACATCTGAAGTGGGGTGCGTTCTGAAACTACTATATAATATAAAGCTGTGTTTACACTTGTTGATAATTAGGACTACGTTACACAAGTATATATAAAATAAATTTCAAATAAGATTATTTATTTTAACAAATATTGTAAAACTAACAGTTTGATCGTGGATGAGAACCTTGAAGGATTCAAAGTAGTTTGTCCAGTTTGGAATTTGCCCGTCAAACGATGGTAGTGAAATCTTTGGGAGACGTACTAGGCTAGATTGATCTGAAGGCCGGGTTGAAGGCTTTGTTTCTGCTTCTTGCAATGGTTTTTTATGTTGCCGTATTAAAGTAATAAGCACAGGTTGTAAATGAAAGTATTGCTCCTCAAATATTGCGCGATTTTCTCCTTCGAGTTCACTAGTATCTAGATCCTCTAATAAAGACTGAACTGCCTCAAAGGCATCACGATGTGACTCTAAAGCTTGCAACCGAAGCTCTAACTGCGCTAACGTTACGTTTTCGTTGCATGACGTAATAAACTCACTTATGCGCTTAAGTTTTTGTTCGATTACTATACGTTTTACCCTTAACTTTGCTAATTGGACTTCTTTCGACATTGTTCTATCAAATTAAATAAAGCCACACGCGAAATATACGAGTAAGATTGTATGTATTTTGTAAGTCAATCACTTTTATGTCTATAAATAGTAACTTTGTTGATTTGTGCTTTTATTGTAATTAATTTCAATCAACCTTTTTGTTTAAATATTGTTTAAAAATATAATTTCTAAGTAGACTATCATTCAATCTATTTAACTATAGTTAGTATTTAGTATATATTTTGAATTTTAACGCAAGTGGTTCAAATGGTTATGGAAGGTATAGGAAAGTATTATTTAATTATGGGAATACTGATGAAAAACTTATCCTGAATTATAGCCTTGCTAGTGGTCCCAACGCTGCTAGTTGTTGAACTGATAATGTTGATTTCCTTTGTACTTCACTTTGAAAATATGTATGATGAAGCAATTTGAACATTGCTGTACCTATTCTGATTAAAATAGGTTCCCAGTTATTTCAAATGATGTAAAGTTGTTTAAACAGATGTTATATTTTTTATTTACAGTATGGGTACTCACTGTTAAACTCCCACTGTTAGGCCGCCACTTGGATATAATCCTTTTAAGATATTTCCTTTAAACAATCGATCTCTTTTTTTTAATTACACTTTATTTGTATCCTGGGCGTTTTTTCTTACATTCACACCTTATTCCAACGCACCAATACCAAAACCTCTTTCTTTCTTTTACGGACTGTGTTCAGTCCACCGATGCATTCATGTTCCCTCGACGCTTCCACTTCTATATTTGCATCCTCCTACAAAACAAAAGGCCACAAAGTATTCATTTCCAAAATAAATAATCAAAACAGAATACTTATCTAAAAATTCACAAGTATCCTATTCCATATTGAAAGTTTGCCACTGGAAGTTCCACCACAATTCAGCATCAACCTTTATGCTGTGATTAAAATGTTTAAGTCGGCAGGCTGTTGTCTTCTCGATACACTTTACTTAAACAATATAAAAACAAAAAAAATCATTAAATAAATGGATCAAAACACAGATAACCACAAAACCATTGCAGTACACGTACCTCTGCATGTTTACATATTTACAATGTCATCAAGTGACATTACTCTAGTCAGCTGGCTTCGCCTTCGCCTCAGTCAGAACACATGCAAATGATATAAACGTCGCTAGGGCAACACCGAAAGGCGAGAACTCATAACTGGATGCGGCGGCTATATAAAGCCGACGAGCCGCAGCAGAAAATCATTCTTGGTTCAGAGCTCATCTGATTCGGAGAATAATCCGATTAACAAGAATATTATTCCCAACCTCCAAAATAGAAGAATAATTCTATACTTCAGAGAATAATCTGAAATTCCTATTATTTCCAATTTTCCGTCCTACACCTAAGCAGAAGAATAATTCTGCCGCAGAGAATAATCTGCAATCTTTTTCTTTTTTATACTAGCATCTTGTTGCCCACGTATAAGCAGAAGAATAATTCTGCCGCAGAGAATAATCTGCAATCTTCTTCTTTATAATAGCATTTTGCTGCCCACACCTAAGCAGAAGATTAATTCTGCCGCAGAGAATAATCTGCAATCTCCTGCCCACACGTAAGCAGAAGAATAATTCTGCCGCAGAGAATAATCTGTAATCTTTTTCTTTTTTATACTAGCATCTTGTTGCCCACGTATAAGCAGAAGAATAATTCTGCCGCAGAGAATAATCTGCAATCTTCTTCTTTATAATAGCATTTTGCTGCCCACACCTAAGCAGAAGATTAATTCTGCCGCAGAGAATAATCTACAATCTTCTTCTTTTTTATAGTAGCATTTGCTGCCCGTGTACCTAAAAATAGCACTCTTAAATTTATATAAGCATATTCTTCTCATAAATGATTAATTCTTCTTCTTCCTTTTTCTAGAATAAGACGAATTAGGAAACGGAGTACGCGATCATTGAATTTCAGACAGAATTTTTAATTTGTTTTGTTTTATTTGAATTTATTGTTAAATTTTATATTGAATTTTTATAAAAGTTTATAGGTTAGTTATTTTTGTTGAATTTCCTTTTTTTTTAATGAATTTGTGATATAGTTTTAAGCATTCATTTTGAATAAAAATTTTATATTTGAATTTGAAAAACTGAATTGAGATTAGCTCTCACAGACTGCTTTTGTGATTTTTAACTATCACAGTAAAAAAAAATTCCCTTCTCACAGTGGCAACTAATTGTGCCACCAATATTATGTACTATTACATCGATTTAGGGAATCAAAGAGTTCCATATATTAAATGTAAATTCATTTACACTATATGAAGGGAATAATCGTTTCCATCGTCTGAACGGAACTCAGAGTAACATCAAATAGGGGTAAAATTATACTGTATGTATATAATTTTCTATACGCTGGAATAGGTGAAATGTGCATAGAACACCGAAATTATCCAACAGTAAGAATGTAAAAGACCATTAACCTTCGCTTTACCGAAAAACTTTATATGCACATTCGTACCTGTATCTACCCAGGTAGATACATATATTCTTCATACATTTTGTATGGTAAATACAATTTTCATTCTTGAAATTATATGCAAATAGGTAAAAACAAGGGATTTATGTTAAGGGATTGTTTTATTCAGGTATTTTAATTGAGAAGGACCTTATGGCAGCTGGACGATTAGCTGGAAAATATAATGAGAAGTATTTGTTGCAAAATAAAGATAGTACTTCTCTAGTACGTGTATTTCTTCGGTAAAGCATATGGAAGTATATTTCATGATTCAGATGCTTTGTGTAAAGCGATTGTTTTATTCAGGTATTTTATATGACAAGGACCTTATGGCCGCTTCACGATTGGCTGGGAAAATATAATGAGTAGTATTTCTTGCAAAATTAAGATAATGTACTTCTCTAGTACGTGTATTTCTTCGGTAAAGTATATATAAATATATTTCATGATTTAGATAGTCTTTACTTTCAATTGAAATTTTCAAGTGAGAAGTTGTGTAGCTAAAAAAATAAATAAATATGAATACAGAAACGAATTTTGAATATCTTTCTGCGTCAGCGGTTGGCAGGTGAGTTTTTGCATTTATTGCACATTTTAATGCTTCATATGACCTAGGCTTTGTTTATACTCACGGTTGAATCGAATTTTACAATTTCGTGCAAATATTTTACGGCCATATATATTATTTTTATATTTCAATATACACACCTTTTACTGGAAAAAAGTTTATTTGCCCGGCCGCTCGATTCAACTGTGTTTATATTTACAGCAATTGTTTGCATTAAATTTTCAAAAACTCTATTTTTGTGGTTTAGGTTATCACATGAAAGGAGGCAAGCCTATTTTAGGCAAATGCAAGAGGTCATTTTCGAAACGGAGGAGGAAGACGTTCAGGCATTTGAGGGTGATGATAGCGATGAAGATAATATTCCTGAGGAGGCAAATTTAGATTTTGATGGCGCAGTGGACGATGGAGATATAGATGTAGAGTTAAATTCTGATAGGGATTCAGATGATGAAGTCGATGATGGTGATGCTGGTGAAGCTTCTTCGTCTCATGAAAGCTATTTTGTGAGCAAGGATGGTACAAAATGGTATAAACATCCATCGACGTTGCAACGAAAGGGTGCCCACAATATTTTTCGTGATTCATTGTTTAGCGGCCCTAACCCAAACACCAAGAATCTGTCGGAAAAGGATACTTTTTTTTGCATCATGAGTTCCGCCATTACAGACCTTATATGTAGGTATACCAACAAAAGAGCCGAAGCAGACTGCGCCGAATGGAACAGCAAAAATCCCAATAAAAAACCCCTTACATGGGAGCCTCTTACGGATATAGAATTTTATGCGTTTCTGGGAATTTTGCTGGTAATGGGCTCTCATAAATCAAATCAAGAGGCTGCACGTACACTCTGGAAACAAAATTCGTGCCCACTTTATGGTGCTACGATGTCTAGGAACAGATTCCAGCAAATATTGCGGTTCATTCGGTTCGATTGGCATGTTACAAGAGCTGGTCGCCAAGAAGTGGATAAAGCTGCACCGATTGCGGATGTTTTTATGATGATCAACTCGAACCTAAAGAAATATTACAGACCATATGAATCAATTACAGTAGACGAGCAATTGTATGGGTACAGGGGACGCACCAAGTTCACACAATACATGCCCTCCAAGCCGGCAAAGTATGGCATAAAAATTTGGTGGGCTTGTGATTCCGCAACTTCGTATCCCCTGAATGGTCAAATTTACACCGGAAAGACAGGAAATGTCAGAGATGTGAACCAAGGTGAGCGAGTTGTAAAAGAGTTGGTGGCTCCTTACAAAGGAACAGGGCGAAATGTGACGATGGATAATTTTTTTACCTCTCTACCACTGGCCATGGAACGGGTCACTTGGAAAATGACGGTTGTCGGCACTATAAAAAAAAATAAGCGCTATTTACCCGATGCGTTCAAAGCAGCGAAGAACCGACCAGTTTACTCCACTGAGTTTGGATTTGGACAAAATGTAGCCATGTGTTCGTACGTCCCCGCAAAAGGTAGAGCCGTGGTATTATTATCAACGATGCATGGTGATAATGCTGTTTCCGGTCCAAAACAAAAACCGGAAATAATCCATTATTATAACCACACCAAAGGTGGTGTGGACACGATGGATAAAATGTTGAGTCAATATACCACGAAGAGGGCTACAAAACGCTGGCCTCTAGCATTATTTTACAATGTTCTAGATATCGCAGCCCTTGCAGCTTACATCATCTTCTCATCCAATAATCCGGAAGGCAGTGTGAAAAAATCTCGTCGTCATCAATTTTTGCAGTTGTTGGGTGAACAATTATGCATTCCCCAAATTAGAAGGAGAGCCGAAAATAAAAACATTATTTCAAAATTCCACATCAAGGCGGCAATGGAATGTATTTTAGGTGAGCCGGTTGCTGCATCAAACCAAATGGACGAGGATTTCACCCCAGACGATTCTCCAGAACGAGATGCATCTGGGCGCATAAAGCAAAAAGGTGGATGCTTTTTGTGCTACCAGCAGTGCAAAAAAAAAGAGCTACTCGCCAAACATGCATCAAGTGTAAAAAACCAGTATGCGCACAGCACAGCTTGACACAAACAAAGTGTGAAGGTTGTCATGCAGGTCCATCCACAATGTAATCATCATTCCAACGCTGATAGTTTTCACTATTTTTAATTATTATTTTTTTTTTACTTTTTGATATTTCTGTATATACTTTTATTATATTATTAGTTATTTTATATTATATTATCCATGAAAATAAATAAATAATGTATTAAAATATATTGCTCTTTTCCTTACAAATATTGTACTTCAACATTAGCAAATTCCCATATAAACTGTATGTATCTACCCGGGTAGATACAATTTCAAATGCGTATATAAAACAACGAAATTTAAAAAAAAATATGAAGAGGTGCGAAAAAAATGGTTTTCTTTTTATTTTCTGAAATAAACTGAAAATTTAGTCACTGAGTCGGAGGCGTTTCGAGATTTGATGAAATTTCACTGAGTTATAAAGAAAAGTAAATCGAAATATCTACCTGGGTAGATATCGGTAAAGCGAAGGTTAATATAATGTACCTTTGAAGAAGGTAATATTGTATTGGCGTGGGATCTAATGCACGTGAGGGATGTAATGCAAAAACCTCCTAAGAAGTATAATATGAACCTGTACAATTTAATGTTTCACTTATTCAATGGAACCAAATATAACCTTATACTCAGGTAATTATCCTCTACATAAGTGAAGATTTGATTGGGATTTTCGTAATTTATTGGACAACAGAGAGGGAAGTTCACACCATCCTGTAGAGTGCATCTCTCTTAAATAATGTCTATTTATAAAAATATTCACCTAAAAAGAATACTACCTGCCTCAAATATTGAAAAATCAAATACTGAAAGAAATAATAAACACTTTTAATGTTATAAGTATACATTTATTTGAACTCAGAAAATATTTACATTCTATCTACAGCACTTAAAAACCTTCAAATGAATTTAATTCAACCTTATTAAAACGATCATAATGTTATATTTATTTTCCTTGGGGTACTCACCGCTAAATGCCCTGACCGTTCAGCTTACGTATTCCAATAGGGGTATTTGGAGAGTTTGAATCACACACCTTATTGCTTCGTTTAATCTTTTTTTTTTATTCAAACTTGTTACACTTTAACATACACCTTTTTTCTTTAATTTGTCTTAAACTATTTTCACAGGCTTTTATTTTTTCAACCGACCGAATCAGTAACCCCTTTTTTTTTCTAAACAACTATTTTGTTCGCGGTGTAACTACTCTTTTTTTTCTTTAACACACAACTATTATTCCTTTTTAAAAAACTTCTCTACTTGTCTACTTTCAGAACGTCCGCGCCGCGACCAAGTTAAAAACTCAACTCTCCAAAACTGACTGTCCTCGACTTGGATTTTCGTAATCGCAAGTCTAGTTGCTCAGGATAGGAAAGTGCTTAATTAGCATTCCTATCCTGAGAAAATTATTTACCGCTGGGCATGTTTAAACATGCCCAGAATTATCGCGACGAACGATGGTTGGAATTGAAATTTGATATTTTCATAAATATCCAACCATCGTCGTGCTATCGTGCATACATTGTTGCGATCACAATGTATGCAGCTCGCGACAATTCGCTGATAAGAGCTTTTTTCGGTGAAGACTTGATCATTTCAGTCTTCACCGACGTAAAATTTTATGCGCCCGATATGTATGTTTGTATGTATGTACATACATATCGTATTTACGACAAATCTTACTGAAGGTACGATTTGTCGTGGGGCTTTTGTTTTTTTCTAATGAAACGACTTGGGATGAAACTTAAAACTTCTATTTTTCCCAAGTCGTTCTTATGGGAAAATATTTTGGTTTTGTGCAAAGGAATGTGACGAAATTGCTGATGGCAATTTTTCGCTTTGCAGAGAGATAAGCTAACCATATTTTAAGCATGATTAGATTTATACTTATGTATGTTGGTTAAATAAATTTAATCAATTATAATTATTTTTAAAATATCTATTTTAGACAATTTAGATATATAACAATCCTTCCCCCTTCGAAAAAGAGTATTATTCTTTGAAGAGGAATAATACTCAGGGGAAGGTGTAGACGGAAATCACTTTGTGCACGTCAGCGCAATTGCATTGACCAGATGTTTAGGTTTTAACTTTCTTGATTAATGCCGTCCGTCTTATCTCAGTTGAGAAAGATTTTGTTTATATATCGATGGTCGGGAACATATAAGAAATTTGGGCATTGCACTAAGATTTTTGGCTCATTCAACATGACGTTCCGAGTGGATTTAGATCGCACACCGTGGTTTCCTCCCGGCTATTTTACCGCCAGACTCACCACCATTTGCGTGCTGCGGGTTGTCCGCGAGTGGGAAGGACCCATTCGCCTACTTCTCCACGAGCGGGGTCAGCGTCCTGCTGTAGTATGGTTGGAGCCCGCAGTGGCCGGGCATTCCTATACTACCAACCTGTTCCTGCTTCCTCATGGAGGTATGGGATGGTCGGCCTCGGGTGAGTTTCCTCTTATATAATTTCTTTACTTTTTTTTTTAACTAACAATTTAACCTTTACAGGAGGCACTCTGGTTATTAGCGGGGAATTATCCTTTTGCTTCTGCTGCCTGTTTTCCGGGGATGACCCCGTGGCCGCGCTTTATCAGGCCTTTTTTGGCACTCCTCCCGCCTCACCATCAGGCTCCGAGGAACGTGCCAGTCCCTTTGGGTCGCCGCCGGAATACGACGAGGCCGTGGGAGGTATCATGGCCTCCACAGACTGGGAAGGAGGCGAGTATGCGGACCCTGAAGACCGGGAAGACGACCCCGAAGATTGGGACGCAGAAGAACAGGGTGTCTGAGTGGTCCCTATGACTTTTTTATAAATTTTAAATTTTTTGTATCTTTCCTATTTTTCTACTCTTTCCTTATTGATATTAAAAAAGTTTTTTTTTTTCTAAAAAAAAAATGAGTTTAACTTAATGTTCCCATCCCCTTTCAGGATTTTGTTGTTTGTTTTTACTTTTGGTTTAGTCGGCGCGGTCGTTCGGTTCTTGATCGGATTGGCACTGGTTTTTGGCTTGACATATTTTCTTATTTTACAAAAAGGGATTTTGTCATCTTATTTTCTAAAGTTTGTTTTCAGATATTCATTCCTATTCTAATCTTATTTATTTACTTATTTTCTTTATGCAAAAAAGAAATTTTACGTTTTATTCTAATGTTAGTGGTTATATAGTTTCTATGGTATGTTATTTTTGTTATATATTTATTTTATTAACTCCATTTATTTTCTATTTGTTATCTCTATCTACTATCATTTATTGTATTTATATTGTTTATTGTTATATTTATTCGTTAACGCTAGCGAGGGAGAGTATCTTTTTTCTTTCTCTTGGGGTTTGTATTATGTACTTATGTTTTTAATACCCTAATTTATCTTACTCTAAATTATTTACTATATATATATATTTTTTTTTCATTTGGTTTTTATTCTTACATCTCTTTTTTAAATTATTTATTAGGGTTTTTTGAAACCGCTTACATTTATTTTCTAGGTGCTCTACTATTAGTGATAGTGCTTATGACCGTTTGAAGTGGTGACACTATACCACTTGCACTGACCTAGTAGGTGGTAGGGTGCGGGTCCTTTTTAGAGGGGTAGGTTTGATTATTTCGAATTGTTTGCTTTGTTCCTCCGCCTCTGGGGTTTTCTTAGGCTTGCGTGAACGATAATTTTTTATGAATGGGACTAGCCATTTGGCGACCAGGTACAGTACCATACATGTGATGACAACACCAGTTAAGGATACTGATGTTGCAGCTAGGACATGTGTAGGGTGGTGACTGATATGAGGAACTATTTTTTCTAATTTTTTGTCCAGTTCTTTTAATGACTGGGTACCTTCTAGGATGATGCTGTTAGTGTCATCTCCTGAATATAGTTCTGTCTGTATTTCTTCCGACGGTATTTTTTCTTTGGTTTCATTAAGATATTTTTCTACCATTTGCTCTAATGGAGCGATATTTGGGAAGTAGTTGGGTTGTTTGAGACTCAATTGCTGGATATTCTCTGCCTCATAATGTAGGATTTGTGATCCTACTTGTAATTGACAGGGATGGTTGATAGTAATTATTCCTTGGCCTTCTATTTTTGAAGTTAGGAATTGTTGGGTACACTGAAGGTGTACAATTGTTGGTTCTATCAACGAGAATATCCAGGAATTTGGTTTACTTAATTTAATAAGTAGGTCTCTGGGAGGTATTTGCGCTCTAAATTGACACTGTGGCTCTTCCTTTAATGGATTAAAGAGCAGCTTCACTACGCATTCTTTGGACATTGTAGCCTTTGTTATGGGAATGCCTAGCTTAGCGATGTAAGTGTCCTCTTTGGAAGATTGAGTGATCTTTTTGAAGATTTTAAGATCTTGTGTTTTTAATAATAGAATATCCTGTGTCTGTACCTGGTGCGCTACGTGCGAGTACTGTATTTCGGGTACCAATGATTGTTTTTTATTAACATGGATAGGGAAACTATGTATCCTATACAACTTCATTCGTGGTAAATTGAAAATCGGAAGTTGTATTCTAATAACTAATTTGTCTTGGACTATACGAGCCTTTGTTTCCGCTGTCTGATATAACAGGGAGAGACAATTTTGTGCATCTGGGCAAGTAGCGTGGGACTTGTGGTATATCTCTAATAAACTTTTGGGAGACACCACTAGCGGATGCAACTGGTGATTTTTACTGGAGATTATTATGTCGAGTAAGGCTTGTTGCCTGTACTCAATCTCGACAATTTGTAAGGTCAGGCTTGAAATTATCTCCTGCCTTAATTGTCTCATTAGTAAATCATCAGTGATATTTTGCATTCTATTTACCTGGAGATTTATTTGACGTTGTCTTTCCTGCAGAGATGTCAATGGCTTTTGGATTTGTTGTAGTGTAGTTTTGACTACACTGATCTGCTGTCTTTCCAGGTCGGCTAGTGCTTTTGTATTTGTTTCGAGCTCCTCGAGTCGACTGTATACCTCTTGTTCATTAGTGCTGTCCATGGTCCCGAATAGGTAGTGCATTGCATTGCCTATTCCATCGAATATGGATCTTGTTGATCTTGATTTGGGGACCACTTCTCGAATGACACTTGTTCTTCTCTTGATATTTTCTAAGAGAGAATGAACGTGTTTTTGCTGTACCAGGCATAGCTCATCGGTTTGAGAGCGATTCGAACATAGTCGGTGAACTAAGTGCTCCGCCTGTTCTGCCATAAGCGTTTGGTTGTCCAGTTCCCTTAGGTTGATCTCCGTTAGTATATTCCATGTACTGTGGTATACTTGTAATTTTCCTAAGTCCTCATATAGTATTCCTGTATTGTTCAGGGGACTTATTGTGTAGGCTTCCGTTTGAGTTTGTCCCATTGCCAGATGGAAGCAGCATATTAGCACCAATATGTGCTTCATGCTCTGTAGAAAATGAAGGATAGGCTTCTTTAGTCAGTTAGTTATACTAAATAGCATATAACATTTAGGTATAGTATTGCTTAATTAAATCGTTGATAATTTGTATAATGGGGGCTTACTTGCTAAAAGAAAGATGAGGTAGAACAGGATAGGAGGACTGTAAGCCGGTTCCTGCTAAATCTCGTCAAAAGATGAGCATTGTATTCTTTCAAAAGTTTAATTAGGGAATTGGTTAATTTACAACAATGAGTAAAAAGTAAATCATGAAGAGGAATACGAAACTCTCAAGGCAAGGTATGAAGGATGCAAGTCAAGGCAAGCAAGAAAAATTTTATTGGTAGAGTATTTAATTCACTCAGAGAGTAAGGGTTTATTTGTTATATGTTCAGTTTTATTTACGTAGCGTATTTTTTATTAATTTAAATAAAATTTAGGTAAAGTTTGACTTCATGAGTCATAGGGAGTAATCCCGAGTGCGGAACCTTTAAGTAGGTAGTTATTAGTTTAACTGGCGAAAATTTGTTTCAGTGGGACTTATTTTCTAAAGGTGTATGTACCAGTGTACTACTCGTAATAGGGCTTTAAACGGTTGTTGTGTACTACAACCTGCCGTTTGCCTATTTTTATGGTAGTGTTTGTTGGACTAGGTACGTTGATTACCAGATATGGGCCAACCCAGATTTGAGACAATTTGTGTTTGCGGCTTTCACTTTTGAGGAGGACTTTGTCTCCTAGGTGGAAAGTGAGAGGCCTGACTGTTTTGTCGTAATATGCCTTTGAGCGTCGTTTGCTGGCTAAGAGATTTTTACGAGCCGTGGCATATGATTTTTGTAATCTGTATTTGAGCATATGGTAATAACTTTCGTGGTTATATACGGGCTCAGGGTCCCGTTTTAAATTAGTTGGGACATCCGCTGTGAAGCCGTAAAGGCAATCCATCGGGGTTAGTTTAGTACCCTCGTGTACACTGTTATTGTACACGAATGCAGCGGTTCGTAGGAATTGATCCCATGTTTTGGGATTCTCGTCTACGATTGTACGCAGATATTCGATTAATGGTCTATGGGCACGTTCTAGTGCTCCATTAGACTGTGGATGGTATGCGGAAGTTTGTAACTTCTTTACCTTTAGCAGTTTGCAGACCTTCTTGAATAGCTCACTCAGGAAATTAGTTCCCTGATCGGTGACTATTCTCTTTGGAATGCGATAACGCGTGACAATCTCATTGAAAAAGATTTGCGCCACCGTTACTGCTTCTCCATTTGGTATGGCATACCAATCGACAAACTTGGTGAGATTATCTTGGAAAGTTAAGATATATTTATTACCTGATATGGTCTCTTCTAGTGGACCTACTATATCGAGGTAAACCTTGTCGAAAGGTTGTTCTGCGATGTCCGTTATTACCATTGGCATCTTGAATTGTGGCGATGCCTTCATTGTTTGGCACTTAGGGCATTTTTTTATGTACTTTTTTATATCGCTAAGCATGTGTCTCCACCAATACTTGCGTCTGATTCTTTTATAAGTCTTGATGACACCCTGATGGCCGCCGAAAGGAGAGTCGTGGTAATCCTTTAGGATTGTTTGAACTTCCTTGGGGCTCGTGATTATCTCAGGTGCCTTGACTGGACTTATTTCTTGTTCAAGCGTAGCAGGGGGTTGTATTTCCGCCTCTGGGAGTTTAGTTTCTTTATCTTCCGCTGCCGTGGGCGGTGTTTCAGCGCTGGAGCTAGTATTGGCCTCTTGGGCTTTTTGGTTTTGAGCTCTGGTCACGGCGAAGCAATGAGCGGGTTTCTTTGTTTTCTTTTTACTTGGGGAAATGTTT
This sequence comes from Dioctria rufipes, assembly GCA_963924295.1. Lineage (NCBI taxonomy): Eukaryota > Metazoa > Arthropoda > Insecta > Diptera > Asilidae > Dioctria > Dioctria rufipes. The sequence goes on along the minus strand of OZ002741.1, from coordinate 100,185,153 downwards.
TCCTCCACATCTGAGTCCATAGTGTGGTGGACTTGGGCTTGTACCGTTAAAGTGTTGCCTGTATTGTCTTCGATTAATACTTGTGGAATGCGGCTTAATGCATCCGCATTGGTATTATACTTCCCTGGTTTATATTCGATGGTATAATCGAATTCTGATAATTTGTGGTGAAATCTCACCAAACGGGAAGTCGGGTCTTTAACGTTAAAGACACCTTTGAGAGGCTTGTGGTCAGTATAGACCGTGAATTTCCTGCCTTGGAGGTAGCATCGGAAATTCCTAGCGGCCCAGACTATAGCCAATAACTCCTTTTCAATAGTGGAGTAATTTCTCTCGGCTTTGTTCAGCGTTCGGCTTGCATAGGCGATAGGTTGGTCTTTTCCCACTTCTCCTTGGGAAAGTACAGCGCCTAATGCTTCGTTACTGGCGTCCGTTGTGAGGTTGAAGGGTTTAGAGAAATCTGGATAGATTAAAAGTGGTGGGGAAATTAGAGCATTTTTAATGCTTTGAAATGCTTCTTGGCATTTCTCGGTCCAATTGAATTTTACGTCCTTGCGGAGTAAATTCGTGATTGGACGAACGATTTTAGAGAAGTCCGGAATGAACTTCCTGTAGTAATTGGCGAGTCCTAAAAAGGACTGAACTTGCCTTACTGTTCTGGGAACAGGAAATGTTTGGACGCAGGCCGTTTTGCTGGGGTCTGGTAATGCACCTTCGCTAGAGCATTTGTGACCTAGGTAAACAACTTCTCTTCTCAAGAACTGGCACTTCTCTGGCTGCAGTTTGAGGTTGTTCTCTCTCAATTTGTCGAAGACTTTGCGAAGTTTATCATTGTGGTCATTTAGGTTTTTCCCGTAAATGACGATGTCGTCAAGATAAACGAAACATTCGAGGCCTTGTAGGCCTGTCAGAACGAAGTTCATGAGGCGTTGGAATGTAGCGGGAGCTCCTTTGAGTCCGAATGGCATACGCTTAAATTCGTAGTGCCCGTAATTAGTGCTAAAAGCGGTCTTATGTCGATCTTTTTTGTCGACTAAGACTTGATGATAGCCGTTGGCCAAATCGAGAGTGGTAAAGTACCTGGCATGACCTAGTTGGTCAAGAATATCCTCGATTCGGGGTAGCGGAAATGCGTCGCCAATTGTCTTTTCATTCAATTTGCGAAAATCGACAACGACGCGCCACCTTTTTTCACCATCGGGTCCCGCCTTTTTGGGGACAACTAATAAGGGTGAATTCCAAGGGCTTTTGCTAGTTTGGACTATCCCGTTTTCTAGCATTTCTCTTAATTGCTCGTTGATCACTTGTCTCTGGGTCTCTGGTAGTCTGTAGGCCTTTTGGTTTATGGGCGCTTGATCTTGTATTAAAGGGATATTGTGGGTGATAGCATTTGTGTATGTGAGCTTATCACCTTTTAGAAAGAAGATATCATTGTACTCGTAGCAGAGTTCGGATATCGAAGCTTTTTCTTCCGCATTTAGATTTGGGTCTAGGCTGAGCTCTTGGTCTAACCTGTTGACTCGCGGAGTATGTGTGGGATCTTCATGATCCGGAAATAAGTATTTTACGTGTTGTAAGATAGCTGTGTTTTCCGAAAAGCTTATGTTAGTTTTAGGTTGTTGTAACCTTTTTTGTGATTATTTTTACTTACTTCACTAGTCGGCAGGGCATGTGCTTCCTGCTCTTTTATTGGTGGAGTACCGTTATTTAGGGGTACTTTACATTGGTCCAAGTACTCGCACGCATTCGTATTTTGGCTAATAGGCCGTGAAAAATTGGTTCTCTTAATACTATTTGACGGTGGAGCCAACTTTGCCTTCAATGAGGTCTTACGGATCTCGCACGCGTCTTTTATCGGGCTCAGGGGGCACCTTGTATTCTTAATACTAATTTTATTAAGTGGTGGAGTCGACTTTGCCTTTAAGTAGGTCTTACTGAGCTCGCACGCACTTGTGATAGGGCTCTTGGGCCACTGTTGTTTCTTAACACTAACTTGGTTGGGTGGTGGAGTCGTCTTTGCCTGAGAATAGGTCTTACTGAGCTCACACGCACCTGTTATAGGGCTCTTCGGCCTCGTATATATCTTAAATCTAGGTAAACTAGACGGAGGAGTCCTCGGCATCTTGTTTATCGGCTTCTGGATCTCGCTCGCATCTTTTATAGGGCTCTTGGGCCTCGAAATTTTTTTATAATTTACTCTATTGGACGGTGGAGTCATTGCTGCCTCTGTTCGGGTCTTACTGAGCTCGCACACGTCTTGTATGGGGCTCTTGGGCCGCGTTAGTAACTTATATCTAGGTATTCTGGAGAAAGAAGTTTTGCTTGACTTCTGTTCTGCCTTGGGAGGCTCACTGATGTTTGTGTTACTCGCTTGCGATTTATTCGGCTTGAGAACGTGTTGTGTATCAGTGGCTTCTCCTATTGGGATGACGGCGTAGTCATGTTTAGGGAGCAGTTGTAATAATAAACTGTTGATGACTACTTTAAAATTGTTAATGTTGAGTATGGCAACTAGCACTGTTTCTTTCCCAGTAGGGAGTAAACTGTTGGCCAGGAAGACTCCGTCGCCTATCTCTTTAGATAAACAGAGCATTTCTTCCTTCACTCGTAACGGGACTGTGGTGATAATTTGTGACCTAGCAGGTGTGCATATCGGTTCCTCTAAAGTAACCAGATGCTGCCTCATATCGCTGGTTTCTTGATCACCCAGACAGCTCTTTTCGTATTCCGTCGGCTCTTGTTGAACCTGGCAGCCAGCATTACTCTGTTGAGATGCCTTGGAGACACTGCATGTAGATAGCTTAACCTGTTTAGGTTCCATCTTTTCAGCAAGTGACCTCACTTCGACTGCTTTTCTGGAATTCAGCTTGTCCGTTTTGCATGACAAGGGCACGGTGAACTCTTCGGGATTTGTTTCCGTACAAGGAAACTTGAGTGCTTTATTTGGGCCTTCAACATTACAATTATTTGATAGGAAATCGTTTCCTAATAGGCCGTCATCGGAAAGACCTGGCAGGTTTTGTACCACCTGAAACTTGCAGGGAATTTTATTTTTAAAATTGAAGTTGCCCTTGCAATTTCCCAATGTCTTTCCGGTTCCAAAAGGGGTCTGTAAAGTGCATGCCTCATTGGAATTAATTATCTTGAGGTCTTTAATTGCTCTTTTCTTAATAATACTAACCTCAGCGCCAGTGTCCACTACTAGTTTTGTATGGCCGTTAAGGCTTATGTCCAGTGGAAGTTTCACTGTAGGGACACCGGATTCGGGCGCTTGAGGTGACCCTTTTAATTTTTTAGTTGGGTTTATAGTCGAGCCGGGGAGTTTTGGGTCGACTGCATGTCGTTTCCCTGACTCCGGGCTTCCCATTTTTTCTTCTGGCGGCAGTCTTCGTCTGCATGTCCTCGGCGACCACAAAAGGTGCATTTGAGTCTTATATTGAAGACTTGAGGATTTTTTGTGTTGTGTTGCTCTTGTGTAGATCTGTTGGAGAGGCGTGGAGGAACAATTTGTTGGGTCTGTTGACTTTTTCTGCAATCACGGACGTCATGTCCATAGATTTTGCAGTTTGAGCAGAAAGGGGTGTTCTTGCGCTTAAGGCAATCTGTATATGTATGACCCTTTCGCTGGCAGAAATTACACGTGATGTTACGGACCAGTGCATCTGTGTCCGAGTTTCTGGCATCAGTGTTTGTAAACGGTCTTTGTCGTGACTGTGATGAACCTGGGTTATTCACATTGCGTGAAAACTGGGTTGGATTTGGAGCTCGTGGTGATGCGAACATAGGTGTTGATGGCATTTGATAGTAAGGAGCTCTATAGTAAGCTCTCACTCGTAAATCTGGGTCTACTGGAGCCATTGGAGGAGCTTGTACCAGAGGAGTCTGGACGAATGTAGCACTTTGTTGTAATTTCTCCATGTCCAAGGCTTTTTGAATTAGTGACTCTAAATCGCCTTCTCCCTGCGTGAGCAAATATTGACACAGGTGTGGGTTAGTTACTCCACTTTTCAGAGCGTTTTTGGCGAAATCCATCAGCTGTGTTTTCACAGCAGGGACTGCTCCAGCTCCATACTTCTGTGTCGCTGCCTCGTTGCAAATCGTCAACAACTGTTTCAATCTTGTAATGAACACAGTGAGAGATTCTAACGGGTTTTGTCTGGTGGTAATTAGTTTGTTCACCAGCTCCTGATATGTCTCACGGGGAAGATACGTTCTGTTTAAACGTTCCTCTACTTCAGTAAATGAAGCAGGGACGTCTGAAGCGAATAATTGGTATGCGTCACCTCTGAGTCTTGTAGGAAGGACCTGAATGAAAGCCACTTTTTCCTCATCATTTAGGCACTGCATAGTTTGTTTGCAGCAGCCGATGAAGGTTTGTAACTCTCGTCCCAATTGTGGGGTACTTTCACCCGAAAATAAGGGAACGAGTTGAGCTGTGAGCTTAGCTACTTTAGCGTAATCCACCATTGTGTGTAGTCTATTGACTGGAAATCTAAATTTGGGTGGACTAGCTGGGCTTGTTTCTGGGCTGATTTCCGTTAAGGATTCTTCGAGCCAATCGATTAGCAGGTCTTCGGGATTTGGTTCAGCTACTTCACCGTCACTGTCGCTATCACTATCACTGTCACTTAACCTAACACTCTTATTCTTTCCTAGATCTAAACTGAGTGAGCGCCGAGATTCGGAAAACTGTTCTAGTTCCTTTCGGAACTGTATTGTTTTTTCTTTTAAGGTCTTTAACTTGACGAGTCTGGTCTCACGCTCTGTTTTTAATTTGTGATCTAAGGCGTCACAATGGGTAATCGTCAGTTTATCCGATTCCCGCGCTCTCTCGTATAATTTATTTAAAAACTTAGCTAAACTTACTTGACTATTCAGACCTGGCAGAACGGTTCCGCTTCGAAGTCTAGGTCCTGTTGGGGGTAACTGTGGAGGTTTTTCTCCTGCAGCGGATGATGTACCTTCACCGGGGTGCTGTGTATTGGCACCTGGGGTTAATCCCGCGTCGGCTAAAGATGGAGAGTTTTCCCTCGCTGCTGTTTCTGGTTCCTGCTGAGGTAGAGCAGGATTGTCGGCTGGCATATGATGCGCTGTTCAGTGAAAGGGGGGCTCCTTGCCTGCTTAGGTCCCTTTGTTGTAATTGAGAGGGGGGTTTCTTTAACCGCCTTCGAGTTCCCTCTCAATCCTTTGTCGGTTGATTTCGGCTTTCTTTTGCAGCTGGGGGGGCCCTGGGCCGTCTTAACTTCCCCTGGATCTATTTGAAAAGGGGGCTTATAAGCCGTCTTCGATTTCCTCTTCAACTCCGGATCGTTGACTGCTAGCGTTTGTTCGTCTGGTTGGCTGGAGCTTCAGGCTGTTTTTAGAGCTGTGTCCTGGCTGATCTGTACTCGTCCTTCTGGGAGGTTTTGGATGGTTTTGCACTTCCTTCGGTAGACTGTTCACTTGTATCCCTCGGTGGTGCTTTTGCACTAATTGGGGTGAACGCTTGCCCGCCTGGAGCAGAGGCGCCTAGAGATGGTATCTACCCGAGTGTTGGGGGTGACTTGGCCTAAGTGGCTTAGTCAATGGGACCCCTTAGGTTCGCAGGATAGCGGATTTTAAAGCTCTTATGCCTTTCAATTTTGACTTTTAGAAAGCAGGCTTCCACTATCCTACCGGCTGCGCCAATTGTTATATTTATTTTCCTTGGGGTACTCACCGCTAAATGCCCTGACCGTTCAGCTTACGTATTCCAATAGGGGTATTTGGAGAGTTTGAATCACACACCTTATTGCTTCGTTTAATCTTTTTTTTTTATTCAAACTTGTTACACTTTAACATACACCTTTTTTCTTTAATTTTTCTTAAACTATTTTCACAGGCTTTTATTTTTTCAACCGACCGAATCAGTAACCCCTTTTTTTTCTAAACAACTATTTTGTTCGCGGTGTAACTACTCTTTTTTTTCTTTAACACACAACTATTATTCCTTTTTAAAAAACTTCTCTACTTGTCTACTTTCAGAACGTCCGCGCCGCGACCAAGTTAAAAACTCAACTCTCCAAAACTGACTGTCCTCGACTTGGATTTTCGTAATCGCAAGTCTAGTTGCTCAGGATAGGAAAGTGCTTAATTAGCATTCCTATCCTGAGAAAATTATTTACCGCTGGGCATGTTTAAACATGCCCAGAATTATCGCGACGAACGATGGTTGGAATTGAAATTTGATATTTTCATAAATATCCAACCATCGTCGTGCTATCGTGCATACATTGTTGCGATCACAATGTATGCAGCTCGCGACAATTCGCTGATAAGAGCTTTTTTCGGTGAAGACTTGATCATTTCAGTCTTCACCGACGTAAAATTTTATGCGCCCGATATGTATGTTTGTATGTATGTACATACATATCGTATTTACGACAAATCTTACTGAAGGTACGATTTGTCGTGGGGCTTTTGTTTTTTTCTAATGAAACGACTTGGGATGAAACTTAAAACTTCTATTTTTCCCAAGTCGTTCTTATGGGAAAATATTTTGGTTTTGTGCAAAGGAATGTGACGAAATTGCTGATGGCAATTTTTCGCTTTGCAGAGAGATAAGCTAACCATATTTTAAGCATGATTAGCTTTATACTTATGTATGTTGGTTAAATAAATTTAATCAATTATAATTATTTTTAAAATATCTATTTTAGACAATTTAGATATATAACAATAATATATGTTATGCATAAACCTACGATTAAGACAGTACAGCAATACTGCTAGGAACAAAAGACATACCTTAGAAAATAGTATTGGACAATACAAAACACAACATCAATTTAAAAAGTTATCATAAAGAGCATGATGTAGTACCACACTTTGGTTCCCATGATTTTGAATAATTTTCAAAGGATAATAATCGAGGAGTCCTGTAAAATATGGCTTCTACAGTACCGAATCCTAAATCATTAAGCGCTACTCGAACCTGATGTCCTCCAGAAAACAGTAACATCCTTTTCAATGTTGAATAAAATGTTTTCTATACAAATGGCAAGGAATTATTTGAAGACATTAGAGTGGTAAATACGACGAAACCTTTAGCGTAATATACACCTTTAATTTGTATCTTGTCCGTTACGTGAAAGGCGGAAAAGTTGATAATATTTATTTTAATATAATCGTAGACATTTTCAAATAAAACATTTACAAAATAGTATTTCTCGACATATGGGTTATTGTTGAAATATTCACTTTGTCCGTAGTAAGCTTGCAACATCTGATGTTTTTGTGAACAAGTTTTTTCTATATTTTTGTAATTACCCAACTTTTTACAAATATTTTTAAAATATTTATGTTTAGATTCAAATCTCAGCGTCCATACTCTTACTAAAGGTCCGTATTTTCTTAAAAGCTTTCCGTAGTGCATTAAATAATGGTGTTTCGGCTTCAGAGAAAAGGACGGAAATTCCTCTTTAAACAGTAACAAATAATCTCTTACTAAATCATCTAGATATACTGTTTGGTTTTCTGATATTATGCGAGCAATAGCAAAATCAACAATTTTATGAAGCATTGTAATAAGTTTCCAACTTGGAGAATCTATATCGTTAACATATTTTGACAGAATAAATGGCAGATATTGTATTAAGAATCTATTTTGCATAGCGTGCCCATAAACTTTCCCATTTTTTGTAAAAAAACTCGGGGCTACAGTTATGATTTAAGCGATCAAGTTGCAAATCTTTGAATCCATAGTTTAGCTCTGATTCAGAGACCCATTTATGGTGTTTTATGATCCGACTAAGAATTAAAGCTAAGTCATATTGTAAGATACCTTCGAAAATATCATGAGCGATGCATGGTGGTAATCCTTCAGTGACATGAAAATATTCTAATTCATTAAGAAAAGAATTTTGTTTCACACCTCTCTGCATGCCATCACCCAGTTCATAAAGCATTTCAATGTCAAGGGCATGTGAAGTTTTAGTTCGCCATTCGCCAACTTTTATAACATCATCTGCAAATTCACGTCTTGTGATGTAGCAGTATCTACAAAAATAAGTAGAACTACTGAAGTTTTCGGTAAATCTACCGATTGCATGGCTACCGAGATTATCACCGCAAATAAGTACAACTGATCCTTGTATATATTCTTGAAATGCAGTTATATATATTCGCTCAGTTTCTAAAATTTTAAGATCGTGAATAATAGGTTCAAATATTTTATTCAGAGAAAATTCATATCTGTTCTTTACATAGGAGAACTAATTGCATTTGATCGATTGAAGATCGGTTATAAGCAGGTATGTTACCCAATGTCATATACACTCCTAATAGTGAATGTTTCTTCTTCGCTGATCCCAGAGGATTGCAAATTTCAAATACGTCTTGATAAAGTATTAAATCAAGGACTTTATCTTTGTTTGCGAAAAATGTATTACCTTTGTAGTAAGAACCACTGAAATAGTCACTTAAAATTGCATTTGCTTTCTTAGCTTTTAATAAGTTTTGAAAATAAACATTTTTAAATAAGACTTTTAGAGCATCTAAAATTGGAATATAATATATAAAAGTTTCTTTATGGAGATTATTTTTTCCAAGACATATTTTTTGTGGTTGAACAAACTCGAAATTTTCAGAGTAAAACTTTTCCCTGCGATAAGCAGTAGAAAGCTCATTCAGCTTATTCGAATTGTAAGCATTGTCATCATTGAATTTTGAAATATTTTTTTCTATTTTGGAATGTAAATCATTATCTTTTAATGCAGAAATAAGATCGTGTTTTATTGATAACGACATATACTGCTTTTATGATGTTATCATCTCCAAAATACTTTCAATTACCGATGATGTTATAAAGGATTTACATTCAAATTTCAGTAATTGCAATCCTAAATCTGTACCAAAATCAAGTGACCCAAATGTATTAGTACCATTATCGTTGAAAATTAAATTGTCTTGATTTTCACAAGTATTTGGGAGTATATTTATGGTGTTATTATAGCTTGTATTGAAAAAGTTCTTATGCAGCCTATACATGTGACATTTAAAAGAAGAAAAGTTAGAATACTTTCTGCCACAGTTTCTTGCAACACAAGAAACAGGATCTTCACTCTGAAATTGAGATCTTTTTTTAATTGAAATTGATTGCAGGTTGTACACAGGAAAGTTTCTCCCTGATTAATTTGATAATCTCTCTTATTATTGTGAAACCTCCTGTTATGCGAAATAAATGAAAAATATTTCCGAAAAGATAATGAACAAAGTTTGCATTCGAATAAAGCTCGAGACATATGTTTATGTTTATGAAAATGTGTTGTATATTGTCTAACATTTTCAAAATCTTCACCACAATTAATACATTGATATGGCGGCATTATAAAGTAATATCTTTCAATTTATTAATAGTTGATATTACCTTGTTACAGATAGCATTCGTTTTTGCCCTGGATGTATTTCCTGTGTTACTTAATGTTATTTTGGATACCGTGATTTGAAAGAATTCAAGGCTTAATGATGCTTCTTTTGGATAACAAATGTTGATGTTAAAGTATGTGGCAAATAGAGCAGCAAAGGCTTCTTCGAAAGAGTTCAAGTTGGTAACGATCTTCTCTTCAACGCATATATAATAAGTTGCTCCCAGAGTGTCTTTATTTCCGCCTATGGAATTTATTTTATAAATAGAGACAGTTTCTTAATTTGCTTTTAAAATTACCCAAACAGAAAATTAACGGACACTGAAATCCTTGCAAGTAGAAAGCATGTAATTTTTTGTTTCATGATTCTGTAAAAAACGTATCTTAATATTCTACTTTTCAGGATTATAATTTCCTTACCTAATAACTGAAGTATAGTTTTCTTTAAAGTAGGAAGTAATTTGATGTAAAGTATTATGTGGACAATTATCTGTTCCTGAAGATTTTGTTAATATCTGGATCTTTCTCCCTATTTGCGGTAAATGGTCCCTAATATTCTTTAGCACATCAGTTTTTTGTAGAAGCTGGAAGTGCATCAGCATATATTTAGAATTAAATAAAATAGGCCATTTTTCAAGAATATCTGTTATAGACTTTGGCGCACCGTTATTTAAATATTTCCTTTGATAATCGAATGTTGAGTGGAAAACTTTCTCTAGTTTTGCATCATTCCAGTTTTCTTTATTCAGTTCATTCTTTAAGAACAATCTATTAATTTCCTGCTGGGGGCAAGTGTTTTCCTTCTTCTTTTTACAAAATTTGTTTCTGTAATTGGCGAATCCTTTCTTTTTATGTACTTCAATGTCATGTCTTCAATTTTTTTCAGAAGAATTATAATACCTTCACCAGATTTTTGCCCAGTGTCTTCATCAATATCACAGAATGTTCCAGAAAATCGTTCACATATATAATTTGCGATTTCTCGAATATTCCTACGAAGAGGAGCTTTATGCCTTTTAAATATTTCCGTAGAAACTTCAGAAACAAATCTTGAATACTCCTTTCGGTCAAGTTTTTCACCCTTAAAAATTTTGTCACGAATTGACACCGAGAGATTTTCAAATGGAATCTTAAAGCCAGTTTGATATTGCTCTGGAATATCAGTAATTGTAGAGATTACGAAAGAACTAAGAGTAGAATTTGTATCCGTATTGGTTGTTGTACCCTCCAAGGCAATTACTGTAATACTGGATTTCACAATAAACACTTCATTAATATAATGTTGGAGTGTCTCTCTTCATCTTCAATATCCGTTCCATCTAATAAAGCCAGTTTATCTCCAAAAATACCCTTGGGTGATGCTGTTAACAAAAATAAACAAATTATAATAAACACTTTAAAATAAAACGCTTTGATACATGTTGTCTCAGATGGAAATGCTAATCTTTCACTGGTTGCAAATAGGTAATTTTTGACAAACATGAGGACATAAATAATAAAGCAAAAAGCAGGTGATATTGCACAAGCTTTAAAAAAAAATCTAGGACTTATACAGGGTGTTTACCCCATGGTGGTCCATAGAGCGGGAGGCGATATTACTCACCTAGATAAACAAAATATTGTAGGGCGGGGGTAAACCGTTCGGAGTTACAGGGTGATTACGAAAATATACTAGGCACGGGGTGTACAGTCACTTTGGAGAGCTCTTTATTTTTGGAGAACTTCACAGTAGTCGCAATTACTGCGCAACCAGCCATATGTATTTTCTTAATCACCCTTTAACTCCGAAATGATGCCCCCATCCCCTCCTGACATACAATTTTTTGTTTGCCTAAGTGAGTACTTTCACCTCCCGCTCTATGAACCATCTTGTAGGAAACACCCTGTATGTTACCATTACCACCTTCAAAAAGTGTTCGCATTACCACATGCTTTTACCGAAAATTTCTTTTACAAGAAGAAATATAGTACTTTTTAATTAACAGCATATTGTAGAGCAGGACCTAGGCAGACGGACAAAATCAATGATCATTTTATTCTTTAGCAATTGTTCGCTAGCAAATGTAAAATTTTGTTGAAAATTTTTGTTAAAGCTAGAAAATTTGTTGTCTATTTTGTTCTTTAGTAATCGTTCGCTAACAAATATAGAGCTATGTAGAAAATATTTTGTAGTTTGTAACTCGTAGATGCCAAAGCTAGAAAATTTATTGACTATTTTATTCTCTAGCAGTCATTCGCCAGTAAATGTAGAACTTTGTCGAAAATATTTTGTAGTTTGTAAATCGTAAATGCCAAAGCTAGAAACTTTATTGACTATTTTATTCTCTAGCAGTCGTTCGCTAGTAAATGTAGAACTTTGTAGAAAATATTCTGTAGTTTGTAAATCGTAGATGCCAAAGATAGAAAAACTCTTCGACTGTTTTATTATTTAGCAATCATTCATCATTTACCCAAAGTTTTGTGAATTAAAATGAAAGTTCTGTCAATTTTTATAAATAATTGACAGCACGTTTTTAATAATTAAAATTCAAATTCAATGGTAAAGCGATTTTGATAAATTCAATTACGAACGAATGATCATTGATTTAGCTCATCTGCCTAGGGTATAATACCCTCGGATGTGAAATTCTATAAGGCAGTTTTAAAGTTGTTATAAAAAATTCAACCAACTCCTTTATATTTTTTAGTTTTGTTTACTCACTTATGTATTTTGTAGAAATAATTAATTGTTATCTTTGTTTGGAAGGAAGAAAATACTTTGTTGTGATTTTATTATCCCTTAAAAAAAAAATAACCGTTTGTTTTACTATTTTGATGGAAGAATAATTTTTTTTAAACGTCGAATATCAAATAGCAAATTAATACTCAAATTGGCGATTGGACACGAGGCAAAAACATAATCATGCCTCTTTCAGATTTATATGAAAACTGTCCACTGTGCATTTTTACCAATTTCGAAGAACGGGTCACGCTTAAAAGAACAGTTTGAAACTCATATTTCAACAAAACAATTCAGTTTTTCATATTAAATAACACTTGTTTCATATCTGTTTATTTTTCTGGGTTAAAAATGTATTCAAAGTTTCAAATTCGTTTTTCTCCCATTTTATGTTTAACTTTTTGTCTATTTGACACTAGCGAAATGTGGAAATGTTTTGGTTAATAAAAAATTATGATATGAGGAAAGCATTGCGCTGGTCGCCCCGATTTCATTTTAACCGATTTCCAGTGTACATAATTTCAAACTTTCAGATAAAATAAATCACTCGAAGGCACGTGTAACTTCAATGTTATAAAAATATTTTTACTATAACTGGATCTAACTTTGTCGACGTTAACATTCATGGTAACTACACGAACTAATAAATATCTTGAAATTCTGGTTAGAAATATTTAATATTGAAGATTAATTAGTTAGAGAATAAATTTCATTTACATACATACATACCTTTCTCCAAAATATTTTTGATGGTCAAATCCTTCGGATCCAATTGAATCGCTTTTTTTTAAAACTGATGAGGAATCCGTTATTTTAATGAAATACATTTTGGGAACACAAATGAAAATAAATGAAAGTTTGCAGCACTCTCACAATTTCACGATATGCATCTTCCACCGCAAACCAACTTGTAATTGCTTATGCATATGATTATGACTAAGCATAACTCACAAACCAATAAACTTTCACAAACCATTCCAGGAAGTATACTTTATTATATACCCTTTCATAAAGGTTTCTGAATGTGTATAGTCCGAAACCTTTATAAAAGGAAAAAATACATTTTATCGTGTGCAGAATTCCCTTTGAAGAGGCATATGTACATACACTTATGAGTTGTGCTTCGCTTTGTTAAGCAGGTTGCGTGTGCGTCGTATGCAGCACACCAGTAAAGTATACTGCGCTTCCAGATTCTTTGTCATATATGCATCAAGAGAAAATAGATAACATAGAAATGAAGTACGCTGAGTCTGACAGTGGTTATATTATATATAATAAATACAGTTTTACCTATTTTCAGTGTTACTGAGAAATACAATCGCAAGAGCAGGAACGAACATTTTTGAGATTGTATTTTATATAAAAATAAAGTTTTCTCCGAAATGGGGAAAATTCCATCAGTGCTATTAGTTTCTTTATTGTAGGGAAATTTGTCTTTGGGATGAATATTCAATTGAATGAAACGTAAAGAGTTACATTTTCATAAGGGAATTTTACATTTAGAAGTAAATTTCTCTACGGTAGGGTTATATCTACACAATATTAAGTAAAATTTTCCTTTTCAGAATGCATTTCTCCCCAAAAGATACACATTTATATGAGGTAAGGTTTTAGTGTTACTATTTCACGGATTTTTATATTAGACCATTTCAAAATTCGTGTCGTAAACGAAGGGAATTCTACACTATTTTTTACTGTGTAGGCTTTTAAAAACGAACTCCTGTTAACTCGACTTTTAAAAACGGACTGCTGTTAACTCGACTTTTAAAAACGGACTGCACATGACTTCGATCTTTTTAATCGCTTAATTTGCATTCCTATCCTGAGAAAATTATTAGCCGCTGGACACGTTTAAACATGCCCAGAATTCCCGCGACGGACGATGGCTTAAAGTGTAATTTGATATTTTCATAAATATCTCAAGCCATCGTCTTGCCTTTAGGTGCATACATTGTTGCAATCACAATGTATGCAGCTACAATACAATTCGCTGATAAGAACTTTTTCGGTGAAGACTTGATCGTTCAAACCTTCACCGAGTACATTTTATGCGCCCGATATATATGTATATATGTACATAGATATCGTATTTTCGACAAATCTTACTGAAGGTAAGATTTTTCGTGGGGCTTTTTTCTATGAAAACGACTTGGGTTGATATTTAACACTTTTGTTTGTCCCAAGTCGTTTTGTGGGAAATACTTCTTGTTTTTAATAAAGGAATGTGAAGAAATTGCTGATGGCAATTTCTTCGACTTACAGAGAGATAAGCTAACCAAGATTTAAGCATGTTTAGCTTCTACATATTACGCATGGATGATAATTTATTAATTATAATTATCATTTTTAACCTCTTTTTAGGTATATTGTATATACAACACAGATGAAACAGCTGCGCTTTGTTACTTTGCTAGAAAATTCAAACTACGTAATAACCCTTAATAAAACAAATGATTGGAACTTCACTTATCATATATGTAAGTCGGTGAGGCATCTCGGTGTTGATAAATGATTCTGCTACATATCCGTGAAGATTCGATCTTGATGGGAAATCGTTTTAGACTACCCTCTTTGAGATACTGCCTTCTATATAAAATTTCCAAAATTTCTGATCACTTCTAATACTGAGTGCAATTGATGATCAATGCGTCCCTTGTGGCATGATGACAGAATGAACAGCGCGAGAACTAAGTGAGCTAATGTTGTTTGCACGGTGGACGGCAAGATCCAAATGATAAATAAATTGCAGTCATTACTTTGCTGCTTTTGTTAATATTAACTATCTCCACGCACCACTGGGTGGTATTCGACTTGATTTAAGCGATAAGCTTAACCTCACGATCATGTGGGTTCAAAGTGCAATAATTATATGAATCGAGCACAAATTTTGTGCTTGATTTACAATACATTGTTCATGAGACTAAAACTCATATTTTTTAATTGCCGACTATTGATCGATTTTTTTTCGATGTATAATGAATATAACACGCGGGCACGCACTGTATCCGGCTCGAAGGACAAAATGTTAATAACAAACCGAGCTTTTTCGTTTTCTTTAATATGCCTTTTTTTTCAAGTCAATTAATAACTTATTGTTTAATTTAGTACAATATCTTTACTTTACTTTAATACTTGATACAAGATAATTACAATTTATTACGATGTGTGGACTGTATATCGATATCAAATTGCTCCAGTGCATGCGTTCACGTTGACAGTCAAAGAACGAGAGGGACCGAACCTGATGCAGGAAATTCTCGGTGTCAATATCCAAAGTTATAGTGATTTCATTGTGGACCACTATCGTAGTTGTCACTTCGTAGGAATAGCATACAAATAAATTCAATCTTAATTTAGACAGGGACTTAACACTGACCTAATGGCATATTTTTTACACGATAAATAATTGTTTGAAATTTCGATTTACTTGAGTTAAATAGTTAAATGGCTGAAAGGAAGAAATTATTTAAAAAATATTCAATCGTTCTTGTTAATTTCATACATGTGTATATGAACAACACCTGGCATTCAAACACAATGAAACTTAACGCCAATTGATAAAAAATAGGAATAATTCACAAAGTTACCTTTAATTGATTTAAAAATATGTCACTAATAAAATTTCACAAATAAAGTGATTGAAAAATCCTTGCTGTTTGCGAATTGCCTTGGAAAAATTGATGTTTCTGCAGTTGAAAAATGCTCTAAGTTTCGCTGAAATTCTGTCTTTTTTATTGCTGATGACACTGTATTAAAAATGCAAATGAGTGGGAGGAATGCTATTACATATGCTCGCACCTTGACAACTTGGAAAATAAGCAAACAGAATGAAGAATGAACCCCCTTTTTATAGAGAATTTTGTTCCGATTCCATATCCATAAAAATGAATTTTGCAATTTTTAGGCTTAATTTGACTACAATATATGATTTTGTTGTAGTCATTTGATGTCAAATTACAAATTGTATTTTTTGACATCTTTCTCATAGAAATTAGTTTTAATTTCGAGGAATTATGATAAGTTTTCCTAAATGTTACCATAACTTATCGTTTCGCCATCTTTGATGTCAATTTACAAAATTCCTCTCATAATTCATTTTGTTCAACTTCATCCTTGTCCCTTTCACACCTTTGTGTCTCTTTCGCACTCATTGGTGTAAAGGGAATTTCGAAAATTCGCGATTATTCCGTAAACGCGACGCGAACGCACCCATTCGATTCTGCGTCTCTTTCTACCCCGGGGTGACATTTCAAATGTCGCGAGAAATTGAAGTTCAATGTCTTGTTTATACGCGAAATGTCAGCCGCGCGCGAGTTTTGTTTTCAGTTAAATTAAGTGTTAAATTCAGTGCTTATGTGGATAATAATTATTCAGCGAGGAAATTATACATTTAATTACAAGTGAGTGTATAAATTTTTTAGTTTTCTGTGTTGTTTAGGTATAATTTCTGCCCTTTTACAAATGGCATGGATACCTGTCAAGGTGAATTAATTTTGCCAAGTCTCACCGAAGGTATCTGTGCATTCTTTGTAAAAGGTGATTAAATTATGTATACGTACCTAGTACGTTATTATTTGTGTGCTTTTATGTTGTAGAACATCAAGTTTTACTAGATTTGCATGGTGCCTACATGGCCCTATGTAAACAACATTTTGTTGCTTTATTCTGTTTATTTCATTTGTTTCTATATTTATTCATTTTGTTTATTTCAGGTCGTCGTGGGACCATAAGCATCTGTGAATCTCCAGATGCTGGTAAGATTTTTTTGATTTATTTTTATTCTAATTTTTCTTTTTGTGTTGGTCGAACACCTATTGATAATAATTTGAGTCAAACTCAATATTAATGTTCCAGAATCAACTTCTGTATAAGGCTTGAGTTAACCTCAAGGATTTGGGTAGCCAGAATAAACTTCTGTTTTAGGATTGAGTCAACCTCAAGTTGTGTATTTAGAATTAACATCTATATTGGATTTCAGAATCAACTCCTGGTGTTAAGTTTATTTTACTTGGGGTACTTGGGGTTTTGAATAACAAGCTTTATTCCTTCATTTATTTTTTTTTATTTTTATCCAAACTTGTTTCACTTTCACATACACTTTTCTTCTTTAATTTTTCTTAAACTATTTTCACATGAATTATTTTACTTCCTTTGTTCTTTTGCTTTTTATTTTTTCAACCGACCGAATCAGTAACCCTTTTTCTTTCCGAAACAACTATTTTATTCGCGGTGTAACTTACTCTTTTTTATTTAACACACAACGATCCCTTAAAAAAAACTTTTCTACTTATCTTCTTTCAGCACGACCGTGCCGCCACCAAGTTAAAAATTCAACTCGGCTCTTGATCACTTTCGTCGCGATCAAGAGCCCTTGTTCAGGGTAGAAACTGCTTAGTTGCATTTCTACCCTCGGAAAAATTTAATTTGATGTTTTTATAAACATCAGCCACCGTCCCGTCGCTTGAAATTGCGGCGCGTATTAAGGATAGGTTCCTTTCATTTAATAAAAAACAAAAACAAGTTTAGATTCAGAAGCTCCGACTTTATTACTTATGAACAACCTCTTCTTAATAAGTTTAAAACTCGACTTACTTTCTTAACTTCTCGGACTTTTTAGTTAGGCGATTAAATTACATTTTTGCTGAGGTAGCGTCTACAATGTTTTTGATTGCTACCTTTGACTCTAGGGGATTGAACTCTTATCGGGTATTGCGATATTTTGTGAAATATGAAATGTAAGTTAAATTAACTGCTGATTATGTAAAATTGTTATGTTGAAATTAATATAATGTGCTACGTTAATTGAATATGATTTTATACTAATATTTTATAATACTACGGATATTAGGTATCACATAACTCGCGCGTATACTTATAATGTATTTTCGCTGCGCGCATTTCTTATCGCGAAAGCTTTTATTCATAATACCTAATACACATACTGTGTGCTTCCCGACGAATTGTCTTTTTATTATTGTTTGTGTATGTTGCACTGACAAATTTAGCTGAAGACAAAATTTGTCACGAGGGTATTTTTTGACTTTTAAAATTTTTGACATTTAATACTTTTGTTTTTCTGGGAGTCATCTCCGCAGGAATGTCGGTCACCATACATACATTGTGATTGTGTGCACAACAATTGGTGTTGGGTTTGTGTATGTAACAATTCCTTCTTCAAACGAAAAATATGAGTATTCTTTGGAGAGGAATACTCATGGTTTTGTTACATTGTATGGCTTATCTTATTTTTTTAGCTTGTCAAGCATTTTACAGGATGAAGTTGGTTTTCTTTAGTATGCTAGGGTTACTTGGCTTTGATTTTAACCTAGTTCATATTTGAAACTGAAGCGGGATTCATCATGTTAATTGCGCAAAAATTGAGCAACCAACCTTTTTATAGTCCCGAGGGACGAAGTACAGTTCTGTACGGGTGTTATGTGAACTCAATTAAATCGGAGGAATGTGATGGAATGTGTAGCGGTATGTGGGACGGATCAGAACAAATAAAAACATGCCTGCTTTACTTCACCTTGAGATTTATTGCGTCAAGAAAAATAAATTGTCACTACAATACTAAAGCTATTTAATTCAATTGTGCAATGAAGTCAATTCATGTGCTAATAACTAAGTATATAAATATAAAATCTCTATGAAAATATATGAAAAACTAAGATCTACCAAAAAAATCCAATTCACAAAATTTTTACTACTATAGGTGCTAAAATCTACAGGAATATTTCACTAAATTTTATGAAAAAAAAAAAAAAATTAAATACGAAAAGGGAGAAAAAACTGCTGGGAAGAATAGTATGACTTAGCACGCCCTTTTATTCCTTGTAGACCTTGCTGCACAACTTAATTCACTTGCTGCTCCTTTGAATAACGTTATAAAGTTGCAATCACATGTTGAGTCCTGTAGCCGTCCTTATGACGACGTAACAACAGATGCTTAAGGGCTTGTAATTAAAACCCGTTGTGGTTTAATTATATTCACTAGTTATTACAATCACTTCAATTATTAAAATAAAATAAAATAAATTCACAATTTGTTTTATATTAATTTTAAGTACTGCTCTTGTTATCTCGAGCTGGAGACAGAACATGTTCGTATAGCTTTTTCGACACAAGTGGCGATGACAGAAGTGAGCTTTTTGGTACGTTGATAAAAGAGGTACAAAATGGTAATGCCACAACTTTATAGAGTGCGTTCATAAGACTGAGTTTGACTTATTTACATGTAGTGTCAGTAATGCCACTACAATACCCCCTTCCGAGTTGTATTGTGGTGTGAACTTAGGTCTCTGGAAGAGAGCAGGGAATCGTTGTTTCTGTCCCACAGCCCGTCGGCTTGCTTTGCCTGTCTATATTACGTATTATTTTCGCCGATTATGTGCGCAGGTTTAAGCCTATCTATTGAAATTGCTTGATTCTTCCCGTTTACTTCGACGATATACTGTTTGCGTAGACGTTTATTTCGTTTTATTCTATCTACTCGTATGAAAACGTAATCGGATTTTTCTTAGTCTGGAGGTACGAAGACGGCTCTTTGTGAAGGAAGCCGAGAATCCGTTGGTTGTATGCTTTGCATTTGTTTTCGAAGTGTGTTCACTAGTTCGGTCTGTGTTACTTTGTTTTCGTTTGATGTGTTAATGAACGTCTCATTAGGAATGCGTAATGCTTGCCCGTACACTAAATCCGCTGGTGAGCATTTAAGGTCCTCTTTAACCGTAGTTCTCATTCCTAAGAGTACCCAAGGGAGTTCTTCGCTCCAGTGTTCCGTGTTTGCGCGCGCTCTAAGTGAATCTTTGAGTTGCCTGTGCATGCGCTCGACCATACCATTACTACTGGGGTGGTATGTTGTCGTATGGATCTTGTGCGTACCTAACATTTGAGTTAGTTCAGTAAATAGGCGTGACTCAAATTGTGTGCCCTGGTCAGTAGTAACTATTCGAGGACATCCGAATCTTGAAATGTATTCATTTATGAATGTTTTGGCGACTGTGCTTGCCGTATTGTCCTTGCTTCTGGCCATCTAGTGAAACGGTCTATGATAGTCAGTATGTAGGTTTTGTTTCGGGATGGGGGAAGCGGTCCAACCAAATCCAGGTGTATATGGTCGAATCTTTGTGAGGGGCTTTCGAATTTTTGTAATGGTGTTTTTATGTGTCGATAAATTTATGATTTTTGGCAATTTGTGCAAGTTTTTGCCCAATACCCAGTATCGATGTTCATACCTGGCCAGAAGTATCGCGAGGCAATGAGTTTTCGACTAGCTCTTACTCCTGGGTGTGACAGGCTATGCAGTTTGTCAAAAATGGTTTTTTTCATCTCCAAGGGAATGTAGGGTCGATTTTTACCCAGTGATGTTTCGCACCAAATCCATAAATTGTCGTTGGTGCTGATTTGCTCAAGTTTTCAGTTACTTTTATTTTTAATACCTTTTAATAGTTTAACTTCGTCGTCTGTTCCCTGTTGTTTAGTTAATTGTTGGAACCAGCATTCCTTTAAGGTATCAACTTGTTGTAGAACTGCTCCGATGGCCACATTGGAGCTATCTGCTGTAATATTAAAATTATTATTATTGGACGGGTGGACCAGTAACGTTGCTGAAGCCAGAGTAGATTTGGCTTTAGCGAATATACTGTTACATTCCGTTGGCCACGTAAAATATCTATTATTTTTTTTATTTTTAATTAAATTCGCTAGATGTGCATAAACCGGTGCTAATGTTTCTGCTAGTTTGGGTAGAAAACGGTTATATAAATTAATCATACCCAGGAATTGCTGAGTCTGTTTTATTGAGTTTGGTGTTGATAAAGATAGGATAGTGTCTACCCGATCTTTATATGGAAGAATTCCTTCGTCTGTAATTAAATGTCCTAAGAATATCAACGTCCTTGCGCCGAAAATGCATTTTGAGGATTTTATTTTAAGATCGTATTCTGTTAGTCGTTGAAAGACTTGTTTTAAATGATCCTTATGTTCCTCTTCATTGTGGCTTGCTATTAAGATGTCATCCAGGTATGCATAGGCGAAGTCTAGGCCACGTAGTATTTCGTCCATGAACCTTTGAAAGGTCTGGGCTGCGTTTCGGAGCCCAAATGGCATCCGAAAAAATTCAAATAGGCCGAATGGGGTAGTTACTGCCGTTTTGTAGATATGCTCTGTGGCAACTGGTATGTGGTGATATGCTCTAATCAAGTCGATTTTCGAGAAAATTTTACATCCATGAAGGTGTATAGCAAAATCTTGTATGTGTGGGATCGGATAACGATCTGGTACAGTACATGTGTTCAATCTAGTGGTGAAGAAACGTTTGAAGATGACAGTTGGCATATACCTAAGTCTGTCATGTATTGAAATTCGCTCTTGGCAATTTCGTATTTTTCTTTGTCTAGTCGGCGTGGTTTAGCGAATGGAAGATGACCTTCGGTGTGTATATAATGAACAACGTTGTGTGTTATTGGGTGGGAATAGTTGGGTGTTGAAGTTAGGTTTGGGAACTGGTCGATTAGTTCACCAAATGCATTTGATATTTCAAAAATTTTGGGTGTGGGTGTATCTACTTTGAGTGTTTTCCCATCTGCGTTTAGTTGGGTTATCCCGTCTACTAGTTTTTTATTTTTAAGGTCTACCATAAGATTGAATTTTGCTAAAAAATCTGCGGCAATTATCGGTCGATTAATGTGTGCTACTGTAAACGGATGTGTGAAATTTCTCCGGAGACCTAAATCGACTTTCAACAACTGTTGTCCGGAAATATCTGCTCCTGTATCAATTAGGAATGATAGTTTAGTATTCCGGCATTTAATAAATAATCTGCGGGATATAAAATTACTACGGTCCCCCGCGTGTTCCGTAGTCATACATAGTTTTTTTGTTCTAATTTAAAATTGCAAGGTTTAAGGCAATTACGTGCCTTCTTCCCGAATTTACTATGGTAATAGCAAGTTGGAAACTTCTTGACTTGGGACTGACTTCTCATCTTTCTGTGTTCGTTGTTATAGTTTGCTCGATTTGTTTGCCCGAATTCCCTCTTATTCATTGTTCTACCGCGAAATTTGGTACTAGCTATTGAGAGATTACGTAATTTTTTATCGATAATTACTTCGATTCTATCGGCTATCTGTTCAAATGAGTCTCTTTTAACTTCAGAAACGCTGGGTTGTCCAACCTCATAAATTTTATTGGCCGTTTGTAAAACATCGTTTAAATCAGATTGATTTGTTGCCGCGAGAATGGACTTAATATGCGATGGTAAGCCGTTTAGCCATATTTGTTTGAGAAGGTTTTTTGTTAGGGCTTGCGAAGTGCCCGCAATGTTTTCAAGACGCCTATAATATTGTGAGGGTGTGTCGTCCCCCATCGCTACACCATCCAACAGTTTCGTTACTCTTCTATTTTCTTTCTTTTATTGTTTGAAATTTTTTTTCAGTAGGAGGGGATTGGATAATATCTGTTATTGACATAAGTATTTCTTCAGGTAACGCGGTTAGAGTATGGTGGTACTTTAGGTCGTCTGTTTTTATAGTGTTTATAATAAAAGTTGATTCGACTAGTGCAAACCAAGTCGACGGGCTATTGTGGCAAAAACTTGGCATTTTTACCCGTGCTATTGCTGCCTCTACTTCTTTGGTTTCAGTTTTGACACTACTATCCGAGCTCCCTTCGTTTGGCAATGTATTGTAGTAAAAAAAATATTGTACCGTAAAGAAATCGTTATTTGATTATAAAGCACACTTTTGTAATCGCTCTAGATTCAAATTTTAAATTGTGGATGATGAGAGAGAAAAAAAAAATTTTCACTGTGCCCTTCTCACGTGTCGGGATCACAAGAACTTGTTTCTTTACATACGTATGTGCATAGAATATCTAATTAAATTGAATCATTTATGTAGCGAAAAGCTATGAAAACGCGAATGGACATCTGTAAAAAATAATTCTAAAATACGTTTTGATCTATTATTAAATGATTGATTTAAGAATTATGTTAATTGAATTGTATATATAAAATTTAGTGTAATATAATATATATCTATATATATAATATAATATCTCCAATATGATATAGTTAGTAGATAATATAGAGCTTATATAATATATAAAAAAAATTATTACGAAAACAAACAAAATTCTACGATGGTCACACTAACTTTAATTGCAAACACAATACTACGATGGTCACTCCTTCGTCTAGTTGCTGTCACAAGCGATGGTGCCTTTTTGTTTTGCGTTTGTTTTTGTGTATGTTCCAGCGAGTGGCGTTGCAATTTTGTACTGACTTCGTTCTTTGTATTGATTTATTGCTTAGTGTTGATCATATACCGCCAGCTGTGCTTGAATGTGTGTGCAACGTCCGCGGAATGTTATGCCGTTGTTACCATGTGGTGTGTGATAACGGATCTCTTTTACGTCCTTTTGTATTCTTGTCTCCGATGTACTTTGTAATTTTATTTCAGATATTACCTGTGAGTTTTAATTTAAGAGGTACTTCTTATCCTTAATGTATTTTGTTGCTTGTCGCTATCGTGTGCTGATATTTTCTTACACCCACGTCGGGGTCACTAATGTAGCCGTCCTTATGACGACGTACCAACAGATGCTTAAGGGCTTGTAATTAAAACCCGTTGTGTGTATATTCACTATTTATTACAATCACTTCAATTATTAAAATAAAATAAAATAAATTCACAATTTGTTTTATATTAATTTTAAGTACTGCTCTTGTTATCTCGAGCTGGAGACAGAACATGTTCGTATAGCTTTTTCGACACAAGTGGTGATGACAGAAGTGAGCTTTTTAGTACGTTGATAAAAGAGGTACAAAATGGTAATGCCACAACTTTATAGAGTGCGTTCATAAGACTGAGTTTGACTTTTTTACATGTAGAGTCAGTAATGCCACTACAGTCCCGATACCGAAATGGGTATATTGTGACTCGATGTAAATTGGTTTCGAAGATTATTGTATTAAATTCACGCTTAATTAATTTCAATTAATAATCAACTTACACCTCGCACTATGCTGGATGAACCTTTCTCTTGCACAAATAGTTGGAATATTTAAGATTAGCACTTTTGAATATCTTGGAAAAATCTCAGTCAACTGCACCTTACAACTTGTATGTTCACCTTGTCACTACTGAAAA
The DNA here is from genome assembly GCA_963924295.1 of Dioctria rufipes. Lineage (NCBI taxonomy): Eukaryota > Metazoa > Arthropoda > Insecta > Diptera > Asilidae > Dioctria > Dioctria rufipes. The sequence continues at coordinate 100,160,902 of OZ002741.1, read as the reverse complement.
CTGAAAGAGAGTGATGCTTCGCAGCGATGTTCTTTTATAGGCAGATCCGCCATGTTTGTTTTATGTTCCACATAGATTTTTTGTGGAAAAATTGCAAAATTTAACTCCTCAGAGCATGAACATTGTAAATCTGCAGGAAGATTTACGTGAAGCATTCTCGCGTGGATTATTATGCATGTTTATTTAATTTTTTCTTACTGATAATCTTAAGAAAATCTGTTGCTCAATATGGCTTAGACAAACTGACCGTGGTGGTATTTATGGCCCTTTCGCGATGTGGAATCTACTTGTTATAAGTCTCTTTCATTCCGTTCTTCTCTTTCCCTCTTATTAGGTATATAATAAAAATATTATTTATCTAAAATCTTTTTATGAGAATGTTTTTGAAGATTTTTAATTACACCGCTGTATTCCGCAGGAAAAACCACCCCAACTTCATATGTCATATGTTGGCAGAAATTGAAGAGGTGTTGATTCGCGGTCGTTTTGTTTGTGTTTTCGCGGGTTGTTTTTCTTTAGATTTCAGGTGCTTCAGGTACAGCTTTCAGGTGAGTGTGTGCTTATAGTGCTTGCTGTGTTTCTGTGGTTTTTTATACCTGGATAAAGGCAAAATCCTCAAATTCTTATAATTTGAGAATTGTTGGTTATGTGTCAAATAGATACGTTTTCTTGAATTCATGTTAATTTAATTCATAAATTGCTACTATTAGCAATTAAAAATATCCATAGACACTTATTTACCATTTAAAATGAGTTCAAGTATGGTAATTATGTTAATTGTCAATTCTCTAGGTAATCATGTTCCTTCCTTGCATATAACAACAGGTGATTTTTAATTCAGAGTTCTACCTGACTTGCTCACGGGAACATGATTTCCTGGAGACTTTCTGTTCAAAATATATGGGTAATTCTGAAAGTGATGTTTGGTCACTTAATAATTACACAATTACTAGTTTTTTTTTATATATTTTATTCAGTTGTCTTTGTATTCTAATCAAGGGCAATCCTAGACTGCCGTAGGCGAGTATTTTTAATATTGCTTTGAATTGTTATTCAAATTATTAACCATATGTTTTGTTCTTCTAGGTGGTACCTTGGTACTCAGTGGCGTTCACGGGTTATGTGCCTGTTGCTGGCCCGTTTTCTCGGATCCTTGACCGAAGTGGCGACCCCTTCCCCAGGGAATCTGAGCACCACTGTTATGTGGAGTGACGACGACGAAGAGGAATACCTGGACTGAGGTTTGCCTTCCATTATCTGGCTCCCGGATTACCAAGTTTTATACTATACTATCTCTCTTCTTTTTTCCATGTCTAATTTCATTCCAGTGAACTCCGGGGGGTGGAGTGAAAGGCACTCGGCCTTTCCTCCCATTTTTCGTTTTATTGTATAATTGTTTTTTAAATAAAAACTACGTAAAACGATTTCTTTTTTATGTGTTGTTACAGTACAGATTCCCAAATCTGGGAATCTCGTAATATTATGTATGTATATTTGTACATACATACACCTCGATTAGTAATACTAGGTACATACATACATATACCTAAATTACCATTTGTATGCATCGAAAGTTCTTAAGATCATGCAAACTGTTGAAATATACTGCATCAACGGTTCATTCACCTTTCGTTACATTTTGCCTGCACTCAATCAACAAAAAATGAAACAAGCGAAAGCTCGCAATATCTATGTGCAGCCCATTCAACCTTGCATTTCCATTCTTTAGTTAAATAAATAAGCGATCAAATTTCACGGTGACAAACCGTATGATCGAAAGAATGAAATGCAAGGTCGACATTAGAAAAACAAAAAGTAAATATATTTTGCGATCAGTTTGTTGGCTTCGAGGTGAAATTGGAAATTGCAAATAAGCGAACTACGGGCAATTTTCAATTGAACTGCGGGCTCAGCGAATTGAACGATGAATGACCAGGTAAACTGGGCACCTGAAAAAGAAAAGCCCAGAGATTTGATTTTTGGACATTAACAGTGTAACAAAATTAAGAATAAATTAAAGACACGTAAATTGGATTCGACTATGAAATAAAAGGTTATAAAAAGAAAGTTGAAGTATTGTACTTTTCCCCAAGAAAGTGTAACAGTGTGTTTTTTTGTGTTGTTTTTGCCCGGCTTTTGATAATGTTGTTCCTTTTGGTTGCTTTTATTGGTTACACATACTTTTTACAGCGGCGAGAGTTTGAGGTTGATTTTCTGTTTTAAGTTCCCCCCCTTTTTTTTTTGACGCAAATGATAAGTTGTTTTGATTTCTCTGTTTTTCTAGGTACTTGTTTGACTCTCAACTATTTTTATTTTTACGGATAGGCGCTATTTAGGGGCTAAAGTGGCTGGTTTTTGGATGGTTCATGTTCGTCACTTCTATTATTTTAAGTGGGTATTTACTCTATTTTATATCCTGTTTCTAATCTATATTTGAATCTAGGCCCCTTTTTCTTTTGTTTAATTCTATAAAGTAATTTTGTTTATATTTTAGTTTTAATGCATATATATACTATATGTATATACCATTTGGTTTTGAATACTGTATCTATTTTCCTTTACCTTTGAATTTAGTGCGCTTTAGGATTACGCCTTTATCTATTTATAGTTATATTTAACCCTAATGCCTTTTTAGCGTAGGTTGGTGCGGCTTACCAAAAAATAGATTAATATCATTATCTTAATACTATTTATTTTATGCCTTTCTTTCTAATTTTATTATTTTTTATTTATTTTTAAAAGCATGTTTAATTGCTATTCTTTTATTTATTTTTGTTAAGCCTTAACTCTAATGCAATTTTTCTTTAATCTTATTACTCTATCTATTTTGTTTTTCAATACACTTTTTTTTTGTACATTTTCATTTCTATGTACTTTTATTGTATATATTAAACCTTGTTTGCTGTAAATTTCACTTTGATTAAGTAGCTCATGTTGACAGTATCAGTGTTCTTTTGGGCCGCCTTAACCCAATTGGACAGACTTGGTTCTAGGAAGTGATCGGGGTTCGTTCTTGTATAGGAATTTTCTCTGATAAAACTTCGGGGTTATTTTGTGGGTGACTCGCCTGCTGTCTCATCCTGATGACTACAGGGTAGATGTACTTGGCTGCCACAACTATAATTATGGCCAAAGCTAGTAGGGTCGTAAATGATAGAGAGGTTGTGGACAGGATATGTGAGTACCTATTCGATACCTTTTCCCGGTATTTATTGATTTTATCTTGGATTTCTTGCAAATAATGCGTGCCCTTATAAATTGTAATTATAAAGAGGATTATTCTTTGAAGAGGAATAATTGTCAGGGGAAGCTGTTGTTGGTGCTATTTTGGCGGTTCGGGTCTTGGTCGGTTTTGGCTTCGGTGTACATTTTTTTTTTTTTTTTACATATATATAATAATAATATAATTTTATTTTTTACATTATTTTTTTTGTCTACTATATCTATAATACTAGTATGTATAATAATTCCTAATTTTAGTATTTACAAAAAAATACTATTTGTGTGTAGTAGCCTGGTAAAGCTTTTGCTTACTTGTCTGTTCCTTATTCCCTAGATTTCCAACTGGTTAAACTTACTTCTGCTGTTATTTCGCTCTTATTTTCCTTTGATTTTATTTAGTTTTTATTTACTTCAAATGCATCCTTTTCTTTAGTTTTGTTATTTTATCTTTTCTAGTTCAGTTCAGTTCAGTTCAGTTACACTTAAATATAATGCATTTGATTTTATTTATAGGTATTTATTTATTCTAACTTGTATTTTGTTATGTAATTTTAGTACATTTTTGTGCATATACGTTTTATTATTTGCACTACAAATAATTATACTATATCTATGTATACATTGTTTTATTTATGTTAAGTCATTAAATATACATAGGTTTATATATATATACCTAGATTTCTGAATTACTATTAGTTTCATCTGCAGTCACGCTAATCTTCTTTTTGCTTCGTTTGTGTAGATAGTCAGTATTAGGCGAGGCTCTTAACAACGTAATATTCCCATCCCCAATTTGTTGTTGCGTTTCGTCGTCCTTATCAGCAAATGTATCTGAGAATTTGTTGCATATGTTACTAGTAATTTCTCTGAAGATTATCATAGAAATCTAAGATCGTAGCTCCTGTCGTGATAACAAAAGAGCTCAATTCTCTTTTTTCCAAACGTTTTCCACAAAAGATTTTGTCACAAATCACCGCTGGCAATCTATCGAACGGAATTTTGAATTCATTAAAAATGTTATTATTGTCTGGTATATTTATTATTTCCGGTATGAAGGAGGTTATTGATGAGACAGTTCCAGAAGTAGTGGCGATGTTGCAATCCAAAATTTTATTAGCATCGAGATAATTTTCTATTGATTTTATAATTAAGATTTCCTCTTCATAATTATGAAGAATGTCATCGTCCTCAATTTCTGTGCCATCAGATAAAGTAAGGATATCTCCAGCAATTCCTTTAAGTGAAGCTTAAAAAACAGAAATTTCAAATTATATAGATTTGATTTGATCGACTATACACGGTGTTTTAGTTAAAGTGTCTTCCGGGAATTACGTACTTTCTTGAAGAAAACAAACAAAATAAACAGTTCAACATGTCCCACTTCCCCGTACTATCCATCGTTTAGGCATCAAAAATTTAATCTTTGTATCTTATGAATCACCCTATAACTTCTGAACAATACACTGTATGAAGAATAATTAAAATTTTTTAGAAAGATATTCCTTCGAGTTTTAAAATGGTCTATAATTTCACCTTCATCTTCCTTCGTTTCAAAGTCATAGCTCGAAGTCAAAATTTCAGAATTTTTCAGTATTTTTCATTAACACATTTAAAAATATCCATTATCTTCTTTACCCAAAATGCAGCCCTTTTGCTGGCTTTGCACTTCTTTTGAACCAAACTTAAAAAACTCAATAGAGAAAAAATTGCCTACCCTTAAAGCATTTACTGAAATTCTTAATGAAAAGTGCAAAATACCAAAAAAGGTGTGATAAGTTTTTAATGTTAATTGCGTTGACTTTGTTGAGCTTTAATTTCGCAACGGAAGGGAGCTGAAAACCATTGGAAAAGTCCACAATTGAAAATTATATATATCGTAGACATTTGACGGAATTCAGCATTTCACGAAAAGTCTAGACACTTCATGGAAAGTAGGCAAATAATGTAACGGTCTTGACTTAGCCCCTTTTTACATTACGTGTTTGAAATTTTTAGTCATTTCATCAAATGCTAAAAGCGTTTAAGCCGATACTGAATACCACCCTATATAACCATATACTAGGAGTGGGAGATGGGTGGTGGAGGGGGAGGTCGAACCCAGGCCTGCGACACGCACACACCCACACACCACACGCGCCACGCGTGAATTTGTGTGTATGTGTGTGTGTGTGTGTGTGTGTGTATGTGAATTGAATTTTTTATCCTTGGGTGCATCTGGGGAGGTAAGACATGTTAACGTATGATATAGTAGGACATAAACAATTTATTAATATTTGCACGCACTTTTTGTCTTTTTCCTGTTTCATCATTTAAATTTCGCATTTCCAGATAATTTTTAAGTCGCTGCAGATATGAGTCGAATGATTCATCACTTTTAGCATTTTGATTTTGTGTTAATTTTTGCAAAACTTGTGATATTTTGTTAATTGCTTCATTTATTTCTGCCATTATATTAACTTATATTAACACTATCAGCAACGTGATGTAATCAGCTTATTCCTTAATATATTATATATATGTTAATATATGTTATATACAACAACCAATTTTGATATATATATATATATAATCAAAAGGGGTACTCACTATCTCTCGGCGTCAGCGTTGCCAGACGACTATCATCTAAAATCTTCATTTTGACTCTGTAAAAAACTTCATTTGAAGTTTTTTAATATTAACAAGTTTAACACCAATTCTTATGATACCGTAGATGAATGTCCATATGAAATTTCGTATGGTCACCGATCCAAGTTGGATTTTTGAAGTAGTTTTTCGCATATATTTCTAGAACGGTTCGTCTGACAGAAAAAATGATTATTCAATCTTATAGGATTTTGTATTCTGAAGAAGATTTTAGTACAATAAAAATGTCTAGGACAGATCGTTTCACAGTATATGTAAATAACCTACATTTTTATATGGGAACACCAAGAAGGGGTTTCCCGATTTAGTCCATTTTTGAAATTATATTAACTATGTTTATGAAAACACTGTGTACAATATTTCGGCTCTCTACGTTGACGCGTTCTCAGGCAGTGTCCAAATATATAGTGAAAAACTAAATTTTTGTATGGCAACTTATGGAACTTAATTTTACTTTTATTTTAAAGACAGTTTACAAAATTTCAGCTCTCTAAGTGCACGAGCTCTCGAGTTATGGTGCGCACCGACGGACAAACATTCAAAAATCAAAATAACTTTTAATATTATGCGTGGGTGTCCAATCCATTTTGCTCTACCATAATTATTTCGAGGTATTACAAACCGAATGACAAACTTAGTATCCCTTTAGATTTCATCTAGGGTATAAAAAGGTAAAATGATATTTATTGATCTATGTAGCTATATATGCAGTTATATCGCTTTGGACAAATAAAACACCAAATTTTATAAGAAACAGAGATATATTCTTTAATAAATGAAATTATTAATTTATATGAAAACATGAAAAATATGAAAAACAAAACAAAAAATTCATTTTTATACATATGCACATACCTCTTTACTTAATTTGTTATTAAATGCTTACGGTTTTCATGAAATGGCAAATTATGGCCTTTCTACACTTGCTTGCAATAGATTATTAATTAATCTATAACACTGATAGGCAGCTAAGCAATAAAATAATGTTATATCTGTTTAGTGTTCTTCCTTTTCCTTATACATATTTGCGTTAAATTTTTTTAACATTTCATTTTCGGGAGAAAAAGAATGACATGTATAATTATTTTTATTTAAATATTCTTTACTTAGTATAGTACCAGAAAGTGTATCTGATTCTAAACGATTTCTAACTTTAGTTTTATTTGCGTTTACTTCTGAAAATATGCGTTCAACACAGGCAGATGAGTGAGGTAATGTCAAGATATAAGAAACTACTTTTTCCATCAAGGGAAATGCGGGTTTTTTGTTCCCCTTACTTAGTTCATTAAAGATAGTTTTCCAAAAAAATTCTACTTCAATCGATTCTAAATCCTCATTTGTGAACAATTGCTTGAAATTAATATTTCTTATTTCTCGCCATTCATTATCTAGTTCCTGAGTAGAATTTTCAAACTTCAAAATTGGAAATAATTTTGCGAGTTTACAAATGGATACAATTTTTCCTGACAGAACACATTTAGGGTCTATTAATGATAACTGTTTTAACAATTCATTATTGAAATCAAATCGATGAAATATTTCAGAAACTAATTTTATGTAGAGCTCTAGGCAATCTTTCTTAAATTTCTTAATATCAAGTGGAGGTATATTATTATTTGATTCTAACTGACAGGCTACAGATACGCCTAAATATATCTCATCTAAAGAGCAGTGGTATTCTGGATCTTTGTAATATTCCCCATTAATGCCGTTATATTTTAAGTGTTCTCGCTTTACAAAACATTCCAAAATTGTTTTTACCAAACGCTCCATTTCGCTATATAATTTGTAAATTTGTGAAGATTCTGATTGGAAGAGTTTATTTAAATTATTTTTAATAGGCAAAACAAACTATAAGAATTTTAAATACAGTTCTATGGTGGGATTATTTAAATTAAACAAAATTGTTTTTGCATTTTGAATAATATCAATGTTTACTGCAAAATTAAAAAATATTTTTAGAGGCTCATATAAATCCAATAATCTAATTACGACTGCTTCTAAAGACAGCCATCGAGTTTGACATGGGTGTAAAGTTTTTTTTGGTTTTATTTCCAAAATTTTTTGAATTTTTATAAATTGATCTGTACGCTTAGGACTGTTTTGTATATAATTATATATGTCTCTTGCCATATTTTCAACTGATGATGGCAGCTTCTTACAGGCAGCAGATGCACAAAGTGCAAACGAATGGCAAATACATTTGAAAATAAAAAGATTTGGGCAATCACGAAGAAAAAGTGCAGCAACTGAGTGTTTGGGTCCTGTCATTACACTCGCACCATCTGCGGCAAACCCAATTAAATTTTCTTTGTAATTAATGCCGTTGTTAATAAAATTTTTAACCACTGCAGTATATAAAGACATAGCATCTGCTTTTTCCACTTTGATTAAACTAAAGAAATAATCGCGTACACGGAAGTCATCATAAATGCGAACGACTATACTTAATAATTTTGTTGTTGATAAATCCGTTGTTTCATCAATGCATAGCGAAAATACATTCTTTCGTAAGATTCCACAAATATTTTCAAATTGTTGAGCACCAATAACATTTTTAACTATTGCGGTGGTTTTTGTTCTATTGCAACTCAAATTTTTAGCAATTTCTGATTCTGGGAAAATACTTTTTTGCAAATTTACTAAATGATTCATTGCGCTAAATGAAATATTGTGTTCCACACAAAAGGCTGTCATTTTTAACTCAGATACCATTATTTCTTTTTTCAAGGAAGCAGTCGAACGGAATGACACGTTTATTGTTGGTTGCATTTTAACGGATTGCATATTGATTTTATGCTTTTCAGTTTTCGCGTGAATATATAAAACTTTTTTACCTGATAAAGCCTTTAAGCCTACTGCACAAACTTTACAATATGCCACATAACGATCGCTTTGTTTTCCTTCGTATTCACTAACCCACGTCTTTAGCTCTTCATCGCTTAGCCATGTGCAACAGAATTTTCGCAATCGGCGAGCTTGGCATTTCCTTTTTTTCTATGGATGATAATGAAAACAAAACTTAATTAATTTATTTTGAACATGAGTAAATAAGTTTACCGATACATTATGTACTTCTTCATCTGCATCCTGGTCTACAGAATATGAAAAATCCCAATTTGCTTTATCCTTTGGCACATTTTCATCATTTTTATTAGCGGTTTTACTTGCTAAAAGTTCCAAAATTACGAAGTTATACATATCAGTAATCGTTATTTATACACTCACCTTTCAATATAAAGCGCTCCATATTTTGTAGTTGTACATAAGTTATTGTACTTAGATATAATCAGATTATAATTAGCTCGAACTAGCATCGCCCTGCATACACACGTTAATTTTCACTTTTGACATTTCAGATTCAGCATGAAGTTGATCGACATTATTGATGATGAAACCAAAAGCTACCATTTTAGAACTAAAGGATTGCGTTCATAAAATCATTTCTAATAAAGGCTGTTATATATTAATTATTTTTAAATTTTTTGCTGCGTACGCAAACGAAATATGATTTTTAATATTTTTCGGCAAAAAATTTCAAATTTAAGGCTGAAAACTTCAGAGCTTCATCTAGGTAAAAAACCTGGCAAAATGAAGTTTTAACTTCACATATGGCAACGCTGCTCGGCGTGCGTAATCTATGTATGTATCCCTTGGTGTTTTTATTCGATAATGCACTTCTCACATAATAACTTTTTATTCAGTAAACACTCTTCCTTCAACAATACTTTTCTTCTTTTCAGATACACTCTTCCTTTTAACAATACTTTTCTTCTTTTCGCATACACTTTTCCTTTTAACAATACTTTTCTTCTTTTGCTAGAGATTTACTTTTCTTGGCCAAAACCAAAACTGTGACCACGTCGCTACCAGTACCGTGATTCGCTCCTGAAAACCGACTGTGTCGAGACTTAGATTTTTCAATCTCAAGTCTAGTTGTTCAGAATAGGAAAGTGCTTAATTAGCATTCCTATCCTGAGAAAATTATTTGCCGCTGGGCATGTTTAAACATGCCCAGAATTATCGCGACGGACGATGGTTGAAAATGAAATTTGATATTTTCAAAAATATCGAACCCTCGTCTTGCCATCGTGCATATATTGTTGCGATCACAATGTATGCAGCTTGCGATAATTTGCTGATATGAGCTTTTTCGGTGAAAACTTGATCGTTTCAGTCTTCACCGACGTAAAATTTTCATCCCGATATGTATGTATTGTGGGATTATCCCGGTTGAGCCTTCAATTTTTGTTGATCTGTTGGGTCCCACAAAAGGTTATTTATTTATCGTATCTTATGACGATAAATCTCGTAGAGAAAGAAAACCCTAAGACACGGTGATTTCCTGATTCCAATTGGGATTTATTTGTAACTTGTTGTGTATTTCTAATATGATTAATATTAGAAATACGCTTCACGTTCCGTACAATTTTATTACTTTTTAACTAAGAGTTTAATGACTCTTTACACGACTTTTCTTAATTACTTATACGAACTCTTTCTTATACAACTTTTACTTTATCTTGTCACAACTTTTCTTTATATCTCACAGTCTTCTTCTTTTTCTACTCATTCCTCACAGGCGAGCTAGTACATATTGGAACACTTACACTTTTTGGAACGAAGGTTGTATGGTATGGCGTTGCCAGATCCCACAGTATGGATATATGTACATACATATCGTATTTACGACAAATCTTACCTTGGTACGATTTGTCGTGGGGCTTTTTTCTATTGAAACGACTTGGGATGAAACTTAAAACTTTTATTTTTCCCAAGTCGTTTTATGGGAAATACTTTTTGTTTTTAAGAAAGGAATGTGAAGAAATTTCTGATGGCAATTTCTTCGCCTTGTTAGGAGATAAGCTAACCATGTTTTGAGCATGATTAGCTTATTTCTATTTATGAAAATTAAATATTATATAATTTTTGAATTACCCTTTTTAGGTAATTTAGGTATGTAACATATACAGGGTGTCCCGTAAGTCGATGTCAAGCCGGAATCGGGTGATAGACCAATTCATAATAGTTACCAGAAAAATATAAAAAAAAAATCTAAGTTTTTGAGAAAATGTCACCCTTTGATGGTTTTTTAGCTCCTGTTGCTACAAATCTTTACTTTTTTTCAATTTTATTTTTCTTATGTAAGCCTGAATAGTGCTTATGTAACCTGTTGCTTTAAATTATATTGCAACTGTTCCAGCTTGGAAGAAAATGTCACCTTTGCCGAATCAAGAATAGAAAATTAATATTTCACCCAACTTTAACTGACTGTAATGAAAAAAAAATGTACTACGCCAGTTTGGCAAGTAAATTTAGAAGTTGACGCATTTAATAAGGATTCTAAAATGGTATAACACTTGCAAATATTTCTTAAAATTTTTTTTCTAAAAGAAACCCAGTTTCGAAAAATTTCTTTTCACCTACTAAAAATGATTCTAGTGTACCTAAAGCTTGCCGTAAGACCGTAAAATTAAGATTCTAGTTTGAGTGAGACGGAGAGTCATTACATGAAGTGTGAGTGAGACGCTCTCAAGTTAGAGGAGCTAACTTCTTGGTAAATTTAGGACAAATTTCCCTTAAGTTTAAAATTAAACACCAATTATTTGGAAGCTAAGATTTATTATTTACATAAGATATTCAAACTTTTTTCCTTCAGCTGCGATACAAGTTGGACATATTCTTAAAAAGGATCGGATTATCAGACGGGCAAATCTTCTGTTGTTGACAAATTCAACTGCTTCCGTCATTCTGGAGCTCATGTTTTTGTAAAATTCAGTGAGTTATACTTTTAGGCACTCCTGAGCTTTCCTGAATTGCACGTAACGAAAGACTTGGGTCTACTTCAACTGCTTGAAGTACTACGTCCTCGTAAGGTAAGGAATTTCTTCCTTCACCATGTACTTGGTTGTACATTGGTTTGTACATTTGTATAAACTCGATGATTTGACTCGCTAACGTCACTATCTGGCTCACTCACACTTCATGTAATGACTCTCCATCTCACTGAAACTAGGATCTTAAAGTTATGGTCTTACGGCAAGGTTTGGGTACACTCGAATCATTTTTAGTAGGTAAAAAGATATTTTTCGAAACTGGGTTTCTAGAAGAAAACAATTTTTTTCCGTAATCTATGAAACAATGTAGCAAGTGTTATACCATTTTAGAATCCTTATTAAATGCGTCAACTTTCGAAATTACTTGCCAAAACTCGACCGGTTCGAAGCGATAGCTTGCTCCTCTCACTGGACTACATACATATGTAAGTTAATAATTTCACTTATACGTTTGTAAAAAAAAATAAATAGAACAACTTTAAATTAACTTCCGACTTTATTTCGTGAATTATAAATGAGAACTGAACTAAGAAATAATCTAAAAGTAAAGCGCTAAGTTGAAGCTAAGATGATTCCCACGGTTGGCATGCAAGAATGAGACATGATGTTAAAACTGCAATCGCTGCAATAATGTTGATATCTGCGAGATATGATGATTACACGTGATTAGGTGTTGTATTCCTTGTCGCATGTACTCCTATTTGTTAAGTCTTCCCCTCTTAGATGCGGATGTCCTCATACGTTAAATCTCGTAGAACCTTGGCCGGCTTATGGAATAATGTTGGGCAAGATCAAGAACTGCTGATGTGGTTAAAGCTGGATGAATTTCTTTGCTTTCTAGGTTAGTGAGCTTTGGAGCTATTTCCTTACTTGTATTGATGTGGATTTCCGTTTGTTTTTTATTTTTTATGGAATATATTACCAAAATTGCTAATATGATGGCTATTGAGGCAAGCACTCCGTAACTGGTCCATTGATGAAGAATCTTCTCGGTTTCCAGAAGTTCTATTTTGTTGGTATTGTTTATATGTAGGTCTTTCATCATTTCAAGTGATAATATTTCTCGATATTGACTTTCCTTTGAACTGATTTGCAATATGGCAGGTAAGACATGAAGGGTTGGCTTTTCTTTGGAGATAAAGGTTCTTCCGTTAATACTAATCGTCGAATTGTGGAATTTGATGAGGAAGGTTCCATTAAGATTGTGTACCGCATCTTCGATCCTTATGGCACAGCTAAATTGGTTGAGTAGCAGAATGCCTTCGGAAGTTTCTTCTATTGATGGTACATGTTGATTATTGATTTTATTGCAGGTCGCGCTTGTACTTTTTAGGAGATGGTGAATACACGTAGTATTACTAATGTCTATGATATTATCCTGTTTACAAATTGACAAATAACCTAAACTTTTACAATTTTCTGCTATGCCAAAAATACTATTTTTGTTTTTCAGGATATTTTTGTAAGCTATATCATTAATTACATTATTCCTATTAACTAGTTTGACTAATAGTTTTTCAAATGTTACGTTACTTGTAATTGGCATATTTATAACGTAAAATAATGACACGGAGTTTGTAATAATTTTAACAATAGCAAAGTCTAATGCTTCCTCTGGCGTAGCATATGGTAAGTTCTCCTTATCTAAGATATCTGTAGCTAACTTAATTTCTTCTTTAGATAGTATTATTGAGTTAACAATTCCAACTTTGGCCGAATGGATGGCGTAAGCAATATTAGTTAATTCTTCCTTTATTAATTTTAATTTATACTGAATACTTAGTACTAAATGATCATTTGAGTGGTCATTTTTTATTAACTTTATTATTTGATTTGTAATATTCGTAATGTTATTTATTCTTTCGTTATACAATTCATTGATAATAACTTGTTTATTATTATTTGACAAAACATTATTTATTTTATTCTCTATCATTACAAAATCGTCATGGTCAGGATTTCCAGCTATCCATTTCCATGCTGAGCCAATAAAATCTAATGATCTTTTTGCCTTATGTGGCTTTAAATTGTTGAACAAATTCTGTATTTGCGATATCTCGTGGGAAAGATAAGGAAGAGGGTATAATTTTTAGGAATTTGGTTCTCTAGAAGTGAAGATATTTCAGATATAAATGTTCGTAAATATTTAACTCGATTATGTGGATAAGTTTAAAATGACCTTCCTGGATCCTTGCAGTTCCCACGTTTAGGGCTATGATTTGTGAATTAGAATAGTCCAAGATTTGCACTTCTCCTCTGATCGAGTATATCAGAGCTTCTTAAACTTTTATCATTCACGATCCCATTTATTATTGTGATTTTCATTCACGACCCCATTTTTGATTGTGATTTTTTTCGCAACCCAAAAAATATAAAATAAAGAAATGTATATAAATATTTTGTGATGACTTATTGATTAGATAAAAACATATATATCTACATATGAAAAAATATGGGTTTAGAACTTACTTAAAAACATACAAAACTGTAAAATTAAAAATTGCACAAAAAGTTGTAAAATTTTATTTATTAAACCCCCCAAGTATTCGCTGAGCGACCCCATATGGGGTCGCGACCCATAGTTTAAGAAGCTCTGGAGTAGATGACATGTCTGAAATGAGAAATTTCAGTTTCTTATGTGAGTTTTGTGTATGACTTTTCCTGATTCTGTGAGAACAGTTGTGTTGCGATTTTCTTTCACAATTTCTTTGATGTACCTAACGGTTAGCTTTGATCTTATTCTCCTATTATGCTTTACGAAAATTGGTTCTCCAATCTCATAGTTTTTTATAGGCTTTCTTTTTTTATTGTTGTTTGAGCGGGATAGCTCGAAATCTTCTGGGCCGACTCTAGGGTCTCGTCCGTAAAAAAGTTCAACTGGTTTTTTTCCAGTTGTAGAATGGACGGTAAAATTGTACTCATTGACCGATCGTTCCAAAAGCTCTTCAAATGAGCGTTCAACGCCGTCGCTCTTCAAGCATCGCATTATTTCAGAGAGAGTTGAGTGGAAACGCTCAACTTGACCGTTGATTTCACTCTTATAAGATGGTGTTCTGAAAATTTTTATATTTAATCCATCTTCCATCATGGAAGTTATCGTGGCAGAGTTCAGTGCCTTCTCGTTATCAGTTATGACGTGTTCAGGAACACAGAAAAAGAATAATATGTCTCGTAGAGGACGCTTTATATCCTCTATTGACCTGGATTTGACGTAAATTTATCAAGGGCAGTAAGAACAAGGTTTTTTTCGGTAGAATAGATATCAATGTGAACAATGTGGCCGGGTAATTTGGAATAGGTGTAGGATTTATATGTTGATTGTTTGGATGTCTATCATACTTGTTTTCTTTGCATGTATTGCAGCGTTTAACCAGATATTTTATTTTAGAACTCATTCGTGGAAAGTAATATTTTTCCAATAATTGAATTCTATTTTCTTCAGCATTACGATGAGCTCTTTGATGAGCCCTCAGAATTGTTTCTTCTTGTTCTGTTTCATTTACTATGTCTTGCACAAGTTGCACACAGTTTGGGTAAATCTAATTTTGTAATTTCGAAAGTGTATTGGGTAAAGCTCTTGTATTTTACCCATTATAGACTCGTCCGCTTTTAAACCATTTATAGTACGTGCATTAAGATATCTTTTGAATAAATTAATAATTTCTCTTGTGGTAAATTGAGGTTGAATGATGATGTGACGGAGATAATTTGGAAATGGGGACTTTAGCTGGTAACTTGTTTCTTGACCTATTTGGAGGATGATTTGTTTGCGGAAGACGTTTATAGGACACTCTACTGTTGGAATGTGTTGTGTTGTGTTCAGTGGGTTTAGATGAGTTTCTAAGGGTGGTCTTGATAGCGCATCGGCTACCATATTCGCTTTGCCAGGTTTGTGCTCGAGTATGTAATTGTACTCTTCGAGGAAAGCTTTCCATCGTTTCATCCTACAATTAGTGTTTTTGTTACTGAGAGCGTACGTAAGGGGCTGATAATCCGTATAGATTTTTACCTTTCTTGCTCCATAGAGGTAGTTTCTTAAAGAGTTCAAGGACCAAATAATTGCCAGCATTTCCTTCTCGTTGGTGGCATAGTTCTCTTCAGTTTTACTTAGCGTTCTCGACAGAAATGTTATTGGTCGATTGTTTTGAGATAGCACCGCTCCCAAAGCATGGTCTGATGTATCAGTTGCGAGCTCAAATTCTTTTTCAAGGGCTGGGTGGTGTAGAATAATTTCTTCTGATGTTAGTGATAATTTGATTTTGTTAAATGCTTCCATGGCTTCTACGTCGAGGTGAATAACTTTATTTTTCGAGAGATTTTTGGACACATGTCCATCTTCCCCTCTTAAAAGGGATGTCAGGGGTTTCGCAAGTTTTGCATAGTCTCTTATGAAACGACGATAATAGCCTGACATACCGAGAAATGATCTCAAATCTTTTAGTGTTTTAGGCGGTGGCAAATTGATTATTGCCTCCACTTTCTTATGGTTGGTTTTAATACCCTGTTTCGACACTACGAACCCAAGATATTCGACTTGTTCCTGGAGAAATTCGCATTTGTCTAATTGAATCTTTATATTTGCTGCTTCTAAAGTGTTAAATACTTTTGCTAGGTTTTCGAAGTGTTCTGATTCGTTTTTTCCGAATATGATAATATCGTCGATGTAAACATAGCATATCTTGCCTATGTGTTCCCGCAGAATATCGTCTAGGGCTCTTTGAAAAATAGCAGGGGCATTTTTCAGCCCAAAGGGTAGACGAGTGAACTCATACTTTCCATTATTGATAGAGAAGGCGGTTTTCTCAGTATCAGACTCTTTGAGTAGTATCTGATGGAAACCACTTTTTAAGTCTACTATTGTGAAGAAGTTGTTTTTCCCTAGGTTTGCCAACACTTCGTTAATTTCTGGGATTGGATGTTTATCCGGTATAGTGACTGTGTCTAGTTTGCGGTAATCGATGACCATTCTGTATTTTTTCTCGCCAGATGCATCCAGTTTTTTTGGGACGACCCAAACTGGTGAGTTGTATGGCGATCTTGAGGGTCGTATGATACCGTCTTCAAGTAGTTTTTTTACTTGGGTTTCGACTTCATCTTTTAATGACATGGGATAAGGGTACGATTTTGAGTAGACTGGGTCAGTTGAGGTTGTTCGTATTTCGCCTTTAACAGTAGTGATGTACGTTAATTTTTCATCAGGCTCCGAGAAGAGACTGGGATTTTGCTTAATTATGTGATTAAGCTTAGCGATTTGTTCCTGATTCATGTGGGAAGTTCGAATATCTCGGTAATTACTTCTTCTTGGAGGAGTAAGCGGTATGGGTCTGTGTTGAGGTCTATTTGTAGTATGATGGGCATGTTGAACTCGGAAGTTTACATTTTCGAGTTTAAGACATAAATGTAATGCCTGGGGTAGATCTGATGGTTCTCTCATGCTGAGGAGTCTTGGTAAATCACCTTTAAGACCTCTAACAAATGTATTGTTGTAGTGAGGGGAATAAAAATTAAACACGCCGCTCTGATTAACTTAGATCTTTATTCTTCTAAATGATGAGTGAGACTGATTCAACCAATGCACATTCCTCAGAATGTTTGCCGGCGATAACGATAATCCTAACTGTACCTAACTGATTACATATATACGTACTACATTACTGAAAACAGAATTCGTTTGCTGTTTAATTTACCATCAGAAAAAGCAAATATTCTACAGTTCGGCCATACTGACCTGTAATCGACTCGATTACTAAAATTATGGGTTAGCACTACAAATTTCTTTTTAAAACAATTAATACTACTACAATACAATAATAATGATACGTACTATCAAAAATGGATCTCGACTTGTATAGACGTTTATATTAACGATAGAACAATTTTGTTCGAAGTTTCACTTTCTTAAACAAATTTACTTTTGTTATATTTCTACGTGTGTATATATATATTTCTTCTCCTACCTGGTTATCCTTTAATTTGCAGGTACTCCAAATAAATATACTTTTAGGTTCTTCTTGGTCACTTTTATTTTCTCACAAATTCTTTTTATTATGTTTTTTTTTACAGCTTTTCACTTTCTTCCTTATTCAATACTTATTATTACGCTATGTTTGAAAAACCTTAGGAATCTCACCGGCGAACCGCCGCTTCTTTTTTTTGAATCACTAAAACAACAAATCTAATACCTTCTTCTTTTTTTACTCTGAACTTCCGGGTTCTAATTATTAACTATTTATTTTCTTTCATCATTTTTTCTTAGATTTTCTTCACGACAATCTAATTCGCCGAATTTCTACTTCTACCGAGGTGACCGTGCGGAAATCCAATATCAACCCGCTCTAGTATTTTAAAACTCGACCGCGAACCGCCGTTAATCAAATTTTGGTAACCACTCGCTCAAGTTAAAAAGTCAACTCTTGAACCGCCGTTATCCAAGCTAAAAATTCAGCTCCCTTTTTAACACCGACTGCGCGTTCTCCAAGAGATTTCAAAACCAACTCAGCCCTTGATCACTTTAATCGCGATCAAGTCGTTCAGGGTAGAAAATGCATAGTTGCATTTCTACCCTGAGAAAAATTTTCATTTATTCTGGACTTGATTAAACAAGTCCAGAATATTTTTCGTTGGACGGTGGCTTGAAAAAATGAAATTTGATGTTTTTATAAACATCAGCCACCGTCCCGTCGATTGAAATTGCGGCGCGCGTATACATATAATGTAATTTTGCGGCGCGCATTTCTTATCGCGAAAGCTTTTTTTTGGTGATATGTATGTACGTTTGTACATACATATTATAATTTTCACGACAAATCGTACTGAAGGTACGATTTGTCTTTTGCTTTATTTTTTTAAAGTAATTATTTCCACTGGCAAATTTTGCTGAAGGCAAAATTTACCATGGGAATAATTTTGTTTTAATTTATGGAATGTGAAGAAAATTGCTGATGTAATTTTCTTCACTGATCCAATAGATAAGCTAACCATGTTTTAGGCATGGTTAGCTTATGTTAAAATTTTATGGATGAAATATTTTTATATATTGTTACAAAATCTCCTTCTAGTTCTATTGTACATCGACCAGCATCGGGCCAAAATCTGATGGATTGCCAGCCCAGTCACTCAATGGACTAGGGGTTCGGTTTGTGGCGTCGAGGACGAGCGGTATCCAGCCCGTTAGAATTACCGTTGAGCTATTGCCAGTGGGAGGGCGGCGATATTTGGGCTACCTGAATGCACCGCACTCACCCAAAACATTTAAAGTGAATTGGTTACCTGTAAGTCCGCCTTGGAAGCCTCGCCTGGGGCGCTAATTTTGACGTTACTGGAGTCTTTATAACACAGGGGCTTTCTCCTCCTTTTCTTCTTGTTTTTATTATCTTCTTCCTCTTTATTTTTATATTTTTTTTTCTTTTGTTTTACTTGTTGGTTAAAATTAAAACTTCTTACTTTACTTCTTTTTGAATTCTCACTTTATCTTTATTTCTTTGCAAATTATCACATTTTTTTACAATCACCAGACTTGTTCTTAAGATGGCGGGTTACTATATCACAATCTATTTTTCGTGGGCCTACGTGACTTACCCTATCTCTATTCTTCCTGCGATCTGGTACTACCACTCATTCTGGCCGCTTCAGCGGCCTCTATTTTTACAAGGGCTATTCAGATTTTACTTTTTAATTCCTACTACATGTCAAAATTTATTTTACATCTCATTTTTAATACCTGTCAGTACTTTGATTTTCAATTCCTAATACTTGTCAAAATTTGTTTTACATTTCATTTTTAATACTAGTCAAAATTTATTTTACATTTCATTTTTAATACATGTCAGTACTTTGGAGATAAAGGTTCTTCCGTTAATACTAATCGTCGAATTGTGGAATTTGATGAGGAAGGTTCCATTAAGATTGTGTACCGCATCTTCGATCCTTATGGCACAGCTAAATTGGTTGAGTAGCAGAATGCCTTCGGAAGTTTCTTCTATTGATGGTACATGTTGATTATTGATTTTATTGCAGGTCGCGCTTGTACTTTTTAGGAGATGGTGAATACACGTAGTATTACTAATGTCTATGATATTATCCTGTTTACAAATTGACAAATAACCTAAACTTTTACAATTTTCTGCTATGCCAAAAATACTATTTTTGTTTTTCAGGATATTTTTGTAAGCTATATCATTAATTACATTATTCCTATTAACTAGTTTGACTAATAGTTTTTCAAATGTTACGTTACTTGTAATTGGCATATTTATAACGTAAAATAATGACACGGAGTTTGTAATAATTTTAACAATAGCAAAGTCTAATGCTTCCTCTGGCGTAGCATATGGTAAGTTCTCCTTATCTAAGATATCTGTAGCTAACTTAATTTCTTCTTTAGATAGTATTATTGAGTTAACAATTCCAACTTTGGCCGAATGGATGGCGTAAGCAATATTAGTTAATTCTTCCTTTATTAATTTTAATTTATACTGAATACTTAGTACTAAATGATCATTTGAGTGGTCATTTTTTATTAACTTTATTATTTGATTTGTAATATTCGTAATGTTATTTATTCTTTCGTTATACAATTCATTGATAATAACTTGTTTATTATTATTTGACAAAACATTATTTATTTTATTCTCTATCATTACAAAATCGTCATGGTCAGGATTTCCAGCTATCCATTTCCATGCTGAGCCAATAAAATCTAATGATCTTTTTGCCTTATGTGGCTTTAAATTGTTGAACAAATTCTGTATTTGCGATATCTCGTGGGAAAGATAAGGAAGAGGGTATAATTTTTAGGAATTTGGTTCTCTAGAAGTGAAGATATTTCAGATATAAATGTTCGTAAATATTTAACTCGATTATGTGGATAAGTTTAAAATGACCTTCCTGGATCCTTGCAGTTCCCACGTTTAGGGCTATGATTTGTGAATTAGAATAGTCCAAGATTTGCACTTCTCCTCTGATCGAGTATATCAGAGCTTCTTAAACTTTTATCATTCACGATCCCATTTATTATTGTGATTTTCATTCACGACCCCATTTTTGATTGTGATTTTTTTCGCAACCCAAAAAATATAAAATAAAGAAATGTATATAAATATTTTGTGATGACTTATTGATTAGATAAAAACATATATATCTACATATGAAAAAATATGGGTTTAGAACTTACTTAAAAACATACAAAACTGTAAAATTAAAAATTGCACAAAAAGTTGTAAAATTTTATTTATTAAACCCCCCAAGTATTCGCTGAGCGACCCCATATGGGGTCGCGACCCATAGTTTAAGAAGCTCTGGAGTAGATGACATGTCTGAAATGAGAAATTTCAGTTTCTTATGTGAGTTTTGTGTATGACTTTTCCTGATTCTGTGAGAACAGTTGTGTTGCGATTTTCTTTCACAATTTCTTTGATGTACCTAACGGTTAGCTTTGATCTTATTCTCCTATTATGCTTTACGAAAATTGGTTCTCCAATCTCATAGTTTTTTATAGGCTTTCTTTTTTTATTGTTGTTTGAGCGGGATAGCTCGAAATCTTCTGGGCCGACTCTAGGGTCTCGTCCGTAAAAAAGTTCAACTGGTTTTTTTCCAGTTGTAGAATGGACGGTAAAATTGTACTCATTGACCGATCGTTCCAAAAGCTCTTCAAATGAGCGTTCAACGCCGTCGCTCTTCAAGCATCGCATTATTTCAGAGAGAGTTGAGTGGAAACGCTCAACTTGACCGTTGATTTCACTCTTATAAGATGGTGTTCTGAAAATTTTTATATTTAATCCATCTTCCATCATGGAAGTTATCGTGGCAGAGTTCAGTGCCTTCTCGTTATCAGTTATGACGTGTTCAGGAACACAGAAAAAGAATAATATGTCTCGTAGAGGACGCTTTATATCCTCTATTGACCTGGATTTGACGTAAATTTATCAAGGGCAGTAAGAACAAGGTTTTTTTCGGTAGAATAGATATCAATGTGAACAATGTGGCCGGGTAATTTGGAATAGGTGTAGGATTTATATGTTGATTGTTTGGATGTCTATCATACTTGTTTTCTTTGCATGTATTGCAGCGTTTAACCAGATATTTTATTTTAGAACTCATTCGTGGAAAGTAATATTTTTCCAATAATTGAATTCTATTTTCTTCAGCATTACGATGAGCTCTTTGATGAGCCCTCAGAATTGTTTCTTCTTGTTCTGTTTCATTTACTATGTCTTGCACAAGTTGCACACAGTTTGGGTAAATCTAATTTTGTAATTTCGAAAGTGTATTGGGTAAAGCTCTTGTATTTTACCCATTATAGACTCGTCCGCTTTTAAACCATTTATAGTACGTGCATTAAGATATCTTTTGAATAAATTAATAATTTCTCTTGTGGTAAATTGAGGTTGAATGATGATGTGACGGAGATAATTTGGAAATGGGGACTTTAGCTGGTAACTTGTTTCTTGACCTATTTGGAGGATGATTTGTTTGCGGAAGACGTTTATAGGACACTCTACTGTTGGAATGTGTTGTGTTGTGTTCAGTGGGTTTAGATGAGTTTCTAAGGGTGGTCTTGATAGCGCATCGGCTACCATATTCGCTTTGCCAGGTTTGTGCTCGAGTATGTAATTGTACTCTTCGAGGAAAGCTTTCCATCGTTTCATCCTACAATTAGTGTTTTTGTTACTGAGAGCGTACGTAAGGGGCTGATAATCCGTATAGATTTTTACCTTTCTTGCTCCATAGAGGTAGTTTCTTAAAGAGTTCAAGGACCAAATAATTGCCAGCATTTCCTTCTCGTTGGTGGCATAGTTCTCTTCAGTTTTACTTAGCGTTCTCGACAGAAATGTTATTGGTCGATTGTTTTGAGATAGCACCGCTCCCAAAGCATGGTCTGATGTATCAGTTGCGAGCTCAAATTCTTTTTCAAGGGCTGGGTGGTGTAGAATAATTTCTTCTGATGTTAGTGATAATTTGATTTTGTTAAATGCTTCCATGGCTTCTACGTCGAGGTGAATAACTTTATTTTTCGAGAGATTTTTGGACACATGTCCATCTTCCCCTCTTAAAAGGGATGTCAGGGGTTTCGCAAGTTTTGCATAGTCTCTTATGAAACGACGATAATAGCCTGACATACCGAGAAATGATCTCAAATCTTTTAGTGTTTTAGGCGGTGGCAAATTGATTATTGCCTCCACTTTCTTATGGTTGGTTTTAATACCCTGTTTCGACACTACGAACCCAAGATATTCGACTTGTTCCTGGAGAAATTCGCATTTGTCTAATTGAATCTTTATATTTGCTGCTTCTAAAGTGTTAAATACTTTTGCTAGGTTTTCGAAGTGTTCTGATTCGTTTTTTCCGAATATGATAATATCGTCGATGTAAACATAGCATATCTTGCCTATGTGTTCCCGCAGAATATCGTCTAGGGCTCTTTGAAAAATAGCAGGGGCATTTTTCAGCCCAAAGGGTAGACGAGTGAACTCATACTTTCCATTATTGATAGAGAAGGCGGTTTTCTCAGTATCAGACTCTTTGAGTAGTATCTGATGGAAACCACTTTTTAAGTCTACTATTGTGAAGAAGTTGTTTTTCCCTAGGTTTGCCAACACTTCGTTAATTTCTGGGATTGGATGTTTATCCGGTATAGTGACTGTGTCTAGTTTGCGGTAATCGATGACCATTCTGTATTTTTTCTCGCCAGATGCATCCAGTTTTTTTGGGACGACCCAAACTGGTGAGTTGTATGGCGATCTTGAGGGTCGTATGATACCGTCTTCAAGTAGTTTTTTTACTTGGGTTTCGACTTCATCTTTTAATGACATGGGATAAGGGTACGATTTTGAGTAGACTGGGTCAGTTGAGGTTGTTCGTATTTCGCCTTTAACAGTAGTGATGTACGTTAATTTTTCATCAGGCTCCGAGAAGAGACTGGGATTTTGCTTAATTATGTGATTAAGCTTAGCGATTTGTTCCTGATTCATGTGGGAAGTTCGAATATCTCGGTAATTACTTCTTCTTGGAGGAGTAAGCGGTATGGGTCTGTGTTGAGGTCTATTTGTAGTATGATGGGCATGTTGAACTCGGAAGTTTACATTTTCGAGTTTAAGACATAAATGTAATGCCTGGGGTAGATCTGATGGTTCTCTCATGCTGAGGAGTCTTGGTAAATCACCTTTAAGACCTCTAACAAATGTATTGTTGTAGTGAGGGGAATAAAAATTAAACACGCCGCTCTGATTAACTTAGATCTTTATTCTTCTAAATGATGAGTGAGACTGATTCAACCAATGCACATTCCTCAGAATGTTTGCCGGCGATAACGATAATCCTAACTGTACCTAACTGATTACATATATACGTACTACATTACTGAAAACAGAATTCGTTTGCTGTTTAATTTACCATCAGAAAAAGCAAATATTCTACAGTTCGGCCATACTGACCTGTAATCGACTCGATTACTAAAATTATGGGTTAGCACTACAAATTTCTTTTTAAAACAATTAATACTACTACAATACAATAATAATGATACGTACTATCAAAAATGGATCTCGACTTGTATAGACGTTTATATTAACGATAGAACAATTTTGTTCGAAGTTTCACTTTCTTAAACAAATTTACTTTTGTTATATTTCTACGTGTGTATATATATATTTCTTCTCCTACCTGGTTATCCTTTAATTTGCAGGTACTCCAAATAAATATACTTTTAGGTTCTTCTTGGTCACTTTTATTTTCTCACAAATTCTTTTTATTGTGTTTTTTTTTACAGCTTTTCACTTTCTTCCTTATTCAATACTTATTATTACGCTATGTTTGAAAAACCTTAGGAATCTCACCGGCGAACCGCCGCTTCTTTTTTTTGAATCACTAAAACAACAAATCTAATACCTTCTTCTTTTTTTACTCTGAACTTCCGGGTTCTAATTATTAACTATTTATTTTCTTTCATCATTTTTTCTTAGATTTTCTTCACGACAATCTAATTCGCCGAATTTCTACTTCTACCGAGGTGACCGTGCGGAAATCCAATATCAACCCGCTCTAGTATTTTAAAACTCGACCGCGAACCGCCGTTAATCAAATTTTGGTAACCACTCGCTCAAGTTAAAAAGTCAACTCTTGAACCGCCGTTATCCAAGCTAAAAATTCAGCTCCCTTTTTAACACCGACTGCGCGTTCTCCAAGAGATTTCAAAACCAACTCAGCCCTTGATCACTTTAATCGCGATCAAGTCGTTCAGGGTAGAAAATGCATAGTTGCATTTCTACCCTGAGAAAAATTTTCATTTATTCTGGACTTGATTAAACAAGTCCAGAATATTTTTCGTTGGACGGTGGCTTGAAAAAATGAAATTTGATGTTTTTATAAACATCAGCCACCGTCCCGTCGATTGAAATTGCGGCGCGCGTATACATATAATGTAATTTTGCGGCGCGCATTTCTTATCGCGAAAGCTTTTTTTTGGTGATATGTATGTACGTTTGTACATACATATTATAATTTTCACGACAAATCGTACTGAAGGTACGATTTGTCTTTTGCTTTATTTTTTTAAAGTAATTATTTCCACTGGCAAATTTTGCTGAAGGCAAAATTTACCATGGGAATAATTTTGTTTTAATTTATGGAATGTGAAGAAAATTGCTGACGTAATTTTCTTCACTGATCCAATAGATAAGCTAACCATGTTTTAGGCATGGTTAGCTTATGTTAAAATTTTATGGATGAAACTTTTTTATATATTGTTACAAAATCTCCTTCTAGTTCTATTGTACATCGACCAGCATCGGGCCAAAATCTGATGGATTGCCAGCCCAGTCACTCAATGGACTAGGGGTTCGGTTTGTGGCGTCGAGGACGAGCGGTATCCAGCCCGTTAGAATTACCGTTGAGCTATTGCCAGTGGGAGGGCGGCGATATTTGGGCTACCTGAATGCACCGCACTCACCCAAAACATTTAAAGTGAATTGGTTACCTGTAAGTCCGCCTTGGAAGCCTCGCCTGGGGCGCTAATTTTGACATTACTGGAGTCTTTATAACACAGGGGCTTTCTCCTCCTTTTCTTCTTGTTTTTATTATCTTCTTCCTCTTTATTTTTATATTTTTTTTTCTTTTGTTTTACTTGTTGGTTAAAATTAAAACTTCTTACTTTACTTCTTTTTGAATTCTCACTTTATCTTTATTTCTTTGCAAATTATCACATTTTTTTACAATCACCAGACTTGTTCTTAAGATGGCGGGTTACTATATCACAATCTATTTTTCGTGGGCCTACGTGACTTACCCTATCTCTATTCTTCCTGCGATCTGGTACTACCACTCATTCTGGCCGCTTCAGCGGCCTCTATTTTTACAAGGGCTATTCAGATTTTACTTTTTAATTCCTACTACATGTCAAAATTTATTTTACATCTCATTTTTAATACCTGTCAGTACTTTGATTTTCAATTCCTAATACTTGTCAAAATTTGTTTTACATTTCATTTTTAATACTAGTCAAAATTTATTTTACATTTCATTTTTAATACATGTCAGTACTTTGATTTTCAATTCATAATACTTGTTAAAAATTTATCTTACACTTCATTTTTAGTACATGTCAGTACTTTGATTTTCTATTCCTAATACTTGTTACAAATTTATCTTACACTTCATTTTTAGTACATGTCAGCACTTTGATTTTCTATTCCTAATACTTGTTACAAATTTATCTTACACTTCATTTTTAGTACATGTCAGTACTTTGATTTTCTATTTTTAATACATGTCAAAATTTGTTTTACATTTCATTTTTAATACAAGTCAGGCTAGTTTTAATCATTCCTGGCCTGGAGGTGAGTAATATTCCACCTTTACGGGATATCTGTCAGAGTTTTAATTTAAATTTCAAGTTTCTCTATTTGCCAAAATTTTTCCTTTAGTTCTAGATTTTATCTCGGTCAAGATTTTAATGCAATTTTAAATTTCCATATTTCGAGGTTTTTCATTCAATTTAAACTTGCTATATCTGTCAAAGTCCTAATTCGAATTTCAAGTTTCTATATTTGCCAAAGTTTTTCCTTTAGTTCTAGATTTTATCTCGATCAAGATTTTAATACAATTTTAAATTTCTATATTTCGAGGTTTTTCATTCATTTTGAACTTGCTATATCTGTCAAAGTCGAATTTCAAGTTTCTATATTTGCCAAAGTTTTTCCTTTAGTTCTAGATTTTATGTCGATCAAGATTTTAGTACAATTTTAAATTTCTATATTTCGAGGCTTTTCATTCAATTTGAACTTTCTCTATCTGTCAAAGTTTTAATTTGCTACGATTATTTACTGACTTTGAGTTGTCCTACTTATCAAAATTCTATTCTTGGGTAAAACTGAAAATTATCTGCTGATATTCACTTTATATCTGTCTGAATTTATTTGCGTTTGCGTAAGTCCAGCAAACTGCCTCAGCTTTGTGCTGCTACGTGTGGCTTCGCCCTCTATACCATCGTCTTACGCAGTTTATTTCTGAACGAGCTAGATGTCGCGCGGAATTGTGGAAATCGAATTGAGTTCAATGCCTATCTCCGTGTGGTCAGCTGACTGAAATGTCAAGTCTGATTAAGTGATCAAATTTATTGTTTTGATTATCAGGAAATGATTGGTAACGAAATTTAGCATGCATTGCTGTTGCAAAGCAACTCACTTTTGAAATAATCAAATTTCCGGAGGAATCAGAATCGGATTCATTGGAATGGCATCAACTTGAAGAAATTTCTCATGAAAGTCGCTGTCATGCCATTAGTAGAGATTTCTCTAGCTGTTCACCCGAAATTGTCATCTTATGTGCTGTTGGTGCTGATTTTATTTTACGAATATTTCGCAATGAAGAATTGTGATACTGTTCAGCAATTCAGAGGACATTCAGGCTATGTAATTGATGTTGTCTGGGAACCGGGAGGTGAGTTTTTCTTTTCGTGATTCTGTTACACTACCCCCCCTCACAAGCTTGTAGCTCCGTCCAAGCTAACTCATCTCTCGCTGGGGTTGGTAGGCTTGACACTAGTACATACCACGGATCACCGAAATAATGAAGAGAGGATAGGAAAGTTAAAACGTCCACTGAAAGATAACCCAGAAGGGGTTAGAGCTATAGACGGTCAATCAAAATTCATCTACTCATTTAAGGTAGAGATGGGTTCTACTAGGATCGTGTCCTTTTAAATTATATTCAGCCACCACGTATTATAAGAAGAATGAAGGAAGGATAGGAAAGTTAAAACGTCCACTGAAAGATAACCCAGAAGGGGTTAGAGCTATAGACGGTCAATCAAAATTCATCTACTCATTTAAGGTAGAGATAGGTTCTACTAGGATCGTGTCCTTTTAAATTATATTCAGCCACCACGTATATAGAAAGAATGAAGGAAGGATAGGACAGTTAAAACGTCCACTGAAAGATAACCCAGAAGGGGTTAGAGCTATAGACGGTCAATCAAAATTCATCTACTCATTTAAGGTAGAGATGAGTTCTACTAGGATCGTGTCCTTTTAAATTATATTCAGCCACCACGTATTATAGAAAGAATGAAGGAAGGACACTTTGTCGGACTTGATTTGTGCACGGCGAGTCAGGAGCACATCCCCGACGTCACGCCGGTCCTTGGTCAGAGCTCGATATCGGTCTCGGTATCGAAAACCAAAGGTGCACTCGCTGCCCAGCAACCCAAAAAATCTGGTCTACCAGTACACCTCCGCCCCCCAACACCGAGACCAGTCGGAGAAGCCTCTACAACCAGTAACCTAACCAACTGATTGCAGGACCTCTTCCGCACTGGGCATCTCACTCCGACCACTGCTCAACATTCGTTCGAGGGTGTGTCCCCAAGTCTCCCCACCCAGATCGAGCTGTCGAACTGGTCTGTTACGCCGCACGAGTGCTAGCACAGCAGAGGTTAAAATTTTGAAGGCAGTTTGTAATGTGGAATTCCTATGGCAGCGTGGCCTCCGTAGGGTACCATGTGGGAGGGGTTCTGACTCATTGTCAAGCGAGGGAGTGTGAAAAAGTGGACTAGTTTACAAGAGGCATACCGGCCGCTAGGTTGGGTAGGTCCTAAGCGGCACATTGGTATCCTGTAGTTACCAGTTAAGCTGGCTGGATGCCTTCTTAGGGCTACTAGGAAGTATTAGTGGTTATAGGGGGAGGTCGTTTCTTTCGCGGTATGGTGCCAGTCTGTCGACGTGAACGGTTCGCATCTTTCCACCTTGACATTTTTTTATTTTGAACACCACTTCGGTTACAGCGTCGGTGATTTTGTATGGCCCATCCCAGTCGCACTGCAGTTTTGGACACCGCCAAATTACGCGTCGTGGGAAATACAACCAAACAAGTTGACCTACTTGGAAACTGGGTTTCTTTGACCGCAAGTCATAGTATGTCTTCATACGCCGGCTAGCGGTGTTCAACATGACTCGATTACTCTCATGAATCGCATTCAGTGTCGTGGTCAGATTGTCAAGATAATCGCTATTCGACATAACTTCAGTAGGTGGGCTTCCTAAGACCATCTCCAGCGACAAACGAAGTTCTCGCCCGAAAAGAAGTTTAGCCGGTGTCTGTTTAGTGCTATCTTGCACACTCGCGCGATATGATAGCAGTAGGTACGGAACATACTGGTCCCATTCTCTTTGGTGCGAATTCAAAAATTTCGCTAAGTAGTCAAGAATTGTTCGGTTAAATCTTTCGACTAAACCGTCCGACTGTGGGTGTAGAGCTGTTGTGCGCGTTTTCTCGACCCCGAACTTCTGCATTACTTCCTGGAAGACGGAGCTTTCAAAATTTCTGCCTTGGTCTGAATGGAGCTGCAGTGGGGCCCCATGCCGGCTGAAAACGGCTGAAATGAGTGCATCCGATACGGTCTCGGCTGTCTGATCTGGTACTGGAATTGCTTCGGGCCACTTAGTGAAGTAGTCCATACAGACTACCAGATAGCGGTTACCTTTATTGGTTTTTGGTAGTGGTCCCAATATGTCTACAGCGACTCTTTCGAAAGGTGCACCAATGTTGCATACCTGTAGAGGAGCTCGCCGTCTTGGCCGCGGCCCTTTCCGCGCTTGACACTGTAGACATCCAGCACACCAGTCCTTTACATCAGTTCTACTACCCACCCAATAATATTTCTGTCGAAGCTTACCTAGAGTCTTGTCAATGCCGAAGTGTCCACCACCTAGAGAATCGTGTACCTGATTGAGGACAATTTTTCGAAGAGATTTTGGGACTAGGATTTGTTTTATAGTCTCAGTCCCTTGACTGATTAGTCTGACGACGATGTTATTTTCCAGTCTCAGAACAGACCACATTGACCAGTACGCTTTAATGTCCGGGCTGAGGTCTTTGATGCTGTCCTTATCTGGGCGCTAACCCGTAGTCAGCCAACTGCGAATGTGTCGTAATGTGAGGTCATCCTCTTGGTGTTGAGCTATATCGTCTTGCGCGGTAACTAGACGAATAGTGATGGTGTCTTTCTCTTCGAGCCGCTGACAATACTGACATTCAGTCGTTGAACAAGGACGACGCGACATTGCATCTGCGTTACTGTGACTTTTACCTGGACGGTGCATGATTTCAAAATCATAGGCCTGCATGCGTTCTATCCATCTTGCTACTTGTCCTTCGGGACTCCGAAGGTTCATCAAACATCTCAAAGATGCATGGTCTGTTCGAATTATGAACTTTTTTCCCAGTAAGTAGGGCTGAAAATGTGAGCAGGCTTTGACTATCGCAACCAATTCTTTCCTGGTGACACAGTAGTTTCGCTCCGGGCGACTGAATGTCTTGCTGTGGTACTCCACCACGTGTTCCATCCCGTCCTTAACTTGCGAGAGAATAGCTCCCCAAGCGTGTTGACTGGCGTCTGTGTCCAAGATAAAAGGTAAATTTTCGCCAGGCTGAGTGAGGATAGGCGCAGTGGTTAAGCGGTCTTTCAACTCTTCGAACGCTTCTTGACAAGCATCTGACCAGATAAACTTTCGACCTTTCTCCGTAATTTCTGTTAGTGGCTTCGCAATAGCTGAGACATTTTTCACAAACCGCCTATAGTAAGCACACAGACCGAGGAATGACTGTATATCCCTTCGTGTTTGCGGTTTGGGCCAACTCTTAACGGCATTCGTTTTGTCGGGGTCCGTTGATAATCCAGAGTCACTGATGACGTGTCCCAAGAACTTCACCTCTCTCTGACACAACTGACACTTCTTCGGTGAAATTTTTAGATTTGCTACTCTTAATCGGGCTAAGACAAGGCGGAGATTTTCTACCATTTGTTCGAACGTGGGGCCATGTACGATGACATCGTCCAAATATACTAGGCACGCCTGAGGTGGAATTCCTTGGAGGACGATTTCCATGGGCCTCTGAAAGGTTGCAGGGGCATTAGTTAGTCCAAATGGCATAACTGAAAACTCCCACAATCCACTGCCTGTAGTGAACGCGGTGTTTTCACGGTCTTCTTCTTCCACTTCTACTTGCCAGTAGCCTGACTGTAAATCTAATGTCGAGAACCAAGTTGAACCGGCGAGTGCATCAAGAGTTAGATCAATACGTGGCAGCGGATATGAATCTTTTTTGGTGACCTCGTTTAGTCGCCTGTAGTCGACGCAAAATCTAGTCGAGCCATCCCTTTTCTTAACTAGAACCACTGGAGAGGTCCACGGGCTGTTAGATGGATTTATAACACCTTGGCTTCTCATATCGTGTACTAGATTTTCTGCCTCCTGACGCTTCGCTAGCGGAAGCCTCCTTGGGGGCTGCTTAATAGGTTTACTGCCGCCCACGTCGATCCGATGCCTCATTATCGTGGCTCGGCCGAGTTCAGTTTTGGTTTTCGGAAAAACGTCTTGATGTTCCATGAGTAGTTTTTCCAGTATTATTTTCTGTTGATTATCAAGGTGTACAGTTGTGGGTTCCAGCAAGAGGCATAATTCAGGTGGTAAACTAGGTTTTAATTCCTCGGACGGACTGACAATGTCTGCAGGCACTTCAACATCTGCCAAAGAGGTGTTAGCTTTGAGTTTGACCGGGTTATCGGTTAAGTTTGTCACACGAACTATCAGATTTCCATTGTTGACCTGGCAGACTGCTGGTTCCATCCAGAGAGAAGATGAGACATTCTTTGGAGATATTAAAACAATTTTGCGTTCAACCACTAACGGGTTGTAAAGTGTTACGAAGCAGGATGACTCAGCGGGTATTATATCGTCCTGTATTGTTCTAACAAAAATGTCAGTGCTCTCTTCCTCGATTATCGGAACCAGTTCGTGAGCTATCTTAATAGTGTGCTTGGCTAAGTCAATTGAACATCTGTGGCCTGCAAGAAAATCCATCCCGATGATGCAGTCGTCAAAGACATCAGCTACGTAGAAGGTGTGTGTTGTGGTAAAATTTTTAATAGCTACTGGCAGCTCAATGACGCCGTCCACTATGCTCGTTCCTCCAGTGACGTTTCGAATCCGCGTTAAAGTTGGGTTGAGGCTATAAGGGTATTGCAAGCGATCCAGTATTCTTCTGTGCAGAATAGAATGCGTCGCTCCTGTATCCACGATCATGTGGCGGACAATTCTTTCAATATTTCCTTTGATTTTGATGGTACTGCAAATCGTACCTTGGCTTACTGTTATAACTGGTGGGGCTGGTAGCCTCGGAACTAGCGACTCCTTCGGACCTCGTTTTCTTACGTCGTTTTGCACTTTTTGTGTAGGGGTAATGTTCGGTGTGTTGATTATGGGGTTGTGGTGTAGTGTGTTAGTGACTGTTGTGCACGTGGTTATTGAGTTAATGGGTGGTGGATGGTTTGTTAGAGGCTTAGTGGGAAGTGGACTGTAGATTAGTGGGTTAGTGAGAAAGGAGGAGTGAGTTAGTGTGTTAGTGGGAAGGTAGGAGTTGGTTAATGTGTTAGTCGGAAGAGGACGGTTGATTAGTGTGTTAGTGGGTGTTTCATGGGTCGTTAGGGTGTTAGTGGGAAGGTAGGAGTTGGTTAATGTGTTAGTCGGAAGAGGACGGTTGATTAGTGTGTTAGTGGGTGTTTCATGGGTCGTTAGGGTGTTACTGGGGAGTGGGTGGCTTGTTAGTAGGTTAGTTCTGGGTATGCGGGTAATTAGCGAGTTAGTGGGTGGTGGATGGCGGATTGGGCAATGACAGGTTGATGTTTTAGTGCTCAAGGTGCTGGTGAGAGGTGTATGTGTAGTTTTTTCGATAATCCTATTCAATTCTCGGAGGCTAGTTATGACTGGAACGTTGATACCTGCTCGGCCGAGGACGTACTGGCGAGTGGAACTGGTAGCGTGTGGGAGGTATGCTGGTCTCTGCTCCCTGAGATCAGCTGACCTGCGTTTAAAGTTCCTGATAAGTTAGACGAAGTGATATTCCTGGTATATTCTCTGCTTCCGGATAGCTGCTGTGTTTGTGCTGGTTGCAAGTTAGACGGTGGGTCGTTTCGTGCTCCAAGAGTAGATTTAGGTGCTGTATTATTCCTACCTCCTTCGATTGGTATTAGCAGAATGTTGATTGCTCTGTTAGTAGGGCGGCCTCCAACCAGGTCGAATACTACCCTGTTGCCAGGAGCTATTTCGGTTTCCGGGTTTACAACTGAACTCTGAAAGTTGGCAAAATGGAAGAAGACGTTTACTTGACCTTCATCTCGCACGATAAACCCGTACCTTCTTCGAAAGTCGCACCGGCGGATGATCCCCGTGACGTTTTGGGCTAACAGGCTGGGTTTCGAGGAGATGCTGGCGGAAGTAGGAGCTGTTGAATTTGGCTGAGCTAGCTGCGTTCGCGTTTCCCGATGAATTCCGTGCTGAATTTCTTCCCACTTGTTCTCTTCTGGAGTCCGGCGGTTCTCGTGGTGGTGGTCTATTATTACTAGTTGCGACTGCAACTCGTATATTGCGTCTCGCCGCTCTGGTTGCTCGATGATTCGCTTCTATCCGAAATGCGGTTTGTACTGCGTCTTGCAGAGTAGGTGGGTTAAAATCTCGCACTCTTTCTTGAACATCTAAGTTGAAAATCCCGTCTAGGAAATGTTCCAAAGCGATCTGATCCCTCGCATCCCCTGGACAATATGCGAACTTGAGCCTAGTCAGCCGTAAAAGATCAGTGGCGAATTCTGAAAAGCTCTCCCCATTTTTCTGGACTCTGGTGCTAAGCTGTACGTGACTTACTGATTGCTTATATTCCGCACCGAATTGTATAGAGAGCGCATTCCGCGCTTTGCTATAAGACCTCCTGGCCTCTTGATTCAGCGTCTCATAGAAGCCCAAAGCCATGCCGCGCAGAGAGGCAGCTAAGTAAAGTGCTTTGGTCTCGTCGTCCCAACCGTTTGTTTCCGCAATCGCTTCGAAGTGCAACTCGTAGTGATTCCACTGAGCCTTGCCGTCGTACTCCGTCGGTGAAAGCGTCGGCTTTCTTATGGGCCTGTCACTAACTGTATGCTGTGGTCGAGGAGGTAGTGACAACGACAGGCGATTTCTGCTTGCAGTTATCTTTAACTTCTTCTGGAATTTTACCGGACGTCGGGGTGGCTTGACTACTCGGTGGTGGAATATCAACTGTCCTATCAACGGATGGTGCGTTTTGTTGAACCTCGGTATCATCCATTACTTTATGGGCGAACGCCGATGGGCTTAGGACTGATATATCGGACATCTGCCTCCGTAGTGTACTTAACTCTTCTTGGAAGGACGTATGCTGCCCCTTTAGAGCTTTCACCTCATTGCTGACTTCTTCAATTGTATGTGACTGCGCACTAAACTTATCGTTCAACTCATCGAGCTTTTGCAGAATTTTATCCAGCTGCTCCTCCGTCATTCTACCCAATCGCTACTTGTTCTCCGCTTAGAAATGCGAGTTGTCGCCAATCGAACTCAAAAAGTTTAGGCCGTGTATCGTGTGCTAGACTCGTCACAGACGAAATGTCGGAAATATTCCTCAATTGCGTATAATGAATTGAGACGTTGGATCCGAGAATTATTTGGTGCTGCCTGCCTTTCTTCGACTGAATACCAGTACTTTCCAAAAGCTTTCGTGATTTCTGAAGCCGTCAACGGGTAAGTGAATGACATCTATCAAGTTTAAGGAGGACTGATTAATTCTCCCTGTGTACTTTCAGTTATTTGCGGCCCAACTATAGAACCCTTCGGGAATTACTTGAGACTTCCGAAGTCGTCTATTTCAAGTGTCGAGCTTAATACGTTGAAGAAACTTTGGAATTAACTTTATGTGCTTTCGACAATTTACAACTGAACACGAAACTTTTCAGAAGTTATTCGAGGCTCCTGCTAGTGTCGTCCACTAATATAGAAAGATTCATAAACCAAACTAAGACGATTTCATGTTCATTTTTAGCGGCCAGCTACAAAACATAAGACCTTTCAGAAATTGTTCGGCCCTTCTAAAATCGTACCCGCCGGGTACAGAAAACTTATCAATGTTAGTAGAGATTTAGAATTTAGATCAAGTATCCTCGATTATTTATTGCCGAATTTAAGACTCTTCAAAAGGTATTTGATATTTCTGAAGTCGTTGTCTCAAAACATCGAGATTCTTATCCAGTTGACGACGATTTTAATTTTATCTTGACTCTTCGCGGTTACCCGCTATAGAATCCAAAAACTCCCAGCGTTATCTGATGTTTCCGAATTCGTCGACAACAAAGTTGGAAAATGTTATCAGAAAAATCCGGAAATTTCTTCGTGTATCCTCAATCGTTGGCGATCAAGTATAAAATTCCTTCTCTTAACTCGATGACGTCCAGTACAGAGAATTTAATAGAAATATGAGAGACCCTAAAATTATTTCCGGATTCCCAATCGTCGGCTCTCCAACATAAAATTCTTTTGGGAAATATTTGGGTACCTCGCAAGTCTTTCACGATAAGTAAAGAAATCTCGATAATATTTACGGGTGATAAACGGTCAAGGAATGAATTAGACACCAGAAATATTTCCCACCAAACCCTAAATCCGTCGATTTCCAACTATAGAAAATCTTTTTGTTGAAACATTGAATTTGTTGCTTACACACTATAGAAGAGTTTCCTCTAAAACTGTCGACTTTAATTTCCAAATATAGACAATCTTCTGCTCTACTTTAAATCTTGATTTCGCAATGCCTAATGTTTTGTGTATTATCACCACACTTTGATACAGCCCAGCCAATATAGAGGATATTTCCCCCCTTCGGGTCAATGAAAACTCAATCAGATTATTCTCGTCCAAGATTCAGGCTTGGTTAACGCACGCAGATTAACAAAACTCCAAGCACAAACTATGAAAGCATTTATCTCTGACCGTTCGGTTCAAAACTCAATGGAATTATCGATTCTCAAGTTTAATTACCGCACGTGGACCAATACAAGGCGCCAATATAGGAAATCTCGTCTCTATCTCGTCCCCCCGCGGTTGCTAAAAATTATTTTGGATTTTATATGTCGTTGTTTGTCAGGTATGATCCAAGATGGGTAATATTTCCGTTTCGAACAATTGAAGAAATATCAAAAACAATGTTTTAGGCTTCACCAACCTTACACCGGCAAACGCAAAACAAAGAAAAACAAAAAAAAATTGAAACCTATAGCAGCAATGATCAGCGTAGGATATATAGCAGAATTATCCATACAGCAAATATAGCCAATTAGCCACTACAGCAGTGTAAAAGACCAGTAAATATAGAAATTTTAATCCATATAGCAAATAATTAGCAAATATAGCAACTATAACAATTCAATAAATCGGTAAATATAGTAATTTAATCAATATAGCAAAGAGTTGCTGCATATAGCAACTATAATAATTTAATAAATCGGTAAATTTAGTAATTTAATCAATATAGCAAAGAGTTGCTACATATAGCAACTATAATAATTTAATAAATCGGTAAATTTAGTAATTTAATCAATATAGCAAAGAGTTGCTGCATATAGCAACTATAATAATTTAATAAATCGGTAAATTTAGTAATTTAATCAATATAGCAAAGAGTTGCTACATATAGCAACTATAATAATTTAATAAATCGGTAAATTTAGTAATTTAATCAATATAGCAAAGAGTTAGTACATATAACAACTATGCGAATTTAATAAATCTGTAAATATAGTAATTCAATCAATATAGCAAATAGTCAGTACATATAGCCACCTTCGAAATATTTGGTTTCCCCTAAATTGTTGGTTAGGAGATATAGAAAGTATTTGGTACTTTATGGACCGTTGTTTCGCCGATATTAAATCAATAAACTGTGTAGATTGTTGATGAGCAAACACTAACCAATATAGAAAATTTCTACACTCTTTAGATTGCTGACTAGTAAGTTAAAACAATTTAAAACCTGATGTGCTTTATTGAGAAAACTTTAAGCAAATATAGAAATTATTTCAACACCATTCAAATGGAAGTCGCTAACCTCTTTTGACACGTGGCCGATACCACCTTCTCATCAAAGTTTATTCCGTTCATTAGCAGATGTAAAGGAAACAATCCGCTACTATCCTGCCTATTATAACGGCAGAAGACAAAAAAAACAAAAATGCCGAGCTGTTGCTCGCCTCTTTATTACAATTTGGACTGGTACTCCGCCAGTATATCAAGAACAGGGTTTGTGTACTTTGTATGCAGCTGGGGCCGACAGGCCTGGAAAATTACTCACCTCCTCGTTAAATATTCTGTTATTAATTAGCAGATTTAGAATTTAGAGAATATAATCCAAAGAATAATAAAAAAAAATGTTTGTATGCTATCTACCCTAAAACAATACTAAGTAAAAGTTGACAAAACTGATAATTGATAAAAATAGCACGGCGAGATAATCACGTCGACCACTAGTGCACAATTTGGATGTGGAAATCAGCTCAGTGGTAAATTATTAGCATCTCTGAAACTGGGAATATAATCCGGGTTTTCGCCAACAAGCTCATCTTCAATTGATCCACAAATTTGACGTGGTAGATTCGACGAAATAGTTGGATGTTAGTGGGGTCCCTGTTACCGGATTTGGTGTACCCCACACTTGACACCAAAATGTTACAAAATCTCCTTCTAGTTCTATTGTACATCGACCAGCATCGGGCCAAAATCTGATGGATTGCCAGCCCAGTCACTCAATGGACTAGGGGTTCGGTTTGTGGCGTCGAGGACGAGCGGTATCCAGCCCGTTAGAATTACCGTTGAGCTATTGCCAGTGGGAGGGCGGCGATATTCGGGCTACCTGAATGCACCGCGCACACCCAAAACATTTAAAGTGAATTGGTTACCTGTAAGTCCGCCTTGGAAGCCTCGCCTGGGGCGCTAATTTTGACGTTACTGGAGTCTTTATAACACAGGGGCTTTCTCCTCCTTTTCTTCTTGTTTTTATTATCTTCTTCCTCTTTATTTTTATATTTTTTTTTCTTTTGTTTTACTTGTTGGTTAAAATTAAAACTTCTTACTTTACTTCTTTTTGAATTCTCACTTTATCTTTATTTCTTTGCAAATTATCACATTTTTTTACAATCACCAGACTTGTTCTTAAGATGGCGGGTTACTATATCACAATCTATTTTTCGCGGGCCTACGTGGCTTACCCTATCTCTATTCTTCCTGCGATCTGGTACTACCATTCATTCTGGCCGCTTCAGCGGCCTCTATTTTTACAAGGGCTATTCAGATTTTACTTTTTAATTCCTACTACATGTCAAAATTTATTTTACATCTCATTTTTAATACCTGTCAGTACTTTGATTTTCAATTCCTAATACTTTTCAAAATTTGTTTTACATTTCATTTTTAATACTAGTCAAAATTTATTTTACATTTCATTTTTAATACATGTCAGTACTTTGATTTTCAATTCATAATACTTGTTAAAAATTTATCTTACACTTCATTTTTAGTACATGTCAGTACTTTGATTTTCTATTCCTAATACTTGTTACAAATTTATCTTACACTTCATTTTTAGTACATGTCAGCACTTTGATTTTCTATTCCTAATACTTGTTACAAATTTATCTTACACTTCATTTTTAGTACATGTCAGTACTTTGATTTTCTATTCTTAATACATGTCAAAATTTGTTTTACATTTCATTTTTAATACAAGTCAGGCTAGTTTTAATCATTCCTGGCCTGGAGGTGAGTAATATTCCACCTTTACGGGATATCTGTCAGAGTTTTAATTTAAATTTCAAGTTTCTCTATTTGCCAAAGTTTTTCCTTTAGTTCTAGATTTTATCTCGGTCAAGATTTTAATGCAATTTTAAATTTCCATATTTCGAGGTTTTTCATTCAATTTAAACTTGCTATATCTGTCAAAGTCCTAATTCGAATTTCAAGTTTCTATATTTGCCAAAGTTTTTCCTTTAGTTCTAGATTTTATCTCGATCAAGATTTTAATACAATTTTAAATTTCTATATTTCGAGGTTTTTCATTCATTTTGAACTTGCTATATCTGTCAAAGTCGAATTTCAAGTTTCTATATTTGCCAAAGTTTTTCCTTTAGTTCTAGATTTTATGTCGATCAAGATTTTAGTACAATTTTAAATTTCTATATTTCGAGGCTTTTCATTCAATTTGAACTTTCTCTATCTGTCAAAGTTTTAATTTGCTACGATTATTTACTGACTTTGAGTTGTCCTACTTATCAAAATTCTATTCTTGGGTAAAACTGAAAATTATCTGCTGATATTCACTTTATATCTGTCTGAATTTATTTGCGTTTGCGTAAGTCCAGCAAACTGCCTCAGCTTTGTGCTGCTACGTGTGGCTTCGCCCTCTATACCATCGTCTTACGCAGTTTATTTCTGAACGAGCTAGATGTCGCGCGGAATTGTGGAAATCGAATTGAGTTCAATGCCTATCTCCGTGTGGTCAGCTGACTGAAATGTCAAGTCTGATTAAGTGATCAAATTTATTGTTTTGATTATCAGGAAATGATTGGTCACGAAATTTAGCATGCATTGCTGTTGCAAAGCAACTCACTTTTGAAATAATCAAATTTCCGGAGGAATCAGAATCGGATTCATTGGAATGGCATCAACTTGAAGAAATTTCTCATGAAAGTCGCTGCCATGCCATTAGTAGAGATTTCTCTAGCTGCTCACCCGAAAGTTGTCATCTTATGTGCTGTTGGTGCTGATTTTATTTTACGAATATTTCGCAATGAAGAATTGTGATACTGTTCAGCAATTCAGAGGACATTCAGGCTATGTAATTGATGTTGTCTGGGAACCGGGAGGTGAGTTTTTCTTTTCGTGATTCTGTTACAATATTATATATATTTGTATACTCTTTTTTAGGAATGTTTTTAGGTATAATTTACGTACATAACAATCCTTCCCCCTGAGAAGAAGAGAATTATTCTTTGAAGAGGAATAATTCTCAAGGGAAGTTATTGTGGGTGCTATTTTGGCGGCTCGGATACTGGTTGGTTCGGCTAGGCTTTACATTTTGGTGATTTAATTTTCTAATTTTTTAGAAAGGTTCTTTCCTCTCTTTTCTTATTTTGTTGTTTTTCTACCTCAGTTAACAAATTTTTGTTTTTTGTTTGATTACCTTGTTACAATTTCTTACTGTTTGATTTATTATTTTACTAGTTTAATTTTAATCCTGTAACCATTTCGTCGTTACCTAGTAGCTTGGAATTAATGTCTTTTTTTTTCCAACTGTATATTCAGTTTCTTATACTGTTAGTTATTCTGTTATACTTTCTTTTTAGCCCTAATTCTGACTTATTTTTAGTTTAAAATTCTAATACATTTTAATTTTATACTACTCTATGCATTTTTGGGTACTTCAATCTTAGTGATTTGTTTAATTTTATTTAATTTAAAATTACTTCTATTTTATTTTTCTTTACATGCAGTTATTTATTTTAACTTATTTTGTTATGTAATTATAATACAATTTT
The DNA here is from genome assembly GCA_963924295.1 of Dioctria rufipes. Lineage (NCBI taxonomy): Eukaryota > Metazoa > Arthropoda > Insecta > Diptera > Asilidae > Dioctria > Dioctria rufipes. The sequence goes on along the minus strand of OZ002741.1, from coordinate 100,120,288 downwards.
TCCTCTGACACTTTAGGTCTGTTTTATGTCTAGTACAAATCGTTTTTGTTAGTTATTCATATACTTTGTACATGTGACCAGGTTTTCTTTTGTTTATAAATTTACTTTGATCAAGTGACCACTGTTGACAGTGTCAGTTTCGCTTTCTTAAACGATTTGGACTGATTTTGTTTTGGAGAGGCTTCTGGCTCGCCTTAAACTGGGTTGGGGAGCAGGAGTTCGCTCTTCTAAAGGAATTCCCTCTGATAAAACTTCGGGGTTACCTTGTGGTTGATTTCTCTGTTGTTTTAACTGGATGACAACAGGTTTAAGATATTTTACTGCCACAGCGATCATTATGGCCAGAACTAGTAGGCTCGTAAATGATAGAGAAGTTGTGGACAGGATATGGGATTGTCTGCTTGATACCTTGTTACTATACTGGTCTAATTTGTGCTAGATATCTTCCAGCGAATGTGTGCCAGTATAGATTGATTTATTGATATCGTCCCCTGTTATGATTTCGGTTTGCACTCTTTGGTTTTGAGACTTGGGTAAAATTTCGGCTAGATTCAGGTTGAGTAATGAATGATTCAGCTCAGGAAATTGTTTAGGCTGAGTAATTTTGAGAGGGTGTTTATTTTCACCTTCGTACCTTAGCACCTTTTCCCCTATTTGCATCTGACATGGTTGCGTTATCTCTAGTATCCCCTGCCCCTCTAATTTTGAGATGGCAAAGTGATCTCGACAAGTTATATGTAGTACCGTGGAGGTAATGAACGAAAATAGCCACGCATTGGGCTTGTTTAACTTTATCAACATGTCTTTTTGAGGAGTCAGTACTCTAGACTTACACTTGGGCACTTCATTTAAAGGATTGTACAACACTTTCACTATACATTCATCTGAGGTTGTTGCCTTAATTATGGGGGTATTTAGTCGACCTATATATGTATTTTCCTCCATGCTATGAGTGACTTTCTTGAAGCTTTTCATATCTTCGCCTTTTAATAAGAGGAATTCCTGTGTGCGAGCGCTATTTGCCACACAAGAGTATCCAGGGCCAGGGATTATGGAATAATTTGCTGGTTGTGGTACTGGAAAGCATCGGACTTGCCGTAGCCTCATTTTGGGGGAATCAAAAATTGGGAGAGTTATTCTCACCACCAATTTGTTCTGCATAAGGCGTGACAGGGCTCCTGCTGATTGGTACAGAATCGATAGACAATTTTGGTCGTTTAGACATTTCGAAGTTGATTTTCGATATACATCCAGCAGATTTTTGGGAGACACGAGGAGTGGGTGAATATGGTTGCCTTTAGTGGCTATTATAATGTCAAGGAGGGCTTGTTGTCGGTATTCGACTTCGATGATTTGAAGCAATAAGCTCGATATGATCTCTTGCCTCAGCTGCCTTCTGGTTAGGTCCTCGGTCACGGTATGCAGATCGTTAATCTGGTGTGCTATGTTTTGCTGACGATCTATTAACATAGCCAATGGTTTTTGAATCTGTTCCAAGGTAGTTTTAACCACACTTATTTGTTGTTTCTCTAGCTCAGCTAGGGCTTGTGTGTTCGATTCAATTTCATCTAAGCGGCTGTATATCTCCTTCTCGTTGTTACTATCCATGGTACCAAATAAATAGTGCATAGCATTGCCTATTCCGTCGAATAGTGATCTGGCCTTACGCCTTCCTGGAACTAATTCCTTAATGGTTCTCGTGCGCTTTTGTACGCTATCTATTATAGCGTGTATGTGTAGTTGCTGCACGTTGCACAGGTCTTCTTTATCCGTGATATTTATGCAGAATTTATGCACTAAATATTCTGCCTGTTTCGTTAGTTTTATCTGTGAGTCTAACTCATCCAAGTCTATCTCCGTGAGAACATTCCAAGTGTTATGATACACCATGAGGCTTCCTAGATCCTCGAAAAATATGCCCGAGCTATTTAGCTTGGTTATAGCATAGGGTTTGTCGGCGATTTCTCCTATAGTGTACTGGATGAGGAGGGCAATTGCAATAATTTGTAGCGCCATTTCTGTGGACAATTCGGAGGAAGAAAATAATCCTTTAAGTATGACTTTACTTATTTCGTGCCGTTATTAGACCAGGCAGTGGAGTGGCTCCACCGCAAGTGTTCCTGAGAGCCGTTAAAATGGGATTAATTTGAAACAAACAGAGTAGGAATTTGAGTCAACCTGGTTCTGTGGCAACATGTTTATTTCATTCGAAGTATGGTTTTAGACGGTTGTTATGTACCGTTACAGTATGCTTACCAATTTTTATTGTGGTGTTTACTCCACTTGGTATAGCAGTTACCTGATAAGGTCCTACCCAGATTTGGGAAAGCTTATGTTTCCTGCTTTCGTTTTTAATGAGGACCTTATCTCCTATGTGAAAAGTTAGGGGTCGTACTGTCTAATCATAGTACCCCTTCGAGCGTTGTTTACTGGCTAATAAATTCTTTCTTGCCGTGGCGTACGATTTTTGGAGCATATACTTTAGTATATGATAATAGCTCTCGTGATTGTAAACTGGTTCGGGATCCCGTTTTAAATTTGATGGGACATCCGCTGTGAAGCCGTAAAGGCAGTCCATTGGGGTAAGTTTAGTACCCTCGTGTACACTATTATTATACACGAATGCAGCGGTTCGTAGGAATTGGTCCCATGTTTTGGGATTTTCGTCTACGATTGTTCGCAGGTATTCAATTAGGGGTCTGTGCGCACGCTCTAGTGCTCCATTAGACTGTGGGTGATATGCTGAAGTCTGTAACTTCTTTACCTTTAGAAGCTTACATACTCTTTTGAATAATTCACTCAGGAAATTTGTTCCCTGATCGGTGAGTATTTTTTTGGGTATGCGATAGCGCGTAACGATTTCATCAAAGAAAACCTGCGCTACTGTGACTGCTTCTGCATTAGGTATGGCATACCAGTCGACAAATTTTGTTAAATTATCTTGGAAGGTCAAGATATATTTGTTTCCTGATGTGGTCTCTTCTAATGGACCTACAATATCGAGGTAAACTTTGTCGAACGGTTGTTCTGCGATGTCCGTGATAACCATTGGCATTTTATATTGTGGAGAAGCTTTCATCGTCTGGCACTTTGGGCATTTTTTTATGTATTTCTTGATGTCGCTAAGCATGTGTCTCCACCAATACTTGCGTCTTATTCGTTTGTAAGTTTTTATGACACCTTGATGGCCACCAAATGGAGAATCGTGATAATCTTTTAAGATTGTTTGGATCTCCGTGGGGCTCGTAATAACTTCGGGTGTCTTGCCAGTAATTACTTTTTGCTCAAGCGATGCTGGGTTTAGTTTTTCCGCCTCCGTGTGTTGAATTTCGTTTTGGTCCGCTTTCGTGTGCTCTTCTGTCTCCACACTGGAGCTATTTATTGTATCTTGAACCTTTTGCTTCTGAGCTCGATTCACGACGAAACAATGAGCGGATTTCTTTTTATTATTTGTGGAATCGTCTTCCTCCACATCCGAGTCCATCGTGTGGTGGACTAGGGCTTTTACCGTTAAGGTATTGCCTAAACTGTCTTCCTTTAATGCTTGAGGGATGCGACTTAGTGCATCTGCATTAGTGTTGTACTTCCCTGGTTTGTATTCAATGTTGTAATCGAATTCAGATAATTTGTGGTGGAATCTCACCAAACGGGAAGTAGGGTCTTTCACATTGAAGACACCTTTGAGAGGTTTATGGTCAGTATAGACCGTGAATTTCCGGCCTTGAAGATAGCACCTGAAATTCTTGGTAGCCCAGACAATAGCCAATAACTCTTTCTCTATAGTAGAGTAATTTCTTTCGGCTTTGTTTAATGTGCGGCTTGCATAGGCAATGGGGTGGTCCTTTCCGACTTCTCCTTGAGAAAGAACAGCTCCTAGAGCCTCGTTACTTGCGTCTGTAGTAAGATTAAAAGATTTCGAAAAATCGGGGTAAATTAAAAGTGGTGGAGAAATTAAAGCACTTTTTATGCTCTGAAATGCTTCTTGGCATTTCTCTGTCCAAGTGAATTTTACATCCTTTCGGAGTAAATTCGTAATTGGACGTACAATTTTGGAGAAGTCTGGAATGAATTTCCTGTAGTAATTGGCAAGTCCTAAAAATGACTGAACTTGCCTTACTGTTCTTGGAACAGGAAATGTTTGGACGCAGGCCGTCTTACTTGGGTCTGGTAGGGCTCCTTCGCTAGAACATTTATGTCCTAGGTAAACAACTTCTCTTCTTAGAAACTGGCACTTTTCTGGCTGCAGTTTTAAGTTGTTCTCTCTCAACTTATTGAAGACTTTCTTCAACTTTTCGTTGTGGTCGTTTAAATTTTTTCCATAGATGACAATGTCATCTAGGTAGACAAAATATTCGAGGCCTTGTAGGCCTGTTAAGACGAAATTCATTAGGCGTTGAAATGTGGCGGGGGCTCCTTTGAGTCCGAATGGCATACGCTTGAACTCGTAGTGCCCAGTTTTATGTCGATCTTTTTTGTCGACAAGAACTTGGTGATAGCCGTTGGCCAAATCGAGTGTGGTGAAATACCTTGCGTGACCTAGTTGGTCGAGAATATCCTCGATTCGGGGTAGCGGGAATGCATCTCCAAATGTCTTTTCGTTTAATTTACGAAAATCGACAACGACGCGCCACCTTTTTTCACCGTCAGGTCCCGCTTTCTTGGGGACAACTAGTAGAGGTGAATTCCAAGGGCTTTTACTAGACTGGACTATCCCGCTATCTAGCATTTCTTTTAACTGCTCGTTAATTACTTTCCGCTGTGTTTCAGGTAAGCGGTACATTTTTTGATTGATTGGTGCTTGATCCTGCACCAACGGAATATTATGCGTTATCGCATTTGTATAGGTGAGTTTATCACCTTTGAGGAAGAAGATATCGTTATACTCTTCGCAGAGTTCCGATATCGAAATTTTTTCTTCCGCGGTTAAATTAGGGTCTAGGCTGAGTTCTTACTCTAGCCTAGAAATACGCAGGTATTGTTTTGGATCGTCCGGAGTCTCATTATCCGGGTATAGATATCGTACATGTTGTAATATCGCCGTTTTGTCGGCTGAACCTTGGTTTGGCTTCGTATTCCTTGTAAATTTGTGTCCTGAAATTGGATTGGATTTAATTAATGAGGCTTTATTTTATTGTATTTAGCATGTAGCAGGGTACTTGCTTCCTGCTTCGCCGACGACTGAGTTTGATACACCTGTGTGGTCTTTGCCTTAGGTTGTGTGGAATACTCATGCGCGCCGATGCTAGTATTTTTTGGCCATGTATGATTTTTTATGCTAGAAGACGGTGGAGTAATATGCACCTTTAGTATAGGCTTTAGCGACTCGCTACCGTTCTTATATGGCCGTTTATATGGCCGTTGATTGATTAATAGTGACTTATGCCTCGGGATTTTGGACGGAAGAGCTATATGCACCTTTTTGGCAGGCTTTAGGCACTCAGTTCCGTCTCTTGTGTTGTTTGATATTGCCTCTAACTTTGGTAGTGGAATGTGTGTTCTTTTGTGGTATTTTGTGTGCCTTAATGGGACTATTGTGTAGTCGTTTATTGGAAATAGCTGTAACTTTAAGCTATGTATGACTACTTAATGACTGTTAGCGTTGAGAATACTGACCAGCACTAATTCTTCTCCAGATGACAGCAAACTGTTTGCTAAAAAGACTCCATCGCTTATCTCTTGGGATAAACAGAGGATTTCTTCTTGAGTTTGTAACGGCACTGGGGCCACAATTTGGGAGCGCGCAGGTATGCAGATTGGTTCCTTAAAGGTAACCAATTGCTGCCTGCCTTCATCGGTCTCTTGTTCGCCCAGACAGCTTTTTTCACATTCCTTGGGCCCTTTTGGAGCTAGGCAGCCAGCTTTTCTCGTTTGAAAAGCCTTGAAGACACTGCAGGTGGATAGTTCAGCCTGTTTAGACTCTACCTCTTCTGCAAGTGTTCTTACTTCGACAGCTTTTTCAGAATGTAGCTTGTCCGTTTCAAACTCTAATGGCAAAGCAAATTCGGCTGGATTAGTTTCCGTGCGAGGAAACCTTAGTGCCTTATTAGGACCCTCAACGTTACAGTTTTTTGCTGGGAAATCATTTCCTAGAAGTCCATCATCGGAAAGACCAGGCAAGTTCTTTACGACTTGAAACTTGCAGGGAATTTTGTTTTTGAAAACGAAGTTTCCCTGGCAATTCCCCAGCGTCTTTCCGGTACCAAATGGGGTCTGAAGGGTACATGCCTCATTGTGGTTAATTTCGTTGGGATCTTTTAATGATCTTTTCTTTATTATACTAACCTCAGCGCCTATGTCTACTACTAGTTTAGTTTGGCCGTTCAGGCCTATGTCTAAAGGAAGTTTTACTGTAGCGACACTGGAATCGGGCTGCTGAGGGGACCCTATTTTATTAGATGGGAGATTTATAGTCGAGCCGGGGAGTTTTGGGTCGACTGTATGTCGTTTCCCTGACTCCGGGCTTCCCATTTACGTTTTTGTTGGCAGTTATTTACTGCATGTCCAGAACGACCACAAAATTCGCACTTTTTTCGCACATTCTAAACTCTTGAGTTGTTATTGGGGTTTTGCGGCTCTCTAGGACGTTGATTTGGTGGTCCACTATTTTGGGGTCTTTGAAAACTATTGTTGTTGCTTCTACAGTCACGCACGTCATGATTATATATTTTGCAGTTCACACAGTACGGCGTATTTTTACGTTTCAAACAATCGGCGTATGTATGGCCTCTTAAATTACAAAAACTACAACTGATTTTATTTAAATAATTATTTTTATTTTGTACATTATAATTTTTATTAGGAGATCTTGGCTCCTGTTTGATGTATGGTGATGTGTTTGCCTGTGTGACCTGCGGCTGCTGAATGTGACTATTTGTGTTTGGCAGGGTCTGAGGAACTTGAGCGTTTGGCATTATGCCTGGATTAAATACGCTGTGGTTTGCTGCTGAGTAAATTCCACTAAATTGAGCGTTATTGGGTGTTATTGCACTTATGGAATGGGGTAGTGTATTTTGCATCACATTTTGTTGAAATTGTCCTGAAGGTTGCAGGAATAGAGCACTTTGCTGGAGACGTTCCATGTCAAGTGCTCTTTGTACGAGGTCATCCACCGTGCCGTCTGTCATGGTTAGAAGGTATTGGCACATATATGGATTTTGTACGCCTGTTTTCAGTGCGTTTTTGGCAAAGTCCTCGAGCTGCGTTTTAACAGCTGGTGCTGCTGTGACTCCGTATTTGGATTCTGCTGCTTCATTGCAGAGTGCCAGCATTTGTTTTACTCGTGCCGTGAAGGCTGTGAGATTCTCTAAAGGATACTGCCTTGTGGTAATCAATTTATTTACCAGTTCCTGGTAAGTTTCTCTAGGCAGGTACGTGCGATTTAGCCGTTCTTCTACTTCTTTGAAAGTAGTGGGCTTATTTGAGCAAATAGGTGGTAAGCTTCGCCTCGAAGTCTGGTGGGAAAGATTTGTAAAAATGCTGTTAGTTCATCCACCGAAATGCACTGTATTACCTGCCTGCAGCACCCTAGAAATGTTTGGAGCTCAAGGCTCAATTTTGGGTGCTGTTCTCCTGAGAATAGGGGAACCAGCTGAGCAGTCAGTTTGGCGATTTTCGCGTAATCTGCCATGTTTATACTGGGGATTTTTGACTTTGATCTTGCTACTGTTGGGGAACTTTTTTCTTCTATACTGGACTCCAGACGGGAGTCGCCCAGCCAATTTAAAAGGAATTCACTCGCGGTGGAATCACTGACACTGTCGATGGCACTTTCACTTAATTCTACCCTATTATTTTTATTGATATCTATCCCGAGAGAGTGCGAAAATTCTCCAAACTCCTTTAAGCTCTTTTTGAACTTCTCTGTGTTAATTTTAAATCTTTCGATTGTTTCCAATCTTTCTTTTCTCGCCTTTTCGATCTGCTTTTCTACTGAGTCGCACTGATTCACAGAGAGTTCGGAGGAGTTTCGCACTTTCTCTTCCAAATTTTTTAAATATATTTCTAAATTTAAAGTGTTTCTTACTTGGTTGGGACCTGTCAGGGTTGTCCCACTCCTTAACGTGACTCCTCTTGTTGTTGAATTTGTTGGGGGCGTTTGTTCTCCACCCTCTGTTGCGGATGTTGCTCCCTCGTTGCCTCCTTGACACCGGGGCGGAATTTCCTGCGCGTCGCCCGGCGAGGAAGTTTGTTGTGGAGTTGGTAGAGATGATGATATTTCCTGCGGCGTCTCTTGGTGGGAGCTTTCCTCGCTCATGGACCACCGTATGTAAAATTTGCAGCTAGGGGGGCTTCGCCCGTCTTAATTCCCTTGGTTCAAATTGAGAGGGGGGCTTATTGCCTTCTTCGAGGTCCCTCTCAATTCAGGATCGCTGGTTTTTGTGATTGAAGTTCTTTTGCTGCCGGGGGGGCCCGTGGCCTACTTAAATTCCCCTAGATAAAAGCTGAAAGGGGGGCGCGTTGCCTACTTCGAAGTCCCTTTCAGCTCCGGATCGCAGATTGACGGTTGAGGATTCTTCCTTCCTGTTTCGCGTTGGAATTTTCGGCTATGGACGTCTTATGTTCTTGGGCTGGGATGAAGCCCGCTACGGTCCCACGTTGGCACTTTGTGCTTTGATGAGGGGGTGGCTGCGTGTTTTTCAAATAGAGGCAGTTAAAGCTGTCCGACCCCGAGCGTTGGGAGCCGACAAGATCGAAATACTCCTGAAGCCAGACTCAACTTCAGGCGGAGGGTAGGGTGTCTTGCCCAGTATTCGATCTCGTCCTAAACTCCTTTTAGATTCGTAGGATAGAGGGTTTTCGAGCGCTTATACTTCGTTGGTTTAAAGTAGGCTTCCTCTATCCTACCGGCTGCGCCAATTTGTTATATTTCTACGTGTGTATATATATATTTCTTCTCCTACCTGGTTATCCTTTAATTTGCAGGTACTCCAAATAAATATACTTTTAGGTTCTTCTTGGTCACTTTTAATTTCTCACAAATTCTTTTTATTATGTTTTTTTTACAGCTTTTCACTTTCTTCCTTATTCAATACTTATTATTACGCTATGTTTGAAAAACCTTAGGAATCTCACCGGTGAACCGCCGCTTCTTTTTTTTTGAATCACTAAAACAACAAATCTAATACCTTCTTCTTTTTTTACTCTGAACTTCCGGGTTCTAATTATTAACTATTTATTTTCTTTCATCATTTTTTCTTAGATTTTCTTCACGACAATCTAATTCGCCGAATTACTACTTCTACCGAGGTGACCGTGCGGAAATCCAATATCAACCCGCTCTAGTATTTTAAAACTCGACCGCGAACCGCCGTTAATCAAATTTTGGTAACCACTCGCTCAAGTTAAAAAGTCAACTCTTGAACCGCCGTTATCCAAGCTAAAATTCAGCTCGCTTTTTAACACCGACTGCGCGTTCTCCAAGAGATTTCAAAACCAACTCAGCCCTTGATCACTTTAATCGCGATCAAGAGTCGTCGTTCAGGGTAGAAAATGCATAGTTGCATTTCTACCCTGAGGAAAATTTTCATTTATTCTGGACTTGATTAAACAAGTCCAGAATATTTTTCGTTGGACGGTGGCTTGAAAAAATGAAATTTGATGTTTTTATAAACATCAGCCACCGTCCCGTCGATTGAAATTGCGGCGCGCGTATACATATAATGTAATTTTGCGGCGCGCATTTCTTATCGCGAAAGCTTTTTTTTGGTGATATGTATGTACGTTTGTACATACATATTATAATTTTCACGACAAATCGTACTGAAGGTACGATTTGTCTTTTGCTTTATTTTTTTAAAGTAATTATTTCTACTGGCAAATTTTGCTGAAGGCAAAATTTACCATGGGAATAATTTTGTTTTAATTTATGGAATGTGAAGAAAATTGCTGATGTAATTTTCTTCACTGATCCAATAGATAAGCTAACCATGTTTTAGGCATGGTTAGCTTATGTTAAAATTTTATGGATGAAACTTTTTTATATGTTATATATATTTGTATACCCTTTTTTAGGAATGTTTTTAGGTATAATTTACGTACATAACACTTTCAAAACTAATAATATAATAATAATAAGTTTAATTTTTTCACATATGTAAAGAATACTACAATACAATAATAATGATATCAATATTCAAAAATCGGTTTCTACATTTACACTAAAGATAGAACAATTTCGTTCAAAGTTTTACTGTCTAAAACATAGGTTACTATCCGAAAACTATATTTAGTTTTTTTTTTCTTTCAATTTCTCTTCTACACAGAAACCTTAAGACGTCGTGATCAATTTGGACTTTCTTTCTATATATTGTTTACTTATGTTTTCTTTTTACATTCGAGGTTCTATTTTAATCGTGCATTCTTACTGAAATTTATAATTCACTCGGATCCGATGCAAAGTACCTCATATTTTCAGGAGAGCAAACACCACGGTAGGGTATGCGTGTTATCTGCATTCCTTCTAAATCTTTAACCACATATCTATCATTATCAAGAATTTCTGTGACCTCATAAGGGCCTCGATATTTAGCAAATAACTTTTTATTTATTCCGGGTAATGTTACATTGTTTTTTAACATAACATAATCGCCAACGTTATAGTTATGTGGTTTTTTATGACGCTTATCATAATAAATTTTACTATATTCTTGATTTCGCTTGATATTTTCGTCAGCCTGTCTTCTTGTGTTGATCAGATCTACTTGTCTATCAGAAATAACTTCTAACTGCAACTGTAAATATTCCGCCACTTTATCACACAATTGTCCCTTTTGGTTTACACCAAATAAAAGCACACTCGGAGTGAACCCCGTGCTACGGTTCAAAGTATTATTTATGGCGTACTCTGTCTTAGCTAAATGCTTATCCCAACTCCCAGTAGTATCAGCTTCACATTGTTTGGCTAACATGGGGATGAGAAACCGATTTACTCGCTCAACTTGACCTTTAGATTGAGGTGAAAAGGTTGCAATCTTAATATGATTAATATTGTTGCTCCTCATAAAATCTTCAAATTTTTGCGACGTAAAGCAAGTTCCTCTGTCTGAAACGACTCTACTCGGTCTACTATAGTTCTCGAAGTAAATTTCTAAACATTTTATAGTTTCTTTGCTAGTTGTGCTATTCACAGGAAATAATTTAACGAATTTAGTAAAGCCATCTATTACCAAGAATATATGTCGTTTTTTTGAATGCGCGGAGGGTAGAGAACCGAGGTGGTCGACATGCAATGTATCGAAAGGAAGATTTCCTTTATTTGGTGAAAAATAAATACATTTCAGACAACCTTTGATGTAATTTTTTATCTTTTGCTTCATTTCGGGAAACCAGTACATTTTATTTAAATGCTCATAACATTTTTCTACCCCTAAATGACACATTCTCCATTCTCTCAGATACATAACATCGGATATGATCTTTTCCTTTACGATAAATTAAACCGTCTATCATTTCATATCGTTGACTTTCACGTTCTTCTAATTCTGATGCTATGGCAACAATTTTCGGGTCTTGTCTTTGTGAGGCGGCAAGTACGTATTCAAATGAATCATCTCCAACATTTAGAACATTTATGGACCTGCTCAGCGCATCGGCGTGAAACATTCTCTTTCCATTACGATGTTCAACAATATAATCGAAATTTTGGAGCTCTAGCGCCCAGCGTGATATACGAGGATTTATATACTTCTTACTTAGAGTAAGGGCAAGAGATTTGCAATCAGTGATGATTTTGAACTTCATACCGGTCAAATAAAAAAAAAATCGTCTAAGGGCATAGATCATTGCTAGAGTCTCAAGCTCGAAACAATGATATTTACTCTCCGGGTCGGATACACGCTTTGAAAAGTATGCAACAGGGTGAAATTTTCCATCCCTCTGCCTCTGCATTAAAATGGCTCCGTAACCTATGCTGCTAGCATCGCAATGTAACTCTGTTTCGCTGTGCGGACTAAAAATAGCTAATACCGGCGATTCTAATAATTTGTCTTTTAAAATTTCAAAAGTTTCTAATTCTTCCTTACCAAATTTAAATTGGTTATCTTTCTTCAGATTATCGTATAAGGGCTTTGCCAAAGTTGCTAAATTTTCAATAAAATTCCTAAAATAGGAGCAAAGACCTAAAAAGCTTTGCACTCCTTTGACGCACGTAGGAACTGGAAAGTTCTTTATTGCATTTAAATTTTCGTCATTCGGTTGAATGCCATGAGCACTTATCTTGTAACCAAGGTAAACTACTTCACTTTTTAAAAATGAACATTTGTCAAATCGTAATTGAAGACAATTTTCAACAACGATGTTAATAGCCTGCTCTAAGATTTCAATATGCTCTTCGATAGTCCTTGTGGCAATCAATACGTCATCAATATAGGTTAAAATTTTACCAGAAGATATTAAAGGCTTAAAAACTTTCTTCATGTACTTCTCAAAAACTGCAGGAGCATTCTTGAGACCAAACGGCATTCGCAAATACTCATACTGTCCAATAGGGGTGATAAAAGATGTATATTGTACAGAGCTCTCAGCAACTTTAACGTGGTGAAAGCCATTCTTTAAATCTAAAACTGAAAAATACTTTTTATCTTTCAGCCTATTGTTATGAAGCAAGAGCATGGTGCATGGTTCTCACGAATTACAAAATCTCGGGTTTCATGTGCACATTTTAAAAGATACCCGTGCCACATAAATTTTACTAATTCAGTACCGAATAAACAAAAAAGCATAATTTATCGCTCTATGTTGCACACAAATCGCTGAGTCAAGTGTTCACTCATGTTACCAAAGTGTACACAATTCATTTCATAAATGCGAACCATATGAGCTCTAATTTCGAAGTTGCAAGAAAGCATTATCGCTGAGTCAGGTACTAATGTGTGTGAAAGAACCATACTCCATGCTCTGAAACTGATAACCGGCGAGTTGACTTCGGGTTGCCGCCGCGTAGAGTTTACAAGTTACTTTTGTATTACTATTAATTCGTATTTTTCTTAAAAATAAAGTGATTGAATAAAATAGTTTGTGTTGTAAAAGAAGAGTTACATTTCAATTCAGTTTCCTAAATTTCCACCTGTCCCGGAGTTAATCCCTTTTACCTACGTGTAGGTAATCGTAACAAACTGGTGGCAGCGGTGCGGTCCATGTCGCAAGAATAGCGCGCGGATCTACCAATTACGTAACTAATTCATTACTAATCCGCGGCGGCAGAAATAACAAAAAAAAATCTAAATCTAAAAGTGTCTAAATCTTGCTTGTGTGCAATCTGAATTTATCAGAGCTCGAATCAAGGAAAATTGAGGAATTATTACACAAAATCCCAGTACAACAGCAGTACCTACCTACATACATATGTTAACTAGCGTTATCAAGCGTAATGGAAATAATGGAATGCAGAAGGATATTAGCGTGAGTGGTGTCTAGCTCTGGACCAAAATCAATATTTCTTTTGATTTCTATTTGTATGTACTTTCATCTAAAGTACCTAATTACCTGAAGGTCTTTTATATAATAAATAAATAGTTTTGTGAGATTTATATACTTATATCAATATTTGAAAAGAAATTTCTACTTTTAATGAGTATTAATAGTCTTGCGGACAGCACGTAAATAGTAAACACAAAAAAAAAATCTTTTGTCTTCTTATCTCTTTTGTTTAGAAATAAATATATAATTAAAATATCTAAAATATCACATAGATCTTTTGTCAAGATTCTATATTATGTATATTCACAAACAGGTATGTGCTATTTTAACATTTTTTTTTACTGTGAAAGTGATATTTCTGTTATCGTGACAATTTGTTTTCGTTATGAAATTAACTTTTTATTCGTTAGCTTTTCTTCTTTTTATTAATTGTTGATGTTCGACGCCTAACACACACACACACACACACACACAAACCAGTGCAATAGTTTTATGTATCAAACAAAATTCAGAAAAAAAAATCATTTTTTTAAGTAAATTATGTCCCACTTTGCAATGAAATATGTACGTGCGTAGTTCAACGCAGAAATGAGGTTTTATTTCATATATCCGTTTTCAATGCATCGCCTGTGATAGTAGGTTCTTGTGTTAAAAGTGTAAAATTAATGCTTCAGTAACCGTAATTGATTCCTATTGAAAGTTGTATACTGACTTTTGCCATATTAGTTATACTACTCCTTGAATTCTGTACTACATGATATGTACATTGGTATACACATACGGAATACTGTCAGGTTGTGTTCGTTCAATGGCTCAAATGTGATTACAAAATTTAGTAGTGCGTATTTTGGTCTTCGTCGATGAATAGTTGTTCTCGTAAATGTAAAATAATAAATAGTATAATCGTGTCTTAACAAAACCCCTCTGGTACAAGTTCTCCATAAAGGGTGAATAAAAAGCACATGTCGATCTCGGTAAACCTTTCTTTAAGGAACGGGAAGAAAATTAAAAAAACCAGCGAATCTGAAGAAGCTGAACTCAACGATTCCGATAGTTTTGTTTCCGGTCGTGAAGACGAGCCTAGTGAAACCGAGAAAAGTGCGGACTCCTCATCTTCCTTCCAAGAGTCGGACATTTTATCAAAAATGACGACTCCAAACAGTACTTTTAATATATCTCACGCTATTAAGCTTATTCCAGAGTTCGATGGGGACGCCACAACTCTCACTAGATTTCTCCAAATAGCTAAAATACATTATACCAAAGCCTCCACTAATGCGGATAAAGCCGAGTTCGTAGATTTAATTAAATCAAAGCTCACGGGAAAAGCGTATAATGCTATTCTGAGATACAATGATTATGATAATTGGGGTGACTTGGAAGCTGCAATTAACAAAAATTTTACTAAGTTCAGGTCAGCACAAGTTATTCAAGCGGAACTTTTTACGATCAAACAGGCATCTCGTGAAACAGTTTCAGATTACGCGGGTAAGGTAGAAAGGTTGCTTGATGAACTAAATATATCAAGTACACAAGGTGAGTCTTCCGAAGGCTCCAAAGCCATAAGAAAGCTTAACGAAAAGACAGCAATAAACAATTTCAAAAGGGGACTTAAGCCACCTCTGAAACTAATCGTTAAATCTACAAAACACGAATCTATCACTTCAGCAATTGAATATGCCTTGGAAGAGGAAAATATTGCTGAAAGTGAAAACATCAAAACAGAAATGCCAAGGTGCAATTACTGCAAGATTCCTGGACATAGTACAAATGAGTGCAGGAAACTGAAAAGCCAAACCACCTCATCTTTCCTTAATAAAGAAAATCGTCCAATGTTTCCTAAATTTCCAAATCAACGCATCAATACTGTTCAGAGTGAGCAACGGTGTAGGTATTGCAAAAATCTGGGCCACTCTATACAAAATTGCAAGAAAAGACAATACAACAACTCACGGAACAACTCTCCAAATATCGTTTCGCCAAACTCTTATAGCAATAACTCTTCTCGAACAAATTCAAATAATGTGCAAATGCAAATGCAAACAAGATCAAACGAGAGACTCATACGAGGTACAAATCAGGGAAACGCCAATATGCCTGGCACCAGCGGCACGGTTGTCCAGGTTCGCGAATTGAATTAGAGTGTCGACGTGAAAACTACTTTGCCAATCCAATCGAAACCAATTCAAGAAACAGTTTTAACCGTAAATCCGAAACTACTAAATCTACAACATTTAACGTTAACGCAAAACCTAGTCCAATTCTAAATCTTGACACTCGTACAACCTTTCAGAGTGAAATTTTTCTGAACATTTTAAATTGTGCTTCTCCAAAAAACTCTTTCCTTCTGGATACGGGAGCGTCCATAAGTTTAATAAAAATTAGTGCACTTAAACCAGACGTAGACGTGTACACTGACTGGGCTGTTCCACTTAGAGGGATTTCTACCCAGTCCATTAACACAAAAGGTATCTGCCATTTGCACATCCAACTAACTGAAAGGATCTCATTGAAGCATCCTTTCCATGTAGTCCCTAAAAATTTCCCTATAAACGGAGACGGTATTATAGGAGAAGATTTCTTCTCAAGAACGAATTCTGTTCTTAGTTACAAAACTCAAACTCTGATATTGAACATTAAAGACGAAGAGGTAGAGCTTCCTTTCAAATATTTAAAAAAAAATATTTCAATACCTGGCAGGACCGAAACGGTACTGCGATTTGGGCCTATAGTTGACAATGAGGAGGTAGTATGTTTTCCTACAGAAATAGCACCTCAGGTATATACCTCCGGATGTATTGCTAAACCAAAGAATGGATACATTGCGGTAGCCGTAATAAACGCAACTGAGAATAACGTAGAAATCAGTAACGATGTCGATTTAGAATATGAAAAACTCCACTGCTACGAAGTGTATAGCCTCACTGGTGTCCATACCTACAATAAAATAGAAGAGCGACTTTCGAAACTTGCTTCTGTTTTAGATCTACAACACCTGAACGTAGAAGAAAAACAATCGATCGAGAATATCTGCCGAGAATTCAACGAAATTTTCTTTCTGGAGGGTGATAAACTGACTTTTACCCCTACCATTTCCCATACCATTCCCACGGTATCGAATCAAAGTCCTGTAAACGTGAGACCATATCGTTTACCCGAGATTCATAAGAGTGAAATTAGGAATCAAGTAAATGAAATGTTGGAGGACGGAATTGTACGACATAGTACCAGCCCATGGAATGCTCCTTTATTGGTCGTTCCCAAAAAACCAGATTCTCAGGGAAACCAGAAATGGCGAGTCGTAGTAGACTTTCGCAAACTCAATGAGTTAACTTTGGCTGATGCACACCCTCTTCCTAACATCGAGGAAATACTCAATCAGCTAGGAGATTCAAAATATTTTAGTACATTAGATCTGGCAAATGGCTACCACCAGATCCAAGTAGCAGAAGCTGACAAACAAAAGACAGCATTCAGTACGCCACATGGGCATTTCGAATTTAATCGCATGCCTTTTGGCTTACGAAATGCCCCACCTACATTTCAGCGATTAATGAATAAAGTACTAACAGGGCTACAGGGTATACGTTGTTTCGTCTATTTGGACGACGTGGTCATATATGGCAGGGATTTAGATGACCACAACCGAAAACTGCGAGAAGTATTCGAATGTTTAAGGCGGCATAATCTCAAACTTCAGCCCAATAAGTGTAAATTCCTTAGCAAAGAAGTTAGTTACTTGGGGCATATTATAACTGACCAAGGAATAAAACCCGACCCGCAAAAGATCGCAGCTGTCGAAGCTATAAATCCACCAAAGAATACTAAACAGTTAAAATCTTATTTGGGACTCGTGGGATATTACAGGAAGTTTATTCCCAAATTTTCAAAAATTGCTAATCCCTTAAATAATCTGCTAAAGAAAGATGTTCCCTTCAATTGGGACGCTCATTGCGATGAGTCTTTTGGATTGTTAAAAAAAGCAATTATCCAAGCCCCTGTTCTACAATACCCTAACTTTGAAAAACATTTCTTCATTACTACAGACGCCAGCAATGCAGCCATAGGCGCGGTGCTTTCGCAACGAACAGATTCTGATGGTACGGATTTACCTATTGCATTTGCAAGTAGGGTCCTGAACAAGGCCGAAAAGAATTATTCAACGATAGAAAAGGAAGCGCTCGCGGTTGTATGGGCGACCAAACATTTCAGACCATACGTATACGGCAGAAAGTTTACTGTGGTAACGGATCATAGGCCACTGGTTTGGATTTTTAACTTAAAAGATCCTTCCTCCAGGATTATGCGTTGGAGAATCAAGCTCGAGGAATATGATTTCAAAGTTGTTCATAAATCGGGTCACTTAAATACAAATGCCGATGCTCTATCTCGATTAAATATAGAAGATATTAATGTCGTTACTAGATCCCAAACAAAAACTGACTCGGAAGTTAATTTAAACAATAATAATAATGCAAGTGAAGAGAACACCGCCAGCTCGACCTCGAAGGTGAATAGAGCAGAAATTCCAGTTCAAGACCTGAAAGAACATACAGATGGCACCCTA
This sequence comes from Dioctria rufipes, assembly GCA_963924295.1. NCBI lineage: Eukaryota > Metazoa > Arthropoda > Insecta > Diptera > Asilidae > Dioctria > Dioctria rufipes. The sequence continues at coordinate 100,102,305 of OZ002741.1, read as the reverse complement.
AATGGCAGCAACGAGGCTACCTTTACTTCAAACGAAACTCGTAATAACCACAGATTTACATCAAGCCCAATAATTTTAAACAACGAAGAAGAAATTAAGCGAGTTCTTCGTGAATATCATTTTTCCCCAACTGGTGGACACCAGGGAATAGCTCGAACCCTAAAGCGAATTAGGCAGAAATACCATTGGAAAAATATGTACAAAGATATAAAAACTTTTATATCCTCTTGTGAGACATGTCAGAAAAGTAAGGTGACCCATAAAATAAAAATCCCAATGAAGATCACTACGACATCTAAAAGACCGTTTGAACGTGTATCCTTGGATGTCGTGGGACCGTTACCAGTATCGGAAAGTGGGAATAAGTATATCCTCACTTTTCAAGACGATCTGACGAAGTTCATACAGGCAATCCCTATTCCTAACCAGGAAGCGGAGACGATTGCAGACGTCTATGTTCGCAAGATAATATGTCTTTTCGGTACCCCACAGTGTTTATTGACGGATCAGGGAACCAACTTCCTTAGTGACTTATTTAAGAAAACTTGTAAGTTACTAAAGATACGAAAAATTCAAACGACGGCTTATCACCCGCAGTCCAATGGATCGCTTGAAAGATGTCATCGCACTTTAGGTGACTATCTCAGAAGTTATGCAACAAAAGATCCCAATAATTGGGATACGTGGATAGATTTTGCTATGTTCTGCTATAATACTACTCCAAATTCTGCAACTAATTACTCTCCTTATGAAATTTTATTCGGGGTGAAACCGGAAATTCCATCTTCTGTAGCTAAGGCGGTGGAACCAGTCTATAACTACGATGACTTTGTCATAGAACTAAAGGCCAGACTTCAGAACAGCTACGCACTAGCCCGTGAGAATCAAATCAAAGCAAAAGAACGCTCAAAAATGTACTATGATCGTGGTGTTAAAGGAAACAGTTTTACAGCAGGAGATAAAGTATTGCTGGAACAGAAAATAAAGAAGAACAGAAAACTCTCAATGCTATATGAAGGCCCATACGAAGTTATACAGACTCCATCTCCGGAAACATCATTGATACAGATTGGAAGAAAAACCAAACTTGTACATAACAACCTGCTCAAAACTTTCATTTCCTGAGATATAAATTATACAATGTGAGCAATTCACCTAAAGACTTCCTTTATCTAACTATCTCTAACCGAACTTTTAACCTTTCCACCTCAAAGCAAAATTATCATCTACAAGCATTACATTCCTTACAGGATCATTCTGGTATTGTCTTTCTACGAAGCCCATGGTCGAATTACCAAACCAAAACATGTGAACACACCTATCAGTAACTCCAGTGGAATTTTTTTTGAGGAAACAGGGACACTTGGGAAATCGACATCATTCTGGAACTTGGTTGTATATTTCGACTTAACCAAATATGAAGAAGAAGAGGACCAACTTCGATGGCAATATGCTGAACTCTCCAAGTTCTGTGATGAACTCAGATCGTTCGTGATGGATCCTTGTAAATTCACTCTCAAGGTAATAAACGCAACGTTCAACGAGGTTGTGGAAAATAATAATATCCTCCGACAAGTATTCTACCCCAAACAAGAACGCAGGAAACCAAGAGGCATCATCAATGGAATAGGTAGATTGTCGAAATTCCTCTTCGGAACAATGGATGACGAAGATTCGAATAGAATCGAGAGTATGGTAAGTACACTCAAGGAGAACCAAAAAATATTACACCACTCTGTGGTATCGCAAACCTCGATCATATTAAACGTAATCGAAACCTTAAATAAGTCCGAAATAGTGTTAAATCAACGTTTTCAAGAGATCGAAACAGTTCTACACACCTTAACAGAGAATTTCAATAACCGAACTAGGGCGATGCAAACTTTGCATTTCTTCGACGAATTGGCAAACATTATGACACTCTCCCTAGGAAGATTTCTCTCAAAACAGGAAGAATTAAGTGGTATAATTCATGAAGCTAAATTGGGAAAAATGGATAAGCACCTGTCGAGTTCGCAAAGCTTTGTTCAAGTACTTAAGGAAATACAACTTGAGCTACAACATGACTTAAAATTGCCAGTAAAACCATCTGTTGAAAATTTGCCAGAAATAGAGAAAATTTCTCGAGTAATTCCATTATATACTTCTAATTCTTTAGTACTCAATATAGAAATTCCCCTAATCGGTGACCTTTTTAAATTGTATAAACTAACCAGCATTCCTGCAACCTATATGAACCACTTGTACTATTTCATTAGACCAGAGTCTGAATTTGTAGGCATCAACGAAAAATTAAGACAATACATATTTTTGAAACAAAATGAATTCGACAGATGCCAAAATGTGAATCATAATTTTTATATTTGTAACGAAAACTACCTGACATATAATGAAAATAACCAAAATTGCATAATACGATTGAACCTAGGCTACAAAGAAGTAGACACCTGCGAAGTTAGAATCTTTAAAGCCACCCAGGAAAAATGGTATGCGTTAATTAAAGCCAATACATGGTTGTATGTACTTCCTGAACAAAGTAACGTTAGGATAATTTGTAATGACACTGCATATTCTATAAAAATTTCGAAGAGTGGTATTTTGGAACTGTTTCCAGGATGTAGAGCATCAACAAAGTATATTAACCTTGAAACCAAAAAGGAAGTTAATGAATCAAATTTAATAATAGAATACTTTGATAGTATTATTGCAAACGATATCAGAAATATTACAGTAAATTATAACAAAACCTCATTTAACGCTCTTGTGAGAGCTCATATAGATAGCTCTGATTTCGAAAAGATGAGCATAAGTCTAAAAAAATTAAGGGACGAAACCAAGCTGCATAACGAAAATTCCACCCCTCAAATATCAAATAACATTTTTACCACTATTATAATTTTACTTTCCATAGTCGTATCTTTCCCCATTATGTATTTACTTTATAAGAGATATATTAAATGTAAAATTAACGTCAATACTGAAAATTCATAAAAAAAAAAAAACAAAAAAAACAAAAAACACAAAAACAAAAAAAAAAAACCCAAATCTTTTCCTAATTTTATTCAATAATAATGTTCTGGATGTAGTTTATATCCTTACATTTTTGGATGTTAATATTAATACGGTGTTAAAACAAAGAAAAAAATATATATTTTGTAGAAGTAGTTTCTTTTTCTTTAGAGAAGTAATTATATATATATATAAATAAAACAAAAAAAAAAAATTGTAGACATAGCCTAAAAGTTTTTTATCTTTGTAAAGGGGGAGGAATGTTATGAAGCAAGAGCATGGTGCATGGTTCTCACGAATTACAAAATCTCGGGTTTCATGTGCACATTTTAAAAGATACCCGTGCCACATAAATTTTACTAATTCAGTACCGAATAAACAAAAAAGCATAATTTATCGCTCTATGTTGCACACAAATCGCTGAGTCAAGTGTTCACTCATGTTACCAAAGTGTACACAATTCATTTCATAAATGCGAACCATATGAGCTCTAATTTCGAAGTTGCAAGAAAGCATTATCGCTGAGTCAGGTACTAATGTGTGTGAAAGAACCATACTCCATGCTCTGAAACTGATAACCGGCGAGTTGACTTCGGGTTGCCGCCGCGTAGAGTTTACAAGTTACTTTTGTATTACTATTAATTCGTATTTTTCTTAAAAATAAAGTGATTGAATAAAATAGTTTGTGTTGTAAAAGAAGAGTTACATTTCAATTCAGTTTCCTAAATTTCCACCTGTCCCGGAGTTAATCCCTTTTACCTACGTGTAGGTAATCGTAACACTATCGAGATGATCCTCAATCAAAGGTAGAGGAAAATTATCCCTTACCGTTACCCTATTCAATTCTCTATAATCTACGATTTTGTGAACATATGGCAACGTCCGAGGAGTACAATGGAATGGTTTCTCATTTAATAATTTAATTTCTAATTCAAAATCTATCTTTCGGGAAGAATATCTAACACCGTTTCCAGGAAGACAGGCTGATTTCAAAACATCTTTCACACGTTTTTGATCTTTGTAGGGCAAATGCGCATTAATTTCAAAATTTGTTTCGGAGTTAGTCTCAATTGTATCAATAGTTAAAATTTGATTTATAAAATTTTCTTCATTCGAAAGATTACACAACATACACGACATACACGATGTCTCACCTTGCGCTTTGCTTCTAGTACTTAATTCGTTCTCGCCACTAGGCTTATTTTCCAGTTTTGATTTATTTTGCATAATAGTTTTTTCTTTTCCTCTCAGTTCCAAATTACTCCTTTCGATAAAATTCCTTCCTAAATTTACAGGATATTTCATTGTATGGTTTTCTACAATAAATAATTTTAAAATCACAAAAGAGGAATTAAAATAAATTTTAACATTAGTCAAACCTAAAACCTGGAGTGAACTATCATTTATACCACAGAAGTTATACTTATCAGAGTCAATAGAGGACATCAAATATGCTGGCAAATACTGTTGTTGCATAATACTAATTGGGCTTCCTGAATCCAATAGTGTAGGTAGCTCACAAGAAAAAGACGTCTGTGATCTGGAATCAATCTCAGCAAAAATATACTTGATGTTGAATTCAAACTCATTTCTTGAACACATTTATTGGCATTACTGATGGATTTTCCTTGCACTGGCTAATTCTATGTCCCATTTTTCCACAGCGCAAGCAAGATCCTTTGTCTCGTTTTGGGTTGGAGCAATGTTGACTCACATGTCCAAAGTTGTTACAGTTAAAGCATTTTAATTTAACAGAAGTTTTGCTTTTACTTTCGACGTGAAGTTTTTGTTTAAAATGGTTATTGTTGTTAAACTGTGACTTAATTTTCTCATAGTTTTTTAGAGCACTTTTCAACTCGTCAATATTATTAGCACCATAAAGAAGCATTTTGTTTATAGTAGAGTCGTATATCCCATTAATTATGTAGTGGATAACGTCGATTTCGTCTACGTCCGATACTGATGCGATTTCCTGCATCGAAAACACATATTGCTGGTAGGTTTCGTCTGGCTTTTTTCTTCTATTCCGAAGCTCATTGTGTATTTCAGCACTGGTGATCTTTTTACTAAATTCTTTTGTTAATTCGTGTTTTAACTCATTCCATGATTTAAATGATGAAGTTCGTAAAAACAGTTTGGCTGTTCCAGTTAACAAACGACGAGCGTATACAAAACGAGTTCTTTGGTCCCAACTTAAAACTTCCGCAGACTCCTCAAATTGTTGCAGCCACTTTTCTACACTGTAACTGCCCTCGCCACTAAAAGTGTTTAAAGCTTCTTCAATGTCGCGAAAATTAAAAGAAGATCTTGAGGTACTAGTCTCATCCATTTCGCTTAATTCATGTAGCTTCCTTCTCAACTCGATGATTTCTTGTTTTTTTTTCAATCTTACACGCAGGCTTTGAAGCTCCGAGTTAAGATCATCGTCATCATCATCACCGTTACTCAGCTGTTGTCGAACGTCCGAATTATTTTATTCATTCAAGATGATATTCTGAGGAAAAATTTCTTCGATTTGCCCAGATGTGAGTGGTCCAATTGCCTCTTCCAAACGTAATTTCATCGTAGCTTTGTTACCTGTAGTTTGCTGCCCTAACTGATCCAACTTCTCTTTCAATTGAGCCCCTGTAACATTCTCTAGAAATCTTAGCACACGTGGTTCCATAATAATTAAAATAAAGCACAAAACACTGAAATTTATAATTGCTCCAACGGTCCTCACTACAATTATTATATTGCAACGTTTTAATCAGTCATGTCTTAACGGATTATTGAAATATTTTTTGATCAGCACTTATGCACGTGTTCACCTATGATCACTCTTTTTCCCATCGATCGCTTATGATCGTAAAATTTATTTGTTAGAATTTAAAAATAATATGCGCACGTAAAAATTATTTTAATTTTAAAAAGAACTTTTTTTTTCGGTAATCCGACTGATAACTGAAATATATTTTTTCTTTTTAAGTACTTTGTACGTGTTCACCTACAAACACTCTTTTCACACCGATCGCTTATGACCGCAAAATAGTTTTGTCAGGATTGAAATATATTATGCGCCCGTAGAAATTATTTTAATTTAAAATAAACTTTTTTTTCTCGGAAATCCCACTTCTGAAGTTTTGTTGTAGTGAGGGGAATAAAAATTAAACACGCCGCTCTGATTAACTTAGATCTTTATTCTTCTAAATGATGAGTGAGACCTAACTGATTACATATATACGTACTACATTACTGAAAACAGAATTCGTTTGCTGTTTAATTTACCATCACAAAAAGCAAATATTCTACAGTATCTAAAGCTTTGTCCCGATAAGCTTGAGTCATGTTTGTCAAGGACTCGTTGCTCATCTCCATGCTACTAAGTTTATTTAATATTAATGGCAGATGCCGATAGACTGTTTGGTAAAATTCAGGAGTTGTCTGGTTTCCTTGTACCAGAGTCGTCATCTGATACGCCAGCGTTCCTAAGTCTCTTTTATTTGCATAGTGCAAAATGAGGCACTTTGAGATCTTCTCCCAATTTAGTGGAGTATTGTAGGACTCGAGAGCTACATCTGCTTGACCTGTAATTTTATTTCTAATCACGTTTAGGATACCGTAATATTTCGCGGTTCCTTTTAAATGTGCATAAATTGTGAGAATTCGCTCAACGCTTTTTTTCCAAGAAGAGAACTCTCCAGGTTGACTTGAAAATTCTCGAAGGCTTTTCACGACATCGGGAATTTTATCCATTTCTGATAAATTACCCTCGTTTCCAGCGTCAATTCGCTGGTCGATGTCGTTATCAATGTCCGCTGCCGGATTAAGGAGGGACTGAAGAATAGTTCTTCCTTCTCTTCTAAGAACATTTATTACTAACCTATTTACCAACTCTGCTAATTGAATCTCAGTATTAACAACTTGCGGAGGTGGGTTTATTATTTCATTGGGTTTAGCAGTTGGTGGACTTGAATTTACAGATGTCGCATTTAAATTAGGCGGTCTCAAAGTATTATTAGGATTCGCCATTTTTTGTTTTATGAACACTAGTAGAAAAATGTCGAATGCAGAAAAACTTCTTTGAAAATTAATTGATTTGTTTTTGTTTTTTACACTTTTTAAATTTTTCCAAATTCTGGAAAAAAATTATTTATTTTTTTTTTCAAAAATATTTAATGAGCACCTTTTTTTTATATCAGAACTTTGCAAACACTTATTTATTTATATATATGTATTTTTTTATATTTAATGATCACTCTTAAATTCTATAAGATGATTAAATTCTATCTAAATATATTTTGAGATAATATTCATTTTCACACCGTTTTTTTTTATTCTGGATTTCCAGTAAATAATTCACCTTTCTGATGAAGTTGTCTTAAAATCTTTATTTTTTTTTTGAAATACTATTGAGTGATTTAAAAATTCTGGGCTCAATTTGTACTTTATCATTTATTTTAAAACAACACAAAAGAAAATATTTCAACAAATTTTTTTCTCTTTTTAAATAAAATTTTGCTCTTATAATACTCCTTTACTTCACTTTAATTCGATAATTTGGAAAAAATAAAGAAAAGAAAATTTTATTTTAATGAAATATTTCACTCGTTCAATGTGTTAATGATATAAAACAAATCACTTGATATAAACCAGTTAAGAATGAGGAACTCTCTAATATAACTTAACTCACAATATGAAAATTAGGTGCGGGGTTCGCATCCTTTCTGATGATGACCGATGCTGCGGATGGTGTCTTTAACAGAATTATTCCAGGCGTGGTTGTCCTGTGTATCCTGTTTTTAGGCGTGATAATCCTTGTCTCCTATTTTCCTTTAGGCGTGGTTGTCCTGCTATAGGGATAATTATTTTTCACTTTTACCGCTACACCGGTCCCTGCTCGGGCGCCAGTTAATAATTTCACTTATACGTTTGTGAAAAAAAATAAATAGAACAACTTTAAATTAACTTCCGACTTTATTTCGTGAAATATAAATGAGAACTGAACTAAGAAATAATCTAAAAGTAAAGCGCCAAGTTGAAGCTATTATGATTCCCACGGTTGGCATGCAAGCATGAGACATGATGTTAAAACTGCAATCGCTGCAATTCCTAGAGGTGGCTTGGAGACGATTTGGCTTAATGTTGATATCTGCGAGATATGATGATTACACGTGATTAGGTGTTGTATTCCTCGTCGCATGTACTCCTATTTGTTAAGTTGTACATACTCATACGTTGTGTTACTCTCAAAGAGGAGAAATGAGATTTATTTGCTGCAAATGCTGGAAAAGATGTAATATTGCATTTCTGGTGAATGCTATGGAGTTACAAAAAAACATTTGTGTCAAATGTAATTGCATTTGAAATAAATGATAGTTCATTTGCAGGAAGAAATAAATAGCATTCATAGCAAAAGCTACTACATTAAGCGTAAATGTATTGCATTTACGACAAATGTATAATCTTATTTATGGGCAATGAAATTGATTTCTGTTGAACGAAACACTACAATACAATACAACGTTTGCTCTAAATGGAAATTATTTAATGAATTTGTAGAGCAATCTCGAATGTAATCAAATGAATCTCGCTTGTGGTGATAGGTTACTCTTGCTTACCTTTAATGCAGCTCGTTTGCTTTAAATATTGAAATACACTTTTCGCAAGTGAATATCATTTACAAAAAATACAAGCCACTCTTGAAACGAATGTAGATCATTTGTGGTTTCCCAATAACTTTTTCCTCCTGTTTCTTAAAGGCATTAAGATTCATTAAGATTCAGTTGAAAAAAAATCGTCCCTAGCTTATCATATTTTTAAGTGAGTATTTAAATTGATCTCTGCATTTACGTACATCTATAGCGTTAAAAGGGCAAGCTCAGTTTGCAGTGCAATTTATATTCTGTCGGGATAAATTTAAACTATATGACTGAAATATAAAAAACATATATATGTAGATATACAGAAATTAAAACAAAGCAATATAGTAAAAATAAAGTTTTATTACAGTAATGTTTGTAACTTTTTATTAAACAATTCCAAATTAATATAACATTGTTTCACGCAACTTATATATATTTACCAGTTGTCAAAATAAAGCGTTTGAAAACTTACCATTTTGGTCGTAATGGGCTATTTTATGTTCTCTTGTAAAGTGGATCTTATAATAGTACGAATTAAGAATACGTGTGAGTACATAACGCATGGATACCTATTTAAATATTTGTGTCATGATCTCAAGTGCACTATAAACAAATTAATGCTAGTTAAATCTTCTCTACACACAAAACAATTTTATGTAGAAGCCATTATAAATTCCTAATTAATATATGTTTCTTTTTTATAAATAACAACTTTTAAAAATAAACTGCTTTCAAGCAGGTTTTTATTCTAATGATTCCAAAGAAATCCTGTACATATATACATATATATATGTATATATATATAATATTTAATATTAGTTGTAGGTATCTTCGATTTCACATATTGTCAGAGGAAATCTCGAAAGGATAAAGTTATATAATATAATGTAGGTTTTTTGTATATACTAAAAAGTTCAAACTGAGTAAATCCTTTTACCTCTAGTATCAAAAATATCTTTTTAAATGTCTCCATTGTAAATTAAAATTTGTGAATCCAGTCTTGATGCAAATGCAATAAATAATTATTTCTGAAAGAAAATATAATTTAGATTTATTTAAGTAATATGGAAATCAAGTGGTTACCAGATGTTTAAAGTTAGATGATATTTCGATGATTCAACTAATCCTAGATCATTAGCTAGTGCGCTGATACCTGAATCGTAGTTTTTATCATACCCGGTATTGTACAAAAACATCAATTTTTGAAGTAAGAACCAAACATTTCGACCCTTTATTGGGTATTCTATATTAAGTCCGAGATATAACCCCATACAAACTTCAATCGTTTCTTTTAAATTTGAAATCGAATATATTATATCGTTCACGGTAACATAATAGGCACAAGCTTAGTATATGACTTAATCTATGATACAGACAAACGTTTGTCTATTTTAAAACATATCATACCCTACGCTTGTGTTACCCCATAATTTTAAGTACACAAAAGGCTCCCATTCAACGGAATATATATTACTGAAATACACTTTCTAACACTCTTCACTAAAGACACTACCGCACTGGCTTGTAGTTTTCATAAAACTAAACTGAGTACTTTCTAGTAGAAAGCCAACAGTTAGTTTTTAAGAAATGATCTATGAAATGAAACTTCGTTTTCTTTAAACGTAATTTCAGTCACCACGAATGAAGATTATTTTCTATTATTCCTTGAAAATGATTTCAGTCATGATCATTTACGATAAATGATTTCCGTAAATTTGCCGTAAACGAAATTACATATTACTTCATTAAAACAAGATTCATTTCTGTTTTTCATATACTGCCGAAATTGTAATAATTTAAAACAACTGTAAAACGTTTGTTGGAAATGATCAGTCGATTTTGGCAAATATTCTCATTTAAGGCAAATGAAATTCAATTCCTGCAAATTAAATATGCACGATTTCTTTCAGAGATTTCTTTCAAAAGTGAATGGACTTTGTCTATGAGATTTATAACATTCTGAAGATCTCTGAAATCACCAGAGAATTCAGGAGGTCCATTTAGACATTTAAGGGGATCAGTATTAAGAGTTACAGGTTCCATTTTCCCTTCAAAGATATTGAAATCTGTGGTTGTGTCTTTTCTGGATTTAGAATCGCTTTTGAAAATTTCGCTGTCACAATACTTGAAAAATGACTCGGATTGATTTCAATTTACGATATTATTTATTGTATAGTCTCCTAGGCTAATATCACTAAATAAATCCGCTATATCATTTATTTCATCACTACTATTCTTAACATATAATATAATTTTAAAATATTGGTACTTGCCGATACACTTCCGTGTTTGTTGATGGATATGGCAGTTTCTGCTACTATAGATAAATCCGACAACAAACAAAATTTTTTCTGAGTTGAGCGAACTAGACGGTTGATTGCCATAGATTTCCTTCTTTTGGACTGGTCTAGTGCGCTTTTCCAAATTTATGATAGGTTATCGATAAGGCTGCTATTTGGGAGACTCTTCTTGGCATATACGCTCAGAAAAATGTCTTTTGGTTCTAAAAGGATTTGGGAGTTATATTAAAAGCATATACTTATGAATTTTGCGCAAAAGGCTGTCCTTTCAAATTAACAGGCTCAGACTTTTTAAATCAAAAAGAACTAAAATAAATTAATTTTACTAGATTTCCTATATACACGAAAAGTTTTCTTTTTTAAATGAATAGTTATTTCATTTTTCCTTTTTATATAAACAATCTATTCGTTTTAAACTAAAAAAAAAAAAAATTAAACAAAAGAAACATTTCCTTTTGAATTAAAATTTTCCTTTTGATCTATTATTTTGTTTAGTTTTGAATTAAAAATCTTCAAATGGTATTGCATCATATTTAAAGGAACCAATTTTAAAGTTTTGTTTATGGCAGATTACATCTATGCTTATCTAGCGTTGGCTGTTCCAAGCAAAATGTTTGAGCTCTAATCTATAAAAAAAACTAACTTTGAATTGAAATTGTTATTTTATTAACAACATATATGCATGTAGTACAAAATCCTAAAAAATAAAAAAAATAAAAAAACTATGGAAGCTGAATATGTGCATTAATATGTATTAAGGAAGGTAAACTAAATCTTTTTATTCTATACTTCTTAGAGTACTAAAAGTATATTTTTATTCTAATAACTCTTAAGCCTTTACTTAAAATGCGTACATGAATTGGGGGTCCGTCCAACATCTTTAAATTTATTAATTTAAACACCTCAGTCTCCTTTATTTCGTATGATAGGTAATGCATTATATAACGTAATATATTCCATTTGTTGCTTACAAAATAATATTCATCCATTACTTTTACTACATCAAATATCTCATATACCAAAGACATCTGGTTATCAGCACAAGTTACTAAAGTAATAACCATTTTCAAAACGAATTTCTTTGTATATGAGATTTTTAATTAACAAGACAGAAGACGAGTCGTTTATTTCCGGTAACTCAAGACGATGGAAATATTTTTTGTTTTTAAACTCACATTAATTGTCATCTTCATAAACTATATCTTCACTGAAAGAATTTTCAGAAATTAACAAATATGAGAATCGCAGGGCAGTTGTAATTGATATGGATATTTGAATATTAAGCCTCGACTAGATATTATGTGCATAATCTTTATGTATGTAGTCTATGTTCCGCCTCAAAACGAAACGACCATAAATACTTAATTGGACTACACTTTCTGAAGAAAATGATGTTTCGGTTTCGAGGATTCTCCGAAAAGGGTTAAATATAACTGATTATGTGATGTTATTAGACTTGTTAATTCTTCTAAAATGCTGTTGTTAAAAACAGATTAAAGTAATATATCTATGATTCGAACTAATGTCAAGAGGATCTCATAGACTTCGTATTTCCTGGAACTAAATCTCATATGATGAGAGCCATAAAATGCATAAACGATTTCATTTCACTTGCCGTCATTTTAAAGTTTGAGGTCTTAATGTGATGTTTCTCAATCGGTGGACTTACATTTCCGATTTCAGTTTTCCCATAATTAAACATTTGCTTCCTGCAGTTTAGTGTTTCAAGTGTGATGTATTAAAGTAATTATCAGTCCGGTACTGTTGTGCATTATCTATCTGTAGCTATCTGTAGAGATCATTTATACATGTATCGGCATCACCAACATTGCTAATTGTCAGCCTATTGTAAAAAGCATTATAGCCACTGTAAGTTGAACCCGTAGTCAGTTGCGGTAAAGATTCTGTACGATTAACAATTAAGTTAAAGCTATAAAGAGTTGTTTCATTATATCACAAAGTGTAAAAAACTTCTCCTTGCAAATAAAATATGTTGTGCATAGCATTACAGCAAAAATTGTCTGTTATGTGGAAATATTTAAGTGAATTAAATATTTAATTTTCTTTTATTCCTGTCTGTTTAAGGTCATTTACAGTTAGATCCCCTTTATAGTTATCTTGATCTCTTAAGTAATTGGAATATTCTCGTATATCGGACTGCATTTCCTTTTTATTCCTTTTACATAAACGACAGAAGAATTTACTATTGAATAAAAAAAAAAAAAAAGACCTAGAATAGAGTGGAGCCCTAAGTTATCACCTATACTTTGACCCAAAATATAATATACGTGAAAATTTTCATCATTTGTTCTGATTTCAAGTCCTGATTCCAGCTCCTTAATCACTTCTATTAATTTGTAAAGTGTCAAGTTATTGCCATATACGTTGAAGTCTTTAGATTTTACAAAGCCCGCAACAAAAATATTATTTAATTTAGATAGTTGAATAGCGGGTATTATAGGATATAGTAAATACCACAAACTAATTGTTACGCTGAGTGAGAACCTAAGGGATTATTGATCTCAAAACCATCTGAGTACAGAACAAAAAGGAATTACTAACATATTCTGAAACTGAGTTCTTTTGCTTTTCCACAGTGAGGAATTAATAAAATGTGTTATAGTATTGTCCCCTTCTAACAATTTTATATTTTCCAATGTCCGCTTAAAAATATCTCCAGTTTCGAAATACATCTGAATTTGAAATTTTATATGTAACATACAACTGTGTACTTGATTTTCATCTAATGATTGGCACGAAAAATGAGTTGTTCCCACTACTTAATTGCTAATTGTGAAAACCTTAGGATGTCGATAAATATTCATTGATGCTATATGTTTAAGGAATTTATATTCTGATTTAATTGTTTGAAATGGATCTGCAATTTCCTTTAATATGTGTTCTAATTGTAAGCACGTATTATTGTTTTCGACATCTGGCAAAATAGAAGATAACCTCTCGGATATAGGTTTTGTGAAAAATTTCGATAAAGAGTTTTGAATGTCTGTAACATTTTTGCGACTTAAATTAGGTTCAGCATGTAGGTGCAAGGGAAATGCAAGCATAAATTTTTCAATAATCTTTAAACAATCTGTGAGATCAAAACTTCGACCTACTGCATTTACCTCACTTTCACTAAAACTGGTTTGACGATAAGTAATATTAGAGTTATTAACAATACCGCTTTTACTAAATTAATAGTGTGTGTGTTGCTTCAATTTATAAATATTCTGAAACTTTTGGCGACAATTATTTTGTTTACAGTTGAACTTAAAGATAGCTGGAGCACGTGTGTTAACTTTATGTGATCTATTAGTATATTTGTCGTTCAAAAATGTATTCTGCAAAAAAATAAGTTAGTATGGTGTCTAAAATAAATTAGTTTTTTAGTTCTTGAGCTGGTTTATAAAATTTTTAATTGAGGGATTGATGGAATATCAAGAAAGTATTCTTGTAGAAAATCCATACTAACTTGCTTCTTGCAGAATATTGTAAATTAAATATAAAAATTAATTTTATTGTAATATCTGCAGTTTTAAAAAATGTAGGAAGTTTATATTTTATGTCGTCAGAGAAAACATAAAAATGTTCAACAACTATTACCTTCGGCTTTTTACTTCTTAGGTTCCACGTTGTTTATAGTATTGACATGAATTGCAAAGTCTTGTATATATATGTCTGTAACAGTTGGCTTTAGTTTTCTATTAATTCTATATGGTTGTAAGATTGAATGCAGTAGTAGTGTTGCGATGTAGTGATTAGAACCTGAAATTTGAAGAAGTGATAAATATTATTACAGAGTGCAAACATATAAATTTATATATAAACATAATTATGTTAGTAAAATCATTTTTAAAAAGGCTGTGCAAATTAGCGGATAATTTATCCTCTATAGTATCAAATATAATTGATACTTTTTACAAAAAATATGCCCAGTTTTCTACGAGAAGTTCTTCTTCTCCAGGAAACATTTGTGAGAAATCAATTTCTATTTGAAATAATATATTATGTAATGAAGACAATGAAGACAATCGAGACTTACTTTTTGATTTAAGGCGCATATTTTGATGCCTATCATACAATTTTCCAGTAGGGTTTTTCCTGCCTTTTTGTCTTACAACATAATACGTTTCCTAAAATTTTTCAAACAACATTTATTTAATTAGGGAAGATATGCATATTATGTGCAGCTTTTTCTTTTGGAAATATAGTCTGGATATCCTGAGCGTACGCTACAGCATCTATTTGTGACATTAGCTTCTTATTTGCTGTAAGATAATCCACGATTACATGAACTAAATGTTGTGCTGACAGAAATTCACTAATTTTATATGACGATACACGCTCTTTGCATTTCCAACTATTTTCTAATAAATACTGCAAACTAGGCCGCCGACATGAATTTAAAGATGATGATTCTGGACTAGATACTGATGACATATTTGTGAAATCTTGTAGCCATTTCACAATTTCTGAGGGTTTATTGCTAAAAATGTAAAAGTCCGAAAACTATAGCGTTATTAATCAAAGACGTCTCACAAAAGTTAATCACAAAATAACTTTGTTCTTACAAATACCAGCACACTTTTACGATGCAAATTCATTTATAACAACCAAATACTTAGAATTTTTTCTCGCCACTCCAACTAACCAGATTTGAATAAAACCATTTGTCCAAATCGATTTATTTCTCTAAACAGTTTTTCAAAGTCACTATAGTCCATTTTTTCAAGCACTTTCCTTGTAATATTTAAATCCCATAGATAATTTTGAGTCTCACTAGAAACACTCCATTCACTAAATAATGTTTTCACTGCTATTCCTTCATCTTCTCTTATCTATTAAAAATGCGCGTTTTCAATCATTGTATCCATAGTGCACTATTCAAGATCGTAAGCTCAAATGGAACACTTATCGCAAAATTACAATCGCAATTCACGAACATAAAAGGGCTTTCTTTTATTTTAAAAATTTCGTCTTACTTTAAAATGGAAATATCGTAAAGGCCGTAGATAAAAATTGTTGTGTGACAAATACGTTACTTCTCAAAAGAAAAAAAAATGTTCAAATGTTTGCAGTGCGGTATTACTTCTATGTACATTGTACATGTTTAAACGGAGGCTTAGATTCTTCTATCTGGTTTTGTTTTTCAATGTGAGCCATTTATTTCAATTACGTACACTAAAAAGAATTTTTATAAATATATAAGTTAATAAATTTACTTATACGTTTATGAATAACAATAAAAATAACAACTTTAAAATATTTTCCGAACTTTATTCTATCAAATTTAAATGAGAACTAACTTAAGAAATAATCTTTCCTAAAGTAAAGTGCCAACGTTAAAGCTATGATGATTCCCACGGCTAGCATGCGCGCATGAGACATGATGTTAAAACTGCAATCGCTGCAATTCCCACAGGTGGCTTGGAGACGACTTGGCTTAATATTGATATCTGGGAGATATACAGAGCTATCCTCCTTTCCACCACTCTCTCCATCTCTCTAGTCAGGCTATTCATTTTTTTTTTTTTTTTGGGCATCTTCACAGACAGCCAAGGGCTGGTATTAGTACATTTTCGTTACTTAAGACTTATTACTCAATACTTTTGAAATGCCCCTACTTAGTACTTGAAAATAAGTACTAGCGTCTATTTACTTGTACTTAAGACTTAGTTTTGTACTTAATACCAAGAATTTTACATAAGTATTTCTGAGTCTATTAAGTACCTACAAATATCTAACTCTTCGTATTATAGTTTTCAAAAAGTATTTATTTATTAATACATATTAACTAAACTCGATAAACTTCATTATATTATTGCCAACGTACAAAGATTCTAAAAAAGTACTTTAAAAAGTACTTCAAAAAGTACTCAGTACATTTTATAGACTTAGTACTTAGTCACAAGTACTTTTCATACATGCGGTACTTGTACTTACTCTGAAGTACTCAGGCCTTCGGTACTTGTACTTGTACTTAAGTACTTCTTCTTTGGTACTTGCCCAGCTCTAATTACACGTACCTATTGTATTCCTCGTCCCCTATTTGTTAAGTTGTATAAAAGGTTACCTTTTTGGCACGTCATTAAAAATCAAAAAACGCCGTTTTTCTGAAGAAAGGTGATTTTTTATTTCAAAAATATTCCTTTCGAAATTGAAAGTTTTTTGATAAAATTTAAACTGAAAAGCCTGTAATTTTGATTTTTAAATGTAAATTTTTTCTGATTGTATATGTTTAGAAAAAAAAAATAATTCCACCTTTTATACTTCAATTTCCAGGGGCTTTATAAAGTCTTTCAAATTTCGTAAAACACTTCTGCTATACGAAAATATATATCGAAAAAAAAATTCCACCCTTATACTTCAGTTACGGGGTTTTACATATTTCCTCCAATTTCGAAGAACACTTCTTCTGCTATAGATAATGTTCAGCAAGTGATACTTTAGCTAATATAAACAAATCACTTCTTCTGATTTGTAAAGTAACAAAATGCTTTATATTTTTTTTTACACTTCACTTCCACTGAAGGTGCTAAAAATTCACTGAACATGTTAATAGTTCCACTGATTACTTCCGCTGATTTCGTAGATCATTTAATTAATTTTATGTGCATCACTTCTGCAGTATACTTCCAATCAAGTTTGATTTACTGATTATTGTACGGAATGTGCCATTAAATGTAAAAACATAAGTAACGCACTTGACACATCCTACCGACTGCGCCAATTTAACCTACAATTCCAGTTAAATTAAAACCACCGAAATTTGTTTAGTTTAGATTTTATTGAACTGGCTCAGATTCTCTAAGTAATTTTAAAATAGATGGATACAATAGGCAAAGACGTTTATTAAATAACTTTGAATTTATCCAAAAAAGAACGTGCTTAATTCTCGCGAAAGTTATCTCCAGAATTAGGCTGACGTACTGTCAGAAAAAATATATTAATGAAACCTGATGTTTTTATATTTTTGAGCTCAAGCGTTTTTACGTGAGAATATTTGATTATGTAGGAATAAATATGGGAACAAATAATACATATTTTGAACTCGCGACAAATTTTCCTGTGAGAATGTAAAAAATGGAGATAGAACAATTAATGGCTTTTTATATTATGCGGCCAGAAATTTATTGCTTACATGGATTTGAATTTGTACCATGTATATCAGGGTTTGTATCATCATTAGGATTTACTATATCTATGTCTGTATCAACATTATCTGTAACACATAATATTAGCAGAGTGATTTTGCCAATTATTAAAGTATTTAACTTGTTTGAACAAGCACATTGACCATATTTCTGTGTCTGATATGTTGTTCTTTAGCACGGCCTCGGTGTAATCAGCTTCTGTTTTCAGTAAAGACTCTTTTTCGTGACACGAGCTCTTTCACTCATTTGTGCATTTTTAAAATTCTGCTATAACAATTTGTTACAAAGCAGTCGGTAAAACCTGACACGGTATTCAAACTCTTGTTATCACCAGTGCATGCCGCGACCAAAAAGAAACTCTCATATTTGGAATTTCAATTCCAGTGCATGAGTTAAGGCATTGAATAAGAGTTTCCTTTACTTTAACACGTATTGATTTTAAATTAATTTTCAGTCTACACGCAAAACACAACCCTTTCTCCAATATTCACTGAGGATGACGCAGTATATAATGTTAACCCATAACCACAGTCTAATAAAAAAAAAAAATTTCTCGACCTCAAGAGGAATTTGCAACGCAAGCAAATTCCGCTATGCAAACATAATTCTCGATTGAGAAAATATACATACCTGAGGTCATTGCTTTACGATATCAATACATTGTGAATCATTCAGAAATTGTGTGATCAGAAATGCTGACACTATAATACTTATTTTTAATTTTATGTACTGCATAAGTGGATTTTTTATTTTGGTACAAGAACATTCTTATTATTACCAAGTTTTTATTCTTTAATGAATTTTATCTTTTCGTTATTTATATTGTTGTATTTAAGCATTGTGATAACACTCGACTGGAACATGTGATTAATAAATTATATGTTAAAAGTGCAAATAAGTATATTAACTGGATAAAGCTCTTCTTTCATTAAAACAATTGAAGCTAAACAAATATTACATGAAATGTAGTACGATAGGCTCACTCATTAATTTCCTTTTTAATAAATAAAACCTATCACGAATTTTAAAACATACTGAAAGGGAGTAAAGTAAACACTCAAATCTAATTATATTCTTATTATAATAAAATTAGTGAATATATATTTCATAAAGTAAATTCTAATATACGTATTCCTGAGGTGGTATCCAATTCGGATGTTTATCGTAATCCAATTTCGCCTTTTTCCCTGTTCAAATTTATAAGAATATTCAATGTAAATAGTACGCTCGCTGGCAAGGAAAAATAAATTACCTGATATGAAATGTCGAGAGTGTATTCTAACAAATTTTAAATTTATGCTACCTCCATCAAACTTTTTTTGCCGTAAAGCTGACAGCCAAAGTCGAATTGTTTTTTCCGAGAGTTCCTTTAAATTGCGCTTCTTTGATACTCCTGGAAACCTGTAAAAATGTAAGCTGTTGCGCCCAGTCCTTGAATAACAACCCCATACGTAACAAGCTATAGCCATACTAGAAAAAAAAATTCAATGTTAATAATATACCAATAAAACAAACTAGTTTTGCTAGCCATCACGTCCGTAACAGAATTAGAAATCCATTAAAACCGAAAATTACTACAATTACGTCCTAATGTTTTTAAAAAAACTGTTAAATATTAAATATTGCTTATTATTAAAAATTTTGAAAGTTATTTCACACTCAAATTTATCACAAAATTAACAAACACAACTTATTCCCGATTCATTCCTTACAAAAGTGGATAACCACGTACATAATTTTGAGAGAAGAAATGTCATAGTTTAATGGTTTATATGTTCATAATAGTAAGTTTGGCAGCTCTCTGTCAGTTATAAATTAACCTAGCAACTAAATATAATAAATAACATCACCATGAACAGCATCAAAACATATCGCGAAGCAATCTTATACAATATTTTTAACGAAAATAAAGGAAATAAATGAAATATTTTGCCTATAGCCCGTTCGTCCTCTTTCGCAATTAGTTACCAATGGAATCTTTTATATTTTTGAAAATACCCTCTAGTATACATTCCGAAAATGCAATTATTGTGCTTTGGATAGTCTTTTTACAAACCAATTTGTTTGAATACAATTTTGTTATGAAGACTATATTTGCTAAATCAACGAAATTTCTAAAAGTTTCATATTATTCAGGATAATTGGCGAGATCAGTATTATGTGAATTTATAATATTTTCAATGAAAGATGCAGATATGCATTTACTATTTAAGTTTAAGTAATATGTTGCTACATATGCTTTCTAAAAGAATTTTTCGATTTGAAACCTTTTCTCGTGGACAGCTTTTGCAAAGCAAAACTCTTTCTAATTTATGACTAACATTGAAAAGTTTCATGTAAAAATTAAAAGAGTTGAAGTTTTTGTTACATTTGAAACATTTCATAAACAACAATTCAGAATCAAATTCCCAAAGAATTAACGCTACCGCCGAAGAAAATAATATTGCACTTAACTGGATATTATTACAGAATGATTAATTATAGGGCTCAAATCAGATTTCAAAGTACCTAGCGCAACAAGATTTACATCAAATTCTGAAAGTATCTCGAAATGTTCATACTGAATAAATGTTCATATGGCTAAACAGGATTTCGGATATTTAGCATTTAACGACATAAATACCTTGAACACAGGCCAACTGCTGTTAAAATAGTTTCGACCCTATAGAGTACATGATCTAATGCTTCTTCCAAAGTTGGTCCAACTGCTACTACCAAAGGCTTTAGCGTTCGTTTAGATGCCTCCAAAAGCTTCCTTTTTCTATCCAATTGTTCTTTTAGCAGATATTACAAATATTGTGTCGAACTTACTAGTACATGTAAGATAAAAGAATCTAAGACTTCTTCTTTCATAACTTTCAATCGTTTTTGACGAATACAAAAAATAAGTAAGTAGTTGAAGTCCGGCAATATTGGAATCAGAGTTCTTATTTTTTCCCAATCATTGAAATGAAATATTTTGGGTATCTCGTTTGCCAAAGTAACAAATCCTTCTGTTGCTAATTTAAAAGGTCTTTCACCGATATTTTGGTGTTTTTTGTTAATAATATGGTGTTAAATACACAAAAAAAGAAATAGGTGCCGGAAGGATAACACCAAGGAAAGTTGAATATTTTTATTAAAAAAAAAAATGAATTTTTTCCACTTTCAAACCTTAATGCTAACACAAATCAACTTAATACAATTCAAATATGTAATAAAATTATAAAGAATTCAGTCCGTTCTGTTATATCTCTGGGGTTGAGCTGAAATTGGAAGAAGAAGAAGAAAAAATTACCTTTAATACAAAGAAAAAAATTTGTGGGTAGTGAGATCGCCTTTCTCAACTACCACACAGGAGTAGCTTAAATTTATTTTATCTGCTTATACTACTTGTGAAATTCTCAAATCAATATTTGTGAGAACTTCACGGGAATGTGGGAGACCTGATCAATGTTCAGGCCGTTGTGGATTGGGAAAGTGTCCAGGTCAATATCCTGGTGGGATTTTGGAGGAAGGAAATTTGAAACTGGTTCAGTATGCCCGGTTTCGATAGGTGAAGTCTTGGTCAATTTCCTAGTCTTATTTCTGGAATGGTCTGAAGACAACTGACTGACTTTCTGTTTTGTGCTCGCGTTTTTATAGTCTGAAAGCTCTAAAACTCACGAAAGCACATCGGTGGATATCCGTTTATCCAAATATCCGAAATAGTGTCTTGAGCGGCATTTGTTGGAAACTAGTCAATATCTAGTTTCCTCCAGCGGTGGAGGTGACAAAAATAATTTGTTAGGGTGCTTGGCTCTGACTGCTGTCAAGTGCTTCTAGTGCTTTACACCTGGCTTGTAGAAAGAGTTGTAATGCCTTATAATCTGGTAATATATCGGTTTTACTCCAATACTGCTCCCATTGGTAATGAGTTTGTGGTGGGAAGCGTTGAAAGAGATCGTATACCAGAATGTTATCCCATTGCTCAACAGGGAGCTCTAGGTATTTGAGCTCATGAAGGCCTTCTACTGCTTGGTCCAGTAGAGAGCGAATAGCGGAATCTGATTCAACCTTTACTGGTGTTTGACTCAATATCGTCTTTAGGTGGGTATTAACTAGAACTCTTTTATTGTTGAACCTCTTCTGTAAGAGTTCCCATGCCTTTGTGTAATTGGTCTCAATTACTTTAAATTGTCGTAACTAGCGCTCAGCTTCCGCAGTGACGATGAGTTTTAGGTAATGCAATTTTTGTACCTTTGGTAGGCTAGGATCTTTGTGGAAGAGTGAAGTAAATAAGTCGTGGAATGGACGCCATTACTTGTAATTCCCATCAAACGTGGGAATATGTATGGGTGGAAGTCTCACTTCAGACTTTGGGAGACGTAATTCCTGTGTAATTGGTTCAGTCTGGTTTGAGGGCAGATCTGGGAAAGAATTCTCAAGCTCTTCACTCAAGGTGGAAAAAAGTTCGATGTATTTCAACTCAGTTTCCTCGTATAACGTACCCTTGGCATATTCGCTTTCAGAACCGCCCTGGGCTGTCCAGATTTGTATGTACGTATCTGTAAACGCTTGCCACAGGGTTCCTAGTGACTGAATTCTAGCCGCGTAATACTTTTTAGTTTGTCTAGTTTCTTTGCTAGCCTTTGAATGATTCTCGGCGGTTTTGGAAATTTGCTAGTGAAGAGCTAGTTGGTTTTGAATAAATGATTCCATATAAAACTACTAGCTTGTATATCCGGCTCGAAGGACCTTTATGTTAAATACATAAAAAAGAAATAGGTCCCGGAAGGACAACACCAAGCAAAGTTCAATATTTGTATTAAAACCAAACAAAAAATAGAATGAATTTCTTCCACTTTCAAACATTAATGCTAACAAAAAAATCAACTTAATACAATTCAAATATGTAATAAAATTATAAAGAATTCAGTCCGTTCTGTTATATCTCTGGGGTTGCGCTGAAATTGGAAGAAGAAGAAGAAAAAAAATACCTTTAATACGAAGAAAAAAATATGTGGGTAGTGGGATCACCTTTCTCAACTACCACACAGGAATAGCTTAAATTTATTTTATCTGCTTATACTACTAGTAAAATTCCCAAATCAATGTTTGTGAGAGCTTCTTGGGAGTGTGGGAGACCTGATCAATGTTCAGGCCGTTATCGATTGGGAAAGTGTCCAGGTCAATATCCTGGTGGGCTTTTGGAGGAAGGAAACTTGAAGCTGGCTCAGTAATACACAGTTTCGATTGGTGAAGTCTAGGTCAATTTCCTAGTTTTGTTTCTGGAATGGTCAGAAGACAACTGACTGACTTTCTGTTTTGTGCTCGCGTTTTTATAGTCTGAAGGCTCTAAAGCTCACGAAAGGACTGCGGTGGATATCCGTTTATCCGAATATCCGAAATATTTTCGTGAGCGCCATCTGTTGGAAACTAGTCAATATCTAGTTTCCTCCAGTGGTGGTGGTGACAAAAATAGTTTGTTTGGTGACCAAACATAAGGGTGGCTAAAATGTTTCGCTGAGTATTTTCTAATTTGCCGAATTCTCGAAGGTACTTCGGTCGTAGACTTTAAACAATTTTTTACTGTTTCGTAATCTATTGCTGTTTTTAATGCTGATTAAAACGAAAAGGTAAGAGGTACATCAAGACATTTATTAATTTTTATTTATATGATAACATCATCGAATACTCGATTTATTAATCCAGACACTGAAGGTAAAGATGAATCAATAATATGAACTTCCTTTGACTCTAGTATCAATTGATTATTAGTAAATGTGTGTATGCGTATCTTGTTGAACTGTGGAGTTCTGTCGATTTTTGAATAGATGATAGCTCTTACTGGTGGTGGAAGTTGACCAACCTTCCACTGAAGGACTATAACAACATGAGCCCTATTAATATAAACAAAACAAAAATGTACGGGAAAACTACGTATAATCTGTCTAACCTGGTCTATTAAAAAAAAACTCTTTATATTCAACCCAAAATCTATTTCTGGGTCTTGCTCATGGTAAGATTTCTTTTAAAATATCCACGTCGCGGTGCTTAATAGATTCGTCCGTTAATTTTTCTTTTGCAAAACAATGATAAAGAGGAGCCTTTGAGAATACTATGTACTGTTTCTTAACTTTTTGAATAAATATAAGAAAATTTCATAACTTTCATAAACTTCCCAATAATGCAGTTAAAATTCATTATAAAAAATCAAAAATATTTCAATAAAACCATATAGGGTAAGACGTTCAGCAATGAATCACTCATTTTCTGAGTATGAGTAGGTACATCACACTGGTAGAGACCACAACATTGGCTTTTATGTCTTTAGGTAGAGAATTTAGTTGCCTTACATGTACCCTTTGGCTTCGGTATAGTAAATCAAAGACTCGCGTGAACTTCAACACTTATTCTTTAATACTTCACTTGGCTAACTTAAGCTAGGTTTAATAAACACATTAATTGCCGATGATTATATGCTACTTTAGAATGCCAACTAGTTTGGTATTTTTGTTTTAAGACAAGACTTTGGAAACGAGACTGCAACTGGTGATCAACTCGACTCTGTTGGACTAGAAAATCGACTGCCAAGAATCATCGTGTGTTTGTGGGAGAATGTAAGCTCCCTTTGACTCAAGTACTTAGTCGGTTGGATTTTTGGGACGATTGTACACTCTACACACTCCCCCTCCAGCGAAGCGTTGCGATTCTTGATTTACGCGTACTAAGTTTGGTGAAAATCTGACCTTGACGATTTTGTTCTTACTTCGTATCACATCTATGTTCTATCGATTGCTATTGAGACATTTTTGTTTTTAATGTTTACCACGAACTGTTTTCTGAGTCTCTTTACAGCTTTGTATGGCCCTTCGTAAGGTGGCTGTAAGCCTGTTCTTACTCTGTCGACCCTTACGAAGACATAATCCGAAGTTGTTAGAGATTTTGGAATGTAGACGTTTCTTTGGGGAGTTGTTCGGGTTTCAGTGGGTTTTGCTGATTGCATGTGATTTCTAAGCTGATTAACGACGTCTTTCGGGTCGATTTGCTTGTCCGAGGATTTTTGTACAAATAGTTCACCCGGTAACTTTAGACTTTGACCAAAAACTAATTCGGCTGGGGTGCAGCCTAGGCCTTCTTTGATAGCAGAGCGAATACCAAGAAGAACGAATGGTAGTTCTTCACTCCAATTTGAAGTGGGACCTCGTGCAATTAAAGCGGACTTGATTATTCGATGTAGTCTTTCTACCATTCCATTTGCTTGTGGATGGTATGCGGTCGTATGTATACGGTGCGTTCCTAGTAAACTAGTAAGTTCACGAAAAAGTTTTGACTCGAACTGAGTCCCTTTGTCAGTTGTGATCTCACTTGGTACTCCAAATCGACAGATATAGTTGCGGCACTGATGTCCTTGATGGGTATTGCTTCGGGCCATCTAGTGAATCTGTCTAGAATTGTTAAAAGGTATGAATAGCCATTTGAAGGTGGGAGTGGACCCACAAGGTCTATATGAATGTTTTCAAAACGGCCAGATGCAATGGGAAATTTGCTAAATTCTGTTTTAGTGTGTCGGCCTATTTTAGCCTTCTGGCATGCTTCGCATGCCTTGCACCATTCGTTGCTGTCTCTATTTATGGAGGACCAGAAATATTTGGAAGTAATTTTCTTCCTCGTTCCTCGTATGCCTGAATGTGACAAACTGTGGACCGCATTGAAAACCGATTTTCGAAGAGAAGTTGGAACGAATGGGCGAATGCTTTTCGTGCTGACTTCGCACCAAATTTGTTCCTCAGAGATTGGAATTCTTATTAGCTCCAATTTAATTTTGGAACTTTTCGTGGTTGAGTATGAGAGTAAACAGCGTAGTTCGTCGTCCAGCTTTTGCTCTTGAATTAGTGTTTTGAAGTCGAACGCTTTTAAGTCTACCGATTCATTGTCGTTATTACAGTGGTGTGACAGAAGATCTGTAACTGTGTTGTTTTTACCAGAAATTGTAGTGTCGTGTGAAGTGCTCTGGGGAAGAGAGCACACAACCGTTAAATTTGTGAGGAAATTACAAAACACTATTTTGGTTAAACGTTATTTAAACCTTTTATTTTTCACTGCCACCAGTTATTGTAATGTCGTGTGCCGTGCTCAGGGAAAGAGAGCACACAACCGTTAAATTTGTGAGGAAATTACAAAACACTATTTTGGTTAAACCTTATTTAAACCTTTTATTGTTCACTGTGTTACGGGTGTGACTTTGCCGTAACTTGGACCTAGGAGTGCTTGCTACTGCGAAGATCACTAGCCCAATTGAATAAATTGAATCACTTAAACACTTTCTTTACTTGACAATAATTTACTTTTATTCAACCTTTAGTATACTTTTCTTATTTTCTTATCTTTTCTTTTGTTAATTCTAGGAATAGGTTGCCTTACCTCTGGTGGGGGGTCAACCTTATTCTTTAGACTTTGGAAAAACTTCTGCCTTGTCCCTGAGATGCATCGGCTTTTTATTTAGTTGGATTCTGGCATTGCTCAGCAAAATTGGTAAAAATAGATATGGGGGTATCTATCTAGGAAATTCCATATAGGAATTCCAGAAATCGAATATATCGGGAACGCCCTCTCAATATATTGGTAATAGCCAATTTTGCATATTCCTCAATATTTTGTAGTTCCACAAGAATATTTCCCCTTCATTCAAAAATTCCTTTGCATCCATTGGTCAACCATATATATACGGAAGAAACCAATGTTACAAAAACCTCAGCACTATTGCCCAATAAGTGGGTCAGTTTCCATTTCACTTTACACAAGGGATTTCCCAATTATGTACAAGTAAAAAGTTAAAATATCACACATGAAGTTTCTTAATTTTGTGTGAGGAAAAAATAAACGGCATGTAATGACTGTGGGTTAGGTCAGGGTTAACCTAGTGCCATTATAATGCATGAAATTGGTCTCATGCCGTGTTTGTATTTTTGTATACAAAGAGCCGGCGTTTTGCCGCAAAAAAGGTTGACGCAACCAAGAATTTATCGTTTTAAAAGAACAACGGAGAAAGTTGTTTCATAAAACGAAAATAGAATTGGTTAATCATATGAACCATATGTGATGTAAAAATTCATAAATAAATTGACGGTGGAATCACCGCGAAATTGCTTGGAATGCAATTTGATGCGCGTACTCGCGTTTGTCAATTTATTATATGTTTGTACGTTATATGTATGTACATATGTGCGTATGTTTTGCTTGCTAGCTTCAAGAAGTACGTTATCGTGTATGTACGTATGTATATTTGTAATCTTGTACGTAACAAGATTCTTATTATGATAACGACTCGTTATAGATATATGCATATGTACATATGTATGATGTATGTACGTTAGTTCTACTGATCGGGATATTGTGGCGCTAATGAGATAATGATGAATGCAGGTAATGATTCATTCATTACAACTGTATTAATTATTGTATAATTAATTTTTATTTTGATTTTTGCTATAAACAATTTTTTTAGCAACTCAACTTACTAAATTGTTTTAACTTCCAACATCCAATAAAAATATTTTATCAGCAATAATTCATTTTAAACAATTATAAATTTTTTTTACATAGTAGCAAGAAAGAGCAACGTTTACCTCGCGACGGGTGAAGAGCAAAACTCCGCGAGGTTCGGGCTAGCTGCCCCCAGGCACCCATCAAAAACTTGAAAGCTCCTTTTTTTTATTCTTGTTACTTTCCCACGACTTTGAAAATCGTACGTGAGAAAGTACAAAAAGTTTAGACACAGTGCATATGCATGAAATCTGATATGCACTTGTGTCTTGAAAAAGTAATATTTTTAGATGATAAGAATAATTATGTGTATGTATGTACATACGATTAAGTTTTAGGAATTTAACGGAAAAGCTGTATGTAGGTATGTATACATGCCGTGTGAACGGAATGTATGACTGATAACAAAATGCAATTTATGCTAAATTGCATTTTGTTGCAGTACGTAAATGCATTTTTAAATGCAAATGAAATTGAAATTAAATTAAAATATTTATAATTTTCAGGGTCATTCCTGATATACGCCAATATATTGCATAGGGCAATGTATTGGTGTATTGGTTTTGTGGTTGTGATCCGGGACATAGGCACCTGGGTTACAACAAAATGTGTCGTATGTCGCTGGTAAATTGGGATACATAATCGAGATGTCGTGCTTGTCTCGGACTTCGTTCAGCTTTGGATGTTATAGCTGTTGTTAATGGACGGTGGTCAGTATATATTCGAAAATCCCTTCCTTCAATGAAGTGTCGAAAATGTTTGATAGCTAGGTAGATTGCTAGCAATTCTCGGTCGAAGGCAGAGTACTTTTGCTCAGTAGGTGTTAACTTTTTTGAGAAAAAACCAAGAGGCTCCCAGCATCCTTTGTTGTGCTGTTGTAATACCGCACCAGCCGGAATGTTTGAAGCATCAGTCGTGATGCTATATACTGTGTCTTCTAATGGGTGGTTAATTAGGGTGGCGTTTGCAAGAGCAGCTTTTGCATTTTCGAATGCCTTATTGCAGTCTTCTGGCCATAAAAAGGATTGCTTCGGCTTAACCTTTTTTTGAGAGACTGATATGTGAGTGTGTATTGGTACTAATAGTTCGGATAACTTAGGTATGAACCTGTTGTAAAAATTGATCATGCCTAGGAACTGTTCCACTTGTCGTATGGATGTTGGAGGGGTCACATTTAAAATTGATTCGACGCGACTTGATAGTGGGGCAATGCCTTGGGGGGATATGGTGTGTCCTAAAATTCTAAGGATGGGACACCAAATATGCATTTGGATGGCTTGAGCGTGAGTCCAAATTCGGATAGTCGCTCGCAGACAGTTCTCAGATGTTGCTTGTGCTCTTCATTTGTTTTACTGGTGATAAGCAAGTCATCAATGTATACATAAACAAAGTTAAGATTTCTTACGACTTCGTTGATAAACCTTTGAAAGATTTGACTGGCATTGCGCAAACCAAATGGCATTCGAAGAAATTCGAATAATCCAAATGGTGTTGTTATAGCTGTCTTGTATACGTCCTTCGTTGCTACTGGTATTTGATTATATGCTCTGACCAGGTTTATACGCGAGAATATTGTGCATCCTTGAAGTTGTATGGCAAAGTTTTGGATATGTGGGATTGGATATCGGTCTGGCATAGTTGTGGCATTAAGACGGCGATAGTCCCCGCACGGTCTCCAGTCTTCGCTGTTTTTCTTTGACACCATGTGAAGGGGTGATGCAACAGGTGAACAAGATGGGCGGCAGATGCCTATGTCCACCATGTGCTGGAATTCCAGCAAGGCTGCCTTGTGCTTAGTTGGGTCTAGTCGTCGCGGTTTGGAGGCAGGTAGGTGACCTGTTGTAACTATGTGGTGCTGTACAGCATGCTTCACCTCTGTGTTAAAGTTAGGTGGCTGAGTTAAATTAGGAAATTCGTGAAGAATTGTTCCATATTCGTTTTCTGGTGAAAAACTGCGAACTGTTGGGGTATCTGCAGCCATGCTAAAAGCATTCACAGACATGTTGGTACAAGAATCTATTAAACGTTTATTCTTTAGGTCGACCAAGAGGTGGAACTTATTTAGAAAGTCAGCGCCAATTATTGGCCTGTTTACAGCCGCCAGTATAAACTGATGAATGAAGTTTCTTCGGAGTCCCAAGTTGATTTTCAGCAGTTTCGTGCCAAAGGTGTTAATTCGAGAACCGTTGGCTGCTGAGAGGGAGAAATGTGGGTTTGGTTTAGATGTGGTAAAAAGCGCATAAGGGAGAACAGATAGATCTGCACCCGTATCTATAAGAAACGTCAACTTATTGTTTGCGTCTTTGATAAATAGGCGGCGAGGGGAGCTCGCCACCGCACTGTTTGCCGCATGAACAGTTGGGTACACTAGTTTTTTTTAGCATTGCCTTGTTGTCGCATTGTTTGAGGTTTGCCTCGAGAGAAACTACAAGGTTGCTGGCAATTATTTGCTTTGTCGCCGTATACTGAGTGGTACCAGCAAATATTTCTCCTGATATTGCTTCTTGATCTACTTCGATAATGACTCGGGGTTTTTTTGGCTTGGGGACGTCGGTATTGCTTTTCGTTGACTCGAAAAGCTTTCATCATGGACTTTATTTCTTGAATTTCTCGTTCAAGTTTTCTAAAATTTGGGTCTTGTTGATTAGAGGAGTCACCTGAATGGCTAGTACTCGCTATTTGCACCGTTGATATACTTTTGGAAGCATCTGAAGCTTCACATATTTTATCAGCCACGTAGGTAATTTCTGCCTCAGTTTTATCTGGCAGTGGGATTAATGCGATATTTATTACTTGTGGGAGTCGCCTTAACCACAATTTTCTAACAAAAGTTTCGCCAATAGTGCCTGATGTTCCAGCTAATTGCTTCAGCGTCCGTAAGAAATCGGATGGCTTTCTGTCGCCAATTTCTTCACTGGACAATAGCTTTTCTAGACGGCGTTCCTCGCTTAAAGAATGTCATTCTATAAGAGAGTTTTTTAAATTTGCGTATAGATCTGATTTGTGTGGGTTTTGTATGATGTCTAGCACTGAATCAAGCACCTCTTGTTGTAACGCTGCAAGAACAAAATTGTATCGGTGGATATCTTTATTAATTTTGCTGACCATGAATTGTGCTTCTGCTTGCACGAACCATGTAATTGGTGAATTTGCCCAAAATGGTCGTAATCTAATCATTACACTTGTGGCATGCACATCGCTGGAGTTGGAATTGTCTTCGGTACTCCTAGAGTTGGAGGAGCCTTGATTATTGTTCTCTGTAATTGGTGGAGAATCTTTGGTACTCATTTTGAAATAACAAGAATTTTTTTTTGTTTTTTTTTATAAATCATTCGACTTTATTCACAAATTGATCGATATGAGAAGATAGTAATCGCTTGACTTGGCTCACGAGAAAATCAGTCTTAAAATTATTGCTATTATTTAATTTTTAGAATGGAAGCGAAAAAAATGCACAATTCTCAGACACACACCACACACGATGATTTGTTTTGTTGTTACCCTCAGTGACCATACTCAGAGTTTCACCTTGATGCAGTTCCGTTGAACATAATTTGATGCTCAAGGGGATGTTAATATTAATCAAAAATATTGTTCTGTAATATGAAATTGTGCAATGATGTAAATTTAGTAATATTTTTCTCTGAAAATGAAAATGAGTAGCACATTTGTAAATATTTCACTTTATCAATTATTTCTATCTACTAAAATATATGTATCTAAATGAAATAAAAATTAATAAAACTTAATAATTTATCTCTGGATATTGTGAAGCTAATAAATGTATTCGTATTCTATGTAACTAAATATTTTACTAGTTGTTAAGTTGCGTAAATGAAATGTTCTTATTTGTTTAGGCAAAAGTCACTACAAACTAAAAAAAATGTTTGAATTGCACTGTATTTGATGATTTGACGTCTTGTTGTTGAACGTATTTGTTCCATTTGCTATGAATGAACCCTTGTACTTTGACTGGAACAAGATACTGATTGGAACGTGAAATGATGTGATACTGTGCTTGTGTAATTTGTTCTTGCTTCTTCTGTCCCTTTATCTGTCCGATTTAAGGTTGCGACTGTGTGTAGTTTCATTATGTTGTTTTGTTAGAAATTTACAAACACTAAAACAGTCTTCGGATCTATGATACAATTTCTGTTGTGTGAAATTGTATTGGTTGACTGACGAAGTATGTAGCTGTAACTGCACGTGTGATGCACCGTTTGTAGCCGCAATCCGTTACCATGCACGTGGAGGAAAATTAAGCTTACTGCGCTTGTTTCTTCCAGCAATTCAATTTTGATCGCTGCTGTTGCTGCTTTGAGTCCAGTTCAGGCGTCTTTTATGTTTTGTCCAGGAAGAAAAATGTGCAGAATTCTCGTTTCGAGTCGTCGGGGTCACCAGATGTTGGCTTCGGTATAGTAAATCAAAGACTCGCGTGAACTTCAACACTTATTCTTTAATACTTCACTTGGTTAACTTAAGCTAGGTTTAATAAACACATTAATTGCCGATGATTATATGCTACTTTAGAATGCCAACTAGTTTGGTATTTTTGTTTTAAGACAAGACTTTGGAAACGAGACTGCAACTGGTGATCAACTCGACTCTGCTGGACTAGAAAATCGACTGCCAAGAATCATCGTGTGTTTGTGGTGGGAGAATGTAAGCTCGGTTTCTTTTCGTTCCGCAAAGCTCTTGTTCTTTACGTGGTATTGGCAGAATGATTTATTTTTCCCTTTGACTCAAGTACTTAGTTGGTTGGATTTTTGGGACGATTGTACACTCTACATACCATTGCTTTAATAAGTTGAAATTAATTCCGTTAGCGAATAAAGGGATATTTAAAAAATATGGCAAGTTACTCACTTTGTACAAAGATAGTACACCCTGAATCATGGTGTTGTTTTTAGTGAAACAGAAAGAAGGAACAGTGTTGGTACGTAGCCGATCGCTCGTGCTTCCTGGAACGTTCACGAGGAAGCGATCGGAGGGAAAAAAACAAAGAAAGGATATAAAAAAACACACTCAATTTCGAACACAACTCAAACGTAGTACTATATTATTATTTTGCTTGTAGGCATACACTTATTGTATAAATAAACTAACTTTTTATTTTTCCACGTATTCTTAATATATTCATTTACTTATTTATTTTGATCGAGAATTCATAATTAAAAGTATAGATATTTGTTGTAAATTTAATCACTTATTTATTTTTACACAAATAAAAACTCTCAGTTGCGAGTATATAATTTGTTTTTTTATTTAATTTACATTCCGCAATACTTTCTCGATAATTTGCAATAGTCAAAACTCCCGACGTTAAACAGGTGACGGTCTTAGGCTTGATGGCCCCAGGTACCCACGATTGCTTCAAAAACGTTTGTTTTTTATTCTTATTACTTTCCCACGACGTTGAAAATCATACATGAGAAAGTACACAAAAATGATCAGATGCATCACACATTCATTAATGCAGAAATCTGATTTGCACTTGTGTATGGTCGAATTAATTATTTTAAGTCGAACGACGGAATGATTGTATGTTTGTATGTATGTATGTATATACGATTAGGTTTTATAAATTTAAAGAAAAGCTGTATCTATGTATGTACATGCAAATAATTTGGCGGAATTTAGAGAAAAACGGTATGTATGTATGAACTTTGTACTGTATACCTTGAGAACGGAATATATGACTGATAACAAAAACCAATTTATGCTAAATTACATTTTGTTTCAGAATGTAAATGTCTTTC
The DNA here is from genome assembly GCA_963924295.1 of Dioctria rufipes. NCBI lineage: Eukaryota > Metazoa > Arthropoda > Insecta > Diptera > Asilidae > Dioctria > Dioctria rufipes. The sequence continues at coordinate 100,068,952 of OZ002741.1, read as the reverse complement.
TAAGTGCATTTTAAATGAATTTTTTAAATTAAATAAATTTTCGATTCCAGGGTCATTTCTGTAAACCGCCAATATATTGCATAGGGCAATATATTGGTGTATTAGCTTTATGGTTGTGATTCGGGGTATAGTCACCTGGGTCACAACAACCCTCCCCCTGGGGAAAAGATAGTTTTAAACTTTTTAAGAGGAAAACTTTCTTTCCGGTTAAGAATTTCCTATTCAAATTCTAAAATAAGGTAATATGTATAATTAAACTGTAAATAATTACGAGATTATAAGGCTACAATATATCAAAAATTAATTAAAATATTCGAATAACATTGTTTGCATCACTAATTAAATATGATTTATATGTAATATGTATAATGTAATTACTAGATATAGTTTTTTCATGCTTTATTGCTATATAGTAATATTAATGGTGAAGCTGTTTTGAACAAACAATTTTTGTTCTTTATTTTTTTTACTTCCTTATTCTGTTTGAATAGTGCGCAGAAATTAATCTGCACACCTAAGCAGAAGAATAATTCTGCGCAGGGATTAATCTGCACCACTTTTATCCTCTACATCATTTTGCTACCCTGGTGCTCTCACGCACTAGCAAAAAGCATTTTGCTACCCTTGTGCTCTCACGCACTAGCAAAAAGAACTTTGCTATTATTGTGCTCTCATGCACTAGAAAAAGCATTTTGCTACCCTTGTACACTCGCGCACTGGCAAAGGGCATTTTGTTACCCTTGTGCTCTCACGCACTAAGAAGAAGCATTTTGCTACCCTTGTACTCTCACGCACTAGTAAGGAGTAGTTTTGCGATTCTGCTGCTCACACGCAATAGCAGCATCAGCATTTCTACCTTCATATTTTTTACAGATGATTTATTCTGGTCTTCTTCTTCTGGAGTTAAAACTGAATATTAATTTGAATTTTTAATTCGTTTTTATTTTATCTGTTTGAAGTTTAAATATTCAATCAATGGTCTATGTGCACGTTCGAGTGCTCCATTTGATTGGGGATGATAAGCAGAGGTTTGCAGCTTATTTATCCTGAGGAGGTTGCATACCTTTTTGAATAGGTCACTCAGGAAATTACTTCCCTAATCGGTGACTATTCTTTTTGACTGCGGTAGCGCGTGACCATTTCGTCGAAGAAAATGTGCGCTACCGTTATAGCTTCCCCATTCGGTATGGCATACCAATCTACGAACTTCGTGAGGTTATCCTGAAATGTTAATATTTATTTGTTTCCGGAATCAGTTTCCTCTAGTGGGCCGACTATATCTAGATAGATTTTATCGAATGGTTGTTCCGCTACATCCGTAATCGCCATTGGCATTTTATACTGTGGTGAGGCCTTCATTGTTTGACATTTGGCACACCGCTTAATGTGTTTTTTGATGTCAGTAGCATGTGCCTCCACCAGTACTTTCTTCGAATCCGTTTATAGGTTTTTATCATTCCCTGATGACCGCCAAATGCCGAATCATGATAATCTTTTAAGATTAATTGAATCTCCTCTGGGCTCGTAATTACTTCAAGGGGACGAGTTTCGTCTATGATTTGTGGATTGGCATTAGGTGGGACTTTAAGATCTCCGGCCTCTTCCGGATGATGAGTTTGCTCTTTTCGTTCTATTGGTTTGGCCTGACTGTCTGGATTTGTTCCACTTTCCTGAATGTTTCGTGTCTGGGCTCTTGTTACTGCATTGCATTGCAGACACTCCTTTCGGTTCGATGAGTGTTTTTCCTCCTCTATATCCGAGTCCATTTGGTGGTAGACTCTAGCTTCTACCGTGAAGGTTATGGTTTCCTTGTCTTTGTCATTATCCCGTGGAATTCGGCTTAAAGCGTCGGCATTCGTGTTGTACTTTCCGGGCTTATATTCAATTTTATAATTGAACTCGGAAAGTTTATGGTGAAATCTCACCAGACGAGAAGTGGGGTCCTTAACATTGAAGACCCCCTTGAGTGGTTTGTGATCTGTATAGACCGTGAACTCTCGGCCTTGCAGATAATACCTGAAATTTTTAGTCGCCCAAACTATAGCCAGTAACTCTTTCTCAATCGTGGAATAGTTACATTCGGCTTTGTTCAGGGTACGGCTGGCGTAGGCAATTGGCTGGTCACTGCCTACCTCTCCTTGAGAGAGAACTGCTCCAAGAGCCTCGCTGCTGGCGTCTGTGGTAAGGTTAAAGGGTTTTGAAAAATCGGGATAAATTAAGAGTGGAGGGGAAATTAAAGCGTTCTTAATGCTTTGAAATGCCTCTTGGCATTTCTCAGTCCACTTAAACTTTACATGCTTTCGGAATAAGTTTGTTAGAAGACGTACTGTTTTTGAAAAATTGGGTATGAATTTTCTGTAGTAATTGGCAAGGCCCAAAAATGATTGCCTTAATGTCTTAGGAATGGGGAAAGTTTGGACGCATGCCGTTTTGCTATGGTCAGGTAGTGCTCCTTAGTTAGAACATTTGTGTCCTAGATACACTACCTCGCGCATGAGAAATTAACATTTCTCTGGTTGAAGTTTCAGGTTATTTTCTCTTAACCTGTCAAAGACTTTGCGAAGCTTTTCGTTGTGGTCTGCCAGACTTTCAGCATAGATGACGATGTCATTATAGGCCTTGTAGGCCAGTTAATATGAAATTCATTAAACGCTGAAATGTGGCCGGGGCTCCTTTGAGCCCGAAAGGCATGCGTTTGAATTCATAATGGCCGTAGTTGGTACTAAAAGCCGTTTTTGCTCGATCTTTCGGATCGACGAGTACCTGATGATAACCATTGGCTATGTCTAGGGGGGTGAAGTATCTTAAATGACCCAGTTGATCGAGGATATCCTCAATCCGTGGTAGCGGGAGGGCGTCGCCAATCGTTTTTTCGTTCAACTTATGGAAATCAACGACGACGCGCCACCCTTTCTCACCATCTGGTCCCGCTATTTTTGGGGACGACTAGCAGTGCCGAGTTCCATGGGCTTTTGCTGGGCTGGACAATATCGTCAGCATTTCTCGGAGTTGCTCATTTATGACATTTCACCTTTTAAAAAGAATATGTCATCATATTCGTAAAAGAGATTTGTTATTGGGGCTTTTTCCTCAGTATTTAAAGCTTCATCTAGACTGAGTTCTTGCTCTAATCTGCGGAGACGGGGCTGAATGCTGGTGTCTTCTTGTTCGACATCGTTTTGGAACAGATATTGAATATGTTGTAGGGTGGCCGTCTGATCGGCGCTTATTGCCCTGTTTTTATTATTAATAAATCTAGTTTTATTTAATGATTTTATATCGGTACTATTCTTATGTACTTCACCTCTTAATCTACTTGTTTTATATATAAGAGGCGCTTACCCAGGTGGATCTGCGGGAGTTGCTAACGGCAGACCTTTTGTATGCTAGCCAGCGCCTGACGTTGGGGTTTTCATGAGGGACCCCCTCTTGAAGCTGTTTCTTGTTACTGCTTGGTTGACCTGGGTTCTTATGCCCTATTTTCTTAATCTTAGGTTTAAATATAACATGGTGCTCACCATCGAAATCATTTCGACTCATGGGATTCGGAGGATGGGCTGTTGTAATATCTTTATCTGGCTCTCGTTTTATTGGGACGACAGTGTAGTCTTTAATGCGAACCAGATTTAGGTTCACGCTGTTTAGAACTACTTGTGAACTTCGTGGGTTGAGGATTCCTCTGGGGACTGCCTTCAACCCAGTTGAGAGTAAGCTGTTTGCTAAGAAGACTCCGTCGTCTATTTCTTTTGACAGACTGAGCATTTCTTCCTGCAACTGCATCGGAACTTTGACTACGATCTGAGACCTTGCTGGTCCGCACACAGGTTCATTTAAATTCACCTGATGCTGTCCAGTCTTACAGGCCGAATCTTCGGTAACCAAGTCACCTTTATCGCGTTCTTGTAAGTCACAGCCGACTTCTTCTGACTGAGAAGCTTTGAGAACACTTGGGGTAGAAGGTGTATCCCCGTCGGGTTTAATATCTTCTACCAGTGTCTCTTTGTTGACTGTGTTTTGTGAACACGGGTTGTCCGATGCGGTTTCTAATAGAACAGCAAACTCTTGTGGATAGGTTTCCGTGCGAGGTAATCGCAGAAACTTGTTGGGTCCCTCAACATTACAGTTTTTGGCTAGGAAATCATTTCCTAGCAAGCCGTCGTCGAGAATACCTGGGATGTTTTTACCACCTGCAAGTTGCAAGGTAATTTGCTTTTTAGCATGAAGTTTCCTTGGCAACTTCCTAAGGTTTTTCCGGTGCCAAAGGGGCTTTGAAGCGTTAATTTCTTGTTGGGATTTATTAGCTCGTGAGATCTGGGAGCTTTTTTCTTAATTATACTGATCTCCGCGCCGGTGTCTACTATTAGCTGGACCTGACCATTTAGACCTATGTCTAGAGGAAGTCTGGCGGTGGGCACACTGAAGTCGGGCGGCTGAGAAGACCCTTGTTTATTGCTGGTAGGTTTTATAGTCCAGCCGGGGAGTTTTGGGTCGAGTTTTTGTCATTTCTCTGCTTTGTATCCTTCCATTTTTCTTTTTGTCGACATTCGTCGATCTTGTGTCCACGGCGCCCACAGAAATCACATTTTTGCCTTATATTAAAGACTCTGCGGCCTTTTGTATTGTTCGTATCTGACTGTTGCGGATTATTAGGCTGTCCCCGTGTGAAACGAGCTGCAGACTGTGTTTACAAGTGATGTGTTGTACCAAATTTTGTGTGTGTATCCCGTTGTCTAGAATCCCTTCGTGAAAATGGCGGGCGTAGCGGTTGAGCATGTACATATGGGGATTGTTGAACTGTTGGGGCTCTTGTGCTCGTAGTGATGCGTACATGGGTGGCTGTGGTGCTTGATTGTAAGGAGTTCGGCCAAGAGCTCGAACTCGAAGACTTGGGTCTACTGGTGTCATTGGATATGGCTGTTGCGTTAATAGCGTTTGGACGAAAACTGTGCCTGCTTGTAGCTTTTCCATATCTAAAGCCTCTTGTATCAGCTGCTCTAGATCATTTTCTACCAGAGTGAGAAGGTACTGGCATAGGTGGGGATTGTTCACTCCACTTTTGAGGGCATTCTTGACTAAGTCCGCCAACTGTGTCTTCACAGCTGGGGCTGCCGTTGCTCCGTACTTCAGTACCGCTGCCTCGTTGCAAAGCATCAGCAACTGCTTCACTCTTGTTGTGAAGGCAGTGAGAGTTTCCAACGGGTTTTGCCTCATTGTGATCAATTTGTTTACTAATTCTTGATATGACTCTCGTGGTAGATAGGTTCTGTTCAGACATTCCTCCACCCCACTAAAAGTAGTTGGAACGTCCGTCTGATAGGCATCGCCACGAAGCCTTGTGGGCAAAATATGTAGGAAGGCTGCTTTTTCTTTCTCATTGAAACAGTGTAAGGCCTGGGTGCAACAGCATATAATTGTTTGCAGCTCACGACCTAACTCTGGGGCATTTCCACCCGAAAACAGAGGAGCTAGTTGTGCCGTGAGCTTGGTCACCTTTGCATAGTCTACCATTGTGATTATTTTTTTAGTTAAACTTTTATAGGGTAGTCTACTGTTGCCTTCTTGGGTTTCAGGGCTTGGTTCTGGACTGCAATCCATGAAGGATACTTTTAGCCAGCCACTGAGGAGGCCGTAGTCTCGTCAGAGTGATCACTACCTATGTCACTGTTACTTTCAGCGCTTACAACTACACTGGGTAAGCTCTTACCTAAACCTAGTGAACGTGAAAGCCCGGCGAATTCGATAAGCTCCTGTTTGACTTAATCTGTGGTCAAGAGCGTCGCAGTGCGTGACCGTGAGCTTATCGGAATCCCGTGCCTTCTCTAATAACTTATCTAAAAATTTATCTAGACTTACTTTAGAGACAACTGGGGACCAGTTAAAATGGTACCGCTTCGAAGGCGAACTCCTGTTGTTTCTTGCTGTTGGGGTAAATATGAGTTGTGCTGGCTACTTGATTGTGTTGGGTTGTCTTCTGAGGCGTTGTCTGTACCTTCCCGGAGGTGTTGTGAATTCTCACCTGGGGATTGCTCCGCGTCGGATGAAGGTGTAGAGTTTTCCGCTTGCATGTACGTCCCGCGTTGTCCAAAAGGGGGCTTCCAGCCTTCTTGGAGTATTCCCTTCTGGAATTTTTTTGCTACTAGGGGGGCTCCTGCCGTCTTAATTCCCTGGGCTGAGATTGAAAGGGGGGGCTTTTTCCGACTTCGAGATACCTTTCAATCCTGGAACGAAGTTTTTCTTTTATATCTTCTGTTTACTGCCGGGGGCCCTCGGCCTACTTATTTCCCCTGGATATGGTTGAAAGGGGGGCTTAAAGCCTTCTTCGAAATTCCATTCAACCCAGGAACGATGGTATCTTCTTTCTGGAGTTGGTTTTGAGTGGGGCTGTCTTTGTTATCCTCCTTCTTGCTGCTGCCTGTAGAGCGGCATAGGTTGGTGAATGTAGTTCCTCGTTGAGTCGGTTTCACTCTTAGTGGGGTGAACGCTTGCTCGCCTGGAGCAGAGGCGCCTATAGATGAGATCTACCCCGAGCGTTGGGGATGACGTGGCCGTATAGTGTGGCTTAGTCAAAGGTTCCCCGTAGATTCTTGCAGGATCATGGCTTTTCAAGCATTTACGAGCGTTTAACATGACCAAGCTTCCTTGATCCTACCGGCTGCGCCAATTGTTATATTTTTTTTCCTAGTCTATTGCTCACCTTTTGTGCTGGGTTTGTGCTGTTCTCGCTGCTATGCAATTTGTATTCAAACACTTAACTTTTTTTTCTCTTTAAACACTTTATTTTTCCTTTTTGTTTGAACTTTTGAACAATGGGTATCATGCGCATGCACTTATCGGTGAACCAAATTAAATTTACTCGCTATCCTTTAACTCGAACAAAAAAACTTAATTTATTTCCTTTTAACTCGAACAAAAAACCTTAATTTATTTTCCTTTAGCTCGAACAGAAAAAAAACTTAATTTATTTCCTTTTAACTCGAATAAAAAACTTAATTTATTTCCTTTTAAAACTCTCAAAGATTATAAATCACGCAAAAATGATCAATTTGGTCGCCGTCTAGTACAGAAGAGATCCTGTAAAATTTTTAAATATACACGGTAAAGCTTGTCTGTAGGATGAAATCGCATTTACATTTTGTCCCCTAATTAAATATGTAATTAATTTTTGAATCCGATGAAACGTTTTGGAAATAACTGTAAAAGAAATGTAGCAGTCCTTTTTAAGGTGAAAAATTGGCAGTTTTTGGTACAAAAATTGTCATATTTTCATCTCATCATTGCAAAGAACTGGTAAGTCCTGGAAATTTACTTCCCATGACAAAAATGTTCACAACGGAGTACTTATGGATGTGAAACAAAGAACGGAAGAAACATATGCAAAATATGGAAACTGGGGTGTATATGACCGTAGTGTCAAACAATCGTTTTTCGGCGGTCAAAAGTCAGCTATCACGTTAAAACGTTCAAAGACAAACTACACCACTCGATTACCCTCTCCTCACTCTTTAATTTGGTACCAAACATGACGTAGTTTGAGCAACCCCCCATGAGGGGTGTGTTATATATTTCCTGTATTGTAGAGTACTCACCGCTGTCTCGCCACTATAGGTGTTGTATCCTGGTTCCGCTCCGTGCTCCGAAGGAGAGAGCAGTCGCCGATATAGGACAAAAGGAAAATTAAAACTCAATCACTTTATTATTTTTTTTTTATTTATTCCGTTATTTATTTTTTGTTTATTCTTTTCTTTATATTTTTAAAACCCCAATTTCCTTGGATTTAAAAATGAAATAATTTTTCAGGGTCAATATGTAATACGCCAATATATTGCATAGGGCAAGATATTGGCGTATTGGTTTTATTGTTGTGATTCGGGGTATAGGCACCTGGGTCACAACATCCCTCCCCCCTGGGGAAAAGAAAGTTTTACGCCTTCTGTGAAGAAAACTTTCTTTCATATGTAATACTCTAGAATGCGTACATATATTTGCATATATAAAGGAACTGGTATATAACTAGTTAACTGTAAATAACTACAAAATTATAAAATACAGTAAAAACTAATACCTATATATATTTATATATTTCTAATAGAGAAGCTTTACTTTATTAATTATACGTTGTTACTAAATTATTTTGTTACAATTTTTATTTATATGCAGATACATATTTTCTTGTGAATTATCTATTATTGTTGATTAGTACTATAATTTCGTCATGAATGATTGAATATATCTACATATTGATATATACATATTTGATAATTACTGTAAAACTAGAGAGGAAAAAAAAACGTTATTGTATTAAGTATTACATTACATTTTATGTACATCATGATTAATTTTCTTGCTCTTTTGTTTATTTATTTCTATTGAAATTACTACTCATTTTAAAAGATAACCTGTTTCCTGGCATCATTAGTAAAACAAATTATTTATTTTATTCATTACACTATATATTTGCATACCTTTTTTTTTTTTTTTTTTTTATATATATATTTTTCATTTGATATTTATTTATTTGTATTTATTTTTTTATTTTTTTTTTTCATACTGTACATTATTTTATAAATTGTGGGAGAAAAAAGAAATTTTTCTAATCCGAATCCTGAAAATCGTGTTGCTTTTTTGAGAAGGTGAGGGAGTTATTAGAGTCATGAAATTTTAAGTAAAGAGAGAGGTATTACTTTGAATATTTGTTTGGCTTATGTTGTGTTTTTTTTTTGTTTTTGCTGCACAACTCGAATTTGTCTTGCGAGCGTCGGGTGATTTGTTTTATAAACAAAGATAAGAAGAGAAAAAAAAGGGGAATATTTTATTGGTACATGTAGTTAAGATGCCTGATTTCTTATGCGCCCTTGTCGTTTCGTCAGCTGTAACTGTATACCTACGTTGAGCTCTTTTTTTTATTTTTTTATTCTTGTTGTCGTGCTATGGGATTTTATGTATGCGCTTGTAGGTGTTGAGTGTGGGCGATGTTACTTACTTTGTTACGTGTTATGTGCTTATCGCGTTGAATTTTCGTTATTGGGTCCCTGTTAGTTCTATCGCTCGTTTATCTGCTTGTAATTGTTTTAAGCTATTTCAGCATTTTTATGATATGTATTTTCTGTGGCGTATAGGAAATTTATCATTCGCAAAATGTTTTTCGAGCAGTTAGTATCCCGCGCGGAATATCGCGTGCCGGCTCCATACGTGGTTATGATTACCGGGATTTTTGTTGAGCAGGTCTAGTCAGGTTGGCGAGGGCCAATAAGGCTTGTTTTCCGGTGCCCCGGCCGAGCCACTCGTACAATTTGGGGCGCTCCTGCCGAGGTTGGACGTACCATCACCTTTGGTCGGACTACAACATGTCCATCTCCGTCGCTGGTAAGTTACCTTTTTTAACATTTTTATTACCTTTACTCCTCTTTTCTGGAGTAGTAGAAAAAAGAATAAAAAAAAATTCTTTATTTCAGGCGGGTCTTTGGTGCTGACGGGCTATCCTGCCTTCATGGCTTACCAGTGGCGGATCCTGAAAGGAATGGTCATTTTCCCATCAGCCTAATCGAACAACCTGCAGGAGAGCTGCCTCGAGACGTATATGAAGAGTGGTAGCTGCCCAGCTGGACCCATCGATGCACCACCTCTCTTTATATTTAAGCAATTGCTTCCTTTTTTTTTATTTTTATATATACAAAAAAAAATAAAATTCTTGGAATTTTAATGAAATCGTGGATTTTACTCTTTTTTTTTTGTTTTTTGAAAGTTTTTTTGTTTGCACTGTTTTCTGGGTTTCTCGATGGTGTTAATTGTGGTGAGTGGCTGAGTAAAAAACTCTGGACATGTTTTCTAGCTCGGGTTCGAGGTTTTATGTTTTGATGTTGTTTTGTTTTTTCTCTTTTTTTTTATATTTTTGTTTTATATAAATATACATATACATATATAATACACAAATATAAGGTGTAAAAGAGTAAGCTTTTCTTTTCTTTTATGTTCGGCTCTTTTCTTATAAATTACTAGTTTTATTATTTTTTTTTATAGAGTGCGTTTGATTGTTGGGATAAGGATACGGGTGATGAAAAAAAATGATGAAAATTGGGGAATAAGAGGATACTGTTGTCCGTATCTTATGTTTGTCGTAGTTTGTGTATTTTAGAACATTAGATTGGAAGCATGAGTCCATGAGATGCCCATATATATCAGTAGTATATATTTCAAATATGTCATCAATTTTCTGTCTTTTTTCTGATGGGAACAGGAGTTATTTTAAATCCTTCTCTTCTTGGGGCCGGGGTAGGCATATCTTCCAGTTCGTGTGCAGAAAGTATTTCTTTCGATTCACACACTTTTGGTTTGTATTTAATATACATATATACGCAGGCAACAGAGATGATTAAAGCAATAGTCACATATGATATTGCATAGTGGTGAACATGATGATTACTTATTGGATTAAGCGGATTTAATTCCTGCTCTTTTTGGGAATGGATGGATTCTAAAAGGCTCTTTAGATCCGTGTTTGTCGAAAGATTTAACGTATGTATTTTTATATGCGATCCTCTTGAGGAGGACGTCATATTTGATATTATACTGGAAATGTTTACTGTTGGGATAAAATGGGAATTGAATTTGGAAATTTTTTCGTTATGTCCGTGCAGTATGAATTCCTTGCTGCGAACATAACAACCGGGATAGATATACATTGTTCCGGTTCCTTGCAGAACTTGTGAGTTAATGGAATTTTCGCAAATAATATCTATGTGGATGGAATCTTTTAGGGAGAAAAGCCAAGCGTTCTGTTGCGATAATTGCGTCCAAAAACTATCTTGTTCTAATGGTAAAATTTTACAATCGGATGTAATCGGCTCCTTTTTTATTAAATTTATCTCGCATTGATTTACCTTAGTATTTGCATTTAAGATTGGGGATGTGATCTGGCAGTAAAAGTGCGTATGATCCAACGTTGCGCAATTGTGGATATCATGTATAGTGCTCACGATAGTAGTATATTAGTATACATATATTCATTTGCTGGTTCAATATATATAAACGATCCGTTAAGGAGTGTAGGTAATGGCATTACTTTGAATAATTGGTATGGTTCCTTGAATGGAAGTGGAACTCGGAGTTCGATAATTATTTTATTATTGAAAATATTCGCTGCTATTGTACTCAATTTGTAAATTTGTGATAAAATATTGTCTCTAGAATTTATGGGAAGCATCATTGAATTTGGCAATTCCTGTCTGATGTTCAATAAGAGTTCTTCAATTTGTCTAGGGAAAATGAGTGTAGGATGAAATTTTCCATGCCTTGAATCTGTTAAGAGATCTATTAATTCCGACTGGGTATTTTCGTATCTAAATGCCATTAACGAAACCAGTGAAATGAGTGACTCAAGTTCTATGGATATTTTGTTATCCAATGTTCTGTTTTCCATTAATGATGTAGCTATCTGTATTGAAATTAACTTTTTATGCATAACCAAGAAATCCTTCTCAATTGCGGCTTTAGTTTTGTTGAAAACATTTGCGGTTGCTTCGACTATCGCAGTTTGGCTTTTCATAAGTGATAGGAGGGAGTTTTGGTTTAAGGTGAGATTACGGATTTGCTCATCATAAATCTTGGCATCATCTTCGTTCAATGTGCCGAAAAGAGCTTTAGAGATTGAGCCTATAGCATTGAAAAGTGCTCTGTTTTTTCTATTTTGGGTCACAAGTAACATATTCTTATATTCTATGTTTGCTAATATAAGATTAATTTGTAACAACGTACCGTTACAAGTGTGGCTCAAGGCTGCGTATTTGTCCAGTTTCAGGCAGGTCGCTGTAATTTGTTGGGCTATGAACTGAATGTTGTTGAATTCCGATTTAAAATTCGCCAGGTCGTAGAATGTCACTATCTTGTTATAGTTTGTGAGCCGTGCTCTGGGATGGAGAGCCCAAAACTCGTCTTTAGTAAAGGAATTAAAATTTTCGATGGTAGAAATGAGAACTACACTTCTGTTATTTTTGAGATTATAATATATTTAGTTCGTAATAGGAATTGATACACTAGAAATTAAATTCACTGAACAGGAATTAGTAAAAGAAATTTTAAGCCACTGCGTTTTTGATGCGGATATAACAATTTTTGTTATATTAGAGCTTATAATTCACTGCTTTTTTGATATAGAACTATCAATTTTGTTAAATTAGAAATTATAATTCAGACTCCACGGTTAAAAAGAAAACTCCCCGATCTTGTCTTTACTTGACGGATTAAAGAAACACACTCCCCGAGGATTGGGCTCGCCGGCCCCAGGTGCCCATGAAAGCTTCTTTTTCTTCTTATCACTTTCCCACGACGTGAAAAATCGTACGTGGGAATGTACAAAAAATATAGACACAGTGCATATGCATGAAATCTGATATGCACTTGTATCTTGAAAAAGTAATATCTTTAGGTGACAAGAATAATCATGTGTATGTATGTACATACGATTAAGTTTTATGAATTTAGGAAAAAGAAACTATGTATGTATAGTACATGCAGATAATTTAGCAGAAAAGCTGTATGTAGGTATGTACATAGTACTGCATGTAGGTAAGTATACATGCCGTGTGAACGGAATGTATGACTGATAACAAAATGCAATTTATGCTAAATTGCACTTTGTTGCAGTACGTAAATGCATTTTTAAATGCAAATGAAATTTAAATGAAATTTTAAATGAATTTTATTTTTCAGGGTCAAATTGTAGTACGCCAATATATTGCATAGGGCAAGATATTGGCGTATTGGTTTTATTGTTGTGATTCGGGGTATAGGCACCTGGGTCACAACATCCCTCCCCCCTGGGGAAAAGAAAGTTTTATTCTTTTTAAGAAGAAAAACTTTCTTTCAAATAACCAAATTCATTATTCATATACTAAAATAAAATAGTATGTAGCTTATTATAAATAATTACAAAATTCTAGATTTACTATATATTAAAAAATAATTAAAATATTTAAATTAAAACTGTTTGCATCACTAATTATATGTAATTACAAGATATCCTTTTTTTTTTATTTGTTGTTATATAGTACCTAATTAATAGTGGAGTTATGTTTAACAAGCAATATTTTTTATTTAATTTCCTTATTTTATTTGCATAGGCTTTTTTTTACTATATTTATTTATTTTATTTCCTTTATTGTATTATATATAAAAGATAATTTGTAAATAAAAACTATGTTTATTTTTATTTCTCTTTAGTTTGCTTTTTTTTATATATATATATATATAGATATTACTACATTATTAACTATTTTAACTTTTATTTATTTATTAATTTCTACCAGAAAAGAAAAAAAAATTAGTCCTTATTGTAAGGGCTATTTTCCACACAGGGAAAGAAAAATTTTCTATTTTTCTTTTGAATTTTTTTTTTTCTTATGTAAAAAAAAACTTTTGTCTATTCCTTCTAATTTTTATTTATTGGTTAGTTTCTGTCAGAAACGAAAAATATTAATCCTATTTAATGAAAAAAAGGTAAAAATTGATATTTCACAAAAGAAAATAATTTTGGCATCTTCAAAAATGTTTATGATTTTTGGGGTAGGTGATAAATGGGAAAGGTTGCTTTGTCAGTTTTTTGTTCGTTATAGTTTGTTTTGTCCCTGTTTGTATTAATGAGCAATTGCAATTTTTGTTTTTGTTTTTCTTCTAATAAGCTGATCCTCTATTAATCACCATATACTGGTCGCTTGGCCTCACTTCTTTTCCATTGTTGTTGTCTAGATAAGATTCTGCTGACCTAGTCATTTTGGTTTTAATTCCGTTGCGAGTTGCTTTTATCTGAAGATTTTAAAGTGAATATAATATCGTGTGGGATGCTGGTATGTGAAGGGATTTTTTTTGTTATGTTTCTGTTTTGTATTTTGTTTGTAATTGCCTGCTTTATTTTGGATAGAATTGGAGTCTGTTCTCATTTTCAAAATGATTTTCATTCAAGAGGTTGGTCGGGAAATTTACCGTGTGCCGGCGTATTTTTGTGTCCGGGTCACCGGGGTGTATGTGCTCCATGTTTTCCCTGGATGGAGGGGGCCCCTTCGGATGGTGTGGCACGCCAATGGCCGGTGGAGTTTGCCTATTTGGGGTGGCCCACCCATTTCTGACATGTACCATAACTGTCAGTTTGTACTGTATCCGGACTACGAGATGGGAGTCTCTTTTCTAGGTGAGTAATTGTGTTTGACTGTTATTTTACAGAACTTCGGATGTTGTGTGATATTTGGTTATATTGCTTGTTTTTTTTTTTTTATTTATATAGGCGGATATGCCGTGCTCGTTGGAGAGTCTTCCCGCTTCCAATATATCCTTGGATGTTGTTATAACCCCGTTTGCCGCCGTGCTTTCTTGGGAGAGAAGAGCGGCACAGGGGGAAGGCTCAGGATCTTTTCAGTACAAAAAAAACACTTTTGATTATGAATATTTGTTACACAGGATTTTATTTTATTAGAGGAAATTAAACGATTACACTTTTATTTACTTGCACGGATACATGTACTCTTTCAAACAATATCTGTTAATTATACAATTCAATTACAAACAAAACTTCTCGACTTTGAAACCCGCCGTGCTTTCGCTTTGAATACCGATCCTGAACTTCGACTTTCTTTTGATTGTCGTATATTTTTATCACGAAAAATAACTAACGCCCTTGCGTCAGCAAAAAGTATGAAGAATTTTCGTCATTGGTGCGTTCAACTGACCAATAAGACGAAAAGCAGTAAAAAATAGAACGAAAATAAACAAAAAAATGAAAAGATAAGACGATATTTGTTGGCTTGGGTCTTGCAGTAATTTGATCTTGCTCTTGATATTTTTGAGCGATATGCAATGTGGAGTACATTAACTCCGTGAATTATGTTTACAAAAAAATGTCAAAAATGTCGAGTAAGTATTTTATATAAGTGGGCTATTTATGCGAAGTTAAGTATTTTACGAGAATAAGTAATAAGAATATTTATGCATTAGGAAAATTTATGAAGGTAAGTATTTATGCATGTTGCTGTAATTTTAAGTGTTTGTGCAGGGAAATTTATGGAGCGTGCACAGTGTGGTATTTTGAGACCACAATTTGAATGCTCATGGATTTTTAGAAATCCTCAGGAGGTAAGTAAATGTAAATGAAATGGTTGTGATTTTGGAATCACAACATCCCTTCCCCCTAAAATAAAGAAAATTCATAGCCTGGAGGGTGAGGAATTTTCTGTATAATTAAAGCCCAAGTTTCCAACAAATTTCAAATTTTGCTGATATGTATGGATAAAAGTAGAGTTTATGTACGTGGTTATAGTGGTTCCGTCGAGATAGTCTTGTTGTGTTTGCTCTTATTATTTTTTGAATTCTTTAACACATTATTTTTTTTGAATTCTTTAACACAAGTATTACTAGGTATTAGGTGTTAACTATTTTCGTATAATAGACCTTTTGAGTTTTATTAAATCTAAATCGAATAAAATTAAAGTATAATTAGTCAGAATTTAAAATATGTGGTTTTCTACAGACTAAATTACATATAAAAAATATGTTGTACAAATATTTAGACAAAAGTAAGAAACGTAATATAGTATTTAAACGCTCTAATCATATAGGTAAACTCAAGTATAATAACTAGTTATAAAAAGGTAAGTATATAAATGATATTTAATGATTAATGGTAAGGTTTTTTTTTTTTTTTTTTTTTAATTATATTAAATTTCTAAAGTAATGTAGTTTTATTAAGATTGAACATATCTATTTTGATAATTTTACGCATTAAACGCTATTAAAGATATACAGTTTTTGTTAATTTTTGCTAAAATTATTGAAAGCATAAGTTTTAATAACCTTACGCGCTAAACATTTTGATAATCTTACTCTTATAGTTTTATTAATTATAACCAAGAAATACCAAAAAGGTGCAAATTATTTTCATTTATATTCGTTTTCGTACAGTGTGTTGGTTCGTTTCCGAGCGAACTACCAATGAAAGTTAATTAGTTATTAAGAATGGGGATCGTTATTTATTCAATTAATTGATTTGTTTATCGATTTATTAAAGATATTGGCGGTGGTTTCCAATATCAAAGTTTGGTTTTTTATCAAAGACTTCAAATATTCTTCGTTATTTTTTAATTTTTCGATTTCCCTATCATAATAGGTAGCATCTTCTTCATTTAGGATGCCAAAAAGAGGTTTGCCTATTGTTCCCACTATACCTAATAACGATCGCTTTATCCTCAGTTTTGGATCTAACAGGATAATGTTTTGCTCAATGTCATGTATCAGGTGATTCATTTCCAACACCGTGTGATTACAGACCTGTGAAAACGCTGGTTCGTTCCTTAACACATCGCACAAGTCATTAATTTCCATTGTGTGTTTCTTTAAATAGGTTACGCCCAAGTTTATTCCCAATAGGTCATAATATATTACAATTTTCCATTCGTTAGAATAGAATTCTATGTTTCCTAGATTTTCAAAATATATCCCCGCATTGTTTATCGGAGTAATCTTGATTCCGTTAGATCGAACTGCGGTTATAGTTGCGAGGATGATTAACGTCCAAATCATATCTGGAAAAATTTTAGAGTTAAGTTTGATGTGGAGAGCAATAGTTTGGAGCGTACCAGCGATCAGAAAGAACCCAAGCATAAGCATTATAATAAATAAGTCAGTATTCAAATAATGGACGGTTAGTTACATCTACACAATTTATTACGATTAAATAGTCTTCTAAGCAATAGGCTTAATTATTAAGAAAGTGTCAGACAACCTTACACTGGACGAATAACTTTCAGCGACTTACTGAGCTGAAATTACGTTAATTTTCGATTTATTTTGGCTAATTATTACGTGGGCTAGTTATTGGTAGATTGCTGATATATAAATTTAGTCAGAAGATAATGATATTATATGCATTCTACAAATGGTTTTAAGTTGTTGTTGTGGACAATTTTCATTTTATTTCCGATCTTTATCTTAGTTGTTTCTTCGGAAATTAGTTTAATTACCTCATAGGGTCCTTCCCATAGGGCTGAAAATTTATTCTGTCGCACGTGTTTCTTTAGTAATACCTTTTCTCCCACGTTAAATGATTTCTTCCGTTTGTTCTCGTCGTAATATATCTTGGATTTTTCTTTGTATTTTACGATATTTTCTCTCACTAATCGATATCCATGCTGTAGTCGGACTTTAAGCTCGTTCGCATAATTTTCGTAATTGTAAGTTGTTTGGGGTGATTGCTTTAGAGTAACAGGTATTTTTGGTGGGTAACCATAAAGAAGTTCGTAAGGGCAATAGTTCGTACTGCTATGAGGAGTAGTATTGTACACGAACATTGCATACGGGATCCATTCATCCCAAGTCTGAGAGTCATTATTAACGTAGTGTCGTAAGTATTCCGCTAAAGTGCGGTGACTTCTCTCCAGAGCCCCATTCGTCTGTGGATGGTATGGAGTAGTCCGTATCTTCTTTATTTTTAACAACTTGCACACTTCTGAAAACATCTTACTGACAAAATTGCTACCCTGATCTGTAAGCAATGATTCGGGAATACCATGTCTTGATACGATATTTTTGAAAAATTCTTCTGCGACAGTGTGTGCCTCCGCGTTACTTATAGGAACTGCATCTGAGAATTTAGTTAAATCATCCTGAAAGGTGAGGATGTATTTATTTCCTTTATAACTCACAGGAAGCGGACCTACAATGTCCAAAGCTACTCTTTCAAAAGGTTGCGAACTGGTTGTGGTTATTTTCATGGGTATGCTGTTAAGTTTGTTTAACTTATTCTTTTGGCATGATTCGCAGCTTTGAATATAATTCTTTATATCCCTGAGCATACTTGGCCAATAGTATTTCATTCTAACACGCTTGAGTGTTCTAGTAAAGTCTTGATGTCCACCTATTGGAGAGGTATGATATTCCTTCAGTATTTGCTGAATATCTTCAGAACTATTTACGTGAATCTTTGTATTTCGATAAAGGAATATTTTTATTTTCGTATGCACTTTTAATTCGTTCAGAATTTTCTTAAAGTCCAATAGTATGTCATTACTATACACAGGTATTGAGATGTGAAACTCTGCAATTTGATTTCTTTCACATGACTTCAAGAATTGTTTTAAGGATTTTTTCATATATTCCTTATCCTGTTCCGTTCTTATGGGGATAGGTATTCTGGTTATATAGAAGAATTCATTATTCAGTTTAAATGATTTGTGTTCACCTATCTTAATATTATTGATATCAGGGAAGAGCTCTTTTAGTTCAAGTCCTTCGGTTGTATTGAATAAAGGTAACAGAAAATATTTATATTCCACTTTTCGTGTTATAAGGGATTCCAAGTTCTCAGTTAATTCTATAGAATTTGTTTTTGTTGTATCGCTATTTGTACTAAATTTTTTTAGGTCATCCTTTTCTTTCGGGGAGTTTACTTCAAGCCGTTTTTTTGTTTGATTTCGGGTCAGAACCCGTATAATTTTATCGTCATTTTCAGACTCATTGGTCTTTATTCGACTTAATGCATCCGCATTAGCATTATATTTACCAGGTTTATACTTTATTTCGTAGTCATATTCCTCCAATAAAATTCGCCACCTCATTAGTCGGGAGGATGGTTCCTTCAAGTTTATGAGCCACTGTAGGGGCTTGTGATCTGTTAGAATGACAAATTTTTTTCCATATATATATGGTCGGAATTGCTTTACTGCGTAAACTATTGCCAGTAATTCCTTCTCCGTCGTTGAATATCTCGTTTCCGCTGGATTAAGCGTGCGACTGGCATAACAAATAGTGCGATCATTTCCCAGTTTACCTTGTGAAAGCGCAGCTCCTAACGCTACGTCACTTGCGTCGGTTGTTACCAGAAATTGTTGTTCAAAATCTGGGTAGGCCAATACAGGTGCATGGATAAGTTTGTCTTTCGATAACACAAATGCCTCTTCACAGAAGGCATCCCATTTAAAGGTCTCATTTTTCTTGAGTAGCTTCGTTAAAGGTTTGGAGATTTTGGAAAAGTCTGGTATAAATCGTCTATAATAGCCTATGAATCCTAGGAAAGATTTTACATCCTTTTCTTTTTTTGGTCTAGGGTATGTTTTGACTACGCTTATTTTGTTGGGATCTGGCTTCAGACCGTGTTCTGAAATTATATGGCCCAAATATGTAAGTTCTCTCTCAATGAAATGGCACTTATCAGGCTGAAGTTTAAGGTTATTTCCTCTCAGTCTGTCCAAAACATGTACCAGTTTCTTATTATGATCCTTCAGATCATACCCGTATATAACAATGTCATCCACGTACACAAAACATTCTATTCCTTGCACACCCATGAGGACATTGTTCATTAGCCTCTGGAATGTTGCCGGGGCATTTCTCAGACCAAATGGCATTCTATTATACTCGTAGTGACCAAAAGGAGTACTAAAAGCAGTCTTCTCTCGGTCACGTTCATCTACCAAGATCTGATGAAATCCCTTCGCCAAATCGAGAGTGCTAAAATATTTTGATTTTCCTAACTGGTCCAAGATATCACTTATATTTGGAAGTGGGTAAGCATCTCCGACTGTAATGTCATTGAGCTTACGAAAGTCTACTACAACCCTCCATTGTTTGTTGCCTTGGCTATCTGCCTTTTTTGGTACGAGGATAAGTGGAGAATTCCACGGACTCTTGCTATGTCGTATGATACCTGCTTCATACATTTCATTAACTTGCCGGTGGATTTCATCTTTCTGGGACTCCGGCAACCGGTATGGCTTTATATACACTGGGGCTTTATCCAGTTGAGTTTGGATTCTATGAGATCCGGCATCGGTACATGTCAATACATCGCCCTCCAAGAAAAAGATGTCATTGTATTCTCTACAAATATTGATTATTGAGGTTTTTTCCTCGATATTACAATGATCGAGCTTTAAAAATGATTTCAGTTTTTCCAGTCGACGATTTACGGGGTCTTCATCGCGACGATAGTTCAAAATATTATACCTATTAAGTTTTTCATAGTCCACAGTGATTTCACGAGTATCTACAATGCTTTCTGTTTCGTTGCTATTTAAAAGTAATATTTGTAATTTATTATTACGGGGTTTAGTTACCGTTGCTGCGAGAAATATTCCTGGCAATATCTCCTTATTTTTTATAACGATTTCTTCGTCCACATGAATACGACATGGCATTTCTATTATTGTCTTACACCGAGGTGCTATTACGATTTTATCGCAAGTAGCCGGAGCTACTCTCGCTACATTTTCTCCTTCAGATTTATTATCCATAGAAGGTAAGGCTGTCCTTTTTTCCTGCTTTAAAAATGAGTCTAAATTTGCACAATTGAGCAACGGTCTTGAGGATTTATTGTCCTCCCGTGCTACCGGAAAACTTTCAATGAAACTCATCTCAGGTTTATATAACCTTAACTCCAGACATTTTCTATCATAGTCGATAATACAGCGATATCGCTTCAAAAAATCGTTACCTAACAGACCATCATATTCCAAGTCTATACACGAGGGATCTAGCAACAGAAATGATTGTTCAATAGAAAAATGAAATTGTTCATTTGACAGTATTATTTCACCGTTAATGGATCCTAATGTAGGGACTGATTTCCCCGTTATTGTTACTACATTAGAATTTTCTAAGTAAATTAATTTTTTAATCTTTTCGGGACTCGTATCTGATTTAATTAGGCTAACTTCAGCTCCAGTATCAATTAAAAATCTTTTAAATCCAACTTTAGATGGCTCGAATTGTACATTTGCTACAAGACCAGCTTTAGTGTCTTCTAAAGACGCTTCAATAATAGTGATTTTATTTATGTTGTTTATTGGTGAACGTCGGCTCTGACTTTGATTCGAGAGGGGGTGCCGACAACTTCCGCCCGAATCTCCTCGTTTCCCATTTCTCCAAAATGTGGATTATTTTGCCTTACGGCGTATTGAGTAAATTTAGCTCCACGATTACCTTGAGGTATATTTCTTTGCGGGATTGTTCCATGCATTTCCTCATTTGATTTAGAGGTATTCGGCTGGTCTTTCCTATTGTAATTATTGTGGTTACTATAGACAGGTGGTATGTAGTTATTTGGTAGGAACCTGCCTTGGTTTTGTTGTCCATGCCAATTTCTAGTATTATGGACTTGTTGGTTTGGGTAGTTCATTTTTCTCACGTGTTGAACTTCCCTTTTAATTGTGGGCCTATCTATATTGGGAAATTTACCCCTTTGATAACAAGTATCTTGTGTATGTCCCCTTTTTCCACATATAGAACAGTTGGGAACAGGCCTAGTATTTGGTTTAAAAAAACTTGAAGCAGAAGGGGTGTCTTTTTCAGAGCGCAACTCTTGCTCCATGGCATATGAAATGGCCTTTTGTAAATTTGTTTCGTTGTGCGCTTTAGAAAGTAACTTAAGATTCGAATTTCGTAAGCCATCCTCGAATACTTGTACAGCCAACTTGGTGTTTTCGCTTAACAGATAAGTTTTGGCACCTGCATCTGTTACTTCGGAGTAAGTACAGGAATTTAAAGTATTCAACATTTGTGTTACCCTATCTCCAAATTCCTTAACAGTCTCTTTATAACCCTGTTTGGCTTTTATCAATTCGTTTTGAGCCATGGCTCTAGATTTATCTTTCTTAAATTGAGCTTTAAGTGCTGTTATCAAATCATTCCAAGTACCATATGTTTCATATTGTACTAAATCGAAAGCGGGTCCTTGGAGCTTAGTTTTTATAACTTCAAGGAAAAATTTCTTATCTGCTTCAGTCTTAGCTGAAGAAAAAAGTATTTTGCCACAAGCGATGAACTTGTTCAACGTCTCGGGATTTCCATCGTATTCAGGCACTAAATTGTGTATGTCAGACAAGCTGACGGATAGTGCTTCGGTATCTGGCATATCTTCGTCGTGAAAAGGAAGCTCACTAAAACCGAATATTAGAGCGGCTCTTTCCCGTGTTTTATGACGAGTAAAAATTACGCTTCTTGACAAAGCGAAACCACGCCGCTTAGCAATAGATTTCTTATATCTTCCCGTTATGTTTGTTATAGGTTTTACTCTACTCGAGGAGTTATTCTAATAAGAAGGATTTCTCTTTTCGCTTGCTAGCTACTGTTAATGTTACTGTATAAAATTTTTTTTTTTTTTATATAACCATGTAATTAATTCTTTGACATTACACAACGTGTGGGAGACGTGATCTCCCTTCGGTACCAAAAGTGTGAGATCTTCGTATCAGACACGCAATTCGAATGAAACGAAACAATAAAAGTATAATTATCAAGCAGCTTTGTTCGATTTTAAATGTAACGAGACAAAAAATTCATTTTCTCTTTTCACAGAGAAGCTCTCCTCAACAAAAACCAAAATCATCCACGATTTCCATAATAACAATGATTAAATCTATTGAAGATATTTTTTCTTTTTTTTTTTTTATAGGAAGGAGAAAAAAAAAATATTTCAATATTTTAAAGTTGTTTATAAGAGCATAGACAATTAAATAAGAATTACTCACATATCAATTAAATGTGCTCTAATTTCGCTTTACGTGATGAAAATATATTTTATGGAAAGTTGATTTAATAAACTAAATCTCTTTTAATGTACGTTAAGTATATCCCGTTGCTCATTATATGGACGATGTAACGTTCCAATATTTCTATGTTTCGTGGTGATGTGTCTTACAATCGGAACTTAGCGTTGCACAGTCATATTTCACTTGCTTTCTTCTCTTCCCCTTTTTTTTTTTTTTTTAAATAATAAAAAAATATAACGGTACACGCCAAACTTAGAAAAATTTTATATATTTGTATAATAAATGACTATTTAAAGATAGCTCTTATCTCTTCCATATATGTTTATAGTTTCTCTGTTAGTTTTAGAGGGAATATATTTCTCACTGTCTGGTATTTCTCATGTGTTTATTGGGAACATTCGCTATTAAAAAATCTTTATCTCCCTTTTGTCAACACTCGAGTATAGTGTAAATGGTCAAATTTGCGTATAATTAACACCTTTGGGTACTCATCTATGTACATGCCATAATCTTTCGATTAAATTCAACGAGGAAAAATCTTACAGAAATTAACCACGGACTCAGTGTCATTTACTCACTAGGAATCACTAAATCGACGGTGGTCAAAACCAACATAGACCTCCACAATCACAAAATCCGATCCAGGCATGAATATTTGATTTTCCACCAAGATATTTGAAGAATTTCTAATTATTTTACAATTTATTCGACAAAATGAAAACTTCCCGTCGGCAAACCGCGATACGGAAACAAACCACTGATCAAAGTAAAATGATTTCAATAAAGTATTTGCACTTTTTTTTTTTCTTATATGTACATATATACTAGAAATAATTCCAATTTACTAATTAGATTTTTTTTTTTTTTTTTATTAGGTATATTCCTGACTACTACAATAGTAATATTATGTAATTATGCGAGAGAAAAAAAAATTCTTACTTGGTATATACAAAGATTCTATTCTCCGTGTAGTAAGTTGGGCATCAAATGTTCTGACCGGCGTCTAAGTCTGTTGAATAGTTTTCTTTAACTTATAGTTGGTTATAAGAGACAGCCCGTCTCTTTCGGGATCACACCAGTGATGGGTCGGGACCGTCCGTCCACCGACCTTTGATTTTTTTATAATATTATTTTTATATGTGCTTATTTTTCTCACTGTTTACTTTTAGGTAGTTAGTAAGCCCAGTTTGTATGCGTTTCTTTATTTTATTTTTTTTTTTTTTTTTTTTTTTTTTATATTTTTGTTTCTATTATTATCGTTTTTGTTTTTTTTTTTTTTATTAAAAAAAAATTTCAAGTTAGGTTCTTTTTGTTTGACGAAATTATTTATTGGTTTTGTTACGTTTTATTTTGATTTTTGACTAAATTTAGGCCACAATGTTCATATTATATTAAACACTCATATTTCATATGAAAAATGTTATATATATATATACGACCATTTGCACATCATTTTCAATTAATTAAGATTTGATAAACGCCGAATCAATTAATCTCATATCTCAATGGATTTATTTGCTGTGTCGTATTCTTCTTATTTTTTGAACTCTTTTGACATATTTAATATACACTTGGGTTCATCGTCTTTTAATTAAAGCATTCGCAATTTTTTATTTTAACACTTTTGTAGTGATAATGGTAGTCTTTTCAACAAAAACCGTTCACTTGATTCGCAAGTGCAAACGTGAATCCTTGGTTTTATATGATTAATAGGAATCATTTGCCGGGTTTTATAATTATGGTGTGATATCTTAAAAGATAAGTCACAAGTTACTCAGCTCTATTCAGCTGATTCCATTTAATATCCTATGGATATTGTATTGATTGTTGGTAAAGCAGAGAATTTTTTTTAAATAATAAAACCATTTTATTGGTTATTTTCGCGAAATCAATTCTCTTTGTTTTGTATTTGCGAGGCGCTCTTTTCAAATTTATTTAAATATCGATTAATTGCAAAGAACTATAACTTTTCACTTTAATTCAGGCGATTAATTTTCACTTTATGAGGGATCGGCACCGCTGCCACCAGTTGTTATAACCCCGTTTGCCGCCGTGCTTTCTTGGGAGAGAAGAGCGGCACAGGGGGAAGGCTCAGGATCTTTTCTGTACAAAAAAAAACACTTTTGATTATGAATATTTGTTACACAGGATTTTATTTTATTAGAGGAAATTAAACGATTACACTTTTATTTACTTGCACGGATACATGTACTCTTTCAAACAATATCTGTTAATTATACAATTCAATTACAAACAAAACTTCTCGACTTTGAAACCCGCCGTGCTTTCGCTTTGAATACCGATCCTGAACTTCGACTTTCTTTTGATTGTCGTATATTTTTATCACGAAAAATAACTAACGCCCTTGCGTCAGCAAAAAGTATGAAGAATTTTCGTCATTGGTGCGTTCAACTGACCAATAAGACGAAAAGCAGTAAAAAATAGAACGAAAATAAGCAAAAAAATGAAAAGATAAGACGATATTTGTTGGCTTGGGTCTTGCAGTAATTTGATCTTGCTCTTGATATTTTTGAGCGATATGCAATGTGGAGTACATTAACTCCGTGAATTATGTTTACAAAAAAATGTCAAAAATGTCGAGTAAGTATTTTATATAAGTGGGCTATTTATGCGAAGTTAAGTATTTTACGAGAATAAGTAATAAGAATATTTATGCATTAGGAAAATTTATGAAGGTAAGTATTTATGCATGTTGCTGTAATTTTAAGTGTTTGTGCAGGGAAATTTATGGAGCGTGCACAGTGTGGTATTTTGAGACCACAATTTGAATGCTCATGGATTTTTAGAAATCCTCAGGAGGTAAGTAAATGTAAATGAAATGGTTGTGATTTTGGAATCACAACAATGTCTGGTTCCTCTACTACGGCCGATTGGGACGCTCAGGATAGTTATTAATATCAAAAAAAAATTTTCTTTATATATGTAGGTCTAAGTTTTATAATGTTTTACTTCTATTTTTTCAATATATATACATTTTACTTTATTTTTTTGTTTTAAATGGTTGTTGTTCAAATCGTTTATAGTTTTTTTTTTCTTCTTCCTCTTCTTCTTTTTGTTAACTGTGATGGGTCTCCGTATATTTTGCTTTTGTTTTGCTTTCCGTTCGGGGCATTGATTTCATGGAATTTTTTTTTATATATATTGAGCGTCTTGGCTCTTTTGTTTTTCATAGTGATAGTTCTCTGTTTACAACTGTTCTGTTTTGTAATGTCTGTATTTTCTATAAAAGAAGTCATTGTGCTCGAAACTATTATGTCCATTGGGAGCGTGAGTCTACGAGATATACGATAATATATAGTACATACATATATTTAAATATGTCTAAATTAATTGAAGGAACTCTCTGCAGTTTTTCTTCTGGGGGCTGGAGTTATATTGAAGTTCGACTTTCTTAGTGCCGCAGTAGGCACATTTTCTAGTTGATGTTGAGCGGATATTTCGTTTGATTTGGGATCTTTTGGTCTGTATTTAATGTACAGATAGATAATTAGAATGGTTATTATTAATGCTAATGTTGAGTATGATAGCGCATAGTGGTGGACATGGTGTTTGTTTATAGGATTTAGGGAATTTGATTCTTGTTCTTTTTGAAGGTGGATGGATTTTAAAATTTCATCGAAGTCCATGTTGTTTGTGATATTTAAAGGATTTGTTTTTCTGTACGTTTCCATAGAGGGAAGCGTCATATTTTCGATTATGTTGGAAATGTTTGTTGTTGGGATGAAATGGGAGTTAAATTTTGATATTTTTACGTTATGTCCGTGCAAGATAAATTCTTTGCTGCGGACATAACAACCTGGGTAGATAAATATTGTTCCGGTTCCCTGCAGGGTTTCCGAACTAATTGAATCTTCGCAAACGATATCTATATGGAAAGGTTTTTTGAGGGAGAAAAGCCATGCATTTTGCTGTGATAATTGTGTTATATAGTAGCTCTGTTTTGAGGTCAAAATCTTACATTTTGATGTAATAGGTTCCTTTTTATTAGATTGATTTCACATTGATTTACTCTATTGTTTGTATTTAAGATGGGTGATGAAATTTTACAATAAAAGTGTGTATGATCCAGCGTTGCGCAATTGTGGATTTCCTGTAGTGTTAATTCGATGTAATGATCACGATTGTAATCAATTAATATATATTCCTTTAATGGTTCAATATATATGAATGAACCGTTTAGAATTGTCGGTAATGGCAATGCTTTGAAAATTTGGTAGGATTCTTTAAAGGGAAGTGGGATTCGAAGTTCTATAATTATTTTGTTGTTAAAAATATTTGCAGATATTGTGGTTAATTTGTAGATTTGTGAAAATATATTGTCTCTGGAATTTATAGGAAGCATCATTGAACTCGGCAGCTCCTGCCTAATTTTTGATAACATTTTTTCCATCTTATTAGGTGATATTAGTGTAGGGTGAAATTTTCCATGTTTGGAATCAATTAAAAGATCTATTAATTCTGACTGTGTATTTTGATATCTGAATGTCATTAATGAAACAAGTGAGACGAGTGATTCTAATTCAATGGATATTTGATTATCCAGTGTTCTATTTACCATTAGCGATGTAGATATTTGAATCGAAATTAGTTTTTTATGCATATTCAGGAATTCCTTTTCAATTGCGGCCTTGGTTTTATTAAAAATTTGAGCTGTTGCTTCTATTATCGCGGTTTGGCTTTTCATGAGGGAAAGGAGGGAATTTTGGTTTAAAGTGAGGTTGTGAATTTGTTCATCATATAGCTTGGCATCATCTTCATCTAATGTGCCGAAAAGAGCTTTGGAAATTGATCCTATTACATTTAAAAGTGCTCTTTGGTTTCTGCTTTGAGTTATTAGGAGCATATTTTTATATTCTATATTTGCTATGATAAGGTTTATCTGTAGCAACGTACCGTTACAAGTGTGTGCCATAGCTGAATTCCCTTCCAATTTCTTGCAGATAGCCGTAATTTGCTCCGTGATGAATTTGATGTTCCTGAATTCTGACTTGAAATTTTCTAGATCGTAGTAGGTAACGATCTTCCACTCGTTGGTGTAGAAATTGGCTCTGCCAATTTCTTCGAAATAAATGCCTGCGTTGGCATTTATTTGATTTATTTTTATCCCCGAGCCTGAGATGAATGGGATGCAGATTAGGAAAAATGCCGTTTGCATCATTGTGAGGACCTGGAAGATGACATTGTTTATTCATTTGCGGTGAATTTGTAGTAGAAGAAATTTTGTATTAATCCGCGAAAAGTTTTAAGTCATTGTTATGGACTCTTTTATTGTTATTATTTATTTTCACCGTGGAGTTCTCAGGAGAATTGATTTCTATAATCACATATGGACCTGTCCAGAGTGGTGAGAATTTGTTATCTCTCACTCTGCTTTTTAACAAGACTTTGTCTCCAATATTGAAAGATTTTTGAACTGTGTTTTTGTCATATTGGATTTTGGACTTTTCTTTATGGGCCATGGCTATGTCTTTCGCAATTTTATAGCTGTGTTGTAGACGTGCTTTTAACTCGTTTGCATAATTATCGTAATTATAGCAAACGGTCGGAGATGATTTTAGGTTATTTGGGATTTCGGCTGGGAATCCGTATAGGAGTTCGCGGGGAGTATAATTTGTACTCGAGTGAGGTGTGGTATTATAGACAAACATGGCATATGGAATCCATGTATCCCAGTCTTGCGGATCTTTCGCTACCTAAGATCTGAGGTATTCTGCTAAAGTTCTATGACTCCTCTCCAATGCACCATTTGTTTGAGGGTGATAAGGAGTAGTTTTGAGCCTTTTGATCTTTAGCAGTTTGGATACCTCGGCGAACATGCCACCTATGAGGTTAGATCCCTGATCTGTTAGGATACTTTCTGGAATGCCATGTCGACAAACCATTGTTGTCGTGAAGGCTTCCGCTAATGTCTTAGATTCCGTGTTGACTATGGGAATAGCCTCCGAGAATTTTGAAAGGTCGTCTTGAAATGTAAGGATGTATTTATTTCCAGAATGGGAAATTGGGAGAGGTCCTACAACATCTAGGTACACTCTTTCAAAAGGTTTTGAGCTTATGCTTGAGATTTTCATAGGAATCTTAGGATTTCGGGATACTTTGTTTACTTGGCAAAGTTTACATTTCCTTACATATCTTACAACATCGTCTGACATGCCAGGCCAATAGAATTGTTTTTTAATTCTTTTGATTGTACGGGAGACACCTTGATGGCCTCCCGTTGGTAGGGAATGGAAATCTTTTAGAACTTGTTCAATATCACTGCTGTTAGATAAATACTTTATGGAATCTTGATGAAGTTTTATATTTATTTTTTGGTTAACGAAGACATTGGTAAAAATGTTTTTAATAGTTGATAAATTTTGTTTGTCTAACACTGGGAAGGAGATATTTACCTGATTTAACTGATTTGCTTCTGTGTATGAGCAGATCTCAGTTAAAATCTTTTCAATGTCTAATCTATCTCTTTGTGATCGGCAAGGTAGATTGACTTTTGAAATGATTACTGTGGAGTCTTTCTTCTTAAAGAAGTTCAGTTTGTTTTCTAGTAGAGGAGGTTTGTCTAAAAGTTTTAGTTTATATTTTAACACTCTTTCAAGTTCTGTATCCTGCATTGGCAAGATAAAAAATTTGGGATTTGTGTTTTTAGTTAAAAGTAATGGGAAATTGGTCTCAGTTATTATCACTGAGGAACCGTTTACTACTGATAAATCTGGATTTGTAGTAGTAATATTTGGATTGGGTGTATCTAAATTCGCCTGAGCTTTGGCTTGATTCCTGGTTACCACATTAACAAAGGTGTTAGGTTCCGTTGATTTTACGGAATTTTCTGGGATAGCTCTACTGAGAGCGTCAGCATTTGTGTTGAGCTTTCCAGGTTTATGGACTATTTTATAGTCATATTCCTCAAGACGAATTCTCCATCTCATTAGCCTTGAGGAATGATCCTTTAGATTCATTAGCCATATTAATGGTTTATGGTCAGTTATGATGGTAAACTGTCTACCATAAACGTATGGCCTGAATTGCTCAACCGCGAAAACGATAGCTAAGAGCTCCTTTTCAATTGTTGAGTAACGAGTTTCCGCACCATTGAGAGCTCGGCTCACATAGGCGATTGGATGATCCCCTTGATCATCAACTTGAGAAAGAACTGTTCCGATGGCGTACTCACTGGCATCGGAGGTGACAAAAAATTCTTTATCAAAATCGGGATATGATAGAATTGGTGCTGAAATAAGTTTATTGCGTAATTTGCAAAATGCTTCATCACAAATTGCGTCGAACTTGAAAGGGATATCTTTCTTTAAAAGATTTGTAAGTTGTTTAGCTATCTTCGAAAAGTTTGGTATAAAGCGGCGATAGTAGCCGACGAAACCAAGGCAGGATTTAATATCTTTCTCCTTCTTGGGTCTTGAATAGGACTGAACTGACTTGATTTTTGCTGGGTCTGGTTTGACTCCATTTTCTGTAATTATGTGCCCTAAATAAATAATTTCCTTTCTTAGGAAATGGCACTTGTCGGGCTGAAGTTTGAGGTTGAAATCACGAAGGCGACTAAATACTGCTGTGAGTCTGGAATTGTGGGCTTTGAGATTGTATCCATGGACTATAATATCGTCCATGTATACGAAGCAATAGATGCCTTGAAGGCCAGATAAGACATTATTCATGGCTCGTTGAAAAGTAGCAGAGGCTCCTTTTAAACCAAATGGCATACGATTGTATTCGTAGTGGCCACTAAGATACTTATTTAACTATATTTACGTTCAGACATTCGATCCCCAGTAGAAGAAGTGCCATTCAGTTATATTCATTATCAGCTTAAACTAATTTCCAAATTATACTTCCAATGAGGTGACTGCAAAATACAAAAACTTGTTCGAAACGTCACTCCAGCCAAAGCTGATCGATCGCTATATAGGCTAAGTAGTCATATAAAGCACTTCTGACGGGGCTATTGCTTCAGACCTGTATATGTATCGCAAAGAACTGAGAATTCATCCACCGAAACTGGGTCAAACATTAAAGTAGGTCAGTTACCGCTTATCGAATATCAAACGAATCCGAGAGCTTGGTTTAACAAAAAAAATTGGAATTATTTCTCCTTCGAAATGAATTCTCTTATCAGATTGGCTTTTGTGATTTGGACCGGATGAACCCCAGTTGCAGTGAATTCAAGTGACGCTATGTACGCGGGTACGTGGAGTGGAGATTATACTTATTATAATAAATGCATTTCTAACCGGCACTAATGAAAAAGGTTAAAATGCTGTTTGAGTGTCAAGTCACGAAATTTTTTACCAGTAAATTGTGTTTGAGAACAACTAAACAACTAAATTGTGTTGAAAAACAGCTAAATTAGAGAAAAAAAACAAAAATCTTAAGATGTGAAAGTGCAACACAACAAGGAAAAGAAATAAAGTTTATGGAAAATTATATTGTGAAGTGCATTAACTAAAAAGGGATGTGGTGAACCTGAAATCAAAGTGTGACATATAATGGATAATATCTATAATTAAGACAAGGGTGAGTACCAAAATGCTTTTCTTTCTTTTATTCTTACAAAATAGTTTATATATTCATTAAACAAAATGTTTCTAAACAAGCGCCACCTCCCCTCCTTTTATATAAACATTAGTGCTGACCAGCGAGTACTTAAGTTACGATTTGCATTACTCTCTCTCTTTGTAAATGTTGCATATATGTACATTCCAGTTCGCAACATTTGCCTAATATTCTGTGTTATCGCTGCACTCTGGTCTGAGCACTAAACTTTGGAATGAACGAATAATATGTATGAACAGTGAACTTAACCTTGAATTTAACTTTGAAATTCTATGAAAATTCCTAAATTTTGAAGTGTTATAGGTGTTATGGCCCCACGTTGGGCGCCAAATTTGTTACGCAGATTTTTAACCGCGTAAGGTGTCCACCCGGCTAGAGCTGGAGAAGGGTGGGGTTATATGCGCTGGGCCTTAACACCTGTTGGGCGCCACGTGGTTTTTCTTTCGAGTCCACGAACTCTTAAGTAAGAACACAGAGCTTTATATTTATCACTTCTTTCTTTTAGTCGACCAAACGTTATAATTGAAACTCTAAATCTATGGATGAACTACTTCTCGAAATTTCACACGTAATGTGACTCAGACTGATCGAGCCCGAAACAGTTAAACTGGCAAGGGAGGTAGCACGCGAATAAAAAAATATATTCAACACTATATTTATAAATCCCGAATGCAAGAACAATTTTATGCTCAACTTTGAGCTGCATTTAATAAGTGGAAAAGTAATACTTATCTTTTTCTCTTTATGGATTTTCCAATTTTGCTCCAGTCATCCCGCGCTGACCCAAGACCTCCCCCCAAACGACGTTCCTTCCAATCCTCTTTGTTTAAAGGCTTTCCTTCCCTCCTTTTTTTCCTGCTTCGAACCACTTGGTAAAGCTATTTCCTTTCTAATTTCTTTTAACCTTTTTTTTTTCCTTCTATTCTTTGAACTTCTCGACTATTACTTTGTTCTTTTTTTTCTTTTATATTTAAAAAAAAAAACTCTTCCTTCTTAGACCTCGTCGATTCGCTTGACACTTTGACACTCGACTGACTTTTTTCCCGAGACTGCCCGCTTCACCTACCAAAGCTTTTTATAGGAAAAGCCCACTATTTTGAACTTCCGGCCTTTATCTCTAGTACTTTTCCGAATCGGCTCTGAATTCAGTTCTGCTTTGGTGAATAAAATTTGATTTTTATTTTTATTCTGAAATTGCCGATCGTTTGCTTATTTGCAAGAATTCGTGTGTTTAGTGCCATATTCTTTTTTTTTTGCATTTCGATTTACGCTTTGGGCTACGGGCAGCCCCAATAACGATATAAAACTTCAGAAAATTCAGGTTGTGCAGAAGAAATCATGTCGCTTTTCTGTTTGTGATTAAATTATTTAAACGGCTGTGCTCTACTACTTTATTGTGCGTGAGAAGGGGGGGACTGGGTCAGGTAAATTATTTTCAATTTTCGAAAACACTAATTATCTAATAAAGATAAATATCATTGCATTTCCACTTCTAAGGTATTCAGAAGAATTTCGCGCGGTACCTCTGCCTGCCTTACATCATCTTTATAAAGGTAAATGAAATTTTAAATTCATTAAATATGCTTATTAAACTTAATTCTACTTAATTCTAATTTCAGGACCGACTGGGTTTTCCAATACTATTTGTGACAAAATCATTATTAAATTCATTAAATATGCTTATTAAACTTAATTCTACTTAATTCTAATTTCAGGACCAACTTGGGTTTTCCAATACTATTTGTGACAAGATCATTATTAAAGCAGCTTATAGGGGCAACGATCCTCTGATTCCAAGAATTCCTTATATCGGCGGATATACTAGGTATTATTTGGAATTCGAAAAGCTCACTCTCCTTCCACTACTCACAGCGACGCAGCAGTATCCTTGGTAACTTCAGGTGAGGAAAGTATCGTTCAAAATCGATATTGCAATCCATAGAGGTGTTTCCAGCCTTCGGGAGGGTGAGTAATTTCTTTATAGTGCTCACGATCTGAAAGTGATGTGAAAATCTTTGCAGAATCAACCAAATTTATTACTTGAGGAGGCAAGACAAGACGAAACCAACACGTACACATAAGTAATCCCCTTGGGATATATTATAGCGATTATATTTAAATATTTTCTTTACTTTCTAGGCCACCACATCCCCTACATCCAGAGTTCACCACGTAACAGCTGAAGAGTCCGAACGCAAATGGCATATGCCAAATTACATTGGTCCTATTAATGGGAAGCATGTAGTAATTCAGGTAAGATTTCAACTCGACTAATAATTTAAGTTCTGTATGTCATCGGCTCTTCCGAAGTCCGGTTCGAACTTCTATAACTACAAAAAGACGTTCAGCATAGTTTTACTGGCTGTAGCTGATGCATCCGTCAAATTTCTATACTGCGACATTGGTGCCTTTGGGAGTTCTGAAGGCATCGTCATTAGGTATGCTGATTGCGAAAGGATTTAAGGCAGTTGAATCTTGATTATTATTGTAAAATTGTGAACCACTAATACAATGGTGTTTTTTTTTTCAGAGATCCAATACCTCGGAAGTATGGCGATAGGGAATTCCCGTTCCCATATTTTGTTGTGAGAGATACCGCATTTACTATGGGACGTCATATTGCTCGCCCATATTCCTTACGCGGAACGCTTTCCACATCACAAAAACTTTTTAATTTGCGAATCGCGCACGCACGACAATGCGTTGAGAGGTCCTTCGGAATATTGGTACCAGAGGTTCCAAATATTTCGAAAGTCTATACAATTGAAAGTGGAAAACGTGGAGAGGGTTGTGAAAGCAGCGTTATGCCTACATAATTGGCTTCCCTGTGAAGCAATAGAATTTCCTGAAGACGACAATCTTGAATTCACTGAAGGACTGTCTGATGTGATGGTGGCAGCAGAAATTCCCCAATTCTTGGAGGGGCCGACTTGGCTAACTTGCTTAGTGGTTTTTTTGTTATGAATGAAGGTGCGCAGAGCTTTCAATGGAAGCAGTTGTAAAGAAAGGAAAAAATAAATAAAACATAAATTGATTAGTTTCACGATAGTTTTGGTTTTACTTAAAAAAATTAACAGTTACTTCATGCTTACAACTAATAATATTATAAATATAAAAAGAACACATTATTTCATCACATGCTTGTACTTCAAAAGTTGATCACGTTGTTAATAATAATTTGCACTTATCATCACTGGTTTACTCGATTTCTATATTGGATAGAACTTCCATAATGGCTATTTGAGCCCTTGATACCTTTCCTGCAGGGAAGCTAATCAGTCTGGACTGCACGTGCATCCCGAAGTGCTCGTTTTGGCCCTTTGGTTGCGGCTCTGCCAGAGCTGACAACACACTCTTGATCTGCTCGTTCAAGCTAACCAGCTCATCATCAAGGTCCCCCGCAGCATTCCCCTTACTTTTGTCTTCCCGAGCAAGTTTGTTCATTGGGGACAAAGTGGAAGATGTTCTGTAATATAAAATATTAATAAGAATCTAAGTAATTAAAAAAAATTAACACACTCTCTCGGGGAAACAACATCATTTAAAAATGAAAGCTGGCAGATTGTTTTCCATTCTGTTTCTAACAAAAGTCGTCCGGATATATCGCTATTTCTTCCGTAGATCACCTAAACCTATCATTATTATTATGATTGTGTATTGTAAAATTAATTGTTTTGTTCGTTACCAGGAAATTGTGTGGTCAATTCCTCCCAAGCTCTGGCGATCTTATTCCTATCATGATACTGAGCTATCCCAGTATCCGATAGACATGGTCGACCTTCGACTTCATGTATGAAGTCTACGATTACATCATACCTTTCACGAAAATCTATAAAAATCATTAAAAATGTTCTAAAATTGTGTTATTGCTCAGAATACAATTCACGAAACCGCGCTTTCCACTTCTTCATTGCCACCAACAATCTGTGGCCCTGCCATAATTTCTTCGTTTGCTGTAAAAATAATTAATTTGTTTTACTTCGCATTTTAAGTGGATACAATATTAATACTTACATATTATAGTAAACTTCGACATTCGTGTGGAGCTATAGCACCCGATTACAAATGTAAACAAACAAAAACCTTGAGGTTAAGGTGAAAATAATATTTGTAAACAAACAAAAATGTTGAGGTTAAGGTGAAAATCGCACAAATCGCTGAACTATAATAGACTTACGTTGACTTACAAAAAGACTTTCAGTTACCGAAAGTAAACGTCATATGAGAAGTAAACTATAATAGAATTAAGTAAAATTTAGAAAAATTATAAGCTGTCTAGAGTCAAATTGCGTTTGTCATATATAATAATTTGTAGTTGACCACCAGAAGGTAGAATTATGGAGTTTTTGTCGAACTTAAAAAATCTTAAAGATGTAGTATGTCTTGTTAATCAAGTGAAAATATTAAAGTCTCTAAAGAAAAAAAGGAGACGTTCATATTGTGTGAGGAAAGTAAATAGAGATAGGAATATGAAGGGGTACTACTTTACATCATCTTTACAAATCAAGGAAAAAGATCCTGCTCAACCACATACGACATGTTATTAAATTTCTTAAAAAATGATTTAGAAAAGACTTCTATACGGAAACTAATTGAGCCAGAATGTCGGCTAGCTATAACCTTAATGGAAGTGGTTTTATAATTTAAATCTGTGTAAAACTGTCACGTACTTATAGCTATTTATCGCAAGGAGTAACCATACAATATATTGCATGGAGCTTCAAGCAGGGGAAAGAAACAGTACGCAAAATAGTGTTAGAGACTTGCGAAATAATGTGGAAAATTTTATCTCCTCTGTACGTTAGTGAACCTACTTCCAATGATTGATATTGCTACGAAAAAGCCAAGGAATAGTAATGCAGAATATTTAAACTATAAAAACTTCTGTAGCATTGCATTAATGGCACCATGTGATGCTAAATATATATTCAAATACATAGGTGTTGGAGCGTATGGAGGACATAGTGATGGAGGTAAAGGACACATGTATGAGATTTTGTTAAAACTTGAAGATTTTTTCGTAGGAGTTTTCCAGGCCAGCAGTTTCTGGAAAAGAATTCGACGAAAAATGTAACCCTTGCCAGGACCTCAAGTACTTCCAGGAAACGAGGTTATATTGCCACATTTCTTTGTAGCGGATGCAGCTTTTCCTTTAGCGGAAAATATAATGAAACGATTTCCTGAGAGGTTGTTATCCACAGAAAAAGAACATTTCAATAAAAGGCTTTCACAAGCCAGGAGAGTTATTGAAAATGCCTTTGGGATTTTGACCTCTCGTTGGTATATACTTTTAACAGCACTCCAGCTTGACCCACAGAATGCGGAAAAAGTTGTTCTGGCATGCATTTCGCTGCACAACTTTATTACGTTGAGTAAAATAAGTCGTTCTCAATACTATTTCCCACAATTTGTTGATTGGACTGATGCCAATAGAAATGATCACCCTGGAGAGTAGAGATGTATTATAAATAACAGATATATATCCTCCATCCAGACTTCAAGTGTCCTTCATCGGCTAGATGGCCAACGCTCTACAGATATCAGAAAGAAACTTTGTGAATATTTATTTAAAAATTAAAATGAACACATGATTTTATGAAATTAATATATTTCTATATAAAAACCATCAGTATTTTAATAACTTCTACTGCCTGTCGGACAAAACTCTTGAATCAAAAACTGAACATCTTCAATAATACCTAAAAAAAATAACAATAAAAAAAAACATTTCCAATAATGAAACAAAGGGGTGAAATCACAAAACAAATTTGCGACAGTATATAAATAATCCGATTTGTCGGAAAGGTTTTTTCTAAAGTTTCTCAAGAAAAAAGTTTATATTCTATAATATGGTTTAGAAAATATTGCGACATACATGCTGTTGTGTACTGTTTTTTTAAATTTATTATATAATTGAAAATTTTCAATCTAATATCATCTTTCGATTCTTTCGGAAATTCTTTCAGTAATGATGTTAGAGTTCTGCAAAGTTTTCATCTGGATCATCCAGCGTTTGGTTTCTTTCCTTTGCACGTTCTTTTATAATATTGGCAGTTTCTTCTATTGTCTGCAACACACTTTCAATTGTTCCTTTATTTGCAGATTCTCCTGGATTTTCATTTGTGTCTGGGATATATGTAGAAAAAGAGCTATTGCTTGAGTCTTCCAGAAACTCTAAGTGGACAAATAGCGCCTTTTCGGTTGAACATAGTCTTTTAAAAACATAAGATTATCGAAAAATATCCAAGGTTCTTGCAGTTCAGCCCCACTACCCGAGGGGCGATCGAGTTTCTTCAGTTCCCTCACGAATTTCTCCCTAAGATATTTCCAAACTTTTTGACATTCTTCAGCTATATAATATTTATAAACTAAATTCCTCTTTTTATTTTATTTGTTTATATGTACTTATAGTTTCGACCCAAATTAGCAGAAATCTCTTGCCAAGTTTTTTCCCTCTTCAATTTATTGAAATAAATTCGGTGTCTTTTTTCTTGTATTTTCCATAGTTAAAAAGGAGGTAAATATATAATAAAAAACGAAAATACTGAAAGGAGCAGATATTGTTGAAGTGACACTTGCTCAATTGACAATCTGATGACTGAAGTCAGCGACGAATAACCGTGCAACCACAAGTGAACGAAATTTGAACGAAACTTTTCATAATCACGTAAAGTTTAATACAGTTGTATCCATTTGAATTTGTGCTTTCGCGGTCCTACGCCCGTCAACGTAAGTCCATTATAGTTCAGCCATGCTCTTAAGGCTGCAATTAATTTTTGTATCGCATGAAACGTAGACAGAGTAAGCATGTTCAGCAACAAATACATTAGTGCAGCCAGTCAGAGCTCCGTCGCATGCGAGGTGGAACAATCTCGTATGGCACAATTATTCGCTGTTTCGTCTAATGGCCCAAAATCAGGCGTAACGGTGATATCTTCTTCTTGAGGCATATCTATCAATAAAAAATGTAAGTAAGTATGAGTATGAATTAATAACATTGGTTATATCTGGTTGAACGCTTACACCAGCTCTTTTTACAATTTGCTCCCTCGTTTGGATATCACCTTGAGCGCCTAAAGTGATAGGCGGAAAAACAGCAGGGCTGTTGGTCATCACATCAGTAAGTTCCCTAAACGAAGTTATTTTAGTTACAGATACACACAAAGCACAAATAAATTACTTATCAAAACTGCAGGTCGCTTTGTTTCTTCCAGTTTTTTTATTATGGCTGGTTATCCTTTTGAAATCCCTTTCAAGGCTTTTCCATTTACTTTCGATTTGGAAGGGCTTGAAATTGTGACCATTCTGTTTTAATTTTTGAGCGATTAAGTTCCACATTTTTCTCTTAGTTTTCACCTGCATGATCTTTCCCAACTTTGGCTTGAATTCTGTGTACGCAGCTATTAAGAGCTTGCCATAAGCATCTCCAGTTCCTGCAGTACTTTCCATGCCCGCTTTCTGTCGAACATATATTTTAAAAATTTCACATTTTGCATTTTATACACTTACCTGTGTACTCAACATGAGCTGAGCTTGTTCCTGCATTGCTGGTTATTGATCTACAACTTTGTGTGCTTGCCTGCTGAATACCTCCTAACGGAGTGAAGTCGTCCGTATCTTCATCAGCAGGATCATCCGAATCCGTTAATTCATACGACCTCGTCATCACCTCAGTATAAAATTTCTTATCTAAAATTATACAATATTAAAGTGTATAAATATTATAAAATGCAAACACGAATCAAAAATAACTTTATTTTACTTCCCGTCACAACTTCTTCAAACAGACTGCCTGTACCTTGTTTTTCTTTCATCTAACTATGTACCCTAGTCTACCTTATATTTTTTTGCCACACATGATTTCCTGGAAGGGTCTTAATTACAATTCGATCCCTTTTTCTGAGCTCGTCAAGGTGCAGACGGATACGTTACATCGTTATTGTTCTTTGTCGCCAGAAGGGCCATAAATGTTTATATACACTTAAAACTAAAATATCCTGCAGAGGTATGCTCCTTTCTTTTTTTGTTTTACCGCTTACAGCTCGGCCACGCTGCACTTTGCCGCGTCCACGAGGCACTCGTTGCTACCTGCGTATATAAGCAATTAGTAATTTAATTTTAGTAGTATAAAAAATTAATAAAGAATTCTAAAAAATAAACTGATCATCAGATTTAAATATAATCGAATGAATAGAATGCAATATGAAGTGTTATTGGAAAACATAAAGACACACTTTTTATTTCTACATGGCCGGCACCCCAGCATTACAGGTGCTCACACAAAAGCCGAAATATGGGGACAAATAAGAGAGGAATGCAATGCATTGGGGACCGAAAAACAGCAAAAGGATTCAGCGGGATGGAAGCGCGTAAGTTTAATTACGGTGGAACTTCTCTATAGTGAAGTCGCTATTGCCAACAACGTTCCTTCGTTATAAAAAAAATATATATCCAAAAACATGTACATATGTATGTAAATTACCTATTAGCCTCTATTATTCTTCAGGGAAATAGTGTGTTATTTTTGTTTGCTTTCGGGGAAATTCTTTCAAATTGTTTTAACAACTTAGCAGTGGGTGGCTATTCCAGAGAAACGTTGATATTGTAATCGAAAAGTTTGCATCACTGTCAAAAATATTTTCATTCATTCACTTCATAGTCCATCTAAATTATTATACCCTTCAGTATATCTTAATGATGCTAAAGGAATTTCATTTTCGTCATCAGTGGCATCATATTCACTTCATATGTACTAAGTTGGTGATACTAATTGCTAACCACCGTTTATAATTAATTCCGCTTATCTATTCGTTTAGTCGTGGAATGATATTAGGAGTAAGTTGAAAGAAAAATTAAAAAGGAAACGAAATTATATGAACCGGACAGGAGGGGGCCCTCCTAGTAACATAATTTTTACTGAAGGTGAACTAACCATCATAGAGATGTGCAATTTAGAGAGTTTGGACGGCCTAAGTAATGTTCAAGAGGGAGGTATGCCAGTTCCTGAAATACCACTACTTTCCTTTCCGTCGGTAAGTTTTACAATTTAAAATTATGCCATTTTAATTATCATAACTTTCAGACATCGAGGACAACATTTGAAGAATGGGATGCCGTTATATTAGAAAAGGCGATAAGTTCACCCAAGTCCCTTTCACCACCAGCACCTGAGTCATCGCGATTGATAGCTTCACCACCTGCACCTATCGAGAGACTTCCATCGTCCAGTCGTCCTTTTCCAAGGAGACAGAGATCAAATCCTCCTTATAAAAGACTGATCGTATCAGAGTCCCCGCACTCTACTAGGAGATGTGTTACAAGAAAAATGGTTTGTATATTTATAATATCTTCATTGTGCATATTGTATATATACCTATTATCCTCTGCAGTACTCTACATCGCTTTCACAAAACAGCGTGAGGTCCTTAGAGCTACAAAATGAGTCCCTTAGGGAAATGAAGGAGCAAACGAAAATTTTGCACCGTATTGAACGTACCATGGAGCAACAGTCTCATGTATTAAATAGGTTGGTAGAACTGCAGAGCGGCCAACATAACACACACTAAAATATGTAGGTATATACAATAAATAAATAAAATAAGAAATTAGGAAAACTTTCTTTTAATATAAAACAATTATATAAACTAAGGAATTTATTCAGTTATATTGGCAGCTGAAAGTGTTGCTGCTGCTTGTACTACTCTCGCTCTAACTTCTTTACCAGCATTTAAGTAAACATCCGTTCTGCTGAATGCTGGATGCAAAGTAGCGTCACGAACTGGAGGAACCGATGGAACAGCATCAATGGTGGAGTAATCATCCGTATATTTGTTCTTAATAAGGAAGTTGTGGAGAACAGCAGTTGCATTTATGATTTTTGCAGCAGCAGTGGGGCTATAATGTAGTTTTCGTTCTCCAATAATACATCTGCAGACAAAAAATATATCTATAGTTTTATTTTAAATCAATAATTGCAACTGGTACCGAAAACGATTCTTCCACACTCCATTAACTCTTTCTACCATACTTCGAATTTTCTTGTGCCGCATGTTGTAGTTTTCTTCTGCTGCATTAGTTGGATGGGTTATGGGAGTAAGTAATCAAGGCTGCAGAGGATATCCTGAATCACCTAAGTACAAAGTTAAATGTCTGTTGTTATGCTTATAATATTTATTAGCTTATTCAAATTACCTAACATCCAACATTGTTGTTCATTTGCAGAAACATATTCGTTTTGAAATTGGGCACAAATAATGCTATTTCCCCAGATGAAGCTATCATGGGTGGAACCACAATATCTCGCATTAATATTACGAATTAACATTTTATTGTCACAAATCTGAAATTTAATTCAATTTATTACAAAATAAATTAGGAAATAATAAGTTATACTGACTATTTGGGTATCCTTTTCGGGAGACGTATGCGAATTCCACTTCTTTTTGTAAAGCACAAACTGCTATTTGTGTGCAGTCAATTAGACCAATTACACCCGGAAGTCCTTGGTCTTCAAATCTTAAATAAATTTTTCTTAGCAAAACTTCTTGTTTTTATTAACTTCTCAGCTTACGCTCCCTGAATTTCATGTCTTTCATCTTCGGTTACAGGAAAACATATGTACTTCGCCATTTTTTTATTACAAAGATCTGTAATATCGCGTATGGCACGAGAAACGGAGGACTGGCTTAGATGCGTTATTTTTTTAACGCTAACTAATAAAGTTTATACAAAGACAAAAATTCTAATTATTGTTCTTTTTTATCACCTTCAAATGGAATGGAATTGTCCTTGGATCCTCATCTACTACGTAAATTTCCTCCAATTCCTCTTTTAAAGTGCGAGATGAAACTGAAAAAAGCATTATTTCTACTTTAATATTTATATTTATATTGTGCGATATCTTACTTACGCGGGAGTGCTCATATGATAGGGGTTATCCCTTTCCCTTAACTGCCTCCATAAAATGGCTGCTCCCATTCGATTGTCGAAAGCTACATGCGAGTTCAGCGAAATCATTTCTTGCTCAAATCTATTTAAAAATAGTTCCACAAAACCGAGTTAACTTGTAACCACTTGTAAATATGTTAACCGAGTTTGGTATGAATAATTTGCAAATTTATTTAGCTCGCCTTGTAAATTAAATTAGACGATAAC
Source organism: Dioctria rufipes (assembly GCA_963924295.1). Taxonomy (NCBI): domain Eukaryota; kingdom Metazoa; phylum Arthropoda; class Insecta; order Diptera; family Asilidae; genus Dioctria; species Dioctria rufipes. The sequence goes on along the minus strand of OZ002741.1, from coordinate 100,026,689 downwards.
GGCTTAGGCACGCAAGACAGTGTGGAGGCATTCGCACAATCCCTAAACAAGATAAGGGTTACTATACTATCGTATGCGGGAGCCAACCCTTCGATTGCCACAGATATTACTTAAAGGTGGATATTTTCTTTGATAGTGGGTATCTAACACAAATAAATGTAAAACTTTATTAAATGACCCTGGCCAAGATGTCAGTGTTTATAATAACTTTTTTTTGTAATGTTTATAATGTTAACAGTTTATTATATATATTAATGCAACTTACAATGAGTACATTTATCTTTAAAAGTCAACACTTATAAAAACTTCGCTGAACTGTCGATATAATAATTATTTTAAAGTGTCAGTTTCAGTTCATTTTGCATTCACATCAGTCTGGCTGGGATGGATTACATCATAATATAAGTTCATTTCCTTAGGCGTATATTCTGACATTAAAGTACGACAAAAGATCAGAATCACCCTCCTGGTACTCAATTCAATATCTAAATGTTCGTTGGCTCGGCATCGAGGTCGTAAGTATGGACGACTTTCATCTCTACGCAATTCGGTTCTTTCTCCACACGAACTAACAGCTTGTCGTGAATGAGGGCGACGTGCCTCTCCCTGAAAAGGGCTTCTACCACGCTCTGAACTAGAGCTTTTATCAGCTCTTCGTCTGACTCGCGAACTTTTCGCTGATTCTGATGACGATGATCGCCTTCTTTTATCACGACCCATATTTCCCTTATTTTTTTTTATTTTTATCACTTTCACACACTGTTGTAATTAAGTGTCTTTATCACCCTTTACACACTTTTGTAATTAAGTGTCTTTATCACCCTTTACACACTTTTGCAATTCACAATAATTAAAGTTTTTAATTCACGCACAGATACTTTATCCCACTTCTGAATTGTTGGAGTAAAAATATTTTAAAATGCAAACACGAATCAAAAATGACTTTATTTTACTTCCCGTCACAACTTCTTCAAACAGACTGCCTGTACCTTGTTTTTCTTTCATCTAACTATGTACCCTAATCTACCTTATATTTTTTTGCCACACATGATTTCCTGGAAGGGTCTTAATTACAATTCGATCCCTTTTCCTGAGCTCGTCAAGGTGCAGACGGATACGTTACATCGTTATTGTTCTTTGTCGCCAGAAGGGCCATAAATGTTTATATACACTTAAAACTAAAATATCCTGCAGAGGTATGCTCCTTTCCTTTTTTGTTTTACCGCTTACAAAAGTTAATTTTATATAAAAGAAAACAAAAGATATCATTATTACCAGTTTCCCGTATTTGGTGAACACTCAACAGTTAAAACCTCCCTGGTAACTGCTTGTAGATGAATATGCTCCATATAAACAATAACCGCAATTATTATATAAATTATTCCACTAGAATTTATATATTTGTTCTCCATAAAAACCGAAATTATTTTAATTGTTTTCAGAACTGTCAACACAGTTTACAGTTGTCAAATGTCTGCTTTAAGTTACTCCTTGGAAAAAGGTAGAGCAGAAAATCTTGCCCTTGGTCACTTTAGTTCAATTTAGAGCAGAGTCATTAAACATAGTTTTCTGCTCTTTTCTGCTCTAGAGTAACCTAGAGCAGCTCATTAAACAGACCTAATGTTACTTCTTCTATTGATATGGGATGTTGACGGTTGGGTGCTGTGATCTCCTGGAAAAGCATGTGCATTTTTTTGAGGAGTAGACAGATTGCTCTTCATGTCCACAACTCTTATATTATATTATTGTGTGATTCTGGTCGTACAGGGCTGAGTATGGATTGATCGTATAAGTGGCTCTCGGGAATTTTGACTCTCTTGTGTGATAGATCTTTAAGTTGGTTGATTTTTGTTTCACTCAATGTATTTGGGGAGGTCATAGAAGAAGTCTGCCAGCTAAAACCAATTTGTCGACTCTGAACTTGTCGATCTTCTGTCTTTTCAATTCTTTGCGCTATTTTCATTACCTCCTCAAGACTTTTATCCACATTACCTAGCAAGCTTTGTCTTATTATGGGGCTGAAGATACTTGTTTTAAGAACATAACAAGCTTCCTTCTCAATTTTTGTCTATTAATGCCTGATTATTTTCGGGATACTTGTTATTAATGTTCCGAACGTATTAATAATTTCTCCCGGTAGTTGCATATGCCGTCGTATGTTGCTTATTATGTCATTAATGGGCTTTTCTGGGTGAATGAATTTAATAAAAGCGGCTCGAGTTCAGTATTTTTTCTATATTTTTAGGTGTTTTACTAAGTCGTAGGCTACCGCTCTCAACTTAGTGTTCAATAACGGTATCGGAATGCCTTTCTCCTTATCTGTAGGTAAAGCATCATGTACCTGCTTGCAGCAATCTAAAAATATTTGCAGGTCATTGGCGAGGTTATTTCGTGTGTCACAGTGAAAAATGGGGACGACATTATTGATGACCTTACTTATTCATTCCAGTGCTATCATTGTACTTTTATCATAATTTTATCATAATTTCTTGAGGCGGGGTGTACGGATTTTGTGGCTTCTTTGATTTTGCCACTCACGGTAGTTTTTTCTATGGGATAAGAGTTAAAACAACTGCGCTTGTAAACGACAACACTTCTTAACTCGCAAAATCTAGTTTTGGATGTTTGTTTTGAAACTTGATCACACTAATTTTTTGCTTCTTGAAAGACTTCAATTTCTGAAGCAGGGATTTCAACACTATCTCTTGTAAGTTCAGGGAAACTTAAATTATCTAAAGAAAGTGAATTTATTCGTTCACAAAGATGCTCGTATTCTTTAGTGCGAGTCATATTCTCTAGGGGTAATTGAGGGAGGCTTGATCGTTGAGTGCGATTACCAGGAGGGCGGGCTAGATCTGGGAAAAAATAAGCAAAAGACATTTATATGTGTTCTACGGAACCGTGGTTATCTTGGTTTTTCATATTACAAATTGTGAAAAAACATACGTAGAATTGTTATTAACTGATAATTTTTTTAACGATAATTACTGACCGTGGATATCTTGCCTTCTCATATTACGAATTAAGTGCGTTGAGTTTTCTTAACTGGCTTTGTTGAAACTTCAAGCTTTTTTGCAGTTTGTGTCGACTAAATAAAAAATACCTTTCTTTCTGAGATGTTTATTGCTTGAAGGTTGAATGCGAGTGGCGAGCTAGAAATTTTTACGACAACTACTCATACCAAATATTCACTGAACACTATTTTTAGCACATCATAACAAGTAGAAAGTAGTATACAAAGTTCAGCGCAATTTTTGAATATTGAATTGAACATCGCATACTAAATATATGTAGAATATGAAATGCATGAATTACAATTGGTGAATTAAAGAGAATTAATTAGAAAATATATAATAGCATGACAAAACAACCCGCCGCCGTTGAAATTATCCGAGAGAGTTTCAGCCTCTAATCCTCTATTGGAAAAGGTGCTAATTTATACTGCCATGAGGAGTTTGTATTTCGATTACACGTATTCTGCCATCTGGACCTGGAAACGTTTTAAGTATACGTTCCAAATTCCATTTATAAGAAGGAAGGTCATCCTGATGAACTAACGACATGCATCCAGGTTGAATGTTGACACCCTTGGATTGCCATTTACATCTTTGTTGCACTTGGTGCAAACACTCCTTCGACCAAAAGTGTTGGTGAAGTGCGGACACACGCTGCCATCTACGAAAATATTTGATTGTATCAATGTCATAAAAAGGTTCAATGACAGGCTGTAGTGGGGCTTGTGTCAGGAAATGTGAAGGAGCTAATGCTTAGAAGTCGTTAGGATCAGAGGAAAGGGTGCTTATAGGTCTTGAGTTTAAGATGCCTTCAATTTGAATCGTAACTCTTCAAAGGTTAACAGAGCATTCTGTAATTAGCGGTAAAGGTGAATCTTAGCGGACTTGACCGCCGCTTACCATAGACCGCCAAAGTGTGGCGATCTCGGGGGAATATGATGGAACTAAATTGCGTTGTTGCTATACCAAGATGCGATGTCCTTTTGAGTGTCTTCCTGCTAGAAGGTATCCTTAAATTCTTCCAACAATCTACGAGCTCCAACGAAATTGGTTGCGTTATCGCAATACTGATGTCGGCGTAAGTTCCTGCGACCGACAAATCTCTAGTGCAGCTTTGAACGCTTCCGAGGTTAGGTCCGAAACGACTTCAATGTGAGTAGCAAAGCAAATAAATATGGCGATGTAAGACTTGTAAGGAGCTTTACCTCGAAGACGGTAAGTTGTTTTGATAGGTCCACAAAAATCCACCTCAGTATATGTGAATGGAATGGAATCAAAAATTCACTCTATTCTTAGGTAGAACTCCCATGATTTGCTGTGCTAAGCGAGGACGGTATCAATTACAATGAATGCAACTGCGCAATATATTTCTGACATAATCACGAGCATTTATTATCGAAAATCTTTGGTGAATAATCGCAACTAACGCTTGTGGGCCTGCATGGAAATTCTTAGTGTGTAAGTATCTTGCATACGATTTAACAAAAGCGTTCTTTCGAGGCAATAGAATGGGAAAACGATAGTCAATAGGTGCATCAGCAAGTTCCAATCGTCCACCTACTCTCAACAATTGCTAATTTAGGCCAGGCAATTTTTCTAAGAAGGGTGTAAGTTTTGTAGACAACTTTTGTTGGATATCTCGTTTCTTTGCTCTAATGCTTGAATCTCTTCATAAAACTCATGTTGTTGAATAGCCCGTACTAGGAACATGCAAGCATTGTCGATATCAGCTGCCAACAATTCTCCGTTTTCAACGATGTCATTCGGGCGTTTAGATTTTAGCTTATGAAGATAGCTTAGTACATATGCGAAGCGGCGACAATTTTTAATAAAATCACTAACTGAGTGAATAATTTATAAAAAGCTATCCGAGACAGAGCCCATTAGAACTGGTTTAATTTTTTTCGTTCGGGTAAGTCATCGGGGCTCATATGCCGTTTTTTCAAGGGAGGCAACTTGTCATTTGAATGCCTTAAAAACTCTGGCCCAGAGAGCCACATAGAATTAAAGAGATTCTCAGCTGCAATACCTATGGAAATAATATCAGTTGGATTTGATTTAGAGTTGACATGTATCCAAGTTGTTTTTTCGGTTAGCGTTTGAATCTCTGACACGCGATTCGAAACGTAAGTTTGCCCGTTAGATGCATGACTGGCCAGCCAATCGAGCACAATCTTCGAATCTGTCCAGAGATACTCTTCACTAATGGGCTTAGGAAAATTGAGCATCGAAAGCAGTAAGGCTGCACAAAGCTCCAGGCAAGGTAATGATCTGCATATTCTTATTGGTGCAACTTTTGACTTTGCTGCAAGTAAGTTAACAAAAACGTTTCCAAGCTCATCGGAGGATTGAATATATATACAGAAACCATAGGCCCTGGTTGATGCATCCGCAAATCCATGAAGTGTAATATTAGAAACCCTGCCTACACAAAGTACTCTAGACGTAGAAACCGAAACTCATCAGCAATGGGCTCCCATACTATACCTAGCGTTTTAATGACATCGGTATCATTAATTCTTAATGTCTTCTCACGTTCAGCTTCCGGAATTTCTGATAAGAAATCCAAATCATTCGAGTACCATTTCCTCAGAGAAAATTGGCCAGACCTTAAGATAGTATCAACATTACAACGAATTTCCATAAGTTCCTCGTGAGTATCTGCCCCAGTTAAAAGGTCGGCCATGTAGAAGTCCTTCGCCACTATTTTTGAAGCCTTTAGTAGCTTTGAGTGGTAATCCTCTGATAATTGTTTCAAGCATCTCGTTGCAAGAAATGTAGCAGAAGCCGTCCCATAAGTGACTGTTTTCAAGAGAAAGACTTGTAAATCTTCTTCATTACTATTTCGTCAGAGAATAACCTGATAATTCCAATCCTCGGGGTGTACTAAAATTTGCCTGTACATGCCGGAAATATCCGCAGTTAGTGCTAATTGGTAACAACGAAATCTGCATATAATCGAAAACAGATCATCGTAGTGGGCCTGTTGGATTGTTGCGGCCGATCTCTCGTGCTTCCTTGAAGAAGAGATCGGAGAGGGAGTTAGGATATTGATTATGGCGATTAATTACACTCGATACTGATTTTAGTGAGAAATAAAATTTACTTTATTGGAACTGTACTAGGTTCTAACACAATTTTTTCTTTGAAGTTTTACACAATTAGCTGATTTCAACGCAATTTTTTGGTTTTTGGTTTTTTTTTACAATTTTAGGGTTTTAACCCAATTTTTTCAGTTTTTACACAATTTTTGTTTTTCACAAGTTTTGAATATTTTCACTATTTTTTTTTTATTTCAACACAATAATAATTATTTTTTTTAATTTGAGGCAAACTTAGTTACCACAATTATTCGTAGACACAAAAATAAAGTAAGAATTTCGCGTGTTATCTCGCCGGCGGGTTGAAAAAGCACTCCCTAAGGTTTGGGCAAATTGCACCCAGGTACCCACGATCACTTCAAAAAGCTTTTTTTGTTATTTTATTCTTTTTACTTTCTCACGACGATGAAAGATCGTACGTGAGAATATGCGATTTGTCTCAAATGCCTTCAATTAGCGCGACCAAAAAATGATATCCGATCACACGGTATGTAGGTAGGTACACCGTGCGAGTGGAGTGTATGTCTGATAACGAAATGCAATTTATGCTAAATTGCATTTTGTTACGACATGCAAATGCATTTTTAAATGCATTTGAAATTTTTTGAAGGCAAATGAGAAATTTAAATTATTTAAATGGAAATTTAAATTAAATTGATTTTTCGTTTTCAGGGCCATTTCTGCGATACATCAATATATTGCATAGGGCAATATATTGATGTATTCACCTTATGGTTGTGATTCGGGACATTGGGCACCTGAGTCACAACATCCCTCCCCCCTGGGGGAAAGAAAGTTTTATTCTTCTGAGGAGAAAACTTTCTTTTATAACAAAAAAAAATACTTATGCCAAATTTTAGTACATACTGGAAATGATTTCTAATTTAACTTAAGTTTATAGTAGGACTATGTTAAAGTATGTACATGGATTGTTTGTATATTGCTAGTTATTACTAGTTAATTACTAGGTATAGGGAAAGAGAAGAAAAAAAAATATATTTATGTATAGAGGGAGTTGTGCTAGAAATATCATACGTTATATTTGTATATATAGTTCTGTATAATCTTATCTCTTATAAGGTATTTCTTATTATTGTTTTGTTTTCTTTGTATACAGCAACTAGTATATCTTACGAGTAAAGTAGAGTAAATAAAAACAATTTGAAATGCGAGTAAGGGGCATCAATTAGCTGATGATTCCACGTTGATTTGATTAGGATTGTATAGGGATAGAGAAGAACAAACAAAAAAACTTGTCCAATTGTCGTGATAAGAAAGATTCGTTCAACGTTGAGTTTGCGTGTGTGTGTTTAAGAGAAATGTTTATATTTTATTGTATTGTGGGGATTTGTTTAATGATTTTTGTTAGTTTGAGTTTTCTTGTTGTTGTTTTATTTGTGAGTATTGTTTGCGGTGCAAATTTCGCGATACTGTTTTAGTTGTGAAGATTTAGAGTCGATCATTCGCAAGATGTTTTTCGCCGTGTACGTTTCGCGCCTGCCATATGAGGCCCCAAAGGAGTACATCGTGGTTATTTCCGGAATCTATGTGGAATCGATTTGGGCTCGCTGGAAAGGGCCTATTCGGTTAAATTTCGTTTGCCCGGGAAGAGATACTATTCCCATTTGGGGGGCGGAACCCCGCGCTGGCCGGTATTATACTGTGGACTTTTCGCTGTGACCCGACTATAATATGTCGTTTGCAGCTCTAGGTAAGTTTTTGTGATTTATCGTTTGCCTCATTAGTAAGACAATTTTTTATTTTTATTTTGCAGGAGCCAATATTGTGCTGGTTGGGAGGTCCTTCTATTTTCCTGCCCCGAATGCCGTGGACTGCCACACTCCACTAGTGGGCCCGAGGGCTGAATAGCCGCTAACCTTTTAATTTTTTCTAATTGTAAACTTTGGTTAGTGTTATATTTTTGTTCTTTTTGTTTTTGTGATTTATCGTTTGCCTCATTAGTAAGACAATTTTTTATTTTTATTTTGCAGGAGCCAATATTGTGCTGGTGGGAGGTCCTTCTATTTTCCTGCCCCGAATGCCGTGGACTGCCACACTCCACTAGTGGGCCCGAAGGCTGAATAGCCGCTAACCTTTTAATTTTTTCTAATTGTAAACTTTGGTTAGTGTTATATTTTTGTTCCTATTCTTTTCTCCATTTTGCTACTATTACAAATGTCCCCCTATGGATTGAATGAACCTTTTATATAATAAAAATAAAAAAAAATAAAAAAAAAGTTTTTAGTAAAAGAAAATTAATTTGTTTTTTACCATTTTCCCCATTTTCATCCTAAATTGCTTTTCTTGTTAATATTTTATTCTTGTCGACCTTGGTTTATTTTGTGGAGAGTGAGGGAGAAGAGAAGAGAAAAAAAATCTTTGGGTTCTTTATCGTGTTTGTGCATATATATATACATCGGAGGTCGCATTTAGTCCTGATATTGTTTGAAAGTTTTCTTTTTGTTTACTTGGTTTGAATTCTGGGGTCGTACTCAATTTAGGAACACGGGTCCATGGAATTTGTGTCGACATATTATATTGATGTATACATTTAAATGTTTTTTTTTTTTTGTATTCTAGATAATTATTTTTTGTATAAGATATTTGTATATGGTAAATTTTAATTACTTATTTCTATCTTAGTTATCTTATTAACATGTTTCAATTTGTTAAAATGGTGGAATAAATATATATATATATATATGTACATATGTATATAATTTTATGTATATTTTATTATTTGTAGCTAAGTAACTAACCCCGACTTTTATTAAATTGTGGTACTATACTTATTTCTTTTATTTTACGTGGTACACAATAATATATGTTCCCTCCTTTCTTTTTTTATTGATGGATATTCGTATACCTTTTTTTTTCTTGATACTTCTTATAACACCTTTTATTTGTTATATTTAAAGCTTAAGATAATATAGAAGAAAACGAATAATATTTAGATCTAAATGTTTGGTAGTCTTACAGCTACCCTTATTTATCCTATTTAATTATTTATTAAATTTACACTTAGAGATCTTTTTATTTTTTTTTCATTAATAGTTATTTATTTTTCTTTATATAAAAAAAAACTACAATGTATATATTTATAAAAAAAAAAACGTGAGATATTATTTTCCTCCTCAATTCTTTAGTAGTGTTTTGTTTGGATGGAGATGGATAAAGGAGGAAAAAAAATTGGGAAGCGTGGGGTTACCGTTTCCTTTTGTCATTGTCTGTAAGTTAAACGTTTTCTGTAGTTTTTCTTTGTGGTGCAGGAGTTAATTTGAATTTTGATTCTCTTGGTGCCGTGGTAGGCACCTCTTCTAGTTCGTGTGCAGAAAGTATTTCTTTCGGTTCACGCACTTTTGGTTTGTATTTAATATACATATATACGCAGGCAACAGAGATGATTAAAGCAATAGTCACATATGATATAGTATAGTGGTGAATATGATGATTGCTTACTGGATTGAGCGGAATTAATTCCTGCTCTTTTTGTGAATGGATGGATTCCAGAAGGCTCTCTAGATCCGTGTTTGTTGTAATATTTAAAGTATGTATTTTTATATGCGATCCTACTGGGGAGGAATTCATATTTGATATTATACTGGAAATGTTTATTGTTGGGATAAAATAAGAATTAAATTTAGAGATTTTGACGCTACGTCCGTGCAAGATGAATTCTTTGCTTCGTACATAGCAATCTGGATAGATATACATTTTTCCTGTTCCTTGCAGAACTTGTGAGTTAATGAAATTTTCGCAAATAATATCTATGTGGATGGAATCTTTTAGGGAGAAAAGCCAAGCGTTCTGTTGCGATAATTGCGTCCAAAAACAATCTTGTTCTAATGTTAAAATTTTACAGTCGGATGTAATCGGCTCGTTTTTTATTAAATTTATCTCGCATTGATTTACCTCAGTATTTGCATTTAAGATTGGGGATGTGATCTGGCAGTAAAAGTGCGTATGATCCAACGTTGCGCAATTGTGGATATCATGTAATGCTAGTTCAATATAGTGCTCACGATAGTAGTCTATTAGTATATATTCATTTGCTGGTTCAATATATATAAACGATCCGTTAAGGAGTGTAGGTAGTGGCATTACTTTGAATAATTGGTATGGTTCCTTGAATGGAAGTGGAATTCGGAGCTCGATAATTATTTTATTATCGAAAATATTCGCTGCTATTGTACTCAATTTGTAAATTTGTGATAAAATATTGTCTCTAGAATTTATGGGGAGCATCATTGAATTTGGCAATTCCTGTCTGATGTTCAATAAGAGTTCTTCAATTTGTCTAGGGAAAATTTTCCATGCCTTGAATCTGTTAAGAGATCTATTAATTCCGACTGGATATTTTGGTATCTGAATGCCGTTAACGAAACCAGTGAAATGAGTGATTCAAGTTCTATGGATATTTTGTTATCCAATGTTCTGTTTTCCATTAATGATGTAGCTATCTGTATTGAAATTAACTTTTTATGCATAAGCAAGAAATCCTTCTCAATTGCGGCTTTAGTTTTGTTGAAAACATTTGCGGTTGCTTCGACTATCGCAGTTTGGGTTTTATAAGTGATAGGAGGGAGTTTTGGTTAAGGGTGAGGTTACGAATCTGTTCATCATACAATTTGGCATCATCCTCGTCCAACGTGCCGAAAAGTGCTTTGGAAATTGAGTCTACTGCATTGAATAGTGCTCTTTGTTTCCTATTTTGGGTCACAAGTAACAGGTTCTTATATTCTATATTTGCTAATATAAGATTAATTTGTAACAACGTACCGTTACAAGTGTGGCTCAAGGCTGAGTGTTTGTCCAGTTTCTGGCAGGTCGCTGTAATTTGTTGGGCTATGAACTGGATGTTGTTGAATTCTGATTTAAAATTCGCCAGGTCGTAATAGGTGACGATTTTCCATTCGTTGGCGTAGAAATTGGCTCTGCCAATTTCCTCGAAGTAAATGCCCGCACTGGCATTTAGGTGGTTTACATCTATTCCTGAGCCGTGGATGAAAGGGATGAAAATTAAAATGAATGCTATTTGCATCATTTTGAAAACCTGGAAGATGATACTGATTAATCATTTGGAATGATTTTTTTTTTTTTTTTTTTTTTTTGGAAGGATGAAATTACTGGCATTAATCTGTGAAGAGTTTCAAGTCATTATTATGGACTCTTTTATTTTTGTTGTTGACCTTTATAGTTGGAGAAGATTTCAAATTGTTTGGAATTTCGGCTGGGAATCCGTAAAGGTGTTCGCGGGGAGTATAATTAGTACTCGAATGAGGGGTAGTATTGTATACAAATATGGCATAAGGAATCCATGTATCCCAGTCTTGTGGATCTTTTGGTACATAAGATCGGAGATATTCTGCTAGGGTTCTGTGACTTCTTTCTAATGCACCATTCGTTTGAGGGTGATATGGAGTAGTTTTAAGTCGTTTTATTCTCAACAATTTAGATACCTCGGCGAACATGCCACTTATGAGGTTAGAACCCTGATCTGTGAGGATACTTTCTGGAATACCATGTCGACAAACTATCGTTGTCGTGAAGGCTTCCGCTAATGTCTTAAACTCGGTGTCGACTATGGCAATAGCCTCGGAAAATTTTGAAAGGTCGTCTTGGAATGTAAGGAGATATTTGTTTCCAGAATGAGAAATTGGGAGAGGTCCTACAACATCTAGGTACACTCTTTCGAAAGGTTTGGAGCTAATACTTAAGATTTTCATAGGAATTTTTGGGTTCCTGTGTACTTTGTTCACCTGACAAAGTTTACATTTCCTTACGTGCTTTACGATGTCGTCTGACATGCCAGGCCAGTAGAATTGCTTCTTGATTCTTTTAATAGTACGGGAAATACCTTGATGGCCTCCCGTTGGTAATGAGTGAAAATCTTTTAAAACTTGTTCGATGTCATTAATGTCGGATAAATATTTAATCGAATTTTGATGGAGCTTTATGTTTATTTGTTTAGTAGCGAAGACCTTGTTAAAAATGCTTTTAATTATTAGAAGGTTTTGTGCATCTAAAATTGGGAAGGAGATATTTAATTGATTTAACTGATTTGCTTCTGTATATGAGCAGATCTCAGTTAAAATCTTTTCGAGGTCTGATCTATCTCTTTGGGATCGACAAGGTAAATTAGTTTTTGATATAATTATTGATGAGTCTTTTTCTTGAAGAAGTTCAGTTCCTTTCCTAAAGATGAAGATTTATTAGAAAATTTGAGTTTCGAATCCAAAACTCCTTCAAGTTCTGTATCTTGCATTGGCAAGATGAAAAATTTAGGATTCGCATTCTTTGTTAGTAGAAGGGGGAAATTTGTCTCAGTTATTGTGACTGAAGAATTGTTTGCTTGAGATGGAGTTGAATTTGGAGTAATGCTCGTGTTAGGAGTATTCGGATTCGCCTGAGCTCTGGCTTGGTTCCTTGTTATTACATTTACGCTGGTGGTAGGTTCCGCGAGGTTTGTGCTGTTTTCTGGGATAGCTCTACTAAGAGCGTCTGCATTTGTGTTGAGCTTACCTGATTTATGGACTATCTTGTAGTCATATTCCTCAAGACGTATTCTCCATCTCATCAGTCTTGAGGAGTGATCTTTCAGATTCATGAGCCATACTAATGGTTTATGGTCAGTTATAATTGTAAACTGTCTACCATAAACGTATGGTCTGAATTGCTCAACTGCGAAAACTATTGCCAAGAGCTCTTTCTCTATTGTTGAGTAACGAGTCTCTACACCATTGAGAACTCGACTCACATAGGCGATTGGATGATCTCCTTGATCGTCAACTTGAGAAAGAACCGCTCCGACGGCGTAGTCACTGGCATCGGAGGTGACAAAAAATTCTTTGTCGAAATCGGGATAGGATAGGATTGGTGCCGAAGTTAATTTATTTCTTAATTCGCAAAATGCTTCATCACAAATTGCGTCGAACTTGAAAGGGATATCTTTCTTTAAAAGATTTGTAAGGGGTTTCGCAATCTTTAAGAACTTAGGTATTAAACGGCGATAATAGCCGACGAAACCAAGGAAGGCTTTAATGTCTTAATGCCCTAAATACATAATTTCTTTCCTTAGGAAGTGGCACTTGTCGGGTTGAAGTTTGAGGTTGAAATTGCGGAGACGGCTAAATACTGCTGTGAGTCTGGAATTGTGGTCTTTGAGATTGTATCCATGGACTACAATATCGTCCATGTATACGAAGCAATGGCTGCCTTGAAGGCCAGATAAGACATTATTCATGGCTCGTTGAAAAGTAGCAGGGGCTCCTTTTAAACCAAATGGCATACGATTGTATTCGTAGTGGCCATAGGGTGTGCTAAAGGCAGTTTTCTCCCTGTCCTTCGAGTTCATTTTTATCTGGTGAAATCCACTGGCTAAGTCGAGTGTGGTAAAATATTTCGACTTCCCCAACTGGTCTAATATATCAGTGATATTAGGCAGTGGGTACGCATCGCCAATAGTAATGTCGTTAATACGACGAAAGTCTACCACTACTCGCCACTTTTTGTTTCCATTCTCATCTGGTTTTTTGGGAACCAGGAGAAGTGGAGAATTCCAGGGACTATGTGAAGGTCTGATGATGTCTGACTCAAGCATTTCTTGTATTTGCCGGTTTATTTCTGTTCGGCTTGCTTCAGGAGGTCTATAAGGCTTGGTATAAATTGGCGGTTTGTCTTGGAGGGTCTCGATTTTGTGGGTAATCGCATCTGTATAAGATAGGAAATCCCCTTCAATGAAGAAGAGATCGTTGAATTCCCTACAAATATTGCGAATACTCTCAGATTCCTCTGAATTACAGTGATCCAATTTGATAAGGTTTTGTAGTTTATTTATTCTGCCCTTAATTGGATCTATGTCAGAGTCTGTGGAGATTACCACAAAGTCGTCCATGTCTTGGTAAACTGGGTTCACCTCGTAAGGTGCCAGATCAGCGTCCTCCTCATTTGTTTTGAGGATTAGGACTTTTGCCATACCGTTGACTGGTTCGACTATCAAATTTCCAAGAAATAAACCTGGCCTTATTTCCTTCTTGAAGCAGACCGATTGATTTTGAATAGAAGAAGTTGGAATTTCAATGATGAATTCTGATCGAGCCGGAATTTTAATTTTATTTAATTTATCCGATTCTTTCGGATTTTTAATTGGAAGGAGATATGATTCCAACTTTTGTGGAATTTGGAAGGAGTTATACGATGATTCTGACTCGATAGAATTTGAAGGAGATAAAACTTTATTGAAATTCTTTGACTTCTTTGATTTTATCTTGGAATTCACGTTTTGTGAATCTATTGATGAAGGAGATAGAATTTTACTAGATGCAGCCTTTTGTGCGGCTGTAGATGGAGATATATTTTTACCTTTATGCTTCATTTCTTGTGAAGCATATGCTGGCGATCGATTTTCATTGCTTTTCGAAGCAGTTGATGGAGATAGAGTTGTATTAATATCTTTATTGGAGACTGTTATCCCTGTATATAACAGACTCTTTGTTTGAGACCTCTTTTCTGGGTCTTCGCTTTTCAAATAAACATATGGATAATTTTTGTAATATTCTTCGTAAGGATAAGATTCATTTGTGTAATTTATTTCTAAAGAAATATATTTATTTTTGTAATTGATACTAGCATTGTATCGAGATAAAAAGTCATGACCAAGCAGGCCATCGTATGAGAGGATGGAGTTGTTTCCCACTAATTGAAATGGGTGTTCTAGGATGGAGTTATTATGTTCAGAATTTAAGTTTAACTTAGCAAAAATGAGTCCTTCTGTAGAAGTGGACTCTGTAAATAATGTGTTTATATTGCAGACAGCATTTCTGTAGCAGATGCTATCTGGCTTCAAAGGATGGAGTTTAATTAAGCTGATCTCTGCTCCAGTATCAATTAAAAATGTAAGTTTTGGAGCAGAGCAGATGTCGACAGGCAAGGAAAGCGTTAGTGAATTTTCATTTATTTGAACGGGGATTTGAATTAATTTCTTGCTGCCTACTTTTCCGTCGATATTGTCTCGGGATTCCTGTGGACTTGTGCTGTAGTTTGTATGTGCGAGGGGTTGCCGAATGAGACCCCCCGCTGCATCCAGTTTCCCTGCCTGGAGGCCGATGGACTTTTGCTATTTCTCCTCTTTGGAGATGGTGATCTAGCCGAGATATTGGCATTATTATATCTCGGCGGTGAAGTTCGATTTTCTCGGAATACTGGCTGCTGCCAGTTCCTATGTTGAGGCTGTCTGTCAGCCGTGTTTGTTGGTGGAGTATTGTTCACCTTCTGGAAATTGTTTTGATTTCCCTGATTGTTGCCAGAACGATTGTTGTTCGCGCCTCTTGTCCGACATTCTTCGATAGAATGTCCCATCCGATGACAATATCGACATGTAAGCGCTTGTGTCGGAGATGTAAATGTAACCATATTGAAATCTGCAGGGCTTTGTAATTGCGTGTTTGTTCTTGGAATTGTGTTTAAGCTCTGTGCAGGGTGTTGTATGATTGGGCATTTTGAAGCAGCATGTCCCAGTCTATTACATTTGAAGCATTGTAAATTATGACTCGTGTTTTGTCTGAAAGGGACTGGATTTGTCTTGTAATTCGTTTGAAAGATAGCTTGCTTTAGCTCCAAACGCGATGCATGATCTGAAATGTGAGATTTTAATGCAGAAAAGGATTTTTCGGAATGCACTTTGGCTAAAGTTTGCAGTTGTTGACTGGATAATCCGTCCTCTATTGCTCTTACGGCCTGGCATTGTTGTCCGTTGGGTGCCGTGCTCTAAGATGAGAGCACCTAACGTTTGAAATTTCGTTTAATAAAAAGAAAAGAGAATTAAGTGTTCGGATTGGGTTTTTATTCTGGCTCTGTTATGTTCGTTTTTTTTTTTTTTTCAGTTTCTTGTCACTACCCCAATTGGGCACCTTTTAAATAATTTTACACAATATGTTACAAATTATTACATAACCTTTATAACTATTCTGGGTCACAACATCTTCTTTTTGTCACTATCCCAATTGGGCACTTTTTAAATAATTTTACACAATATGTTACAAACTATTACATAACTTTTATAACTATTCTGATAGATCACAAAAAAATCGGAATATATAATCTAAACTGGGAAAGGAACTTGTTCCGTGGCGACTTTTTAACAAACTCCCCGAGGGTCGGCGATATTGCACCCAAGTACCCATCGTAAGCTTCAAAAAGCTTTTTTTTATTCTTTTTATTACTTTCCCACGACGTGAACAATCATACGTGGGAAAGTACAAAAAGTTTTGGCACAGTGCATATGGATGAAATCCAATATGCACTTGTGTCTAGAAAAAATAACATTTTAGTAATTATGGTTATGTATGTACATAGTACATGCAGATAATTTAGAGGAAAAGCTGTATGTAGGTAAGTATATGTACATGCCGTGTGAACGGAATGTATGACTGATAACAAAATGCAATTTATGCTAGATTGTATTTTGTTACAGTACGAGAATGCATTTTTAAATGCATTTGAAGTACAAATGGGTTTTTTTTTTTTTTTAAATAAAATAAATTTTACCTTTCAGGGTCAAATTCGTAGTACGCCAATATATTGCATAGGGCAAGATATTGGCGTATTTGTTTTATTGTTGTGATTCCGGGTATAGGCACCTGGGTCACAACATTCCTCCCCCCTGGGGAAAAGAAAGTTTTATTCGTTTGGGAAGAAAACTTTCTCTTCAACTAGTTCAATTTTTGTTTAGATCATTATTAAGATTTCATACACATGTTATAATAATATGATAAGGATATACTTGCTATTAGTTTTTATTAAGGAATATACGTATACGGAAAGCATTTTGATTACTTATTAATATCTTAATTATCTTATTTAATAGTTTTGAGTTTATACAAATGGTTTTTACAAATACACCGATAAATATGTATTTATAAGATGCATATTTGCTTATTTATATTTATTGTAGCCATCTATTTATTTTATATACATTTCCATTTTTATCTTATTAAAGACAAAGAAGAAAGAAGAGAGAAAGTAAAAGGGAAATTTGATCTGGACGATATTTAGATTAAAAAAAAAAGGATAGGAATGGTAGTTGTGTAATTTTAATGTTGTTTTGACAGCGTCCATACTAAGCAGCTAGCTGATAAGCGTTTGCATGGAGTTTTCATTAGCCCTTTGTTTTTCCTCTTTTTTTTTTATTATTATTTTTTTTGATTTGGTGTGCTCATATTGTTGTCGCTGTGGTGTAATGATTGGCGTAATTCACTGTGTTTGGGATAGGTTCGCTGTTTTGGTTACCGTTTGTGTTAACGTAAGCGGTTTTGTTGATTGCGATAATGATTGTTGTGTTTTTTTTTTGTGTACTCCTTGTATGTGTTCACTTTTGTTTTTGGTTGTTGAGACCTTCTCGATTTTGTGAAGTTCACTTGCAAAAATGATCTTTGTCGAAGAGGTTGGCCGCGACATTTACCGCGTTCCTGAATCTTACTGCGTCCGGGTCACCGGAATTTACTTCTTATATGTCTTCCCCGGATGGAATGGGCCTTTGCGGTTGGTGTGGCATGCTTTTGGTAGACGTAGTTTGCCCCTTTGGGGTGGGCCACCCATTGCTGACTTATATCATCAGTGCGGCTTTGCACTATATCCAGACTATGGAATGGGGGTCTCTTTCCTTGGTAAGTAGTCGCTTTTAAGTTTTGAAAAAAAAAAAATTTGTTCTGAATGTTACAAAAAAAATTTGTGTTTTTTGTTTTAGGTGGGTATGCCGTACTCATCGGGGAATCTTTCCCCCTTCCCGTCTATCCGTGGGAATATGGTGCTGTTCCGGTGGCCAGTGAGGATGATTGGGACGCGGAGGACGCTTTTTAATTTTTAGTTTGCCAATTTTTTCCTCTTTTTTCTTTGTTTTCGATTCCAAAAATTATTGTACAATTTTTGTATATTTTTTTTTTTTATTTTTATAATAAATGTTTTAATCCTAGGATGATTCTTGTTATTTATTATAAAAATTTTTCTATTGGTTTCCGTTGTTTTTGTCATTAGATTGTTCTTGATGTATTTCTTGTGTTGTTTGTTTGTGTTTTCCGCTTATGTTTTCAAATTTTAAGTATTATTGTTTTCGTGTTTATTGGTTGTGATTGGTTCGTTTGTTTTGGAGGATCTTACTCAAATCTTATAGCTTTGTGTATTTGGGCGTGAAAGCATTGATGCTCTTGGTAATAGAGGAAGTAGAGGAGAGAGAAAAAAAATTTTGTATATAAAATAAATTTTGCTACGAATAACGCTATATTAACCATAAACTAAGGTTAACTTTAGTTGAATAACATTATAATGTAATATTATAACTTTCAAGTTTGTAGTTGACTAATAGTTGTTTATTTTTTTTTTTCAGTGTTGAGTATATTTCTAATGGGAAAGGGTTTTGTATCTTATATGAGATTATTGTTCTCTTCTAGTTACAGAATTTGCTTTTCTAGTTTTCTTGGCGTTATAATTATTTAATATAACATTTATGTTAATTCTTATTATCATATATATTTATAAAAAAAAATCTTACATTTTATAGATAATTTCGGGTATTTTCTCTAGCTTTGGTTTAGTTTCAAACCCTCTATTGTTTTGTTAAGCTTTGTTCATTATGTTACATATATATATATGTTCAATAAGTTTTGACGTTCGATAAGAAAAACACGATTTTATGGTTTGAAATACATTTTATTATTCAATGTAATCTCCCTGAACTTCAATACACTTGTTCCAGTGATCTTCTAATTTATGGATTCCATCTCTGAAGTGAGAATCCGCAAGACTGTCGAAATACGCCTCCACGGCTGCTATTACCTCTTCGTTCGAAGAAAATCGTTTTCCACGCATGAATTTTTTGAGATGTGAGAACAGCCAGAAGTCACAGGGAGCCAAGTCTGGCGAATAGGGTGGATGTTGCAACAGTTCGTACTTTAATTCACTGATTTTCGCGATGGTTTTTTGAGCTGTGTGAGAGGGCGCGTTATCTTGATGAAAAATGATTTTTTTCTTCTGTAAACCAGGTCTTTTCTCACGAATTTTTACATCCAGCTGGTCCAAAAGGTTACAATAATAATCTGCGTTTATTGTTTTACCAGTTTGCAGGTAATCCACAAACAAAATTCCTTTTGCATCCCAAAAAACTGATGCTAACACCTTCTTGGCCGATTTCTGGACCCTAACTCGCTTTGGAGCCAATGTACCGGGTTCACACCACCCCTTAGCCTCTTGTTTTGATTCAGGATCATGGTGGTAGACCCAAGTCTCATCTACAGTGATAAAACGACGACGCACAAAATTCTTTTTATCCTTTCTAAAACGCTCCAAATGTTGTTGAGAAAGTCGCATACGAGTGTGTTTCTGTTCCATTGTTAGCGAATGCGGCACCAATTTTGCACAAATCTTTCTGTAACACAAAACTTTAGCCAAAATATTGCTCACACTACCTAATGAGATGCCTAGGGCTTCCACTAAATCTCTCTCGGTTAATCGACGATCTTTCATAATCATATCCTGTATTTTTGTTATGTTTTCTGGTGTTGATGCACTTTTTGAACGTCCTTCACGTGGATCGTCTTCAAGACTTGTATGACCACTTTTAAATGCAGCAACCCATCTCTCTACTGTTCGAATTGAAGGTGAATAGTCCTTATACACGTTTGACAATCGTTCATGAATTTGCTTTGGTGCTACACCTTCCAAAAATAAGAATTTTATTACTGCACGATATTCAACTTTTTCCATTGTACAAAAACACTGTGACACGTCAACACTGAACAACTGCAAATATACGAATGAGTTGACAGATCTCCATGAAACTTCACACGTGTTCATAAAAAAGTAGTACCACATTTAGAAAAATAAAACGACGATCCTAATAGCGCCATCTCTTATCGAACGTCAAAACTTATTGAACAGCTATATATTTTTTTTATATTTTTTTTTTCAGCAAACGAGTTTTTGGTTTTTCTTCTTTTTATTGTTTTTAATAATTTTTTTTTTATTTTTTTTTATATCCTCTAAACAGTAGGTATAAAAGAAATGTATAATACTAACGATATACTTGTTTGGAATTGTTTAAAATTTTATCTACATTTATCATACATTAATTTATACTTATTGGATCATAAACAATTAACATTAATCCTTAATGTAAAAATTATTATTATTTTTTTTTAACTTCAGTTACACTTACTAAATTATTTTCTATTATTATTTATTCTAATTTTCATTTATTTATTAGTTTCTGTCAGAAACGACAAATATTTATTGTTATTGAGTAAAACAAAAAAATGAATGATTTGGCACTTTCCTTTTTATTTATATGGTATATATGTATATATATTATTTCTTCTCTTTAGAGTAATTTTAAATAACTACTTCAAAAATTCATTTTCTCTTTTCGTATTTAAAATTTTGTTTAAAAGCCTTTTTTTTTATATTTCATTTTTGGGAGATATAGGTGTTGAAAATATAGAGGAAAGGTTAATGTGTCAGTTTTCGTTCGTTATCATTTGTACGTATATGTGTGTATCTCGACTGAAAGTATGCGTCCATGAGATATGTGCTAATATATAGTGCATACCTTCAGATTATTTTGGGTAAATTCCTGCAGTTCTTTTATTGGGAGCAGGTGTTATTTTGAAGTTAAAGCTTCTTGGTGCCGCCGCAGGCATATCTTCAAGTATATGTTCCGGTTCCAGAGGTATATTTTTACCTTTGCGGACTTTTGATTTGTATTTCATGTATACGTAGGTGATTAGAATAGCGATAACTAATGCTATTGTTAAATATGATAAAGCATAGTGGTGAATGTGGTGATTGTTTATAGGATTTAGAGAATTTGATTCTTGTTCTTTTTGATGGCGTATGGATTTTATAATTTCATCGACATCCATGTTGTTTGTGATATTTAAAGGATTTGTTTTTCTGTACGTTTCCAAAGGGGGAAGCGTCATATTTTCGATTATGTTGGAAATGTTTGTTGTTGGGATGAAATGGGAGTTAAATTTTGATATTTTTACGTTATGCCCGTGCAAGATAAATTCTTTGCTGCGGACATAACAACCTGGGTAGATAAATATTGTTCCGGTTCCCTGCAGGGTTTCCGAACTAATTGAATCTTCGCAAACGATATCTATATGGAAAGGTTTTTTGAGGGAGAAAAGCCATGCATTTTGCTGTGATAATTGTGTTATATAGTAGCTCTGTTTTGAGGTCAAAATCTTACATTTTGATGTAATAGGTTCCTTTTTATTAGATTGATTTCACATTGATTTACTCTATTGTTTGTATTTAAGATGGGTGATGAAATTTTACAATAAAAGTGTGTATGATCCAGCGTTGCGCAATTGTGGATTTCCTGTAGTGTTAATTCGATGTAATGATCACGATTGTAATCAATTAATATATATTCCTTTAATGGTTCAATATATATGAATGAACCGTTTAGAATTGTCGGTAATGGCAATGCTTTGAAAATTTGGTAGGATTCTTTAAAGGGAAGTGGGATTCGAAGTTCTATAATTATTTTGTTGTTAAAAATATTTGCAGATATTGTGGTTAATTTGTAGATTTGTGAAAATATATTGTCTCTGGAATTTATAGGAAGCATCATTGAACTCGGCAGCTCCTGCCTAATTTTTGATAACATTTTTTCCATCTTATTAGGTGATATTAGTGTAGGGTGAAATTTTCCATGTTTGGAATCAATTAAAAGATCTATTAATTCTGACTGTGTATTTTGATATCTGAATGTCATTAATGAAACAAGTGAGACGAGTGATTCTAATTCAATGGATATTTGATTATCCAGTGTTCTATTTACCATTAGCGATGTAGATATTTGAATCGAAATTAGTTTTTTATGCATATTCAGGAATTCCTTTTCAATTGCGGCCTTGGTTTTATTAAAAATTTGAGCTGTTGCTTCTATTATCGCGGTTTGGCTTTTCATGAGGGAAAGGAGGGAATTTTGGTTTAAAGTGAGGTTGTGAATTTGTTCATCATATAGCTTGGCATCATCTTCATCTAATGTGCCGAAAAGAGCTTTGGAAATTGATCCTATTACATTTAAAAGTGCTCTTTGGTTTCTGCTTTGAGTTATTAGGAGCATATTTTTATATTCTATATTTGCTATGATAAGGTTTATCTGTAGCAACGTACCGTTACAAGTGTGTGCCATAGCTGAATTCCCTTCCAATTTCTTGCAGATAGCCGTAATTTGCTCCGTGATGAATTTGATGTTCCTGAATTCTGACTTGAAATTTTCTAGATCGTAGTAGGTAACGATCTTCCACTCGTTGGTGTAGAAATTGGCTCTGCCAATTTCTTCGAAATAAATGCCTGCGTTGGCATTTATTTGATTTATTTTTATCCCCGAGCCTGAGATGAATGGGATGCAGATTAGGAAAAATGCCGTTTGCATCATTGTGAGGACCTGGAAGATGACATTGTTTATTCATTTGCGGTGAATTTGTAGTAGAAGAAATTTTGTATTAATCCGCGAAAAGTTTTAAGTCATTGTTATGGACTCTTTTATTGTTATTATTTATTTTCACCGTGGAGTTCTCAGGAGAATTGATTTCTATAATCACATATGGACCTGTCCAGAGTGGTGAGAATTTGTTATCTCTCACTCTGCTTTTTAACAAGACTTTGTCTCCAATATTGAAAGATTTTTGAACTGTGTTTTTGTCATATTGGATTTTGGACTTTTCTTTATGGGCCATGGCTATGTCTTTCGCAATTTTATAGCTGTGTTGTAGACGTGCTTTTAACTCGTTTGCATAATTATCGTAATTATAGCAAACGGTCGGAGATGATTTTAGGTTATTTGGGATTTCGGCTGGGAATCCGTATAGGAGTTCGCGGGGAGTATAATTTGTACTCGAGTGAGGTGTGGTATTATAGACAAACATGGCATATGGAATCCATGTATCCCAGTCTTGCGGATCTTTCGCTACCTAAGATCTGAGGTATTCTGCTAAAGTTCTATGACTCCTCTCCAATGCACCATTTGTTTGAGGGTGATAAGGAGTAGTTTTGAGCCTTTTGATCTTTAGCAGTTTGGATACCTCGGCGAACATGCCACCTATGAGGTTAGATCCCTGATCTGTTAGGATACTTTCTGGAATGCCATGTCGACAAACCATTGTTGTCGTGAAGGCTTCCGCTAATGTCTTAGATTCCGTGTTGACTATGGGAATAGCCTCCGAGAATTTTGAAAGGTCGTCTTGAAATGTAAGGATGTATTTATTTCCAGAATGGGAAATTGGGAGAGGTCCTACAACATCTAGGTACACTCTTTCAAAAGGTTTTGAGCTTATGCTTGAGATTTTCATAGGAATCTTAGGATTTCGGGATACTTTGTTTACTTGGCAAAGTTTACATTTCCTTACATATCTTACAACATCGTCTGACATGCCAGGCCAATAGAATTGTTTTTTAATTCTTTTGATTGTACGGGAGACACCTTGATGGCCTCCCGTTGGTAGGGAATGGAAATCTTTTAGAACTTGTTCAATATCACTGCTGTTAGATAAATACTTTATGGAATCTTGATGAAGTTTTATATTTATTTTTTGGTTAACGAAGACATTGGTAAAAATGTTTTTAATAGTTGATAGATCTTGTTGGTCTAATACCGGGAAGGAGATATTTACCTGATTTAACTGATTTGCTTCTGTGTATGAGCAGATCTCAGTTAAAATCTTTTCAATGTCTAATCTATCTCTTTGTGATCGGCAAGGTAGATTGACTTTCGAAATGATTACTGTGGAGTTTTTCTTTTTAAAGAAGTTCAGTTCATTTTCTAGTAGAGGAGGTTTGTCTGAAAGTTTTAGTTTATATTTTAACACTCTTTCAAGTTCTGTATCCTGCATTGGCAAGATAAAAAATTTGGGATTTGTGTTTTTAGTTAAAAGTAATGGGAAATTGGTCTCAGTTATTATCACTGAGGAACCGTTTACTACTGATAAATCTGGATTTGTAGTAGTGATATTTGGATTGGGTGTATCTAAGTTCGCCTGAGCTTTGGCTTGATTCCTGGTTACCACATTAACAAAGGTGTTAGGTTCCGTTGATTTTACGGAATTTTCTGGGATAGCTCTACTGAGAGCGTCAGCATTTGTGTTGAGCTTTCCAGGTTTATGGACTATTTTATAGTCATATTCCTCAAGACGAATTCTCCATCTCATTAGCCTTGAGGAATGATCCTTTAGATTCATTAGCCATATTAATGGTTTATGGTCAGTTATGATGGTAAACTGTCTACCATAAACGTATGGCCTGAATTGCTCAACCGCGAAAACAATTGCCAAAAGCTCTTTTTCGATAGTTGAGTAACGAGTCTCTGCACCATTGAGAACTCGACTCACATAGGCGATTGGATGATCTCCTTGATCATCTGCTTGGGAAAGAACTGCTCCGATGGCGTAGTCGCTGGCATCGGAGGTGACAAAAAATTCTTTGTCGAAATCCGGATAGGATAAAGTTGGTGCTGATATTAATTTTTTTCTTAATTCGCAAAATGCTTCGTCGCAAATTGCATCGAACTTGAAAGGTGTGTCCTTTTTCAGAAGGTTAGTAATGATGTGCCCTAGATACATTATTTCCTTTCTTAGGAAATGGCACTTATCGGGTTGTAATTTTAAATTGAAATCCCGAAGGCGGCTAAATACGTTTGCGAGCCTAATATTGTGGTCTTTAAGATTGTATCCATGGACTACAATATCGTCCATGTATACGAAGCAGTAAATGCCTTGGAGTCCGGAAAGGACATTATTCATGGCACGTTGGAAGGTTGCGGGTGCACCTTTTAATCCAAATGGCATACGGTTAAACTCGTAATGACCATAAGGAGTGCTAAACGCAGTTTTTGCTCGATCCTTCCCGTCCATGCGAATTTGGTGGAATCCGCTGGCGAGGTCTAGCGTTGTGAAATATTTAGACTTACCCAATTGATCTAATATGTCTGTAATATTAGGTAATGGGTAGGCGTCGCCGATAGTAATATCATTTACTCGGCGGAAGTCTACAACGACTCGCCATTTTTTGTTCCCATGCTCGTCCGGCTTTTTGGGAACTAGAAGTAGGGGAGAGTTCCACGGACTATTTGAAGGACTTATTATCTCTGAATCCAACATTTCATTTATTTACCGAGTAATTTCTCTCCGGCTTGTTTCTGGAAGTCTGTACGGTTTAGTATATATGTGTGGTTTATTCGGGATTGTTTCGATTTTGTGCTCGGCTGCATTTGTAAATGTTAGGAAATCCCCTTCTAAGTAGAAGAGATCGTTGAAATCCTTACAAATTTTCCGAATACTCTCGGCTTCTTCCAAATTACAGTGATCCAATTTAATCAGGGTGTGCAGTTTCTTTATTCTGCCCCTAATTGGATCTCTGTTGGAATCCGTGGAGATGCAATCGAAGTCATTAAGGTCATGGCATTCTGGATTCATGTCATGAATTGCCAGTTCGACGTCCTGTTCATTCGTGTTGAGAACTAGGACTTTTGCCATTCCTTTTGATGGGTTGACTATTGTATTACCTATGAACAACCCTGGCTTTACCTCTTTTTTAAAATATACCGATTCCGTAGTTGACGAAGTTGGAATTTGAATTATGGATTCAGATCGAGCGGGAATTGTAATAATATTATTATTTAGTTCGTCCGATTCATTTCGGTTCTCATTGGATTGGAAAATATTTTCCGTTTTTTTGTAGAATATTTGTTTTGGGGTACTTTTCACTTTTGGTATTTAATTCTCGTGAAGTACTGGGTAACTTGCTTTTATTAGCACTTACATTGTTTGTTTCAGACTTCTTGTCATGGTTATCATATCTAAGATATGTATTTGGGTAATCTGAGCGATATTGCTCTATGGGATAGGATGAATGACATTGCTTCACCTCTAAGGAAATGTAATTATTTTTGTAGTTGATACAAGCGTTGTATCTAGACAAGAAGTCGTGACCAATTAGGCCGTCATATGCCAAGGTTGAGTTTTCTCCTACTATTTGGAAGGGATGTTCTATTATACATTCTTCGTTTGATGTATTTGACATTTTTGCCAATATTAATCCTTCTGTAGTTTTAGATTCTGTAAATAAAGTATTTATCTTGCAGATTGCATCTTTATAGTAAGTGCTGCCTGCTTTTAGTGTATTGAACTTTAATAGACTGATTTCTGCTCCTGTGTCTACGAGGAGTTTTGTTTCTTTATTCTGGCATACATTAGTAGATATGGAAATAGTAATGGAATTAGGACTGATAGTAATTGGAATTTTCAGCGTTATTTGATCTTTTAATAAATGTGTATTATCTAATTTGGGTTGGTGTGTATGTCGGCTTTTGTTTGAATATGCGAGGGGCTGCCGACTAATTCCTCTCGCCTTGATTTGTTTTCCGAGTGTGTTAAAAATATTCTCGGATTTTGTACGTGATCTTTGTTTGATCTTGGTTCATTTTGGGGTTGTATTGTCGAGGAATGGGAATTTTTTCTAAAATTAGGATTTGGAACCTGGTTGAAGCTGACCTCTTTTTGGGGAATTGTAGTTCTATTGGGACTTTCCGTTCGCTTTCTGAAGTTTTGATCAACGGGATTTATATTTCCTCTGTAGAAATTCCCGTGGTTTGCTATTCTCGCCCTGCATACTTCTAGGGTATGTCCTAATTTATGACAATACCTGCATGTAGGGATGGAGCTGTTTAAGGTGCTAGCCAGCTTAGGAGGATTGCTTTTGTTTAGGGCATTAGAAAAACTGTTATTTGGAATTGGTTTTATACGACTGTTTTGTGGACAATTTGGAGCTAAATGTCCCTGTGTCCTGCATTTATAGCAAAAGGGGTTCTGCACTTGTGTTGAATGAGCAGTGCGAGAAGAGTTCGCTGCTACTTTTGTTGCCTTTGATTCTAGGCGTAATGCTTGCTCACCAATATATGACGTTATGGGCTTTAATGCTCTATTTTCATGGAGCTTGGCTAATGTTTGGAGTTGTTCGCTAATTAGTCCATCTTCTATTGCTCTAATAGCTTGTTTTTCGTTGTCTTTTACGAGAGAATTCAACAGTAGTTTATCTGTTGTATATGAATGCGTGGCTTCGTTCAATTGAGCATGTGTAATATTAATTCGTTGCAGGAATTCTTTGACAGGCTCTCCTGCTCTTTGTCTTGTGTTTTGTAGTTTTGATTGGAGTACTGACCTTTCTAATTTTACTTCGAATGTTTCGAGTAATGTTTTCTTTAAATCTGACCACCTGCTTATATCATTGTACTTAAGTACATTATAGGCATCTCGAAATAGCTTACTTTTAATTATTGAAAACAGGGTTGTTTGGTCAGTATTGGGATAAAGTCTATTAATATCATCACAACATGACACGAATTTATGGAGGTCTTTTGGATCGCCGTTAAAATTTGGTATTAACGATTTAATTTCTGATAGAGAAATATGTGAAAGTTTGACTTCTGTGCTTTCATTGTGAAAGTGTGATGAGTTATTTCGTGTGTCATGTTGGTAATTAGGGAAGCGCGTATCTAGCTGTTCTTGAATAGCAATTGCAGTTTCTTCATATTCTGCTTCTGTTTTACCGAAAACATTTTCAGTAAAGTATTTATTTTCTAGGTCTTGTGGCGTAGATTGCATTTCGATTGTATTGTTGAGTTCTTCGAATTCAGCCCAATGTTTATTTAGGATACTCAGTTTTTGTTCTAGGTATGTTTTACTCACTGTAGGTAAAGTATCAGGGTTTAATGATTGTATAACTCTTGTAATTGAGTTAATTTTTGTATTTAGACTTCTGAAAATACTTTCATTTCGTGGACCTTCTGTTTCCTTATTAGGTTCTGTAACTTGTGATTTGGTTGGAATTCTCCACGAAGCTCTGGGTGATGGGATATGAAAGGGTTTTTGCTGGTTCATAGTACTTTCTGAGATTGATTTCAATCTTTCGGAAAGTGTTGCTTTCGTCAACATGTACCAGTCCTCAGTTTTATCTAAGCACGATTCTTTGAAATAATCGTGGTCGGTCGTGAAGTCTTTATGCTGAACTATTTGTTCTTCTGTTTTTTCGAAGGCGCTCCATATTTCTTCAAGTTGCTGTAATTTACCGTTCACAAAGGTATTGGTACGCTTCACTTTACCGGCTTGGTGATAAGCCCCTAGTATTTGCCTAATTGCACTGTTTTTTTCTATTTGAGATTGGCAAAGCTCATCGAAGGAAACGGTTTCTTCAGTCATTGTAGTTATTTTTTTTTTTTGAAGTAACGGATGGAAAAATTGGTACAGCTATGATCTAGAGTTTTTTAATATTAGGAATGTCCGTTGCGAGCTTCGATTTGATTGATCTGAGGGGAACTATAGAAGATGTGACTAAATTGTATGGAGCAAGTAAAAGTCAGCTAATTACAGGACAAACGTTTACGTTTCCCAACAGCAATAACCAGAGAATTAGTTTGTTATGTCTAATTAGTTTTAAAGGAAAAATTTCGTAAATTGTAGGAAGTGAGTAAAGTACAAAAACGGGGGTTATGATAATTTGTTGGATTTGTTGGTGTTTTGAAATTTTCGATTTCTAATAAAAGGAATGCTAAGAGTTCCGATGTATATAAAAACTATTATTATTTATTTATTTTAGGTATTCTGTTAATAATTTTATTTTTGCGGGAGAATTAAATTTGTATGAGAGAGAGAAAAGAAAAAAAAATCTTTTATCACAACACAAAAATGATTTATATTTGTTGTCAATGTTTTTTTTTAAATGAAGTGCGTTCTTCCAATAAAAAAAAAATTTTGATAATATACATATGTATGTAATGAAGAGGAAAAGTGCTTAATTATCTGATCTGTAATCCAAATTGTTAATTGGTGGCTCTTCCAATCAATATCTTTCTCCTGACCGATAGGCTCACGAAGTCCTACCGCAGGGGATCGAATAATGACTTTTGTCGAAGTCCTCTGACCAGCAAGCTCACGAAGTCTTGCCGCAGAGGTCGCTTCTAGGAGGAGCAGATTTCAATTTATATGTGTTGAATTGAACGTTTCTTTAAATTAATCAAAAATTGAAGGGAATGGATGAAATTGTTTTTCTCCTTTCATACACATACATATATATATATTCATATATAATTATATGTAAATGGCGATCGAATGTAAATATATGTATATAATCAGAAAATGTGTGGATGAACTTTCTATAAACAAATGAATTTTGGTATTAATTTCTGTAAACACGCACATTTGAAGAAAAAATTTAGGACTGAGATTAGCAATTATTGATAGATCACTTCTTTTAGCTAAAGGTCTCTTCCATGTATATTCATTTAAATAAAAAAAGTAATAAAAAGGCAATATATATATATATATATGTTTACAGGTAAAAGAAAAATGTGTGCTGCATTAAACGTATTTGTTGAGAATTAATTGACAATTAAACAATCTGTATATGTGTGTATATATATATAGAGAGAAAACAAAAAACCAAATGAGACGAAAATTGTTTTTCCACGCTACCTTTAACTTTATCCACTTGTAATGATGCAGATGCTGGTATTTACGTTTTCTTCTAATGTAGATTTGGAGGATGTTTCCTAAGTTGAATGTGTAGGTGGTGAAGTGAACACTAAACGAAACAGAGTTGTTGTTGCGTTGGGCGTACCGTTATTGTCTTCCTTCCTTCCTTCCTTCCTTCTTAAACGTCTTTATTGAGGCAGGGATGAAGCCTCTCAAGGGTCCACCGGTGGAGCGCTATGGCACTCTGAACAGTTATAATTTTAATTTTGATTCGCTGTTTTTATTATTATTTATTCAAGCGTATTGTTATGTTTTCGTTTATTGAGAACACTGGATTTTATTTATTTTTGTTTTTTTTTTGTTATAATTGTATATTTATAAATTTTTTCCTAGGCACTTTAGGTTTTAATATACTTGATTTGTTTAATTTGTTAAATTGTTGTTGCGTCTTTTTTGTGTATTATTATTTTTGATTTTAGTTAAATTAAAAAGAAAAATTTTTATGTGTATTTGTTTGCAAATTATTTATTGGCACTAGTTTTAAGTCCGCTGCCACCAAAATGTTGTAGTTGGAGTGCCGTGCTCCGGCGGAGAGCACTCAAACTATGAACTTTTATCGATTAGGGATTTTTGTCAAAAAAAAAACTCTTCCTCTTAAACTTTATAAGTGTAAATTATTATTTTTTTTATTCCTCTTTGTTTTTCACAACTGGCTGTCACAATATTTAAATGTTACACAGTCTTAAATATCGTAAGAACTTTGATATTCGTTTATAATCCAAATATTGGCTGTTACTATCTCTTTTTTTTTATTGCTAGGACACTCAATATAACAATTCTTTTTCACTTAGCAAATCTGGCTCACTACCGATTTTTCTAAATTCTCATTTTTTTTAACTATATATTCCGGGTTTTGTAAAAGACTGCACTCGACGGATTTTAAGAACGAACTCCCCGAGGATCGGCGATTTTGCGCCCAGGCGCCCATCACAACCTTCAAAAAAGCTTTTTTATTCTTTTTACTACTTTCCCACGACGTGAAAAATCGTACGTGGGAATGTACAAAAAGTTTAGGCACAGTGCATATGCATGAAATCTGATATGCACTTGTGTCTTGAAAAAGTAATATTTTTATCTGATAAGAATAATTATGTGTATCTATGTACATACGATTAAGTTTTTTGGACTTAGGAAAAAGAAACTGTATGTATGTATAGTACATGCAGATAATTTAGCAGAAAAGCTATATGTAGGTATGTACATAGCACTGCATGTAGGTAAGTATACATGCCGTGTGAACGGAATGTACGACTGATAACAAAATGCAATTTATGCTAAATTGCATTTTGTTTCAGTATGAAAATGCATTTTTAAATGCATTTGAAGTACAAATGGTTTTTGTTTTTTAAATAAAATAAATTTTACCTTTCAGGGTCAAATTCGTAGTACGCCAATATATTGCATAGGGCAAGATATTGGCGTATTTGTTTTATTGTTGTGATTCGGGGTATAGGCACCTGGGTCACAACAAGAATATTCTAGGATTGGAGATGCACTTTATGGTTTCTGCGACGACGTGAGTGGAATGAGCTTCGGAGAGTGAGGGCTTTATATTTTTTGATAAGTTAACGATTAGTTTAATTAAATTGGAATATGGCTTTTAAAAATTTGTAGGGAAAATATTTTATTACAATTACAACTTGTCAGCCCTTTTAAAGTTAAGCTTTCCCAAAAAATTATGGAGATGAAACTTGTTAAGGAGAAAATATACAATGCAGATGAGACTGGGCTTTTTTTGGAAACTTATTCCTGACAAAACTTTTGTGTCAAAAGAAAACTGCATCATGTCGTAAGATCGCAAAGGAGCGCGTAACCTTCCTGTTATGTACCAACATTACTGGTCAATACAAATTGAATCCCTTATTGATCAGCAAATCAAAAAAACTAAGTTCATTAAAATATTTTTGAATTCCAGTTGGCTATAATAATTCTAAAGCTGCATAGAGCAGCACATGCATGTACAAGAAATGTATTTATTTTATTTAAGTTATTTCTTTTATTGTAAATAATTATTTAGAGTCTGAAATACATCCACAAAAGCAATTTTACTTTAGAATAACTCCCCCAGCCATTCACCCATAGAAGAATTATGCTTCGATGATGGAGAGACAGTTACCATGTTTCTCCCATCTAACGTCACAACGTTGATCAAAACAATGCATCAAATTGTAATTAGATTAACCAAGATATATTGTAGAACAATCTTGATATTTTCTCCAAAATGGATAAGCCGCTTAATGAAATTATAAAAGAATTATTTAAAGTTAAAAGCTCTACGGTAAAAAAGTGCCGGCGGGATATTCTTAATACTAAAGATTCTGAGGTTACAGAAGATGTCATTCCACTATCGTCATGAAATTGTTAATCCCAAAGTAGCTGCTTGCATTGACAAATCAATAGAGGTTCTGCAAAAGATTATTTTAAAGATAACATAAAAAAAATTATGATCTAAAGTGCGTCACTTTATTTTTGGCAGCTATTTTAATTATAGGATTGGCCATCGGCTAATGATATGAACATCTGGACTCACGATGATGAAGACTTGGTACAGGTTGAAAACTCTAACAGTTAAAGCAATAATGAAAAATTTATGGAATTCGCAAAAAAAACAGTTTTTCAAATAGAAGAAATCAAGCCTGTTAATCTTTCATGACTCGAACTATGAAAATGATGCTGAACTCGAAGAAATTGCAATGGAAAGGAAATAAAAATTATTTTACTAACGAAGTAATAATACAACTACAGTATGCAGGGTGTCCCAGAGCTCTCGACTTTCCCCTATATAAGTTAACACCAGAAGCAACATTCGCCGTAATTTGATGCGACAACAACTTCTCCGTCAACCTGGAAAATACATTTCGGTTCCCAGGAAATTTCTGCTGACCACGCGTCTGGTAATTTTAAGTTAGAGATAATTTACGTTTAGAGAAACTTGTAATTTTTAGTCTTAATTCTATATTCGGAAAATAAAGGTGCAGGTAACCTGCCTGCCTAGAAATATATTTTTTTGAGATTTTTTAAATAAATTTTATTAACTGGCGCCCGAGCAGGGACCGCTCAAGCAATTCGTGAATTAGTATTTTCCGCGATCATAATTAATTTATCAATTATAAACGGTGTGCTAACCATCGCCGCGTTTTGATCATCAACGGAAAAAATATTTTTTGTGCAAAATTAAGTTCTTGTGTGATCACTATCAATTAATTAATTTGTGCGCTAATCATTGCCACTCTGTGATTATAAAAATCAAAAGTGAAAACTTAAATTATAATCACGATTAAATAATTAATTTGTGAAAGTGCTAACCATTGCCACTCTGATCATAATCTTAATTAGTGCAAGGGAGTGTGTTCAATAAAATAACCACTTCAAAAAAATATTCCACGTTTGCTACTGAGGCAAGTAGAAGGGATAAAATCCTTCGAAGTCATCTTTAACGAAAAGACCAGAAAACGAGGCCCCGGAGTCACCAAAGCCAACCAGCTTAGGAAAAAACGGAGTCGACGAGTAATCATTTGGATAACCATAGCCAAGGATACAAATACCCGCCGACAGCCGCCTGATCTGTTCAAGAGGAAATACCACAAGCGGTCCTACACGTATAGAATAAGGACAAAAAGCACCGGAGCATCTATACGTTACATAAAGCTCAAAAATCTTAAGACTCATCCAGATGTACGTCCTTCATCTGTTAGTTGTAATGTAAGTCATTTATTTTTGCATTCCATTGAATCAATAAATTATTACTTAAATAAGAAGTGAAATATTTTAAATATCGAAGAAAAATTATTGAAAAAAAGTGATCAAGTGAAAAGTCAGGAAAACTGAGAATTTAAATATAAATTAATTGATTATATTTTGAAAGTTTATCTCTCCTAATTCAATCTTAACGCTGATCAATGCAAGTGAAATAGAAACGAATCTAAAACTTTCATAATTTCCAGAAAAAGAAATTTAGTACTTTCTAAAGTAAATTCTTTCTCCTTAAGTTTTAAATCAATAAATTATAAATTTTCTTTTCAACTCTGAAAATCAAATATTTAACAAATCTTTAAAAAAATAAACTATTTAAAACAAAAATCATTAAGGTAGAAATTTCTACAAAACATATTTGTTTATCCATTCGTGCGAAAGTAAATTAAAAGAAAATACAGAATGGAACAAAATAATAATAATATAATTAGAGCAGCTAGATTAGTACCTGGAAATGAAGATGCTCAAAATCCTCCACCTAATCCTCCTGTACAGAATCTTCCTGTACAGAATCCTCCTGTACAGAATATTACTGTAGCTGATTTAACTGCCCTTATATCTGAAATCGTAAGAAGGGAAGGTAGGCACATTTTTAACTCAATTATCAATCCAGGTGTAGACATAAACAATGATATCGACCAAAATATCGAAGTCGGGCAAGACGCGAATTTGTCTGCCATGGACAAGATTCCTGATGTTGTGAAAAGCTTAAGGGAATTCTCTGGCCAACCAGGAGAATTCAGTTCTTGGAAAAAAAGTGTAGATCGTATTTTAAGAATTTATGAACATCTTAAAGGAACGCCAAAATATTACGGCATCCTCAGTGTCATTCGGAACAAAATTACGGGTTGTGCAGATGTTGCACTCGAATCTTACAATACTCCTTTGAATTGGGAGAAAATTTCTAAATGTCTCACACTTCATTACGCAGACAAAAGAGATTTGGGTACCTTAGAGTACCAGATGACCACGATAGTTCAAGGGAATAACACAATTCATGAATTTTATCAAACAGTGTATCATCATCTTTCATTAATCTTAAATAAACTTTCTTCCATGGAAATGAGCCATGAATCACTCAACATAATGGCTCAATCGTATCGTGATAAAGCACTAGATACATTTGTTAGGGGACTCAAGGGAGATCTACCCAGATTACTCATCATGAGAGAACCAGTGGACTTACCACAAGCCCTTCATTTATGTCTTAAACTACAAAATGTTGATTATCGAGTTCACCATAGTCACGGAACCTTTCGAAGAATACAACACCAGACATCACCTCCTTCTGTTCCACCCAGAAGAAATAAATTTTTTACACAAAATGTTAACCCAATTCCAGCACCCAGAATGAATTTTTATCCAGAACTAGTGCACAATCCTCAGAGACCTGTTGCACCTAATTTCTCTAAACCAGCCCAGTATATTCAACGGCCACCAAGACAGCCATTTATCAATCAGCATCCTCCTTTTCATAAACCTGTTCCAAAAGCAGAACCAATGGAAGTCGATCACTCAATACACTCACGAGCAGTAAATTATCAGAATCGACCCCCAATGCAACAATTTAATGCTAAGAGACCTCCTTCATATCAAACTCACCAGAATAATAAATTTCAACGAGTTTACCATACGGATCAAGTCCAAGCCGACGAGCAAAATGATATAAGCAATTATGATAAAAACTTAAATTACGAAGACGAGCATCTTGACCAAACTCTCGTTGACTACATCGATTCTCATGATAATCCAAGCTTAGGACAACCAGAAGAATTAGATGACATTTATTTTTTAGGCTAAGGAGCTCTTCGCTTCCCTACTTTGAGCACGTAGCGAAGAGCGGCGAAATTTTAAAATTTCTAGTGGACACAGGTTCAAACAAAAATTATATTCAACCCCGCCATATAAAAAATCCCATTCCAAATGAAAAAGCCTTTTATGCCAATTCTGTAGGAGGCAACATTCTGATCACCCATCACGCCATAATAAACTTATTTGGACATAAAGTAAAAAAAACTGAAATTCTTCATCTTACCCAGTCTCATTTCCTTTGACGGTATTATCGGCAATGATAGTTTAAAAGATCTAGGAGCTGTAATTCATACAAACAAAAACTACATGACCATTCAACCCGATATTCCAATTTACTTGAAACAGCATATTTCCGATTCAGTAAACACCATTAATATCAGAACATCCCACATGAATGCCGAACAGAAAAAAGAATTAAATAATGCTATAAAGAAATGTCCTAATTTATTTTCCGATCCGGACGAGAAATTGACCTACACAACAACGGTCAAAGGAGAAATACGTACCACCACTAGGGATCCTATTTACTCCAAGTCCTATCCATATCCTATGGCTCTAAAAAGTGAAGTCGAAAGTCAAATAAAAAAATTGCTCGAAGATGGAATCATCAGACCATCGAAATCACCATACAATTCTCCTGTGTGGATTGTCCCCAAAAAAGCGGATGCATCCGGAGAAAAAAAGTATAGAATGGTTATCGACTACCGAAAATTAAATACAGTTACCATACCTGATCGATATCCCATTCCCGAAATCAACGAGGTTCTAGCAAATCTAGGAAAAAATAAATGGTTCACAATCGCAGACTTGAAAAGCGGATTTCATCAAATTCCATTAAAGGAATCTGACATCGAAAAAACCGCATTTTCCGTGAACAATGGGAAATATGAGTTCACACGCTTAGCATTTGGGCTCAAGAACGCCCCTTCCATATTCCAAAGGACTCTAGATGATATTCTTAGAGACCATATTGGAATAAGATGTTACGTCTATATAGATGATATCATCATCTTTGGTAAGAATGAAAGCGAACATTTCAGAAACCTTGAAATAATATTTAAAACCCTAGAGGCAGCGAATATGAAAATTCAACTGGATAAGTGCGAGTTTTTACAAAACGAAGTTGAATTTCTAGGCTTCATTGTTTCAACAAACGGAATTAAAACCAATCCCAAAAAGGTACAAGCAATGGTTGACTTCCCAATTCCTAAAACATTAAAAGATCTTCGGTCATTTCTTGGCATGTCAGGCTACTATCGCCGCTTTATAAAAGATTACGCGAAATTAGCGAAACCCCTGACAGCCCTTTTAAGAGGGGAAGATGGGCGTGTGTCCAAAAATTTTTCTAAAACCAAAACCATTTACCTAAATGATGAAGCAATTGATGCATTTAATAATATTAAGAGCTCACTAATTTCCAAAGAAGTAATACTCTCACATCCAAATTTTGAAAAAGATTTTGAACTTACAACTGATGCTTCTGACTATGCCATCGGCGCAGTATTGTCTCAAGATAACAGACCAATAACCTTTCTATCTAGAACCTTAACCAAAACGGAAGAGTGTTATGCCACAAATGAGAAGGAAATGCTTGCCATTATCTGGTCGTTAAATTCTCTAAGAAACTTCCTATATGGATCTAGAAAAGTTAAGATATTCACTGACCATCAAACTCTAACATATGCCTTAAGTAACAAGAATACTAACGCTAAAATGAAACGATGGAAGGCCATACTCGAAGAGTATAACTACGAGCTTAAATATAAGCCAGAAAGAACAAACGTTGTCGCTGATACTCTATCGCGACCTCCCCAAACAACTTTGGTAAATCCTATGACTACGACCCAGCATAGCGACGAAAGCTCTTCGCATAATTTAATTCCTTCAGTAGAAGTTCCCGTAAACGTCTTTCGAAATCAGTTGATACTAAAAAGAGATGACGAAACTAGTTATCAATTACAAAACCCTTTTCCAAACTACTCAAGACATACGATAATTCAACCCCAATATACAGAAAGCGATCTAATTAATATATTTAAAAGATATCTCAATCCAAATACTATAAACGGCTTAATGACAGAAGAAGCAATAATGGGTCAAATTCAAGAAATATATCCCATTCATTTCAAAAGTTATAAGATTAGATTTTCACAAACACTAGTAAGAGACGTGACTGATGAAACACAGCAGGAAGAGGTAATATTAACTATCCATCGCAGAGCCCATCGTAAACCACAGGAAAACAGACAACAAGTCTTAGAGAAATTCTACTTTCCAAGAATGAGCAAAATAATTAATCATTTAGTGAAGCGCTGCACAGTCTGTAAAGAAAACAAGTATGAAAGGCATCCGAATAACCAATTCATTAATCCTACTCCTATCCCAAATTATCCAGGTCATACCCTCCATATCGACATCTACTCAACAGAAAATAAATTAGTATTAACGGCTATAGACAAATTCACCAAGCTAGCACAAGCCAAGGTAATTAAATCTAGATCGATTGAAGATATCAGACGACCCCTAAGGGACCTGTTATTTTTCTTTGGCATACCTGAAATTGTAGTTATCGATAATGAAAAAGCGTTAAACTCCGCATCAATAACTTCCATGATGGAAGATGAATTGAGTATCACAATTTTTAAGACACCACCATACAAAAGCGAAGTTAACGGTCAAATCGAGCGTTTTCATTCCACGCTGTCGGAAATCATGCGATGCCTGAAGACAGAAGGAATGCCTCGTAATTTTGAAGAACTCTTAGAACGTTCCATAAACGAATATAATTTTACTATCCATTCCAGTACAGGAAAAAAACCTGTCGAATTATTTTTCGGAAGGAATCCAAACGTTAGTCCCGAACAATTTGAAAGAACGCGCTTAAGTAATATAGAGAAATTGAAACAGAAACAGCAGAAGGATATTAAATACCATAATAAAAAAAGAAAACCAATAAAAAATTACGAGCCAGGGCAAACCATTTACGTCAAGCATAATAAACGAATAGGATCGAAACTTACAGTTAGGTATAAAGCAGAAATAGTTAGAGAAAATAAGAATACAGTAGTTATAACAGAATCAGGGAAAACCATACACAAAAGTAACATTAGGAATTGAACTAGTCTTTTATTTCAGATGTGCTATTCGCGCTGTTACAAGTGGAATTCAAATCCTGGATTACTCCAACTCCCAGATAGTTGCCATTAGTGTTGGAGAAGCAAAGATACAAAACGGAAATTACAAATTAATCCATGTCATTGAGCTCGATAGATACCAGAAACTAGTAACCGAGATAAATCCAATCCTTGAGAACGAAATCACTAAATCACATCCATTATTCCCTTACCTTAATTATGAGCTACTTCAAATTCAGGACTTATTAGACAACTTAAAGGTACATAAAATCAAAAGATCCATCAATTTGATAGGTACAGCGTGGAAATGGATAGCTGGAAATCCAGACCACGAAGATTTTGAGATAATAAAAGATAAAATGAATAACGTACTAAAAAATAACAATAAGCAGTTAATAATTAACCAATTGCATAATGAGAGAATAAACAATATAACTAAAATGACAAATGAGATCCTAAGTGCAATCGGAAAAGAAAAGATATTCAATGGTCTGCTAGCCCTTAATCTTCAGTATAAGTTAAAATTAATAAAAGAAGAATTAGTTAATATTAGATATGCCATTCATTGGTCTAGGTTAGGTATTATAAATTCAATGATGTTATCTAAGACAGATATTCAACTAGCTACTAGTACTTTAGATAAAGAAAACCTCCCATACAGTACACCGGAGGAAGCTCTAGATTTCGCATCCACTAAAATCATTACAAATAGCACTTGTCTACTCTATATTGTAAATATCCCAATGACAACAGAAGATTTATATGAAGAATTGTTAATTAAAGCTGTTAAAAGGAATCATATTGTAAACGAAATATCTTTTAATAGGATCTTAAAAGGTAATGAAAAAATTTTTGGAATCACAAGAGATTGTAAAACATTCAACCATTTGTCAATATGTAATCAAAATAGTGTTGTAAATATTAGCAACTCTACCTGTCTTCCGAACCTTCTGAAGAGTTTAAAGTCGACATGCAACAAAATCAACAACCAGCACGTACCCACCATAGATGAAATAGTACCAGGAATCATTCTTCTTAATCAATTTAATGGAAGTATTCATGTTGAAGATACCTTACACAGCCTTAATGGAACATTCTTAATAAAATTCCACAACATAACCATCGACATCAATGGCAGATCATTTACATCAAGAGAAGCCTCTACTCTTCAAGCCCTACCAGCTATTTTACACCCAACTCCGCAAGAAAAAGAATTTCGAGAAGTCCTGTCACTAGAAATGATGAAAGAGATTCAAATTAACAACACCAATAGAATTGAGCTGCTACAAACTGAAAAGAAAATATCCACTTATGGATTAGCCATGGTAATCTGCATAATATTAGCCATCATATGGATACTTAAAGCGATGCCAAAATTCGGAAATGCTAAAATCACCATTCAACAGAAGCTGGAAAAACCAAAAGAAGAAGCGACTATCAGCCAACCAAATGAATCTGTAGCACATGTACCTGAAAAGGAAACCGAAAAAACATCCCATGGAAAACTCACTGCTCTCGAGATGAAATCAGACAATATGCCTTTAGCAACATTAGCTCCACCTCAGGCAACATGCAGACGAAAATTTTACGATCTTTGAAAAGGACGAATGCGGACATTCGAACGTAAGAGGGGAAGAGTTAACACCAGAAGCAACATTCGCCGTAATTTGATGCGACAACAACTTCTCCGTCAACCTGGAAAATACATTTCGGTTCCCAGGAATTTCTGCTGACCACGCGTCTGGTAATTTTAAGTTAGAGATAATTTACGTTTAGAGAAACTTGTAATTTTTAGTCTTAATTCTATATTCGGAAAATAAAGGTGCAGGTAACCTGCCTGCCTAGAAATATATTTTTTTGAGATTTTTTAAATAAATTTTATTAACTTATACCATCATGCTTGCGGGGGACAAGCAGGAAGTCATAGGACATTCAAGTAAAAAAATTCTAAAAAAAGTCCTAATTTCTTTTTTTAATTTTAACGGTTTTTCCGTCAACATGCCTAATAACCATTACATTTTCTTGCAAAGTTTGGAAATCTCAAAATGTTACCTGTCATTTAATCCTAACATGTACGTATCATCTAACGGAGGGTCCGTTAAAGTAGCCGAGAACCAAAAGTTCGTCAAAATGCAACATAGCATCCTATGTGCAACCATGGACATTCATGAATTAAACCAGTTTTTATGATTCATTATTTCGTTAATTTTGCCCATAATTTTATGTAATTCACGCAAGACTAGTCAATTATAAAAACTGGTTTATCTCAAGAACGGTCCCATGTGTAGGATACAATGAAAGGTAACATTATAAGGTTTCCAAATTTTGCCACAAAATGTACGGCTATCAGCATTTTGGCGAAAAGATCGGTAAAATTTTAAACATTAGCCATTTTTTTCAATTTGTTATATCGACGTCTTGTAACTAGGGACTTGAGAGGGTAGAGTGATGGTGCGGCATTCGTTGGAAACCTTAGACGGTTCACTGTGATCTTAGATGAAAATCAATGTCATAGGTTTTATTAAATGAAGTCAGAGGGTGTTTAAGAAAAATACCCAACATCCTTCCTACCACCCACACACTGCATTTCCACCACTCCTCCCTTCTTTGCCAACAATGAGTGAAGAATCCTGAGTATAGAGAAAAGGCGAGAGTTCTGGGACACCCAGCATATTACATTACATCTTAGAATTACATAACTTTAAGCCTAATTAGTGTTTATAATGATAAAAAGACCCTCAAAAAGTTACGTCTCAGTTAAATTTAAAACTTAATTATACAATTATTATATAATTATTCAACTTTAATTAGTAAATATAATCGAGAGTTGAAAAAAGAAAGAATTTATGTTAAAAGGTCTTCTAGGCAGTAATATAAAAGGATTATCGATCAGTTGCATACAATATTTTTTTTTTATTTAGAGCAATATAACACGCAATACATGTCTAAATGAATTTGATAATTCTTAAGATAAAATTATTGCTACAATGTAACAAACGGCATATTATCGGAGAGACAACAGAGAATGTTGCAAATAGAAGCAGCTGAAGAAGAAAGAAAACATCAATTAATTAACAGTCAAAGGCTAAAATCCGAACAGAATTGAGCTGAAAGCTTTCAAATGCTCTCAAAGATTACCGGGCCTCATTTTATCGAAACCCAAAGGACAGAGGATTTTCAAATAAAATTCTATTCATAAGGTTGTCTTACTTTAATGACTTTTAGACCATTAGACAACAGAGTAACTTTAGAGGGAGGAAATTTCATGTTCGATGTAACACTACGTACATAATAGTTTTCACTTTCACATTTTACACTATAAGCATTAAAATGTTCAATTAACCCATCTGTTACTACTTCTTTGCATATTAAGAGGATCTCGTTTTGATATAATATGCAACAAATCTTATAAAACGAGAATTCATTGGTAATTTTGTTTAATTCAGTTATTATGTCGTCTATTTTATATTTAGTACCTACTGCGCAGAAGTATTTACAAGATGAAATCGACGATAATTTGAAATGTTTTAATAGTTCATCATTAGCCACGTTTGAAAACAAATGTGTTTTTGTAAAATCTATTTGAACTTTATTGCTAAGATCGAACTCAGTTTTATCGATTTGGGTACGTTGCGTATGAACAAATTGAAATTGAAGTTTTATCGCTAAGCTCAGTAAAATATTTTTTCTCGATGTTATAACAGTAGCGTATGATTTTAGTTCTTTATGTTTTGCTTCAAATCGAATAGTCCACAATCTTCTTAGAGGTCCCAGCTTTCGAATTACAGTGGGGTAGTGGACCAGAAAATGATGCTTGGGCTTAAGCTTTTCTTTAAAGACCTGAAGATAAAGTGAATTATGTTCTTCAATTAAATTTTGAAGATGGTTCAACCATTGAGTGTTAAACAGCGGCATTAAGACTACTTCAGAAATTTTAATAAGCAATAATATAAGCTTCCAAACAGGGCTACTCTCTGGCACAAGATCACCTATTAAAAGGGGTAACAAAAACAAAAACGAATGCATTTCCGATGCCGACATTTTAAACTTACATTTGTCTAAATTTTCCTGTCTTATTTCAACAGATTCATTATTTTTATCAATTGTATCATAGCAAAAATTCTTTTTCCGATAATTTAAGGTTTGCAGTGAAAAATATTGTTCAGTGTTTATTAAGTGGTTTAAAGCTTTAGCTAAGTCATAATGACAAACACCTTCAAATATATCGTGCGTTATATCTACTGTAATATTGTCAGTTACATTGAAGGAAGTAATTTCATTAAACACGCAAAGTTCCTTTATTCCAGTTTTGGATACATCTTGGGCTTCAATATCTTTGAAATAATTACTTAAATTTCTTAAAGACAAAACATTTTCTTTAGTTTGTACAGCCATTTCCTCTCTATGTGATTTACAAATCCTGCAGTAATAGTTGGCTTGAAAATTTTTTACATATCCCATAGCACTATTTAATCCCAAATTGTCGCCTGTTATAGCAGCCAAAACAAAATAAACTCGGATCGCTTGGCCGTCCCTATTAATATTTATACCTTCATTCTCTAAATATTTTAATTCATTGATGAGAGCAGCAGAGTTTTCCTGATTTCCTAGAATGGAGTCTTCCACCTTGAGCAAGCATAATGTAAAAATATTTTTTAACTTAGAAAGTTCGGTAGATTCTAAAAATGGAAATTGTAAATAAAATGCCGATATTTTATGAACACCACTGTGCGAACCTAGTGGGTTATTTACTTCAAAGTCATCGTAATATAGGACGATTGGTAGTACAGTTTTGCCTTCAAAATTTTTTAATTTTTCTTTATATACTGTTCCTTGCACAATATTTTCAATTTCCATTGAATTAGAGGAAAGTGAATTAAGTTTGCTTATGTAACTATTTAAAAGACCAGTTTTTTCTAAATGTGTTCGAATATTCTCGCGAAAGGGTAAGATTATCCCTTTTTTTACAGAATGGTGATCACTAACCGTTGAAGACTCATGAATAATGAATTCTTTTGGCTGCACAAACTCTTGTGTAGACAATAAATACTTTTTTAGGAAATATTCACTAGAGACATTTTCAAATAATTCATTAGTTTTATCTAATTGTACGATTATATATTTTTTTTCTTCTTCCGCTATTTCCGACACACTATTAAAAATAATTCCTTTGATATAATTTGAAATGAAATCTAACATTAAAAACTTGACGTCTATAATAATGGAATGAGCTTGTCTTCTACACGGTTAAAAAAGTAGGCATATTTTTTAAGTCAGCACTTGTCTTACAAGTTTATTAAATTCAAAAATTCTTACATTTTAAACCTTCACAAAACTTAAAATTATTTTAAATAAAATGTGCATTAAAATTCAATAATTTAGTATTAAAGGAACAAAAATCTTGATTTTATCCCCAAAACTCTTAATTTTTAATACAAATTTATTAAACGCAAGCTTCCTTCGAATCTTAATCCAGCTGCTTCAAACCATTGTGTCTTAAAATTAACTTCAAAAGACTTAGAAATAGAATATTCAATGCAGTTTGAATTAAATTTAAATACAATTGGTATAGTTGGTATAGTTCGATGTCATGCTACTGCTACATCTAAAAGAAAGAGAGGATATTTCTTTATTTGTTGTTCGCTATAAGTTTTCCTTCGGTATCGGCGTGCATTAGTTCAGTTCAATGTTTGTGTAAATATTTGTCAAACTCTAAGTCTTCGGCACCAAGAAATGATGTCTCATATGTGGAATTATATTGAATTAG
Organism: Dioctria rufipes; assembly: GCA_963924295.1. NCBI lineage: Eukaryota > Metazoa > Arthropoda > Insecta > Diptera > Asilidae > Dioctria > Dioctria rufipes. The sequence continues at coordinate 99,982,523 of OZ002741.1, read as the reverse complement.
AAGACAGATTCAACTTTGGAAAAAAGGTTCCATTTTTCCAAAGTTGAATCTGTCTTCTAATTCAATATAATTCCACATATGAGACATCATTTAACAAATATAATTTCCAAAACAACTTTCGAAATTTTCAAATAAATTTTGATTCCGATTTTTATTCTCTTGCTTGGGTTGAGTTTAATTATGATTTTCATTATAAACCTGACTTTTTAATATATTTGAAAAATAAATGATCAATTTTGTTTTGCACAAATAAGCGATATATATTACATCGATAATCAAATTTATTTGAGTTGTGTTAAATTAACAAAGTTTTTAATGAAGTTCTTAATCGCTTTGAGCTAGAAAATTTAAAAATAAGTCTCATTGTGAATTAAGTTTTAAGATGCCTTTAGAAATGAATTTATTAAACAAGAAAATGTACGTAGCTGTTCCTTTTATACTTTTATTTTATACATGTTTTGTAATTACATATTTACTTAATAATCTTATCACGACTTTCATTTATATCTCGAAGATTTGTTATAACGCCAATAATGCCTATTTTAAAAATTTGGTTCAGCATCTATCACGGGTAGGTGGGTATCCAATTGAAAAATTTAAGTATAATTATCATAATTGGATAAAAGCGAAAAAAGTAGTAGGTATCTCATTATCTCAGAGGAGATACGAATTTTAATAAACTCCAATACGTTTTGGCCAAAAATTTAATTTATTCTTGATTCAATTTTAATATAATAAACATTCAAATATATATATAACTTCAATTTTAATACAAACAGGTTTGTATTCAAAGTAGAAAAAGATTGAAACTAAATACAAATTAATTACCATTTTAAATGTCCCAAAGTTAAATTTTAAGATCATAGGCTTGCAATTTACATAATTTTGGTCTTAAAATTTAAGCAACAGGTTTAAGTTTGAAGTGTTAATAACAAAAATTATTTAAAGTAGTTCTAACTTAAAAGCTAATACTACGTGTGGTTGAAAAAGAAATGTAATACCAGATAAAACTTAAAACGTAATACAAATTTGGTGTGGACTTATATGTAACCCAATAATTATTGTATTTTAACCCAATATTTTTAACCGTGTACTAAGAGTCAAATTCCCGTAAAGTTTTATAGAAAAGTTTTCAATTTTTTCTTTTATGTCATCAAAAGTTAAATTTTTTTCAGTTTCTTTTGATTCTCCTTTCTGGTATTCTTCGACAGAAAGTAATACTGGGTTTTCTACATAGGTACTATTGTGATAAGGCACTTCTAATTGATTGCTTTCGTCGTTCAGAACTGAAGGAGAGTGGTGCAGAAGATGTCTTTTAAAAGAGTAAATTGATTGAAATGACTTAAAGCAGCTTGGAAAACTGCAATAAAAGTGAGATATGCCAGTCATCTTATGGCGAAATTTTAAATGACTTATGTATGTATAAAGCAATTTTTTCAAATTTGTGTGAACATAAGAAACAAGGCTACATTTTCGAGTTTCTCTGTGTAAATATATATATATATATATTTATTTTCTGTGCTTTTTATTTCAATTACAATGCGTTCAAATCAGATAAAAGTGCACTTAAGGCAGAGTTTGGCTTAGTACTTAGTTTAAGATTATAAAAGAATTTTTCAAACAAGCACCAGACTTGGGTACATTCTTTTGCATATTCCAAATTAAATACCTAATTAATTTTGAAGGTAACAGATAAAGCCTTTAAAAAGCTTGGCAATTTGTAAAGCGCATCATTAAAGCAAGAATAAAATTCCTTAGGGTCTTCCTCCTCTCCAACAACTATTACACATGGTTGCATTGTCGCCCCTAACTCGCTATATTTTGCCTTTTGTCGTGCAATAGCTGGACCAATATCATTATTTGTCTGAAATAAAAAATATAAGAAAAATTATAATATACAAAACTAAGACATTTTATAACACTAACATTAACTCGCAATGCAAAACCATTTTGAGCATCCAGGATTGATGGCTTCCATGAAATTTTCTTATCTGCTTTCCGAAACTGCAAAATTCGAGGGATCAGCACCGCATTTAGTAGCAGACAAATAATTAAGTTTCTGGCATCTTAAAGAATTAAAATTTTAATAATTTTATAACAAACATATTGTTCTTAAGCCATGAATATATTATTTTTATAATAAGTTACTCGTATTAAAATAGAAATATGTATGTAACTGTGTGTTATTTAGTAAAACTTTAGGCTCTAAAGGTAGATCTCAATCCATGACTTATTCTAATTTGTGTAATTTTAATTAGTTAGCTGTCAACCACACCTTTTAAATCGTATACGCCACTTTGATTAAGTACGGCTAGTCATTTCTGTAAGCGTTTAGCAATGGATTAAGGTTCACCTTAAGAACCATATAAAACAAATAAAGTTTTTGAGAGAAGGAATTTCTTGCTTTGAGGCGATATAATGTATAGTTAATAGCTTACCATTACATAAATCTTTTTTAAGTAACTGCAGTAAAATGCGGCTGCTGGGATCTTTAATATTTCTTTGCAATATATCTTCAATTTATAATAATAATAACTGTTCGAAGTCTAGCTCAATCTACAAAATATAATTTAATGGTAAATAACTAATATATTGATTATGTTCTTACTCACATAAATATAGCCGCTCGGAAGTTTTAATGGTGGCCAATTTCTAAGTATATCTGTGTTTGATGCTAAAATTTCCCTCCTACGTTTTTGGAATGTCGATTTCCACTTTGTGCTCAACAGTTCAGGGGGATCACGATTGTGTAATAGCCATTTGTGATCATCCTCTATTTCAGTTTCTTCTACATTTATATAAGATATATTCACAAAGCAATTTATTATTAGGCAACTATAAACTTACCATCACTTGTACTACTAATGAATTGGACACAATCTGCTTGCAAGGCAATGTTTCTGGGCTTGTACTTGCTCTCAATTACGCCAAGTTTGCGATATTTTTTACACCTGGCATAATATTTATCTATCAATTTTCCACGGGGTGCTGTATTTCCCAAACGAGGAGTATAATAAATATCCTGGCCATTGAATTTAATATATAAGTAAATATAAATATTTATATAATTTAAATGTATGTATTTATTTACTTGTTCTTCTGTTGGAAAAAGAGCTTTTATTTCCTCCAAAATATTAAGAAATATGCTAGGCGCGACTGCAACTTTACTAGAGATTAGGTAATCTATAATTATATTCGCTAAAATCCCTCTGGAGGACATGGAAAGTCTATTCGTTTTTTCATATTCTGTCAATAATGATTTTCCTGCAAAATTTTCACACAATATCGACTTCAGGTTCTGCAAAATATATTTAAGGACTAATATTTGCAACACTTGAAATGGAGATATAATTATACAATATTTGTGGAGCTCTTCGATGAACACGGACTATTACTGCAGTTTCCTGTAATCCAGGATTGAACAGAATCACAGACAGAGTGTGCTTCCAATGTTCCAGTTATTGCATTTGAAAAACCCTGTAAATCAGTTGCCAATAAATACAGTTGTAGATAACGAACATAATATCATAATTACATTTGCCAATCTCCACTCTTTTAATCTCTGCTTAAATTTGTCTCGTAGGCCAAATTTCTCTCGTGGTATAAGATCCCTAATGTCGTCTTCTTCGATTACTTTCAATACTTCAAAATCAACCCCAAAATCTGAAATTTATACAAGATTGAGGGAAGTATTGATGGGCGATGGATGTGGATTTTTTTATTCAGGATGTTCCAAAATTCGTGCACAGTATCTAAGGATTTGGAAGGTGAGGTCGAAACAAACAAATAATTTGACAGCAATAGGTTTGAAATACGTTGTTAGAGTGACACGTCTTACAGCACACGTTACATTCCTCCCCTTCCTGGGTAAAAAAAAAAATGCGAATCATATTTTTTTTCATTACCAATTACTTCCCAAAGTGCGACATGCGAGTTACGTCTGTAACACTACCCGAGACGTTATCCGAGTCAAATTCTTCCTCACATGAACAACAACGTGAAGGAGAATTTCACAAATATAAAGTTTAAATTCATGAGAATACTTTTTGCTGATTCTATGGGAACTCATAAATAAATTCTTTTCCCATAGAATCGCCGTTCTCAATGAAATGTCCACTAAGCATTCTTATTTGATATCTGATTTCATTTTTCTGTGTTTATGGAAAAACATTTATTTTAAGTTGGATTAATTAAGTTAAGTTTTAAAACTCGGCTCGGTCGGACGTTTTTGTAATTTGTTCTTAAGAATAAATCTTTTTAATTATCAGGTTGTGGTTTTCTTTCAAAAGATTCCCTTCCTGTGATTTTTTATTATTATTATTTTTTCGTTGGAAGAGAATTACGTTCGTAATTGGCGCAGTCGGTAGGATTGCATTCTAAAGTATTGCAATCCCAACGAAAGTTTTATTGTGTTTTTTTGTCAACTTACTGAAGCCGCTAACATAGTGAAGAAAAAAATTTGCTTCAACGTAGATACTAAACTCCAGGTTGAAATTTTCTATTATTTGTGTATAACACGGTGAATTCTGAAGAATAAATCGGTGAAATACATACATTTAACACGGTGAATTTTAAAGAATATGTTATATACCTAAAATAAATAATATTTTTACATAAACCTGAAAAAGGGCAAAACATAACAATTATTCAATGAATTTTAACATAAGCTAACCATGCTTAAAACATGGTTAGCTTATCTCTTAAATGGGTGAAGAAAATTGCATCAGCAATTTTCCTCACATACCATAAATTTTTCTCATAAAACGACTTGGGAAAAACAGAAGTTTCAGATTTCAACCAAGTCGTTTCACTTAAAAATTTCCACGACAAATTTTGCCTTCAGCAAAATTTGTCACTTCAACAATTTAATAAAAAAATAAATCAAAAAGCAAATCGTACCTTCAGTACAATTTGCCGTGAAAAGATTCAATATGTATGTACATACGTACATACATATTGTGTAAAAGCTTTCACGATAAGAAACTCGCGCCGCATAAATGCATTGTATGTATATGCGCGCCGCGATTTCAAACGGTGGCTGATGTTTTAAAAAGTGTAAGATTACATTTTTGAAGCCATCGTTCAACGCGAATAATTCTGGACATGTTTGAACAAGTCCAGAATTGAAAAAATTAAAATTTTCTCAGGATAAGAAAATGCAATTTAGCATTTTCTATCCTGAACGACGGCTCTTGATCACGATGAATGTGATCAAGAGTTGAGTTGATTTTTTGATTTCGGCACGGTCACCCCGGAAGAAAAATTGTAGTCAGAGTTCGGTTGTTTTTTGCGTTCCCTATAAAAGAATCGATTTGAAAAAAAAAAACAAACTTGGTGGCGGCGCGTTTTCGGTCGTTTTGTCGGTCGTTTTGTAATAAAAGAAAAGTTGTGAAAAAAGAATAGTTCAAAAAAAGAAAAGTTGTAACTAAGGAAGAGTATTAAATAAAAAATAAGTTGTAATAAAAGAAAAGTTGTCAACAAAATAAAAAGTGTTGTGAAATACAAAAAAAAGGGGTGCAAACCAAAGAAATAAACTGTGTATCATTGAACCAACCCCTGGATTACATCAAAAACTTAACCAAGGTGAGAGGTACACATAGGAAATAAATATATAACAAAATTGGCGCAGCCGGTAGGATCAAGGAAGCTTGGTCAAAGTAAAGCTTGAAAAGCCTTGATCCTGCAAGAATCTACGTGGAACCTGTGACACTAGCCACATTATACGGCCACGTCACCCCCAACGCTCGGGGTAGATATCATCTATAGGCGCCTCTGCTCCAGGCGAGCAAGCGTTCACCCCAGTGAGTGAAAAAAGAAACAACAGCAAGGGACTTTACCAGAAGCTCTTTCCCAGCACCGAGAAGAAGTCAGGACAACGGATACCCATTCAAAACCGAGAAGGAGGAAAACGAAGACAGCCCCACTCAGCAACCAACTCCAGAAGGAAGATATCATCGTTCCTGGGTTGAAGGGGATTTCGAAGAAGGTTTTAAGCCCCCCTTTCAACCATATCCAGGGGAAATAAGTAGGCCTAGGGCCCCCCCGGCAGCAAACATAAGCACCGGAAATTGTAACTTCGTTCCAGGATTGAAAGGGATCTCGAAGTCGGCAAAAGCCCCCCTTTCAATCTCAGCCAAGGGAAATAAGACGGCAGGAGCCCCCCTAGTAGCAAGAAACATTCCAGAAGGGAATACTCCAAGAAGGCTGGAAGCCCCCCTTTTGGACAACGCGGGACGCATATGTCAGGAGAAAACTCGACACCGGCACCTGAGACAGGCACGAGATTAAACTCCATACCTTCATCCGACGCGGAGAAATCCCCAGGTGAAAATCTTCATCACCTCCGGGAAGGTACAGACAACGCCACAGAAGACGACGCAGCACAACCAGGTAGCCAGGGGTGCCAGAATCCAGACCCATCACAGCAAGAAGGAAAAGGAGTTCGCCTTCGAAGCGGCACCGTTTTAACAGGGCCCACAGTTGTATCTAAAGTAAGTCTAGATAAGTTTTTAGATAAGTTGTTAGAAAAGGCACGTGAATCCGATAAGCTCACTCACTGTCACGCACTGCGACGCTCTTGACCATAGATTAAGTCAAGGCAGAGAGCAGAGGCTGACAAAAATCGAAAAATTTAAAAAAGATACAGAGCGATTCAAACAGGAGCTTATCGAATTTGCCGGGCTTTCACGTTCACTAGATTTAGATAAGAGCTCAGCCAGTGTAGTTGTAAGCGCTGAAAGTGACAGTGAAATTGGTGGTGACGAAGCGGACCAAACAACCGCCGAAAATCTCCTTAGTGGCTGGCTAGAAGTATCCTTCACGGATTCTAGTCCAGAAACCAGCCCTGAAACTCGACAAAGCACAAGTAGACTACCCTACAAAAGTTTAAATAAAAAGATAATCACAATGGTAGATTATGCGAAGGTGGCCAAGCTCACGGCACAACTAGTTCCTCTGTTTTCGGGTGAAAATACCCCACAGCTAGGTCGTGAGCTACAAACATTTATTGGCTGTTGCAAACAGGCCCTAACTGTTTAAGTGAGGAAGAAAAACCAGCTTTCCTACATATCTTGCCCACAAGACTTCGTGGCGATGCTTATCAGCTGTTTGCTTCGGACGTTCCAACTACTTTTAGTGAGGTGGAGGAACGTCTGAACAGAACCTACCTACCACGAGAATCGTACCAGGAGTTGGTCAACAAATTGATCACAATGAGGCAAAACCCGTTGGAAACTCTCACTGCCTTCACAACAAGAGTGAAGCAGTTGTTGATGCTTTGCAACGAGGCAGTGGTACTGAAGTACGGAGCAACGGCAGCCCCAGCTGTGAAGACACAGTTGGCGGACTTCGCCAAGAATGCCCTCAAAAGTGGAGTGAACAATCCCCACCTATGCCAGTACCTCCTCACGCTGGTAGAAAATGATCTAGAGCAGCTGATACAAAAGGCTCTAGACATGGAAAAGCTGCAAGCAGGCACCGTTTTCGTCCAAACGCCGCTAACGCAACAGCCATACCCAATGGCACCAATAGACCCTAGTCTTCGAGTTCGGGCTCTCAGCCGAACTCCTTACAATCAAGCACCACAGCCACCCATGTATGCATCACCACGAGCACAAGAGCCCAGGCAGTTTAACAATCCCCCATACGTACATGCTCCACCACTACGCCCGCCGTTTCCACGAAGGGATTCTAGACAACCGGTTACACAAAATCTGGTACAAAACATCACCTGTAATTTCTGCCAGAAGCGGGGACACACCTACACGGAGTGTCTAAAACGCAAAAACACCCCCTTCTGCACTAACTGTAGAAGTTACGGGCATGACATTCGCGACTGTCGAAACAACCAAACACAGTCTGCAAATCGTTTCACACGAGGGTCGCCTAACAATCAACCACAGTCAGACCCGAACAATACAAAAGGCCCCAGAGTCTTTAACATAAGACAAAAATGTGATTTTTGTGGGCGCCGTGGACATAAGATCGACGAATGTCGGCAAAAGCAAAAGTGGGAGGATAAAAAACAGGGAAACGACAAAGAGTCGACCCAAAACTCCCCGGCTCGACTATAAACCCTACCAGCAATAAACAAGGGTCTTCTCAGCCGCCCAACTTCAGTGTGCCCACCGCCAGACTTCCTCTAGACATAGGTCTAAATGGTCAGGCCCAGCTAATAGTGGACACCGGCGCTGAGATCAGTATAATTAAGAAAAAAGCTCTCAAATCTCGCGAGCTAATAAACCCCAACAAAAAACTAACGCTTCAAAACCCCTTTGGTACCGGAAAAACCTTAGGAAGTTGCCAAGGAAACTTCATGCTAAAAAACAAATTACCTTGCAACCTTCAGGTGGTAAAAAACATCCCAGATTTTTTCGACGACGGCTTGCTAGGAAATGATTTCCTAGCCAAAAACTGTAATGTTGAGGGACCCAACAGGGTTCTGCGATTTCCTCGCACGGAAACCAATCCAGAAGAGTTTGCTGTTCCATTAGAAACCGCATCGGACAACCCGTGTTCACAAAACACAGTCAACAAAGAGACACTGGTAGAAGATATTAAACCCGAAGGGGATACACCTTCTACCCGAAGTGTTCTCAATGCTTCTCTGTCAGAGGAAGTCGGCTGTGATAAACAAGAACGCGATAAGGGTGAATTGATTACCAAAAATCTGGCTTGTAAGACTGGCCAGCATCAGGTAAATTTAAATGAACCTGTGTGCATACCAGCAAGGTCTCAGATCGTAGTCAAAGTTCCGTTGCAGTTGCAGGAAGAAATGCTCAGTCTGTCAAAAGAAATAGACGACGGAGGCTTCTTAGCCAACAGCTTACTCTCAGCTGGGTTAAAGGCAGTCCCTATAGGAATCCTCAACACACGCAGTTCACAAGTAGTCCTAAACAGCGTGAACCTAAGTCTGGTTCCCATTAAAGACTACACTGTCGTCCCCATCAAACGAGAGCCAGATAAAGATATTGCAACAGCCCATCCCTTGAATCCCATGAGTCGAAATGACGGCGATGGTGAGCATCAAAATATAAGTAGATCTAAGATTAAGAAAATAGGGCACAAGAGCCCCAGCCAACTAAGCGGTCATAAGAAACTGCTCCAAGACGCTTGCAGGTCCCTCATGAAAACCCCAACGTCAGGCGCTGGCCAGCACACAAACGGTCTGCCGATAGCAACTCCCGCAGATCCATCTGACCCAGCGCCTCTCATATATAAAACAAGTAGGTTAAGAGTTAAAATAAGTAATACAAAATCGTTAAAGAAGATTAGATTTAAGAAAAATAAAAATAGAGCAATAAGCGCTGAACAGACGGCCACCCTACAACATATAAAGTACTTGTTCCCAAACGATGCCGAACAAGAAGACACCAGTATTCAGCCCCGCCTCACCAGACTAGAGCAAGAACTCAGTCTGGATGAAACTCTAAACACTGAGGAAAAAGCGTCAATAACAAATCTCTGTTATGAATATGATGACATATTCTTTTTAAAAGGTGACAGGCTTACACATACCAATGCCATCACCCACGACATCCCTTTGGTGCAAGACCAAGCACCTATTAACCAAAAGATGTACCGGTTACCAGAGACACAGCGAAATGTCATAAATGAGCATCTCAGAGAAATGCTGGACAACGACATTGTCCAGCCCAGCAAAAGCCCATGGAACTCGCCACTGCTAGTAGTCCCCAAAAAAGCGGGACCAGATGGTGAGAAAAGGTGGCGCGTCGTCGTTGATATCCGTAAGTTGAACGAAAAAACGATTGGCGACGCCTTCCCGCTACCACGGATTGAGGATATCCTCGATCAACTGGGCCATTCAAGATACTTCACTACCCTAGACCTAGCCAATGGCTACCATCAGGTACTCGTCGATCCGAAAGATCGAGCAAAAACGGCTTTCAGTACGGGCATTATGAATTCAAACGCATGCCGTTCGGGCTCAAAGGAGCCCCGGCCACATTTCAGCGTTTAATGAATTTCATATTAACTGGCCTACAAGGCCTAGAATGTTTCGTCTACTTAGATGACATCGTCATCTATGGAAAAAGTCTGGCAGACCACAACGAAGAGCTTCGCAAAGTCTTTGACAGATTAAGAGAAAATAACCTGAAACTTCAACCTGAGAAATGTCAATTTCTCAGGCGCGAGGTAGTGTACTTAGGACACAAATGTTCTAACCAAGGAGCACTACCTGACCCTAGCAAAACGGCATGCGTCCAAACTTTCCCCACTCCTAAGACAGTAAGGCAAGTGCAATCATTTTTAGGTCTTGCGAATTACTACAGAAAATTCATACCCGATTTTTCAAAAACAGTACGTCCTCTAACAAACTTACTCCGAAAGGATGTAAAGTTTAAGTGGACTGAGAAATGCCAAGAGGCATTTCAAAGCATTAAGAACGCTTTAATTTCCCCTCCACTCTTAATATATCCCGATTTTGCAAAAACCTTTAACCTTACTACAGACGCCAGCAGCGAGGCTCTTGGAGCAGTCCTATCTCAAGGAGAGGTAGGAAGTGACCAGCCCATTGCCTACGGCAGCCGTACCCTGAACAAAGCCGAACGTAACTATTCCACTATTGAAAAAGAGTTACTGGCTATAGTTTGGGCGACTAAAAATTTCAGGTGTTATCTGCAAGGCCGAGAGTTCACGGTCTATACAGATCACAAACCACTCAAGGGTGTCTTCAATGTTAAAGACCCCACATCCCGTCTGGTGAGATTTCACCATAAACTTTCCGAGTTCAATTATAAAATTGAATATAAGCCCGGAAAGTACAACACGAATGCCGATGCTTTAAGCCGCATTCCACGGGATAATACCAAAGACAAGGAAACTACAACCTTCACGGTAGAAGCGATAGTCCACCATCAAATGGACTCGGATATGGAGGAGGAAAAACACTCATCGGACCAAAAGGAGTGTCTGCAATGCAATGCAGTAACCAGAGCCCAGACACGAAATATTCAGGAAAATGGAACAAACCAAGACAGCCAGTCCAAACAAAAAGAACAAATTCATCATCCAGAAGAGACCGCAGACCATGACAGTCCACCTAGTACCAATCCACAAATCATAGACGAAACTCGTCCCCCTGAAGTAATCACAAGCCCAGAGGAGATTCAATTAATCTTAAAAGATTATCATGATTCTCTCTTTGGCGGCCATCAGGGAGTGATAAAAACCTATAAACGGATTCGAAGAAAGTACTGGTGGAGGCACATGCTTAGTGACATCAAAAAGCACATTAAGCGGTGTGCCAAATGTTAAACCATGAAGGCCTCACCACAGTATAAAATGCCAATGGTAATTACAGACGTAGCGGAACAACCATTCGATAAAATCTATCTAGATATAGTCGGCCCACTAGAGGAAACTGAATCCGGAAATAAATATATATTAACGTTTCAGGATAACCTCACGAAGTTTGTAGATTGGTATGCCATACCGAATGGGGAAGCTATAACGGTAGCGCAAATTTTCTTCGACGAAACCGTCACGCGCTACCGCATTCCCAAAAGAATAGTCACCGATCAGGGAAGTAATTTCCTGAGTGACCTATTCAAAAAGGTATGCAAACTCCTTAGGATAAATAAGCTGCAGACTTCAGCTTATCATCCCCAATCAAATGGAACTCGAACGTGCACATAGACCGTTGATTGAATATCTACGAACTATAGTGGACGAAAATCCCAGCTCATGGGATAGTTATCTGCGAACCGCAGCTTTCGTGTACAACAACAGTGTACACGAAGGGACAAAATTAACTCCCATGGACTGCCTCTACGGCTTTACAGCGGACGTTCCGTCCAACTTAAGGCGAGATCACGAGAGCTACTACCATATTCTCAGGTATAAGCTTCAAAAGTCTTACGCCATGGCACGGAAAAATCTTCTGATGAGTAAACAACGCTCGAAAAATTACTATGACAAAGCTGTACGTCCCCTGACATTTCACAGAGGAGACAAGGTTCTACTCAAGAGCGAGAGTCGTAAACATAAGCTCTCCCAGATTTGGGTAGGACCCTATACGGTAACCGGCATTCCCAGCTCAGTTAACACAACAATTAAAATTCGTAAACGAGAGGTGACGGTACACAACAATCGTCTAAAACCTTTCTACGAATAACATGGTGTCAATATAATCTAAGTAATTCTAAGATACATATATAATAGAATGTAAGCCACCAAGTCAACAAAAACCCCATTTTAATATCCTATCCTATCCTCTCCTAGATAACAATGCGGTCAATAATTTTCTACGGACTGTTCCTGATCACAATAGGAGCCCTCGCGGAGGAACCTTACACTATAACGCCCCTAAATAATACGGGAATACTATTTGAGGATCTTGGAAGCCTATCAGTTTACCACGACACTTGGAGCGTCATCACTGAGTTAGATCTGGGCGAGTTGGACAATCAGACAAAACTGGCGGAACGTGCGGAACACTACGTTCATCAATTGTGTGGTAACAAATCCTTCGATCAAGATCTATGTACCCTACAAACCAAACATGTACATGCCCTGATGGAAAACATTAAGAGACGCACCAATGTCATTAAAGAGGCAGTGCCTAAATCACGCAAGCCCCGATCCATCTTTGATGGGATAGGTACTGCGATGCACTATCTCTTTGGCACTATGGATAGCGGAAACGAACAAGAGGTGTACAGCCGACTACGCGAATTAGAGGTAAATACTCAAACCTTAGCTGATCTGGAAAAGCAACAGATCAGTGTAATAAAAACCACTTTTGAACAAATTCAAAAACCCTTATCCTCACTGTCTGAACGACAACACCAGATAATCAATCAGATTAACCATCTGCAGAATACAACGGATGATTTGATAGCCCACCACATAAGACAAGAGATCGTTTCTAGTCTAACATTACAAATGATAGAGTTGGAATTTAGACAACAAGCTCTACTGGACATAGTAGTGTCAAGTAGAAATAATCAAATTCATCCCCTTTTAATTTCCCCAAACTATTTGCTACAGATTTATCACAAATCTCACTCCACTTGTCCCAATCTACAGGACTGTTTGTCAGTTCTGTATCAAACAGCAGATGTTAAGACACATTTGTTGCAGGACAAATTAGTTATCCGAATCAAACTCCCCATTTTTAATATCCCCAAGATGAAAATCCAACAGATTAGATGTTTCCCCATACGGGTGGATCCAAAGCATTCATTAATACCTGATATCAAATATTCTCATGTGGCAAGCCAAATCCAGACCCAGGAATTTCTGTTGCTGAAGCCAGAAAACCTGAGATCTTTCAAAAAAATTTCAAAGGGAATCAAGGAAGATACGTGGATTGGTAAGCTAAATACACCACTCACCAAAGCTACAAAAACAGATGAATGTGTTATCAAACTTCTATTCAATCCACTGGGCGAACACCCACAATGTAGCATCAGAGCCCAAATTCCCCCAAGAGACACAATAATAAAACTTAATAGACCGAATTCGTGGCTGTACACCTTAACTGAAACTACTATAGTACATATAACTTGTACTCAACAGTTACTCACCCATCGTCTCGCAGGACAAGGAATCATGACAGTCAACGAACCATGTTCCTTGCAAATAGGGTCTAACACTCTGTATTACGAAGCAGAAAATCTACATCCGCTAAGAGTTTTTCAACCACCCTACTTCCCAGGCACAAACGAAACTCAGGATGAATTGGCAGAATATATGTCCAAGATACCCGCTCCTAAAAACCCTGGGAAACAACCAACATTACTCCTCGGAGATGATACAAACCATCGTATCCACCTGGATACAAAATCTCTAGAAGAAATCCGTAACAAAGTGAACAACATTCACTTTGGACCAAAGGCCAAGATTCCTCATATACTCTCTATTACATCCCTATCAATGACCGGACTCTTGTTGCTAATTGCATCTGTGGTGGCATTAGCAAAATATATCGTACCCGCATTCATGGCATGGATTGCTAAACGCAGACAACAGCCCACAGCTGAAAACGTTCCTATGGAACCGGTTTACGCAACACCCCAAGGAAAATTAAAACGTACTCAAAGTCTCCACAGAGCGAGATCTATACAAGTAATATAGTATAATCAAAAAGATCTATACTCGTTGGCTGGCCCCCGTCTCATTTTTTATTACTGGCGGAACCACTATCCTTTCACTACACTGGTATTAGAAGATAATTTGAAATAATTTATAGCAAATAAGAAATAAAGCGACCAGGTAAAATAAATATTACATAAGAATAAACTTTATTTAGTAGTACCTAAGAACCTAAAATTAATAAACATAAGTAGTACTTAGCAAAGTTGAAATAATAAATTAAATAAGCTAAAAAAATAAGGTAATAAATAGAAGAACGAAAGGCATAAGATAATAGAATTAAAAAGTAAAAACATAACCGAAGATTATTTACACAAAAATGATAATAATAAAAATAATAAGTAAATGATATTTAGCAACGTTAAATAATACATAACAATTAACTTAGATATAGACATTGTTGCAATTAGCAACCGAAATAAAAATATATAAATATATAAAAAAATACAAACAATACAGTTTGTAAACCAATATAGAAATTTAACAAGTATATAAGAATGCATATACATACCTCCAGTGGACCAATCTTTGCCACTTTTCGAATTTTTACTTACAAGTAAAAAGTATATACGCAGCAGCCAGGCTGTTGAACATTCCTAACATTTACCATAAAGATGTGAGGTGTCCCAGGTCTTACTATATTTAAACATAGCAGCATGTATATATATACACCAGTCTAATTGAAATCTCATGTAAGATTTCGGAAAAAGACGACCTTTTAAGGAACACCTTGGTAAATTTGAATGTAAACATTCAGCCACTCAAGGATTTAAATTTCTGTCCACGCAAGGACTAGAATATGCTGTCAACACCAGCAAACATAGCTAAAAATTAAAAATTAAAACAAAATCACTAGTTTGACCAAACCAAAAGAAAACAACTTTTAAAAAAAGGAATCACTTAGCTTGTCATCTGCAATATCCAGTGCAGGGTTTTTTGCCAGCGGGACGTATATGTCCTCACAAATAAATCAAAAACGTTCCACAAATTTTATTTTAAATTGAGTTACACTTTTTCACAATAAATATAAATAATTATTATGAAAAAAACACGACACGAACAAAAATACATTTGTCATTTAATGACAAATGTCAAACCACAACATTTAAATTGTGGCGCCCCCGTCATCTCAAAATTGTAAAACTTCCACAGCGCCGTGGTGAACTTGCGCAAAGTTGGAAACAATAGCCAGCAACTAAGCGAAGCCACAGAACAATGGGCGGCAGCTGGCCCCAACCATATAAAAAGGGGGCGATTTGAGAAGAAAAATCACTTGTTGCTCGGTATTTCACCAGTAGAGTCAGCTAGCTGGACCATTGCCACTAGCATTTTTTCTTCACTTGTCCTCAAATTTTTTGTAGGGTTATTCCCACATTCAAATCTTCACCATACACAGGTAATACAAATAGAAATTTTTTTGGGATATTACCAGAAATTTTCTATTTAATTACAAAACCACTGGAAGTATAGAGTAAATTCAAGATTTTGGGATATTACCAAATTGAGAATAAATTTCTATAAATTCAGATCTTCTTTCTTCATATGCAAAAGGGAAAATTTCTGGGATATTACCAGAAAATCTCACATTAAAATTTTTTCTATATACTGAGATTAGAGAATTAATTCGCAGTTTTGGGATATTACCAAGCTAAGAAGAAAATTCTTTCGTCTCAAGTTTTTGTCTCATTTTTTTTTTACTAACTATTCAGCAAAGTTAATTTGGGAAATATCCAATTAACTAAGGTTAACGAAAAAGGTTTCACAAAACATTTCATTTCGGGATATATCCAAGTGAAGTGTGGCAGGAAACTCAAGTCAATCGGGAAATCATTAGTATTGGGCGATTTCCATACTAATTAGAAATCCCGGTCAATATCTAGGCTAAATCGGCGGCAAAATCCTTTGGGATATTTCCAGGGATTTTTTTGCTGATTTGATTTTGGATTTAGGAAAGGGACAATATCTTGGTATTGAACCTTTTGGGAGATTTTCAAGGGTTCAATCCAGAGACCAGAATTAGGTCAAAAACAGGTACAGGGATTAGCTACACCATTCAGGGTTGAGTATACTACAGGCAATAAATAAGTATAAAACTTACTAACGTTTTTGTTTCAGAAGATATTAATTAACTCCTTTTTTATATTGAATTTTTTTTTAAAGAATTTGAATTGCTATTCATTTTTTTTTTTCGCTTTATTAATTTGTTCATTTCTCTCATTGCAGATCATTAGCAATAAGTAGAAATTAAGAGTAAAGTTAATAATTAAGATATTTTGAATTACTTTATTTTGTTAATTTTTTTTGTTTTTCATTTTTCTTTGAATTTAATTTATTTGTTAGAATTATTGTTAGTTTGTAAGGATACAAAATAAACGTATTAAAAGCAGGTTAATTCTTTCAATCAGCAATTACCTATTTTTTTACTTCCATTTTTCATTTTCATTTAATTTTTTTATGTACAGCCATAGGAGCTGTAACATTGGTCCTTCAAACCCGGATAAACCGGTAGCATAATACGTTTATTGAGTATTGAAATTAACAATAATAAAAAATAGCAATTCAAATTTTTCTGTGTTTGGTGAAGGAAGACTAACTAAAATGGAAGCACTTATAAAGAGACAAAGAGCTTTCAAAAAAGTTTTGACTCATGCTGTCTCTAATTATGAAGAGAAAGTAGGTTCAGGGCAACAGTTAACTAAAGGTTATCTGAAGCAAAGAACCCGGAGTATTGAGGAATTGTGGGAACATTTTTTGAATAATCATCAAAGATTATTAGTAGAGTTTGAGGAAACAGCACTCAACGACTACGAAACAAGCCATGTTTTTGAGGAATGCGAAGGAGTATACTTCGGATTCTTAGGGGAGCTCCAAGAACAGCTACCAAAGCTTCAAGAGCTCCAAATGCCAAAGGTAACTAAACCAGAGGCAAGTGGAATCAATGACCACAAAACGGAAATAAAATTGCCTAGCATTGAAATTCCGAAATTTGATGGTGATTACACTAAGTGGAGATCTTTCCACGATATGTTTGAATCTTTGATTCACAAAGATTCTCAAATTCCCTTAGTACAAAAGTTGCACTATTTAAAGTCCAATCTATCTGGAGAACCAGAAAGGATATTGCGACAATACGATGTAACTAGTACTAATTATCAACCAGCTTGGGCAGAGTTGACACAAAGATACAATAATAAAAAGGTATTAGTGTTCACACAACTCAAAGCCTTATTTAATCAAGCTATAGTAAAAGGTGAACATGAAAGTAGCCTGAAAAATTTACATGATAAAACAAAGGAATGTTTACATGAATTGGAATCCCTTGGAATAGGTACAAAGACCTGGGATCCAATAATTATTTTTATAATAACACAAAAACTACCTATGGAAACTCGAACTCTATGGGAACAATCAATTTCCAAGAGTACAGAGATTCCAGAGTTAAAAGAAATGTTTTGTTTCCTAGAATCTCGCTTCCGAACTTTGGAAGCTATTAACCCAAGCAAGGTGGGTTATGTTGCCATGAACAAACATGGACAAAATAAATCATTAAACTATCACGTCAACGAACAATATGGTTGCGTGGTATGTAAGGGAGACCATCGCATACAAAACTGCGATGATTTCCGACGGCATAATATTGACACTCGTCGGAAGATCCTGTTGAAACATAGTATTTGTTTTAACTGTCTACAAAGACATAATGGATCTTGTACGATGAGTAAAAGGTGCCCGGTGTGCAAAGGAGAACATACAATCCACAAATGCACACAATTTAAACAAAAGGGTTTTAATGCAAAACGTGAACTTGTGATAAAGAACAAGCTTTGCACAAATTGCCTAAAACCACATAACAAAGAAGCATGTCCAAATAAAAATGGATGTTTCAAGTGTGACAAGCGTCATCACACATGGCTTCATGAAGACAAAAACATGTCTTCAAACAAGCCAAGGGCTGTTGAAACCATACAATCAAGACAGTCAGAAAATTCTGTCCCATCAACTTCGGCAAATGCTTGTTCAAATAAACAGAAAGCCACACAAGCACTATTAGCTACGGCTATAGTACATGTTAGGGACAGAAGTGGGATAACAATTCCCATGCGGGCTTTGGTTGATCTAGGATCACAAAGTTCTTTTATAACCGAAGCGGCTGTTCAATCCTTACAACTGAAAGGCGTGTCAACGTCACTTCAAATTACCGGATTGGGATCTACACAAGTGGCAAAGGCAAACAAAGAAGTGTCTGTCCATGTGAGATCAGCCACCTCAGATGATTTTGAAATCCCATTGCGGGCTTATGTTATCAAGAAGATAACTAATATATTCCCACCAACACACATAAGGTCTTCTGATTGGACTCATATAAAAGGCTTGCCTTTAGCAGACCCAGAGTTCCTAAAAACAGGGAAAATAGACCTGTTGTTAGGTGTGAATACCTATGCAAAAATTTTATGCAAGGGAATTAAAAGTGGACCTGAAGGGACCCCCATAGCACAGAATACAAAGCTAGGGTGGATTCTTTTCGGAGAAACAACAGCACCACTAAATCAAGTGGACCTGCAGGGTTTCCGAACTAATGATTCTTTAAAGGGAAGTGGGATTCGAAGTTCTATAATTATTTTGTTGTTAAAAATATTTGCAGATATTGTGCTTAGTTTGTAGATTTGTGAAAATATATTGTCTCTGGAATTTATGGGAAGCATCATTGAACTCGGCAGCTCCTGGCTAATTTTTGATAAAATTTTTTCAATCTTATTACGTGATATTAGTGTAGGGTGAAATTTTCCATGTTTGTAATCAATTAAAAGATCTATTAATTCTGACTGTGTATTTTGATATCTGAATGCCATTAATGAAACAAGGGAGATTAATGTTTCTATTTCAATGGATATTTTATTATCCAGTGTTCTATTTTCCATTAATGAAGTAGATATTTGAATCGAAATTAGTTTTTTATGCATATTCAGGAATTCCTTTTCAATTGCGGCCTTGGTTTTATTAAAAATTTGAGCTGTTGCTTCTATTATCGCGGTTTGGCTTTTCATGAGGGAAAGGAGGGAATTTTGGTTTAATGTGAGGTTGTGAATTTGTTCATCATATAGCTTGGGATCATCTTCATCTAATGTGCCGAAAAGAGCTTTGGAAATTGATCCTATTACATTTAAAAGTGCTCTTTGCTTTCTGCTTTGAGTTATTAGAAGTATATTTTTATATTCTATATTTGCTATGATAAGGTTTATCTGTAGCAACGTACCGTTACAAGTGTGTGCCATAGCTGAATTCCCATCCAATTTCTTGCAGATAGCCGTAATTTGCTCCGTGATGAATTTGATGTTCCTGAATTCTGACTTGAAGTTTTCTAGATCGTAGTAGGTAACGATCTTCCACTCGTTGGTGTAGAAATTGGCTCTGCCAATTTCTTCGAAGTAAATGCCTGCGCTGGCATTTATTTGCTTTATTTCCATCCCTGAGCCGGAGACGAAAGGGATGCAGATTAAAAGGAATACTATTCGCATCATCGTGAGAACCTGGAATAGGATATTGTTTTAATCATTTGCGATGATTTTGAAGTAGATGAAGTTTTGTACTAGTCCGAAAAAAGTTTTAAGTCATTATTGTGGACCCTTTTGTTTTTATTATTTATTTTCACAGTGGAGTTCTCAGAAGAATTGATTTCTACAATCACATAGGGACCTGTCCAGAGTGGTGAGAATTTGTTATCTCTTACTCTGCTTTTTATTAAGACTTTGTCCCCAATATCGAAGGATTTTGGAACTGTGTTTTTGTCATAATGGAGTTTTGATTTCTCTTTGTTGGCCATGGCTATGTCTTTCGCAATTTTATAGCTGTGTTGTAGACGTGCTTTTAACTCGTTTGCATAATTATCGTAATTATAGCAAACGGTCGGAGATGATTTTAGGTTATTTGGGATTTCGGCTGGGTATCCGTACAGGAGTTCGCGGGGAGTATAATTTTTACTCGAGTGAGGTGTGGTATTGTAGACAAACATGGCATATGGAATCCATGTATCCCAGTCTTGAGGATCTTTCGCTACATAAGACCTGAGGTATTCTGCTAAAGTTCTATGACTTCTCTCCAATGCACCATTTGTTTGAGGGTGATATGGAGTAGTTTTGAGCTTTTTGATCTTTAGCAGTTTAGATACCTCGGCGAACATGCCACCTATGAGGTTAGATCCCTGATCTGTTAGGATACTTTCTGGAATACCATGTCGACAAACTATTGTTGTCGTGAAGGCTTCCGCTAATGTCTTAGATTCAGTGTTGACTATGGGAATAGCCTCGGAGAACTTGGAAAGATCGTCTTGAAATGTAAGGATGTACTTATTTCCAGAATGGGAAATTGGGAGAGGTCCTACAACATCTAGGTACACTCTTTCAAAAGGTTTTGAGCTTATGCTTGAGATTTTCATAGGAATCTTAAGATTTTTGGATACTTTGTTTACTTGACAAAGTTTACATTTCCTTACATATCTTACAACATCGTCTGACATGCCAGGCCAATAGAATTGTTTTTTAATTCGTTTGATTGTACGGGAGACACCTTGATGGCCTCCCGTTGGTAGAGAATGGAAATCTTTCAGAACTTGTTCAATATCACTGTTATTAGATAAATACTTTATGGAATCTTGATGAAGTTTTATATTAACTGATTTGCTTCTGTATATGAGCAGATCTCAGTTAAAATCTTTTCAATGTCTAATCTATCTCTTTGAGATCGGCAAGGTAGATTGACTTTTGAAATGATTACTGTGGAGTCTTTTTTCTTGAAGAAGTTCAGTTCGTTTTCTAGTAGAGGAGGTTTGTCTAAAAGTTTTAGTTTAGATTTTAACACTCTTTCAAGTTCTGTATCCTGCATTGGCAAGATGAAAAATTTGGGATTTGTGTTTTTAGTTAAAAGTAATGGGAAATTGGTCTCAGTTATTATCACTGAGGAACTTTTTACTACTGATAAATCTGGATTTGGAGTAGTAATATTTGGATTTGGTATATCTAGATTCGCCTGAGCTTTGGCTTGATTCCTGGTTACCACATTTACATGGGTACTAGGTTCCGTTGATTTTACGGAATTTTCTGGTATAGCCCTACTGAGAGCGTCTGCATTTGTGTTGAGCTTTCCAGGTTTATGGACCATTTTATAGTCATATTCCTCAAGACGTATTCTCCATCTCATTAGTCTTGAGGAATGATCCTTTAGATTCATTAGCCATACTAATGGTTTATGGTCAGTTATGATGGTAAACTGTCTACCATAAACGTATGGCCTGAATTGCTCAACTGCGAAAACAATTGCCAAAAGCTCTTTTTCGATTGTTGAGCAACGAGTCTCTGCACCATAGAGAACTCGACTCACATAGGCGATTGGATGATCTCCTTGATCATCTGCTTGAGAAAGAACTGCTCCGATGGCGTAGTCGCTGGCATCGGAGGTGACAAAAAATTCTTTGTCAAAATCCGGATAGGATAGAATTGGTGCTGATATTAATTTTTTTCTTAATTCGCAAAATGCTTCGTCGCAAATTGCATCGAACTTGAAAGGTGTGTCCTTTTTCAGAAGGTTAGTAAGGGGTTTCGCGATTTTAGAAAAATTTGGAATAAAGCGGCGATAATAGCCGACGAAACCAAGGAAGGCTTTTATATCCTTTTCCTTCTTGGGTCTAGGATAAGATTGAACTGATTTAATTTTTGCCGGGTCTGGCTTGACTCCATTTTCAGTAATGATGTGCCCTAGATACATTATTTCCTTTCTTAGGAAATGGCACTTATCGGGTTGTAATTTTAAATTGAAATCCCGAAGGCGGCTAAATACATTTGCGAGCCTAATATTATGGTCTTTAAGATTGTATCCATGGACTACAATATCGTCCATGTATACGAAACAGTAAATGCCTTGGAGTCCGGAAAGGACATTATTCATGGCACGTTGGAAGGTTGCGGGTGCACCTTTTAATCCAAATGGCATACGGTTAAACTCGTAATGACCATAAGGAGTGCTAAACGCAGTTTTTGCTCTATCCTTCCCGTCCATGCGAATTTGGTGGAATCCGCTGGCGAGGTCTAGCGTCGTGAAATATTTGGACTTACCCAATTGATCTAATATGTCTGTGATATTAGGTAAAGGGTAAGCGTCGCCAATAGTAATGTCATTTACTCGGCGGAAATCTACAACGACTCGCCATTTTTTGTTCCCATGCTCAGCCGGCTTTTTGGGAACGAGAAATAGGGGAGAATTCCACGGACTATTTGAAGGGCTTATTATCTCCGAATCCAACATTTCATTTATTTGCCGAGTTATTTCTTTCCGGCTTGTTTCTGGAAGTCTGTACGGTTTAGTATATATGTGAGGTTTATTTGGGACTGTTTCGATTTTGTGCTCGGTTGCATTTGTAAACGTTAGGAAATCCCCTTCTAAGTAGAAGAGATCGTTGAAATCCTTACAAATTTTCCGAATACTCTCGGCTTCTTCCAAGTTACAGTGATCCAATTTAATCAGGGTGTGCAGTTTTTTTATTCTGCCCCTAATTGGATCTCTGTTGGAATCTGTAGAGATGCAATCGAAGTCATTAAGGTCATGGCATTCTGGATTCATGTCATGAATTGCCAGTTCGACGTCCTGCTCATTCGTGTTGAGAACTAGGACTTTTGCCATTCCTTTTGATGGGTTGACTATGGTATTACCTATGAACAACCCTGGCTTTACCTCTTTTTTAAAATATACAGATTCCGTAGTTGACGAAGTTGGAATTTGAATTATGGATTCAGATCGAGCGGGAATTGTAATAATATTATTATTTAGTTCGTCCGATTCATTTCGGTTCTCATTGGATTGGAAAATATGTTCTTCTATGACTTCTTGTCCTGGTTATCATATCTAAGATATGTATTTGGATAATCTGAGCGATATTGCTCTATGGGATAGGATGAATGACATTGCTTCACCTCTAAGGAAATGTAATTATTTTTATAGTTGATACAAGCGTTGTATCTATACAAGAAGTCGTGACCAATTAGGCCGTCATATGCCAAGGTTGAGTTTTCTCCTACTATTTGGAAGGGATGTTCTATTATACATTCTTCGTTTGATGTATTTGACATTTTTGCCAATATTAATCCTTCTGTAGTTTTGGATTCTGTAAATAGAGTATTTATCTTGCAGATTGCATCTTTATAGTAAGTGCTGCCTGCTTTCAGTGTATTGAACTTTAATAGACTGATTTCTGCTCCTGTGTCTACGAGGAGTTTTGTTTCTTTATTCTGGCATACATTAGTAGATATGGAAATAGTAATGGAATTAGGACTGATAGTAATTGGAATTTTCAGCGTTATTTGATCTTTTAATAAATGTGTATTATCTAATTTGGGTTGGTGTGTATGTCGGCTTTTGTTTGAATATGCGAGGGGCTGCCGACTAATTCCTCTCGCCTTGATTTGTTTTCCGAGTGTGTTAAAAATATTCTCGGATTTTGTACGTGATCTTTGTTTGATCTTGGTTCGTTTTGGGGTTGTATTGTCGAGGAATGGGAATTTTTTCTAAAATTAGGATTTGGAACCTGGTTGAAGCTGACCTCATTTTGGGGAATTGTAGTTCTATTGGGACTTTCCGTTCGCTTTCTGAAGTTTTGATCAACGGGATTTATATTTCCTCTGTAGAAATTCCCGTGGTTTGCTATTCTCGCCCTGCATACTTCTAGGGTATGTCCTAATTTATGACAATACCTGCATGTAGGGATGGAACTGTTTAAGGTGCTAGCCAGCTTAGGAGGATTGCTTTTGTTTAGGGCATTAGAAAAACTGTTATTTGGAATTGGTTTTATGCGACTGTTTTGTGGACAATTTGGAGCTAAATGTCCCTGTGTCCTGCATTTATAGCAAAAGGGGTTCTGCCCTTGTGTTGAATGAGCAGAGAAGAGTTCGCTGTTACTTTTGTTGCCTTTGATTCTAGGCGTAATGCTTGCTCACCAATATATGACGTTATGGGCTTTAATGCTCTATTTCCATGGAGCTTGGCTAATGTTTGGAGTTGTTCGCTAATTAGTCCATCTTCTATTGCTCTAATAGCTTGTTTTTCGTTGTCTTTTACGAAAGAATTCAACAGTAGTTTATCTGTTGTATATGAATGCGTGGCTTCGTTCAATTGAGCATGTGTAATATTAATTCGTTGCAGGAATTCTTTGACAGGCTCTCCTGCTCTTTGTCTTGTGTTTTGTAATTTTGATTGGAGTACTGACCTTTCTAATTTTACTTCGAATGTTTCGAGTAATGTTTTCTTCAAATCTGACCACCTGCTTGTATCATTGTACTTAAGTACATTGTAGGCGTCTCCAAATAGCTTACTTTTGATTATTGAAAAGAGGATTGTTGGGTCGGTATTGGGATAAAGCCGTTCTATGTCATCGCAACATGACACGAATTTATGGATGTCTTTTGGATTGCCGTTAAAATTTGGTATTAACGATTTAATTTCTGATAAAGAAATATGTGAAAGTTTGACTTCTGTGCTTTCATTGTGAAAGTGTGATGAGTTATTTCGTGTGTCATGTTGGTAATTAGGGAAACGGGTATCCAGCTGTTCTTGGATTGCAATAACAGCTTCTTCGTATTCTGCTTCTGTTTTACCGAAAACACCTTCGGTAAAGTATTTGTTTTCTAGGTCTTGTGACGTAGATTGCATTTCAATTGTATTGTTGAGCTCTTCAAATTCTACCCAATGTTTATTTAGGATAGCTAGTTTTTGTTCTAAATATGTTCTGCTTGTTGTAGGTAGGATATCTGGATTTAATGACTGTATAACTCTTGTAATTGAGCTAATTTTTGTATTTAGACTTCTGAAAATACTTTCATTTTGTAGACCGTCTATTTCCTTATTAGCTTCTGTAACTTGTGATTTGGTTGGAATTCTCCACGAAGCTCTGGGTGATGGGATATGAAAGGGTTTTTGCTGGTTCATAGTACTTTCTGAGATTGATTTCAATCTTTCGGAAAGTGTTGCTTTCGTCAACATGTACCAGTCCTCAGTTTTATCCGAGCACGATTCTTTGAAATAATCGTGATCGGTCGTGAAGTCTTTATGCTGAACTATTTGTTCTTCTGTTTTCTCGAAGGCGCTCCATATTTCTTCGAGTTGTTTTAATTTACCGTTCACAAAGGTATTGGTACGCTTTGCTTTACCGGCTTGGTGATAAGCCCCTAGGATTAGTCTTATTTCCTTGTTTTTCTCTACTTGAGATGAGCAGAGCTCATCGAAAGAAACGGTTTCTTCAGTCATTATGGCTTTGTGAAGTAACAGACGGAAAATTCGGTGGAGATGTGGTATGAGATTTTATAATATTAAGGGTGTCTGTATCGAGCTTCGATTTGGTTGATCTGATTGGAACTATAGACGATGCGACAAAATGATATTTAGTAGAAAAATACGGCTGAGTAGAAGACAAATTGTTCAATTTCCAAGCAGTAGTAAGTTGCGAATCAGTTTGTTATGTGTAAGCAGTATTTGCTTTGAAGGAAAAAGGTTGTAAATTGTCGGAAGTGAATAAAGTACAAAAACGGGGGTTATGATAATTTGTTGGTATTACGAAATTCTCGTTTTCTAATAAAAGGAATGCTAAAAATTTATGTTTGTATAATAAAAAAAACTGATTTTATTTTATTTATTTTTAAATATCTCTGTTAAATTTTTTTTGCGGGAGAACTGGACTTGTAGGAGAAAAAAAAATATTCTATCACAACACAAAAAGGAATTATTATTATTATCAACGATTTTTTTAAATGAAGTGCGTATTTTCAATAAAATATAAAAAAAATTAGATTTATACACATATGCATGCAATAAAGAGGAAATGTACTTTATTATCTGATCTATAACTTTTTTAAATTGTTAATTGATGACTCTTCCAATCAATATCTTTCTCCTGACCGATAGGCTAACGAAGTCCTACCGCAGGGGATTGATATTTGATTTTTGTCGAAGTCCTCTGACCAGCAAGCTCACGAAGTCTTGCCGCAGAGGTCGCTTCTAGGAAGAGCAGATTTCAATTTTTATGTGTTGAATTTTTGTGTGTTTTAATTAGCTGAGAATTGTAAGAAATGTAAGAAATTGTTTTCCTTTTTTTCTATACACATATATGTATATGTGAAAATATGTAAATAATCGGGAAAATGTAGAGAGAAAAAAAAAGGTCAGAACGAAATTTTTTAAATACGCCCGTTTGAAGAAAAATTGAGGAATAGAACTGGGAGTTATTTGTGGGATCACTTTTTGTTTAATCAAAAATCTTTCCACTGATGTAAAATAATTGATAATAAAATTAATTTGACATAAGGGCAAAAATATAAAAAGAAAGTAAGAAAGAAAAATTATTTTTTCACGCTACCTTTAACTTAATCCACAAATTTTGCTACAGTTATTAATATATGTAGTTGTATATCTGGTTTATACGCCGGGCATTCAGGCCGGCGATTTCTTGCAGTTGATTGCGTTGGTGGTGAGGATGACTAAAAGTTGCATATATTGTTGATGCTTGGTGTGCTTTGGTTGCCGTATTGTTGTGGTCTTCCTTCCTTCCTTCCTTCTTTATGAAACGTCTTAAGTGAGGCAGGGATGAAGCCTCGCAACTTTCCCACGTTGGAGCGCTATGGCACTCTAAACAATTGTTTTATCTCCTCTAAGTACCCTGTATTAAGGGTACCCGGGCTTATTTTTTTTTTTTATAAATGCCACCAAAATGTTGTTGGTTTTTTTTTTTTTTTTTATAATTATTTTGTTATTTAATTTGAATAAAATTACCAAAAGAAAAATTTGCATAGGCGTTTATTATTGTTATTTATTTTTGTTACTGCACTGATTTTATTTTAGAAAGTACCGCTGCCACCAAAATGTTGTCCGTTGGGTGCCGTGCTCTAAGATGAGAGCACCTAACGTTTGAAATTTCGTTTAATAAAAAGAAAAGAGAATTAAGTGTTCGGATTGGGTTTTTATTCTGGCTCTGTTATGTTCGTTTTTTTTTTATTTTTTCAGTTTCTTGTCACTACCCCAATTGGGCACTTTTTAAATAATTTTACACAATATGTTACAAATTATTACATAACCTTTATAACTATTCTGGGTCACAACATCTTCTTTTTGTCACTATCCCAATTGGGCACTTTTTAAATAATTTTACACAATATGTTACAAACTATTACATAACTTTTATAACTATTCTGATAGATCACAAAAAAATCGGAATATATAATCTAAACTGGGAAAGGAAGAACTCCCCGAACTTGTTCCGTGGCGACTTTTTAACAAACTCCCCGAGGGTCGGCGATATTGCACCCAAGTACCCATCGTAAGCTTCAAAAAGCTTTTTTTTATTCTTTTTATTACTTTCCCACGACGTGAAGAATCATACGTGGGAAAGTACAAAAAGTTTTGGCACAGTGCATATGGATGAAATCCGATATGCACTTGTGTCTAGAAAAAATAACATTTTAGTAATTATGGTTATGTATGTACATAGTACATGCAGATAATTTAGAGGAAAAGCTGTATGTAGGTAAGTATATGTACATGCCGTGTGAACGGAATGTATGACTGATAACAAAATGCAATTTATGCTAGATTGCATTTTGTTACAGTACGAGAATGCATTTTTAAATGCATTTGAAGTACAAATGGGTTTTTTTTTTTTTTTAAATAAAATAAATTTTACCTTTCAGGGTCAAATTCGTAGTACGCCAATATATTGCATAGGGCAAGATATTGGCATATTTGTTTTATTGTTGTGATTCGGGGTATAGGCACCTGGGTCACAACAGCATATATTGTGGTGGTTGAGATGCTTGCACCGGTGATTTGGTGATGAATGATCTTCCAGGTTCCCTCAATATGAAGATTGTCGCCTTCAGCTTCCAATGCCTCGTAGATTTGGTCGGACGTCTTTATAACTGGTTCCATGTCTGTTGATATTGTAAAGCTGCTAAATGTTGGTAGGGAGACATTGATTGGCACAGGTTTTATAAAGGACGCGATGACTGGTGTTTTCAATGAGTATTCGGATTTGAGTGTATTTCGCTTCGTTTTTATTGTACATTCGTGCGAAATTCTGATGATTCCAATGCCATTTAAAAGGACGTCCTCATGATTTCCATTAGGAAGTCTATTAGGCTTCCATAATGGAAGTACACCCTTGTGATCTTGTGATATTTTTCTTATAATTCCTCCAGGTAATTAGCTGCAGCATGGTATGCTGCGAGGAAGTGTATGTTTAGTTTGTTTGTATCGGGCCCTGCGAACCATTGCGCTTGCATCTTTTTAATTGCTGTCAATCCCTGGTTCAACCTATCGGTGAAAGTTTTTAACTTTTTCACTGTTCTTGCTTCTGTCTCGTTGGTTGTGGCGATAGTTGTAAGCATGATGTTCGTTTGATGGCTGATCTTTTGAAGTAGGAGTTTTTGGTTATGATCTAGTTCGTCAATATTTTTATACACCTCATCGTTAACTCCGAATACCGTCTCTAATAGCCTCCCCAGAATTCCTCTTTTTATCCTTTTATTTGTTTCGGATAGCAATATTTCTATGTGGTTTTGGGTTTCCGTGTGGATTTCTTCGAGATGATGTATTAACCCTTGGCAATGCGTTTCGTCGGATATTTTGTATGTCTCGTCACAGAGTGTTTTTATTTGACTCATTGTCTGTTTTAACATGCTGCTATCATTTCTTATCTCTGCTGAGGACAAGCTCAATTCTTTTCTGAAAGTGCCTCGCTTCACTTGGACATCGCCCATTTGCTCAACGTACAAGCCTGCTTTCGGTTGCGTTAGGGTGTAGGAACAGTGGCCTACTTTCACAAATAGGAGTAGCAGGAGACAGAGTATGGTTGGGTGTATTGTCGTCCACCGTCCTCCACGATAAGTCGACCTTCTATACTCTTCAGAATAGTATCTTTTGGCGAAGTTAGGTAACTGTGTTTTATAGCGCAGTTCGTAAGCCTTGACTGCCTGTAATTATTTTTCTATAGGTACTAAATTTTTGTACCAAGTTGTTATAGGGTATATGCGAACACCATTACGCTTCCGCTGTATATGATCGCGTCGAAATTTATGTACTTGTGCTTTATAATTTGATGCCGTGTCTGTGCAGGTGTCTCTTTTGTCCTGCTTGTCTGATGCTGAACGGCCTTTGGTTTCATTTTCATTTGCTGCTAGATCCCGATCTGAGGCTAGTGCGGGGACATTGACGCATGCGCTGTTTACTGCGTTGAACTTTTGAGTTGGTTTTGATGAAACTGTGTTTCTTAGTGTCTCGTGTTCACCGGCTGACTGATCTGCGAAGGACCAATCTTTCTTTAGCTCATGTGCGTTTTCTTTTAGTGGCATGGACACTGTATATGTCCCATTGAGATTTCGAACATGTGATTCTTTGAAATGCTTTTGGACAACTTTATCCTCTTCCGACAGGCTGGAATTTGTTGGTAATTCCTCTATCTCCCAGAATTTTGTCAGTTGTTCGTTCAGCTTGACCATTGATACCATGCTAATTACATTTTTCTGCATTGTCGTCTTTTGAGTTTCGATTTTCCCAGTCACAATCCAACCAAACGTTGTATTTTGAATTAGCAACTCATTACTTGGTTTCCGTATACCCTCCAGTAGGATAGATCCGTATACGTCTGCACCAAGTAGCACATCAATCTGCCCAGGTGTGTTTAGGGTTGGGTTGGCCAATATAAAATTGTGGTTCTCCCATAACTCGCCAGGCGATACTGGTGTGCAGGGTAACATTTGTGTTAAGTTGGGTAGTACTAATGTTTCTACTGCCAACTTGTAGCTAGAGGGAAATCTAGGAGAAAGATTTAGCAAGACTTGGCTTCTTGATGTGCTTGCCGTTGTGTTTCCTACACCTGAGATTTCGATTTCAACTTTATTTCTTGGTAGCCCAAGTGTTTGAACTGCTTTTTCTGTCACAAATGAAGGTTGTGATCCTGGGTCTATTAGTACTCGAAGTAGCTCATAAGTACCCATGGCTGTATGTGCTTTTACCAATGCAGTAGCTAACATCACTTGTCTCTGTAGTTTGACATTGTAGCTTGCCTTCTTGGTTTCTTCTATGCTTTCTTGTGTGCTTTTGGTTGATGCCGCATGTGAGGATACTGGTTGTCTTAACTCATCGCTTTGTCCTGACGTTACTTGGTGCATGTGTAGTAAAATATGATGATACTTTTTACATTTATTGCATCGTTGTTTTCTTAAGCACTTGATGTCTTCTTTGTGATTTAAGCAATTTGGACATAACTTATTGTGCTTTATAAATCTGCATCTCTCGTTCACGTCTATTGCTACAAATTTCAGTATTTACATCTGACTTCGATTGCATGAAATGTCTTGGTCATTGATCTCGACGTCACGCTTAGCTTGCAAGAGTCATAAGCTTTCTTTTGGTCTCTAAAATTCTCTAAAGACTGAAAGCGGGTCTCGATGAATTTTAAAAATTCATTCAGATTTGGGATTTCTCGTGACTCTTTAACGGACTGCTCGTACCAGCGTCGTGTTTCTTTATCTAACTTTTTTAAAAGATAGAGAACGATACTCGGTCCCCATGTATCAGTGCTAATTGCTAAATTGTGTATAGCATACATGCATTCACGTGTAGTGTCGTGAATATGCTTAAGTCCGCCTGGAGTTTCTATGTTCTGGTGCTGTTGATTGAAAAGTACTTCAAGTTGACTGAACAGTAAAGCTCTTTTGTTGTTGTATCTTTCATTCATTAGCTCCCATGCAGCTTGATAATTTGAGTCGGAAATTTCCAAGTGCTTTATAATTTTTGCCGCTTCGCCCCTTATATTCGTTTTAAGGTATTGGAGCTTTTCTTGCATTGCACAGCCGTTTGTTGCAATGAATTGTTTTTGAGAAGATATCTCTAAAAGCTGGCCAGTTGTTATAATTACCTTCGAATGAAGGTATTCTTTGACGTAGTAACCGTAACCCCGCATCTTTAATTGTGTGCGTTTGACTGGGTTCATCTGTTTTTTGTCGTTCATGTAGTAATATCATTACTTCTTGTACTGCTGTTTCAAAGTTCTCGTAATCGCCTGACTGGAAGTACGGGTCATTGAATTCATTCTCGAATTCATTAATTTCTTCGTGCAGATCTGTTATATTGTTGAACTGCTCATGTAGATTCCATATTTTGTATTCATAGTACATTTTTGTGTGAGGGCTGGTTTTGTTTCGATGTATGTCTCCTATTATTCTCCTAATGGAATTTATTTTTAACTTTTGTCCTTTGAGTCTGCCTATCTGCTCAATATTGTTTTCCGGGGTGATTAATTTAAAGTCGTCTTCTTCTTCGGTCGTGTCACGGTTTATATTACCATCTATTGGCGAAGCTCCAACTGCAGGTTCTTCGTCTTGATCTTTCTTACTTTGATCATCGTCTTCTTCCCCTTCTTCGTTTGCATACTGTTTATATGTACTGATACGCTTCATACCTTCCTCATAATAACACTTCACTTGACCGTAAAGGTCGTTTTTTATATAGCTGCGATCGGTTGAAATATTTTCTGCCAAAATCTCGTGTCGAGATACAAATTCCGTCCAGTATTGTAGAAAAAGCTTCTCTTTCTCTGCAATGCACGTTGGTGTTTTTCGACTAAGGCCATCTTTCTTCATGTTGATCAGCGTATTCTCGATAGTCCCAGCAATTTGCTTTTGATCTTTCAAAAGCTGCTGTATTTTTGAAGTGTCCATGGCTGGTTCTGGTTGTTCTTCTCGAAGGACCAATCTTTTTTTAGCTCGTGTACTTGGAAGTCGGCGTAGTGAAGTGGACCTCTGGTTAGGCTCAAGAGCTGTAAATAAATGTTAATATTGACTCAAGCTTACCACTGGTGGGGGCTTAAGTGCTGGATACTAATGTAGTAAAGCAAAAGGCAGGCTTCTTTACTTGGGAACTTCTTTTCTAAAACTTAAAAACTTCTTACTACTACTGCTTTTATAATACTCCAAAATTACTAACTAAGCAACTTAGTGTAATGAACTTAAGGTGCTATGTAGTAAGCAATATTTGTGTCGAATTCAATAATTATTGGCGGCAATTGCTTACTTTGCGCAATTTACCTAGTAAGCAAGAGCTCAATAGTTATTTCGAGCAATTATTGCTTATTTGTTTTATGCTATGCGGTTTTTGACTTTTTGAAATTTCGTATACCTACAGTCAGATTTATTGTCTTATATACAAATCTGAACAATTTTGCAATTATGTAGATCTACAGTTATTTCTATTATTTTATGTTCAAGTTTGAACATTCTGCCGGGGGGACGCGATTGGACGAAGATTGAACTCTGACATGCTCTCCACGTCCTCTATGGGTGTTACCTCAGGACCTGTTAATGTGAGTTTTCGCTTCCACTTGCATCTTATGATTGCGATAGTCCCTGCTATGATAAATATTGTGGTGGTTGAGATGCTTGCACCGGTGATGTGGTGATGAATGATCTTCCAGCTTCCCTCAATCGTGCTATGTATATCGCTAGAGGTTAGACGCGTTTCACCTTGGCTCCGGTATATTATCTAGTATTTGCAGCATTTCCCAGTTTTGGTTTAATTTTTACATTAACTCGTTGGAGTGAAATAAAGGGTGATTGAAAAGGTGACCTCTTGGAGTTCAATAAAACGAAGTTTCAGTGATTTAGTTAATTATTCCTTGATTGAAACGCAAGTGATCATACATTAAGTAGCTGTACCGCTTTTGTGTTTATCTCTTTAAAAAAAAAAATCCAGTGAGACAATTTTTTCCCTTGAAAAATCCAGAGAGACGATATTTTCTCTTCAAAAATCAGAGACAACATGTCTCCCAAGAAACAACAAAAAACCCGTCAGAACTCTGCTTCAGATAACACAAAAAAAGTGTCGACACGTAGCCTAATGGTTAAACAACCAGTAACTGGATCTACTACTGAGACTGTTTCTGATGCTGCATTGCCATCCTCGGCTTCTCAAAAAGAGATCGAGCAATTGGAAACCCGTCTCTTAAATTTTCTACACCAGTTCGAGGACAGGATTGTGAAGAGGTTTGACGAGACCGCCCGGTCTCTTAACGATCGGCTTACTAAATTCGATAATGCTATATCGCAGCTAAAGGTCAATCATATGCATCACAACACTACACTAATGTTGTGGTGGTAGGTGATTTCAACGTTAATATTCAGCTTCCTAGCCTTCAAACACAAAACCTTTTATATCTATTACAATCCCTGCACCTTAATGTAATAAACTCGAATCCAACTTTTTTCTTTAATACCGCTAATCCATCTCAATTAGATTTGTTTCTTACCACGGATGTAAGCAAGGTAATTTCGCACAATCAAATAAGTCCCCCAAGCACTCTTGATCATGACATTCTTTTCCTCTGTTATAACTTTTCCCTAGGTTCGTTGACAGCCCCCAACTATTCTTACCCTGACTGTAATAGTATTGATAAGAATGCATTATTCGAGGAATGTTTGGGCTTGCCATGGTGCGATATTTTTGAATGTACATCTGTTGATCGCCAAGTAGAAATTTTTTCCTCTTTGACTAGTTACTTGTTCACTAAATAAGTACCAATCCGAACAAAACGAATGTTTGCGAATGGTTGTCCTTGGTTTTCATCTTCCATTCGCCTACTCATTGCTGAGCGCGAATATCTCTATCAACGTTATAGACGGCTGCGAACAGAAAATGCTCGTGTGCGGTTCAAAGCTGCTCGAAATAGAGTCACAACTGCAGTTAGATGCGCCAAACGTCAATATTTCGCAGTGAAGTTCGACGTAAATCTAGAACCCAAAACTTTGTGGCGAAACTTAAAAACAGCCGGCGTCTATGGAAAAGTTGAGAATGGATGTGATTTTTCCCCTGATGAGCTTAATACCTTTTTCGCAGCATCTAATAGTTTATCAGTGACGCCAGGTCAAGTCAGCGGATATGGCGTAGTAGATGAAAATCGACTCGATATTGTGTCCAATAGTTCGGGAAATCGGTTTTCTTTCTGCGGGATTGACCTCTTCGAACTGACTACTTCAATGCATTCGATAAAGTCTAATGCTACTGGCCCAGACAATATATCCCCTAAATTTATCAAGTTATTATTTCCCTTAACTGCACGTTATATCCTTCATATAGTAAATACATGCTTGATGTCGTCCTCCTTTCCCAGAGAGTGGAGAAGTGCCACGGTCTTACCGATAGCCAAGAAATCTACCCCTGAATCTGCTGCTGATTTCAGACCTATAAGCATTCTATGTTTTCTCTCCAAATTGTTGGAGAAAGTTATGTATAAGCAACTAGTTTGCTACCTGGAGAGAAATGAATTATTCTCGTGCTGGCAATCAGGCTTTCGAAAATTTCATGGATGTGAATCGGCAGTGTTAAAAATATCTTCTGACATAAGAAGTGCTCTTGATCAGAACTATTGTAGTGCAATGGTACTACTTGATTTTTCGAAGGCCTTCGACAGTATCGATCGTAGCCTCCTCTTGCATAAACTCCGCATTTTCTTCAACCTTGACAGAACTGCAATAGGCTTGATAAAATCCTTCCTCGATACCCGCAATAAAGTGGATTTGTTAGGAATTGTCTTATTACAGTCGAGACCCGCAATAAGACTCTTTATTACAGTCGATACCCGCAATAAAGTATTTTGTGTTAGTGATTTTCTTACTACAGTCGAGACCCGCAGCAAGAATCTTTATTACAGTCGAGACCCGCAATAAAGTGTTTGAGTTAGTAATTGTCTTACTACAGTCGATACCCGCAGTAAGACTCTTTATTACAGTCGATATCCGCAATAAAGTGGTTTTGTTAGTAATTGTCTTATTACAGTCGAGACCCGCAATAAGACTCCTTATTACAGTCGAGACCCGCAATAAAGTGGTTTGAGTTAATAGATTTCTTATTACAGTCGAGACCCGCAATAAGAAACTTTATTACAGTCGAGACCCGCAATAAAGTTATTTGTTAGTAATATATTATCTCAGTCGAGATCCGAGATAATATTCTTTAAGTCAGTCGAGACCCGACTTAAAGTGAATGTTAGTATATATCTTAACTTCAGTCGAGACCCGAAGAAAGATTCTTTATTTCCGTCGAGACCAGAAATAAAGTGTATTGTTAGTAATATTTTTTATTGCAGTCGCTACCCACAATAAAAAACCTTTAATTTAATCACTATCTAAAATAAAGTCCTTAATCCAGTCGGTACCCAGAAAAAGAATATTTTATTTTAGCCGTCAATTAAACAAAGTATTTAATTTAGTAATAAAATATAACACTAGGAAAAATCACTAGGAAATAACACAAAGGAATAAATTGCCAAGTTAATCACTGCACTGCTAAATCACAAAAGAGATCGAATCAAGTCAAACTGCTGTTTATATAGCCAGAGTTTGCGCACGGCACCAAAGAACGGTAGTCAACGGCGCGTGGCAACAACTTGCATAGCAACAATAACCTGACCTAGCAACTGCACTTCATCATTGATTCATAAAGTGTTACCATTTTAGTTATTGTTGTTAACAAGCTGCACTCAACTTATGAATATAAAAAATATTTTGCGTAAATTCAATTTATTCCTAATCCAGTGTAGTATAAATGTTAATAACAACTAAATCTTTCACATTTTGTTGAATAAGAAAGTTTACTTACCCGACAAAATTTGTAGATTCCTAAAACTAACACCTCCAGCCGACCCCGACGCAGCCAGAAGCAGCACATACGATTTGCTGCACATCTCACTCTTCTGCTGCGCAGTAATTTCTCGTGTAATGGCGGAACGTGGTTCGTAATGAGAATTCTTGTATTTCGATACCGTGGTGGCCATACTTGTTGCTGTCCAGCTGACTTGAGCTGACAGCAGCAATTTGTTTACAGAAGGATTTTGCTTCGTGGGATTACTGCGATTAATTAGGTAAGAAAATTTATGATTTAAATAAAAGGATTTGATTCTTTGTGGTCCGTTTTTTTTGTTTCTTTTTCAGGTTGGAAGATCTGAGTCAGGAGCCCAGTCCTGAACATACTGCCCCCCGTTGAAAGGTTGGAATGCCTTTCAATTATATGTTGATCACTCCAGCTGGTGTTAATATATGTAATCCTTTTATATATTTTAGAGCAATAAACTATTTTGTATAGCAATTATGATAGTTTATTCATGTGCCCTGTCACTACACATTCTATATGTTGTAATTTTGCTACAAACAAAAGAGATGTGAAAAATGGTTGGAAGACGAAATTTCTGCAACCTATGTGGCCCCAAATATGTCAACGAAGATTCGAAGTGGAGTTTACAAAGCAGCTGTTGTTAAAAGGGAAGCGACTTACTGATTTTTGGAGTGGAGATTTCGAATCATAACAAAAGAAGAACTTTTAGGAATATTTTTATTTCAGGATTTTGACATTTCCATCTTTAAGTGTACGGATATTAACGGCGATGTCTTGAGTTGTACATCTCCGATATCTTCTGTTTAGATCTCCGCAAGGCTTTCATCGAAATGGTCAACTTCTCCACTTTCCCTGTATGATGATCTAGCATCTCCAGATGAATGTCGTCATCATTTTCTGGGGTTGACCTGGTGACATCCGATCTCAACTTGATATCTTCCAGGATTTTTATTTTGGGTATCGGATTTGAGTTCTCGGCTGGATGATGTACCTTGCACTGGTGAGATGGTCCCGGCGTTGCCTCAGTTTGCTGCCGACATGGTGGAGAATCAAGAATCTCCATCACCTTTGATTCCTCCAACTGCATGTACTGAAGTCGTCTGCCAATCTTATTGATTTGCGAGACCGTTTGTAGTTGTTTAAGTTGCCTTTCCATCTCCCAAATCTTCTTAACCTCGGGCTCTGTGTTCTTGCCTGGTGTTGGCGGCGAGCTTGTATTGTTGGTGGATTCCACGGTTTTATTAGTCTCAGATTCCATTTTCTGCCTTTTAAAATCTGAACTCAACTGTGGCTTGTGAAATGACGAGCTCGCTATTTAAAAAAGACTAACGGGTTCTCTTAACTATTCATGATCAGGCTGGGCATTTACATTGAAACAAATTTGCAGAGACGAAATTTGTTTTTCAATTTACTGGTCCGTCGTGATACATTGTAGCGATACAATTTCAATCACTCTAGTGAAGAATGCACTTTGATGTAAACAATGGATGTACATACATACATAGGTGCATACAATTGTGACGATTGGAATTTCAATAGATTATTGAAATTTCGAAAAAAAAAAAAAAATTTTTACGAAAATAAATGTTTTGTTAGCTAATGTAACGGTTTGCATGTTATTGTAAGGCAAGAATGCGCTTTTATGGTTAGGAAATAAATTGAAATTTTGCATGGGTATGAAAATTTTGTAAAAACGAAAATAAATTTGATTATGAGGAAATAAATGCTTCTTTGGATATTTTGTTTAAAGTAAATAAAAAAAATAAAATAAAAAAATATGTATGTTTACAGCGAAGTTAGTTTGATGGGATAATGTGACCTTTGAGTTTTAAGAATAATCATATAATCTTGATCGTTGTGATGATTAATCGTTGAGAGCGTAATTTAGTTTAAAGGAAGAATAGCAAATTTTGTTATTGGCCTTTTTAGGACTCCATTCTTCGTTTTTATACTAACAACTCTTACCAGCTGATCAGCTCCTGGATGTAATTCAACGATTCGTCCCAATATCCAGCGACATGCTGGTAAATTGGGTTCTTTTATAACCACCAAATCTCCTATTTTGGGATTGGAGACTGGGGTATGCCATTTTGGTCTATTTTGCAATGAGTTTAAATAATCATTGGACCATTTATGCCAGAACTGTTGCTGTAAGGCTTGTAGATAATTCCATCGTGTTAATGATGAAACATTCTTGTTGATCATTGGCTCTGGAGGAGTGATCAATGAGTTACCTATTAAAAAATGTCCTGGTGTTAAAATAATTAAGTCTTCTGGATCCTCTGAGATGGGGCATAATGGCCTAGAGTTTAAGCAAGCTTCGATTTGAGCTAACACGGTTGCGAATTCTTCATACGTGAGTGCAGAATTTCCTAGTATGCGCTTTAAATGAAATTTAATCGATTTCACTCCCGCTTCCCATAATCCGCCAAAATGTGGAGCTGAGGGCGGATTAAAATGCCACCTAGTTCCATCTTCTGCTACCCTTCCTGCCATTTCTTCGCTAGCCTGTTTTATCGCATTTTTGAGATCCCTTTGCAAAGTTTGCAATTAATTATTAATACTGTCAAGTTGCTTTCTTTCGGCAGTATTATTGGATGTTTTTGGTCGTAGGAAATATTGGCGTTTTGTAATCGGCCACCCACACGCAATAAATCCTGATCTAAAAATGGAGTTAAAGGTAAGATTTTACTTTTGGCATCTAGTGAGATGCCTGCTTTTAATTGCTTGATTTCGTTTTCGAACGCAATTCGTTGAACAAGCTTAATAAGCAGATGTTTCGCTTGAGTCATTTCTATAGGTTTTAATTGAACTGAATTATGCTGGTAATTCTGAGTTATATTTGTAGCCTTCTTGCGGCAATGATTGATAAATCTTATACAATATGCAGTAATTCGTTGCAACTTTGTGAAAGTCGAGAATTTACAAATTAACTCATTGATATCTACATACGTGGTTACATAGCACATTCGTTTTTGTTCCGAGTCTACATTACTGTCGTTCAAAATATTTGTATGAGGCCAATTTTCCTCCGAGTTTAGCAGCCACTGAGGTCCGTGCCACCATAACTCCTGGGAGCTTAAAGATGCAGGTTCAATGCCTCTGGAGTTGCAATCAGCAGGATTATCAGCAGACCGCACGTGACGCCATGCCTGGATATCAGTTAGGGCCTGGATTTCTGCAATCCTGTTCGCTACATATGTTTTGTATTTGTTTGGGTGATTGCGTATCCACGCTAAGACTATGGAAGAGTCTGTCCAAGCGAATATGGGCGTATTGATCATATTTAAATCTGTTTTAACACGATTTATAAGCCGAGCTAACAGTACTGCTCCACATAACTCAAGACGAGGAAGCGTGATCGGTTTAACGGGTGCTATTTTTGTTTTTGCCATTAGTAAATTGACATGGACATGGCCCTCTTCATCGATGGCCCTGATGTATACGGCAGCCGAATAGGCTTGGTTGGATGCGTCGGAAAATCCATGTAATTGGCAAGTCGCTAAATCACTAGTTGTAAAAATCCAACGTGGTATTTGAATTTCGCTAATGTAACTTAACTTTGTTTTGAATTGTCGCCAATGCATATCAATTGATGCAGGAATTGGATCGTCCCATGAGCATCCAGAAAGCCATAAGGTTTGCATCAG
Organism: Dioctria rufipes; assembly: GCA_963924295.1. Lineage (NCBI taxonomy): Eukaryota > Metazoa > Arthropoda > Insecta > Diptera > Asilidae > Dioctria > Dioctria rufipes. The sequence goes on along the minus strand of OZ002741.1, from coordinate 99,943,065 downwards.
AATCTTAGCTGTCACTATAATTGGAGATATCCAACCTAGTGTATCAAAGAGTGTCGCAATTTCTGACAACACAGAACGCTTTGTAGAAATGCGATCTTCGAACTGTTTATATTGCAAGGTAAAATGATCTACTCCTGGGTGCCAATGTATGCCCAGGGTTTTTATAGATTCATCACTTGCGAACCGTAATGGAAGTTGTACTTCCCTGTGTTCTTCTGGGATGCTTAATAGGAGATCTGATGAATTACTGACCCATTTTCTCAAATTGAATCCTGCTGACGACAAGATGTTTATAAGCTGCGTTTGTATTTCCAAGGCTTCACCGATGGAATCTGCTCCAGTGAGGAGATCATCAACATAGAATTCACGTGGTATAATTTTTGCAGCCACAGGGTATTTAGCAGCTTCATCACTTGCTAACTGATGAAGGGTTTTAATTGCTAAGTAAGGAGCTGGTGTTGTGCCAAATGTAACCGTAGTTAATTTGTATTCTTTGATCACTTCATTAGGATTATTTCTCCAAAGTATCCTTTGATAATTTTGATCTGCAGGCTGAACATTGATCATCCGATACATCTTCTCTATGTCGGCTGACATAGCGTATTTGTACTTTCGCCATCTAAGTAACGTTGTGAAGAGTTCAGATTGTAGTACTGGGCCTGTATGCAACTGTTCGTTTAAACTTTTCCCATTGGAGGATTTAGCAGCCGAGGCATCGAAGACAACTCGAACTTTGGTAGTTGTACTGTCTTTAATAACGGCGTGGTGTGGAAGATAATAGCATTTATCTTTATCAATTTCTTCGTCAACTGCTGTCATGTGCCCTAATGATTGATATTCATTAATGCAGGCTTTGTATTCCTGACTGAGCTCAGGATTTTGCTGTAATTTGTGCTCTAAGCTGTAAAATCTCCGTAAAGCCATGCTACGCGAGTTGCCTAAGCTTGGACTATCTTGTATAAAGGGCAAACGGACTTCATATCTGCCGTTTGCATTTCGATAGTGAGTTTTTTCGTAGAAATTTTCACAATCATGGTCGGCCTTAGACAGTTGTCTTCCAGGTAACAGTTCTTCGGTTTCCCAAAATCTTCGAAGGAGTTTATCAAGTGAGGACTCTTCCTCATAATGAGCGTGTGCTGTTAAGACAGACGCTTTAGGACTTGTGAACGTATTGTTGATATTTCCAAAAAGAATCCAACCGAGCGTACTGTTTTGCGCGATTGGTGTTCCTGGAGGACCTTTTCGTAATCCTTCCAAGAGAATTTCTCCGTATACATCCGCTCCTAAGAGCAGGTCGATTTTTCCTGGTTTGAAAAAATATGGATCGGCGAGTTGCAGGTCTCGTACATGACTCCATTTCTTGTTTGGAATGGTGGACGGAGGTAATATGTCTGTTATAGTATTTACAACCAGGGCATTGATCGTAGTTACCTTGTTCGATGATGAATAAGGGTGAATTTGTATTGTTGCCTGTTTTTTCACATTCATAGCTTCTGACTTTCCTAAGCCAGTGATTTGTACTGACATATTCCTAGTTGGTAATTGTAGTTTTCGTGCGGCTGCCTGCGTAATGAATGTGACTTGCGAGCCTGAGTCTATTAAAGCACGCAATGTGAGTACGGTGCCCTTTTTTGAAGACACTTTGAGCAATGCTGTGGCAAGCAATGCTTGTGTTGTTCTTGTTGATTGATTCGCGTGAAGCGTGTGCATATTAGATGTAGGAGGTGAAGGTTGAGCTTGTGAATTCCGGTTTTCTGATGCTTTGGTCAAACCCGGTGGAGATGCGTTATTCCTATGGAGTAAGGAATGATGTTTCCTTCCACATCGCTGACACGTAAATTTGCTTGAGCAAAATTTCGAGTTGTGACCTTTTGAAAGGCAGTTAATGCACAAGTTGTTTGACGTGACAATTTTAAATCTTGAGTCTACGTCTTGTTTAATAAATTTTGGACATTTGAATATCCGATGTTGCTCTTTGCACATTATACATCTGTCACCAGATGATGAAAGGTGAGTGGATGCTCTTGAAATTTGAGCTGGTTTGTTTACGGAATATGGTTTTGTATCTGAGATTGCTTCTAGAGTTCGGAATCTCGTCTCTAGAAAAGCCTTTAAAGATTTTAGGGTAGGAAGTTCATTTGTACTATTAACTTCTTGTTCCCATAAGCGATGCGTCTCTGCTGGTAAACATTGCACTAGCATGTAAATCAGGATTGTATCCCAGTGTTTAGTGGGGACTTCCAATGCTTCGAGTTCATAAACACATTCTGACGATTTGTCTAGCACAGTTTTTATTGCCTTGGCTGCCTCGTGTGTTGCTTTAGGTAGATTAAATAGAATTTTTAGCTGAGCATTAATTAATACTCGCTTATTGTCATACCTATTGAGCAATATCTTCCATGCGTTGTCGTAACTCGCATTGGTCATTGGAAGCTGACACAACAAATGTTCTGCTTCTCCAGAAATACTCGATTTTAAATAATGTAATTTCTGCACTGAAGATAACGCAGAATTTGTATGCACCAGTGACTGGAATAAATCGCGAAACGACCTCCATGACTCATATGACCCTGAGAACTTTGGGATTGTGATGCTAGGTAACCTCAGATACGAAGAAGATTCATTCTCCGTGTTTGGTTTTGAATCTACTTTTGTTTCGAATGCATTTGGTGCATCTCTGAGAATACCTCGAAACGTGTAGTATTGATCTTCCACGCTTGAAAACTGATCTTTTGCAAAATAATCGTATTTTTGCAATTCGCTATCTTCTAAAGCCTGAGTAGCTTGGAGAATCGTATAATGCGTATTTTTATAGTCGGACCAAATTTCGTTTAGGGCGATTAACCGCTCAGAAATAAGTCCTCTTGTTCGTTTTTCTACATCAGTATTTTTGTAGTTATTGAACGATTTTTGGAATATTTGAGCTGAGGTGGCTTGATTAGCGAGAAGTTTTTGCAGTGTAGCCATGTTTGAAAATTTAAGAATATATACCACTAGACTTTAAATCTGGATACGAAGGACCATAAAATGTACTGCCCGTAGTCAGAACGTACACGCAATAAATGATTAAGTGACTGAAATGAATGCACTGGTATAAAGGTAGTGGTTTTATTCGTTTATTCCCTGCACTAAATGTTTCGAGTTCAATAAATACGATAACTTGAGAACTACAAGATATATATATATATTTTATAATATAAGAAGCTGAAACCAAGACGTTTAATAAATAATTAATATATAGAAATTTGTTTTATTCAACTGTAGCAATTGACTTGTACTCTCCTGATCGATATGTAGCAGCTGATTTACTTGACCTTTTATTTGACTGAGGTGTGGGATGAGGATATTCTTTATTGCAGTCGATACCCGCAATAAAGTGGATTTGTTAAGAATTGTCTTATTACAGTCGAGACCCGCAATAAGACTCTTTATTACAGTCGATACCCGCAATAAAGTGTTTTGTGTTAGTGATTTTCTTACTACAGTCGAGACCCGCAGCAAGAATCTTTATTACAGTCGAGACCCGCAATAAAGTGTTTGAGTTAGTAATTGTCTTACTACAGTCGATACCCGCAGTAAGACTCTTTATTACAGTCGGTATCCGCAATAAAGTGGTTTTGTTAGTAATTGTCTTATTACAGTCGAGACCCGCAATAAGACTCTTTATTACAGTCGAGACCCGCAATAAAGTGGTTTGAGTTAGTAGATTTCTTATTACAGTCGAGACCCGCAATAAGAAACTTTATTACAGTCGAGACCCGCAATAAAGTTATTTGTTAGTTATATATTATCTCAGTCGAGATCCGAGATAATATTCTTTAAGTCAGTCGAGACCCGACTTAAAGTGAATGTTAGTATATATCTTAACTTCAGTCGAGACCCGAAGAAAGATTCTTTATTTCCGTCGAGACCAGAAATAAAGTGTATTGTTAGTAATATTTTTTATTGCAGTCGCAACCCACAATAAAAAACCTTTAATTTAATCGCTATCTAAAATAAAATCCTTAATCCAGTCGGTACCCAGAAAAAGAATATTTTATTTTAGCCGTCAATTAAACAAAGTATTTAATTTAGTAATAAAATATAACACTAGGAAAAATCAATAGGAAATAACACAAAGGAATAAATTGCCAAGTTAATCACTGCACTGCTAAATCACAAAAGAGATCGAATCAAGTCAAACTGCTGTTTATATAGCCAGAGTTTGCGCACGGCACCAAAGAACGGTAGTCAACGGCGCGTGGCAACAGTATTGGCATAGCAACAACTTGCATAGCAACAATAACCTGACCTAGCAACTGCACTTCATCATTGATTCATAAAGTGTTACCATTTTAGTTATTGTTGTTAACAAGCTGCACTCAACTTATGAATATAAAAAATATTTTGCACTTATATGCGGATGATGTCCAAATATACCTGAGCAGACCAATTGGGCTTCTTGAGGATTGTATGGCCCGCATTAACGAAGACGTTGAAAGGATTAGCTCTTGGTCGGCATGCAATGGTTTGCCACTCAATCCCAAGAAATCACAGTGTATCTATTACTACAGTAGTAATCTAAACACAGCAGATATACCACCAGTGAATCTAAATGGCTATACTATACCCTTTTCAAATAAAGTCACTTATCTGGGAATAGTTTTGAATTGCGAAATGAAATGTTGTGACTATGTAAAAGCTATGATGAGGAAAATTTACGGTAGTCTTCGCAGGTTGTGGCTTTCAGCTAGCATTCTACCTACTGGCACCCGCTTAAGGTTAGTGAGGATACTCATAATTCCGCTCTTCACCTTTGGGAGTTTGATATTTCCAAGGCTAGATAGGGGATGTGCACGTAGGGTTGAGGTTGCATTTAATGATTGTGTACGATTTGTTTATGGACTACGCAGATTTGACCATGTCTCCCCTTACCGACTGCAAGTACTTGGCTACTCTTTGGTCGCTTACCTGGAACAAAGAGCTTTGCTATATCTTTATAACTTGTTGCACTTAGGTAAGCCAGGCTATCTCAGGGAATTTTTTCAAATGACAACATCTCGGCGAAATCGAAGCATCATTATTCCTAGTTTCCGAAAATTAGTCATGGAAGGTTCTTACCCTGTTCAAATTGCTCGTTTATGGAACACGCTCCCTTTAAGTATACAGGGGGCTGGCACGGTCAACGCGTTTAGACGACTTATAAGAGCATGTTTCCAGTCTTCTTAATTGTATGTATTGCATGTTTTTTCTGTCTTCGCAGTAATTTATCACTAAGCTTTAAACATTATCTTACTTTAGTTTTGCTTTTTTTTCTTATATATATTGTTATTTCTTTATTTCTTGTAATTTTTTTTTTTTTTACTTTAGTTAAGCTTTATTAGCCAACATGTCCAGTGTGGTTTGTTATAGACTTTAAGTTATTTCTAGCGCCAGTTAAAAATTTTTGTACAATTAGAAGATTACTAATCTTGTGTACTATAATCAGAAATAAATACAATTTCAATTTCAATATTTATTTATTTGGGGCATAATTATAACCGGTACATACAAATATTCGTAAAGCTAATATTGTTTATTAGCAAATCACTAACGAACCAGCCCTTCGTCTTCCCCTCACTTCCAAAACCAGCTGAAACCAGATTTGGTTTAGGATTTATTCTATCGAAAGTAGTTTCTTTCATCAATGTGATATAACTACTAGTGTTTATTTGTTAATTTCAGTAAATTTTACATTACAGTACGTTTTTCTATCATCGAATAGACTAGAGGTTTTTGTTAATACATAGAAACTTTCGGAATTAATGTGTAAACAACACAAAATGCACCCAAAATTAAAAATCATTAAACATTAATATATCCATTATTAATTCAATTTGTAAAATATGCAAATATGCTACGTTCCTTTTATCGTCCTGAATGAATCTGTGTGAATCGACAAAACGATGTCTCATATATAAAATCATATAAAATGCTGATTATCAAAAACAAAGACATTTTCCAACTATTACCATCCCGACTTAAAGTGAAATGAAAATCGTTCTGCTTGAATCCAAGAGAAACTCAGTCAGATGCATTCAGAAACTAAATTTTTAAAATTTTGGACAAAAAATATATCCAGAAAATTGTATGTAAAATTTTTTGAGTTTCGGCTTAGTTAGTTCTGGAGAATTTTATATATATATATTTTTTTTTCAAAATTCAGTGTCTGCACTTCGTTATTCCTTAATAACTTTTTAACCCAAACGTTTTTTTTTTTGGGTATTATTTTTATAGGCTTCCAACAAATGGATGGATGGAAGGAATGATTAGATGAAGGGGGTGGGGAATTCTATCTTTGGGATTACTGCAAGGGTGAGAGGATAGATCAAGTGTACGGCTGGGGGAATGAATGGAGAAAAGGATGGTTGAGAAGGATGGCCGTGACAGGAGAAGCTAGGGAAGTCTCTTATCAGCACGCGGCAAAAACAAAAATTCAATGCAACTCTTAAAAATGAATTAATGAATTAAAAATAGGAGCATTTAAATATTCCAGAAAATAAAAGATGATTTTTTCTCAGAGCGACATGCAATATTACTTTGGACAGACATTCTATTTACATTTTTTCCAATTTTTTATTGACTAATCAAAGTTATGTAAAAAATAGTTCGAATTGCTCTAAGATTTCTTGGCTAGCTGGAAAATATCGTTTCGACATATTTCTTCTTTAATTTATGTGCTCCATGCTGCCTTTCGAAATATGTATATATAATATAATAAAATCAAAATGAAAACGAAACAACAAGTTTATGATACGGATTCCTTCAAATGCTCGCTTCCTTGTGGGAAGTCATCGGACAGGCTACATTTATGCATACTATGTTTGAAATTAAAATAGAAGAACACGTATGCAAGCAATTTCACATGGACATCATTATCCGAAATTACTGCAGTTGCATGATTATATTATTGCAATTACAATGCAACACTTTTCAAACGCATAGCACAGGGAAAGCGGTTTTAATAATGACTGCAAGTCTCGAAACTGGCCGAGGTGCTCTCCCCGGAACGGGTGAAGGTTGATCTAATTTGTTTCTAAAGAAAACTTGTTGTTGAGATCTTATTTAGTGCCGAAATTCTTTGAGTTTAAGTGAAAAATAATCTGGAGGCAATATGGAGCGCTTGGAGGCATAGCCGTAAATATTTTTGTAATCAACACTATTCCAATGCTGTTTCATAGCATTCCCGTTCATAATATTTTAGAAATATTTACTCGTATGTATAAACCTTAAGTTGGTTAGGATTATCATCCATATGCATACCTATGTACGTATAGATATAAATTTAGCCAAGCAAACCCCGGGATAATGATAAATTCGGTTTCAAATCATACGAAAAAGATTCAAACTCAGCTATAGTTATGAAAAATTGGAATAGATATTTATTGTAGTAAATCATATTACGAACAAGTTAACGTAGTAAAAATAATATTTTTTTAATTAAAAAAAAAAAGCCATGTACATGTACACAACTTTGATTTGTTAATAACAAAATTGACGAAAATGTCAATAAAATATCTTTTATTTTCTTAAATATTTACATACTTTTATTTTGAATAGTTTTTAAAAGTTGCAGTGAATTTTTGCATCAGCTGCGTGGTGCCGACCAATCCACCCTAAACTCGTCTCGCTTCCCCTGTCCCGCAAAGCCCATCACCTATCGTTTCTTTCCTCCATTCATTCCATTTAGCCATCCAATTCATCTAGCCGCTTCATACTTCCAGTAATCCTTCAATTCATCGAGTCATTCATTTCATCCATCCATTGCGGAAATTACATGTATCCATGTCATCTATCTACCCTATCTGCCACTCCACGCCCCCCCCCCCCCCCCATCATACCATACTATCAATCCATCCATATCCATCCAATCCATGTACTGATCTCATCCAGCCAATTATACCCGCATTCAGGCTTAGCAGGCAACCCATTTATCAACCCATTTAGGCAAGACCATTTATCATTACATTCCATCAATCCATTCTTCTTGTCTAGCCGGCCATCCTGTGGTTAAGCGACCGCTTCCATCCATCAATTGATTTTGTCAATAAAAATTATTCTTAAATAAGGGTAACGTACTAATGAAACATTACAACATTGAAAACAAAAATATATATATAAAAGTTGCGCATCCCAGTCACCCAAACACCTTACAAACTGCAGTCATAGTAAACTAAAAACAAAAATTCTGATGAAAAAATTCTCGCATTATATTTTTTCTGGCTTTGCCAAACAGTAGACTAGCAGACCAAGCAATCAAATTTCCAAGAATAATGTCTCAAAAAACAAGTGCCTGCGCTAGATGAAAATATAAATAAAATGAATGCAGAACATTACCCAACCAGTGATAGGAATTCAGGAAAGAAAAAAGGTTGGGTAATATTTTGAACAGAAAAAGGTAGTAAATCAGATGGAAAACGAAGTAAATCACTTTATTTTTCTCGAGTTATAATTGCACTGCAAAAAGTAAATGCATGGATTGCATGCAGCCCTGGTTAAAAAAGCAAAAACGTAACGAAAAATTAATACAAACAGCTTCGTTTTAATCAGTCTCGCTAACATAACCTTGCTTAATAACCTTAATTCTAGAGAAATAGTTCAGTAGTTCATATGGCGGTTCATAATATTTAATCTAATTTAATGTCTAACTTATTTATTTTTTTATTTTTTAAATAACTAAACTCAGAAAAGCGCTGTCCGCTGCAGCGCTACTATGCGGAAGACTTGCTAAGGTTAACATATAATTTGGCAAATACTTAAACACATTTTCCTCTAGAAAATATTGTGTCTTAAATAAATTGCGTCAAAATTTTATTATATTATTACAGAACGACTTACCTCAGTCGTCTAAATCGTCAGTATGTACCTGATCAAAATCTGCCAAGCGAGTTATTTGCAATTCATCTCTTAGCTGGGATAAGAAGTTGCCCTTCCCGCACAATATTTTCCTTTATTAAATTTAAGGAAATCTCGATATGACAAGGCTTGCACTATATCCTCCGTGGATGAAACGGGTTTTCTTTTTCTGATGGTGTTGCATTTTAAAAACACTTCGAACGGCACAAATGGATCTTCTTTTAGCAATTGCGTTAAATAACGATCTTTTGAAAGATTTGCATCGCCAAAATAAAAATTCCATTTGATTTTGTATGGAGTACAAGTTGCATTAACTTTGCAATATTCTGCTGTATCCATTTAACGCAAATTACAGCCTTTTTCCACTACTTTGATGTCAAGTGTAAATAATTAAAAAATCGGAATTTGATATCTCAGTCGGTCAGCTGTTCCATATCGTAAAACAGATATTGAACAATAGTGGAGCCCCTAACTAAAGTAAGGACTTGACCCAAGTCCATCGGCACCATCCCGTCCAAAATTTTGGCCATCTATCTAATTTTACAAATAGACCAATCTTACAAATATAGAAAATTCAAAAACTAAGAAATAAGTTGACGCGTACTGAATTTCAAAATAAAACAATCTAACAAACATAGAAGAATAAAAAAAAAGAAAGGTAAATAAATGGACTGTACTGCCATAGTTAGAGAGTACATGCAATAAATGAAGAGTGTTGTGAAAATTATGCCACTTGTTCACTGAATCTACACTTCACATTCACACTAAATGTTTCAAGCTCAGAGATATATGACTTATATATATATTTTATAGTATAAGAAACTGAAACCAATATTCAATAAATGATTAAGATATAAACTTGATTTATACAACTGTTGCAATTGACTTGTACTCACCTGACCGATATATGGCAGCTGATTTACTTGAGTTTTTGTTTGGCTGAGGTTTGGGAGTAGGATATTGTCTTATTACAGTCGAGACCCGAAATAAGACTCTTTACCCGTAATAAAGTGGTTTGTGTTAGTGATCTTCTTACTACAGTGGAGACCCACAGTAAGAATCTTTATTACAGTCGATACCCGCAATAAAGTGGTTTGAGTTAGGAAATTTCTTATTACAGTCGAAACCCGCAATAAGAAACTTTATTACAGTCGAGACCCGCAATAAAGTGATTTGTTAGTAATATAATATCTCAGTCGAGACCCGAGATAATATTCTTGAAGTCAGTCGAGACCCGGCTTAAAGTGAACGTTCGTAAGTATCTTAACTTCAGTCGAGACCCGAAACAAGATTCTTTATTTCCGTCGATACCAGAAATAAAGTCTATTGTTAGTAATGTTTTTTATTGTAGTCGCTACCCACATAAAAACAACCCTTAATTTAATCGGTATCCAAAACAAAAGTCCTTAATCCAGTCGATACCCAGAATAAGAATATTTTATTTTAGCCGTCAAGTCAGAGTATTTAATTTATTAATAAAATATAACACTAGAAAAAATCGCTAGGAAATAACACGAAGGAATAAATCGCCAAGTTTATCACTGCACTGCAAAATCACATAAGAGGTCGAATCAAGTTAAACTGCTGTTTAAATAGCCAGAGTTTGCGCACGGCACCAAAGAACGGTAGTCAACGGCGCGTGGCAACAATATTGGCATAGTAACGCTTTTCCTTTTTAATGGAAACTTTGTTTTAGTTGCACAATCTTTTTCCAGTTTAATAATATTTCGCGAACAATGAACTTTTCGGTTAATTCTAGTCTTTTTGTTTTTTGAATTTATCGTATTCTCAAAACCGTCGAGCCAACCACGCCAAACCGTCCGTATCCCAGATCGTTTTTTTTTTTAAATCCACTTCTAAAACTCGGCCGAAAACGCCGTACTTCGTTTTTTAAAACTCGACTGCCTAACCATCCGTTTTAAAGTCTTCAATCCAACTCAACTCTTGATGACTTTCGTCGCGATCAAGAGTTGTCGTTCAGGGTAGAAAATGCATAGTTTCATTTCTACTATGAGAAAAATTTTCATTTATTCTGGACTTGACTAAACAGTCCAGAATATTTTTCGATGGACGGTGGCTTGAAAAAGTGAAATATGATGTTTTTATAAACATCAGCCACCGTCCCGTCGCTTGAAATTGCGGCGCGCGTATACATGTAATGTATTTTCTTACCGTGAAAGCTTTCTTTGTGATATGTATGTACATTCGTACATACATATTGTAATTTTCATGACAAATCGTACTGAAGGTGCGATTTGCCTTTTGTTTTATATTTTTTTAAATTAAATATTTCTACTGACAAATTTTGCTGAAGGCAAAATTTTTCGTGGGAATAAATTTTGTAATGATGCAATTTTCATCACTGATTGGTTAGATAAGCTATTCATAGCTTATATGAAAATTTATACATGAAATATTTTAAATAATTATTTATTGCCTATTTTCAGATATCTTGTTAGGCATTTTTTTTATATATGTATTTACATGCTGCACGTGATTCCAGGGTGGCGAGGCCCAATCCGGTTGGTCTTGCTAAGACGCGGGAAGCACCCCTTCACTATGTGGGGCGAGGATGCCGTGGCTGGGCACACCGATAATGTTGATTTACCTTTATACCTGCACCAGGGACAGGCGTGTGATGTTAAAGGTGAGTACTTGAACTAAGAGCATTTGTGATGTATTCATATCTCTCCCTTTTTTTTTCTTTCAGGAGGTGCCCTAAACATCATGGGCGGAATGGATTATGTGCATGTTGCCACCCCGTCTTTGATCCCGACTCACCTGCATCATCCAGCCGCTGATGGCCACCCCTTCCCCCTTTGAATTTCAGCATGTCTCCGAAGATAACTGGGACCGGGAATGTAACCGAAACAACATATAATTTTGTCTCTTGTTTGATTTGTTTTTTGTAACTTTCCTATCCTCCCCTTTCTGTTTGGGGTGTTTTTTCTTCTTCCTTTTCGTGCATTTACAGGAAGACTAAAGGAAGACCAGAAAAAATATAAATACCTTACCTTATTATTGTTTGTTATTCCTCTTTTTTTTGTGTGTGATAGGCTTGGCTTGGTAGGCTCGGTCGGGCGGCCTCGGTTGGGCTTTACATTATTTTGGGCTAACGACTATTTTGTGTTTTTTTTTTAGTTTCGTTTATATTTTATTCTATTGGCTAGGTTAGATTTGTTATCTTAATATTAATTTTTATCTATTATTTTATTGTCTAATTATAAGTTTTGTTAAAAACATTTTACTATTAGTAGCCTGGTGGACTTCTTGTGTTTGCTTTTGTTATCTACTTACTTATATCTTTATTACGTCTACGTTTAAGACATGTTTTCTTTAAGATTACTACTATACTTTACTTTTGTTATAATTCTGACTTGTTTATAATTCTAATGCATTTTAATTTTATTTTTATTCTTTTAAGCATGTATAATTTCTATCCTTTTATCTCCTTTTTTATTTTTGTTTAATTTTAATGTCTATTTATATATATACATATGTAGTTATAACCTATTCAGGCTATGCTGCGTAATGCATGTTGTTTACACTCATATTTTTGTTTTTTGTGTTTTGGTACGTTTTGTTTCCCTATCCTTTTTTTTTTTTTACCAGGTCTACTTTTTATTCACAAAAATTGTTTCAATTTGACCACGTGGTTCACCTCGACAGTATCAGCGGCTCACCTTTAAACTGGACTTTAAGCTTGGACTGATTTTGTTTTAGTGAGGCCTCTAGTTCGCCTAAAACTGGGTTGGGGAGCAGGAGTTCGTTCTTCTAAAGGAATTCCCTCTGATGAAATTTCGGGGTTACCTTGTGATTGATTTCTCTGTTGTCTCATCTTGATGACAACAGGGTTAAGATATTTTACTGCCGCAACAATCATTATGGCCAAAACTAGTACGCTCGTAAATGATAGAGAGGTTGTGGATAGGATATGGGAGTTTCTACTTGATACTTTCGCTTGATATTTGCTGGTTTTGTTTTGGATCTCTTCCAATGAATCTGTGCCATTTGTACAAAATTTTGGTTTTGAGATTCAGGTAAGATTTCGGCTTGGCTCAAGTTAAATAAGGAGTGAGTTAAATCTGGAAATTGTTTCGGCTGCACAATATTCAGTGGAATTTTACTTTGGCCTTCATGTTTAAGCACTTTGTCACCTATTTAAACCTGACACGGTTGCGTTGTCTCCAGTATCCCCTGTCCTTCCAGTTTCGAGATCACAAAGTGATCTGGACACGTGATATGTAACACCGTGGAGGTGATGAACGAGACTAGCCATGCGTTGGGCTTGTTTAGTTTTATCAACATGTCTTTTTGGGGAACTTGTACTCTAGACATTCATTTGGGCACTTCATTTAAAGAGTTAAATAATAATTTAACGACGCATTCATTGGATCTGGCTGCTTTGATTATTGGCGTATTTAGGTGACTTATGTACGTGTATCCCGCCAAATTATTGGTGATCTATTTGAATTTCTTTATGTCCTCATTATTTTGGAGTAAGGGTCAGGGATTAGAGAATAATTTGCTAACTTGGGTACAGGATAACATTGCATTTGTTGTAGCCGCATTTTTGGCAGGTTAAAAATTGGAACAGTAATTCTCACCACCAATTTGTTCTGCATGAGGAGTGACTGAGCTCCTGATGATTGATATAGGATGGCTAGGCAATTCTGATCATTAGGACAATACGAAGTTGTTTTGCAATATATTTGTAGCAAATTTTGTGGAGATAGGAAGAGTGGATGAATAGGATTTGTTCTACTAGTCATTATTATTTCCAGAAGGGCTTGTTGTCGGTATTCGACTTCTATTATTTGGAAAAGCAGGCTCGATAGGATTTCCTGTCTCAATTGCCTTTTTGTTAGGTCGGTTACAATATGTAGATCGTTAATCTGGTGAGCTATTTTTTGTTGTCTGTCTATTAACATAGCCAGAGGTTTTTGAATCTGTTCCAAGGTAGTTTTTACAACACTAATTTGTTGTTTCTTTAGCTCGGCTAGGGCTTGTGCATTCGATTCAAGTTCTTCTAACCTGCTGTAGATTTCTTTCTCGTTATTGTTGTCCATGGTGCCAAATAGGTAGTGCATTGCACTGCCTATTCCGTCGAATAATGACCTAGTTTTACGTTTTCCTGTAACCAATTCTTTAATGGCTCTCGTTCGTTTTTGGACACTGTCTATTATAGAATGTATGTGTTGCTGTTGTATATTACACAGGTCTCCTTTGTCCGTAATATTTATGCAGAGTTTATGCACTGATTGTTCCGCACGCTCTGCTAATTTTATCTGGATATCTAGTTCATCCAAATCTATCTCCGTGAGGAGATTACATGTGTTATGATACACCATGAGGTTTCCTAGGTCCTCGAAAAATATACACGCGCCATTTAGCTGGGTCATTATATAGCTGTTGTCAGCGATTTCTCTTGGTGTGCATCGGATGAGGAGGGCTAATACGATGAATTGCAGCGCCATTTCTGTGGACAATTCAGAGGGAGAAATTAGTCCTCTAAGTATGGTTTTGGTTATTTCGTGCCGTATTCGACTGGGCAGTGGTGTGGCTCCACCGCAAATGTTCCTGAGGGCTGTGTTGAAATGGGATTTACTGGAGACTTACCAATTTTGATGGTGGTGTTTATCTCACTTGGTATTGCGATTACCTGATAAGGTCCTACCCAAATTTGAGAAAGCTTATGTTTTCTGCTTTCGTTCTTGACATTGTCTCCTATGTGAAAAGCTAGGGGCCGTACTGTCTTATCGTAGTACCTGTTGGATACTTAATGCATTCCTCCGCAAGTAACGAAATATTGTGAATTAGATGGAATATGGTTATTTTCATGAATAGTCTTTTTGAATTATATAAGCTTAAGGTAGAATTTATTTTTGACCTTCACTGTAGAATTACTAAATGCATTCATGTTAGTATTGGATTGTTTTGCTTTACACATTAATATTTTGTCATTGTAAATACTTGCATAGTTAAAGTTACGGTAATTCCGTTTTTTGTATTTGTTATCAGCTTGAAACACAAAATTTTTGTACTTCACTTCTCGTTGGATAGTCATCGTGTAAGAATCTTGGTAGCAGTGCAATCGGCACATTGTAGAAAATTTATTTAAAATAAATTCCGAATTTATCCAGCATACAGTTTTTCTTTTTTTATTTTGCAATTAAACAAAAGGTCCTTCGAGCCGGATACCATTTAAGGAATTTAAATAAAATTATTGGAATATATACGTGCAAGAAATAACACAAAGCATCGTTCATCGTTCTTCACTATCGGATCGAGCACCCAGCGGTATCGAGATAGTGCACAGATTTCTTAGCTAGTCATAACTGGATGGCATATACATAGCTACATATCGACTATAATTATCGTCACCTGGAAATTGGATTATTTGTAAAACTCGGAGAAGAAATCATTATAGGGATTTGCAAATCAATTGGATAATTCTCAACAAAATTCAGGTACTGTTATCGTTTCTTTTATTCCTAGCAGATGGCATGATTTCGAGGTCATCTAGATTATCTACAAACATATGTATATACGAATAAGCACATTCAATGGATTATTTTCAAATAGCTAGAAATGCAAAATTTTCATTCGATTTAATGGATCTGCATCATACAGCTTAGCCAGAGTGAAATACAAAAAAAATCGAATTTATTGAAGTGAAATGCTAAATTTTAATTTGAGAATCGTTCTTTTTTGTTTGGTAAAATTTTAAGTCTTGTTACAGCGCATTTGGGTGTGAAAATTATTGATTATAAAAACAACTATATTTTTCAAAAGAATTATCAGGCATTCGAACTCATTTAATTAGAGAGCCATAGCACAGAAGTGATCATATGGTGGTAAATAAATAACGGAACAATACATTTATTTTAACTAATTACAGTGAACAGAAACTAATTACGGGAACATTGCCGATCGAAATTTTAAATTAAGTTGTAATTAATTGGACATTTATATCTGGGAATTCATTATTTTTTTTGGGTTTTCTTTTGTAAATTTGACTAAGTATGTCGACTAATAACTCTGATACTGAAGAAATTAATGTAGATGGACTTAAGACTCAAAGAGCAACCATACAAGGTTTAACAACGAAATTAAAAAACTTTGTGCTGAACTCGGATAACCTTGATATTTTTGATCTAGAAACTCGTCTGCAATTATTAGAAAATTATTTTAAACAATTTACCCAATTACATTCTGATATTGTGTGTTCCGTTGCAAAACCGGAAACTGAAGCTCAAAAATTTGAGACATTTGAAGAGAGTTATTGTACTGCGAAATCTCAAATATTGCGTTTATGTGCTAAATTTAAGGCAGGTGAATTTACCGTCATATCAAGTTCATTACAAGAATCGGGGACAGACGCGATAAATAAAGTCTTAACCTCCCAATCCAAAAATGTTAGACTACCTAAACTTTCGTTACCAAAATTTTCTGGAAGGTATACTGATTGGAAAGACTTTAGCGATGCGTTTACTACGCTAATTCATAAGGATTCTAGCTTAACGGATGTAGAGAAATTTCAATTTCTTCGTTCTTGCCTAACTGAAGGGCCTTTGCAAACAATAAAGGCATTAGAAACCACAGCGGAAAATTATAAGGAAGCGTGGAAACTTCTAACCGCTCGGTTTGATAACAAATGCATAATTTTCCAAGCGCATGTTAAGGCTATTTTCGATTTACCTTGCACCAATCGTAATTCAGTTTCTCAGCTTCGAGAACTAGTGGATTCAGTAAATGCCCACTTGCGCTCTCTAAAAGCTCTCGGAACTACTGAAGATCTAATTAATACTATACTACTCCATTTAGTTTCGACCAAGCTAGATAATGAAACACTATTTAAGTGGGAAGATGAGATGTCGCTCGAATCAATTCCAACCTGGGATAATCTCTCTAAATTCCTTAGCAATCGCTGTGTCACTTTAGAGAATAGGGATTCTAAGGTAAATACGGTTATAAACTCTGTTCGAGAAAAGGTTTCTACCAAAAGAGGGCATCGTTCGTTTGTGGTCGCTAATGCTCGTCGTTGCTTGTGTTGTAATCGCACAGGTCATTTGATTTCCCAATGTACAAAATTCATCTCTATGAATCCACTGCAAAGATTTTATGAAGCCAAACGGCTTTCTTTGTGCTTAATTTGTCTTGTCAAAGGCCACTCAGTGAACTCTTGTTCGAAAACTAAATGTTCCAGTTGTCAGGGATCTCATCATAAGTTACTGCATCGTATTGGCTCTTCCGAGAATTTATCCAAGGCAACAATTGAAAGGTCACAAGAAAATCCCAACACATCTACCATGTCAACCTCAAATCCGATTGATAACAGACAGCCAGCTGGTAGTGCTACGCTATCACAAACCCTTTGTGCTGCATCTAATCATATCTCGCAAGGGGAATATGTCTCTTTAGCTACCGCAGTACTGTTAATTCGAGGTCCAGCGAATTCGTATATATCTTGCCGAGCTTTCCTTGATTCTGGATCCCAGATTAATTTTATAACGCAAAGGCTTGCACATCAATTGAGCCTAAAGAAGACAAAGATAGATGAGCAGATTCAAGGAATCGGAGACGTCAGTACTAGGGTCAAATCCAAGGTTACAGCAACCATTAAATCAAGGCTGAATGACTTTCATACTAGTGCAGAATTCTGGGTACTTCCTTCGATCGCTGATATGCAGCCAAGTCAACGCTTCAACATAGAAAGTTGGAAAATTCCTGCAGATCTGGATTTAGCTGATCCATGGTTCAACAAACCACAGAAAATTGACTTGTTGCTAGGCGCTTCAGTTTTCTTCGATCTTTTGGAAGAAAATCAGATAAGACTTGGTGAAGAGTTACCTATTATTCAAAGGACTCGATTAGGTTGGATCGTCACTGGTAAGGTAAACAATTCTATGGTAAAAAAATTCGTATTGCAATCCTGTATAACATCCTCAAAAGAGTTAGGTGATATAGCATTAGATGAACTATTGACGAAGTTTTGGTGTATAGAGAATTGTGAACTTCCCTCTGTGGCATCAGCAGATCAAAATTCAATCTGTGAAAACCATTTTTGCAAAACCGTCGCACGTACAAGTACCGGCCGTTTTATAGTACGCTTACCTTTTAAGGGAGATTCTTCTCAGCTTGGAGATTCGCTTCAAACGGCATACAGGAGATTTTTGGGACTAGAAAGAAAATTAGATAAGCAGCCGGAATTAAGAGCGAAGTACAATGACTTTATGAAGGAGTATCAGATTTTGAATCACATGGAATCCATCAGTTCTAGTGACATCAGTACCTGTAAATATTTCCTGCCTCATCATTGTGTGATAAGACCTGAGAGCTCTTCGACAAAACTGCGGGTGGTATTTGACGCATCTTGCAGCACCACCTCGAGTTTATCGTTGAATGATGTGTTAATGGTTGGACCTACTATTCAGGCTGAACTTTTCGATATACTTCTTCGATTTCGGTTCCACAAATATGTCATAACTGCTGACATAACAAAAATGTACCGACAGATTCTAATACATCCAGCAGATGCTGTTTTTCAGTGCATCATGTGGAGACAGATTCCAGATCAGCCATTGGAATATTATAAGTTGAAAACAGTCACTTATGGTACCGCGTCAGCACCTTTTCTTGCCACTAGATGTTTGAAGATGCTAGCTGAAGAGAGCTGTGAACAGTATCCTCTACGCTCTCGAGTAATAAGCAACGATTTTTATATGGACGATATGTTGACAGGAGGTGATACTCTTGAAGAAGTTATTAAGATTCGTCATCAATGGTGCACAAATGATCGGCGAATTCAGGAAACCATCCCTGAAGAGTTGTGCGAAAAGCTGGTAAAATTCAATGAAGCTGATGTTACTAAAACTTTAGGAGTTGTTTGGGATCCAGTTAATGATCAATTTTACTTCGTTTAAAGGGAAATTTGTTATTCTTCAACAATTACAAAACGATGCGTAGTTTCGGACTTATCTCGATTATTCGATCCATTGGGGCTAATTAACCCAATTATTGTACTGGCGAAAATATTTGTACAGGAGCTGTGGATATTAAAGGTCGGCTGGGACGAACCACTCCCCGATAACATGTGCTCTCAGTGGGAGAAGTTTAGACATCAGCTAAAGTACATTCACCAGCTCCGATTTCCTCGTTTCGTTGGATTATCACAAGCAACGCAACCTATCGAATTGCATGGCTTTGCCGATGCCTCTAATAGGGCATATGGATGTTGCATATTTGTTCGTACAAGAAACTCACAGGCAAGTGTTTCAGTAAAGCTGCTTTGCGCAAAGTCTCGAGTTTCACCACTAAAGACTATTTCACTACCTCGTTTAGAGTTATGCGGGGCGCAGCTGCTTGCGCATGTATTTCAACGTTTAACTCTTACTCTCTCAACGCGACAACTGCAGAGATTTTGTTGGACAGACTCTACAATCGTTTTGGAATGGTTATCGTCTCACCCATCAACATGGACTACATTTGTGGCCAATCGAGTTGCGACCATACATGAACTTCTTCCCAATATAACTTGGCGTCACGTATCTTCTAAAGACAATCCTGCGGACATTGTTTCGCGAGGTATGTTGCCGGTAAAACTAATTAACTGTGACATGTGGTTTCATGGACCAACCTTTTTGCAAAACCAGCAATTATCGAGCGCATCAAATCGGAGGACATCGGAGCCTGAAAGCATTCCAGAACGGCGAAGTACACAGTTTTCACTAATGGCAACCAAATCAAGAGGATCTGATTAGTAGATGTAAATTTCTAAATTCATTTGCCAAACTTCGTCGCGTTTTCGCATATGTATTACGATTCATTCACAATGCTAGATTGAATACTCGTCTTAAAAATGAAAGACGTTCGGCTGTATTAAGCGCAGATGAATTAGAGAATGCTCTGAGGCGAATTATATGGAACCTTCAAAACACTGCTTTTACTCAAGAGATTAGTGACTTACGCAAAGCAACATCGGTGAATTCTAAAAGTTCCTTAAGAAGTTTGTGTCCGTTTTTGGATGAAAGGCATCATCCAGAGCTACTAAGGGTAGGAGGTCGTTTATTAAAGGCAAATCTTCCTTATTCAGCTAAATTTCCTATCCTGCTGCCCAGAAGACACCCGTTTCTTTTCACCCTTTTTACTTATTACCATGAAATTAATTTTCATGCAGGGTCGCAAGCACTGGTAGCAGCAGTACGTCAACGCTTTTGGGTTATCAATGCTCGTCAATCAGCGCGAACCGTAGTGCATCGCTGTATTCGTTGCTTTCGAGCCAGACCAACTAGCATACAGCAACTTATGGGAGATTTACCAGCACATCGTATTCAAACCGCTCGACCGTTTACAAATTCAGGCATCGATTTCTGTGGTCCAGTATGGGTGCACTTTAAAATTAGAGGTAAGAGGCCATATAAAGCATATATTGCTGTATTTATTTGCTTCGCGAAGAAAGCAGTTCATTTAGAAGTGGTGTCGGATTTGTCTACTCAAGCCTTTATCGCTGCGTTGAAAAGGTTTGTAGCTCGTAGAGGATTTTCCTACAACCTCTACTGTGACAATGCTACCAATTTTGTGGGAGCAAAACGTGAGTTGAAGGAATTACATGAGCTTTTTAATTCTCAGCAGAGAAGACAGGAAATTATCCAGTTATGCGCAGAAGATCACATTAACTTCCATCACATACCTCCTCGCTCTCCTCACTTTGGAGGATTATGGGAGGCGGCAGTAAAGGCGGCTAAATTTCATTTGTTCAGAATGGTCAGTAAGGCTTCGCTTACCTATGAGGAATTGAGCACTGTCGTAACCCAGATTGAAGCCGTACTTAATTCCCGGCCGCTGACTCCCATTTCGTCCGACGCTAATGATTTAGAAGTCCTCACGCCAGGCCATTTCTTAATTGGAGGCCCGTTGACAGCGATAGTAGAGCCTCATATGAGTGAAGTCAGTATGTCTCGCTTATCCCGTTGGCAGCTACTCCAGTCTATACAACAACATTTTTGGAAAAGGTGGTCCAAAGAGTACGTGTCCCAATTGCAGCAACGAAGTAAATGGACTCAAGTTTACACCAACATTCGACCTGGAGCATTAGTTCTAATATCCGAGGATGATACTCCACCATTAAAATGGCCGCTAGGAAGGGTGACAGAAGTTCATCGTGGTCACGATGGTCTCGTTAGAGTCGTTTCGCTACGCACCCAGTATGGAACCTTACAGCGCGCAGTTCAAAGGATATGCCCGCTTCCTATTGAATCAACAGAAGTTTGATTGAAGGACACAACCTTCAAGGCTGGCGGTATGTTGGATACTTAATGCATTCCTCCGCAAGTAACGAAATATTGTGAATTAGATGGAATATGGTTATTTTCATGAATAGTCTTTTTGAATTATATAAGCTTAAGGTAGAATTTATTTTTGACCTTCACTGTAGAATTACTAAATGCATTCATGTTAGTATTGGATTGTTTTGCTTTACACATTTATATTTTGTCATTGTAAATACTTGCATAGTTAAAGTTACGGTAATTCCGTTTTTTGTATTTGTTATCAGCTTGAAACACAAAATTTTTGTACTTCACTTCTCGTTGGATAGTCATCGTGTAAGAATCTTGCTAGCAGTGCAATCGGCACATTGTAGAAAATTTATTTAAAATAAATTCCGAATTTATCCAGCATACAGTTTTTCTTTTTTTATTTTGCAATTAAACAGTACCCCTTTGAGCGCTGTTGACTTGCCAATAAGTTCCTTCATACCGTGGCATATGATTTTTGAAGCTTGTACTTTAATATATGATAATAGCTCTCATGATTGTAAACGGGTTCGGGATCCCGTTCCAAATTTGATGGGACATCCGCTGTGAAGCTGTAAAGGCAGTCCATTGGGGTAAGTTTAGTACCCTCGTGTATACTATTGTGGTACACGAATGCAGCGGTTCGTAGGTATTGGTCCCATTTTTTGGGATTTTCATCTACGATTGTTCGCAGGTATTCTATTAGGGGTCTATGTGCACGCTTTAGTGCTCCATTAGACTGAGAACGGTATGCTGAAGTCTTTAACTTTTTTAGCTTTAGAAGCTTACATACTGTTTTGAATAATTCACTCAGGAAATTTGTTCCCTGATCGGTGAGTATTCTTTTGGGTATGCGATAGCGCGTAACGATTTCATCAAAGAAAACTTGGGCTATGTGACTGCTTCTGCGTTAGGTATTGCATACCAGTCGACAAATTTTGTAAAATTATCTTGGTAGGTCAAGATGTATTTGTTACCTGAAGTGGTCTACAATATCATAGTAAACTTTGTCGAATGGTTGTTCTGCGATTTCCGTGATAACCATCGGCAGTTTATATTGTGGAGATGCTTTCATTGTCTGGCACTTTGGGCATCTTTTAATATATTTTTTAAGCATGTGCCTCCACCAATACTTGCGTGTTATACGTTTGTAAGTTTTTATTACACCTTGATGGCTACCAAATGGAGAATCATGATAATCTTTTAAGATTGTTCGGATCTCCGTAGGGCTCATGATTACTTCGAGTGTCTTACCAGTACTTACATGCGGGTCAAGCGTTACCGGGTTTAGTGTTTCCGCCACCGTGAGTTGAACATAGTTTTGCTCCGCTTTCGTGTGCTCTTCTGTCTGCACACTGGAGCTATTTATTGTCTCTTGAGCCTTTTGCTTCTGAGCTCGAGTCACGACGAAGCAATGAGCGGATTTTTTTTTTATTCTTAATATTTGTGGAATCATCTTCCTCCACATCTGAGTCCATCGTGTGATGACTAGGGTTTTTACCGTTAAGGTATTGCCTAAACTGTCTTCCTTTAATGCTTGAGGGATGCGACTTAGTGCATCGGCATTTGTGTTGTACTTCCCTGGGTTATATTCGATGTTGTAACCGAATTCGGATAGTTTGTGTGGAAATCTCACCAAACGGGAAGTAGGGTCTTTCACATTTAAGACACCTGTGAGAGGTTTATGGTCTGTATAGACCGTGAATTTCCTACCTTGAAGGTGGCACCTGAAGTTCTTTGTTACCCAGACAATAGAAAATAACTCTTTCTCTATAGTAGAGTAGTTTCTTTCGGCTTTATTTAAAGTGCGACTTGCATAGGCAATGGGATGGTCCTTTCCTACTTCTCCTTGAGAAAGAACAGCTCCTAGAACCTCGTTACTTGCGTCCGTAGTAAGATTAAATGATTTCGTAAAATCGGCATAAATTAGAAGAGGTGGAGAAATTAAAGCATTTTTGATGCGTTGAAATGCTTCTTGACATTTCTCAGTCCAAGTGAATTTTACATCCTTCCGGAGAAAATTCGTGATTGGACGTACAGTTTTGGAGAAGTCTGGAATGAATTTCCTGTAGTAATTGGCAAGTCCTAAAAATGACTGAACTTGCCTTACTGTTCTGGGAGCAGGAAATGTTTGGACGCAGGCCGTCTTACTTGGGTCTGGTAGGGCTCCTTCGCTAGAACATTGTGTCCCAGGTAAACAACTTCTCTTCGTAGAAACTGGAACTTTTCTGGCTGCAGTTTCAAGTTGTTTTCTCTCAACTTGTCGAAGACTTTTCTCAACTTTTCGTTGTGGTCGTTTAGATTTTTAACATAGATGGCAATGTCATCTAGGTAGACAAAACATTCGAGGCCTGTTAAGACGAAATTCATTAGGCGTTGAAATGTGGCGGGGGATCCTTTGAGCCCGAGCGGCATACGCTTGAACTCGTAGTGCCCATAACTTGTGCTGAAAGCAGTTTTATGTGGATCTTTTTTGTCTACGAGAACTTGGTGATAGCCGTTGGCCAAATCGAGTGTGGTGAAATACCTTGCTTGATCTAGTTGGGCAAGAATATCCTCGATTCGGGGTAGCTGAAATTCGTCTCCAATTGTCTTTTCGTTTGATTTACGAAAGTCGACAACGACGCGCCACTTTTTTTCA
The DNA here is from genome assembly GCA_963924295.1 of Dioctria rufipes. Classification (NCBI taxonomy): domain Eukaryota; kingdom Metazoa; phylum Arthropoda; class Insecta; order Diptera; family Asilidae; genus Dioctria; species Dioctria rufipes. The sequence continues at coordinate 99,919,254 of OZ002741.1, read as the reverse complement.
CCGTCAGGTCCCGCCTTCTTGGGGACAACTAGTAGAGGTGAAATCCAAGGGCTATTACTAGACTGGACTATCCCTCTGTCTAGCATTTCTTTTAGCTGCTCATTAAATACTTTCCGCTGGGTTTCAGGTAAGCGGTTTCATTTTTTGATTGATTGGTGCCTGATCTTGCATCAATTGCAGAGCTCTGATATCGAAATCCTTTCTTCGCGGTTAAATTAGGGTCTAGGCTGAGCTCTTGCTTGATGACAACAAACGGTTCCCCAAGAAGACTCCATTGCTTATCTCTTGGGATAACCAGAGCATAAGTTTTTAACGGGACTGGGGCAACAATTTGAGAGCGCGCAGGTATGCAGATTGGTTCCTTAAAGGTAAACAATTGCTGCCTGATATCGTCGGTCTCTTGTTCACCCAGACAGATCATTTCACATTCCTTGAGCTCTTTTGGAGATCGGCAGCCAGCTTTTCTCATTTGAGAAGCATTGAAGACACTGCAGGTGGATAGTTCAGCCTGTTTAGACTCTACCTCTTCTGCAAGTGTTCTTACTTCGACTGCTTTTTCAGAATGCAACTTGTCTGTTTCAAACTCTAATGTCAAAACAAATTCATCAGGATTAGTTTCCGTGCGATGAAACCTTAGTGCCTTATTAGGACCCTCAACGTTACAGTTGGTCGGTAGGAAATCATTTCCTAAAAGTCCATCATCGGAAAGGCCAGGCAAGTTCATTACGACTTGAAACTTGCAGGGAATTTTGTTTTTGAAAACGAAGTTTCCTTGGCAATTTCCCAGCGTCTTTCCGGTACCAAATGCATGCCTCATTGTGGTTAATTGTTTTGGGGTTTTTTATTGACCTTTTTTTTATTATGATAACCTCAGCGCCTGTGTCTACTACTAGTTTAGTTTGGCTACTCAGGCGTATGTCTAAAGGAATCTTGAGGGTTTTTGATGGGTTTTTTAAAGTCGAGTCGGGGAGTTGAGTTTTGGGTCGACTGTACGTCGCTTCTCTGACTCCGGGCTTCCCATTTGCGTTTTTGTTGGCAGCTATTTACTGCATGACCAGTGCGGCCACAAAATTCGCATTTTTTGCGCTCATTATATACTCATGAGTTATTGCGACCTTGTGGGTCTGTTGAGGATGGGTAGTAGATAATTAAAGATTTGCGTCTACTCAAACTTAATGCGTTTATTCCATCGTATCTTAACTCTATAAAACTAATATAAAAATACAGAACTTCTTGCTCTGATAATTTCCACACGCGAACTGTGCGGAACTTTTGCTCTCAGTGCCCAATCAGCTAATGGGAATGATTTGTCTCCGCAAATTCGTAATGTGATGCGTTCGGATGCGCCACTGCGCATGCATACTTTATTTCAGCAATCTTTAGGTGGCATTGAAAGTATTATTGATTTACTGCAGCATTTTATTTAATCTCTACGAATGTTATATTTTCTATATGAATGTTATTTAAGGTCACTACACACTCCTCCTCCAGCGAAGCGTTCATGGGTTGAGTATTGAAACTTACGAGATTGTTTTAAACCTGACATTACTTTTCTTTTGTTTTTGTAGGCTGTTCTCTTCTGGTTCGGGCATGACATATGCGGGTTTTAGTCTGTCAATAGATATGGAGAGCGGGAGGCAGTGACGGATCCGGGGAGGGGGGGGGGTGTATAGGTTTTTCTCAGAATTTGCGTTTGGAACCCCAACTTTGGGTGATCCAAAACCCTAAAGAAACACTTCCCAAGCCAAGAAACAGACTCCCTAACTACCACATAAGAGCCCTAACTTAGTCCGAACTCCTAGCATTCTAAAATATTTGTAGCGTTCTTATGGAAAACCACTGATATGTACTGACTACGTCCATAGAAATACACTGTAGAAAGTGGGCTTACTTCTATATAACATTCTCTTTCGGTCTAACCGCCAAGTACCAACTGATAGAGAACTGTAAACAACAAATAAATAAATGGGTTCGTCGAAATAAATGCTTTTAAATTAATTATTTGGGTTAATTAGTGATAAAAAGTGTTTTACCAAAGGCAATATATTCATAGATACTCATCAGAAATTCGAAAGGTTTCATTAAAATCAATTTTCACCTTCCCGCCAATGGTTTTATCATGTTGGCACCGACGTAAGAACTATTTTTGACACACAAAATTGTACAAGCATGAAATAGCATATCGAGCAGTCCATATTATATGCCAGTGTGTAAAATTGAGAAAAGTTTGGTGTGAATGACTGACCTGCAGTTTGCACCCTAAACTACTATTCTATTAAAAAATTAATTTTTGTAAAAAAAAGTGTGCTAAAAATTGACACATCATCCACCCCGCTTAATGCGGAAAGCTTCCTAGTACCTCATTACCGTACTGCGGTTTTTGTTGCTCAATTTAATTGACACCCCCCCCCCTAATTTCAATGCTAGATCCGCCATTGGAGGAGGAGGTCTCAAAGTGTGATCTAGTACATTTTGAAAAATCTAGTACAGAATCGAGTTTCTTATGTTCTGAGAAGAAGTTTGAGTACTGTTACAGCTCCTATGGCTGTACATAAAAAATTAAATGAAAATGAAAAATGGAAGTAAAAAAATAGGTAATTGCTGATTGAAAGAATTAACCTGCTTTTAATACGTTTATTTTGTATCCTTATAAACTAACAATAATTCTAACAAATAAATTAAATTCAAAGAAAAATGAAAAACAAAAAAATTAACAAAAATAAAGTAATTCAAAATATCTTACTTATTAACTTTACTCTTAATTTCTACTTATTGCTAATGATCTGCAATGAGAGAAATGAACAAATTAATAAAGCGAAAAAAAAATGAATAGCAATTCAAATTCTTTAAAAAAATTCAATATAGAAAAGGAGCTAATTAATATCCTCTTGAAACAAAAAAAAAGGTTAGTAAATTTTATACTTATTTATTTCCTGTAGTATGCTCAACCCTGGTTGATGTAGCTAATCCCTGTACCTGTTTCTGACCTAATTCTGGTCTATGGATTGAACCCCTGAAAATCTCCCAAAAGGTTCAATACCAAAATATTGTCCCTTTCCTAAAACCAAATCAGCAAAAAAAATCCCTGGAAATATCCCAAAGGATTCTGCCGCCGATTTAGCCTAGATATTGACCGGGATTTTTAATTAGAATGGAAATCGCCCAATACTAATGATTTTCCGATTGACTTGAGTTTCCTGCCACACTTCACTTGGATATATCCCGAAATGAAATGTTTTGTGAAACCTTTTCGTTAACCTTAGTTAATTGGATATTTCCCAAATTAACTTTGCTGAATAGTTAGTAAAAAAAAGAGAGAGACAAAAACTTGAGACGAAAGAATTTTCTTCTTAGCTTGGTAATATCCCAAAACTGCGAATTAATTCTCTAATCTCAGTATATAGAAAGATTTTAATGTGAGATTTTCTGGTAATATCCCAGAAATTTTCCCTTTTTTGCATATGAAGAAAGAAGATCTGAATTTATAGAAATTTATTCTCAATTTGGTAATATCCCAAAATCTTGAATATACTCTATACTTCCAGTGGTTTTGTAATTAAATAGAAAATTTCTGGTAATATCCCAAAAAAATTTCTATTTGTATTACCTGTGTGTGAAGAGGAAAAAACTATTTGTGGGAATAACCCTACAAAAAATTGAGAACAAGCGCCAAAAATTCTAGTGGAGAATATCCGACTAGAGACCTTTACTGGTGAAATACCGAGCAACAAGTGATTTTTCTTCTCAAATCGCCCCCTTTTTATATGGTTGGGGCCAGCTGCCGCCCATTGTTCTGTGGCTTCGCTTAGTTGCTGGCTATTGTTTCCAACTTTGCGCAAGTTCACCACGGCGCTGTGGAAGTTTTACAATTTTGAGATGACGGGGGCGCCACAATTTAAATGTTGTGGTTTGACATTTGTCATTAAATGACAAATGTATTTTTGTTCGTGTCGTGTTTTTGTTTTCATTTTATCATAATAATTCGTATTTATTATGATAAAATTGAATAGCAACAATTGTGCAACGTTGTGTTTATTGGTGGTGTGGACATATACGTCCTGCAACGACAAAACCCTGCACTGGATATTGCAGTAGATTGAGCTAAGTGCCATAAAAGTTTTTGTAAAAACTGTTGTGATTAATTTTTTAATTTTAGCTATGTTTGCTGGTGTCTACGGCATATTCTAGTCCTTGCGTGGACGGAAATTTAAATCCTTGAGTGGCTGAATGTTTACATTCAAATTTACCAAGGTGTTCCTTAAAAGGTCGTCTTTTTCCGAAATCTTATATGAGATTTCAATTAGACTGGTGTATATATATACATGCTACTATGTTTAAATATAGTAAGACCTGGGACACCTCAAATCTTTATGGTAAATGTTAGGAATGTTCAACAGCCTGGCTGCTGCGTATATACTTTTTACTTGTAAGTAAAAATTCGAAAAGTGGCAAAGATTGGTCCACTGGAGGTATGTATATTCATTCTTATATACTTGTTAAATTCCTATATTGGTTTACAAACTGTGTTGTTTGTATTTTTTTTATTATATATTTATATTTTTTATTTCGGTTGCTAATTGCAACAACTTCCGGCCCCGTTGATGCACTCCTTGTGCATCAACCAAATGACTGGATCATGTTTTGTTTGAAGAATTGCACGAGCGCTTACCTTTGGTTTCGGCCAGTGGTAATTGTACCAAACTACCTTGTTTTTCACCAGCCTCAATCGAATGGAAGCGCCGTCCTTTAAAAATAGGTTAAATCGCATTCGTTTTGACTTACGAATGCGTTCCCACGGGATAGATTGCAGTTCTTCGTATTGGATGCTTATGTGTTGCCCGTCGTTCGTATAGACATTATACTTTTTCTCAAGCGATGTTTTGGGAGTTTGGGTCTTGAGGGGTAGCTGTGTGGTCAATTTTGGTGAGGTGTCCAAGTCCTTTATGTCGCTTATGACTTTGTCCACGTGAATTGGACTGCTGGATCTTAGTTGCTTCGGAGGCAGAGGCATCTTAAAATGGAACTCTGCCTCTCTAGGCGGCGTGTTGAGGTCTGGCATACTTGGCAGCGGTGGTGTCGGAGGCAATGGGGATACTGCCCGTTCGATAGCAGTAGTGCCTGACATCTCTGCCCACGTCTGCTCAAATTCCTCCATTAGGCTGTCGTACATTACGTCTAAGATGTCTTCCATCTCCATTCTTTGACCTATTTTAATACTTCGGAAAAGTTTTATGTATTATTTGGTTAATATTTAAAAAATAGAAATATATGGCCAGGACCCATACATGCATCAAACTTGACGTATACAAACATTTACGGACATCACAACTTACTTCCTTTACACCTTTATTGCAAATTGACTGGTAAGGGGCAAATTTTTTGAATGGGTCTTTGCAAAATATTGTTTGCTGTTTTTACAGACACCACTCTAACTCTGCCGTCCTTACCAGGGTGTAGCTCCTCAATGAGCCCCAACACCCATTTTGTTGGTGGTTGCTTTTCATCTTTAATGATGACAACTTGACCAATATTAATGTTACTTTGTGGCGCATTCCACTTTTGTCGTTTCTGCATTTCGGTCAAGTATTCTGTTGACCATCTTTTCCAGAATTGTTGACGTAGTTGCTGAATAAGCTTCCATCGTCTTAGAAGGTGCATATTTGACTCTTCTTGAGTGGGCTCTGGTACAGCTAGTAGCGGTCTTCCAATTAGAAAGTGACCTGGGGTTAGAATTTCCAGTTGTTCTGGATCCGCAGTGATAGCGTGCAGCGGTCTGGAATTGAGACATGCTTCTATTTGAATGACTAATGTATTTAGTTCTTCTATTGTTAATGTTGATGAACTTAGAATTCTACGCATATGGTGTTTAATGCTTTTTACACCTGCCTCCCAAAGTCCACCTTGATGTGGAGCTGCAGGAGGTATAAAATGCCATTTGATCCCCATGGCTGCAGTATTGTGAGCTGCTAGTTCGTTTGCTTCAGCGAGTGCTTTTTTGTACTCTTGCTGAAGAATTTTGTTTGCCCCAATAAAATTTGTTCCATTATCGGAATATATATTAGCACATAAACCTCGTCTTGCAACAAATCTCTTAAATGCTGCGAGAAAGCTTTCAGACGTTAAGTCAGAGACTACTTCGATGTGTATGGCTTTTGTTGCCATACACACAAATAAACACAGGTATCCTTTGTATGTTTTGGATCCCCGATATTTTGTGGTTTTGACATCAATAGGACCAGCATAGTCTAACCCCGTATTCTCAAATGGGTGTGCCTGTGACACTCGAGGACTGGGTAGACTGCCCATAAGCTGCTGTTGTGTTGCAGCGCGATGTCTAACACATATTACGCAGAGATGAATCCTTTTCTTAACGGCGTGTAGTCCATTAATGATCCAAAACTGACTTCGTATGGTATTTAGGACCAGTTGTGGTCCACCATGCAAAGTTTCTTTGTGGTAGTGATCAATCACTAAATTAGTTAAATGATGATCTTTGGGTAGTATTGCTGGGTGTCGTGTTGAGATTGGTAGGTCTGAATTTTGCAACCTGCCACCTACTCTCAAGACTGAATCTTAATCTAAAAATGGATAAAGCCCTATTATTTTGCTATTTTTGTGCAAATTTTCTCCAGCCTTTAACTGCTTGAATTCATTTTCAAATTCTTGCTGTTGTGTTTGCTGGATTACTCTTATTTTGGCTGTTTCTATGTCAGCTGGTGTCAGTCTGCCAATGTTCCTTTCTTCTTTATGCCTACAATTATGGATGAATCGGAGACATTGTGCAGTGACAAGCAACAATCGTTTGTATGACGAGAATCGCTCAATTCTTATTTTGGCTGTTTCTATGTCAGCTGGTGTCAGTCTGCCAATGTTCCTTTCTTCTTTATGTCTACAATTATGGATGAATCGGAGACATTGTGCAGTGACAAGCAACAATCGTTTGTATGACGAGAATCGCTCAATTATTGTTTCGAGCCCTTCGCTTTTTTGCATTGCAAGAGCTTTTACTGTCTTTAATTCGTAAGACGTCTCTCTTCTAAGGCTCTTATCTTGTGGCCAGTCTTGGCTTGGCTGCCTTAACCAACTAGGACCTGTCCACCATGGCTCACATTCTTGAATGCTCATTGGCATTAGACCTCGTGATGCCATGTCAGCAGGATTATCCTTGGTAGGTACATATCCCCACGTGTTATTTAAGTTGCCTTCCTGTATCTCGGTAACTCTGTTTGCCACATAAGTTTTCCATCTATTCGGATGACCTGATATCCAGGCCAATACGATTTTTGAATCGCTCCATGAAAAGCTGCTGACATTACTCATATGCATGTCAGCTCGAACTTGACTTAGTAGTCTAGTTAACAACACTGCTCCACTTAGCTCAAGTCTTGGCAACGTAATTGGCTTTGTGGGAGCCACTCGAGTTTTTGATATGAGCAATGTTGTTTTTATTGTGCCGTCATCGTTTTGAACTCTTATGTAGACGACAGCTGCGTACGCTGAATTTGATGCGTCGCAAAACCCATGCAATTGACAGTTGTCTCTGTCTTGCTTGGTATGTATCCAACGAGGAATTTTTATTTTCAATATGTGAGGCAGCTGTATTTTGAACTGCCTCCATTCCTCGCTGAATTCTTCTGGGACTATTTCGTCCCAGGTACATCCATGCATCCATAATTTCTGGATGATAATTTTCGCCAAAACTATAATGGAGCTATCCAACCTAAGGGGTCGAATAGCTTTGCTACTTGCGACAAAATTTTTCTTTTTGTGGTCGCTTCTGTTTCAAATTCTGAAGCCTTGAAAGCAAACATGAAATTGTCGGTGGCTGGATGCCACTGGATTCCTAGAGCTTCGACTTGGTTGTCATCTTCAAATGTTAATGGCAACTCTAGCTCTATGTCTTCCTTAGGTAACCAATCAAGCATTTCATCATGGTTAGCTGCCCATTTCCGGAGGTTAAAACCTCCTCCCTTTAATAGCTTTATTAGCTCTTTTTGGGTTTGTTTGACTTCTGCTATGGTATTTCCACCTGTTAGCAGATCGTCAACGTAAAAATCCTGCGTTGCAATTTCTGATGCCTTAGGATACTCTTCTTTGTCATCCTTGGCTAATTGCTGCAGTGTTTTTATTGCTAGATATGGTGCTGCCGTAGTGCCGAATGTTACGGTGTTGAGTTCGTATTCTTCTACTGGCTCAACTTCACTACTTCGCCAAAGTATTGTCTGACACTTTTGGTCATCCTTATGTATCTTAATCATTCGATACATCTTCTCTATATCGGCAGTCACTGCATATCTATGCACACGCCATTTTAGCAATGTTGAATACAACTTTGGTTGTAATGTGGGACCTGTCAACATTTGTTCGTTGAGGCTTCTCCCGTTTGATGACTTTGCGGAAGCATCAAATACTACTCTTAATTTGGTAGTAGTGCTGTCCTTAAGAACAGCATGATGGGGTAAGTAATACCTCTGGGTATTCGCATTTTGTGTGGTTTTATTTACTTTACACATATGCCCCAGGTCTAAATATTCTTGAATACATTTATGATATTCAGCTCGTATGTCGGCAGCTCGCTCGAATTTTTTCTCGAGTTGAGCGAATCTTTTTAACGCCATTATTTTTGATTCCCCAAGCTCGGGAACCTTGCCTGCTTTGAATGGCAGCTTCACTTCATAACTGCCATTATCCAGGCGTTTATGATTCTCACTGAAGAATTGCTCACATTGCTCTTCTTCTTTAGTGAGTTTACGTTTTGGGTTGAGCTCTTCCCATTCCCAAAATTTCCGCACTTGCATATTTAGCTGTGCTAAGTCATCAGCACTACTTGTGGTGAATGCAGAAAAAATTTCATTTTTGTCCACTTGATTTAGTGGTGCTGTTGTTTCTCCGAAAAGAATCCACCCTAGCTTTGTATTCTGTGCTATGGGGGTCCCTTCAGGTCCACTTTTAATTCCCTTGCATAAAATTTTTGCATAGGTATTCACACCTAACAACAGGTCTATTTTCCCTGCTTTTAGGAACTCTGGGTCTGCTAAAGGCAAGCCTTTTATATGAGTCCAATCAGAAGACCTTATGTGTGTTGGTGGGAATATATTAGTTATCTTCTTGATAACATAAGCCCGCAATGGGATTTCAAAATCAGCTGAGGTGGCTGATCTCACATGGACAGACACTTCTTTGTTTGCCTTTGCCACTTGTGTACATCCCAATCCGGTAATTTGAAGTGACGTTGACACGCCTTTCAGTTGTAAGGATTGAACAGCCGCTTCGGTTATAAAAGAACTTTGTGATCCTAGATCAACCAAAGCCCGCATGGGAATTGTTATCCCACTTCTGTCCCTAACATGTACTATAGCCGTAGCTAATAGTGCTTGTGTGGCTTTCTGTTTATTTGAACAAGCATTTGCCGAAGTAGATGGGACAGAATTTTCTGACTGTCTTGATTGTATGGTCTCAACAGCCCTTGGCTTGTTTGAAGACATGTTTTTGTCTTCATGAAGCCATGTGTGATGACGCTTGTCACACTTGAAACATCCATTTTTATTTGGACATGCTTCTTTGTTGTGTGGTTTTAAGCAATTTGTGCAAAGCTTATTCTTTATCACAAGTTCACGTTTTGCATTAAAACCCTTTTGTTTAAATTGTGTGCATTTGTGGATTGTATGTTCTCCTTTGCACACCGGGCACCTTTTACTCATCGTACAAGATCCATTATGTCTTTGTAGACAGTTAAAACAAATATTATGTTTCAACAGGATCTTCCGACGAGTGTCAATATTATGCCGTCGGAAATCATCGCAGTTTTGTATGCGATGGTCTCCCTTACATACCACGCAACCATATTGTTCGTTGACGTGATAGTTTAATGATTTATTTTGTCCATGTTTGTTCATGGCAACATAACCCACCTTACTTGGGTTAATAGCTTCCAAAGTTCGGAAGCGAGATTCTAGGAAACAAAACATTTCTTTTAACTCTGGAATCTCTGTACTCTTGGAAATTGATTGTTCCCATAGAGTTCGAGTTTCCATAGGTAGTTTTTGTGTTATTATAAAAATAATTATTGGATCCCAGGTCTTTGTACCTATTCCAAGGGATTCCAATTCATGTAAACATTCCTTTGTTTTATCATGTAAATTTTTCAGGCTACTTTCATGTTCACCTTTTACTATAGCTTGATTAAATAAGGCTTTGAGTTGTGTGAACACTAATACCTTTTTATTATTGTATCTTTGTGTCAACTCTGCCCAAGCTGGTTGATAATTAGTACTAGTTACATCGTATTGTCGCAATATCCTTTCTGGTTCTCCAGATAGATTGGACTTTAAATAGTGCAACTTTTGTACTAAGGGAATTTGAGAATCTTTGTGAATCAAAGATTCAAACATATCGTGGAAAGATCTCCACTTAGTGTAATCACCATCAAATTTCGGAATTTCAATGCTAGGCAATTTTATTTCCGTTTTGTGGTCATTGTTACACTTGCCTCTGGTTTAGTTACCTTTGGCATTTGGAGCTCTTGAAGCTTTGATAGTTGTTCTTGGAGCTCCCCTAACAATCCGAAGTATACTCCTTCGCATTCCTCAAAAACATGGCTTGTTTCGTAGTCGTTGAGTGCTGTTTCCTCAAACTCTACTAATAATCTTTGATGATTATTCAAAAAATGTTCCCACAATTCCTCAATACTCCGGGTTCTTTGCTTCAGATAATCTTTAGTTAACTGTTGCCCTGAACCTACTTTCTCTTCATAATTAGAGACAGCATGAGTCAAAACTTTTTTGAAAGCTATTTGTCTCTTTATAAGTGCTTCCATTTTAGTTAGTCTTCCTTCACCAAACACAGAAAAATTTGAATTGCTATTTTTTATTATTGTTAATTTCAATACTCAATAAACGTATTATGCTACCGGTTTATCCGGCTCGAAGGACCAATGTTACAGCTCCTATGGCTGTACATAAAAAATTAAATGAAAATGAAAAATGGAAGTAAAAAAATAGGTAATTGCTGATTGAAAGAATTAACCTGCTTTTAATACGTTTATTTTGTATCCTTATAAACTAACAATAATTCTAACAAATAAATTAAATTCAAAGAAAAATGAAAAACAAAAAAATTAACAAAAATAAAGTAATTCAAAATATCTTACTTATTAACTTTACTCTTAATTTCTACTTATTGCTAATGATCTGCAATGAGAGAAATGAACAAATTAATAAAGCGAAAAAAAATGAATAGCAATTCAAATTCTTTAAAAAAATTCAATATAGAAAAGGAGCTAATTAATATCCTCTTGAAACAAAAAAAAAGGTTAGTAAATTTTATACTTATTTATTTCCTGTAGTATGCTCAACCCTGGTTGATGTAGCTAATCCCTGTACCTGTTTCTGACCTAATCCTGGTCTATGGATTGAACCCCTGAAAATCTCCCAAAAGGTTCAATACCAAAATATTGTCCCTTTCCTAAAACCAAATCAGCAAAAAAAATCCCTGGAAATATCCCAAAGGATTCTGCCGCCGATTTAGCCTAGATATTGACCGGGATTTTTAATTAGTATGGAAATCGCCCAATACTAATGATTTTCCGATTGACTTGAGTTTCCTGCCACACTTCACTTGGATATATCCCGAAATGAAATGTTTTGTGAAACCTTTTCGTTAACCTTAGTTAATTGGATATTTCCCAAATTAACTTTGCTGAATAGTTAGTAAAAAAAAGAGAGAGACAAAAACTTGAGACGAAAGAATTTTCTTCTTAGCTTGGTAATATCCCAAAACTGCGAATTAATTCTCTAATCTCAGTATATAGAAAGATTTTAATGTGAGATTTTCTGGTAATATCCCAGAAATTTTCCCTTTTTTGCATATGAAGAAAGAAGATCTGAATTTATAGAAATTTATTCTCAATTTGGTAATATCCCAAAATCTTGAATATACTCTATACTTCCAGTGGTTTTGTAATTAAATAGAAAATTTCTGGTAATATCCCAAAAAAATTTCTATTTGTATTACCTGTGTGTGAAGAGGAAAAAACTATTTGTGGGAATAACCCTACAAAAAATTGAGAACAAGCGCCAAAAATTCTAGTGGAGAATATCCGACTAGAGACCTTTACTGGTGAAATACCGAGCAACAAGTGATTTTTCTTCTCAAATCGCCCCCTTTTTATATGGTTGGGGCCAGCTGCCGCCTATTGTTCTGTGGCTTCGCTTAGTTGCTGGCTATTGTTTCCAACTTTGCGCAAGTTCACCACGGCGCTGTGGAAGTTTTACAATTTTGAGATGACGGGGGCGCCACAATTTAAATGTTGTGGTTTGACATTTGTCATTAAATGACAAATGTATTTTTGTTCGTGTCGTGTTTTTGTTTTCATTTTATCATAATAATTCGTATTTATTATGATAAAATTGAATAGCAACAATTGTGCAACGTTGTGTTTATTGGTGGTGTGGACATATACGTCCTGCAACGACAAAACCCTGCACTGGATATTGCAGTAGATTGAGCTAAGTGCCATAAAAGTTTTTGTAAAAACTGCTGTGATTAATTTTTTAATTTTAGCTATGTTTGCTGGTGTCTACGGCATATTCTAGTCCTTGCGTGGACGGAAATTTAAATCCTTGAGTGGCTGAATGTTTACATTCAAATTTACCAAGGTGTTCCTTAAAAGGTCGTCTTTTTCCGAAATCTTATATGAGATTTCAATTAGACTGGTGTATATATATACATGCTACTATGTTTAAATATAGTAAGACCTGGGATACCTCACATCTTTATGGTAAATGTTAGGAATGTTCAACAGCCTGGCTGCTGCGTATATACTTTTTACTTGTAAGTAAAAATTCGAAAAGTGGCAAAGATTGGTCCACTGGAGGTATGTATATTCATTCTTATATACTTGTTAAATTCCTATATTGGTTTACAAACTGTGTTGTTTGTATTTTTTTTATTATATATTTATATTTTTTATTTCGGTTGCTAATTGCAACAGTACTCACACTCCTATACTCGGAGGCTTAAATAATTATTTATAGCCATCACAACACTAACTTTATTAGTATTTCCCTCTTTTTTATTCGATCTGAGGTACATTAGATCAGCTCTAACTCGGTAGTGTTATGTCCGATCGGAAAACGGCTTTAACTATTCGCATCAGCTCACTACCAGCTACTTTTGGGGTGGGTGTAGGAACCCCCGACGGGGAAAATCCATTTTCATGTACTTGGTTCACAAAATTTTTTATATATTTCACATATATTTTAGCAGTTCTATCTTCCATGACCATTAGGGAGTGCTCTGTTGTGAGCATTTTTTTCATAGAAAGTCAATTTCCACGACTTACCAATTCCGGGCAATCACAAGAAGTAGATGGGTCCACTTTTTCATCCAATTCCACATTTCCGATAGCCAAAGCTTTCCTCCGCTTAATTTAAATAAACATTTTTAATAAAATATGTTCGGAATATCATAATGCATCGTTTAAGACGACATCTCTCATGTCTGGAGGTGTCGGGCCTAATCTTGTATGAAAAGTGGGCATTCCCCTTTCTTATTTATTTGAACGAAAAACTGTCGAAAAAGCGCCAAGTTCGATACATAATTCTAAAATGGCCGCCATATTGGTAATTTTCGTAGAAACAAAAAAAAACTCCATACCGCTGTAGGGTTTTTTATTTTGGCTAATATAACCTTTTTTTTAGCTTCAGACAATTTCCAGAGTAGTAGGACCTTAAACCATTAGGTACTATATTTTCGTTATGCAGCGACCAAAACCAAAAAACCATATCTAAAAAATTATTTTTTTTTGTGATTTGAATAAACGAAAAACAAATCGGCCGATTATCGAATCTTGTTCATTGAAAAATAAATTCATGAATATCAGCAATTTTCAAGGCTGTCACATTAGGATGGCCCCTTTAATTTATTTATTTTGCATACATAATATGATGCCCTAAAGTCGACCAAAGTGATATCCTAACTATGTATGTACTGGCTACCCTTGGATATTTATTATAAGTTCCCCGTTCACCATTTTCAAAACTTAATTCATATTAGACTCAAATCAAAGATGCGCAATTTTTTTATTAAAGGAAATAGTCCTGTTTTCTAGCAATATTAAGTCCTGAAAATTATATTTCATAAAACAAAACTTTTATATACAACTCAAAGCAGAAAATAAAATAGTTAGTGCTAAAGAATGTCCTCATAAGAGCCTCATTTTTTTCTCCAATTCATTCAAGCCACTTCACTTCACAATAATTTCCATGCAAATCTGCACCCGAATTTTCCATCAATTCCACCGGCCTGGCATTAATCAAACAAATTACCAGAAAAACCAATTCAGCCCATTCCTGACTCAGGAAAATGCATATACAAACTGAAATATACCTGTATATGTGTGTGTGTATATATAGATATGTGTATAAAGCAAAATCACCCCAGGTTATCGGTTCCATCTAACATGGGGGGTGGGGTCACGTAGAAATACGTGAGGGTCTTCAGGACTGAAAAAAAAAATTGAAGATGAAATATGTTTCCATTACTGGTCACTTTATCCTTTGTGTTATTTATTTAACCCCCGAATACGTGCACACAAACGAACCACTATTCCGCATATCTTGTTAGATGCGGATTCTATCCTGTTCCCGTACTCCTCCGCCCCGTGCGCCTAATACTGCCGGCTGTTATTTTACGGGGGAGGCAAAGGACATTTTATCCAACAACGGGGAGGAATATAGCTTGAGCCACTGGAGCACACAAAACCAACGGACAAAAAATGGGTTCTGTCAAAATAAATCTGAAAATCTGAAAAATCTGTGTATGTCGTGTCGTGTCTCTTTTTCATGTGCGGTCGCAGATATTTGCACACGTTCTTTGAGCACTACTTTTACGGAAAAGTGGGTGTCAGTAAGGTGGGTAAATCAGATGGGGGTTGGATTTGTGTAGCTTTTTGCACACAACATGTGCGGGGTTTTATTTTGTTTTTTTGCCGCAGTTGTAGGTGGTAGGTAAAAGTAAAATGCTGGAGGAATATTTGAATTGACCACATTTTCTGCATGTGTGTAGAGGACAATTTCCTTCTTTTGTTTTCCCTTAAATTTGGGATATTTCGTGTCCGCCATTTCAAGATTGCACTTGTTAAATGTTTTATAATTTTTCTTTAATATGGAGACAATTTAATCACTTATCCCTTATGATGACAGTTCAAATTAACAATGATGAGTGTCATCTCACACCCCTTTTCTAAGCAATCTATTTTATAACCGGTACTACATAAATAGGATGCTGGATAGAAAAGGGAGAAACCAGTCTGAATTGTGTGATTTAAAGACAAAATTTAGGTCAGCATCTGATTATGTACCTAAATGTTAGGGATATCTATGTTTGGTGTGACCTTTCACCTACCTGGACCAGAGGTGAATGTAATTCAATGATAAAGTCAGAATTTTGTGGTTTAACGTGGTTTTGAGAGTAATTTAAAGATTCATCACAGAATGTAAGTTCATGACCTTTCTCGTAACATAACACATTGCGCGTAGAGCTTAAGGCTAGAGAACCGGTTACATATTGGATGCTGGCTAGATAGTTGGGATGCAAAAAAAATCTTTTGTTTGTGAGAAAAGATAAAAATTGAATCATTGCCAGTTGCTTGTCGGTTTAAGTGGTGGTGGTCACACTGAGATGTTTTTTTAGTTGAAATGTTTGGAAAGGTCGATTTATTATAAATAGAAAGATTTGGGAGTCAGCTGTTTTGTTTATGTGGATTTAGAAAGAATTCGGAGCCTTCATAAAAAGTTTAAAGATATTTAAATTGCAATCTGAATTGAGCAATTAATATTATTATGCAAATAATGTCAGCGAGCAACCCGAACTTTTTTGAGATGTGACTAGTTCGAAATCCTCTCAATGCACTTGAACTCACAATTAATTCCCAGATAATTTTAAATTCCCGGAAGACAAAATCTCAGAGTTCCGAAAAATTCATTGCGGTTTTTTCCAAAACATATCAATACCCAACCAACGGGTACCATGAAATCATATCGGAGGTAACAAATTACGGTATTGTGCTTTGCAACATTGAACCCCACTCATGGCTGCTCTCTCACCCAGAGTACAGAGACAACGTAGCAGATGGATTATTTTCTAAGTTTGTACAAAATCCACCATAGTTCAGAGGATTTTTCAAATGAATATACATCGAATAGAAACAGATACCAGTACAATATTTGTGATCCTTTATCTGTCCCCAATATATACTTTTAGGAAATTGTGGATTATCAATAAGAGGAAAGATTTTGGTCTATAAGACTGAAATTTATTGAAAATAATTTCAATAAATGTGCAAAATGCATTGAAATGAAAAAAAAAAATGAACTCTTCGACCCAGCGTTCAGAGAGGTCTCATCAGTATGGTTATCTCTGATCGCCTACCATAGAAGTTCAATTGTCCATAAAAAAAAAAAAAAAAAAAAAAAAAACACAATCACCCAATTTGAAATTTGCAATGAGAAATCTTGCTACTACATGATTCATAATTACTTTTATTAAAAAGTATTTATATGGGCATCATTGAACTTCTATGGTAGGCGATCAGAGATAACCATACTGATAAGACTTCTCTGAACGCTGGGTCGAAAAGTTCATTATTTTTTTTTTTTTCATTATCAATATTATCATCCCAGAGGGAAAAATTCCAAGTGCTTCGAAAAAAAGCAGATTAGAAGTGCTTGTAGCAAGTTATTGATATACTTTTAAAAAAGTGCTTCTATGGAAGCAATCTGTTTTGAAGTTATGTTTCAAAGCAGCTGCTTTGCTTTTTAAGATCATTAACAAATTTGTTGATAGAAGAGTAGAAAAGTGTTAAGGCTGCAAATAAAATTATATAAGGTGCTGTTGCGGAGCGCGGCTATTTCGTCTAAATTTAATTTGCTGTAATTAAAAGCAGAAATATATGTGGCCAATACTGTAGCTTCAGAAATCGTTTCCAATCTGTTATCTACAAAGTGCTTTAGAGGCAATTATAGCGAAGGTAAAAGTAAGAGCTTACTTTTGCAGACATTCAATGTTATGATTTGTATGAAAGTGAAGCACAATCGAAGAGCCTTGTGCTTCACTAGAAGCGCTTGAAAAGGACTCCCAAGTATCCTTTTTTGCCGCTGAGATCTTATACTTACATGTACATATACGAGTAGATGCATATATGTATGTGAACACTGTTGAAAGGGAGGGATATTTGTAATGACACCAGGACTTTTAAGAACTGCGCATTCTGTCTCATCTCAAGATAAATCAGTTTCAGACATTTTTCATGTATATACTGAAGTAATCTAAGGAATGTAAAAACCAATAAAATTTATTATAATACTTTTATTTACTGCCCATCCAAATGTTGTAGACAGAAATGTGAAAAGTCCTCTTTAACAATTTAAGTTAATTTTTTTTTTTTATCAGAAAAGGGTGGGGAATTATTTACTATTTATTTATAAATTTCTATTACAGCAATTATATGTAGACCATCTTTCTTTTTCCTTTTATGTTAAGGATGAACTGTTTCCTGAGGCGTTGAGAATAGATAGGTGCCAACAGTTCAGACAACTTTGGTATGAATCTGTTATAAAAGTTTACTATTCCTAAGAATTGTTGAATTTGTCGTACCGACGTTTGTGGAGCTATGTTTAGAATTGTATCGACACGACTTTTAAGTGGTGTAATACCTTGGGGAGATATTGTATGGCCTAAAACTCTAAAGAGGATGTGCCGAATACGCATTTGGACGGTTTGATTGTAAGTCCAAATTCAGCTAGTCTTTTGAAAAGTTTTCTTAAATGTTGTCTATTCTCCTTTTAATCTATGCTGGCGATCAGGATATCGTCTATGTACGCATAAGCAAAATCGAGATCTCTTACCACTTGGTTAATAAATCGTTGAAATGTTTGGCTAGCATTTCGTAAGCCAAAAGGCATCCTGGCAAATTCAAACAGGCCAAACGGTGTCGTTATGGCTGTTTTATATACATCTTCTGGAACTACAGGGATTTGGTGGTAAGCTCTAACTAAATCGATGCGCGAAAATATCTTGCATCCTTATCTTATATCCTTAACTGAACCAGTAGGAGGGGTTGACGGTAAGAGAAAAGAAGCAGAATTAGTAGGAAATGCAACAGAAGATAGTACAAACCAAACACATAGATCACCACTAATACACAACACTCTGACACAAGTAGGGAATAGATAGCTAGAAAACAATATACAAATAGAAACACACGTAACAAAACTTGCCAGATGCAGCTCCTAGGAGAGTGAGTAATAAGGGATAACACAACAAAACACCATACGAACAGACAACTAAAGTAGGAACAATGTAGGAAACGAACAATACAGGGCAGTAGAAAGTACTGGGCCATTCGAACCGGTGAAACACCCGTTGTATTCGACAACAAGTACTCAGTGACCATAAACGTTAGCTAAAAGAGCTAATAGCTAAAACAATAACTCAAATATAACGAACGAAAATACAGAAGGGGCACACGCAATTCGCTCCGTCACACGAGCGAAATGGGGATGTCCACCAATATCCTGAACTGGACCAATAGGAGGCGTTGACGGTGAGAGAAAAAGAGCAGAACCAGTAGGGAACATAACAGAAGATAGGACAAATGAAACACACAAATCACCACAAATACACAACACTCAGGCACAGTCAGGGAACAGGAAGCTAGAAAACAATACAAAAAGAGACACATATCACAAAACTTGCCAGATGCAGCTCCCAGGAGGAAAGAAATGAGGGATAACACAACAAAACACCATACGAACAGACAAAGAAATAGGAACAATATAAGAAACGAACAGTACAGGGCAGTAGAAAGTACTGGGCCATTCCAACCGGCGAAACACCCGTTGTATTCGAAAACAAGTACTCAGTGACCATAATCGTTAGCTAAAAGAGCTAATATCTAAAACAATAACGTGAAGATAACGAACGAAAGTACAGAAGCACTAGCACTAGCTTAACACATCAATTAGAACACACACACTAGGATAGTCAGGTAACACAGTAGAGCAACAAAAATCAGACACACACGAGAACTAAACACAAGCAAAACAAGACACAAACAAGAATAGAAGGATATAACGAGAAAAAAGAGAAAGGAAATAAATAAAGAAAATTCACAAAATATACACACATATAAACCAGAATTATAATATGCCGAGGAGAAAAAAAGGGGGAGGGGCTGGAAAGAAGAGCACGATTAGTAGACACAACGATAACAGGCACCATAATGCACAGAAACCAGGCACAAGCCCGAAAACACACAGCCAGATGAGAGCCAGAGGAGAAACGAAATCTCAAAATACCACGTGGATGGAAGCGCACCTCACAAGAAAAAGTCATTAGTAAAGTGAAAGCCGAACAGTGAACATGTGATGTGAAAAATATAAAGAAAAATATAAGGTGATGTGTGAAAAAATTAAAGCGGTAATACAATAAACGGGAAACACACGCGCACCTCAAAAGAAAAATCCATTAGTAAAGTGAAAGCCGAACAGTGAACATGTGATGTGAAAAATATAAAGAATAAAAGAAAAATATAAAGTGATATGTGAAAAAATTAAAGTGGAAAATAATAAACGTGAAACACACGCGCAAAGAAAAGAACAAGAGGGAAAAAAAGTGGGAAAGCACGGAAAATAATAAATACGGATAGTAGGAAATAGGGGTCAGTGATAGGCTTAAGGTAAAAATTTTAAAATTATAGAACAAGATAAGTGGGTATATATAACGAAGCAAACTGACACACAAATAAGCCAGAAAGAGGGAACGAATAAACACAAAAACTGAAGAGGAGAACAAACATGAAAACAGGAGAGAAGCACTAAAAATATGTAGTCCAAGAAAAGGGGGGGGGGGAGGTCCTCAAACCAGCATATACATAAGAGTAAGTTAACAAAGAAAAAAGGGGAAATATCCACACCTTGCGTCGTACTTCCTAAATATTTTAATAGAATAAAATTAAATTGAACTAGATAAAATTAAAAATAAGGATTAAATTAACAATATTATTTACATATATATACTAACTACAACATGCACTGGAGAAGAAGAAGCATAAATATAAAGTGAAAATATTAAGTAAATACCGTACTACATACACACCCACCCACGACGCACCAAATGCACTGAAAACGAAGAGCATAAAATAAAAATATAAATATAAAAGCAAAATAAAAATTAAGTAGTGTAATAATAGGATAGCATAACAGTGAAAGTAGAGTAATAAGGTAAAAAAGTGATAGCTGGTTTAGTGACACTGTTGATTGCTAACACTACTACCGGGGGGGAGGCGAAGCCAATATCCATACAATCACCATTTTGATGTGCCTACCGTTGTTGCTGATACAATTGCAGGTAACGCCACTGCCGCTAGCATTGCAGTTGCTGCCAGGGGTGTAGCTACCATTAATAACATCATTGGTGTTGGTGACATGTGTGGTGTCAACAAGAAAAATGGTGGTAATGATAGTGACGGTGGTGGTAGTAGTGGTGCTGGTGGAGGTGGCGGTGGCGATAATGGTGGCGACAAAGTGAAGGGGCAGAAGCTAGGGACGATGATATTGGTTACATATACTACGATCTAGAGTAAGTTTAAAAAACGTAAATAACAAATACGACTAGTGACCCCTTAGAACAGAAACAAACTAGCATTAGAGCCTTGGTGGCAGGAACGCGCAGTAAGAGACCCCCACGAAGAGAAAACACCCAAAATACATGTGCGTACCTGCGGCCAACACATGCAATCACAAGAATGTCCTTGCAGAGTGAAGTCACAGATATCATGTAATCGACACGCAAGCCATAAAATATAGCTTAGATAATCATAGGGATCCTGAAAATAGAGATTAAAAGATTAGGTAACAACACATTGTGCAAGAACACGCACATGGATTAGAAACTGAACGTTTTTAAGCATAGGAAAACTTCTGATGAGTCCCGTGGCGGGGACGAAACATGTTAAGTATAGCCGAACAGGAGCCCACACGGCATCCCATTAAAAAACCCAAAAAAAACCCTGATATAAAATTTTTTTAAATGTGTTTTAAAAATTTTTTAAAATGTTTTGTTTAACCATGACGTTATGCGGAAAACGCATTTTAATACACACTATCTATATATATTATATTTTATGCATTAACCGAATACTTATTTCTATTAAGGCATATATTTTACACCAATCATTACACCAGATTGGCATAAGTTTCGATTTTCAGAGCAACACACGAATACATCTGTACCAAGGAACATGATACACACGGAACACCGCACCTAACACACCGAGACATAAAACACAACACCAACAAAGTAAACACAGAACGAATACACACACGACATAGCATCCACACACCTATGAGGAAACCCTTCTAGTACCTCACGTAGGTACCACGGTGGCTAAACTAAACCACCTACGGCGGTGGACAACTGGTGCCCCACCTGCCGTACAACGCTTCGTCATGCTACTTTAAGGAATTAGTATCCTTAAACACAGATGACACAATACCAGCACCGGCAGTTTTTTTGCTAATAAATATAGTTTTATTACTCCTAGAAAAGAGCGGTATCGGAGCTCAGGCACAAATATAGGCGCCCTAGCCCAAGTGCACAGTGTCCATTGGCCACACTGGGTAGGAAACCTGGGGCACCCAAGACAGTGCTGAGCACCGATAGTGTGCTCGGGAGGCTAATCACGAAGATACCAGCCAACACCAAGCACTGTGGAACCAGTGATGGAGCAACGGGAAGACCGAAAGGGAGTACACAGAAATGTGGGATGAACAAAAACACACAACACTAACACGCAAGCACACACACAACAAGCATAAGACGTGAAGACACAGAAACGCACGAACTGACACGAGCGTGACACACAAAGAAAGGAAACACGAACAATGCACACACACATACATACAAAACAGAAAACATTGAAACCACTAAGACCTAACATAACACACATAAACACAGAAGAGAGCAAACAACAAAGGGAAACAAGGACAAACTATAACCCTAATCAAAGGTAGGCAACAATAAGAAGGAAATGATAGACCCACACCAACAGGAGAACAGAGGGACACACACACACGCGAAAATAGAGATTTTAGTATACTACCAATTAAAAATATAGATCTAACCACAGTCATCATAACACATAGAAACACACACTTAACATAAACACATCTTACCATCTACAGGAAAATGGAAACAAGTGGATAAGATAAACAACACAAACACATGGCACCCACAGGAAAACCCATGACATTCAGGGAAGTAGGAGGAGGTTTCAGAAACTTAACGGAATACGAGATGGAACCAGACATTAAGGCGATACTGTCAGACGGACCTAAATTCATACCACCCAACCGGAACATAAACCCCATTAACACACTGGTGACCCTAAACAGTATAGCAGAGACAGTAGAAGCGGACACACCCATGGAATACAGGGAAATAACGAGGGGAATAGCCAAAGACACGAACAAATACATAGAAGAGAACAAGAAAAAACAATTCACGAGGACAGAATTGAAGATCAACGAAACAGTAGGGAGAATCAAAGAAATGCTCACCAGAAGGAAGGACATAAAAATCATAGAGGCAGATAAAGGAAAGGTGACGGTAGCGATACGGAGAAAATACTACGAGGAACTACTCAAGGAGATGATAACAGAAGGAATAAGCAGCGGATTATACAGGAGAATAAACAGCGAGGACATCAAAAAGACACAAAAAGCGATGGAGAACGCATACAAGAACAAACTAAAAGCAATGAACACAAACGGACTATACCTAAGAAAGACGAACAACCGGAGCAACACACGCCTAAGCGGGGAGGATGTAGAGATGCTTAGAAGCTTAAATGACTACGAGAACGAAATAAGCATACTACATCCAGTCATCAAGATACACAAGGAAATACCCAAACTAAGGCCCATCGTATCAAAGACCACTGTTATATATATCTCTTATATATATGTAATATATATATATATATAATACACATAGATACCTATACTGGATACTTACTAAATGGTTGGTACTACAGGTGACAGTAGTAAGGGTACCACCTCCCTATACTTTTTACATTGCGTCCGATAGAGACAACTGCGACGAGTATCCCACTCGCGGGTTTTCTGCAATACGGTTCCCACCGCCGATAAGAAGTTGTTGAGGAGGGAGTAGGATAGACACGTCTCTCTCGCAACCATTGGGGGCTAAAAATAAAAAGGTTGAGTTGCCACCGAGTTGTGTTGTTGCAGGATGTTGGTTGGAAGGAGAGGCTGGTGCTGTCTGTGGTAAAGACGGTAGATGGGTCCCTGTCGTAGGCATTGGGAGGCAAAAATAAAAAAAGCTGACTTGATACCGAGTTGTGTGTTTGCAGAATGTTGGCTGGAAGGAGAGAGCTGGTGCTGTCTGTGGTAAGGACGGTAGATGGGTCCCTGTCGCAAGCATTGGGGGCAAAAATAAAAAAAGCTGACTTGATACCGAGTTATCTTGATGCCGGCTGTTAGTTGAAAGGAGAGAGCTGGTGCTGTCTATGACAAGGACGGGAGATGGGTACTGTTTTGGAAAGGTCCAGTTGCTAGGGTGGCTGAGCCTAGGGGGGGTGCAAGCAGATGTACTATAGGCGGTTTACGTACAAGCATAGTAAAGTTTTATAAAATTGCACTACCAGGCGAGCAGATAACTAAAGCACAAAATCTTGCGATCATATGTAGCAAGCATGCATGGTTTAAACCTGTATCGTTGTCGTCACATCTTCAGCGGTTATCGCGCCTCTTTTTTTTTATATTCCGTTCATTTTTTCTTCCACTCCAAACAAGCTTTGATCAGTTAGTCACACTTCTTCAACGTCATTTTTCCATACGAGTTTTAAAAAACTTGAACTTGACCGCGATGCGGTTACGAGTTGTTGTTTCTTTTTGCATAGAATTTTAAATCTACCTGAATTGAAACTGCGAGACATGTGGGTGACTTTATTTTCTGAATATTTTTTATGTAAAGGAAAAAAGATTAAGGAAAGATGGCAAAGAGCAAGTTCTGATACTGCTTATGCAAGGGTTCTTGATACTTGTGACGTTCAATACTGGCGGCGTATGATAAAGAGCTGCAAAACAAGAAAAGATCGGCGGCAGTCAGTGAACTTGATGTTGTGAACGACACGAATGTGGGTGAAGGTGAGCTAAAAGAAACGGGTTGCTTGAGTAAAAACAAACTAATTCGGCTGAGATGCCTTTTATTGATGGTCAGTAAAGATAGACTGTATGACTGATAGACAATTTCTTCTACAAAAAAAACGTACATACTTAATCTTTTATTCGCGCTGTTCTGTAAAAATAGAGTTATAGTAATGGCTGCTTTACAATAATCAGGAAATGTTGAACGTGACCAGTAAGCTGAAAAGGAAATGTTTGGATGTTAAATAAAAAAAACACAAAAAGCCGATCATATGAATTTTATTAATTTATTTTTTGCTGAGACATTTTTTAGTTAAAAACGAAAGCTGCGGTATAAAGTTCAAAAAAAGCGCGTTGTTTAGCATGCTAATCCAATAGTAATTGCCTTTCATGAACTGGTAGTTGTAATTGTTAAAAGTTTCAGTTAGTTTTATATTACTTTTAAGAAACCGGTTTATATACGGCTTACATATATAAAGTCTTGGAAATATGAATTTCAATATCAATCTGGTATTTTCTTTGTAAAGTATAAGTCATGAGTTCAGGAAGTGTAATATTAGACATTCAGTTTGCTGTTGGAAACAATGCACAATACTTTCCGAAGGAAGTTTCTATTCTTCGAACAGGTTCTATAATGCCTAGCCTATATTTCTTCAAGGCGCCTTATCCTCTGGAAGAGCTGGATTTTAAATACAGATTGCAGAACGAGTTCAATTTTAAAAACATGAATGGGTTGAAGTGGAACAGTGGAATTATCAACTGTAATCATCTACCTGGTCTGTTATCAACTCTTGCATCTTTTACAATATATGTAAAAGGTTTTGAGAAAAAAGTGTTTCTTCAAAAATATCTTCCAAAAAGTGAAATAATTAATCTGAAAATACCAAAAATAAGCGAACTTGAAAATTTTCAGACTTATTGTAAAATCCACAATGTGGATTCCCACCTACGTTGTGCTGTTCAAAATTGTGTTAATATTTATTTACACATGTTAATAAATAAAGTTATTGAATAAAATAAAAAAATTTTAAATTTTTATTTCATTTATTTTTAATCAAAGTTCATTGCATCAAAAATTAGATTTGCAATACAATACAGAGGTATTTCATAAAAAAGTCTGGAATAATTTAAGTGTACATAAGATGTACGACTTGGAATAAAAAAATCTTCACTTGGTAATTTTAATACATTTTTTTCTTTACATTTGTCAGCATATCTTTTATAATATTCCTTTAGAGCTTCAGAGGCGTTGCTATTGTGAAACATGACAATATTGAAGAATTTCAGCATTTCAAATAATTTATAAAGTTCCGCTTGTGTTAGTGTAATGCTACCATTGTTGACGGGGATCTTGTATTCGTTTTTTAACTCGGTCTGATCTGCTGGAAGCGTCCCTTCCCAGCCGGGGTAAGATGTTGATATCGGAAAGACGCCGTGGCGATGAAACACTATTTTTGCTTCGAGTGATAGCGGGTCAAACCCAAGTATTACTTTCCGGTTATGGCAGTCGTCCAAATAATACGTGTAGTTTAGCAACACATTTTCACCGGCCACTTCTGCTTCACATTTAGACAATTTCTTTTTTCCTTTTACGGGTGCTTCAGCTTTGGACAATCTCTTTTTACCTTTTGCGGGGCTCCTTTGTTTTTTACGTGGTAGTTCCATCTTAATCAAATCACACTTGTGCGTTGAATACAAACAGCCAGGGTTCAGGCTTTTATAGTTTCAATCTCAGCTTTGCAAGACTGCCTACAAAAATCCCCTCCAGATTGTGGATGATTTTTTTTAGATATATGCTGTGGTATAAATTAACAATTTTGTTATCATTTAAACTTAGATTGTTCGAATCAAATTGTTTTAAAAAGTTCTGAAAGCTTCGTCCTCTGCAGCGAGAATATAGAAATACACAACAATAATGTCCACAGGTTGATAAAAATTGGCCTTGCAATCGTTTTTTATTATTACTAAAAGAGCTTGAATTAGCTAATAAAAATTTACGAAAAAACCTGTTTGCGGGATACTTTCCAAATGAATCAAAGTACTCTGCGGGGCCTTGTTTTGGGAAATAAAAGGCTACCCAATGAGTTCCACCTTTATTTGCAGGATCCGTATTAGCTATTACACATGCAGGCTTTTTTATCTTCTGTGGTAATTGGTTGCATGCAAAGATGCCTCTAAAAGACTTGTTTGTCATGCGGTTGCTTGATAATACATTTGTAAGTTCAAGCGTGTTCATTCTTGTTCAGAACAAATGATGGTTTCCACGTCAATGATCTTGGTGTGAGAAGTAGCGTAGTTATTTATAAATTCTCTGGTTGCAGCTCCACGAACAAAAATTGTGGTAAATTTTGATAGAGTTTTTATAAGATCTTCGTCCATACGCTTAAGTTCGAGATTACCAAATTTACTTATTTGTTCAGTACATCCTGTACTAGATGTGGGGTACTTGAAAATTATTTCTTTCGCAAAAGACTTATTTTGCGCAGCGAATCCCGCAAAAGAAACTCTTTTTAAAAAGGTGAAGGGTCCTCCGGAAAAGAACTCCACATTTACTAAACAGTAGCTCATTATAGATCACGTATTAAGAGTCTTGAGTGAAATTAAGTTCGAAGAACAGTTAGCCGGCCTTATATAGGTTTTTGTTTTAGAAGCTGGTATATACATTTTTATCTTTACCTATATCAAGGCTGCTATCATATTCTGCATATACAATACATGTCACTGTCTTTTTTAGTGCTTCCTTAAACCTTCCTTCAATTCTCACCGTTCCCTGATTCAATAGATTTCCACATGTTGAATTATACGAGAGATCTGTCGTTAAATCAAAAGCAAGTAGAAAACACCCGTTGTCAAAGAATTTTTTTGAAATTTGGTGGCCTTTATCGAAATAATGTATACCGGTTCCTTTAAACAGCGTAATATATCCTCGAGTGCTAGCAGGATTTTCTTTTGAATAATCAAATTCTAGCGGTTGATTTGGCACCTGTACCCCGTTCACTGATAAGTTAAACCTGGTGATATTGTTGTGCTTAAAGTTGTAAGAATTTATTGTTCGTTTTCCGCTATATGCGTCGTTGTCAACCATGCCAAAGACTAGTAGATTTGGTAATTGTCCTATAACCACATTGTCCAGTGATAATGTAAATGTATTTGCGGGTATTGTATAAGTCTTAACTTCAACTCGTTTATACGGATATATAGCGTTGGAGCGTTGGAGAACAGCTTCATGAGCCAGCAAGATGTTAGGATTAATAGTTACATGATTCATATACATAGTTGCTTCTACTATTTTAACTCGTGGAGAATTGTCATCATTTTTTGACCAGAGGTAAAATTCCGGTTTTTCGAGTGATAAGACTATCCGTAAATCAACACCGTTCATTAATAATTTATCTTGATTAAACATATCGCCGTGAATCTTTCCCATCAGCTCAACAACATTACTTTTATCAAACAGCTTTTGTCTTGCCAAATAACCTTCATTTAGCTCAGGGCTTTCAACAACTTCCATATTATTTTGATCGAGATACCAGCCAACCGATTCCAAATGTGTTGAAGCGGCATCTTTTTCGTAATTTAATAAATTCTCAATATAGGCTCTATAGTTGTAATTGTTATCTGTTTGGGCAATCGGTTTTCCATTTAGATAAATTGTACATTGGCGGAAAAGTGAGTGGAGTATGTTATTTACAAGGCCGGGGCCTTCATCACGAACAGTGTCTTTAGTCTTATCTGGTTTGGTTATTTCGATATCTTCGCCTGTGTAAAGTTCTTCTTTTCCATCCTTGATTTTAACTGACTGTAGTTTCAAACGAAGGTATATGCTTGATAAGTCTCGATATGTGTCACCATGTCCTAGCGATACAAATTCGAGCACCGATGAGTTATCTAGAGAAGCTATAGGTTTATAAGATACCTCTTCAGTTTTTATGATGCTGCTTTGTACAGGTGGTGTAGAGAAAAGGTCTAACTCAGATTTCATGCATTCTTTGTATGACGGCATGTTGCCTATTTATCAAAAATATCTAACACACGTTTACGTATCTTACGTTTACCTTTAACAGATGCTCTTTTAGATGTCCTTTTTGTCTGTGTCATACGTCTGCTTTTAATAGATGTTCTTTTAGCTGTCTTTTTTGTTTTTGAACCTCTTTTTACGGACTTTTTTGATCCTGAACGCTTTTTACGTTTAGAAGCTGGAGCTAAATGTAAAGCTGTAAAAGGGTTGTGCCTTTTTATAAGCATGCGATTGCTTCTTCCTGCACCACCCATGCTCTCAAACAGCTTATTTATACCTTTCTGTGATAGTTCTTCGGCAGCTGCTTTTCCATGCTCTTTTAAAATATCTGTTAAAGGCTTGCTACCTGCTTCTTCTAAAATAGCTTTTCCTGTTTTAATTACCTGCTGCTTCAAAGCCTTTGCCCCCGATGTAACCAATGGCTGTAAATATCGCAATAGTCCGCTGAAAAAACTACCAATTCCTCTTCCACGCTGGTAAATAAGAGGAGATCGATATAATTCTCCAATATCCGCTAAGGCCCCGCCACTTTGAATGGAATAATATTTAGTATAATATGAACTCATTTTCGAAGCTATACAAAATGCTCTTAACTTTGCACTATGTTAAATCGACTGCTGTATGAGTATTTATAGCCTATTTTCTTTTAAAATGGAGCATTATATATGTAGGAATATAGTCTGGCTTTAAATCAATTAGCTCCCCTTGCTGATTAGTTATCTTTATAGAAATACTTTCGATAAAAGTTTTTTCAATAGGACAGTAATCTACGTGTTGAAATCTTATTATGTTTTCACATTCTTTTAAAGGTATTACACGTAAGTATCCCACTAACTGGTCACCTATAAATCTGGGCTGAATAATGTCAGTGTAGACGTAAATTATATATTTTTCATAACAGTCCTCTGCTGTTGGCCGAGACTCTTGCGGCAACCTTAGTGTCAAGTCCGTAACTGATCTTTCCACTCTATTAAGTATGTCTATTATTGACATATGTTCCTGACGTAATCCTGCCGTATTAAAAGATTCTTTTATTTCTGCCAGTATGGCGTCAGGTTCACGCTTATTTTCAGGTGTTTGGAGAAATATATCCGTAAAGAAGTTGGACAGGTTGTCTATATTAGTATCAATAGGCACTGGTGTAGTTAAATATTCACCGGAACTTTGTTTTTCGTATGGAACATCCAAAATATTGCTACCTTTAACAATTTTTCGCTGTTCGGATGGTTTAGCACTAATCGAATCTTTGCTCAATCTGTTCAAGATGTTAAAAATAGTATCCTTAATCTGAATAATTATCTTTTGTTTTTCTTGCTCACTAAGGGTTTGATCATCAAAGTGTACATTTGATATAAAAAGCGTAATAAGATCTCTAACATTAAGGTGAGATGGTAGTGGTTTTTTTATTTTGATTGTGACTCCCAAATCTTCCAAACGCAGTTCAAATACATCGTGTACTCTTTTGCCGCCAGTATTTTTTTCTGTCTCACGAGCTCTTTTGATGCTAAGCGCTGGATGTGTGTAATTGTCTATCGAGTCTTGTATGATAGAATACTTTCTCTTGTGTCTAGGAATTTGTCCAAATACGTCATCAACAAAGGCTTCAACTGACTCATAGCTTTTATATTTTAAAACAACATTTTCTGAAGCCCTTTTACCCTGATATATATGTAGTGTAAATTCGTCTGGATCCTGTTTGTAGCTTACTTCAGGTATTACGCCATCAAAAAAGTCAGCCTCTAACCGATCCCACATCTTTTTCTTAACATCATCCAAGTACATGGTATACCATGACGGTGAAATAGCGTTATAAAATGTTAGTAGGAATGCAGAAAAATTTACTTGACCTGCTCTGTAACTAGCTTGCTCAAGACTTTCTTTAGTCCACTCAAGTTTAACGGTTTCATTTATTTTTATGCTAAGTGATTTGATTTCGTTTCTATGCTGCTCTCTTATTTCTTTCAACGGATCAGACGCATCACGCCTTACCCTTTTAACATTACTCTGATTTACTTCTTCAGTTGTATTTCGCTTGACTCCCCCTTTTACGGCATGGTAGGGCAATGAAATTTCAGTTATTCCAACACACCAGTCATCAGTAAACTTGCACGGTCTAGCTAGTGCATTTGTAAAAGCCGATAGTGTATTTTCGGGATAAAGCTACATGGGGTTATTACTTAAAAGACAAACGTAAAAGTCATTATCTTCTATATCCACAGGCATTATTAAATTCTTTTCCAATCAACGCTCAGTAGACTTATTATTTTTACAGGTTTTCCCAAGCAATTGCTGGTACGCTAGCACTTCTGGCTTTTGCTGCGTTTATTAGGCGGTCACTTTGTCGGACAACTTTCTTAACTGGCAGCGAAAGGATATATTGACTCGGATCTAGCAGAGACGGCTTTAATATAGATTGTTTTTTGGATGGTTTTACACCTTTGTCGCCCGTAGTACTTTCCGTATCGAATACTTCTAATATGTTCGCGGCTTCATCTATACTCATGTCTACAGGTACAGTGTACTGCGTTAAACCATCCTCAGCCGTGATCACTTTATAATCTTTATCGCGAGACTTATCTTTAGAAGCCGTCTTAGGTATTTTTGAAGGTGGTTTCAGACTTTTCCCTATACCACTGGCTGATAAGCGGCGTTTGGAGGCAGGTGATAACGGTTGTCTTGGTGGTGATATTTCAGCCAGTTCGAAGAAATCCTCTTCCATTCTTTCAGGTGTATTTTCTTTTAAGGGTGATGTTTGTGTTGATATTTCATCTTTAAAAATAAATTTAGTTTGAGTAGTGCTATCCCGCAAGCTTTTCTGTTTCATAGGCTTTTCTGGTAGCATGCGAATATTTGTTTTTCATCTGTCAGTCGCGTAGCTTTTCGTCTTAAGTTTGAAAATTTTATTAATTCATTTCGGTAATTATACCATTTTTCCCTATCAGATAAATTCTTATTTTTTAATATTTTATCCATAGTCTTATCGAACCTAGATTGATTCACGGAATCCTCAATCTCGTTTTTCAATTTTTCGTAAACTTCTGGTGAAAGAAGTAACATTTTATTCAGATTATTGTTTTTAAACATATTTTTCAATTAATGAACCAATTACACCTGATAATACACTTCCTAACAGCACTGGTAAAAAACCTCCACGCTGTATCAGTATTTTACGTTGTCTGGGTACAGATCTTTTTGCAACAACTAGTTTTCGTAAATCCTTTTTATACTTACAGAGCGAATTGTATATCTTTCCGCGAGGGATATGGTTTCCCTTCAAAGTATTAAGAGTAATTTCACAAAGAGTTTTTATGACTTCGGGGTCAGCATTTTTAATAATGGCTTGCCTTAATTTTGGTCTCGCTGTTCTAAGAACATATAGCATATGCTTGTTGTCCCTTAACCGTTTCATTCGTGACACCATTTTTACCGATTAATGGTGGGCAAAAACAAGTTGTAAATGTCTTATTAAAAATATCAGTACGGAATCTTAATACCTCGTTGATATCTTGAGTGGAATCTATCAGTAAATATCCGTGTGGCATCTGTGTAATCTCTTTATATATTTTTAGCAGCTCTGAACTATTTTCTGGATAAATCTGTCTCGCTAAATGGATAAACTGACTTTTATCTCGAGGGTTTTTAAACACAACAAGGTATTTACAGTTAAGTGATATATCTCGGCAAAACTTGCCCTGGTGAAATACATTTTGTGTTACAAGGATTGCTGAAAGGTTGCGATGGTGAGAGCCTTTTGTAAAGAGTTCACATACTTGTCTGCTAAAAACATTTAACATCATATCATCCAGTACAATTAATGTAGGTTCCTGTGTATAATTTACAAACTCTTCAGGGATGCTATCAATAAATTCGATGTTATTGAATGTCGTATCTGAAGGCAGAGCCACATGTTCTGTATTGCACCATATAACTCTTGTTATTTGTGGCCGTGTTAAAAACATATTATCGAGAAGCCTTTTTATAAATGTTGTTTTCCCACAACCTGAAGGTCCAGCAACCATCATTGTAAACGGGTGTTTGAACGCGATCATTTTCACTGCAAAAACAAAAGTTCTTAACAACAGGTCTTTTGTATATAAACCCCCACATTTTGTAAAAAGGTACTTATATAATCTTTCAAGAATGAGCAGAAGACAAATTATTAATGAACTACATAGGCCAGCCCACAAAAACTTTAAACGTCGTCGTGTAACGATTAAAGGCAAAGATGACCTGTGGCAGGCAGACTTAGTTGATATGCGTTTATATGCTCAAGAAAATCAGAACTTTAGCTTTTTGTTAACTGTAATTGATACATTTTCTAAATACGCATGGGCTTTACCAATTAAGGACAAAAGTGGGATAGAAGTCACTAGAGCAATGCAGTTAATTTTCAATCAGGGTCGTATTCCAAGAAACTTGCAGACAGATGATGGAAAAGAGTTCTACAACAAGTCGTTTAAGCGTTTGATGGGTAAATATGATGTTAATCATTATTCAACTTATAGTTCATTAAAGGCGTCAATTGTAGAAAGATTTAATAGAACGCTGAAAAATATTATGTGGAAAGAGTTTAGTATGAATGGTAATTATCACTGGATAAGTATGTTGGACAGGTTAACAAAAAAGTATAACCGCACAAAGCATCGAACTATTAAGATGAGACCTATAGACGTAGGCCCCGTTGATGAGGTTCGTCTATTGCTAACTGTGTATAAAAAGCCAAAAACAAAATCACGTCCAAAGTACAAAGTGGGAGACTTTGTTCGTATAAGTAGAAACAAACATGTTTTTGAAAAAGGCTACACCCCAAACTGTTCTACAGAGATTTTCAAAATAAAAGAAGTAAAAAACACTTATCCAGTAACTTACATTCTTGAAGACTATCAGGGAGCTATAATACAGGGCGGATTTTACCAGCTCGAGCTATCTCCAGTCAAATATCCTGATACCTACCTTGTAGAAAAAGTTTTAAAAAGACGAGGCGGTAAAGTTTATGTGAAATGGCTTGGTTTTCCACAAAAGCACAACACATGGATTAATATAAAAGACGTTTTATAAACAGCCTTTATTGCAGTCACAATGCTGATCTTAAAGCGTGAATCTGATCGGTTAAAGACATTTAAGAATTTAACTTTGGATGACAGGAAATCACACAAGCTAGCAAGGAGCGGCTTCTTTTACACCAACCTCAAAGACATAGCAAAATGTTATTTTTGCTGTATGGAAATGAGTGCATTAAATTGTCCTGAAGATGTTGAGGCCGAACATTTTCGACGTTCACCTAATTGTATCTATGCCAACGGTAGGGACGTATGCGGACCGTATAATAGCCCGCAACCACCATCAGAATGCACGTAGTGGGCTTTAAACACATTAAAAGTTTTAGCTGGAGCGTTAATTTTGTTTGGCTTATGTTGTGAAATTTACTATTTTTACGAACAGTTTGCACGGGATGTATAAAAAAAACATGTGCGTATGCGTATGTATATGTATGTATGTGTGAGCATGCTGACGTTATGCACATCAAGTATGAAAAAACAAGTAAGATTCCATTCGTCACTCACACAGATGCAGAATCTTTATCGAGCGATTTAAAACTGTAAAAACAAATAGCAAAAAAATAAAAATATCTTTATCGAATTCGACTTTTTATTTGAATAGCCCCATCCTTTCTCACTGCCGCCTTATCGAAAGGCATATTATCCACCCGCACTATTCATATCCAACATTCCGCCGTCTATCTTTACTGACCTTCAATAAAAGGCATCTCAGCCGAATTAGTTTGTTTTTACTCAAGCAACCCGTTTCTTTTAGCTCACCTTCACCCACATTCGTGTCGTTCACAACATCAAGTTCACTGACTGCCGCCGATCTTTTCTTGTTTTGCAGCTCTTTATCATACGCCGCCAGTATTGAACGTCACAAGTATCAAGAACCCTTGCATAAGCAGTATCAGAACTTGCTCTTTGCCATCTTTCCTTAATCTTTTTTCCTTTACATAAAAAAATATTCAGAAAATAAAGTCACCCACATGTCTCGCAGTTTCAATTCAGGTAGATTTAAAATTCTATGCAAAAAGAAACAACAACTCGTAACCGCATCGCGGTCAAGTTCAAGTTTTTTAAAACTCGTATGGAAAAATGACGTTGAAGAAGTGTGACTAACTGATCAAAGCTTGTTTGGAGTGGAAGAAAAAATGAACGGAATATAAAAAAAAAGAGGCGCGATAACCGCTGAAGATGTGACGACAACGATACAGGTTTAAACCATGCATGCTTGCTACATATGATCGCAAGATTTTGTGCTTTAGTTATCTGCTCGCCTGGTAGTGCAATTTTATAAAACTTTACTATGCTTGTACGTAAACCGCCTATAGTACATCTGCTTGCACCCCCCCCTAGGCTCAGCCACCCTAGCAACTGGACCTTTCCAAAACAGTACCCATCTCCCGTCCTTGTCATAGACAGCACCAGCTCTCTCCTTTCAACTAACAGCCGGCATCAAGATAACTCGGTATCAAGTCAGCTTTTTTTATTTTTGCCCCCAATGCTTGCGACAGGGACCCATCTACCGTCCTTACCACAGACAGCACCAGCTCTCTCCTTCCAGCCAACATTCTGCAACAACACAACTCGGTATCAAGTCAGCTTTTTTTATTTTTGCCTCCCAATGCCTACGACAGGGACCCATCTACCGTCTTTACCACAGACAGCACCAGCCTCTCCTTCCAACCAACATCCTGCAACAACACAACTCGGTGGCAACTCAACCTTTTTATTTTTAGCCCCCAATGGTTGCGAGAGGGACGTGTCTATCCTACTCCCTCCTCAACAACTTCTTATCGGCGGTGGGAACCGTATTGCAGAAAACCCGCGAGTGGGATACTCGTCGCAGTTGTCTCTATCGGACGCAATGTAAAAAGTATAGGGAGGTGGTACCCTTACTACTGGTGACAATACCTCAGCAGCACCTTATCCTTTCTGCACTCACAACAATTTCTCAATTAGGTTCAAACTTTCTACTTCACAACTTTTCTTTATTACTAAAACGCTACTTTTTCTTTTTACAACCATTCTTTATTACTAAAACACTTCCTTGTTCTTTTACAACCTTTCTCTATTCACTTCAAACTTCCTATTTCACAACTTTTCGTTATTGCTAAAACACTACTTTTTCTTTTTACAACCATTCCTTATTACTAAAAAACTTCCTTTTTCTTTTAGAACCTTTCTCTATTCACTTCTAACTTTCTATTTCACAACTTTTCTTTATTACTCAAACTCCGTGACCGCCCGCTAATATGCCAATAAACCGACTGTACTCGACTTGGATTTTCGTAATCGCAAGTCTAGTTGCTCAGGATAGGAAAGTGCTTAATTAGCATTCCTATCCTGAGAAAATTATTTACCGCTGGGCATGTTTAAACATGCCCAGAATTATCGCGACGAACGATGGTTGGAATTGAAATTTGATATTTTCATAAATATCCAACCATCGTCGTGCTATCGTGCATACATTGTTGCGATCACAATGTATGCAGCTCGCGACAATTCGCTGATAAGAGCTTTTTTCGGTGAAGACTTGATCATTTCAGTCTTCACAGACGTAAAATTTTATGCGCCCGATATGTATGTTTGTATGTATGTACATACATATCGTATTTACGACAAATCTTACTGAAGGTAAGATTTGTCGTGGGGCTTTTGTTTTTTTCTAATGAAACGACTTGGGATGATGAAACTTAAAACTTCTATTTTTCCCAAGTCGTTCTTATGGGAAAATATTTTGGTTTTGTGCAAAGGAATGTGACGAAATTGCTGATGGCAATTTTTCGCTTTGCAGAGAGATAAGCTAACCATATTTTAAGCATGATTAGCTTTATACTTATGTATGTTGGTTAAATAAATTTAATCAATTATAATTATTTTTAAAATATCTATTTTAGACAATTTAGATATATAACAATCCTTCCCCCTTCGAAAAAGAGTATTATTCTTTGAAGAGGAATAATACTCAGGGGAAGGTGTAGACGGAAATCACTTTGTGCACGTCAGCGCAATTGCATTGACCAGATGTTTAGGTTTTAACTTTCTTGATTAATGCCGTCCGTCTTATCTCAGTTGAGAAAGATCTTGTTTATATATCGATGGTCGGGAACATATAAGAAATTTGGGCATTGCACTAAGATTTTTGGCTCATTCAACATGACGTTCCGAGTTGCGCTAGGTCGAAATCCCTGGTATCCCCCGAGCCTACTAACAGCCCGAATTACCAGTAATTGTATCTCCCGGGTAGCTCGCAATTGGCAGGGACCCATCAAGCTTTTGCTACACGAGCGGGATGCCGAGCCCGCGGTTTCCTGGATGGAGCCTGCTGAGGCCGGTCATACTTATATGGCCAATTTGTTTGCCATTCCTCATGGCGGTATGGGCTGGTCCGCTTCAGGTAAGCTGATTAAACGAAAGAGAAATAAAATCCTTGGGTTTTAGCTAATGCTTTATTTTAAACTTTCAGGTGGCACCCTTGTTATTAGTGGGGAGTATGGTTTTTGCGGATGTTGCATGTTTTCTGAGTCTGACCCCGTGGCGGCGCTTTATGCCATGTTCTTCGCAACTCCACCTGGCTCTCCATCAGGATCAGAAGAGGACGCAGATCATGCCGAGCCACCACTTGGATATGGCGAGGTCGCGTTAGAACCCGCGTCTTCCGACGATTGGGACTCTGAAGATTTTGTCGGCGACGTGACAGGTTCAGAGAACTGGGATCTTGAAGAGCCAGCCATCTAAGTGCATCAATGTGCCCCCTTCTTTTTTTTTTTATTTTTATTGAAAAATTTGTATCTATCCTATCCCTTCTTCTTCTTCATAATCAATAAATATAAGTTTCTTCCCTTTTAAAAAAAAATGAGTTTTATTTTAATGTTCCTATTCACCTTTCAGGATTTTTTTGTGTTTGGCTCTTAATTTAGTCGGCGCGGTCGTTCGGTTCTTGATCGGATTGGCACTGGTTTTTGGCTTGACATATTTTCTTATTTTACAAAAAGGGATTTTGTCATCTTATTTTCTAAAGTTTGTTTTCAAATATTCATTCCTATTCTATTCGTATTTATTTACTTATTTTCTTTATGCAAAAAAAAATTTTACGTTTTATTCTAATGTTAGTGGTTATATAGTTTCTATGGTATGTTATTTTTGTTATATATTTATTTTATTAACTCTATTTATTTTCTATTTGTTATCTCTATCTACTATCATTTATTGTATTTATATTGTTTATTGTTATATTTATTCGTTAACGCTAGCGAGGGAGAGTATCTTTTTTCTTTCTCTTGGGGTTTGTATTATGTACTTATGTTTTTAATACCCTAATTTATCTTACTCTAAATTATTTACTATATATATATATTTTTTTTTTGTTCATTTGGTTTTTATTCTTACATCTCTTTTTTAAATTATTTATTAGGGTTTATTGAAACCGCTTACATTTATTTTCTAGGTGCTCTACTATTAGTGATAGTGCTTATGACCGTTTGAAGTGGTGACACTATACCACTTGCACTGACCTAGTAGGTGGTAGGGTGCGGGTCCTTTTTAGAGGGGTAGG
This sequence comes from Dioctria rufipes, assembly GCA_963924295.1. Taxonomy (NCBI): domain Eukaryota; kingdom Metazoa; phylum Arthropoda; class Insecta; order Diptera; family Asilidae; genus Dioctria; species Dioctria rufipes. Next base: position 99,881,406 of record OZ002741.1, on the reverse strand, counting down.
TTCGATTATTTCGAATTGTTTGCTTTATTCCTCCGCCTCTGGGGTTTTCTTAGGCTTGCGTGAACGATAATTTTTTATGAATGGGACTAGCCATTTGGCGACCAGGTACAGTACCATACATGTGATGACAACACCAGTTAACGATACTGATGTTGCAGCTAGGACATGTGTAGGGTGGTGACTGATATGAGGACCTATTTTTTCTAATTTTTTGTCCAGTTCTTTTAATGACTGGGTACCTTCTAGGATGATGCTGTTAGTGTCATCTCCTGAATATAGTTCTGTCTGTATTTCTTCCGACGGTATTTTTTCTTTGGTTTCATTAAGATATTTTTCTACCATTTGCTCTAATGGAGCGATATTTGGGAAGTAGTTGGGTTGTTTGAGACTCAATTGCTGGATATTCTCTGCCTCATAATGTAGGATTTGTGATCCTACTTGTAATTGACAGGGATGGTTGATAGTAATTATTCCTTGGCCTTCTATTTTTGAAGTTAGGAATTGTTGGGTACACTGAAGGTGTACAATTGTTGGTTCTATCAACGAGAATATCCAAGAATTTGGTTTACTTAATTTAATAAGTAGGTCTCTGGGAGGTATTTGCGCTCTAAATTGACACTGTGGCTCTTCCTTTAATGGATTAAAGAGCAGCTTCACTACGCATTCTTTGGACATTGTAGCCTTTGTTATGGGAATGCCTAGCTTAGCGATGTAAGTGTCCTCTTTGGAAGATTGAGTGATCTTTTTGAAGATTTTAAGATCTTGTGTTTTTAATAATAGAATATCCTGTGTCTGTACCTGGTGCGCTACGTGCGAGTACTGTATTTCGGGTACCAATGATTGTTTTTTATTAACATGGATAGGGAAACTATGTATCCTATACAACTTCATTCGTGGTAAATTGAAAATCGGAAGTTGTATTCTAATAACTAATTTGTCTTGGACTATACGAGCCTTTGTTTCCGCTGTCTGATATAACAGGGAGAGACAATTTTGTGCATCTGGGCAAGTAGCGTGGGACTTGTGGTATATCTCTAATAAACTTTTGGGAGACACCACTAGCGGATGCAACTGGTGATTTTTACTGGAGATTATTATGTCGAGTAAGGTTTGTTGCCTGTACTCAATCTCGACAATTTGTAAGGTCAGGCTTGAAATTATCTCCTGCCTTAATTGTCTCATTAGTAAATCATCAGTGATATTTTGCATTCTATTTACCTGGAGATTTATTTGACGTTGTCTTTCCTGCAGAGATGTCAGTGGCTTTTGAATTTGTTGTAGTGTAGTTTTGACTACACTGATCTGCTGTCTTTCCAGGTCGGCTAGTGCTTTTGTATTTGTTTCGAGCTCCTCGAGTCGACTGTATACCTCTTGTTCATTAGTGCTGTCCATGGTCCCGAATAGGTAGTGCATTGCATTGCCTATTCCATCGAAGATGGATCTTGTTGATCTTGATTTGGGGACCACTTCTCGAATGACACTTGTTCTTCTCTTGATATTTTCTAAGAGAGAATGAACGTGTTTTTGCTGTACCAGGCATAGCTCATCGGTTTGAGAGCGATTCGAACATAGTCGGTGAACTAAGTGCTCCGCCTGTTCTGCCATAAGCGTTTGGTTGTCCAGTTCCCTTAGGTTGATCTCCGTTAGTATATTCCATGTACTGTGGTATACTTGTAATTTTCCTAAGTCCTCATATAGTATTCCTGTATTGTTCAGGGGACTTATTGTGTAGGCTTCCGTTTGAGTTTGTCCCATTGCCAGATGGAAGCAGCATATTTACACCAATATGTGCTTCATGCTCTGTAGAAAATGAAGGATAGGCTTCTTTAGTCAGTTAGTTATACTAAATAGCATATAACATTTAGGTATAGTATTGCTTAATTAAATCGTTGATAATTTGTATAATGGGGGCTTACTTGTTAAAAGAAAGACGAGGTAGAACAGGATAGGAGGACTGTAAGCCGGTTCCTGCTAAATCTCGTCAAAAGATGAGCATTGTATTCTTTCAAAAGTTTAATTGGGGGAATTGGTTAATTTACAACAATGAGTAAAAAGTAACTCATGAAGCGGAATACGAAATTCTCAAGGCAAGGTATGAAGGATGCAAGTCAAGGCAAGCAAGCAAAATTTTATTGGTAGAGTATTTAATTCACTCAGAGAGTAAGGGTTTATTTGTTATATGTTCAGTTTTATTTACGTAGCGTATTTTTTATTAATTTAAATAAAATTTAGGTAAAGTTTGACTTCATGAGTCATAGGGAGTAATCCCGAGTACGGAACCTTTAAGTAGGTAGTTATTAGTTTAACTGGCGAAAATTTGTTTCAGTGGGACTTATTTTCTAAAGGTGTATGTACCAGTGTACTACTCGTAATAGGGCTTTAAACGGTTGTTGTGTACTACAACCTGCCGTTTGCCTATTTTTATGGTAGTGTTTGTTGGACTAGGTACGTTGATTACCAGATATAAGCCAACCCAGATTTGAGACAATTTGTGTTTGCGGCTTTCACTTTTGAGGAGGACTTTGTCTCCTAGGTGGAAAGTGAGAGGCCTGACTGTTTTGTCGTAATATGCCTTTGAGCGTTGTTTGCTGGCTAAGAGATTTTTACGAGCCGTGGCATATGATCTTTGTAATCTGTATTTGAGCATATGGTAATAACTTTCGTGGTTATATACGGGCTCAGGGTCCCGTTTTAAATTAGTTGGGACATCCGCTGTGAAGCCGTAAAGGCAATCCATCGGGGTTAGTTTAGTGCCCTCGTGTACACTGTTATTGTACACGAATGCAGCGGTTCCTAGGAATTGATCCCATGTTTTGGGATTCTCGTCTACGATTGTACGCAGATATTCGATTAATGGTCTATGGGCACGTTCTAGTGCTCCATTAGACTGTGGATGGTATGCGGAAGTTTGTAACTTCTTTACCTTTAGCAGTTTGCAGACCTTCTTGAATAGCTCACTCAGGAAATTAGTTCCCTGATCGGTGACTATTCTCTTTGGAATGCGATAACGCGTGACAATCTCATTGAAAAAGATTTGCGCCACCGTTACTGCTTCTCCATTTGGTATGGCATACCAATCGACAAACTTGGTGAGATTATCTTGGAAAGTTAAGATATATTTATTACCTGATATGGTCTCTTCTAGTGGACCTACTATATCGAGGTAAACCTTGTCGAAAGGTTGTTCTGCGATGTCCGTTATTATCATTGGCATCTTGAATTGTGGCGATGCCTTCATTGTTTGGCACTTAGGGCATTTTTTTATGTACTTTTTTATATCGCTAAGCATGTGTCTCCACCAATACTTGCGTCTGATTCTTTTATAAGTCTTAATGACACCCTGATGGCCGCCGAAAGGAGAGTCGTGGTAATCCTTTAGGATTGTTTGAACTTCCTTGGGGCTCGTGATTATCTCAGGTGCCTTGACTGGACTTATTTCTTGTTCAAGCGTAGCAGGGGGTTGTATTTCCGCCTCTGGGAGTTTTTTAGTTTCTTTATCTTCCGCTGCCGTGGGCGGTGTTTCAGCGCTGGAGCTAGTATTGGCCTCTTGGGCTTTTTGGTTTTGAGCTCTGGTCACGGCGAAGCAATGAGCGGGTTTCTTTGTTTTCTTTTTACTTGGGGAAATGTTTTCGTCCACATCTGAGTCCATAGTGTGGTGGACTTGGGCTTGTACCGTTAAAGTGTTGCCTGTATTGTCTTTGATTAATACTTGTGGAATGCGGCTTAATGCATCCGCATTGGTATTATACTTCCCTGGTTTATATTCGATGGTATAATCGAATTCTGATAATTTGTGGTGAAATCTCACCAAACGGGAAGTCGGGTCTTTAACGTTAAAGACCCCTTTGAGAGGCTTGTGGTCAGTGTAGACCGTGAATTTTCTGCCTTGGAGGTAGCATCGGAAATTCCTAGTGGCCCAGACTATAGCCAATAACTCCTTTTCAATAGTGGAGTAATTTCTCTCGGCTTTGTTCAGCGTTCGGCTTGCATAGGCGATAGGTTGGTCTTTTCCCACTTCTCCTTGGGAAAGTACAGCGCCTAATGCTTCGTTACTGGCGTCCGTTGTGAGGTTGAAGGGTTTAGAGAAATCTGGATAGATTAAAAGTGGTGGGGAAATTAGAGCATTTTTAATGCTTTGAAATGCTTCTTGGCATTTCTCGGTCCAATTGAATTTTACGTCCTTGCGGAGTAAATTCGTGATTGGACGAACGATTTTAGAGAAGTCCGGAATGAACTTCCTGTAGTAATTGGCGAGTCCTAAAAAGGACTGAACTTGCCTTACTGTTCTGGGAACAGGAAATGTTTGGACGCAGGCCGTTTTGCTGGGGTCTGGTAATGCACCTTCGCTAGAGCATTTGTGACCTAGGTAAACAACTTCTCTTCTCAAGAACTGGCACTTCTCTGGCTGCAGTTTGAGGTTGTTCTCTCTCAATTTGTCGAAGACTTTGCGAAGTTTATCATTGTGGTCATTTAGGTTTTTCCCGTAAATGACGATGTCGTCAAGATAAACGAAACATTCGAGGCCTTGTAGGCCTGTCAGAACGAAGTTCATGAGGCGTTGGAATGTAGCGGGAGCTCCTTTGAGTCCGAATGGCATACGCTTAAATTCGTAGTGCCCGTAATTAGTGCTAAAAGCGGTCTTATGTCGATCTTTTTTGTCGACTTAGACTTGATGATAGCCGTTGGCCAAATCGAGAGTGGTAAAGTACCTGGCAAGACCTAGTTGGTCAAGAATATCCTCGATTCGGGGTAGCGGAAATGCGTCGCCAATTGTCTTTTCATTCAATTTGCGAAAATCGACAACGACGCGCCACCTTTTTTCACCATCGGGTCCCGCCTTTTTGGGGACAACTAATAAGGGTGAATTCCAAGGGCTTTTGCTAGTTTGGACTATCCCGTTTTCTAGCATTTCTCTTAATTGCTCGTTGATCACTTGTCTCTGGGTCTCTGGTAGTCTGTAGGCCTTTTGGTTTATGGGCGCTTGATCTTGTATTAAAGGGATATTGTGGGTGATAGCATTTGTGTATGTGAGCTTATCACCTTTTAGAAAGAAGATATCATTGTACTCGTAGCAGAGTTCGGATATCGAAGCTTTTTCTTCCGCATTTAGATTTGGGTCTAGGCTGAGCTCTTGGTCTAACCTGTTGACTCGCGGAGTATGTGTGGGATCTTCATGATCCGGAAATAAGTATCTTTCGTGTTGTAAGATAGCTGTGTTTTCCGAAAAGCTTATGTTAGTTTTAGGTTGTTGTAACCTTTTTTTGTGATTATTTTTACTTGCTTTACTAGTCGGCAGGGCATGTGCTTCCTGCTCTTTTATTGGCGGGGTACCGTAATTTAGGGGTACTTTACATTGGTCCAAGTACTCGCACGCATTCGTATTTTGGCTAATAGGCCGTGAAAAATTGGTTCTCTTAATACTATTTGGCGGTGGAGCCAACTTTGCCTTCAATGAGGTCTTACGGATCTCGCACGCGTCTTTTATCGGGCTCAGGGGGCACCTTGTATTCTTAATACTAATTTTATTAAGTGGTGGAGTCGACTTTGCCTTTAAGTAGGTCTTACTGAGCTCGCACGCACTTGTGATAGGGCTCTTGGGCCACTGTTGTTTCTTAACACTAACTTGGTTGGGTGGTGGAGTCGTCTTTGCCTGAGAGTAGGTCTTACTGAGCTCACCCGCACCTGTTATAGGGCTCTTTGGCCTCGTATATATCTTAAATCTAGGTAAACTAGACGGAGGAGTCCTCGGCATCTTGTTTATCGGCTTCTGGATCTCGCTCGCATCTTTTATAGGGCTCTTGGGCCTCGAAATTTTTTTATAATTTACTCTATTGGACGGTGGAGTCATTGCTGCCTCTGTTCGGGTCTTACTGAGCTCGCACACGTCTTGTATGGGGCTCTTGGGCCGCGTTAGTAACTTATATCTAGGTATTCTGGAGAAAGAAGTTTTGCTTGACTTCTGTTCTGCCTTGGGAGGCTCACTGATGTTTGTGTTACCCGCTTGCGATTTATTCGGCTTGAGAACGTGTTGTGTATCAGTGGCTTCTCCTATTGGGATGACGGCGTAGTCATGTATAGGGAGCAGTTGTAATAATAAACTGTTGATGACTACTTTAAAATTGTTAATGTTGAGTATGGCAACTAGCACTGTTTCTTTCCCAGTAGGGAGTAAACTGTTGGCCAGGAAGACTCCGTCGCCTATCTCTTTAGATAAACAGAGCATTTCTTCCTTCACTCGTAACGGGACTGTGGTGATAATTTGTGACCTAGCAGGTATGCATATCGGTTCCTCTAAAGTAACCAGATGCTGCCTCATATCGCTGGTTTCTTGATCACCCAGACAGCTCTTTTCGTATTCCGTCGGCTCTTGTTGTACCTGGCAGCCAGCATTACTCTGTTGAGATGCCTTGGAGACACTGCATGTAGATAGCTTAACCTGTTTAGGTTCCATCTTTTCAGCAAGTGACCTCACTTCGACTGCTTTTCTGGAATACAGCTTGTCCGTTTTGCATGACAAGGGCACGGTGAACTCTTCGGGATTTGTTTCCGTACAAGGAAACTTGAGTGCTTTATTTGGGCCTTCAACATTACAATTGTTTGATAGGAAATCGTTTCCTAATAGGCCGTCATCGGAAAGACCTGGCAGGTTTTGTACCACCTGAAACTTGCAGGGAATTTTATTTTTAAAATTGAAGTTGCCCTTGCAATTTCCCAATGTCTTTCCGGTTCCAAAAGGGGTCTGTAAAGTGCATGCCTCATTGGAATTAATTATCTTGAGGTCTTTAATTGCTCTTTTCTTAATAATACTAACCTCAGCGCCAGTGTCCACTACTAGTTTTGTATGGCCGTTAAGGCTTATGTCCAGTGGAAGTTTCACTGTAGGGACACCGGATTCGGGCGCTTGAGGTGACCCTTTTAATTTTTTAGTTGGGTTTATAGTCGAGCCGGGGAGTTTTGGGTCGACTGCATGTCGTTTCCCTGACTCCGGGCTTCCCATTTTTTCTTCTGGCGGCAGTCTTCGTCTGCATGTCCTCGGCGACCACAAAAGGTGCATTTGAGTCTTATATTGAAGACTTGAGGACTCTTTGTGTTGTGTTGCTCTTGTGTAGATCTGTTGGAGAGGCGTGGAGGAACAATTTGTTGGGTCTGTTGACTTTTTCTGCAATCACGGACGTCATGTCCATAGATTTTACAGTTTGAGCAGAAAGGGGTGTTCTTGCGCTTAAGGCAATCTGTATATGTATGACCCTTTCGCTGGCAGAAATTACACGTGATGTTACGGACCAGTGCATCTGTATCCGAGTTTCTGGCATCAGTGTTTGTAAACGGTCTTTGTCGTGACTGTGATGAACCTGGGTTATTCACATTGCGTGAAAACTGGGTTGGATTTGGAGCTCGAGGTGATGCGAACATAGGTGTTGATGGCATTTGATAATAAGGAGTTCTATAATAAGCTCTCACTCGTAAATCTGAGTCTACTGGAGCCATTGGAGGAGCTTGTACCAGAGGAGTCTGGACGAATGTAGCACTTTGTTGTAATTTCTCCATGTCCAAGGCTTTTTGAATTAGTGACTCTAAATCGCCTTCTCCCTGCGTGAGCAAATATTGACACAGGTGTGGGTTAGTTACTCCACTTTTCAGAGCGTTTTTGGCAAAATCCATCAGCTGTGTTTTCACAGCGGGGACTGCCTCAGCTCCATACTTCTGTGTCGCTGCCTCGTTGCAAATCGTCAACAACTGTTTCAATCTTGTAATGAACACAGTGAGAGATTCTAACGGGTTTTGTCTGGTGGTAATTAATTTGTTCACCAGCTCCTGGTATGTCTCACGGGGAAGATACGTTCTGTTTAAACGTTCCTCTACTTCAGTAAATGAAGCAGGGACGTCTGAAGCGAATAATTGGTATGCGTCACCTCTGAGTCTTGTAGGAAGGACCTGAATGAAAGCCACTTTTTCTTCATTATTAAGGCACTGCATAGTTTGTTTGCAACAGCCAATGAAGGTTTGTAACTCTCGTCCCAATTGTGGGGTACTTTCACCCGAAAATAAGGGAACGAGTTGAGCTGTGAGCTTAGCTACTTTAGCGTAATCCACCATTGTGTGTAGTCTATTGACTGGAAATTGAAATTTGGGTGGACTAGCTGGACTTGTTTCTGGGCTGATTTCCGTTAAGGATTCTTCGAGCCAATCGATTAGCAGGTCTTCGGGAGTTGGTTCAGCTACTTCACCGTCACTGTCGCTATCACTATCACTGTCACTTAACCTAACACTCTTATTCTTTCCTAGATCTAAACTGAGTGAGCGCCGAGATTCGGAAAACTGTTCTAGTTCCTTTCGGAACTGTATTGTTTTTTCTTTCAAGGTCTTTAACTTGACGAGTCTGGTCTCACGCTCTGTTTTTAATTTGTGATCTAAGGCGTCACAATGGGTAATCGTCAGTTTATCCGATTCCCGCGCTCTCTCGTATAATTTATTTAAAAACTTAGCTAAACTTACTTGACTATTCAGACCTGGCAGAACGGTTCCGCTTCGAAGTCTAGGTCCTGTTGGGGGTAACTGTGGAGGTTTTTCTCCTGCAGCGGATGATGTACCTTCACCGGGGTGCTGTGTATTGGCACCTGGGGTTAATCCCGCGTCGGCTAAAGATGGAGAGTTTTCCCTCGCTGCTGTTTCTGGTTCCTGCTGAGGTAGAGCAGGATTGTCGGCTGGCATATGATGCGCTGTTCAGTGAAAGGGGGGCTCCTTGCCTGCTTAGGTCCCTTTGCTGTAATTGAGAGGGGGGTTTCTTTAACCGCCTTCGAGTTCCCTCTCAATCCTTTGTCGGTTGATTTCGGCTTTCTTTTGCAGCTGGGGGGGCCCTGGGCCGTCTTAACTTCCCCTGGATCTAGTTGAAAAGGGGGCTTATAAGCCGTCTCCGATTTCCTCTTCAACTCCGGATCGTTGACTGCTAGCGTTTGTTCGTCTGGTTGGCTGGAGCTTCAGGCTGTTTTTAGAGCTGTGTCCTGGCTGATCTGTACTCGTCCTTCTGGGAGGTTTTTTGGATGGTTTTCCACTTCCTTCTTTGGAGTGTTTGATAGTATCCCTCGGTGGTGCCTGTGCACTATTTGGGGTGAAAGCAGGCTTCCACTATCCTACCGGCTGCGCCAATTTTGTTATATATATCTCTTATATATATGTAATATATATATATATATAATACACATAGATACCTATACTGGATACTTACTAAACGGTTGGTACTACAGGTGACAATACCTCAGCAGCACCTTATCCTTTCTGCACTCACAACAATTTCTCAATTAGGTTCAAACTTTCTACTTCACAACTTTTCTTTATTACTAAAACGCTACTTTTTCTTTTTACAACCATTCTTTATTACTAAAACACTTCCTTGTTCTTTTACAACCTTTCTCTATTCACTTCAAACTTCCTATTTCACAACTTTTCGTTATTGCTAAAACACTACTTTTTCTTTTTACAACCATTCCTTATTACTAAAAAACTTCCTTTTTCTTTTAGAACCTTTCTCTATTCACTTCTAACTTTCTATTTCACAACTTTTCTTTATTACTCAAACTCCGTGACCGCCCGCTAATATGCCAATAAACCGACTGTACTCGACTTGGATTTTCGTAATCGCAAGTCTAGTTGCTCAGGATAGGAAAGTGCTTAATTAGCATTCCTATCCTGAGAAAATTATTTACCGCTGGGCATGTTTAAACATGCCCAGAATTATCGCGACGAACGATGGTTGGAATTGAAATTTGATATTTTCATAAATATCCAACCATCGTCGTGCTATCGTGCATACATTGTTGCGATCACAATGTATGCAGCTCGCGACAATTCGCTGATAAGAGCTTTTTTCGGTGAAGACTTGATCATTTCAGTCTTCACCGACGTAAAATTTTATGCGCCCGATATGTATGTTTGTATGTATGTACATACATATCGTATTTACGACAAATCTTACTGAAGGTAAGATTTGTCGTGGGGCTTTTGTTTTTTTCTAATGAAACGACTTGGGATGATGAAACTTAAAACTTCTATTTTTCCCAAGTCGTTCTTATGGGAAAATATTTTGGTTTTGTGCAAAGGAATGTGACGAAATTGCTGATGGCAATTTTTCGCTTTGCAGAGAGATAAGCTAACCATATTTAAAGCATGATTAGCTTTATACTTATGTATGTTGGTTAAATAAATTTAATGAATTATAATTATTTTTAAAATATCTATTTTAGACAATTTAGATATATAATACCACCGCAATCAACACCAAACTGGGGAAATACATATATAGAGCATTGGACAGAATGCGACACCTAAAATGCCTAGAGATAGACCAGAATGTCAAGGACAAACTAGACCTACTGAAGGAAATCAAAACACTGGAATGGAAAGAAGGCCATGTCCTAGTAACGATGGACATAAAGAACATGTATAACAACTTGGACCTAACAGAACTGAAGAAAAGTATAAAGGACACAATAGGGCCCAAAATGGAAGGAGAATATAACATAACAAACCTACTAAGCATCGTGGACTTCGACCTAAAATAGGAAAACTACTTCCAGATAGACAAGGAAGTGTTCAAACAGACCAGAGGCACCCCAATGGGGGGAAAAACCTCAGAAAAATACGCAAGTCTCTACATAGACTTGGCCATAAATAGAATATATGGTAAATTACAACGAATGGGAACGAGACTACTCAAGATATATGTAGATGATTTCCTAATATACGCGAAGGAACAAAACATAAAAGCGATACAAAGGACACTAGAGAAAGAACTAAACATGGAACTCACGATAGAGAGGGAAAACAACAGGAACGAAATAAACTATCTGCACATAACAATAAGCAGAACAAACAAGGAATTCAAGACAAGATGGTACAAAAAAGCCATTGCATCAAACAGACTAATCAACTACCTGTCAAACCAGCCCAACATATACAAGAGGAACACAATAGTAGAGAGGGTAAGCTACGCCGTCAAAGTAACGGAGACAGAATACATAGAGGACACCATAAAAACCCTAGTGATAGAAGCAGACGACAACGGATACCCAAGGAAAATAACGGAAAAATATTTCACGCAAGGCATCAAAAAATCAGACCTGGAACAGGAGAAAAAACAGAAAATCATAAAATACCTAAGCGATAAATGTGGGATGGAGATAGAGAACAACCTAGAAGAAGAAAGACAGAACCAGGAGCACGGGAACCCCAAGAGAAGCACAGAGAACACCCAAGAAGGAAAGGACAAGGATGAGAAAAAAAAATTAACCAGGACGCAATACATCAACAGCATAACAGATCGACACATCACCAAAATCAACGACAGGGTACAGAGCGTGAGAATGGTACCATACAACCCCCCAGAGGAGCAAATATAAGGAGCATATACAACGCGAAAAGGAAAAGAGGCGTAAAGACACATGAATACACATGACGATGATATTGGTTACATATATATGACTACGATCTAGAGTAAGTTTAAAAAATGTAAATAACAAAAACCACTAGTGACCCCTTAGAACAGAAACAAACTAGCATTAGAGCCTTGGTGGGAGGAACGCGCAGTAAGAGACCCCCACGAAGAGAAAACACCCAAAATACATGTGCGTACCTGCGGCCAACACATGCAATCACAACAATGTCCTTGCAGAGTGAAGTCAGAGATATCATGTAATCGACACGCAAGCCATACAATATGGCTTAGATAGTCAATATAGCTTAGATAGTCATAAAGTCCTGAAAATAGAGAATAAAAGATTAGGTAACAACACATTGTGCAAGAACACGCACATGGATTAGAAACTGAACGTTTTTAAGCATAGGAAAACTTCTGATGAGTCCCGTGGCGGGGACGAAACATGTTAAATATCCGAACAGGAGCCCACACGGCATCCCATTAAAAAACCCAAAAAAAACCCTGATATAAAATTTTTTTAAATGTCTTTTAAAATTTTTTTAAAATGTTTTGTTTAACCATGACGTGATGCGGAAAACGCATTTTAATACACACTATCTATATATATTATATTTTATGCATTAACCTAACACTTATTTCTATTAAGGCATATATTTTACACCAATCATTACACCAGATTGGCATAAGTTTCGTTTTTCAGAGCTACACACGAATACATCTGTACCAAGGAACATGACACACACGGAACACCGCACCTAACACACCGAGACATACAACACAACACCAACAAAGTAAACACAGAACGAATACACACACGACATAGCATCCACACACCTATGAGGAAACCCTTCTAGTACCTCACTTAGGTACCACGGTGGCTAAACTATACCACCTACGGCGGTGGACAACTGGTGCCCCACCTGCCGTACAACGATTCGTCATGCTACTTTAAGGAATTAGTATCCTTAAACACAGATGACACAATACCAGCATCGGCAGTTTTTTTGCTAATAAATATAGTTTTATTACTCCTAGAAAAGAGCGGTATCGGAGCTCAGGCACAAATATAGGCGCCCTAGCCCAAGTGCACAGTGTCCATTGGCCACACTGGGTAGGAAACCTGGGGCACCCAAGACAGTGCTGAGCACCGATAGTGTGCTCGGGAGGCTAATCACGAAGATACCAGCCAACACCAAGCACTGTGGAACCAGTGATAGAGCAACGGGAAGACCGAAAGGGAGTACACAGAAATGTGGGATGAACAAAAACACACAACACTAACACGCAAGCACACACACAACAAGCATAAGACGTGAAGACACAGAAACGCACGAACTGAGAGAATGCCACCAGCGTGACGCACAAAGAAAGGAAACACGAACAATGCACACACACACACCCACAAAACAGAAAACATTGAAACCACTAAGACCTAACATAACACACATAAACACAGAAGAGAGCAAACAACAAAGGGAAACAAGGACAAACTATAACCCTAATCAAAGGTAGGCAACAATAAGATGGAAATGATAGACCCACACCAACAGGAGAACAGAGGGACACACACACACGCGAAAGTAGAGATTTTAGTATACCAGCAATTAACAATATAGATCTAACCACAGTCATCATAACACATAGAAACACACACTTAACATAAACACATCTTACCATCTACAGGAAAACGGAAACAAGTGGATAAGATAAACAACACAAACACATGGCACCCACAGGAAAACCCATGACATTCAGGGAAGTAGGAGGAGGTTTCAGAAACCTAACGGAATACGAGATGGAACCAGGCATTAAGGCGATACTGTCATATGGACCTAAATTCATACCACCCAACCGGAACATAAACCCCATTAACACACTGGTGACCCTAAACAGTATAGCAGAGACAGTAGAAGCGGACACACCCATGGAATACAGGGAGATAACGAGGGGAATAGCCAAAGACACGAACAAATACATAGAAGAGAACAAGAAAAAAGAATTCACGAGGACAGAATTGAAGATCAACGAAACAGTAGGGAGAATCAAAGAAATGCTCAACAGAAGGAAGGACATAAAAATCATAGAGGCAGATAAAGGAAAGGTGACGGTATCGATACAGAGAGAATACTACGAGGAACTACTCAAGGAGATGATAACAGAAGGAATAAGCAGCGGATTATACAGCGAGGACATCGAAAAGACACAAAAAGCGATGGAGAACGCATACAAGAACAAACTAAAAGCAATGAACACAAACGGACTATACCTAAGAAAGACGAACAACCGGAGCAACACACACCTAAGCGGGGAGGAAGTAGAGATGCTTAGAAGCTTAAATGACTACGAGAACGAAATAAGCATACTACATCCAGTCATCAAGATACACAAGGAAATACCCAAACTAAGGCCCATCGTATCAAAGACCACCGCAATCAACACCAAACTGGGGAAATACATATATAGAGCATTGGACAGAATGCGACACCTAAAATGCCTAGAGATAGACCAAAATGTCAAGGACAAACTAGACCTACTGAAGGAAATCAAAACACTGGAATGGAAAGAAGGCCATGTCCTAGTAACGATTGACATAAAGGACATGTATAACAACTTGGACCTAACAGAACTGAAGAAAAGTATAAAGGACACAATCGGGCCCAAAATGGAAGGAGAATATAACATAACAAACCTACTAAGCATCGTGGACTTCGACCTAAAACAGGAAAACTACTTCCAGATAGACAAGGAAGTGTTCAAATAGACCAGAGGCACCCCAATGGGGGGAAAAACCTCAGGAAAATACGCAAGTCTCTACATAGACTTGGCCATAAATAGAATATATGGTAAATTACAACTAATGGGAACGAGACTACTCAAGATATATGTAGATGATTTCCTAATATACGCGAAGGAACAAAACATAAAAGCGATACAAAGGACACTAGACAAAGAACTTGTTGACTCACCAAACGAAATCTTCAACATCAATGAATTAACCTGAAAAGAAAAAGAAAAACTTTCACAAAGAATATAGTTGAAATACACATAAACTTATCTGAACTCCAGTTAATGTTTCGTTGTCCTTCTTCCTCACATCCTATCAAGGTGCTCCACTAGTTGTATCAATCCATCCTGCATATCTTCAACGTTACAAAATCCTAAAACAAAAAGTTAATTATGGATAAATATAAATAGAAAGAAATTAGAAAACATGATCACAACAAAGTACTTAACCTCACACTCAAATTTTAAGAAATTATAATTATAATTTGCGTGTGAGATATTTGATCACAAATAAACACTTAACAACACTTAACTCACCAACAATACGAACAACACACAGATTTATTTAAAATTACACCGAAACTTAGAAATTTTTGTAAAATAAAACACGGAACAATGTCACAATAAAATTTAATTTGACGTCCGTAACTTTATGGTCTCGGTGACACAAGTACATTCTTTTAAGAAAGTTTTATACGCGAAATTCGAAAATCGAATAATATTTACGCGAAGTTCAATAATTTTAAAGAAATTTAATAAAATTTAAATTAACCATATAAACAATAAGAGAAAAAGAGACAAAAAACAAAGAAACAAGATAAAAAATATTTATTTTAACCGAATTTATACGAATATTAGAGCATGCGCAGTAAATTAGTACTATCATACGCGAATTCGATGTTTTCGATGTTAGTAGCTTGAAATTTCCGTGGAGAAAAACGTGAATTTTTATTAAAGTAATGCAAATTTTTATATTATTCGGAGAGTTTCACTCAATATTAATTTAAAGAAAATTATTATTCATGATTTCGCGAATTTTCATTCCTTTTGAAAATAATTTGTGACAAGTCAACTTATGATTTTTCTTTTCTTCAAACAGAGAATGGAACCAGTGGCACTACGAATATAATGGCGAAACCCACATCTATAAAAGGCCGATACTTTGAGCTGGAAGCTCTTCTCTTTTGGAAAAAGTTCTGGCAAAAGGTTCACGTTTTAAGGCAGCATTCATAAGCAGCAATTTATCAAAGGGTTGAAAATCAGTCAATGTGATCAGACAATCATAACAGACAATGACCCCACAACATACCAATCATCAATTCTGCATACCATTGCTGCATTCCACAAAAAATAATCCGCATGAAAATGCAACTCGCGCAAATACTGCAGCTAGCGCAATTCAACTGTATACAGCAATAAATGCAAGTAAAGCAAAGTCGTTCACCTTTGCTTAAAATAAAATGGAAAAACATAATATTTAGGCGTAAGCAATTAATATGTATAAATTAATCGATATTTTATAATAAAGTAGAGTTTTTAATTATACGCCAAAATAGTAGTTACCTTTTTTTAGAACTTTGCTACGCCCCCACCAGTGGTAAGCGTACTTCTAGCATTACACCGACGCCCCCACAAGTGGTAAGCGTTAATTAACCTTTCGGTTCCCCTACCGAACATTGGTCCTTCGAGCCTTTTTTCAGCATATCCTATTAGAAGGAAGGAAGTCTAGTAGCTGATCTTAGCTTCAACAAAAGTTCACGGCGATTTCTATTAGAAGGAAGGAAGTCTAGTAGCTGATCTTAGCTTCAACAAAAGTTCACGGCGATTTCTATTAGAAGGAAGGAAGTCTAGTAGCTGATCTTAGCTTCAACAAAAGTTCACGGCGATTTCTATCAGAAGGAAGGAAGTCTACTAGCTGGTCTTATCTTTAGCCACCATTCACTGCGCTGGACAATTTCCATTAGAAGGAAGACACTAACAATCCAGAAGGAAACTTAAAAGAAGATCCAACTTCAGCATGGATGAAGCGGCACTATTGCAAACGGAATGCCTAGAAGACATTCTTAAAATTAAAACTAATTTTAAAAAAGACGGTGATGAGCGCAAAACAAAAATATACCTACAGGCAAGACTTGACCGACTTGAAGGTTTGTGGGCTGAATTTTTAAAAAGAGATACGGAAATAAGGGAATTAAAGAGTACAAATCCCAAGCATCAGTATTTCGAGAAGCAATTCTTCAAAGAATCAGAAAAACATTACGATGCGATTTCTGTATTATTGCTGAATAAACTGGAAGAAGTATTGGAAGAGGAAAAATCCATGGTTGAACATGATACCAGCAAAGTGGATGATCACATGAAACTTTTCCGTGTTCAGCAAGAAACAATCCAATTGTTTAAAAGATTAGTGGAATCTATAAAAGGAGAAGCAGAGAACGTGCACTCCAATTTTTATTACCAACATAAGCTAAACACCATTAAAGCTTACTGGGATAATATAGCGCTAAATCATACTAATATGATAGCTAGTCCAACTGAGATATACAAAGAGTACAATGAAAACAAGGTGTTTCAGGCCACTGAAGACATCTACCAAGATATTGTCATCTTTTTGCAAGAAAAAATAGGTACCTTCCAAAGAAGCGATGATGACATCAAGCTACCTAGATTAGCAATACCTATGTTCGATGGAGACTATCAAAGCTGGACATCATTTCATGATATATTCATCAGGCTGATCCACAACAACAGCAGGCTGGGAGAGGCTGAGAAGATGCAGTACTTAAAAACTCATATGAAGAGAGAAGCCGCCAGTCTATTACAACACCTCACAATTTCAGATGCCAATTACAAGACTGCATGGCAGTTACTCAATGATAGATACAATAATAAAAGGAAGCTCTTCTCAGTTCAAGTACAGGTACTACTAGCCCAACCCAAGCTAGACCACGAGACGGCTGTTGGTATTCGCAAGCTTCACGATACAACAAAAGAATGCTTACACGCAATATCCAATCTTGGTATAGATACTACCGACTGGGCTCCACTAATAGCTCATCTAGTAATTCAGAAATTAGACCTCGAAAGCCACAAGTTGTATGAGCAAGGTCTAGAAAAGCCTCGAGAGCTTCCAACGTATGACGTTCTATTTCGCTTCTTGGAAAATAGATTTCAATCGTTGGAATCACTAAAGGATTCTAAAAAGAAAGAGCTCATGCCACAGAAAATTATGCGGCCCCCTAAAAACCAAGAATGGTCCCGCTTCAAGGCATATCACTCTACTACAAATGCGGCTAAATGCCAGTACTGTCATCAACCGCACAAAATATACATGTGTCAAGCATTTAAAGCTTTATCAATTTATGAGAGAAAACGATATATTGAGAACAACAAATTGTGTGGTAACTGTTTAACCCACAAAAACGATGAGAAATGTCACAGCAAGTTCAAATGCAGTATGTGCAAACAACCACACCACACGCTCCTACATCAAGAACATAAAATGCAAACATTGAATCATATATCAACGAATGAAGCCGAGCAAGTACAAGCACTTCTAACGAAATATCATCCATCCACATTGCTAGCAACAGCTAGTATTAAAGCAAGAACCGTAGATGGAAGACTGGAAAATTTAAGAGCGTTGATCGATCCAGGATCACAAGCATCCTTTGCATCCGAATCAGCAGCACAAATACTTGGCCTACCAAGATATAAAGCACACGCGGAGATTTCTGGACTTGGAATGGCTGAATCCGGAATAGCTCGAAACAAAATAACAATTGAGTTATGCCCACACTTCGCTTCAAACTTTTCAATAAATATTGAAGCACTCATCCTGCCACGCCTCACAAAATTACTTCCAAGCAGACAAGTAATAAATTGTAATAACACGGACATCTGGCGAAATACATTATTAGCTGATCCTACGTACGACAAACCAGGACCCATCGACCTTATAATTGGAGCTGACTTTTACCGCTATATCATGATAGACGGCATCAAAAAATACAATGGTCTGATAGCACAGAACACAGAGTTTGGATGGATCTTATCTGGCCAAACAGATGACGTTCCAAGTACTTCAATCACTTGCATGGTCTCTTATGCGGAGCTTGACAATACACTCAAAAGGTTTTGGGAGATAGAGAGTGTAGATAACCCTATAGAGGAGTTTTCCCAAGAAAATAGACTCTGCGAAGAACATTTTCAGAAAACACACCAACGCAATACAGATGGTACATATACAGTGAGAATCCCCTTCAAAAACAATATAGAAAAGCTAGGAGAATCAAAACGGAGAGCTACAGCGAGACTACTACAAAATGAGAAAAAATTTTCCAAGAATAAAGAGCTGGAGAAAGATTACAAAATGTTTATGCACGACTACATAACTCTTAATCACATGATGCCCTGTACCAATAAATTTACAAATGGTTACTATCTACCTCATCAAGCGATCATCAAGGAAGACAGCACAACCACGAAACTGAGGGTAGTATTTGATGCCTCGACGAAAACCACTAGTGGTATCAGTCTTAATGATACCATGCATGTTGGACCAAAATTACAAAGAGACCTCTCCGAAATACTACTAAGATGGCGTAAACATCGATATGTTTTTACTGCCGATATTGAAAAAATGTATCGGCAGATAAAGATACACAACGATGACATAGAATACCAAAAAATTCTTTGGAGAATCTCCGATAGTCAGCCTATCAAAGAATACTGCTTGACAACGGTCACATATGGAACAGCAGCAGCACCATATTTGGCTCTACGTACGCTTCAGCAATTGGCACTAGATGAAAAAGAGGCATATAGTCGAGCTTCACAGATTTTATTAACTGATTTTTATGTAGACGACCTCATGACGGGAGCTAACACTCGCCACGATGCTAAAATGATTCAAAAAGAGCTCACCAGTCTCCTTTCAGCCGGAGGATTCAAACTGCGCAAGTGGACTACCAATCACCAAGATTTATTGGAAGCAATACCAGAGGATTATAGAGAAAAGGGTACACAGGAAATAAGCGATGAAGACGAAATACATAAACTCAAAGACAATGAGGATTACCTTTTAGATCTCGCCAAGAATCAAACATCAGTAATAGAGGTCACTACAAACGTGCTAAAAAAGACTACCGAACAAATACAACGTCAATTCGAAGCTTTCAACGAACACATTACAGCAAACTTTGAAACCCTCCGGCGAGGAGTAGAAGACAACAAAGGGATACAGACCTTCACCGCTATGACCTCTTACCTCAATTTACTTATAACCACATATGAGAGGACGCAAAATGAATTTATAAACTTATTAGTGGACTCTCATAGCGGCAAAATTAGTCCATTTTTGCTAACTCCGATGCAATTGCGAGATCAAATTAAGTTCATAAGAGAGCACATAACATCATCTCTCATAATTCCAGGCGAAGGTAGCTCAGAAGATCTATTGAATCTATATAAAATAATAACTGTCAGAAGTAGGATCACAACTGACTACATCATTTTTAAAATTCGCATACCACTCCCGAGCGAAGGCCTCTACCAGTTATTTCGAATATATCCTGTCCCTACAAGACACCAATCAGAGTTCATCTACATAGAACCATCATCAGACTACTTGGCTACAACACTTCATAGAGACCTTTTTTACCCCATGACTACAAATGAAATCAAGGATTGCATTACAACCGAAAAACTGGGATTATTATGCCAGCAGCACCATCCGATCTACTCAGTACACTCATCTCTTAACCAGTGTGAAATGCGGCTCCTCAATCATCAAGCAGTAAAACCAGATATATGTAAAATCAAAAAGACAACTCCCTCTCAATATTGGGTCCAGCTAGAGCACAGAAACCACTGGATATACGTTGTCAACAACGAGACCACAATTAATGTAGTATGTGGAAAAAGGGTTGCTATAAAAACATTAAGTAGAAGCGGAATCATCAGGTTAGGGGAAGACTGTACCATAAAACATCAGACAATGAGCATTAGCGCACAATCCATTATTACGGAATATACAAAATCATCATTCCTCCCATCAACTAATCTCGCTGACATACTTCCGGAATTAAACATAAATCACCAGATATCACTGCAGACAGTCCCACTAACTCACCTAGATACAAATACGTTAAATACCTTGAATATCAACAAGAAATATTTGGACCTAAAACCGCTAGACACCCATCATGTACATCATTATGTAAGCACATACATAATTGTACTCATCATAGTAGCAGCTTTCCTTTGGGTCACATATCAACGTTTGCGACCATTTAAAAAAACAACTGTAACATCATTTGAAGTCCAGCCGGTTACTCCACAACCTGCGAAACGAAAGACGACACCAATTCCGCCCGTGGCAGAATGATCAGACAATCATAACAGACAATGACCCCACAACATACCAATCATCAATTCTGCATACCATTGCTGCATTCCACAAAAAATAATCCGCATGAAAATGCAACTCGCGCAAATACTGCAGCTAGCGCAATTCAACTGTATACAGCAATAAATGCAAGTAAAGCAAAGTCGTTCACCTTTGCTTAAAATAAAATGGAAAAACATAATATTTAGGCGTAAGCAATTAATATGTATAAATTAATCGATATTTTATAATAAAGTAGAGTTTTTAATTATACGCCAAAATAGTAGTTACCTTTTTTTAGAACTTTGCTACGCCCCCACCAGTGGTAAGCGTACTTCTAGCATTACACCGACGCCCCCACAAGTGGTAAGCGTTAATTAACCTTTCGGTTCCCCTACCGAACACAATGAAACAAAGTAACGTTGTCTGAATATGACCTTTGTTTTTTTTTTGTGAATAGTGAATTAATAATTAGTGAATTATTGAAATTGACTTAGAATTATTAAAGTTAAGGATAGTATAATTAGGCAATAGGATTTGTGAAAAAGAAAATATTAAAAGTGAATTATACATATACATATATAACGAAAGTCCACATTCTTTTATTTTTTGTCTTCAAGTTCATAAAATTTTTTATTTATAGGTTGAAGTATTGGACTTCAAATTAAAAGATTTTATTGAATTAATTATTGGTGGTTCCATCCAGGAATGTGAGACTCGTTATTTTAAATTTAAATTTGTTTAATAAATAGTGCACAATTTCACAAAATTAATTGTTGCCAATTATACGTTCCTTTCTCGTGTGACTTGGTTTACGGTATTTTCAATTGGTGTTGGTTACTGTTAAAATTGCGGTAGTACACACAATACAATCCATCCACAGTTACAGAAAGGAAATTCTATTGCTTTACATGGTTTCAATTAATTTCAATTTACAAGGTTCCCAAAATGAGTACAGTACGAGATTTACTGGTGAAACAAGTTGTTTTAAAAACCAAGATTACCAAGGCAATCGAAAATGGAAAAAGAACTAAAATAGAAAAAAGGACTGCAACAAAACTTAATAGATTTACGCCATTTATGGAAGGAATTTGTGGCACAAGATAGGAAAATTAATGAACAAATCAATTTTTCAAATGAAAAATGCGAGCATGTATATATAGCTGAAGAGCAGTTCGACGCAATGGAAGTAAAATATTCTGAATACATGGGAGAATTAGAAGATGGCTTGACAACACTAGCGCCAGAAGATAATACCTCAATATGGCAAGCAACAAATCAAGTTTCGCAACTTCCGAAAATAACTTTACCTCAATTTAATGGAGAATACAATTCTTGGCGATCATTTCACGATCTGTTTACAGCTCTGGTGCATAACAATACAAACCTTTAATCAGTTCAGAAACTTCATTATTTGAAAGGATGCCTCATTGGTGACGCTGAACGAGTATTACGACATACTCCAATTACCAATCAGGATTATGCATCAGCATGGAATAAACTGAAGCACAGATATGAAAATACACGAACCTTTGTTAATCAGCAACTGAACACGTTAATAAATCAACCAAAATTAACTAACGAAAATAGCAAGGGCTTAAAGACATTGGTGGACACCACCCAAGAATGCTTGCAACAATTAGAAGCTTTAAAAGTGAATACTGATTCATGGGGTACATTATTGATTTTCTTAATTGTGCAAAAATTGCCTTTCGTAACACTACGTCTGTGGGAAGAAGAATTGGGTGAAAGTCAAAATTTACCAGAATTCAAGACATTTCTATCATTTTTAAAGAAAAGAGTTCGTGTATTAGAATCAATTAACAACACAATTAGTTTAAAACCAATGACTCCTTCCATCAGGAAAGAAACGACACAAGCGTACCACATAACAAACAATTCCAATTGTCCTGCATGTAGTAGTAAGCACTATGTGGGAACTTGCAAGACATTCTTACAACTCGACGTAATGGCTCGCCGTAACGTAATAAAAAACGCAGGCAGATGTCTAAACTGCTTTTCAAGCAAACACGTTAAAAGCAAGTGTCCAAACAAGCAGAGGTGTAAAAAATGCAAGGAATTACATCATACTATACTACATATGACAGAGCCGTTTGTAAATCGTTTCCAAGCCAGTGACCCAACTAATTCAACTGTTGCTGCCAATTTAAACACAAGTCAAGAAAACATCATGAGCAAACCTAGAACCTTTTTAACCAGAGAGAAACATAATGCTTTGTTATCAACGGCGCTGGCATTAGTGCAAGACCGCAATGGTCATTCAACAATAATGCGATGTCTGATGGACTCAGGGTCTCAAACATCATTCATCACAGAGGCCGCCTGCAAAAGGCTTCAAATACGTGGCGTTGAAACATCAATCGAAATATCAGGACTGAATAAAAACCAAACTGCACTCGCTAAAAGACAGGTCCGACTCCAATTAAGGTCTCTTAAATCAAGCAATGCAGTTGTGGAAACGGACATGCTCGTATTGAAAACGATAATAGATCTATTGCCAGCCAAAACGTACGTCAATAGAAATTGGCAACATCTTCAAAACCTTGAGCTGGCCGACCCAACATTTTGGAAACCGGGGCCCATTGATATTTTGCTCGGAGCGATGCATATGGGCGTGCCCTTCGCGAAGGAATTAAACGAGGACCAAAAGAAGATCCAGTCGCTATCAACACTATGTTTGGGTGGATAATTTTGGGAAATATATCGCCCACACCTTCAACTTCACAAGCGAAAACGTTCACAGTAACTATCAATCCAGTGGATGATCTGACCCTACAAATTCGGAAATTTTGGGAAACAGAAGAGGTTACTGAAATTAAAATTGAAACTCCCGAAAACCAAAAATGCCAAAGGAACTATGAGGAAACTTATTGCCGGCTTCCAAATGGTCAATACCAAGTCAAGCTGCCATTCATCACGGGAGAAGAGCCAGTTTTGGGTGAATCACGAAGTCAAGCTTTACGACGTTTTGGATATTTACAAAGACGGCTTGATCAAAATTCACAATTAAAGGAAGATTATGAGAACTGTTTAGATGAATATTTACAACTGGGACATATGGAAGCATGCAATATGCCTAAACCTACAGAAACCCATTACTACATGCCTCACCATGCAGTCGTCAAGCAGAGTACCACAACTAAACTACGTGTCGCTTTCGATGCCTCAGCAAGAACATCCAATGAAAGTCATTAAATGAACAATTACTAGTTGGGCCAACATTACAACCAAAACTATTTTCCATCATACTTAACTGGAGAAAATACAAGGTCGCAATGACCGCAGACGTTGAAAAAATGTATAGAATGATTTGGATGCATCCGGATCATCGTACGTATCAGCGCATATTTTGGAGAGACCCAACGACTAAGCAACTGCAAGATTATCAACTTAATACGGTGACATTTGGCACGTCATCAGCACCTTACTTGGCTATACGAACATTACAACAATTAGCCAGAGATGAAGAAGAACGCTGGCCATTGGCATCACAATCTGCTTTAAATGAATTTTACGTTGATGATCTATTGACTGGGGCTGAGAATGTTCAAGAAGGTCAAGAGTTACAAAGACAACTTATCGAAATGTTTAAGCAAGGTGGATTCAAATTGCGAAAGTGGACAAGTAATCGTGCAGAGCTACTTGACCATTTACCAATGGAAGACAGAGAATTAAAGGGCTCACTAAATTTGACAGAAACTGAAGGAATAAAGGCTCTAGGAATCAAATGGTACCCTGGAAAGGACTATTTCACATTCAAAACAAATCATGAACAAAAACATAAAATCAGTACTAAACGCACTATCCTCTCGGAAATTGCCTCGCTGTACGATCCATTAGGATGGATATCACCTATTATCATTGTAGCAAAAATTCTTATACAATCATTATGGATCACTGGCTGTTCCTGGGACAGTAAGGTTTCTGACACCATATCTGAGCAATGGTTAACCTTTAAGCGAGATCT
Source organism: Dioctria rufipes (assembly GCA_963924295.1). Lineage (NCBI taxonomy): Eukaryota > Metazoa > Arthropoda > Insecta > Diptera > Asilidae > Dioctria > Dioctria rufipes. Next base: position 99,856,812 of record OZ002741.1, on the reverse strand, counting down.
GCATGCATTGGAAATGTTAAAAATTCCTCGGTGGATTGGTTTCTCAACTCATCATCAAGTACATCAAATTCATGGATTTTGTGATGCCTCCATTAAGGCATATGCAGCAGTGATCTATTTACGCATCCAAAATGATAAAGGTGTTACCACTTCAGTATTATTGACATCTAAAACTAAGGTAGCTTCAGTTAAATCAGTAACTATACCTCGTTTAGAGTTAAATGGCGCGTTATTATTGGCCAGGTTACTTAAAACAACAATACATGCAGTTACAAAACACACCAGTCTTTGCAGTCTTGCAATGGATATGCGAACACCCCGGACGTTGGAAGACTTACAATAACAATAACAATATTACTTTATTACGGTCAACTGTATAAAGATTACAAATCTTATTGGATACAGATCTATAGGTAGGAGAAGTGATACAAAATTATTGTTTTAAATGGAAAACAAGAAAAACAAGATTAAGCAAATTCAATTAAATCAGAAAGAGAGAGGAAAGAAATAAAAACTAAAAGAGAAAAAAAAAAAAAGAACGAACCATATAAATTCTAAAAAAAAAAAAGAAGAAAATGTACTAATTGAAAATTAAGATTAAGAACAGCCATGATGTGTACCTAATAAGGCTCCAAAGAGCTTAACAATTCAAGAAAGTCTCTGCCTGAGTTCGTGCTACGTATATTAGATGGTAAACTATTCCACTTACGTGAAGTTTGGACAAAATAAGAGCGCTCTCCGAAATGAGAATGACAGCGTGGTAAAAGAATTTTTAAACTTCTTTGAGAGCGCAAGAATTGCAGCTTACTGTAGAGATATTGTGGCCTCCTTTTATGAATTAATTTATGTAAAAAATACAAGTCGCGATGAGCAAAATGGGTATCAAGAGTATGTCCAAGGGCTGCATTAACTTGCAATGAGATGTGGGCACTGCGTGTTAAGTTGAAAACATATCTAGTACAATCATTGAATGCAACTGTCAATCTTCGACGGCAAACTGAGTCTAACTTGGGAAATACTATTGTGCCATACATAAAGTGCGGCAAAATCAAACTACGTACCAGTTTCAATCGGATATCGATAGACAATAAATACCCACAGACTCTCAACTGCCGTAAGGACCCATATATTTTGCTTAAAATATTGGTAACGTGGCTGCAGCAAGTAAATTCAGTGTTCAGGACTACACCTAAATTTTTCACAGAGCTAGAGAATGGTAAGGTAAAGTTATTTAAAATAATTCGTGGTAGCTCTAATGCCTCAAGGTGGTTTCTATAGATCGGCATACACACAGACTTGCTAGGATTCAGTTGAAGCTTATTAGCTATCGACCAGTCGTAAATTCTTGTTAAATCTTCATTTACACGAGCAACACAATCTTCTTGTAACCCAATTGGTCTGCTCAAGTAAATTTGTACGTCATCAGCATACAGATGAATGTTCACATTCTTAATCACCTCAGGCAAATCATTGATGTATAGACTGAATAACAGAGGACCTAGGATTGATCCTTGGGGTACTCCACAGTATGAGTTCCGAAAGTTCGACAAAGAGTCTTGAACTTTGACTGATTGTAGTCTACAGGTGAGAAAATCTTTAATCAGCTTGATGGCTGAAGAGGAAAAATTGAAGTAATTCGAGAGTTTGTAAAGGAGCAAATTGTGATCAACTGAGTCAAAAGCCTTACTAAAATCCAATAAGACAAGGATAGTTAAATCGTCTAGATCTAAGGATTCAATGATATCCGTAGAAACCTTCAGAAGGGCAGTTTCGCAGCTGTGTCCACGTCGAAAGCCTGACTGGAAAGATGACAGAAGCTGATGCTGGTCAAGATATTTGGTGAGCTGATTGTACATTACTTTTTCAAGGACTTTGCTGAAGTAACATAGCAAGCTAATAGGCCTATAATCATTAATTCCATTAGGACGAGGTTTTTTAGGAACAGGGACAATGAGGGCTTTTTTCCATAACGACGGAAATTGAGAAGTTGCAAGACAATAATTATAAATATGTACTAGAATATCAGAAATAGCGGGGGAGATCATCTTGATGAATCTCGGGGGAAGAAGATCATGCCCAAGCGCAGTAGATTTTACCGCAGACATTGCAAAGAGAACATCAGAATCAGCAATGCAATTAAACGCAAAACCCTCAAAACAATTATCACCCACCACTAGATGATTATTAGGGGCTATAGGGGTAGAAGAAGCAAAAAACTCACTTAGGGTCTCAGCATCAATATTGCATTGATGAGTTTCGCTCCCAGCAACGCCCAGTGAGCGGATGTTGCTCCAAAGTTTTTTTGTTGGAAGATCAGGATTTAATTTAGTGCTATAGAAAGCCTTTTTGGAAGATCGAAGTTTACAAGTCACAAGGTTACGAACCATCTTGTAGCGACTATGAATTAGAGGGTTGTGCGTGGCTTTATACTGACGCAGTAGTAGATCCCTTTCAGCGATTATCGAATGTATCTCCCTGGTTAACCACGGACAGCGCTGTGATGAAATCTTACGCCTTCGCAGTGGTACATGCCGGTTGAAAAGCTGCAGAAGTAGATTGCTTAGAGTATTAACTTTATCGTCAACCGACTCCATTGAGAAAATATCCAGCCTAGGCAAGTTTATACAGTCTGCATACAGCAGGTCCATGTCAATGTTCTTGTAATCTCTGTAGGAAAATGATTCACAGCCAGCAGAGTGTCGCAGTCCAAAGGAATATGTTATGTAAAGAAAGTCATGATCAAAGTTACTCGTGGGACATATTTGGCTATGAAATAGCACCTTGTCAGCGTTGGTAACAGCGATATAATCCAACTGCGATGGGTTGTTCGTATTAAAATATGTTGGCATATGATTTACTATCTTCAAGTCATTTGATTGCATCATAAAACATAATTCGTCCATAGAGGCTTGGCTTCGCAACCCATCAACATTGAAATCACCACCGACAATAATATCCGAGTAACTTAGACCAAGACAATGGATAGCATTTTGGAGTTCATTGCACGATGCCGCATTAAAGTAGTTTGGTGGGCAATACACCGCTATCAAGGCACATCTTTCCATTCCAGACTTGACCTCCACACAAAGAAATTCTAGGGAAGCCCCTTGGGAAGAGCAAGCTAGAACAGATGCTTTAAGTGATGTATGAATATAAATAGCCACTCCTCCACCACTGCGGTCTGTACGGTCATTTCTAAAAAGTGAAAATCCTGGAATACCTACTGCATTCGAGGATATGTGTGGCTTAAGCCATGATTCGCATATGAGAATAGCCTGTGTATTCTCAAAAGAGAAAACATCATGCAAGATATGTACCTTATTATTTAAGCTACGGGCATTGAATGAACAAATATTAAGGCCCTTGGATTGCTTTGAAAATATATTGAGAATAGCTCTCATCTTGTCCACGGGAGATAAGGCATCACCCATCATAATCACAGCACGAACCCCGGCAAAGCGGATCAAAATGAATCACCGAAACAAACAAATTAAAGCATATCATGGCTGTATGTGAAAATAACTAGGTATAGATAAACGCTGAAAGAAAAACTAATGAGACTACAATCTAAAACAAGAGACTAAATAACTAAAATGATTGTAAAGTATATACACAAGAAGGAAAACAAAGAAAAAGAAAACAAAAAATTCATTATGATACTCCTTAATTCCAAAATTCCGGAGACTCGGTATCATCACAGTTGGCTAAGGTCAGTAACTCGTACTGCTCTCTCCCCCACAGCTCGAACCACCATCACAAGTCCATCTCTTGAAAAAGTAGAAGAAATTTTACCATTCTTCCTCAATTGGATTGCTTTTTGCAGAATAAAATTATTTTTCGGCGTTAGACTTTCACTGACTCGGATCGGATTATCAGAAGTAAATCCACACTGAAGGTCAGACAATTTAACATTGCCATGCATACGAGCTGATTTTAAAAACATTCTACGTTCGATTGACGATGATAAACGCAGCACAATAGGAGGGCAGGCAGAGCGAGCACTGTTTGCATTACGATTCTCGGTTAGTCGGCCAGACTTCAAACGAAAGGCTTCAAAGAACGGTGATAGCTGATGTTGAATGACTGATGAAATATTTGTCACAATGGCATTTGGATTTTCGTCTGGGACTGCTGGAATATCCCTAATTATGACGTCAGTAGATCGTTGATGTCGTTTCAATTCTTCATTTTCTAATTGCAACTTTGTGCAAGACGACTGAAGGTCAGCGACCGATTTATTTAAATGCTTTACGTCACTGCTGAGATCCACAATTGTCTGCTTGAGGTCACTTACGATTTCACTGATGCGGTTATCTAATAACGAATCAATGCTGGCCCGCAAATTCGCAAATCTTTCAGAAAGTATCAGATCAAGTCGAGTTTCAAGTAATTCGGATGACACAGACACACAATCAGTGGGCGCAGCAGTAGCCCTGATAGAATTGGTAGATGATTGCACAGAATTGCCTGCTGCAGCTGGTGGGGACCCGTCAGAGGTGTCACGAAGAACATTGCCCTTTGACTTAGTAGAATTATTTCTCGTTTTACCAGACATCTTCAGCAAGAACAATTGGCGAGGTAATACAAAAATTATGCGAAAATTATTATAAAAATTCGAGTAAAAACTAGCGGCACTATTAGATACAGTATAGGAATTGCCGGAGCACAAAAAAACACGTCTACTCGTTATCACTCATTAAACTGAACAGAACTGAACTTACGTAGCGAACAGAGTAGCAGAAATTCAGGAGACTTTAGCAGCTGATTATTGGCACTATGTCCCAACTAAAGAAAACTCTGCTGACGTGGCATCTCGGGGAATATCCACTCGTCAACTATTAAATTGCAGTTTATGGTGGCATGGCCCAACATGGCTTACAAGAGATCAAAACGCTTGGCCTCAAACTTCAATTCCAAAAGAACGTACTGATTTGGAGATGAAAAGACCAACTGTAACAACTCTGTTAGTTCAAACAGAGAATGAGTTGCTAACACGATACTCTTCCTATACAAAATTAATACGAATTATCGCTACCATACAACGCTTTGCTCAAAACTGTCGTAATACTAAAGGAAAGGAAACTGGTTTTCTGTCCACCAAGGAATTGAACACAGCAAGCAACACAATTCTGAAAATTGTACAGATATCAACGTTTTCAAAGGATTACGAACAGCTAGAAACAAATAAACCGCCTTCACGGAAAAGTAAACTACTAACATTTAACCCATTTATTGATCACGATGGACTCATTCGAGTAGGCGGTAGACTGGAAAATGCTAACATTTCCTATAACAGAAAACACCCAATCATACTCCCACGCGATCATCATATTAGCAAGCTAATAATAGATAAAACTCATAAAGAAACCCTTCATGGCGGCACGAATCTCGTTTTAAACACAACTCGCAATCAATATTGGATCCTGGATGCTAAGCGAATAATCACACATCAGCTACACAAATGTTTAGTGTGTGTTAGACAGCGCCAGGCAGTTTCAAATCAGTTGATGGGCAATCTACCAGCTCCTCGAGTCAATATAACTAAGGTATTTACTCATGTTGGTGTCGACTATGCAGGACCAATTAGTCTGAAGATGTCAACTCATCGCAATGTCAAGATTTATAAAGGATACTTTTGTATATTCGTGTGTATGGCAACGAAGGCAATACATATCGAAGCAGTATCTGATTTGACGTCTTCAGCCTTTCTAGCTGCCCTGAAACGATTTGTATCTAGACGAGGACTCTGCTCTGACCTATATTCCGATTGCGGTACAAATTTTGTAGGAGGCAAAACTATGCTAGACCAAGATCTAAAACGGGCTATTAAGGAAGCCACCCCAGAGGTTATAAAATATTTAACAAATCTCAGCATAACCTGGCATTTTAATCCCCCTGCTGCACCTCATCATGGAGGATTATGGGAGGCTGGTGTCAAATCTATAAAGTATCACTTGCGAAGAGTAATAGGTACGTCTGTGTGCACCTTCGAAGAAATCACGACCTTCTTGACACAAGTCGAGGCTTGTTTGAACTCCCGACCACTTTGTGCACTGCGTAACGACATAGACGATTTAGCAGTTTTGACTCCAGGCCACTTTCTTATCGGCCAACCTTTAAATTCCATTCCTGAACCAAATATCATCGCCTCCAATATTACACTAGCACAACGATGGCAGCGCATTCAGCAAAGACCCAACACTTTTGGACTAAATGGTCCAAAGAATATCTGAATCGCTTACAGCAACGACCAAAGTGGTGCAAGTATCAAACCAACCTTAAAATTGGAGATGTCGTCCTTATTAAAGATGAGAGTAACACACCCACTTCTAGGCCATTAGGTATTATTGAAAGGATTCATCCAGGCTCAGATGGCCTAGTACGAGTTGTAACAATACGTACAAAATATAACATATTACAACGTCCAGTTGTAAAAGTTTGTCGTCTTCCTATTGAATCAGATGGGCAACAACAATAACATGAATCGATTGATAACTGAATAATCAAATCACGTCTATGTGTTTTTTGTTGTTTGTTAGTGTATGTCCAATCAAAAATAAATACATTCAGCTATTTCATATTTTTATTACAGTTAAACATGCAGTCCGACTTTGACGATTACTTAATAATTTTTGAAGACATTCAATTTTCGCCACCCGGTAGTCCTATGCTGGAAAGCTTTGTGGAACCTGGTCATGATGTATTAACAGGATTACCACTATCAACTGCAAGGCCCAGAGATACTCAGGTCATACCAGATGATGAGAAGACTAAAAGTAAAAAACCTGAAGAACAGCCTCTTGGGTTCAAAATCAACGGAAGTGTGGTTGACTCAATATCTCGGCTAAAACTTTCCACTACGGTCAAAGAAATTCAAATGCGAATCGAAAACGATATTCAACGTTTTATCACTCGAGAAGGAGAAGACTTGTTTATTGCTCGAGACACATTGCGTCGAATTGACTTCGAAAGAATTCGCAACAGCAAACGAAAGCAATTTACTCTCAATCTTCCCGACCTATTCCAAGTGAAGATAAACGTCAACACGGAAGGAAAAGTTGTATTTCACCATCATCATCGACGCGCTATTACCAAACTGAAGGCCAGAGTTGTTGAACGCAATGGTTCAATAGGAGGGAGAATGTTGACTCACCAAACGAAATCTTCAACATCAATGAATTAACCTGAAAAGAAAAAGAAAAACTTTCACAAAGAATATAGTTGAAATACACATAAACTTATCTGAACTCCAGTTAATGTTTCGTTTTCCTTCTTCCTCACATCCTATCAAGGTGCTCCACTAGGGGTATCAATCCATCCTGCATATCTTCAACGTTACAAAATCCTAAAACAAAAAGATAATTATGGATAAATATAAATAGAAAGAAATTAGAAAACATGATCACAACAAAGTACTTAACCTCACACTCAAATTTTAAGAAATTATAATTATAATTTGCGTGTGAGATATTTGATCACAAATAAACACTTAACAACACTTAACTCACCAACAATACGAACAACACACAGATTTATTTAAAATTACACCGAAACTTTTTTGTAAAATAAAACACGGCACAATGTCACAATAAAATTTAATTTGACGTCCGTAACTTTATGGTCTCGGTGACACAAGTACATTCTTTTAAGAAAGTTTTATACGCGAAATTCGAAAATCGAATAATATTTACGCGAAGTTCAATAATTTTAAAGAAATTTAATAAAATTTAAATTAACCATATAAACAATAAGAGAAAAAGAGACAAAAAACAAAGAAACAAGATAAAAAATATTTATTTTAACCGAATTTATACGAATATTAGAGCATGCGCAGTAAATTAGTACTATCATACGCGAATTCGATGTTTTCGATGTTAGTAGCTTGAAATTTCCGTGGAGAAAAACGTGAATTTTTATTAAAGTAATGCAAATTTTTATATTATTCGGAGAGTTTCACTCAATATTAATTTAAAGAAAATTATTATTCATGATTTCGCGAATTTTCATTCCTTTTGAAAATAATTTGTGACAAGTCAACTTATGATTTTTCTTTTCTTCAAACAGAGAATGGAACCAGTGGCACTACGAATATAATGGCGAAACCCACCTCTATAAAAGGCCGATACTTTGAGCTGGAAGCTCTTCTCTTTTGGAAAAAGTTCTGGCAAAAGGTTCACGTTTTAAGGCAGCATTCATAAGCAGCAATTTATCAAAGGGTTGAAAATCAGTCAATAAAACAAAGTAACGTTGTCTGAATATGACCTTTGTTTTTTTTTTGTGAATAGTGAATTAATAATTAGTGAATTATTGAAATTGACTTAGAATTATTAAAGTTAAGGATAGTATAATTAGGCAATAAGGATTTGTGAAAAAGAAAATTTTAAAAGTGAATTATACATATACATATATAACGAAAGTCCACATTCTTTTATTTTTTGTCTTCAAGTTCATAAAATTTTTTATTTATAGGTTGAAGTATTGGACTTCAAATTAAAAGATTTTATTGAATTAATTAGAACTAAACATGGAACTCACGATAGAGAGGGAAAACAACAAGAACGAAATAAACTATCTGGACATAACAATAAGCAGAACAAACAAGGAATTCAAGACAAGATGGTACAAAACAGCCATTGCATCAAACAGGCTAATCAACTACCGGTCAAACCAGCCCAACATATACAAGAGGAAGACAATATACAAGAGGAAGACAATATACAAGAGGAAGACAATAATAGAGAGGGTAAGCTACGCCGTCAAAGTAACGGAGATAGAATACTTAGAGGACACCATAAAAACCCTAGTGATAGAAGCAGACGACAACGGATACCCAAGGTAAATAACGGAAAAATATTTCGCGGAACGCATCAAAAAATCAGACCTGGAACAGGAGAAAAAATAGAAAATCATAAAATACCTAAGCGATAAATGTGGGATGGAGATAGAGAACAACCTAGAAGAAGAAAGACAGAACCAGGAGCACGGGAACCCCAAGAGAAGCACAGAGAACACCCAAGAAGGAAAGGACAAGGATGAGAAAAAGAAATTCACCAGGACGCAATACATCAACAGCATAACAGATCGACACATCACCAAAATCAACGACAGGGTACAGAGCGTGAGAATGGTACCATACAACCCCCCAGGAGCAAATATAAGGAGCATATACAACGCGAAAAGGAAAAGAGGCGTAAAGACACATGAATACAAAAACAAGGACATAAACACACACAAAACAGACCCCCAGGATTGGAACAACGTCATACTGCTCAAATGCAGGGACTGCAACAACAAATACATAGTCCACACGGGTAAAATGGACACCAAGGAGATGGTACACAAACAGATGAACAGCACACATGGAGCAATGTACAACCACAGGAACACCTTGGGACACAGGATCAACGAGGAGATACAAATAGTCAACAAGGCTAGAAGCACAGCCAAAGCAGCCAAGTACATAGCTGCATACATAGGAAACAACAACAACGAAAATAGTAGGATAATAATGAACCCATACAAAGCAAATGCCCACTATAAGGGGAAGATAACACAAGAAGGAGGGACACTCACGATCACATAAACCTAGAGAAGCCAACAACACACAAGAGCAGGAGAAAGACTACGAGAAAAAAAAGGAGACATGGCAACAGTTCCCCCAAAACCATAGAAGGAAAATAAATAAACCCCCTAGAATTTACGATATAGGTAGAAGGTAAATTAGAAACATAAGTATATAGAAATATCCACCCGGAACACTAAGTCAATTAAACCTGCATTTTGCCCACAATAATATAAACATAATACATTCTGCCCACACTATATTTTCTCACAACGAGTTACATAAGGAGGAAAAAAGAGGGGAACAGAAAAAATAAGAAAACCGGGAGAACAGACGACAACAGATCACAGATTGAGACGACAGCACCACAGATAGGCAAAGAAACACAGAAAATAAGCGAAAGTCGCACGAAAATTGAGAATCTGAACCAGAGGAATAAAGCCTACATTCACGCAAATAGGAACACACGTCAAAGCCATTCGGAAAGAGAAAGTCAAACAGTTCACACCTAAGAAAAGTAAACAAGGTAAATAAGTGATCAAAGGGAAAAAGTAAGTGAGAAAAGTGACAAACGAAACCGCGCACACACACGAGTGGAAAAAGAAAAGTGAGAGAGCGATAAGAAGAGGTAACACAGAAAAAGAAAAGTGACACTATCGGGAGCGGTGAAAGAAAGGAGAGTGAAAAGGAGAGAAAGGAAGAAAAGGGTAAGCGCTAGATTAAGTACATATATAAGTAGATACATAAAGAAAGTAGGAATATAAATACAAATATATGTAAGTAGGGAGATAAGAGGGAGGAAAAGTAAAAAACGCGAAAACCTGAGAAAACACGCCAACATACAAACACGAAACCCAACACACAGATAAACCACCAACGAAATAAAGCAAAAGGGGAGACAACAAAAATACCGAAAAAAATAGAAAATGGATAATAAGAGCACACAGCGAAGGTTTTTCCCAAAAACCAAATCAATATAAAAGAGTAAAAGGTAGCAACAAGTAGCAGCACGAAACAACAACGGACAAACACGAGAACCGGAGAAGGAAACACCGCAAGAACAAAACAACACATAGAAGGTTTTGCTCAAAACCGCTTGCAAAAGAATAAACGAAGAAACAAGGCAACAAAAAGCAACAAGCAACAAAAACCAAAGCTAGGGATTCTAACACATGCGGCCGATCACAACACACACATAGCTAACGGAACCACAACGACTCGAGCACAAACACAACAACGTAACAAAGCAAGTAGGATTAGAAATAAATAAACCAACAAGCAGAGAGTAGGATGTACAAAGACCAGGAGAAAAAACGCACGAATGGCATGCCCATGAAGAAACAAAATCAGTAGGAAACAAAACAGAGAAGAAGACAAACAAAACACATAAATCACAACATAACCCAACAATACACAACACTTAGACACAGTTAGGAAATAGATAGCTGGTAAATATTACACAACAAAGAAACACAAATCACAAAACTTGCCAAATGCAGCTCCTAGGAGGGACAGTAATAAGTGATAACATAACAGCATACATACAGACAAACAGAGAGGAACAATGTAGGGAACGAACAATACAAGGCAGTAGAAAGTACTGGGCCATTCGAACCGGTGAAACACCCGTTGTATTCGAAAACAAGTACTCACCATAAACGTTAGCTAAAAGAGCTAATAGCTAAGACAATAACCCAAATATAACGAACGAAAATACTGAAGGGTAGCGCACAGGTCGCTCTGGTACACAGACGAAATGGGTGTTGCCCACAAATATGCTTAACTGAACCAGTAGGAGGGGTTGACGGTAAGAGAAAAGAAGCAGAATTAGCAGGAAATACAACAGAAGATAGTACAAACCAAACACATAGATCACCACTAATACACAACACTCAGACACAAGTAGGGAATAGATAGCTAGAAAACAATATAATAGAAACACACATAACAAAACTTGGCAGATGCAGCTCCTAGGAGAGTGAGTAATAAGGGATAACACAACAAAACACCATACGAACAGACAACTAATGTAGGAACAATGTAGGAAACGAACAATACAGGGCAGTAGAAAGTACTGGGCCATTCGAACCGGTGAAACACCCGTTGTATTCGAAAACAAAACCATAAACCATAAACGTTAGCTAAATGAGCTAATAGCTAAAACAATAACGTGAAGATAACGAACGAAAGTACAGAAGGGGAACACGCAATTCGCGCTGCCACGCAGACGAAATGGGGGTTGTCCAAAAATATCCTGAACTGAACCACTGGGAGGCGTTGACGTTGAGAATGTGACAACACACACTAGCTTAACACATCAATTTGAACACACACACTAGGATAGTAAGGTAACACAGCAGAGCAACAAAAACCAGACACACACGAGAACTAAACACAAGCAAAACAAGACACAAACAAGAATAGAAGGATATAACGAGAAATAAGAGAAAGGAAATAAATAAAGAAAATTCACAAAATATACACACATATAAACCAGAATCATAATATGCCGAGGAGAAAAAAAGGGGGAGGGGCTGGAAAGAAGAGCACGGGTAGTAGACACAACGATAACAGGCACCATAATGCACAGAAACCAGGCACAAGCCCGAAAACACACAGCCAGATGAGAGCCAGAGGAGAAACGAAATCTCAAAATACCACGTGGATGGAAGCGCACCTCACAAGAAAAAGTCATTAGTAAAGTGAAAGCCGAACAGTGAACATGTGATGTGAAAAATATAAAGAAAAATATAAAGTGATGTGTGAAAAAATTAAAGTGGTAATACAATAAACGGGTAACACACGCGCACCTCAAAAGAAAAATCCATTAGTAAAGTGAAAGCCGAACAGTGAACATGTGATGTGAAAAATATAAAGAATAAAAGAAAAATATAAAGTGATATGTGAAAAAATTAAAGTGGAAAAACAATAAACGTGAAACACACACGCAAAGAAAAGAACAAGAGGGAGAAAAAGTGGGAAAGCACGGAAAATAATAAATACGGATAGTAGGAAATAGGGGTCAGTGATAGGCTTAAGGTAAAAATTTTAAAATTATAGAACAAGATAAGTGGGTATATATAACGAAGCAAACTGACACACAAATAAGCCAGAAAGAGGGAACGAATAAACACAAAAACTGAAGAGGAGAACAAACATGAAAACAGGAGAGAAGCACTAAAAATATGTAGTCCAAGAAAAGGGGGGGGGGGGGGGGAGGTCCTCAAACCAGCATATACATAAGAGTAAGTTGACAAAGAAAAAAGGGGAAATATCCACACCTTGCGTCGTACTTCCTAAATATTTTAATAGAATAAAATTAAATTGAACTAGATAAAATTAAAAATAAGGATTAAATCAACAATATTATTTACATATATATACTAACTACAACATGCACTGGAGAAGAAGAAGCATAAATATAAAGTGAAAATATTAAGTAAATACCGTACTACATACACACCCACCCACGACGCACCAAATGCACTGAAAACGAAGAGCATAAAATAAAAATATAAATATAAAAGCAAAATAAAAATTAAGTAGTGTAATAATAGGATAGCATAACAGTGAAAGTAGAGTAATAAGGTAAAAAAGTGATAGCTGGTGTAGTGACACTGTTGATTGCTAACACTACTACCGGGGGGGAGGCGAAGCCAATATCCATACAATCACCATTTTGATGTGCCTACCGTTGTTGCTGATACAATTGCAGGTAACGCCACTGCCGCTAGCATTGCAGTTGCTGCCAGGGGTGTAGCTACCATTAATAACATCATTGGTGTTGGTGACATGTGTGGTGTCAACAAGAAAAATGGTGGTAATGATAGTGACGGTGGTGGTAGTAGTGGTGCTGGTGGTGGTGGCGGTGGCGATAATGGTGGCGACAAAGTGAAGGGGGAGAAGCTAGGGACGATGATATTGGTTACATATATATGACTACCATCTAGAGTAAGTTTAAAAAACGTAAATAACAAAAACTAGCATTAGAGCCTTGGTGGGAGGAACGCGCAGTAAGAGACCCCCACGAAGAGAAAACACCCAAAATACATGTGCGTACCTGCGGCCAACACATGCAATCACAACAATGTCCTTGCAGAGTGAAGTCACAGATATCATGTAATCGACACGCAAGCCATACAATATAGCTTAGATAGTCATAGGGAACCTGAAAATAGAGAATAAAAGATTAGGTAACAACACATTGTGCAAGAACACGCACATGGATTAGAAACTGAACGTTTTTAAGCATAGGAAAACTTCTGATGAGTCCCGTGGCGGGGACGAAACATGTTAAGTATAGCCGAACAGGAGCCCACACGGCATCCCATTAAAAAACCCTAAAAGACCCCTGATATAAAAATTTTTTAAATGTCTTTTAAAATTTTTTTTAAATATTTTGTTTAACCATGACGTGATGCGGAAAACGCATTTTAATACACACTATCTATATATATTATATTTTATGCATTAACCTAACACTTATTTCTATTAAGGCATATATTTTACACCAATCATTACACCAGATTGGCATAAGTTTCGATTTTCAGAGCAACACACGCATACATCTGTACCAAGGAACATGACACACACGGAACACCGCACCTAACACACCGAGACATACAACACAACACCAACAAAGTAAACACAGAACGAATACACACACGACATAGCATCCACACACCTATGAGGAAACCCTTCTAGTACCTCACGTAGGTACCACGGTGGCTAAACTAAACCACCTACGGCGGTGGACAACTGGTGCCCCACCTGCCGTACAACGCTTCGTCATGCTGCTTTAAGGAATTAGTATCCTTAAACACAGATGACACAATACCAGCACCGGCAGTTTTTTTGCTAATAAATATATTTTTTTGTGCTAATAAATATTTTTTGTTTTTTGTTAATAAATCAATTTTTTTTTTTTTTTTGCTAATAAATATAAATACGTTGGTCTGCATATACCGAGGTCAACCATGTGCTGATTTTCCATAAAGGCGGCCTTGTGCCTTAGTGGGTCTAAGCGCCGTGCCTTGGATACTGGAAGCTGACCTTTGGTTGAAATATGAATGTTGTACCGTGTGCCGTACAGGTAAATTAAAATTTGGTGGTTGTGTGACTGTATAAAAATCTCGAAGGATTTTTCCATACGCACTTTCTTTTGAGAGATTGCGTATCGATGGAGCACTTGCAGAGACGCTTAGGGCGTTGACGGAGAACTTTGTTGTAGAGTCTATAAGACGTTTCTTTCTTAAATCGACTAGAAGATTAAATTTGTTTAAGAAGTCTGCCCCTATGATAGGTTTGTTTACCGCGGCCAGTATGAATGGATGAATGAAATTTCTGCGTAGCCATAAATTTACATTTAACAGTTTGGTTCCATACGTTTCTTTACGTGTACCGTTGGCTACTGATAATGAGAAACAAGATGTTAGTTTTGATGTTGGAAGGGATGCGTGAGGGAGAATTGACAAGTCTGCTTCTGTAACGACCAGAAATTTTAAGTTGTTGTTGGTGTCGCAAAGAAATAAGCGGCGAGATATGTTTTAAATGCTACTGTTTGCCGCAAGGGCAGTAGATGATCTTAGTTTTTTGGTGTATTATGCTTTACTAGGGATGTGTTAGATTTGTGTTTAGAGAAATTGCATGGCTGTTGACAATTCTTGGCATTGGAGCCGAAGGTTGAATGATACCAACAAAAACTCTTTCTGACATTGCCGCCGATCCTGCTACGACTACGAGACCTTGAAAATCTTCGTTGCTGTTGTTGATTTTGATTCGCTTTGCCTACCGTAAGAGATCTCATGAGATGTTTCATCTCTTGAATTTCTTTTCCAAGCTTGAGGAACTGTGAAGATTGTTGTTGAGGATTGTAATTGGAACTGGGATTGTTTACACTAAACGCCTGTGATTGTGCTGATACAATACATTTGGAAGCATCCGAAGCTTCCCAAATTTTATCTGCTAAGGACGTAATTTCGTCTTCACTTTTATCAGCAAGTGGTATTAATGCAATGTTTATTATCTGTGGGAGCCGTCTCAACCACAATTTTCTAACTAATGCGTTACCTATAGTACCAGACGTTCCTGCTAATTGTTTTAGCATCCTTAAAAAGTCAGATGGCTTTCTGTCGCCTATCTCCTCACTGGAAAGGAGCTTTTCCAATCGCCGTTCTTCACTAAGCGAGCGGCGCTCTATTAATTTGGATTTTAGGTTTTCATATAAATCTGATTGGGGAGGATTTTGCACGATATCTAGCACTGAGTCTAATACTTCCTGAGGTAATGCTCCAAGAACGTAATTATAGCGCAGAAAATCTCTTTGAACTTTACTAACCGCGAATTGTGCCTCAGCTTGAACGAACCACGTAATGGGTGAATTGACCCAAAAATTCGGTAATTTAATTGAGATATTTGTAGCATGAACTTCGCTGGAGTGAGTGTTATTGTTAGATTTGTTATCTCCTTCCCCGCAAAGACTTTCGTTCTGAGATAGTGACATTGCAACTGTTAATAGCGTAACGTAAAGAAAATTTCAAGGTTATTACTATATATGTTGTATGAATCGCGTTACAATGCTACAATATATAAATCCACGAATAAAACTGGTTCAACCTTATCTAATGTGCTTGAAATTATTTTAATATTACTGATATTGATTTGAATTTAAACGATAGTTAAAAATATAAATCTCTACAGAAATAATTTGTATGACTGCGTATCAAAGCTTTGTGCACTGTGGAGATCCGTCGAATTTGCTTGCTGTTAAGTTGAAATTTATTTAGTATTAAAAAAAATAATGTAGATCACTAATTTAATTTAAACAATTTTAAAAGAAATTTTAGAATAAATTTTAAATATAAACCAAAAACAAAAATTTAATTGAAAAATAGTAATGACAAAGAAGATATTTTGACGTTTCTAAATTATGTTTTGCTGCGATGAAAGAAAATTTTTGTTTGAACTGTACTCGGTGTATGATTCTCTCCCAAGTTCTATTAATGCTGCGATGGTAAGCGAAGGCGATGATTAGCAGCAATTTGTATTTATTCTTTGCTTCTGTATGTGCGTTGAAGCCGTCGTTGAACATATTTGGATGAATGTGTGTGCTCTTTGATATGACTGTGAAGCTCGTGAGTAGATGTATAAATATACCTAAGGCACTGGTTGTTGATATGGTATGCGTGAATATACGACCATGAGGCTCGACGTGCCGTTGTATAAAGCAGTTGTTGAGCACCGCTATTTTACCACAACTGAAATAAATGAAAGTTACCTTAATTTTTTTGCAGGAATTTAGCTGAAAATTAAATTTATCCCGCTTGGAAATAATTTAGATTTGGATGATTTCTATTTTTTGGATTTCCTGTGTCCGATGTGTCTGGTATTACCCTCACTGACAATTCTGCCGCATGCTGCAGCTTATAATGCTCCTGATTGTTTTTTAGATTTCCCACGCTGTTGTAGGATTTATAAAGATAATTTTTGTATGAAATGTTGACTGGTTCCTTATGTGTTTCGCCAATAGTTGCCTATGTACTGCAACATAGCTTTTAGCGTCGGGGTCAAAAATGTTGAAGACGGGTATTAGATAATTAAAGATTTGCGTCTACTCAAACTTAATGCTTTTATTCCATCGTATCTTAACTCTATAAAACTAATATAAAAATACAGAACTTCTTGCTCTGATAATTTCAACACGCGAAGTTTGCGGAACTTTTGCTGTCAGTGCCCAATCAGCGAATGAGAATGATTTGTCTCCGCGAATTCGTAACGTGATGCGTTCGGATGCGCCAGTGCGCATGCATACTTTATTTTAGCAATCTTTAGGTGGCATTGCCAGGATTATATATTTACTGCAGCATTTTATTTAATCTCTACGAATGTTATATTTTCTATATGAATATTATTTAAGGTCACTACAGGTCTCTAGGTCGTTGATTTGGTGGTCCACTATTGTTGTGTAGTCTTACTATTGATGTTTTTTCTGCAGTCACGCACGTCATGATTATACATTTTGCAGTTCACATAATAAGGCGAAATTTTCCTTTTGAGGCAAGCTGCGTATGTGTGGTCCCTTATATTACAAAAACTACAACTGATGTTATTTAAATATTTATTTTTATTGTTTACATTATAATTTTTATTTGGAGATCTCGGCTCCTGTTTGATGTATGGTGGTGTGTTTGCCTGTGCGAACTGCGGCTGCTGAATGTGACTATTTGTGTTTGTGGGCAGGTTTTGGGGGACCTGAGCGAATGACATTATGCCAGGATTAAATACGCTGTGATTTGCCGATGAATTAATTTGACTAAATTGTGCGATATTCGGTGTTGTTGTACTTACAGAATGTGGTATTGTATTTCGTATCACATTTTGCTGGAATTGCCCTGAAGGTTGCAGGAATAGAGCACTTTGCTGGAGACGTTCCATGTCAAGTGCTCTTTGTACTAATTCATCTACAGTGCCGTCTGCCATTGTCAACAGGTACTGACACATATAGGGGTTATTGACTCCTGTTTTTAGTGCGTTTTTTGCGAAATCTTGCAGCTACGTTTTTACAGCTGATACTACTGTGGCACCGTATTTGGACTCTTCTGCTTCATTACAGAGTGCCAGCATTTGTTTTACTCGTGCCGTGAAGGCTGTTAGCTTTTCCAAAGGATACTGACTTGTAGTAATCAATTTATTTACCAGCACCTGGTATGTTTCTCTAGATAGGTATGTGCGATTGAGCCGTTCTTCTACCTCTTTAAAAGTAGTTGGCATATTTGAGACAAAAAGCTGGTAAGCTTCGACTCGAAGTCTGGTGGGGAATATTCGCAAGAAAACAGTTAACTCGTCCACTGATATGCACTGCCTACAGCATCCTAAGAATGTTTGGAGCTCAAGGCTGAATTTTGAATGCTGTTCACCCAAGAAGAGGGGAACTAGTTGAGCAGTCAGCTTGGCAATTTTTGCGTAATCTGTCATCTTCGGATTAGGGGTTTTCGAACTTGAATTTGGCACTAATGGGGAGCTATATTCTTCTATGCTGGTTTCCAGAAGGGAGTCGCCTAGCCAATTTAAAAGGAATTCACTCGCGGTGGAATCACTGACACTGTCTTCGATGGGACTTTCTCTTAATTCTGCACTACTATTTTGTGCTATTTCTACTTCGAGGGAGTGAGAAATTTCTCCAAACTCTTTTAAACTCTTTTTGAACTTCTCTATATTTATCTTGAATTCGGCGATTGTTTTAAGTCTTTCCTTTCAAGATTTTTCGATTTTCTTTTCTACTGAATCGTGTAATATACGCTCCTACGACATAACCATTTTTTTCCCCCGGCTTAGTTTACTAGAAAGCAATGCTCGAGTTGTGTTCGAGTTGGTCGAAAATTATAAACCCAAAATCCAAAATCCCTTAGGTAGGCAATAGCTGATATCATGAATGAAACTAACGCTAAAAGATAAAACGAAATAAAAATAAAAAATAAATAAAATAAGTAAAGCAATAAAAGAAAAGAGCTACGGTACAATAGCCAAATAGAAACGTACATATTTAATAAAACCAATCAAGTTCAATTGCTAAATCTATTTGCAATCGGTTAAAACGCGTTAAGT
Source organism: Dioctria rufipes (assembly GCA_963924295.1). Taxonomy (NCBI): domain Eukaryota; kingdom Metazoa; phylum Arthropoda; class Insecta; order Diptera; family Asilidae; genus Dioctria; species Dioctria rufipes. The sequence goes on along the minus strand of OZ002741.1, from coordinate 99,837,647 downwards.
ACGATGCCTCCCTCCTCGCCGAGATGTTCTAGTATAAACAAAGCCTAGTCCGAAATGGGAAACATATGTATAAAACACAGGGCAATTTATTGGAAATTTGGTACGCACAACAGCTTGGTTCAAGAAGAAGACGAAGGACTTTTTTTGATTGCCTCGAGGAGACAAGCAGAGACAGTTTTCCTTTTATGGCAAGTTGGACAGTTTTTCTTGGAGGAGCTTCTAAAAAAGGCACACAGACAGATAATTACAATTAAATTAAAGAAAAATTGACAGAACTACAAAAGAATAAAATAAAAGAAGACGTAACAGTATCCGGAGCATAATCAGTGGGGATTCCCTATTCCTAAACTGAGGATTCCCAGAATATTCCGGAATTAAGACACTCGTGAGCAGGCGGGAGATTACCCAGTAGATTTCTTCCATGGAAAAGAGGAGAGAGAGAGTTCAGAGGAGTTTCGCACTTTCTCCTCTGTTATGAGCACTCGCTCATAACGACCCCATTATTCAATTCCAAGGTGAATTAATTATCAATTCCAAAATTAATTGATTATCATTTTCATTTTACATCATGAAAATTCTAAAAGTCCTTAATCGCTACTTCACGTGTACTTGGCTTATAAGTCTGATATCAGCGGTGCAAGTGCAAGTAATGTACGAGCGTTGTTTTGTCTGCGCAATGCGCACATGAAACCTTTTCCGGAGCTTTTGCTCAGATAAGCAAAAGGTAAAAAGAATGTCAGCGCAGAGTTGAGCGGGTAGCGACAGTGGTTTTTAAAATTCATACGATCTAGACGGGAGTGCTGACTATATATCTAGTTGGTCATATACAGTTTTTTTTACTAATTACACTAAGTTGTAAACTATTATATTTAATAAAAAGCAAATCGAAATTAAATAAAGAACTGTGAAATTTTAAAGGTGGTTTATTAAATTCAATAACACGATAATTACATTACATCCTACGAAGGGCAGGTGGATCTTCCTCCTGCAGGAGAAGCACTCCCTGTCCTGTGTGGTACAATCACCACATCAAAAATGGTGGCAGCAGTGGGATTCAGGTAATCTGTATGGTTTAACATTTATAGGTCCTTTATCTGGGAGAGTTGGGATTTTGTGGCAGACCGAATCAGTCGCAGAGAGTACATCAACTTCTAAGTAGAAGATATCATTATATTCTCGACAGATCTCCAAGATGCCGGTGCCTTCTTCAGAATTCAAATTCAAATTTATTATTTATATAACTATAGTACAATTAAGACATAAATCTTTTTTATTTGTACAAAAAAATCCAAAATAAAAACAATATGACTAAGTAGTATGTATCTACCAATGGAAGAGAGACAAAAAGCTCAAACAATTAAAGAATAATTAAACTAAAAATATAAAAAATTACAATATAACGTTAAAAAAAACCAATGCCAAAAGATGAAAAAAATTAAAAACACTACTTCTAATTGTAGTTAAAGTGTTGGACTGAACCATGTCTTTTATCGATAGTGGTAAGTCATTCCATATTCTAATAGCATGGCAAAAAAACAAGCGTTGGGTGATAAGGAAATTATTCCGTGGTAGTAACAAATGATGTGTTCTGTTGAACCTAGAGAATACCAAGAGTTCGTAAAAATACCGAGAACATTTAAACTTAATAATTTTGATTAAATAAATTACTGAGCAGTAATCAAGATAAACAGAAATTTAGCACCCCAAAATTGAATTCTTAAATTGAGAAACATTATCAAATCTCCTGAGACTATAACGTATCGGATGATAGAATTAAAGGCAATCTCAACTTTTCTTCTATTATTGTAATCAAGCTTTCCAAATATTTCACATCCATAAGTCATATGTCCATTGTAAAGCCATGACCACGGTCAATAATTATAAACAGAAATTGAAATGAAAAATAATTAAAAACAGACGAAGTTACTCGACCTCAAGAAGAATTTGCAACGCAAGCAAATTCTGCTATGCAAGCATAATTCTTAATTGAGAAAAATATTTATACCCGGGGTCATCGCTTTACAAATTCCACAGTTATATGTGAATCATTCAATAATTCAATGTGAATGTCGTTATCAGAAAAGCTGACACAACATAAATGATTCTTTCAATGCATTATTGCAATTCTGCAAGAATGCCCCCCCCCCTTTTGTATTATCGTAGCATGTAAAATAATTGTATAAATAACCTGCGATTGATTGAATAAAGACAGAGTAAAGTTAACTTTACCCAAGGTTCTATTAATTCTCGTCACAGCGGCATATTCTGCCATAAGGAGTAAATTGGCATACTCTGCCTTCCGAATAAACAGCGGCATACTCTGCCATAAAGAATAACTTGGCACACTCTGCCTTCTACATAAATATAGGCAAAGCTCTGCCTTATTAAACTAAAAGACACTGCGGCTCTTTAGCCATCCCATGTAAGTGCGGCAGCTCTCTGCCTATATAATTAATTAAACAAAAAGGTGAAATTTTTAATCAATAATCATGAACAGCTCCAGAAGCTCGAATAAGATCAAGATAACCACAGTATTAACAATGTACGCACTAAAAATAATCGCGTAAGCATGGGTGTGAAATGGCTAGACACCCATAGAGAACGAAGTCCTGCATAAACTCTAATCACAACAGAATTGATATGCAGATCCCATGTAAGTGTTTTATTAAAGATCACCCCAAGAATTTTAGCTGAATCAAGAATAGGAATAGCAGTGTTGTTAACGGAAACTGACGGAAAACCATCCATATCTAGTACACGCCTATGTATCAGCAAACACTTATATTTTGAGTGATTAAGCGTTAGTTTAGTATTACAGGACCACAAGTATATAGCCTCCAGATCCTCATTTACCCTAGAGATACAATCCTCAATCAGGCTGTTGTTATATTTATAACTATATATCGCTCCCCTTGTAATTGATTCGGGGTCGCGGGATTGTTAATCCAAGTCTACGAATAACACTTGCTCGGTTTCTTGTAAACCACCTTTTTATTTTCTTCCAGCAGATTGAAAAATCTCACTTTAATATATTTGGATAACTTTTATTTTTATTCAAATCGAACAGCGCAAATTGAAAAACTCTCACTCAATCTATTTTTATATAAGTTTCCTTTTAAAACTAAACGAACAGCAAACATTAAAAATTCTCACTTAATCTATTATTTTTTTATAATTTTCCTTGTAGAACTCAACGAACCGCAAACATTAAAAATTCTCACTTAATCTATTTTTATATAATTTTCCTTTTAGAACTCAAACGAACAACAAACATTAAAAAGACTCCCGAACCGCTTGAAATCAAAAAAAGCCAACTTTTCTCAACTGCTTTAAAAAACCGACTCCCTTCTTAACAACCAACTCAACTCTTATTTCTTTTGCCCCAAGAATCTCTTTCAGCGGGTCACAAGTGCTTATCATGCACTTTTTGTCAAGGAAAAAATCACTTCGTTTGGACATGTCCATACATGCCCAAACGAATTCCGTTCAACCGTCTCTTTTTTTTTAATTGTAATTTAATACCGTGTGCCGCTGATAAGATTTTCGTCGTGTAAAAAGGCATGAACGTTCTTGCGTTCATCGTCGGGAAAGCTTATTTTGCACTTTTCAAGTGCAATATTAAACTTTTGTTTTCTTCGTTTCGCTTGGAAAAAAATATTTTGTTCGTGAAATTATGTGAAGAAATTGCTGATGCAATTTCTTAAACTCTGTGAGCGATAAGCTAGTTATGTTTTTAAGCATGATTAGCATATGAAAACTTTTCCGAATGCAGGCTTTTGTGTGTGTGTACCTTATGTACATGCACATAGTATTATAATTTTTCTATTTTTCTTTTCAGGGCTTTTTTAGGGTTTTTAGGTGAAAACGGGGAAAAGAGTGTTCAAACTTCTGAAAAGGGTTTGTTTTGAATGCATATACCAATTCCGGTTATATACACACTAAGGTTTTGTGTATACATTCTTCAACCAAGATTTTGTATGTAACATTCCTTCCTCCCTCAAAAAAGAGAATTATTCTTTGTAGAAGAATAATTCTCTACGAAACTATGTGGGAAGAAAAGAAAAAAAATTTTGCTAGTATGATTGTGCGGGATCACGTTCAAATGAATTTGATATTTGTCATTTTCTTCATTATAAATAAAAAAAAATGACAATCAAGGGTATGCAGTATCAGTATGATACATTGTATTTGCATCTTATGTTTTTGTTGACGCTAAGGCTTTGCCCTTCATTTGGATTTAGGTTTTAATTGTTCGTCACAGTTGAGACTACATATGCCTTTCTATGAGATTGTTGCTCCTCGTTCGCCTTATATAAGCCCGGCACCTTATTGTGTACGGGTTATGGCAGTTTTCGTGCAAAGTGTGGCACGCGGGTGTCGGGCCAAATTCGGCTACTGATCCGGAGGGAGAGTCGCCCGGATATATGCTTTTGGGCAGTGCCGGCTGAGGTGGATATTTTCTATCCAGGAGAGTTCTATTTGGGGCCTCATGGTGGTGCTTCTTGGGTTGCATTGGGTAAGTTCGTGTATATAAATATAATAGTTGCTGTTTTCTTACGCACCTTTTTTTGTTTTCTATATTTCTAGGGGCGACTCTTACCCTAGTTGGAGAAATTGGGTGGTGTGGTTGCTTGGCGTGCAGAAGGCATCCGTCCTACATGCGGAATGCAGCCGATTTGGGGTCTGAGGGTGGTACTTCTTTCGAGTGGTCCCATTGGGATCATCCGGCCGTATCATCCAGTTCTACGTTGGAGCCGGTCGTTCATTGGGGTGAGAACGGTGGTGTCCCCTTCCGAGTGTGAGGACTGGGATTACCCGACTGTATCATCCAACTCTACTTCAGAGCCGGTCGAGGCGGCCTCCTCATATGAGGAGTCATGGTAATTGTTCTTCTTGACTTCTAACTTGATCCCATAAAAATTGCTCCCCTCTCTTTGTAGGAGTTGTTGATGGCCAATCACCCCGACAGGTGCCCTTTGAAACGCACACAAAAAAAAATCTCTATTTTCAGAATTTTTCTGTATTAAAAAAAATTTTTTTTTTACTTTAATCTAATGAAAATTTCATAATTAAATGAGTGTTGTCTCTAGAAAGTTTTGTGTTTACTGTTTGTGTTTATTGTTGTTTTTCAGGTACTTGTTAATGTTAGGCCTATGAAAATGACTCTGGGGGTTTTCTGTTTTTTGTTTTTTTTTTTTTTTTTTTTAAAGAGTTGAGTCCGTGGTTGTTGGTTTACATATTGGTTGATTGTAGTTCGCTATTAGTTTACAAATATTTTTTTTTTATCTTTTGTTTTCTTACACCATGTCTTTGTCGGTTGTGATTTGACTTATACTAGAGCTCGAATATTTGCTTATTCTACGTTGTTTAAATATTCTACGTCGTTTAAATATTCTACTTTGTTTATTATTATTAATTTTTTTGTTTTTGTTACTTTATGTATTTATTCTAATTGTTGTGTATGCAAAAAATTTTTGTCCAATCTAGGTTTTTATGTTAATATCTTAGTAGTTAACTAAGTGTTCTTATTTATTACTTATTGGTAAGCAATATTATTTATTTATTATTTTTATTTTTATTATTTTTGTTTAAATAAATTTCGATTATGACTTAATTTGTTATTTGTTTGTTCTAATTGTATTATATTTTGTTCTTCTTTCTTCTATTTCCTTAATTCCTAGGGCTTTTAATCTATTTTGTTGAGAACTTCCGAATTGTGTTTTCTTTTGAAATATATTTTCTTTCTCTTAATGTCTAGTTTTTATTTCACTTATTTTCTATCAGCAAGTGTAGTAAAAGGAGAGGGGCTGTGCTTGTTACAAAAGAATCAGACGGGGCCAACCAACGAGTATAGAACTCTTTTTGATTATACTACTTGTACAGATCTCGCTCTGTGGAGACTTTGAGTACGTTTTAATTTTTTTTGGGGTGTTGCGTAAACCGGTTTCATAGGAACGTTTTCAGCTGTGGACTGTTGTCTGCGTTTAGTAATCCATGGCATGAATGCCGGGACGATATATTTTGCTAATGCCACCACAGATGCAATTAGCAACAAGAGAGTCCGGTCATTGATAGGGATGTAATTGAGAGTATATGGGGAATCTTGGCCTTTGGACAAAAGTGAATGTTGTTCACTTTGGTACGGATTTCATGTAGAGACTTTGTATCTAGGTGGATACGCTGGTTTGTATCATCTCCTAGGAGTAATGTTGGTTGTTTCTCAAGGTTTTTAGGAGCGGATATCTTGGACATATATTCTGCCAATATCTCTTTAGTTTCGTTTGTGCCTGGGAAGTAGGTTGGTTGGAAAACTTTTAGCGGAGGTAGATTTTCTGCTTCGTAATACAGATTGTGAGACCCTATTTGCAAGGAACATGGTTCGTTGACTGTCAAGATTCCTTGTCCGGAGAGATGATGAGTGAGTAACTGTTGAGTACAAGTTATATGTACTATAGTAGTTTCGGTTAAGGAGTACAGCCACGACTTTGGTCTATTGAGCTTAATTATTATGTCTCTTGGGGGAATTTGAGCTCTGATGTTACACTGTGGGTGTTTGCCCAGTGGGTTGAATAAAAGTTTAATAACACATTCATCTGTCTTTGTAGCCTTGGTGATTGGTGTATTCAGCTTACCAACCCACGTATCCTCATTGATTCCCTTTGAATTTTTTTTGAAAGATCTCAGGTTTTCTGGCTGCAGCAACATAAATTCCTGGGTCTGGATTTGACTTGCCACATGGGAAAATTCGATGTCAGGTATTAATGAGTGGTCTGAATCCCCCCGTATGGGAAAACATCTAATCCGTTGGATTTTCATCTTGGGTATATTAAAAATGGGAAGTGTGATTCGAATCACCCATTTTTCCTGTAATAAATGGGTCTTGATTGCCGCTGTTTGATACAGGACTGATAAGCAGTCTTGCAGATTGTGACAAGTGGAATGAGATTTGTGATAAATCTCTAGCAAATGATTTGGGGAAATTAAAAGGGGATGGATTTGATTATTTCTGCTGGACACTATTATGTCCAGTAGAGCTTTTTTGTTCAAACGTGGTTTTTATTACGCTGATCTGTTGCTTTTCCAGATCAGCCAAGGTTTGAGTATTTACCTCTAATTCGCTTAGTCCGCTGTACACCTCTTGTTCGTTTCCGCTATCCATAGTGCCGAAGAGATAGTGCATCGCATTACCTACCATCAAAGACATTGGTGCGTCTCTTGATGTTTTCCATCAGGGCATGTACATGTTTGGTTTGTAGGGTGCATAGATCTTGATAAAAGGATTTGTTGCCACATAATTGATGTACGTAGTGTTCCGCGCGTTCCGCCAGTTTTGTCTGATTGTCCAACTCGGCCAGATCTAACTCAGTGACGATGCTCCAAGTGACGTGGTAAACCGATAAGCTTCCAAGATCCTCAAATAGTACTCCCGTATTATTTAGGGGCGTTATAGTGTAAGGTTCCTCCGCGAGTGCTCCTATTGTGATCAGGAACACTCCGTAGAGAATTATTGACGGCATTGTCATCTAGGAGAGGATAGGATAGGGTAGTAAAATGGGTTTCTTGTTGACTATGTAACTCACAGGCTATTATATATGTACCTTAGAATTAGTTAGATGGTATTGACACCACTTTAGTCGTAGAAAGGTTTTAGACGGTTGTTGTGTACCGTCAGCTGTCGTTTACGCATTTTAATTGTTGTGTTTACTGAACCGGGGATGCCGGTTACCGTGTAGGGTCCTACGCAAATCTGGGAGAGCTTATGTTTGCGACTCTCGCTCTTGAGTAGAACCTTGTCTCCTCTGTGCAATGTCAGGGGACGTACAGCTTTGTCGTAGTAATTTTTCGAGCGTTGTTTACTCATCAGAAGATTTTTTCGTGCCATGGCGTAAGACTTCTGAAGCTTATACCTGAGAATATGGTAGTAGCTCTCGTGATTATACACGGGTTCGGGGTCTCGCCTTAAGTTGGACGGAACGTCCGCTGTAAAGCCGTAGAGGCAGTCCATGGGAGTTAATTTTGTCCCTTCGTGTACACTGTTATTGTACACGAAAGCAGCGGTTCGCAGATAACTATCCCATGAGCTGGGATTTTCGTCCACTATAGTTCGTAGATATTCAATCAATGGTCTATGTGCACGTTCGAGTGCTCCATTTGATTGGGGATGATAAGCTGAGGTTTGCAGCTTATTTATCCTGAGGAGTTTGCATACCTTTTAGAACAGGTCACTCAGGAAATTGCTTCCCTGATCGGTGACTATTCTTTTGGGAATGCGGTAGCGCGTGACGATTTCGTCAAAGAAAATTTGCGCTACGGTTATAGCTTCCCCATTTGGTATGGTATACCAATCTACGAACTTCGTGAGGTTATCCTGAAATGTTAGTATGTATTTGTTTCCAGATTCAGTCTCCTCTAGTGGGCCGACTATATCTAGATAGATTTTATCGAATGGTTGTTCCGCTATGTCTGTAATCACCATTGGCATTTTATATTGTGGTGAGGCCTTCATTGTTTGACATTTGGCACACCGCTTAATGTGCTTTTTGATGTCACTAAGCATGTGCCTCCACCAGTACTTTCTTCGGATCCGTTTATAGGTTTTTATCACTCCCTGGTGGCCACTAAAGAGAGAATCATGATAATCCTTTAAGATTAATTGAATCTCCTCTGGGCTTGTGATTACTTCAGGGGGACGAGTTTCGTCTATAATTTGTGGATTGGTACTAGGTGGACTGTCACAGTCCTCTGCCGCTTCTGGATGATGAGTTTGTTCTTTTTGTTTGGACTGGCTGTCTTGATTTGTTCCACTTTCCTGAATGTTTCGTGTCTGGGATATGGTTACTGCATTGCATTGCAGACACTCCTTTTGGTCCGATGAGTGTTTTTCCTCTTCTATATCCGAGTCCATTTGGTGGTGGACTATAGCTTCTACCATGAATGTTGCAGTTTCCTTGTCTTTGTTAATATCCCGTGGAATGCGGCTTAAAGCGTCGGCATTCGTGTTGTACTTTCCGGGCTTATACTCAATTTTATAATTGAACTCGGAAAGTTTATGGTGAAATCTCACCAGACGGGATGTGGGGTTTTTAACATTGAAGACACCCTTGAGTGGTTTGTGATCTGTATAGACCGTGAACTCTCGGCCTTGCAGATAACACCTGAAATTTTTAGTCGCCCAAACTATAGCCAGTAACTCTTTTTCAATAGTGGAATAGTAACGTTCGGCTTTGTTCATGGTACGGCTGGCGTAGGCAATTGGCTGGTCACTCCCTACCTCTCCTTGAGATAGGACTGCTCCAAGAGCCTCGCTGCTGGCGTCTGTGGTAAGGTTAAAGGGTTTTGCAAAATCGGGATATATTAAGAGTGGAGGGGAAATTAAAGCGTCTTTTATGCTTTGAAATGCCTCCTGACATTTCTCAGTCCACTTAAACTTTACATCCTTTCGGAGTAAGTTTGTTAGTGAACGTACTATTTTCGAAATTCGGGTATGAATTTTCTGTTTTGCTAGGGTTTTCCGTTTTGGTCAGGTAGTGCTACTTGGTTAGAAAATTTGTAGCTGGGGTGTCCTAAATACACTGCCTCTCGCCTGAGAAATTGTCATTTCTCTGGTTGAAGTTTCAGGTTATTTTCTCTCAACCTGTCAAAGACTTTGCGAAGATTTTCGTTGTGGTCTGCCAGACTTTTTCCATAGATGACGATGTCATCTATGCAGACGAAACATTCTAGGCCTTGTAGGCCAGTTAATATGAAATTCATTAAACGCTGAAATGTGGCCGGGGCTCCTTTGAGCCCGAACGGCATGCGTTTGAATTCATAATGCCCGTAGGTGGTACTGAAAGTCGTTTTTGCTCGATCTTTCTGATCGACGATACCTGATCGCCGATCGTTTTTTCGTTCAACTTACGGAAATCAACGACGACGTGCCACCTTTTTTCACCATCTGGTCCCGCTTTTTTGGGGACGACTAGCAGTGGCGAGTTCCATGGGCTTTTGCTGGGTTGGACAATATCGTTGTCCAGCATTTCTCGGAGTTGCTCGTTTTTGACATTTCTCTGTGTCTCTGGTAACTGGTACATCTTTTGGTTAATAGGTGCTTGGTCTTGCACCAAAGGGATGTCGTGGGTGTTGGCATTGGTATGCGTAAGCCTGTCATCTTTTAAAAAGGATATGTCATCATATTCATAACAGAGATCTGTTATTGAGGCTTTTTCCTCAGTGTTTAGAGTTTCATCCAGATTGAGTTCTTGCTCTAGTCTGGTGAGGCGGGGCTTATTACTGGTGTCTTCTTGTTCGATATCGTTTGGGAACAAGTATTTTATGTGTTGTAGGGTGGCCGTCTGTTCAGCGCTTATTGACCTATTTTTATTATTCTTAAATCTAGTCTTCTTTAATTATTTTCTATTATTTATTTTACCTCTTAACCTACTTGTTTTATAGATGAGAGGCGCTCGGTCAGATGGATCTGCGGGAGTTGCTACCGGCAGACCCGTTTGTGTGCTGGCCAGCACCTGACGTTGGGGTTTACATGAGGGACCCGGAAGCGTCTTGGAGCAGTTTCTAATGACTGCTTAGCTGACTGGGGCTCTTATTCCCTATTTTCTTAATCTTAGATCTAATTATATTTTGATGCTTACCATCGCCGTCATTTCGACTCATGGGATTCAAAGGATGGGCTGTTGCAATATTTTTATCTGGCTCTCATTTGATTAATGGGAACCAGATTTAGGTTCACGCTGTTTAGGACTACTTGTGAACTGCGTGTGTTGAGGATTCCTATAGGGACTGCTTTTAACCCAGCTGAGAGTAAGCTGTTTCCTAAGAAGACTCCGTCTTCCATTTCTTTCGACAGACGGAGCATTTCTTCTTGCAACTGCAACGGAACGTTGACTACGATCTGAGACCTTGCTGGTACGCACACATGTTCATTTAAATTCACCTGATGCTGTCCAGTCTTACAGGCCGGATCTTCGGTAATCAAGTCACCGTTATCGCATTCTTGTAAGTCACAGCCGACTTCTTCTGACTGAGAAGCTTTGAGAATACTTCGGGTAGAAGGTGTATCCCCGTCGGGTTTAATATCTTCTACCAGTGTCTCTTTGTTGACTGTGTTTTGTGAACACGGGTTATCCGATGCGGTTTCTAATGGAACAGCAAACTCTTCTGGATTGGTTTCCGTGCGAGGAAATCGCAGAAACTTGTTGGGTCCCTCGACGTTACAGTTTTTGGCTAGGAAATCATTTCCTAGCAAGCCGTCGTCGGAAATACCTGGGATGTTTTTTACCACCTGAAAGTTGCAAGGTAATTTGCTTTTTAGCACGAAGTTTCCTTGGCAACTTTCTAAGGTTTTTCCGGTGCCAAAGGGGCTGTTAATTAATCGCAATAATTAATTATTAGTTATCAAGTTAAAATCAATTAAATATTTCAAATCCGCCACCAACTGTAAATATTTTTCATGTTTCTTAATTTGTTGCTAATCTATTACAATTCTGTATTCAATCACACTTTGTAAACAACTTGTCTAGGGCAGCAGATCTAGAAAATTCTCTGTAGCCGACATCCGGCATTCTCATTGTCAAAAAAGCATTGCAGAAGTCAACACAATAAAATATTTGCATTGGTGGAACAAGTTTAAATTTATTTTTTTTACCAAGTCCCATAGTTTGGAATTGCGTTCTTTCGTTAGTTTGGTAAATCGGTTCCTAAAAACTTTTAGGACACAACATTGGCGCCCGAGCAGGGACTTGATAAATCATAATTTTTTTGGAAATCAGCAATTAATTATTCATCGACTTGGAGTATCGCAGAATGTGACATTCGCTTTGGAATTTGGTAACAAACGGTTAATTTACTTTGTTTTGGACAATATATGTACATGTGAAGGCAGAAAAATTGTGAGTACCTTACATTTATTTAACTGAAATAAATACCACGAAAGACAACTGCGAGTTGAGAACAGCTGGATTGAAATTGGATTTTCTTGTTTGGAAGTTTTATCTAATAATTACTAAAATATTTAAAGCGAATTGGCATATTTTAATTATCATAGCATTGGCATTTAGACTATATATTATTACACTTACAGCTATTGCATCAATCGCAATATCTTTAGATGCATTATTGGTGGTTAAATATGATTTATTAAAGAATTTTGTGATCGACATTTATTGGAATTTCATTTGTGAATTTAATTAAACGCATTTCACTGGTGTTCAAAGGTGGTGTCAAGTAGCTGCAGCTAACAGTACATATCCAATAAAGACATACGGTTTCAGTGTATACTTTGAAGAGTTTGTAATAAATCTTATCGGTTTTCGATCCATTTAATTTGCTAAAAATAATTCAAACTTTCGCACAAATTCACACCTGGTGAGTTGAACTCTTTATCGTTAATTACATCATTCTATTATAACACTAATCGTAATAATGAGTGAAGGCAACGACAGTGATAGCGGAGACTCAGACAATGATATTGTGCAATTAAATAAAAAGGAAATCTCGGACTTACGAATTTTACGCGGTACAGTGACTATGCAGGAAACAAAAATGAGAAATTATATAGAATCTCCAGGTAGGGTATTTAGCTTAACCGAATTAGAGACAAGATTGGGGTTGCTTGAAGGTTACTTAGTGCGATTCAATGATATTCAAGGTAAATTAGAGTGCGAGGACCCTGAAGAACATAATAGTGATAAACGCCAGACTTTCGAAGAGACTTATATTGCATTAAAGGGCAAAATTCTCGCGATAATAGATCAAAAACGTCCGCGTATGTTATTACCTTCCCTGAACAATGACTCCGCGTTTCCGTCCAGTCAAGTTCGCAATGCAAGTTTGCCTAAGTTGCAGATCAAGAAATTTACGGGTAACCCCATAGATTGGCCGGACTTTTATGCAACGTTTAGAGCTTTAGTACAGGAGAACAACTCCTTTAGTAATGTAGAAAGGTTGGCTTACCTACGCAATTCATTAGAAGACGGACCAGCACAAATAATTAATAACATAGGATTAGATGAAAACGGCTTTGAGAATGCTCTTAGCTTATTAAAGGCTCGATATGAGAATAAGCGGCTTATCTTCCAAGGCTATATTCAGGCGTTGTTTAACCTCAAGTCAGCGGAGAAGAATTTAGCAGTCCACTTAAGACAAAGCGCAAATTCAGTCAAATCACATCTCAGAGCGTTAGATAATATCGCTACTAAATAGCAAATAGCTGACGGTTTACTACTTCAAATACTTCACGACAAGGTTGATACTGTTACTCTCACGAAGTGGGAGGAAGAAGCATCGTTACGCGTGTTACCTTCTTGGGGTGAATTTATTGAATTTTTGGACAAACGGTGTCAAACACTTGAAAATACACAACATGTTCAGCGAAATAAATTCGAGAGCACTAAATCTAATCATCCTAAAGCTAAGTCAAGTAATCTGCGTAGAATCTCTCTAACAGCCGCTCAGGTTGACTCGACGTGCATATTGTGTCATGGTCAAGACCATGAGATATCGAATTGTAGCTCCTTCCTGAAATTAAACCCAGTCGAAAGGTTTGCCGAGGTTAAACGGCTAAAGCAATGCATAAATTGTTTAAAGGCTAATCATGCCGTAAAAAATTGTAAATCGAGAAGGTGTCGCTATTTTAACTTTAAGCACAATACTCTCCTACACAGACATTCAGAAATCAATCAACCGAATGTGTTGGTATCGGATCCTGTCAACGAATCCTCTTCGATTACATCCAGTCCCACAGCATTAATTAACGCAACTGCTATGACGTCAGAATTAGAAAGGACTTCTGTCGCGAATGTGTCCGATACTGATATAGATGTTGTATTGGCAACTGCCTTAATTTAAGTACGTGACAAGGCAGGTCAATTTATTCCTTACATAGCCTTGCTCGACTCAGGGTCTTCTTTGCATTTCGTCTCAGAGCGAACGGTTCAACAGCTGAGATTAGAACGATCGAAGGTTAATATTGGTATCACTGGTATAGGCACTACTTCCACAGCAGTGAAGCATAAGATCCAGATTGTCATTAAGTCCCGTGAGAATGGTTATCAAAGTTCGTTTGAAGCCTTAGTGCTACCCAAAATAGCGAGCGATCAGCACTGACGAAGTTTTAATATAAAACATTGGAAAATACCTGATAACTTACCTCTCGCTGACCCAGAATTCAATACCTCTCGACCCGTTGATGTATTAATTGGTGCTAGTCTATTTTGTGAACTGCTTTCGATTGGTCAGATACGTTTTGGTAAGGGGCTTCCCGTTTTACAGAAGACATTGCTCGGATGGGTGCTATCCGGAGGCGGAAAGACGTCTGTTGGCAGTTGTCTAGTTGCAGCAAATGCGACTGAGAAAGACAACGATCACATCGAAGAAGTGGTTCGGCGATTTTGGGAACTCGAAGCTTGCAAGGACGCCGTCAGCCCACTATCCTGCATTGAGAGGGAATGCGAAGAGCACTTCGTCAGGAATGTGAAGAGAGATATAACTGGCAGATTTTCTGTCAAAAATTGTTGAAGGACGTTGATCTTCGAAGCCAATATTCGGAATTCCTAACCAACTACGTGGAGTCCGGCCATATGGAGAAGATATCGTTCGCTACTCTTCCTCGTAAAAACTATTCTCTCCCACACCACTGCGTGCTTAAACCTGAGAGCAGCAGTACAAAGTTACGAGTCGTTTTCGACGCTTCATGCAAAACGACTTCAGGACACTCGCTCAATGATGTCCTCATGGTTGGCCCAGTAATTCAAGATGACTTGACTGTCCTTATCAGATTTCACTCCCATAGGGTTGTCTTAACAGTTGATATTTCTAAAATGTACAGACAGGTGTGTGTAGAGCCACCAGACACAAACTGGCAATGCATAATCTGGCGAGATTCACCTGAGAAGGCATTGGAGGTCTATAGTTTGACCACTGTTACGTACGGTACATCACATGCATCTTTTCTATCAACACGTTGCCTTCTTCTTCTAGCACAGGATGAGGAATCTAAGTATCCCAATGGAGCTAAAACTCTTCGCCGTGATTTCTATGTCGACGACATGCGGACCGGTGCAAATACGTTACCAGAAACCATGATAATTAAAACGGAAACAGAGCAGTTGCTCTTAGAAGTCTTAATCCATTTATCGACGAGAATAATTTATTGCGAGTTGGCGGTCGATTGATGCAATCAAATCTCGAACATGACGCCAAGCACCCTATATTACTACCCAAATCAAAGTTCACTCAAACACTAATCAATTACTATCATTACAGATGTCTTCACGCTGGTGTACAGTCTCTCTAGCTATCGTTAGCACAAGGTTATGGCCCATAGCAGGCAAAGGTATGCAATCAAATCTCGAACATGACGCCAAGCACCCTATATTACTACCCAAATCAAAGTTCACTCAAACACTAATCAATTACTATCATTACAGATGTCTTCACGCTAGTGTACAGTCTCTCTAGCTATCGTTCGCACAAGGTTCTGGCCCATAGCAGGCAAAGGTATGGCGAAGCAAGTGGTGCATGGTTGTATAAGCTGCCTTCGAGCTCGTACTAAGCTTATGGAGCAACTAATGGGTCAGTTGCCAGCCGCAAGGGTGAAACTAAGTCCGGTATTTTATAATACTGGAGTGGACTATTGTGGGCCTTTCTACATTAAGGGTCCGGTACGTAATCGCCCATCCACGAAGGCGTATCTCTGTATCTTCATATGCTTAGCTGTAAAGGCGGTCCACCTCGAAGTGGTCTCTAGTTTGACCACGGAATCATTTCTCTCAGCACTAACGAAGTTCATAGCAAGAAGACCTCACGTTTCGGTAATACACTCTGACAACACAACAAATTTCATCGGAGGGTGTCGAGAGTTGAAGAAGCTAAAGGAACTCTTCGGCTCGCAGGATGATTGTAAATTGGTGAAAGAAATGTGCAAGGCAGATGGCATCGAGTGGAAACTCATACCACCCCGTTCTCCCCACTTTGGTGGCCTGTGGGAGGCAGCAGTAAAGCAAGCAAAGCATCATATTCGTCGCATTCTCGGCCTGGAATCGTACTCATTTGATGAACTACAAAGAATTTCCTGCAAGGTAGAAAGTATACTTAATTCTCGTCCTCTCACGCCGCTTTCTAGTGATCCTAATGACCTTCATGTCCTAACGCCGGGTAAATTTTTAACTGGTGGCCAAATGGCCAGCATACCTGAACCTCGCCTTGCTGATACAGACGTTAAACTATTATCTAGATGGCAGCATATACAGGCCATGATGCAATGCTTTTGGGAACGATGGAGAAAGGAGTACCTACAATCTCTCCAGCAGCGCGTCAAAAGGAAGGGTGTTCAAGATAGTCTTCGAGACGGATCTGTGGTGATATTAAAGGACTCTTTGTCGTTTCCCTGATTTTTATCCTCCCATTTTTGTTTTTGTCGACATTCGTCGATCTTGTGTCCGCGGCGCCCACAAAAATCACATTTTTGTCTTATATTAAAGACTCTAGGACCTTCGGTATTATTTGTGTCTGTCCGTGGCGGACTGTTAGACGGTCTTCGTGTAAAACGAGTGGCTGACTGTGCTTGGCTATTTCGACAGTCGCGAAGGTCATGCCCGCAACTTCTACAGTTAGAGCAGAAGGGGGTGTTTTTACGTTTTAGACACTCCGTGTAGGTGTGTCCCCGCTTCTGGCAGACATTACAGGTGATGTTTTCGATGTTAGTAGCTTGAAATTTCGGTGGAGAAAAACGTGAATTTTTATTAAAATAATTCAAAATTTTATATTATTCGGAGAGTTTCACTCAATTTTAATTTAAAGAAAATTATTATTAATGATTTCGCGAATTTTCATCCCTTTTGAAAATAATTTTGTGACAAGTCGACTTAAGATTTTTCTTTTCTTCAAACAGAGAATTGAACCAGTGGCACTACGAATATAATAGCGAAACCCACCTACATAAAAGGCCGATACATTGAGCTGGAAGCTCTCTTCTTTGGAAAAGTTCTGGCGAAAGGTTCAAGATTTTAAGGCAGCATTCATTAAGCAGCAATTATCAAAAGGTTGAAAATGAGTCAATGAAACAGAGTAACGTTGTCTGAATATGACCTTTGTTTTTTTTTTTTATGTGAATAGTGTATTAAGTGTGAAATTAAAATTAAGAAAATTATTGAAATTGACTTATAATTATTGAATTTAAGGAGAGTATAATTAGGCAATAAGGATTTGTGAAAAAATATTAAAAGTGAATTATACATATATATATATATAACGAAAGTCCACATTCTTTTATTTTTGTCCTCAAGTTCATAAATTTTTTATTTATGGGTTTAAGTATTGGACTTCAAACTAAAAGATTTTATTGAATTAATTAGTGGATATGATGAGGTCCTGTAGGAGTGAGTATTTACGGGATATAGCGCTGACGTTACTGCCCACGCGAGGCATGCTTCATCATTATTTTTCACGTTGATGCATGTTAGCTTTAAAGCAATCTCCTTTGGTAGAGGTAGATAAAACGATCCTCGAATCGACTCAAACTTGTTGATATGTACCGCTAAATGTATTACAGAATGCAGTGCCCAGCCATTATCTTTCTCTGGGAACTCTTCTAGCTGAGTGAGTATTGGATTGTAAATATTTAATTTATATCACTCATTTAAATTATACTCCACACTGATTGGAGCAGTTCTTGCTTGAAAATACTTAATGTCTTGAATAACTTCATTATCACCAGTTTCTTAAAATAAATTCACCGCAAAACGTTGTAGCAACTTTAATATGAAACTGTTGTTTTAATGTGTTCTTAATGCGGCGAGTAAGTAATTTCGAGGCATGTTGCATAAATAGCTTAGGATCCAGGTGGCTTATATTTACGATAATACTTGCCCTAATTCTACCTGCGAACGCAATTTTTATTTCTTCCTACGTTATAAAATCACATCTAATTGAACGTTGATTAATTCCCCCTCCTCGATGGGGAGCTTTGATTAACTCTCTCAACGATTTAATTTGAGCAATACAGTTCTCCAAATGTCGTTTCCTAGCATTCTTATTGCACTTCCAAAATGCTGCTTGAAATTTACGAATGTTTCTGTTGCACTCTTTAACAATATTGTTTTTATTCACAGAATTTGCATCACTTAAACACTACAACACATCTTCTCGCAATTTCTTAATTAATGAAAAACTTTCATTTACTGCTGTGATAGACATTTTTACTCACATAGATTGACTGATGCTCCCCAAGAGTTTCCTTGTGCTTTTATAGCAACGGTTTGTAAACATGAATGATCCTTCTGCTACAATAATCATTGCACAGGATGAATTCCAACAAATTTGCTTACAAGTTGAGATGATATCGAATTACACGATAAACAAAAAAAAAATTAATTGCTTACATTTGATTACTTTATTCTGCTGTTCGAATTTGCAACTGTGAATGATATCAAATGAGATTGTTTACATGAATGCATTTCAAGAATAAACATGAATCCTTCAACTTAATGTGTTGATATAGCTTAAATTTGTTTTCAGCAGGATGTGAAAATTAGTTTACTTTATTCGAATTCCATTGAAACGCTTCGATTGGTAAAATTCTTGGAATTGGGTTTCTTGCAGGAAGTGTAATATCAAATTACATTATGGAAAAAAACATGATTCATTCATTTTGTAAATCAAGTTCTGAAAACAATGGCTGTTGCAATGGATGAACTAAAGAAGCTGGAGCAGTAGTCACCGCCTATGAAGACATCCTAAATGGAGCTGGGTCAGAAATATAAGGTTGTTGCAGCAAGGCGATGTGAAGTGCATTTAGAGATCGTCTAGTTCTCGAGTTGGAAAACTGCCATCTTTTTTCTTCCTTCGAGGTATAGCAGAATTTCAGATGATTCTTTTAATAAAATGAATACTAAGGGAGACTTCTATGTAATTAATAAAGGAGCAATCGAGCGTTCATATAAAATTGGATTTGTTCAGTATGACGCAAATTTGTGTACAATTACATATTATAACCGATAAATAAAAGTTAATAATGTGAAACTAGTTTTTTTATTATTATTATTTCTAAATTATTAGTGATAATGAAGGTTACATTTAGTATTGCTACTCCACAAGTTTATATAATTGAATGTGTACTTAGAAAAGGACCCTGGGAGACTTCAGCGAAAGAAATTGTTTCAATACAGCTCATACCAGAAAGATTAGATTGAAGAAATCAAGTGATGATATTGTCTAAATTGGTTTACTTCATGATAATCGAGGTGATACCAAAATTATCTGTAGAAATTATTTGCAGAAATTATAAATTGGGTTACTTAATTCTACTCGAGCCTATAATAAAATTTCGTATAGAAAGACTAGAGGGTCGAATTGTTGTTGTTCTGAATTTTTATGATAATATCTTATGTTTATAAAAGACTTCGTGTCATTTGTATTGCAGCTGCAAGCTATATGAAGTTGTTTAAAAGAAGTGTGAAGATGTTAAATTACATATTGTTACTTTGATGTTAGAAATCTGCGGTATCTGGAGGAGTAGGTAAGTTTGTGATATGATTGTTATGATGTTGTAACAAAAGTTCATTTCTTTATAAAATTAAATATTTACAAGATTTTTAATGTATGTTGGTGATGCACGTGCGCGTGTGTATGTGTGTGTGTGTGTGAGAGCGAGCGTGTGTGCGAAAGAAGTTCAAATTATTTAGAGAGTTTAGCTCACTTTTGAAGCAATAATCACACATTCAGGATGTCAGAGGTAAAGTATACTGAAATTTATGGAATTTTTTAGAAATAATTAATTTCATAATTTTTTCCAACTACAACAACAGTAAGAACAGCAACAGCAGCACCAGAGCCAGCTGCAGAGTCAGCAGAGCCAACAGCGTCTCGAAGCTGTGAGTAATTTTTTTATCATAATTTATAAATAATTAATAATAATTTCCTATAACTCTTAGGTGATCCATGGGTTGAATATGTTGCGTGGGTCACTCTATAGAAGCGAAGGCTTCTTTGATGACTTATCACATACATTTTCAGCGATCAAGAAGAGCATGAAGGGTGAAAGGTCAGATTGCGGGCTGCAAAAAGCGAAAAAAAACTGAACTTCGCCAAATTGACGAAATATTATTGAAGTTAAAAAAAATATGTGTGTGGTGCGGAAATTTGGGAATTTTATTAAAGACTAAAAGTGAAAAGTGAATTGAGGTGAAATTAGGTTAAAAAAAGCATTTATTTCATTAATATTAACAATTATGCTAATAATAGTAATAATATTTTTTTTATGTGTATATGATCTTTATTTGGTGGCTCTTTGGCTCTTTTTAAAATTCCTTACAAATAGGCGGCAAAAAGCTCTACAGAGCGTAAATAAGACACTAGCTGTTAATGCATAACATCGCACATTAGTATATTCATATGAAGTTAAATTCTTCAGTTATCACATTAAATAAACTTTATGTATAATTGCTAAATTGTACTAGATTACTTAAGCAAATTTACAAATTTATAATTGACATAAAATTGTTTCCTACTGTCCAAGCACAGTATTTCGAAGTACATATTATATTGCATTCTTTCAGTTGTAACTCATTTTTTCACATTATCTTGAAATCGGTTTTGTTGTTATCAGTCAGTAAATCAGGCAGCCGGCAGCATCTCTTGATCTGCGAGGCATCAGTACCACTCAGGAAGTATACTTGTGAACATATAAAAATAAATAGTCGAAATTAGCGAAAAAGAGTTTCATTTATTAAACCTCCTATCAACTCTTTCACAAAATTCTGTGGAATTAACATTGGCGCCCGAGCAGGGACTCCCAACATACACAGTGATCATCAATAATAAATTAATCATTACTGCATTTTCGTCGTGGGATTCCATCTTTACAAAAATTTCTACTCGTCGTTGGATTTAATCTTTATCGAAGAATTATTCAACCCGGCTGTGTATCAGATCATACTCTATGCATCGAGGATTAGCAAATAGAGAACTTGATTAAATCTGAATAACAGAGTGTACTTTCTTGCAAATAGCGGATTAAGCTAAAGAATTGCTGAGCGATACCGTAAGTTGATCCATGAAGTCGAGGTAATTAAAAATTCGCTGATTTATCTATATGTACGTTACTATATTGATAAACTATTAAACATTCCACAAGGCACGTAATTTTAAATTTCTGAAATATTTTAAATTTGTGTGGACTATGAACGTGAATTTATTTAAAATTGGAAATGTGTTTTTTTTTCTTTTTTTTCTAATGGGAATTTAAGAATATACATACATACAGACAATACCAAACTATAGAGTGTAGACTAGAACAAGTGCATACAATACCTTGCAGTGAATGTTTGTAGATTTGTAGCTGAACTTAATCATAGATTGAGACTGTGGACATTTTATATACAATAAAGAGATTTCCTAGTCGTAGTTAGCGTACGGTCAATATTTTTAAAGCTCAGTTAATTTCTCGGCTCCTTTCATATCAAAAAGACTTGTTAGAATGGCTGACAGTTTGAAAAGCGCACGCGCATCGACTAAGGGCTGCATTAGTCGCATAAGGAATCTCATTGACCAAAAACAAGATACACTAACTACGCCGGAGCTAGAGTGTAGACTCGGTATTCTTGAAAGTTATTTCAAACAACTTCTCGCGTATCAAGATCAAATCGAAAAATCACTTCCTCAAGATGACACACATGAAAAAATTCGAAGCAATCTAGAAGATCTGTACGTAAACACCAAATCAAAGATTCTTTCTCTCATAACAGTTCGTCGTACTAGTATCGCTGATACCTCAGCAACATCTTTTTCATTCCCACAACCAGTGGAAACCAATCTTCCAAAGGTGAAGTTACCTAATTTTTCCGGCGATTATACAGACTATACAAGCTTCATATCTGCATTTAGAGTACTTGTAGATGACAACCCCAGGTTAACTTCAATTGAGAAGTTTCGACATTTGCAATCTTGTCTGAGTGGTAAAGCGAAAAGTGCTATTGGTGAAATGGAAATCACATCGGAAAATTATAAAAAGGCTCTCTCAAGTCTAGAAACTAGGTTCAATGTCAAAACATTGATGTTTGAGTCACATATTGCCAAGATATTCAATCTTCCAAAGGCCACCAAGGGTTCAGCTAATCATCTTCGTAATTTAATTGATGAAATCAATACAAATGTTGCAGCACTTAAATCTATCGGTTCCGAAGCTGAAATTCTAGATTCCATTCTAATTTTTTTGGCAACTGAGAGGCTCGATAACGATACTACGTCCAAGTGGGAAGAGAACCGCGAGCTCGACAAGCTATCAAAGTGGGCCGATTTTGAAAAAATAGTCAATAGAAGATGTCAATTTCTAGAAGTTCATGCTAAAAAGGCTTTCGAAGAACATAATCTCCTTTCTCGAAATCAAAAATGTGTCAATGAGAGTCGTAAGGGCAAATTCCATGAAGGTCGATTATCGTCGTTTACCGCAGCAGCTGTGTCTGGCAATGTCTGTACTTTTTGCAAGAAATCTAATCATACGATATACAAGTGCTCGCAATTCCTCGCTCTTTCAGTAGTCGATCGATACAAGGAAGTCAAACGTCAAGCTTTGTGCATCAACTGTCTGGCACAGGGTCATTCAATTAAAAGATGCAACTCGTCGAGATATCGCGTATGCTCAGAGCCACATCATACCCTCTTACATTGCTTCTCAGCTCCTTTATATACTGCTGCAATTCCGTCTGCTGCAATAGCGTCGACAGCAACAGTGGAGCCATTCAGTTTGGAGCAACATACTGGAAGTACCTTACTCTCCAAGCAAATTGAGCGTCCGTCTGGTAATGTTATCTTAGCAACCGCACTGGTTGAAGTGAAGGACGAGTCAGGCTGCTTTCACACAGTCCGTGCTCTACTTGATTCTGCTTCCCAAGTTAGCTTCATCACCGAGAATATGGCAGCAAAACTTCATCTCAAAAAAGGTCGTTTTAATGGTAATATTGGAGGTATTGGTGATTCGAATACCCGAGTTAGATTTACAACTAACACTGTAATAAAATCACGAATCAACGAATTTCAGAGGAACTTACATTTATGGGTTCTACCTTCCATTACGAACACACAACCAGAAAGACAAATTGACATCAGCAGCTGGAGCATACCTGCTAACATCCAGTTAGCCGATCCACATTTCCACCGGCCACAGAAGATCGATCTGTTAATAGGAGCAGAGGTCTTTTTTGAGCTTCTTTCAGTTGGACAGATTAGATTAAGTAATACTCTACCTACATTACAAAAGACACAATTGGGCTGGATCGTGTCAGGCAATAATTCCCTCTCTACAGATTATAAGACCGTCTGTTCTGTTGCATCAGCACAATGGACCGAAGAAAACAACGTTTTCTTAGCCTTGAGAGGCGACTAAATCGCAATTGTGAACTTAAGACCCAATACTCTCAATTCCTTCGCGAATACGAAGAGCTAAACCATATGGAGTTGGTTTCGGAAAGTGAAATCTCATCGTTACGATACTTCTTGCCTCATCAGTGTGTGATCCATCCAGACAGCTCCTCTACCAAGCTACGCGTTGTTTTTGATGGCGGGTGTCGAACTACATCGAATCGTTCCCTGAATGATATATTGATGGTAGGCCCAACTGTACAAAGGGATTTGTTCTCCATAGTTTTTAGATGTCGTTTTCATAAATATGTATTGACTGCAGATATAGTCAAAATGTATCGCCAGATAAAGGTCAACACCGATGACGCTAACTTTCAATGTATTCTCCGGAGAGAGCATCCGAATGAAAATCTTAAATATTTTCGCCTCACTACCGTGACGTATGGAACTTCACCCCCACCCTTCCTTGCTACTCGCTGTTTGAACTACTTAGCAGATAAATTCAAAGATATATATCCACGGTCATCAAACATAATCAAAGAAGACTTCTATGTAGATAACCTAATTTCCGGTGCAAATTCGTTGGAAGACATAAAGCAAATTCAGTTGGAAGTCGATCATATTCTGAGCTCTGGAAAATTTGAGCTAAAAAAATGGTATTCTAGCCACGAAGAATTCTTAAGCGGAATTCCGGAGGATCAAAGAGAGAAGTTGGTGAGAATTAATGATTTGGAATTCTTCAAAACGCTAGGCCTTATCTGGGAGCCGACAGAAGACTACTTTCGTTTCGTTGTTCCTGAAATCTCAACGTCACTACGGATAACTAAACGCATAGTTCTATCTGACCTCGCAAAACTCTTTGATCCATTAGGTCTCATTAATCCTGTCATTGTGAAAGGTAAAGTTTTTCTACAGGAACTATGGAAGTCAAATTTAGATTGGGACGAGTCATTACCGCAATATTTATATACCGAATGGGACTCATTTCGATAAGAATTACACACCTTGAATGAACTCCGAATACCTCGTTTCGTTTTATCTCACGACAAAGCAATAGACATTCAGGTGCATGGTTTTGGAGATGCGTCGATGCGATGTTACGGGTGCTGTATTTATCTGAGGGTAGTAGATGCTCAAAACAACGCCGCTGTCAAGCTAATTTGCGCAAAATCTAAGGTAGCCCCTTTAAAAACTCGGACATTACCGGAATTGGAACTGTGTGCATCCTATCTTCTGGCTACTTTACTGAATCGTATTCGGAAGCTTCTACCAAAGTCAGTAAGCAAGTTTTATTTGTGGACAGATTCGTCGATTGTGTTAAATTGGTTAGCATTGCCACCTTCAACTTGGACAGTATTCGTTGCCAATCGTAGATTCTACTTCGTATCCTGCAGATATTATTTCTCGTGGCACAACACCGTCGAAGCTCCTGAATTCTTCATGGTTCTGTGGTTCAAAGTTTCTGTACAATTCTGAGGAAGCTTGGCCAGCACTGACTAATGCAGGCACTAAGAATTGTGTGGAAGGCCGAAGAAAATCGAAAGCTGTTTTACTGGCAAAAACTTCTGAAATTACAGATTATATCGTCGAGTGCAAATTCGTAAATAACTTTGCCAAACTACGACATAGTTTTGCATATGTGTTAAGATTTATCGAGAACTTGATATCGTCGATTAAGAACAAACCAAAGCAGTCAGGCCCGTTGCTAGCTTCAGAACTAAAGAATGCAGAACATCTTATGGCCTGTATCGCTCAAAATACTGGCTTTCCCGAAGAAAGAGCAAGACTCTCAAACAACGAAGAGATTAGCCCAAAGAGCTCTATCAAAAATCTAAATCCCTTCCTTGATAGAACTCTATCACGCACCTTGCTACGTGTTGGTGGGCGTTTGCAGAAAGCAGACTTACCTTTTGATGTAAAATTTCCAATCCTCATTCCTAAAAACCATCCTTTCATTCTATCATATGTTGCTTATTTACATAATAAATATTGTCATGCAGGTTCTAAGGCACTGATGAACATGGTTCGAGAAAAATTCTGGGCAACCAATTTGCGCGAAGTCACGACCAAGATAGTTAGAAGATGCTTGCACTGTTTTCGTTATCGACCGAAGTTACTCCAGCAAATTATGGGTGACCTGCCGAGTGATCGAGTGCAGCAGGATCGGCCTTTTCGAAAAACGGGACTTGACTTTTGTGGCCCCTTTTGGACAAAATCATCAACACTACGCGAAGCCGAAATACTCAAGACTTACGTTGCTGTATTTGTTTGCTTCTGTACGAAGGCTGTGCATTTAGAAGCGGTGTCCGATCTCTCATCAAAAGCATTCATCGCTGCACTTCACAGATTTATGGGTCATCGAGGACTGCCCAATATCATCTTTTGCGACAACGCAACAAATTTCGTAGGGGCAAGGAATGAACTACGTGAACTTCGTGAAAAATTCTTTGAGCAAGATCTTCAGGAAGATATCCGTCGCATTTGTGCAGAAGACAACATTGAATTTCAACACATTCCACCTAGGGCTCCACACTTTGGCGGGCTCTGCGAAGCCGCGGTAGGATCCATGAAAAGACATCTCTGTAAAGCTTGTGCAAACATTACTTTCACTTTTGAAGAATTGTCGACTATTCTGGCACAAGTCGAAGCAACTTTAAATTCTCGCCCGATCACGCCATTGGCGGCTGACCCGAGCAACGAAGAAGCGCTGATGCCCGGACATTTTTTAATCGGGGCTCCACTGGTAACAAATCTGTCGCCCGACAAGTCCAATACAACACTTTCTTACTTGAACCGCTGGAATCGGTTGCAAGCCATAATACAGTATTTCTGGAAGCGATTGTCGCGTGAGTATTTGCTAGAACTTCAAAAGCGAACCAAATGGAAAGTGCCATTTCCGAATGTCGAAAAGGACACATTGGTTCTAATTGCCGAAGACAATGTTCCACCACATAAATAGTTGATGGGTAGACTAGTATCTACAATCAGCGGAACGGACAGAAGAACTCGAGTAGTGGACGTAAAGACCAAAAACGGAATCCTCAGGCGACCTATTCATAAGATCGCACCTTTCCCAGCGGAAGGTTGAAAGATCCTTTGGTTCTTTCAAGGCGGGCGGCATATGTTAATGCATAACATCGCACATTCGTATATTCATATGAAGTTAAATTCTTCAGTTATCACATTAAATAAACTTTATGTATAATTGCTAAATTGTACTAGATTACTTAAGCAAATTTACAAATTTATAATTGACATAAAATTGTTTCCTACTGTCCAAGCACAGTATTTCGAAGTACATATTATATTGCATTCTTTCAGTTGTAACTCATATTTTCACATTATCTTGAAACCGGTTTTGTTGTTATCAGTCAGTAAATCAGGCAGCCGGCAGCATCTCTTGATCTGCGAGGCATCAGTAATACTCAGGAAGTATACTTGTGAACATATAAAAATAAATAGTCGAAATTAGCGAAAAAGAGTTTCATTTATTAAACCTCCTATCAACTCTTTCACAAAATTCTGTGGAATTAACACTAGCTAAACTAAAGTTACTAAAGTCAATAGGAACAAATAAAACCATTAAACTAAACAAATGACACAAAACTAAAACAAAATGACACAAAAAGTAAAACAAATTCAAACAAAATTCTCAAAAGAGTCTAAAAACGGTCACAAGAATTTTGAAAAAGATCTAAATTATAACCAAAAATTTGAAACCAGTCCCAATTTTGACAATTAGGTAAGTGACAGTTCCAGGTAGCTCCAAAATTCCAAAATGATCTAATAAAAATAATGACCTAAACCGAATTAAAAACTTAATAGCCGAACGAGCGAAAAAATTTACCCGATACCGTTACAGAGTCCCGCGAGGGCAGCATGTAATATCGTAGACCTCTACAAACTGCCCTCATCATCTGTCCAGCTTAGCATCTCTAACAGAGTGCTTGTCCTTCCCACAGCACTTGCCACGGTTCCAAAGCAAGGAGAGGCCCCGTGGCCTAGTGTTGCAAATGCTGTGGTCTGCTATCACCAGCGAAAGACAAGAGCGCCGTCCTGTACCGACGATAGTGGTTGTCATGTGCAGTTGAATGTGCCCGCGTTCGTTGCCAGATATTCAAGACGTAAACCCCTCTTCAATCTGTCAACGAAGTGGCGCTTAAGTGCTTGTGCGTGGTGTTGTGGGCCAGTGTTCCGATTCCCATCTCCGACTGTCATGTAGTGCAGGTGAATTGTAGATTTGGCCAGTGTCAACACAAAGCTAATAAAACAGTTCACCCGACTAATAACCATTGATCCCCAAGAAACGATGTCCTAGTAATGCCAAAATTCAGGTGGATCAACCGACACATATCGCGCACGAGTTCCGTTAAATTTTGCATAGTGACAGGTCAGATTGCGGGCTGCAAAAAGCGAAAAAAAACTAAACTTCGCCAAATTGGCGAAAAATTATTGAAGTTAAAAAAAATATGTGTGTGGTGCGGCAATTTAAGAATTTTATTAAAGACTAAAAGTGAAAAGTGAATTGAAGTGAAATTAGGTTAAAAAAAGCATTTATTTCATTAATATTAACAATTATGCTAATAATGGTAATAATATTTTTTTTATGTGTATATGATCTTTATTTGGTGGCTCTTTGGCTCTTTTTAAAATTCCTTACAAATAGGCGGCAAAAAGCTCTACAGAGCGTAAATAAGACACTAGCTAAACTAAAGTTATTAAAGTCAATAGGAACAAATAAAACCATTAAACTAAACAAATGACACAAAACTAAAACAAAATGACACAAAAAGTAAAACAAACTCAAACAAAATTCTCAAAAGAGTCTAAAAACGGTCACAAGAATTTTGAAAAAGATCTAAATTATAACCAAAAATTTGAAACCAGTAGTCCCAATTTGACAATTAGGTAAGTGACAGTTCCAGGTAGCTCCAAAATTCCAAAATGATCTAATAAAAATAATGACCTAAACCGAATTAAAAACTTAATAGCCGAACGAGCGAAAAAATTTACCCGATACCGTGTTGCAATTAGCAACCAAAATATATCGTATCATGTTAAAAATAAAAACAAGTACAAACAATATAGTTTGTAAATATTCAAAAAAAAAATATAGAAGATATAAAAAAAAATAATATAATATATATATAAATACGAAAAATAATATACTAGGTAACATACTTATATATACCTCCAGTGGACGGAAATCTGTGCCACTTTTCCGTTTTTTACTCACAAGTAAAAAGATAAAGACAACAGCCAGGTTACTGAACATTCCCAACATTCACCTTAAAGATGTAAGGTGTTCCAGGTCTTACTATACTTTGCAATATAGCAGCATGCATAAATGCACCAGTCTTATTGAAATCTAATGCAAGGAACACCTTGGTGAAATGGAATGTATTTTTCCAACTAATAAATTGATAAAGTTCTGTCCACGCAAGGACTAGAACATGCTGTAAAAACCAGCAAACACAACTAAAAATAAAATTAAACAAGAACACAGTGTTTGTTAAAAATAAACACAATAAAAACAGTTTTGAAAAAAACTTTTAAGACACTTATCTTATCATCTGCAATATCCAGTGCAGGGTTTTTTATTGCAGGACGTATATGTCCTCACAAATAAATCACCAACGTTCCACAAATTTTATTTTAATTTATTTACATTTTTTCACAATAAATATAAATAATTATTATGAAAAAACACAACACCATAGAAATAAATTTGTCATTCAATGACAAATGTCAAACCACAACATTTAAATTGTGGCGCCCCCGTCATCTCAAAATCGTAACTCCCACAGCGCCGTGGTGAACTTGCGCAAAGTCGAGAACAATAGCCAGCAACTAAGCGAAGCCACAGAACAATGGGCGACAGCTGGCCCCAACCATATAAAAAGGGGGCGATTTCAGAAGAAAAATCACTTGTTGCTCGGTATTTCACCAGTAAAGTCAGCTAGCTGGACCATTGCCACTAGCATTTTTTTCCACTTGTCCTCAAATTTGTTTGTAGGGTTATTCCCACATTCAAGTCTTCATCACACACAGGTAATAAAAATAGAATTTTTTTTGGGATATTACCAGAAGTTTTCTATTTAATCAAAAACACCACTGAAATATAGAATAAATTCAAGATTTTGGGATATTACCAAATTAAGAATAGACTTCTATGATTTCAGATCTTTTTCTTCATAAAAAAGGGAAAATATTCTCGGATATTACCAGAGAATTTCTCATTTAAATTGTTTTATACTGAGATTGGAGAGCTAATTCGCAGTTTTGGGATATTACCAAGCTAAGAATAAAATTCTGCAATCTGAGTTATTTTTGTCTCATATATTTGTAACTAACTATTCAACAAAGTTAATTTGGGAAATATCCAATTAACTAAGGTTAGCGTAAAAGGTTTCACAAATATATATCCAAGTGAAGTGTGGCAGGAAACTCAAGTCAATCGGGAAATCGTTAGTATTGGGCGATTTCCATACTAATTAGAAATCCCGGTCAATACCTAGGCTAAATCGGCGGCAAAATCCTTTGGGATATTTCCAGGGATTTTTTTGCTGATTTGGTTTTGGATTTAGGAAAGGGACAATATCTTGGTATTGAACCTTTTGGGAGATTTTCAAGGGTTCAATCCAGAGACCAGAATTAGGTCAAAAACAGGTACAGGGATTAGCTACACCATTCAGGGTTGAGTAGACTACAGGAAATAAATAAGTATTAAACTTACTAATCTTTTTTTGTTTCAAGAAGATATTAATTAACTCCTTTTTTATATTGAATTTTCTAAAAGAATTTGAATTGCTATTCATTTTTTTGCGCTTTATTAATTTTTTCCTTTCTCTTATTTCAGATAATTAGCAATAAGTAGAATTTAAGAGCTAAGTTAATAATTAAGATTTTTTTTGAATTACTTTATTTTTGTTAATTTTATTGTTTTTTTTCTTTGAATTTAATTATTATTTATTTGTTAAAATATTGTTAGGTTTAAGAGTACGCAATAAACGTATTAAAAGCAGGTTAATCTTTCAATCAGCAATTTACCTATTTTATTACTTCCATTTTTTATTTTTCATTTAATTTCTTTTATGTACAGCCATAGGAGCTGTAACATTGGTCCTTCAAACCCGGATAAACCGGTAGCATAATACGTTTATTGAGTGTTAAAGTTAACAATAAAAAAGAAAAAAAAAATAGCAATTCAAATTTTTCTGTGTTTGGTGAAAGAAGACTAACTAAAATGGAAGCACTTATAAAGAGACAAAGAGCTTTCAAAAAAGTTTTGACTCATGCTGTCTCTAATTATGAAGAGAGAGTAGGTTCAGGGCAACAGTTAACTAAAGGTTATCTGAAGCAAAGAACCCGGAGTATTGAGGAATTGTGGGAACATTTTTTGAATAATCATCAAAGATTATTAGTAGAGTTTGAGGAAACAGCACTCAACGACTACGAAACAAGCCATGTTTTTGAGGAATGCGAAGGAGTATACTTCGGATTCTTAGGGGAGCTCCAAGAACAGCTATCAAAGCTTCAAGAGCTCCAAATGCCAAAGGTAACTAAACCAGAGGCAAGTGTAATCAATGACCACAAAACGGAAATAAAATTGCCTAGCATTGAAATTCCGAAATTTGATGGTGATTACACTAAGTGGAGATCTTTCCACGATACGTTTGAATCTTTGATTCACAAAGATTCTCAAATTCCCTTAGTACAAAAGTTGCACTATTTAAAGTCCAATCTATCTGGAGAACCAGAAAGGAAATTGCGACAATATGATGTAACTAGTACTAATTATCAACCAGCTTGGGCAGAGTTGACACAAAGATACAATAATAAAAAGGTATTAGTGTTCACACAACTCAAAGCCTTATTTAATCAAGCTATAGTAAAAGGTGAACATGAAAGTAGCCTGAAAGATTTACATGATAAAACAAAGGAATGTTTACATGAATTGGAATCCCTTGGAATAGGTACAAAGACCTGGGATCCAATAATTATTTTTATAATAACACAAAAACTACCTATGGAAACTCGAACTCTATGGGAACAATCAATTTCCAAGAGTACAGAGATTCCAGAGTTAAAAGAAATGTTTTGTTTCCTAGAATCTCGCTTCCGAACTTTGGAAGCTATGAACAAACATGGACAAAATAAATCATTAAACTATCACGTCAACGAACAATATGGTTGCGTGGTATGTAAGGGAGACCATCGCATACAAAACTGCGATGATTTCCGACGGCATAATATTGACAGTCGTCGGAAAATCCTGTTGAAACATAATATTTGTTTTAACTGTCTACAAAGATATAATGGATCTTGTACGATGAGTAAAAGGTGCCCGGTGTGCAAAGGAGAACATACAATCCACAAATGCACACAATTTAAACAAAAGGGTTTTAATGCAAAACGTGAACTTGTGATAAAGAACAAGCTTTGCACAAATTGCTTAAAACCACACAACAAAGAAGCATGCCCAAATAAAAATGGATGTTTCAAGTGTGACAAGCGTCATCACACATGGCTTCATGAAGACAAAAACATGTCTTCAAACAAGCCAAGGGCTGTTGAGACCATACAATCAAGACAGTCAGAAAATTCTGTCCCATCAACTTCAGCAAATGCTTGTTCAAATAAACAGAAAGCCACACAAGCACTATTAGCTACGGCTGTAGTACATGTTAGGGACAGAAGTGGGATAACAATTCCCATGCGGGCTTTGGTTGATCTAGGATCACAAAGTTCTTTTATAACCGAAGCGGCTGTTCAATCCTTACAACTGAAAGGCGTGTCAATGTCACTTCAAATTTCCGGATTGGGATCTACACAAGTGGCAAAGGCAAACAAAGAAGTGTCTGTCCATGTGAGATCAGCCACCTCAGCTGATTTTGAAATCCCATTGCGGGCTTATGTTATCAAGAAGATAACTAATATATTCCCACCAACACACATAAGGTCTTCTGATTGGACTCATATAAAAGGCTTGCCTTTAGCAGACCCAGAGTTCCTAAAAGCAGGGAAAATAGACCTGTTGTTAGGTGTGAATACCTATGCAAAAAATTTATGCAAGGGAATTAAAAGTGGACCTGAAGGGACCCCCATAGCACAGAATACAAAGCTAGGGTGGATTCTTTTCGGAGAAACAACAGCACCACTAAATCAAGTGGACAAAAATGAAATTTTTTCTGCATTCACCACAAGTAGTGCTGATGACTTAGCACAGCTAAATATGCAAGTGCGGAAATTTTGGGAATGGGAAGAGTTCAACCCAAAACGTAAACTCACTAAAGAAGAAGAGCAATGTGAGCAATTCTTCAGTGAGAATCATAAACGCCTGGATAATGGCAGTTATGAAGTGAAGCTGCCATTCAAAGCAGGTAAGGTTCCCGAGGTAAATAAAACCACACAAAATGCGAATACCCGGTATTACTTACCCCATCATGCTGTTCTTTAGGACAGCACTACTACCAAATTAAGAGTAGTATTTGATGCTTCCGCAAAGTCATCAAACGGGAGAAGCCTCAACGAACAAATGTTGACAGGTCCCACATTACAACCAAAGTTGTACTCAACATTGCTAAAATGGCGTGTTCATAGATATGCAGTGACTGCCGATATAGAGAAGATGTATCGAATGATTAAGATACATAAGGATGACCAAAAGTATCAGACAATACT
Source organism: Dioctria rufipes (assembly GCA_963924295.1). Lineage (NCBI taxonomy): Eukaryota > Metazoa > Arthropoda > Insecta > Diptera > Asilidae > Dioctria > Dioctria rufipes. The sequence goes on along the minus strand of OZ002741.1, from coordinate 99,804,611 downwards.
TTGGCAAAGTAGTGAAGTTGAGCCAGTAGAAGAATACGAACTCAACACCGTAACATTCGGCACTACGGCAGCACCATATCTAGCAATAAAAACACTGCAGCAATTAGCCAAGGATGACAAAGAAGAGTATCCTAAGGCATCAGAAATTGCAACGCAGGATTTTTACGTTGACGATCTGCTAACAGGTGGAAATACCATAGCAGAAGTCAAACAAACCCAAAAAGAGCTAATAAAGCTATTAAAGGGAAGAGGTTTTAACCTCCGGAAATGGGCAGCTAATCATAATGAAATGCTTGATTGGTTACCTAAGGAAGAAATAGAGCTAGAGTTGCCATTAAAATTTGAAGATGACAACCAAGTCAAAGCTGTAGGAATCCAGTGGCATCCAGCCACCGACAGTTTCATGTTTGCCTTCAAGGCTTCAGAATTTGAAGCAGAAGCCACAACAAAAAGAAAAATTTTGTCGCAAGTAGCAATGTTATTCGACCCTTTAGGTTGGATAGCTCCATGTGTAGTTTTGGCGAAAATTATCATCCAGAAATTATGGATGCATGGATGTACCTGGGACGAAATAGTCCCAGAAGAATTCAGCGAGGAATGGAGGTAGTTCAAGATACAGCTGCCTCACATATTGAAAATAAAAATTCCTCGCTGGATACATACCAAGCAAGACAGAGACAACTGTCAATTGCATGGGTTTTGCGACGCATCAAATTCAGCGTACGCAGCTGTCGTCTACATGAGGGTTCAAAACGATGACGGCACAATAAAAACAACATTGCTCATATCAAAAACTCGAGTGGCTCCCACAAAGCCAATTACGTTGCCAAGATTTGAGTTAAGTGGAGCAGTGTTGTTAACTAGACTACTAAGTCAAGTTCGAGCTGACTTGCATACGAGTAATGTTAGCAGCTTTTCATGGTGCGATTCAAAAATCGTATTGGCCTGGATATCAGGTCATCCAAATAGATGGAAAACTTATGTGGCAAACAGAGTTACCGAGATACAAGAAGGGAACCTAAATAATACGTGGGGATATGTACCTACCAAGGATAATCTTGCTGACATGGGATCACGAGGTCTAATGCCAATGAGCATTCAAGACTGTGAGCCATGGTGGACAGGTCCTAGTTGGTTAAGGCAGCCAAGCCAAGACTGGCCACAAGATAAGAGCCTTAGAAGAGAGACGTCTTATGAATTAAAGACAGTAAACGCTCTTGCAATGCAAAAACGCGAAGGGCTCGAAACAATAATTGAGCGATTCTCGTCATACAAACGATTGTTGCTTGTCACTGCACAATGTCTCCGATTCGTCCATAATTGTAGACATAAAGAAGAAAGGAACATTGGCAGATTGACACCAGCTGACATAGAAACAGCCAAAATAAGAGTAATCCAGCAAACACAACAACAAGAATTTGAAAATGAATTCAAGCAGTTAAAGGCTGGAGAAAATTTGCACAAAAATAGCAAAATAATAGGGCATTGACCATTTTTAGATAAAGATTCAGTTTTGAGAGTAGGTGGCAGGTTGCAAAATTCAGACCTGCCAATCTCAACACGACACCCAGCAATACTACCCAAAGATCATCATTTAACTAATTTAGTGATTGATCACTACCACAAAGAAACTTTGCATGGTGGACCACAACTGGTCCTAAATACCATACGAAGTCAGTTTTGGATCACTAATGGACTACACGCCGTTAAGAAAAGGATTCATCTCTTCGTAATATGTGTTAGACATCGCGCTGCAACACAACAGCAGCTTATGGGCAGTCTACCCAGTCCTCGAGTGTCACAGGTACACCCATTTGAGAATACGGGGTTAGACTATGCTGGTCCTATTGATGTCAAAACCACAAAATATCGGGGATCCAAAACATACAAAGGATACCTGTGTTTATTTGTGTGTATGGCAACAAAAGCCATACACATCGAAGTAGTCTCTGACTTAACGTCTGAAACCTTTCTCGCAGCATTTAAGAGATTTGTTGCAAGACGAGGTTTATGTGCTAATATATATTCCGATAATGGAACAAATTTTATTGGGGCTAACAAAATTCTTCAGCAAGAGTACAAAAAGCACTCGCTGAAGCAAACGAACTAACAGCTCACAATACTGCAGCCATGGGGATCAAATGGCATTTTATACCTCCTGCAGCTCCACATCAAGGTGGACTTTGGGAGGCAGGTGTAAAAAGTATTAAACACCATTTGCGTCGAATTCTAAGTTCATCAACATTAACAATAGAAGAACTAAATACATTAGTCATTCAAATAGAAGCGTGTCTCAATTCCAGACCGCTGCACGCTATCACTGCGGATCCAGAACAACTGGAAATTCTCACCCCAGGTCACTTTCTAATTGGAAGACCGCTACTAGCTGTACCAGAACCCACTCAAGAAGAGTCAAATATGCATCTTCTAAGACGATGGAAGCTGATTCAGCAACTACGTCAACAATTCTGGAAAAGATGGTCAACAGAATACTTGACCGAAATGCAGAAACGACAAAAGTGGAATGCGCCACAAAATAACATTAATATTGGTCAAGTTGTCATCATTAAAGATGAAAAGCAACCACCAACAAAATGGGTGTTGGGGCTCATTGAAGAGCTACACCCTGGTAAGGACGGCAGAGTTAGAGTGGTGTCTGTAAAAACAGCAAACAATATTTTGCAAAGACCCATTCAAAAAATTTGCCCCTTACCAGTCAATGTGCAATAAAGGTGCAAAGGAAGTAAGTTGTGATGTCCGTAAATGTTTGTATACGTCAAATTTGATGCATGTATGGGTCCTGGCCATATATTTCTATTTTTTCATATTAGATAATAATACATAAAATTCTTCTCAAGTAACTAACATAGGTCAAAAAAGGATGGAAGACATTTTAGACATTATGTATGACAGCCTAATGGAGGAATTTGAGCAGACATGGGCAGAGATGTCAGGCACTACTGCTATCAAAAGGGAAGTATCCCCACTGCCTCCGACACCACCGCTGCCAAGTATGCCAGACCTCAACACACCACCTAGAGAAGCAGAGTTCCAATTTAAGATGCCTCTGCCTCCGAAACAACCAAGGTCCAGCAGTCCCGAGCACATCGACAAGGTGATAAGGGACATAGAAAAACTAAACCCGTCATCAGCACCCAAGGCACAACCATCACCGAAGATACCAAAAACGACTGTGCATGCCACAAATTTAAACGAGAAAAAGTACGATGTGTTGACGGTAGACGGACAACACCATCTCATCGAATTTGAAGAGCTACAGTCTATACCATGGGATCGCATCCGTAAGTCCAAACGGATGCGATTCAACTTATTTTTAAAGAACGGCGTTTCTATCAGACTACGACTGGTAAAAAATAAAGTAGTCTGGTATAATTATCATTGGCCAAAACCAAAGGTAAGCGCTCGTTATAGTTTAATAAACAAAAAACATGATTCCGTCATTTGGTTGATGCACAAGTAGTGCATCAACGGGGGCCGGAAGTTGTTGCAATTAGCAACCAAAATATATCGTATCATGTTAAAAATAAAAACAAGTACAAACAATATAGTTTGTAAATATTCAAAAAAAATATAGAAGATATAAAAAAAATAATATAATATATATATAAATACGAAAAATAATATACTAGGTAACATACTTGTATATACCTCCAGTGGACGGAAATCTGTGCCACTTTTCCGTTTTTTACTCACAAGTAAAAAGATAAAGACAGCAGCCAGGTTACTGAACGTTCCCAACATTCACCTTAAAGATGTAAGGTGTTCCAGGTCTTACTATACTTTGCAATATAGCAGCATGCATAAATGCACCAGTCTTATTGAAATCTAATGCAAGTGTTGAGCAAACCTGAAAAAAAGGAAAGACAAACCTCAATAACAATTTATAAATAAATACATAAAAACTTACCTCTACCTGGAGTCTTCACAGGTAAAAAGAAAACAAAAGAAGGGTTGTTTTTACGAATATCTGAAATGAAATAAAAGAAATGAATTACAAACAAAATAAAACTAGAATTTTATTTAATAATAATCAAAGGTCATTGATCTGAACTAAGAACACTGCTGTGTACATATGTACAACAACAATGCCATGAAGATTTGGAGACATGGAAAACACGGATAAATTCATGTTTCCCATGAAGATCACCACATAAAACATTAATATAACTCACAAACTACGTAATTAATATAGTTATATTAAGCATTTGTGGACAAAAACAAGTAAAAATGCCACAAAGGCACTTACCTGACATTTGTCACAAATTTGTAAAACTAGCAACTTACAAGCAAAATTAATAAAATAAAGAAGAAAATTGCTTACCTGGTTATCAACAATATCCATAGTGAGGAAATTACCTAAAGGAAAACACTAAAAAACACTCAAAACCACAATAAAAATAACTTGACACTCGCGCGCGACAGTGTCAAAACAACTTGAACTTCACAATTTCGCGACGTTTGACATATCAAAATCACGTAGAATTAAATCGTGATTTTGGTGGCCGCGTTCGTTTCGCGATATTTTACGCGAGAAACGTGATATTCGCGATTTTTTAATAATACATTTCCCACAATGAGTGCGAAAGAGACTCACAGTGGGAAGAAGACAGCAAATATTACGAAATGACATAAAAATCTATTACATTGAAATGAAACGTAGCGAATCGAGATTTTTATAGCAAATGTTCCAAAATTTACAAAAATTGATTAAAAACAGCGAATTTACAACCAATTTTCAAGAGAAAATTATCAAAATGTAGAGTATTTAATTTGTTAATTTTTGACAGTAAGAAAAGTTCAGTCTTCTATCATTTTCAGTGAAAATTTTGAATATTTCACTTTATAAATGTCGAAAATGGAACAAATTTCTCTATAAAAAGGGGGTCATTTCGTCAATCGTTCTTCTTTTTCATCGAATTGTCAAAAGAGATACAGCTGCCGAAAAGGTCACAGTATTTCAGATTTGCAAAAGGTTACAAGTTCTCAGTGATTAAAAAATAGTTCAATTTTTCGTTTCAAAATAAACTTCATTTTTTTTTTAACATTAATAATTAATTTTCATTTTGTTTGTGTATAATAATTTTTCTGTTTTAATTCTTCTTTTCAATTCGCTTTAAATTTCTTTTTTTTCTTTGCTTTAGTTCGTTTAAATTTTTTCTTAACGCATTCTACAAATTTTTTTTTGTTTGATTTGATTTTTTCAACACTCGTATTTTACAACAAATTCCAAGGTAATTAGTCAGCTAGATAAATCATTGGAAAAGGTGATTGTCCGTAAGGTGTGAACGCATGCTATTTTGAATGTTGATTACACTAAATAGGAGTCACAAAACAATTTGGATTTATCTAAGAATAAGACATTTGTTCATACAGAAAATAGTCAGTTTCGTTAATCTATACACAGTGTCAAAATCTGCCTTTTCTAAGGTCAGCTTCACACTACGTGTTAGTTTAATTCATAATTGACATTATAATCAAAATTTTCTCTTTCAGCAATAGTTTGTAGAATTTAATTATAAGGAAGATAAAGAATTAAAACATAAGTTTAATTATTTATTAGTAGTAAGAAATTTGAGCAGTATCAGTAAGTTAGATATCAATTTGAATGAATTAAAAAATTGCAGTTTTCTTGTTGTTAGATTAGCTTAAAATAATTTATTTAGCAATTAATTTTTATAGAGCAAAAAATCGTTCAGAGAATAAAAGTCAGTGATAAATGAGCAACCAAACGATATCTTTTTAATACCGCTACACTACCGCCACCTACATGTGATTGTGCTTAAACGTTATTTGAATTTTTAGTTTCTACGTTGATTGACAGAGGGCAGCAAGCATCAGTGTCGTGAGAGCATATTGAAGATTCATTTTGTGCCACACGTGGCAGGTTTTCAGTTTCTTTCAGTGGAGTATTTGCAAGAGAGAAGTTTACACTCGTAGTAGCTTATAGGAAGCTGCTCTAGTGCTCAAACTAAAAAAAAAATCAACTCATTTTTTTTTACAGGGGATAAATAAGGATTTCGCAGTACGGAATTACTTTATGAATGCGCAGAATTTCTGTTCTACAAGAGGAACGAAGAAGTTGGGCAGTTCAGACATTTTGCTTGTGAGTAAATCAGTTGTCAATCAAGTTGGCAGTGGCAAAGGTTTTTGTATGATTTAACATTTTGGTGGTTCCATCCAGGATTCGTTTGATTCATTTATTGTAGGCCATATTCATTGCTGTAGGAAGTAAAAGTAGACTGCAATTCATTCAATTCAGACAATTTCTAATTTAAAATTTATGTAGTTTTTTGACATTTAAATTTATACTATTATTCGCTGCTCAGGTTTCTTAACTAATTTAAAATGACAGAACTCAAAAGTTTGTTAAATAAGGAACAAGCTTTAAGGAATCGCCTGAAGAAAGCAATTACTAATGGAAAGAAGACAATAACAGAAAAGCATTCAAGGGGTGTGTACGAAGCCAAACTCTCTGAAATCAAGCGAACATGGGCTGACTATGAACAGATTGATCAGCTGATCAATGAGCTGATCATTGAAACACCGGCCAAAAATGAACCAAAGTATATCACTGATGACACATATTGTAATATGGAAAATGCATATTGTATATATATAGGAGAATTATTCGATTTGGTTCATCCTACTACAGAGTTGGCAGAATCCACACTATTGTTAACACAACAAACTCGTGTGGAACAAAAACAACAAAATATATTACCAAAAATCATGTTGCCAAAGTATAATGGTAACTATGACGGCTGGCGCTCGTTCCAAGATTTATTCACGGCCGTAGTACACAACAACACAAACTTGAAGGATGTTCAGAAATTGTACTACTTGAAAAGCTCATTACTAGGTGATGCGGAAAAATTACTACGTCACACTCCCATCACAAATGAAGATTATCTACCCGCATGGAATAAATTGAAGGCAAGGTACGAGAATAAGAAGATTCTTGTAAATCATCAGCTTAAGATTTTGACAAATCAACCTAAAATAACCTCAGAAACAGCTGTAGAATTAAAATCACTGGTTGACACTACACAAGAGTGTCTACAGCAATTGAAGGCTTTGCAAGTTAATACTGCGACATGGGATGTATTACTTGTGTATTTAATAGTACAGAAACTGCCTTTCGCAACATTAAGATTGTGGGAAGAAAACCAAGGAGCGTCGCAAGAGCTGCCAACTTATGAACAATTATTCACATTTTTGGACACTCGATTGAAAATCTTAGAAGCAATTTCAGACACGCTGGCACCCAAGTCAAATCAAGCCAAATGTCACTCAAAACCAACTACAATGAAAGCATTACACACAATCAAGTCAGTGAAATGCTCAGCATGTAATGAAGATCATCTCCTTCAGAACTGCACAAGATTCCGGAAGATGGATATTCAAGGCAGAAAAAGGTTCATCAAGGTAAATGGACTTTGCTACAACTGCTTGTCAAGGAAACATTCAATTAGGAATTGTTCTAGTAGATATCGATGTGCAAAATGCAAACAAATGCATCATACATCGATACATCAAGATGTAAAAGCAAACAATTTGCATCCTAGGAAAGTAGAAGCTACTAACCTACAATCCAAATCTGTTGAAGTTGATGTCAACGCCAACCCTGGGCGTCTTCAACAACAACAACACAGAGATAGTAACAATCTTGACCAAATCAAACTAGGTACCAATCAGGGTACAGAAGATCGAACTACAACCCATACTTACATGAATCGAGAACGATCTTACGCGTTACTACCTACGGCTTTAGTAAAAGCCCAAGGTGAGCACGGAAGGCCACAAATATTGCGCTGTCTTATCGACTCAGGGTCAGAATGCTCTTTTATCACAAAGTCTGCATGTCACAAATTGCAGGTTATTTGCAGTCCAACACTAGTGACTGTAATAGGGTTGAACAAAAGTTTAACAGGTAATTCGAGCAAGATAACCAAGCTATCACTGACGTCTTGTGGAGAAGATACGACAGCAATCTCAGAGGATTTTTTGGTAATTGACAAAATCACTGATGCGTTACCAACAAAGTTTATATCTAAAGTCAACTACAAGCACTTAAATCAACTCAACTTAGCAGATCCTACATTTTGGAAACCAGGCAAGATAGATGCACTTTTAGGAGCCAAAGTTTATGCTAAGATAGTACAAGAAGGAATTGTACAGGGTCCACCTAATACACCAACAGCCATCAAGACAATCTTTGGTTGGATGCTATTAGGACCAGCTGAAAAGGCAGCAAATGGTAGCACAGTAAAGGCGTTCATGACACATACAGACGCTTTAGATAAGCAACTTAAACAGTTCTGGGAAACCGAAGAAGTGTCTACAAAACCTGTTCCCTCACAAGATGAAACAATATGTGAAGGAATATTTCAAAACTCTTGTGTTCGACTAGAATCAGGAAAATATCAAGTAAAGTTACCATTTGTAAGTAACATCACACCAGCGTTGGGCAATTCTAGGCAACAAGCGATTAGACGTTTAGAAAGCCTACAAAGGCAATTTGCAAGAAATATGGAATACAAAATGGAGTATGAAAAATGTTTAGACGAGTACATCACTTTAGGACACATGGAGGAAGTAAGTCCGCCTCAAGACAACGAAACTCACTATTATATTCCTCATCATGCTGTAATCAAGGACAGTTCAACAACAAAACTACGGGTTGTGTTTGACGCATCAGCAAAGACGACAAATGGAGAGTCTCTCAACCAACATTTGTTGAAGGGACCAACACTTCAGCCGACTTTATTCACGACGTTGTTGAATTGGAGGAAATATAGAACTGTCATGAATGCAGACATGGAGAAGATGTACCGTATGATTGAGATACATCCAGATCATAGGAATTTTCAAAGAATAGTGTGGCGGCATCCAGAGAAAAATATACTACAAGATTACCAACTAAAAACGGTAACATTTGGTACAACCTCAGCTCCATATTTGGCCATAAGAACGCTGCAACAGTTGGCTGAAGACGAAAGGCATAATTGGCCGCTTGCAGCAGATGCAGTGTTTAACAATTTTTATGTGGACGATCTGTTGTCTGGAGCTAATACTTTACAGGACGCGAAGGAACTACAACATCAGCTCATCCAAATGATGAATTCTGCTGGTTTCAATTTACGAAAATGGACCAGCAACGATCCCAGACTGTTGCAAGATCTACCAGAAGATCACGTAGAACTGAAAACCTCACGAATGTTTTCAGAACATGATTCAGTAAAAACCTTGGGAATCAAATGGTTCCCAAAGGAGGATTACTTCACGTTTGCAATCAAACCACCATCGAGTCATGCAGTCTTCACAAAACGCATCATATTATCAGGGATCGCATCCCTATATGATCCTTTAGGATGGCTAGCTCCAGTAATCATACAAGCTAAACTTCTAATGCAAGACTTATGGATTACGGGCTCATCATGGGATGATCCTGTTTCGGAAAACATTAATCAGCTCTGGAGACAATTCACTGATAATCTGCACTTATTGGAGCAATTACGAATCCCAAGATGGATTCACTATTCGAAAGATTCACGCATGCAAATTCATGGATTCTGCGACGCATCATGCAAGGCATACGCTGCAGCAATCTACTTAAGAGTAGAACAAGATAATGGTACAGTTGTTACACATTTGCTAACGTCAAAGACAAAAGTAGCACCGATTAAACCAATGACAATACCACGTCTTGAATTGGACGGTGCCTTACTGCTCGTGAGATTATGAAGACCATTGTACAGGGCATTCATTTGGAAAATATTCCCATAGTTGCTTGGACAGATTCAAAAATAGTCTTACAATAGATAAGGGAGCACCCCTCTAAATGGAAAATCTATGTGGCCAATCGGGTCGTAGAAATCCAGGATAATTTGAAATTCGAGCATTGGCGACATATTCCATCAAGTCACAATCCAGCGGACGTTGCGTCACGTGGCATCACAATCCCGCAGCTCTTGAGTAATGAACGTTGGTGGCACGGACCCTTATGGCTATCGCAATCGGAACACAACTGGCCACTCACCACTGATATTAAAGAATCAACTACACTCGAGCAAAAGACACCAATGGTCACGAATTTCTTAGCAAATTGTACGAACGACATTCTCGAAAGATACTCATCGTTCACACGTTTAGTTCGCGTTATAGCTATGATGCAGCGATTCATACAGAATTGCAGAAGTCCTTACAACAAGAGGAGTACGACACTAACCAGTACTGAGTACATAAATGCACAAAAAACAGTATTCCGATTAGTACAGATGTTCGCATTCCCAGAAGAATATCAAGCACTGCTACATAAAAGGGTGCTAGCTAACAATAGCAAGCTGTTACGGTTAAATCCAATGCTTGATGAAAATGGGTTGATACGAGTAGGAGGACGATTGGAGAATGCGTTAATACCTTACAGCAGAAGACACCCAGTAATTTTACCTCGGGATCATCATGTAACGTCCATCTTCATTGACAAGGCCCATCTGGAGACCTTACATGGGGGTACATCGTTAGTTCTAAATACAAGTAGAAATTCAGTCTGGATCTTAGATGGAAGGCGGTGTATCTCAACTAGGATACACAAATGCATGAAATGTTTTCGGCAGCGCCAAGCAACAACAACGCAATTGATGGGTAATCTACCATCAGCAAGAGTCAACATCACAAAACCCTTTGCTAAAGTTGGAATAGACTATGCTGGTCCATTAACAGTAAAGACAGCGAGTTATAGAAATGCAAGGTCTCAAAAGGCTTATTTCTGTATCTTTGTCTGTATGGCCACTAAAGCTGTACACATTGAACTAGTGTCCAATCTAACTTCAGAAGCATTCATAGCAGCTTTAAAAAGGTTCATAAGCAGAAGAGGCTTGTGCACTGACCTCTATTCCGACTGTGGCACAAATTTTGTTGGAGGAAAATCAATACTTGAGAAGGATCTACGTCAGGCCATAAAGAAAGCAAATCCAGTAGCAGCCGAATATTTATCCACAAAATCCGTTACGTGGCATATGAATCCGCCTGCAGCTCCGCATTTTGGCGGACTTTGGGAGTCGGGCGTTAAATCAATCAAACACCATTTGCGTAGATCAATTGGAAATACCAGCCTCACATTTGAGGAGTATGCTACATTGCTAAATCAAATTGAGGCCTGCCTGAATTCAAGGCCACTATATCATCTTCGAGACGATCCCAACGATGCATTCGTATTAACTCCTGGGCACTTTCTAATAGGGCAATCCCTCAACGCCCTTCCAGAGCCTGATTACACAGACATGAACTTGTCAACCAGATGGAAGCATATCCAGCAGATGGTGCAACGTTTCTGGAACCATTGGTCAAAGGACTACTTAAACCAGTTACAGAATAGACCCAAATGGTGTAATCAACAGCCCAACCTGCAAAATGGAAATGTCGTGCTATTACGCTGCGAAAATACACCACCAACACTTTGGCCATTAGGGATAATCGAAGAAGTTCACCCAGGATCCGATGGTCTAGTCCGAGTGGTGCAAGTCAAAACACAGACAAGTATATTCACAAGACCAATCAATAAGGTGTGTCGGTTACCAATAGGATAACAAAATGAATTATGTGTTGTCACATTTGTTATCTGTTTGTGAATGTCCTGTTTATTAGACAAAATACTTATAATTTTCTTTCACAGATGTCAAAAAATTACGATATGGATGAGGACATCCTAGATATCTATGACGATATCAATCTGAATTTCATGCTACCTGATGATCCCATTGATTCTGGATTCGACCCCAGTGAGTTCGAGGAGCTATGGGTAAAATTGGAAGACAGTACCAAGGAACCAGAAGCAGAGTCAAGCACCAAAGCAGAGGCATCTATATCCAAAGTCTCAAAAGCAGAGGCATCAACTTCCAACGCCCACGACTTGTTGCTGATGGATACGCCACAGACCAATCCCACAGTAACAGAAAAAATCATCGCCAATGGAGCCCAAGTAGATAATTTGGAACGGCTGCTACCCACAACCACAATGAATGAAGCTAAAATGAGGTTGAAGAACTCATTCCAGAAATTTATAACCCGTGAGGACATCATCATCTTTCTTCCAAGCGAGGTTATAAAACGCATAAACTTTGAAGACATCCAAACCAGACGCAATAAAGAACGAACACTAAACCTACCTGATCGCTATCAAGTAGTGTTACGTGTTCGTGCTGATGGCACACTACTGCTCCACCATTACCGAAAACGCGGAATCCAGAAAATTAAGCAGAGAGTGTTGAACAGGACCGTTCAACGGGAGGGAGAATGTTCAGCGAACCTGAAAAAAAGGAAAGACAAACCTCAATAACAATTTAAAAATAAATACATAAAAAGTTACCTCTACCTGGAGTCTTCACAGGTAAAAAGAAAACAAAAGAAGGGTTGTTTTTACGAATATCTGAATTGAAATAAAAGAAATGAATTACAAACAAAATAAAACAAGAATTTTATTTAATAATAATCAAAGGTCATTGATCTGAACTAAGAACACTGCTGTGTACATATGTACAACAACAATGCCATGAAGATTTGGAGACATGGAAAACACGGATAAATTCATGTTTCCCATGAAGATCACCACATAAAACATTAATATAACTCACAAACTACGTAATTAATATAGTTATATTAAGCATTTGTGGACAAAAACAAGTAAAAATGCCACAAAGGCACTTACCTGACATTTGTCACAAATTTGTAAAACTAGCAACTTACAACCAAAATTAATAAAAATAAAGAAGAAAATTGCTTACCTGGTTATCAACAATATCCATAGTGAGGAAATTACCTAAAGGAAAACACTAAAAAACACTCAAAACCACAAATAAAAATAACTTGACACTCGCGCGCGACAGTGTCAAAACAACTTGAACTTCACAATTTCGCGACGTTTGACATATCAAAATCACGTAGAATTAAATCGTGATTTTGATGGCCGCGTTCGTTTCGCGATATTTTACGCGAGAAACGTGATATTCGCGATTTTTTAATAATACATTTCCCACAATGAGTGCGAAAGAGACTCACAGTGGGAAGAAGACAGCAAATATTACGAATTGACATAAAAATCTATTACATTGAAATGAAACGTAGCGAATCGAGATTTTTATAGCAAATGTTCCAAAATTTACAAAAATTGATTAAAAACAGCGAATTTACAACCAATTTTCAAGAGAAAATTATCAAAATGTAGAGTATTTAATTTGTTAATTTTTGACAGTAAGAAAAGTTCAGTCTTCTATCATTTTCAGTGAAAATTTTGAATATTTCACTTTATAAATGTCGAAAATGGAACAAATTTCTCTATAAAAAGGGGGTCATTTCGTCAATCGTTCTTCTTTTTCATCGAATTGTCAAAAGAGATACAGCTGCCGAAAAGGTCACAGTATTTCAGATTTGCAAAAGGTTACAAGTTCTCAGTGATTAAAAAATAGTTCAATTTTTCGTTTCAAAATAAACTTCATTTTTTTTTTAACATTAATAATTAATTTTCATTTTGTTTGTGTATAATAATTTTTCTGTTTTAATTCTTCTTTTCAATTCGCTTTAAATTTCTTTTTTTTCTTTGCTTTAGTTGGTTTAAATTTTTTCTTAACGCATTCTACAAATTTTTTTTTGTTTGATTTGATTTTTTCAACACTCGTATTTTACAACAAATTCCAAGGTAATTAGTCAGCTAGATAAATCATTGGAAAAGGTGATTGTCCGTAAGGTGTGAACGCATGCTATTTTGAATGTTGATTACACTAAATAGGAGTCGCAAAACAATTTGGATTTATCTAAGAATAAGACATTTGTTCATACAGAAAATAGTCAGTTTCGTTAATCTATACACAGTGTCAAAATCTGCCTTTTCTAAGGTTAGCTTCACACTACGTGTTAGTTTAATTCATAATTGACATTATAATCAAAATTTTCTCTTTCAGCAATAGTTTGTAGAATTTAATTATAAGGAAGATAAAGAATTAAAACATAAGTTTAATTATTTATTAGTAGTAAGAAATTTGAGCAGTATCAGTAAGTTAGATATCAATTTGAATGAATTAAAAAATTGCAGTTTTCTTGTTGTTAGATTAGCTTAAAATAATTTATTTAGCAATTAATTTTTATAGAGCAAAAAATCGTTCAGAGAATAAAAGTCAGTGATAAATGAGCAACCAAACGATATCTTTTTAATACCGCTACACTACCGCCACCTACATGTGATTGTGCTTAAACGTTGTTTGAATTTTTAGTTTCTACGTTGATTGACAGAGGGCAGCAAGCATCAGTGTCGTGAGAACATATTGAAGATTCATTTTGTGCCACACGTGGCAGGTTTTCAGTTTCTTTCAGTGGAGTATTTGCAAGAGAGAAGTTTACACTCGTAGTAGCTTATAGGAAGCTGCTCTAGTGCTCAAACTAAAAAAAAAAGCAACTCATTTTTTTTACAGGGGATAAGTAAGGATTTCGCAGTACGGAATTACTTTATGAATGCGCACAATTTCTGTTCTACAAGAGGAACGAAGAAGTTGGGCAGTTCAGACATTTTGCTTGTGAGTAAATCAGTTGTCAATCAAGTTGGCAGTGGCAAAGGTTTTTGTATGATTTAACAGCAAGATTTCAAAGAAAAGACGACCTTCCAAGGAACACCTCGGTGAAATGGAATGTATTTTTCCAACTAATAAATTGATAAAGTTCTGTCCACGCAAGGACTAGAACATGCTGTAAAAACCAGCAAACACAACTAAAAATAAAATTAAACAAGAACACAGTGTTTGTTAAAAATAAACACAATAAAAACAGTTTTGAAAAAAACTTTTAAGACACTTATCTTATCATCTGCAATATCCAGTGCAGGGTTTTTTGTTGCAGGACGTATATGTCCTCACAAATAAATCACCAACGTTCCACAAATTTTATTTTAATTTATTTACATTTTTTCACAATAAATATAAATAATTATTATGAAAAAACACAACACCATAGAAATAAATTTGTCATTCAATGACAAATGTCAAACCACAACATTTAAATTGTGGCGCCCCCGTCATCTCAAAATCGTAAAACTCCCACAGCGCCGTGGTGAACTTGCGCAAAGTCGAGAACAATAGCCAGCAACTAAGCGAAGCCACAGAATAATGGGCGGCAGCTGGCCCCAACCATATAAAAAGGGGGTGATTTCAGAAGAAAAATCACTTGTTGCTCGGTATTTCACCAGTAAAATCAGCTAGCTGGACCATTGCCACTAGCATTTTTTTCCACTTGTCCTCAAATTTGTTTGTAGGGTTATTCCCACATTCAAGTCTTCATCACACACAGGTAATAAAAATAGAAATTTTTTTGGGATATTACCAGAAGTTTTCTATTTAATCAAAAACACCACTGAAATATAGAATAAATTCAAGATTTTGGGATATTACCAAATTAAGAATAGACTTCTATGATTTCAGATCTTTTTCTTCATAATGAAGGGAAAATATTCTGGGATATTACCAGAGAATTTCTCGTTTAAATTTTTTTATACTGAGATTGGAGAGTTAATTCGCAGTTTTGGGATATTACCAAGCTAAGAATAAAATTCTGCAATCTAAGTTATTTTTGTCTCATATATTTGTAACTAACTATTCAACAAAGTTAATTTGGGAAATATCCAATTAACTAAGGTTAACGTAAAAGGTTTCACAAAACATTTCATTTCGGGATATATCCAAGTGAAGTGTGGCAGGAAACTCAAGTCAATCGGGAAATCGTTAGTATTGGGCGATTTCCATACTAATTAGAAATCCCGGTCAATATCTAGGCTAAATCGGCGGCAAAATCCTTTGGGATATTTCCAGGGATTTTTTTGCTGATTTGGTTTTGGATTTAGGAAAGGGACAATATCTTGGTATTGAACCTTTTGGGAGATTTTCAAGGGTTCAATCCAGAGACCAGAATTAGGTCAAAAACAGGTACAGGGATTAGCTACACCATTCAGGGTTGAGTAGACTACAGGAAATAAATAAGTATTAAACTTACTAACCTTTTTTTGTTTCAAGAAGATATTAATTAACTCCTTTTTTATATTGAATTTTCTAAAAGAATTTGAATTGCTATTCATTTTTCTGCGCTTTATTAATTTTTTCCTTTCTCTTATTGCAGATAATTAGCAATAAGTAGAATTTAAGAGCTAAGTTAATAATTAAGATTTTTTTTGAATTACTTTATTTTTGTTAATTTTATTGTTTTTTTTCTTTGAATTTAATTATTATTTATTTGTTAAAATATTGTTAGGTTTAAGAGTACGCAATAAACGTATTAAAAGCAGGTTAATCTTTCAATCAGCAATTTACCTATTTTATTACTTCCATTTTTTATTTTTCATTTAATTTCTTTTATGTACAGCCATAGGAGCTGTAACATTGGTCCTTCAAACCCGGATAAACCGGTAGCATAATACGTTTATTGAGTGTTAAAGTTAACAATAAAAAAAAAAAAAAAATAGCAATTCAAATTTTTCTGTGTTTGGTGAAAGAAGACTAACTAAAATGGAAGCACTTATAAAGAGACAAAGAGCTTTCAAAAAAGTTTTGACTCATGCTGTCTCTAATTATGAAGAGAGAGTAGGTTCAGGGCAACAGTTAACTAAAGGTTATCTGAAGCAAAGAACCCGGAGTATTGAGGAATTGTGGGAACATTTTTTGAATAATCATCAAAGATTATTAGTAGAGTTTGAGGAAACAGCACTCAACGACTACGAAACAAGCCATGTTTTTGAGGAATGCGAAGGAGTATACTTCGGATTCTTAGGGGAGCTCCAAGAACAGCTATCAAAGCTTCAAGAGCTCCAAATGCCAAAGATAACTAAACCAGAGGCAAGTGTAATCAATGACCACAAAACGGAAATAAAATTGCCTAGCATTGAAATTCCGAAATTTGATGGTGATTACACTAAGTGGAGATCTTTCCACGATATGTTTGAATCTTTGATTCACAAAGATTCTCAAATTCCCTTAGTACAAAAGTTGCACTATTTAAAGTCCAATCTATCTGGAGAACCAGAAAGGAAATTGCGACAATATGATGTAACTAGTACTAGTTATCAACCAGCTTGGGCAGAGTTGACACAAAGATACAATAATAAAAAGGTATTAGTGTTCACACAACTCAAAGCCTTATTTAATCAAGCTATAGTAAAAGGTGAACATGAAAGTAGCCTGAAAAATTTACATGATAAAACAAAGGAATGTTTACATGAATTGGAATCCCTTGGAATAGGTACAAAGACCTGGGATCCAATAATTATTTTTATAATAACACAAAAACTACCTATGGAAACTCGAACTCTATGGGAACAATCAATTTCCAAGAGTACAGAGATTCCAGAGTTAAAAGAAATGTTTTGTTTCCTAGAATCTCGCTTCCGAACTTTGGAAGCTATTAACCCAAGTAAGGTGGGTTATGTTGCCATGAACAAACATGGACAAAATAAATCATTAAACTATCACGTCAACGAACAATATGGTTGCGTGGTATGTAAGGGAGACCATCGCATACAAAACTGCGATGATTTCCGACGGCATAATATTGACACTCGTCGGAACATCCTGTTGAAACATAATATTTGTTTTAACTGTCTACAAAGACATAATGGATCTTGTACGATGAGTAAAAGGTGCCCGGTGTGCAAAGGAGAACATACAATCCACAAATGCACACAATTTAAACAAAAGGGTTTTAATGCAAAACGTGAACTTGTGATAAAGAATAAGCTTTGCACAAATTGCTTAAAACCACACAACAAAGAAGCATGTCCAAATAAAAATGGATGTTTCAAGTGTGACAAGCGTCATCACACATGGCTTCATGAAGACAAAAACATGTCTTCAAACAAGCCAAGGGCTGTTGAGACCATACAATCAAGACAGTCAGAAAATTCTGTCCCATCTACTTCGGCAAATGCTTGTTCAAATAAATAGAAAGCCACACAAGCACTATTAGCTACGGCTATAGTACATGTTAGGGACAGAAGTGGGATAACAATTCCCATGCGGGCTTTGGTTGATCTAGGATCACAAAGTTCTTTTATAACCGAAGCGGCTGTTCAATCCTTACAACTGAAAGGCGTGTCAACGTCACTTCAAATTACCGGATTGGGATCCACACAAGTGGCAAAGGCAAACAAAGAAGTGTCTGTCCATGTGAGATCAGCCACCTCAGCTGATTTTGAAATCCCATTGCGGGCTTATGTTATCAAGAAGATAACTAATATATTCCCACCAACACACAGAAGGTCTTCTGATTGGACTCATATAAAAGGCTTGCCTTTAGCAGACCCAGAGTTCCTAAAAGCAGGGAAAATAGACCTGTTGTTAGGTGTGAATACCTATGCAAAAATTTTATGCAAGGGAATTAAAAGTGGACCTGAAGGGACCCCCATAGCACAGAATACAAAGCTAGGGTGGATTCTTTTCGGAGAAACAACAGCACCACTAAATCAAGTGGACAAAAATGAAATTTTTTCTGCATTCACCACAAGTAGTGCTGATGACTTAGCACAGCTAAATATGCAAGTGCGGAAATTTTGGGAATGGGAAGAGTTCAACCCAAAACGTAAACTCACTAAAGAAGAAGAGCAATGTGAGCAATTCTTCAGTGAGAATCATAAACGCCTGGATAATGGCAGTTATGAAGTGAAGCTGCCATTCAAAGCAGGCAAGGTTCCCGAGCTTGGGGAATCAAAGATAATGGCGTTAAAAAGATTCGCTCAACTCGAAAAAAAATTCGAGCGAGCTGCCGACATACGAGCTGAATATCATAAATGTATTCAAGAATATTTAGACCTGGGGCATATGTGTAAGGTAAATAAAACCACACAAAATGCGAATACCCAGAGGTATTACTTACCCCATCATGCTGTTCTTAAGGACAGCACTACTACCAAATTAAGAGTAGTATTTGATGCTTCCGCAAAGTCATCAAACTGCCGATATAGAGAAGATGTATCGAATGATTAAGATACATAAGGATGACCAAAAGTATCAGACAATACTTTGGCGAAGTAGTGAAGTTGAGCCAGTAGAAGAATACGAACTCAACACCGTAACATTCGGCACTACGGCAGCACCATATCTAGCAATAAAAACACTGCAGCAATTAGCCAAGGATGACAAAGAAGAGTATCCTAAGGCATCAGAAATTGCAACGCAGGATTTTTACGTTGACGATCTGCTAACAGGTGGAAATACCATAGCAGAAGTCAAACAAACCCAAAAAGAGCTAATAAAGCTATTAAAGGGAGGAGGTTTTAACTTCCGGAAATGGGCAGCTAATCATAATGAAATGCTTGATTGGTTACCTAAGGAAGAAATAGAGCTAGAGTTGCCATTAAAACTTGAAGATGACAACCAAGTCAAAGCTGTAGGAATCCAGTGGCATCCAGCCACCGACAGTTTCATATTTGCCTTCAAGGCTTCAGAATTTGAAGCAGAAGCCACAACAAAAAGAAAAATTTTGTCGCAAGTAGCAATGTTATTCGACCCTTTAGGTTGGATAGCTCCATGTGTAGTTTTGGCGAAAATTATCATCCAGAAATTATGGATGCATGGATGTACCTGGGACGAAATAGTCCCAGAAGAATTCAGCGAGGAATGGAGGCAGTTCAAGATACAGCTGCCTCACATATTGAAAATAAAAATTCCTCGCTGGATACATACCAAGCAAGACAGAGACAACTGTCAATTGCATGGGTTTTGCGACGCATCAAATTCAGCGTACGCAGCTGTCGTCTACATGAGGGTTCAAAACGATGACGGCACAATAAAAACAACATTGCTCATATCAAAAACTCGAGTGGCTCCCACAAAGCCAATTACGTTGCCAAGACTTGAGTTAAGTGGAGCAGTGTTGTTAACTAGACTACTAAGTCAAGTTCGAGCTGACTTGCATACGAGTAATGTTAGCAGCTTTTCATGGTGCGATTCAAAAATCGTATTGGCCTGGATATCAGGTCATCCAAATAGATGGAAAACTTATGCGGCAAACAGAGTTACCGCGATACAAGAAGGGAACCTAAATAATACGTGGGGATATGTACCTACCAAGGATAATCCTGCTGACATGGCATCACGAGGTCTAATGCCAATGAGCATTCAAGACTGTGAGCCATGGTGGACAGGTCCTAGTTGGTTAAGGCAGCCAAGCCAAGACTGGCCACAAGATAAGAGCCTTAGCAGAGAGACGTCTTATGAATTAAAGACAGTAAAAGCTCTTGCAATGCAAAAAAGCGAAGGGCTCGAAACAATAATTGAGCGATTCTCGTCATACAAACGATTGTTGCTTGTCACTGCACAATGTCTCCGATTCGTCCATAATTGTAGACATAAAGAAGAAAGGAACATTGGCAGATTGACACCAGCTGACATAGAAACAGCCAAAATAAGAGTAATCCAGCAAACACAACAACAGGAATTTGAAAATGAATTCAAGCAGTTAAAGGCTGGAGAAAATTTGCACAAAAATAGCAAAATAATAGGGCATTGACCATTTTTAGATAAAGATTCAGTTTTGAGAGTAGGTGGCAGGTTGCAAAATTCAGACCTGCCAATCTCAACACGACACCCAGCAATACTACCCAAAGATCATCATTTAACTAATTTAGTGATTGATCACTACCACAAAGAAACTTTGCATGGTGGACCACAACTGGTCCTAAATACCATACGAAGTCAGTTTTGGATCACTAATGGACTACACGCCGTTAAGAAAAGGATTCATCTCTTCGTAATATGTGTTAGACATCGCGCTGCAACACAACAGCAGCTTATGGGCAGTCTACCCAGTCCTCGAGTGTCACAGGCACACCCATTTGAGAATACGGGGTTAGACTATGCTGGTCCTATTGATGTCAAAACCACAAAATATCGGGGATCCAAAACATACAAAGGATACCTGTGTTTATTTGTGTGTATGGCAACAAAAGCCATACACATCGAAGTAGTCTCTGACTTAACGTCTGTGTTCAAACCAACATTAAATAGCCACCTGAAAATTAAATCATTCAAAAGATTTTAATTCCAAGCATTTCTTATTATTGAAACTAGGTTGGGAACGAAACTACATATACCTACCTACAAGCTCGTCGATAAAGCAGTTTTTTAGTGGAGACAACAATCGACACATGGTCGCTACATTCCACATTACAAAATCTCGACACGATCGACAGAATTCATCAAGCTTTTAATTGAAATTAAAATCTATATTATTAGCAAATTATTACTTAGCTTAAAAGGCATAAAATATTTTAGTATTACCTAAAAATAATTTAGAAATGGCCATATTGTGTATGTATAGGTATATTCTATTAGTTCAGTTAATACGTTGTACGTACTAAGCATAGCTGCTAAGGTCAATGCACTCGTCTGACCTACGCACAGCTGTTAAGGTCAACGGACTTTCTGTTGCTACCTACGCACAGCTGCTAAGGTCAATGTACTTTGGTTGTTATGCGCAAGGTAAAATAATTTGTTGGTGCCGTGCGCAGTTCAGAGGCAATATAAGTCGCAGGCCAACTTGAATCTTTCTCTTTTAGTATCCAGCTTTTATAGAGTGCGCATCATTTTGGAATTCGACTTGGCTAGTGTAATCAAATATAATTATTAACAAATTAACTTTATCTTGGGTAACGACTGAGATAAAGATATTTATTCTGGGTCTCGACTGGAATAAATTCTAATAACATAACAACTTTATCTTGGGTAACGACTGAGATAAAGATATTTATTCTGGGTCTCGACTGGAATAAATTCTACTAACATAACAACTTTATCTTGGGTAACGACTGAGATAAAGATATTTATTCTGGGTCTCGACTGGAATAAATACTACTAACCTAATAACTTTATCTTGGGTACCGACTGAGATAAAGATATTTATTCTGGGTCTCGACTGGGATAAATCTTACTAATAACAACTTTATCTTGGGTACCGACTGAGATAAAGATATTTATTCTGGGTCTCGACTGGGATAAATCTTACTAATAACAACTTTATCTTGGGTACCGACTGAGATAAAGATATTTATTCTGGGTCTCGACTGGAATAAAATTTACTAACCTAATAACTTTATCTTGGGTAACGACTGAGATAAAGATATTTATTCTGGGTCTCGACTGGAATAAATTTTACTAACTCAACAACTTTATCTTGGGTACCGACTGAGATAAAGATAGTTATTCTGGGTAGCGACTAGAATAACATAGACTAACTCAAACCTTTATCTTGGGTCTCGACTGAGATAAAGATAGTTATTCCGGGTAGCGACTAGAATAACACTCACTAATCTCAAACCTTTATCTTGGGTCTCGACTGAGATAAAAATATTTATTCTGGGTACCGACTAGAATAAACACGACTAATACAACTTTGCTTTGGGTCTCGACCGAAGTAAAGTATCTTGTTCCGGGGAACGACTAGAACAAGATAATCACTAACTATTTGATTACCAACGCCATAAAGTCGATTCCATAGTTTTATACTGGTGAGTACATCTTTGATTAATCATATATTATATTTCATATTAATTAATATATTTATATACCTATATATATATACATATAGTGCCATTGGTCAAAGTAGCCACAACTTTGACAGTATTATATTGAAATTATTATTGTGTAGTGAGTAAGCGATTTTTTTGAATATATTGAAGTTTAGTTCTTAAGTGTGAAATTGAATTCTGTGAATTTTAGTTCTAGTTGTAGTGTTGTACTTAAGTTTTACGTGCGTACAATAAACCACTGGATATAAAATATTCCCCGGCGTTATTATTTACAGTCCACATCCTTCTCTATATTTTTTCTTGAGTGTTCTCATTGGGCAGAACATTTAATGATCCTTCGTAGCCGAATTTAAAGTCTAGTGGTTTATAATTGCACACGTCTTAACATGAGTACACTTCAAAAACTTTTGGCTAACCAAGCCACCTCCGCAAAAATCCTCGAAAAATCTCTCAAGAACTACAACAATACTGTAGTAGAGAAACGAACAAAAGGGCTTGTTTCTGAGCGCTTAATTGCTTTAAGCGAAATCTGGTCAGATTACAAGTCTACTCATTATACAATTATCCAAGCTACGCAGGCTTTGGATGCCAGTGAACTTCAAAAGTACGATTATTTTTTATACGATCAATTTGCAGAGGTGGAAAATAAGTACTATGCATTCCGAGGTATTCTTAGGGATGCATTAGATACTTTTGAGCCAAAATCAGAACAACAAATTGCTACAGAAACTAAAACTGATCAGCAATCTTCACATTTTTTGAAATTGCCCAGAATTACACTTCCGACATTTTCTGGTTCTTATGATTCATGGAGATCATTTCACGATTTGTTTAATTCTCTATTTCATAAAAATCAT
This sequence comes from Dioctria rufipes, assembly GCA_963924295.1. Classification (NCBI taxonomy): domain Eukaryota; kingdom Metazoa; phylum Arthropoda; class Insecta; order Diptera; family Asilidae; genus Dioctria; species Dioctria rufipes. The sequence continues at coordinate 99,781,184 of OZ002741.1, read as the reverse complement.
TCTTTACCTCCAGTACAAAAACTACATTTTCTTAAAACAAGTGTTACTGGCGAGGCTGAACACTTGCTGCGACAGTTTCCAGTAACAGATGCAAGCTACGAAAATGCATGGAAAACGTTAAAGGATAGATACGACAATAAGCGAGTATTAGTGAACGCTCAGCTGAAAACTCTGTGTAATCTATCTAAAATAACAAATGAATCTGCCAAGGCGATACGATCCTTATTAGACAGATCTTCAGAATGCATTTTCGAGCTTGAAGCTTTAGGAGTTTCCACAAAGCAATGGGACCCAATTCTCATATATAAGTTGGTGCAATGCCTACCAACAGAAACCCATCGCTTGTGGGAGCAGAAGGTAAATAATGAAGAAGGTTTGCCTACGTTTGATTCTCTAAAAACCTTCCTAGAGACCAGATTCCGAACTCTGGAAGCAATTTTAGATTCAAAGTCAGTTCATCCAGAAAAAACAAGTAACTCAAATAATTTCATTAAAAAGATATCAACACATTTCTCATCATCTACAGACAAATGCGCAATATGCAAAGAGCCACATAGATTGTTTAAATGTCCACAATTTATCAAATTTGACATTGACAAAAGGTTTAAGATCGTTACATCTAACCGTCTATGTGTAAATTGCCTATCAAGGCACCATAACACGAATTCTTGCCCAAGCAAATTTACGTGTCGGCAATGCGGTAGAAAACACCATTCTTTGCTTCACACGAACAGTAGTACATCCAATCAAAGCACTCACTTTTCAACTAAGCAAAGCAATAAGTCTATCAAACAAGCACAGCCACAAAATTCTCCCTCTACATCTGAGGTCATAACAGATAGTTCTTTACGAACATTTTATACAAACCGTCCACAGCGCGCTACACAAGCACTGCTTGCAACAGCATTGCTTCACATTTCCTCAACAGAGGGAACAATGCATGCTATGCGGGCTCTAATCGACTCGGGGTCTCAAGTATCCTTCATTACAGCAGCAGCAACACGCAAACTGCACTTATCTACCACTCGCGTGGACACCCAAATCACAGGCTTGGCAAATAGCAAAGCTACAAATATTAAACGACAAACATGCTTCAAAGTATGTCCGCAATCTATATCAAATAAGGCAACTTCAGTGACAGCACTAATCGTGAACAAGATCACTGAGTTCCTGCCTCCGTCTACCATTCAAATACAAGAATGGGATCATACAAAGGATGTAACGCTTGCCGATCAATTTTTCTACAAGCCTGGAAAAATTGATATTCTCCTGGGAGCAGATGTATACGGGGAAATTCTATTGGAAGGATTAAGAAAAGGTCCTCCAGGAACCCCTACTGCTCAAAATAGCACCCTCGGGTGGATTCTCTTTGGAAATCTATCTCAAGCAGACTATATTTCCAAAGCGTCATCTTTAACAATTAATGCGCAAGCTGACCAAGCAGCGTCTATAGATACAATCCTGAGACAGCTTTGGGAACCTGAGGAAATCACTTCTCAAATTCGTAAGCCTTCAAAATCCGATCAGAAGAGTGAACTATCTTATAAAACCACTCATCGTCGTATTGCAGCTGGCCAATATGTACGATTATCATTCATCGAAGAAAAACCAGTACCAGGGGATTCTCGAAATAAGGACTTACGCAGGTTTTATAACCTCGAAAAGAAACCACCTAAAAATGTCGATCTTTACAAACATTATAAAGGTTGCATAAATGTATGTCATGCCTTAGAACACATGAAACTAGCTTCAAGAAAGCAAGCAGCAATTCTAGCTCCAATGCAGCAGGCATCAATATCTCCTATAGCTGAGCAAGCAGCAAGCCAAGCTTCAGGGCATCATACTTTGCCAAAATCAGCTACCCAGTCGCAGCCATCTCTATCTGTATCTACAGCAGGGCAGCAAAATTCCACGTCGTTTGAGGCTCAACGAGTACCGCCGACGACATCAAGCCTTCAGCAATTGCAACCTGCATTGAAGTTGAAGAAATGCTTGTTAAAAGATACAATTGTCCTACACGCAGAACGACCGGATAACGACTTCCATCTACTTATGGCAGACAGTGAACAACCGAACACATTCGAGGAAATCACCGTCTCATATGAAAAACTAAAGCGGTCCAGAAAAAAGAAGCAACGTTTCACTGCTCGGGACGGGACACGCATAAAAGTAAAGCTACTTTTAGATGGACGTATACGAATCGTAACGGAAAATAATTAATCTAGAATCTATTTTTTTATTATCTTCCTAACATTCAACTGGGGTTAAAAATTCGTAGAAATTTCGGAAGTTCGATATCTGCACTTACTCCATGTATTGTTTTCTATATAATCTTCGCTTGAATGAGCATCATAAAGCATATTCGCTCAAGTATTCCTATAACAGCATATAAGATTGAAATAATTTTTCTACCCAAATTTCTAATATCTCTTCGCCTTAAAAAAAAAAAAAAAAAAAAAAAAAAAAAAAAATCATATGAAAAATAACAAAAATTTATCTATCTAAATTCTAAAACTCTAGATTAATTTAATAAGCCGTATGTAAATATGTACACACACACATACGTATAACCGTACGCCCATGTCAAAAATTAAAATTTCAAAGTTTCAAAATTACACATGGGCTATAATAACAATTATGCGAAGTTCAGGTATTGCTATAATTTCATTTAATTGTAAAAAAAAAAAAAAACAAATTGTTTCAAGACACAGAACTTCTCCCAATTTGCAATTTCTGCATTACAAACCACAAAACCCTTTTCATCTAGTAGACAGGGGCATAATCACAATTATGCAAAGTCCAAATCTTTGCTATTGTTCTTCATAACAAAGATTTTTTTTTCAGACAAAAAAAAAAAAACAGCTTAAAAAAAAAAAAGGTTATTTCGCCAGACTCGAACCTTGGACCTGGGACGTGATACCTTATCAGCGCTCAGCGAAGTTCGGCTATGCTGCCAACGAGAGGCTCTTTCATTACATGTCAATTAAAACCCGTCCAACACGAAGTGATCGTCAATGAAACAGACGTCAACCAAATGAATGCGATGCTCTGGCTCAGCTAATCAATTCATTGCAACAGACATCACAATTTATTTTTCCGATTCCGATCGCTGGAACATTTAGGAAAGTAGGAAAGTAAGATATAATTATTTATATATATATATAGCAAAGAAGACAACCAAGGTATGCTTTACGTCGTCATTTTAAAATTAATTTATAGTTACTTGAAAGATTGAATTTTCAAATAAAATTCAACCTTTCAACAGGGGGCAGTATGTTCAAACCAACATTAAATAGCCACCTGAAAATTAAATCATTCAAAAGATTTTAATTCCAAGCATTTCTTATTATTGAAACTAGGTTGGGAACGAAACTACATATACCTACCTACAAGCTCGTCGATAAAGCAGTTTTTTAGTGGAGACAACAATCGACACATGATCGCTACATTCCACATTACAAAATCTCGACACGATCGACAGAATTCATCAAGCTTTTAATTGAAATTAAAATCTATATTATTAGCAAATTATTACTTAGCTTAAAAGGCATAAAATATTTTAGTATTACCTAAAAATAATTTAGAAATGGCCATATTGTGTATGTATAGGTATATTCTATTAGTTCAGTTAATACGTTGTACGTACTAAGCATAGCTGCTAAGGTCAATGCACTCGTCTGACCTACGCACAGCTGTTAAGGTCAACGGACTTTCTGTTGCTACCTACGCACAGCTGCTAAGGTCAATGTACTTTGGTTGTTATGCGCAAGGTAAAATAATTTGTTGGTGCCGTGCGCAGTTCAGAGGCAATATAAGTCGCAGGCCAACTTGAATCTTTCTCTTTTAGTATCCAGCTTTTATAGAGTGCGCATCATTTTGGAATTCGACTTGGCTAGTGTAATCAAATATAATTATTAACAAATTAACTTTATCTTGGGTAACGACTGAGATAAAGATATTTATTCTGGGTCTCGACTGGAATAAATTCTAATAACATAACAACTTTATCTTGGGTAACGACTGAGATAAAGATATTTATTCTGGGTCTCGACTGGAATAAATTCTACTAACATAACAACTTTATCTTGGGTAACGACTGAGATAAAGATATTTATTCTGGGTCTCGACTGGAATAAATACTACTAACCTAATAACTTTATCTTGGGTACCGACTGAGATAAAGATATTTATTCTGGGTCTCGACTGGGATAAATCTTACTAATAACAACTTTATCTTGGGTACCGACTGAGATAAAGATATTTATTCTGGGTCTCGACTGGGATAAATCTTACTAATAACAACTTTATCTTGGGTACCGACTGAGATAAAGATATTTATTCTGGGTCTCGACTGGAATAAAATTTACTAACCTAATAACTTTATCTTGGGTAACGACTGAGATAAAGATATTTATTCTGGGTCTCGACTGGAATAAATTTTACTAACTCAACAACTTTATCTTGGGTACCGACTGAGATAAAGATAGTTATTCTGGGTAGCGACTAGAATAACATAGACTAACTCAAACCTTTATCTTGGGTCTCGACTGAGATAAAGATAGTTATTCCGGGTAGCGACTAGAATAACACTCACTAATCTCAAACCTTTATCTTGGGCTCGACTGAGATAAAGATATTTATTCTGGGTACCGACTAGAATAAACACGACTAATACAACTTTGCTTTGGGTCTCGACCGAAGTAAAGTATCTTGTTCCGGGGAACGACTAGAACAAGATAATCACTAACTATTTGATTACCAACGCCATAAAGTCGATTCCATAGTTTTATACTGGTGAGTACATCTTTGATTAATCATATATTATATTTCATATTAATTAATATATTTATATACCTATATATATATACATATAGTGCCATTGGTCAAAGTAGCCACAACTTTGACAGTATTATATTGAAATTATTATTGTGTAGTGAGTAAGCGATTTTTTTGAATATATTGAAGTTTAGTTCTTAAGTGTGAAATTGAATTCTGTGAATTTTAGTTCTAGTTGTAGTGTTGTACTTAAGTTTTACGTGCGTACAATAAACCACTGGATATAAAATATTCCCTGGCGTTATTATTTACAGTCCACATCCTTCTCTATATTTTTTCTTGAGTGTTCTCATTGGGCAGAACAGTCTGAAACCTTTCTCGCAGCATTTAAGAGATTTGTTGCAAGACGAGGTTTATGTGCTAATATATATTCCGATAATGGAACAAATTTTATTGGGGCTAACAAAATTCTTCAGCAAGAGTACAAAAAGCACTCGCTGAAGCAAACGAACTAACAGCTCACAATACTGCAGCCATGGGGATCAAATGGCATTTTATACCTCCTGCAGCTCCACATCAAGGTGGACTTTGGGAGGCAGGTGTAAAAAGTATTAAACACCATTTGCGTCGAATTCTAAGTTCATCAACATTAACAATAGAAGAACTAAATACATTAGTCATTCAAATAGAAGCGTGTCTCAATTCCAGACCGCTGCACGCTATCACTGCGGATGCAGAACAACTGGAAATTCTCACCCCAGGTCACTTTCTAATTGGAAGACCGCTACTAACTGTACCAGATCCCACTCAAGAAGAGTCAAAAATGCATCTTCTAAGACGATGGAAGCTGATTCAGCAACTACGTCAACAATTCTGGAAAAGATGGTCAACAGAATACTTGACCGAAATGCAGAAACGACAAACGTGGAATGCGCCACAAAATAACATTAATATTGGTCAAGTTGTCATCATTAAAGATGAAAAGCAACCACCAACAAAATGGGTGTTGGGGCTCATTGAAGAGCTACACCCTGGTAAGGACGGCAGAGTTAGAGTGGTGTGTAAAAACAGCAAACAATATTTTGCAAAGACCCATTCAAATAATTTGCCCCTTACCAGTCAATGTGCAATAAAGGTGCAAAGGAAGTAAGTTGTGATGTCCGTAAATGTTTGTATACGTCAAATTTGATGCATGTATGGGTCCTGGCCATATATTTCTATTTTTTCATATTAGATAATAATACATAAAATTCTTCTCAAGTAACTAACATAGGTCAAAAAAGGATGGAAGACATTTTAGACATTATGTATGACAGCCTACTGGAGGAATTTGAGCAGACATGGGCAGAGATGTCAGGCACTACTGCTATCAAACGGGCAGTATCCCCACTGCCTCCGACACCACAGCTGCCAAGTATGCCAGACCTCAACACACCACCTAGAGAAGCAGAGTTCCAATTTAAGATGCCTCTGCCTCCGAAACAACCAAGGTCCAGCAGTCCCGAGCACATCGACAAGGTGATAAGGGACATAGAAAAACTAAACCCGTCATCAGCACCCAAGGCACAACCATCACCGAAGATACCAAAAACGACTGTCCATGCCACAAATTTAAACGAGAAAAAGTACGATGTGTTGACGGTAGACAACACCATCTCATCGAATTTTAAGAGCTACAGTCTATACCATGGGATCGCATCCGTAAGTCCAAACGGATGCGATTCAACTTATTTTTAAAGAACGGCGCTTCTATCAGACTACGACTGGTAAAAAATAAAGTAGTCTGGTATAATTATCATTGGCCGAAACCAAAGGTAAGCGCTCGTTATAGTTTAATAAACAAAAAACATGATTCCGTCATTTGGTTGATGCACAAGTAGTGCATCAACGGGGGCCGGAAGTTGTTGCAATTAGCAACCAAAATATATCGTATCATGTTAAAAATAAAAACAAGTACAAACAATATAGTTTGTAAATATTCAAAAAAAATATAGAAGATATAAAAAAAATAATATAATATATATATAAATACGAAAAATAATATACTAGGTAACATACTTGTATATACCTCCAGTGGACGGAAATCTGTGCCACTTTTCCGTTTTTTACTCACAAGTAAAAAGATAAAGACAGCAGCCAGGTTACTGAACATTCCCAACATTCACCTTAAAGATGTAAGGTGTTCCAGGTCTTACTATACTTTGCAATATAGCAGCATGCATAAATGCACCAGTCTTATTGAAATCTAATGCAAGATTTCAAAGAAAAGACGACCTTCCAAGGAACACCTTGGTGAAATGGAATGTATTTTTCCAACTAATAAATTGATAAAGTTGTGTCCCCAAGGACAAGAACATGCTGTAAAAACCAGCAAACACAACTAAAAATAAAATTAAACAAGAACACAGTGTTTGTTAAAAATAAACACAATAAAAACAGTTTTGAAAAAAACTTTTAAGATAATTATCTTATCATCTGCAATATTCAGTGCAGGGTTTTTTGTTGCAGGACGTATATGTCCTCACAAATAAATCACCAACGTTCCACAAATTTTATTTTAATTTATTTACATTTTTTCACAATAAATATAAATAATTATTATGAAAAAACACAACACCATAGAAATAAATTTGTCATTCAATGACAAATGTCAAACCACAACATTTAAATTGTGGCGCCCCCGTCATCTCAAAATCGTAAAACTCCCACAGCGCCGTGGTGAACTTGCGCAAAGTCGAGAACAATAGCCAGCAACTAAGCGAAGCCACAGAACAATGGGCGGCAGCTGGCCCCAACCATATAAAAAGGGGGCGATTTCAGAAGAAAAATCACTTGTTGCTCGGTATTTCACCAGTAAAATCAGCTAGCTGGACCATTGCCACTAGCATTTTTTTCCACTTGTCCTCAAATTTGTTTGTAGGGTTATTCCCACATTCAAGTCTTCATCACACACAGGTAATAAAAATAGAATTTTTTTTGGGATATTACCAGAAGTTTTCTATTTAATCAAAAACACCACTGAAATATAGAATAAATTCAAGATTTTGGGATATTACCAAATTAAGAATAGACTTCTATGATTTCAGATCTTTTTCTTCATAATAAAGGGAAAATATTCTGGGATATTACCAGAGAATTTCTCGTTTAAATTTTTTTATACTGAGATTGGAGAGTTAATTCGCAGTTTTGGGATATTACCAAGCTAAGAATAAAATTCTGCAATCTAAGTTATTTTTGTCTCATCTTTTTGTAACTAACTATTCACAAAGTTAATTTGGGAAAAATCCAATTAACTAAGGTTAACGTAAAAGGTTTCACAAAACATTTCATTTCGGGATATATCCAAGTGAAGTGTGGCAGGAAACTCAAGTCAGTCGGGAAATCGTTAGTATTGGGCGATTTCCATACTAATTAGAAATCCCGGTCAATATCTAGGCTAAATCGGCGGCAAAATCCTTTGGGATATTTCCAGGGATTTTTTTGCTGATTTGGTTTTGGATTTAGGAAAGGGACAATATCTTGGTATTGAACCTTTTGGGAGATTTTCAAGGGTTCAATCCAGAGACCAGAATTAGGTCAAAAACAGGTACAGGGATTAGCTACACCATTCAGGGTTGAGTAGACTACAGGAAATAAATAAGTATAAAACTTACTAACCTTTTTTTGTTTCAAGAAGATATTTATTAACTTTTTTTTTATATTGAATTTTCTAAAAGAATTTGAATTGCTATTCATTTTTTTGCGCTTTATTAATTTGTTCCTTTCTCTTATTGCAGATAATTAGCAATAAGTAGAATTTAAGAGCTAACTTAATAATTAAGATTTTTTTTGAATTACTTTATTTTTGTTAATTTTATTGTTTTTTTTCTTTGAATTTAATTATTATTTATTTGTTAAAATATTGTTACGTTTAAGAGTACGCAATAAACGTATTAAAAGCAGGTTAATCTTTCAATCAGCAATTTACCTATTTTATTACTTCCGTTTTTTATTTTTCATTTAATTTCTTTTATGTACAGCCATAGGAGCTGTAACAACCGTTAAAGAGTCCCGCGATACCCGATACCGTTACAGAGTCCCGCGAGGGCAGCATGTAATATCGTACACCTCTACAAACTGCCCTCATCATCTGTCCAGCTTAGCATCTCTAAGAGAGTGCTTGTCCTTCCCACAGCACTTGCCACGGTTCCAAAGCAAGGAGAGGCCCCGTGGCCTAGTGTTGCAAATGCTGTGGCCTGCTATCACCAGCGAAAGACAAGAGCGCCGTCCTGTACCGACGATAGTGGTTGTCATGTGCAGTTGAATGTGCCCGCGTTCGTTGCCAGATATTCAAGACGTAAACCTCTCTTCAATCTGTCAACGAAGTGGCGCTTAAGTGCTTGTGCGTGGTGTTGTGGGTCAGTGTTCCGATTCCCATCTCCGACTGTCATGTAGTACAGGTGAATTGTAGATTTGGCCAGTGTCAACACAAAGCTAATAAAACAGTTCACCCGACTACTAACCATTGATCCCCAAGAAACGATGTCCTAGTAATGCCAAAATTCAGGTGGATCAACCGACACATATCGCGCACGAGTTCCGTTAAATTTTGCATAGCTGGGCAAGTGAAGAACCTATGAAACAGGCTACTTTCACCAGCACAAACTGTGCAAATGCTCTGAACTCGCCGGTCAATATGTGACAATTGATTAGGATGCACAAGACTGTGACGCAGCAATTTGAATGCTACATCAGCATCTTTATAACTAGAAGGATCTGTAGACTACTCTGCAAGTTATCTGTTATGTACATACATCTACACAGGAGTAAATATGACAAATATGTAAGGTTAACTTAGGATTGCATATGCATTATTGGATTAGCTATGTATACATACATGCATTATTACTTGGAAGTGTTATACTCAAATGAACTCTTTATTATTATTATTAAGTATAAGCTTGTAGTAGTCTATCAGTAGCATAGCATGTAGATTGTTGTAACGTTGATATCAGTTGAAATAAAACTCTGATACAGAACAGCTGGCGACGAGGTCGGTAGTGCCGACCTTTTAGTTAAACATACGTTCAAAGCAGAAGTAAGCAACAAAGATAATTAAGAAATGGAGGCGGCATTAAAAGCAATTTCGGAGGCATTAAATAGCTTAAGTATTACGCAGAATAAATTGCAAGAAAAGTTGGACGCAACTTCAATTTTACAAAGCGCAGCGCCGGTTTCGGACACGCGTGGAATATCTCTAAAGCCATTTGATGTAAATACGGAGTCATTCGAAAGTTACCTACAGCTGCTGGACAATTTTCTAGAAATTCGAGGATTATCTAAAACAAAAAATCAGACAAGGTGCGTACAAATTTTAATTAGTTTCATGAGCCCCAAATTATATCAAGTGTTGGCAAATTTAACGTCACCCGATTTACTGAAATCAAAAAAATTTGAAGAACTCACATCAACGCTGCTGCAATACCTCTCACCGCAGCCCAGTGAAGTAGCGGAACAACATAAATTCTCACTTCGCACTCAACATGTAGGCGAAAATATTTCAAACTATATTGCAGAGTTGGGCTTTCTACCAAATGTAATTTCACGTGCACATACTGCAAGAAATCTACAGCCGATACTCATCTACTCTCACAATTTATCACAGGGGTGAGAGACAGCGAAATTCGTGAATGTTGTATATTACAGTCCATTGAAGCTAGATTAGAAAATTCTGAAGTGCTAGAGAAAATGGATCATATTGAGTGGGGCACTCGAATCTGTGCGGACTACAAGTCCACATTAAACAAATATATATGTATGTACAAGATGATAATTATCCAATTCCTCTGATTGAGGATATTTTTTAAAAAAATGGGTGGAGGTAAACATTTCTGCACTTTAGATATCCATAAAGCATACCTGCATATGCCAGTTGACGATAACTCTGCACAACTGCAGACAGTAAGTACTCAAAAAGGAGTGTATAAAGTTACACGATTAATGTTCGGATTAAAAGTTGCGCTAAATAAATGGCAGAAATTTATGGATATGGTTTTAAATGACGTACCCAAAACAGCTTGTTTTTTATGACATAATTGTAAAAGGTCGTACCTACGAAGAGTTGCTATGCATGTTAAGGTTTCATTTTCATAAATTAAAGCAGTATAATTTGCACTTGAACAAAAATAAATGCCATTTCATATTTGGGCCATATTATAGAATTCATCCACAGCCAGAAAAAGTAGATGCCATTGTTAGTCGCCCTAGACCTACAAATGTAAGTAGTTTAAAATCATTTCTCGGTTTAATAAATTATTACGGAAAATTCGTGCCTCATCTTGCAAGTAAGCTTCGGCCGTTAAATGACTTATTAAAGAAAAATACAAGTTTCAAGTGGAATAACACATGCGAAAAAAACATTTCAAGGGTTGAAGCAGAAAATACTCAGCCCGTAAACCTTAATACTTTTTAAAAGCAATCTTAAGCTTTTCTGGCCACTGATGCCTGACCAAATAGTATAAGTGCCGTGATATCACACATCATGGAGGATGGAATTGAAACACCAATTGCGTTTGCATCGCGATCATTGACAAAAGCCGAACAATCATGTTCACAAATTGATCGCGAAGCCATGGCTATATACTGGGGTCTTAAGAAATTTTTTCACTATTGCTATGGTAGAAAATTTATTTTGATAACGGATAATAGCCTCTTACAAATATTTTTCGTCCTCATAAAAGCCTTCCTGCTACATCAGCAATAATATTATTACATTACGCCGTATTTTTGTCGGGATTTAATTATGAAATTAAATACAGAAATACTAGGGATCACGCTAACGTCGATTACTTATGACGAAATGCCCTTCCAAATACTTCAGACGGTTCAGTGGATAGCTGTAATGAACAGGATACATTCTACATTAAACAATTTGATACTTTGCCAGTGTCCCGGACCAAAATACGGACGTATGCAATGAAGGACGACAATTGCCAAAAGCTTTACAACGAAATATAAACAGGTCAACTCAAAGGAGATGAAAATCTAAAGTTTTCAATACTACATGGTTGCATTTTCAACGGTATTCGCATAATGATACCACATGTTTTGCAAAAAAAAAAAAAACTAAATGAACTTCATAGTGTACATATCGGTATAGTTAAAATGAAGTCTCTTGCAAGAAGTTTTGTATGGTGGAAAGAAATTGACGCCGATATAGAGAATCATGTTAAAAGCTGCCTACCTTGTTCGAAAATAAAAAGCAATCCAAATCGCGTCCCAGGAGATCCTTGGGAATATCCTTCTGAGCCTTGGCAAGGTCTGCATATAGATTCTGCTGGTCCATTTTATAATACTAATATTCTTATTGTTATAGATGCGTTTTCAAAATGGGTAGAAGCTATTCCAACCACTTCTACAAACGCAAAATCAACAATATTGATTCTAAGGGAAATATTTGCCAGATTCGGCTTGCCAATTACCATTGTTACGGATGATGGAGTCCAGTTTAGATCTTGTGAATTTGAACAATTAACAAAAAATAACGGCATAGTTCACAAATTTTGCCCTCCGTACCACCCATCCACAAACGGGTAGGCGGAAAGATACGTTCAGATTATTAAACAAGAATTACGTGTAACGATGATGGTTGGCGGCGACTTACGTACAAACTTGTGACGGCTTCTAATGCAATACAGAAGAAGCCCTTCCTCATCTACAGGTCAAAGTCCAAAGGGTCAATATAAAAAAACGATGCGGATAACAATCGAAAATGGCGAGAATTCGACGTTGGAGATATTGTACAAGCGCAACTCTATAATAATAAATGCTGTCGCTGGAAATTTTGAACAGTAGTTCAGCGAAGTGGAAATTACCCCTACAAAGTAAACATCAATGGTCAAATACATATCCGTCACATAGATCAATTAAGATCAACACTTTGCACAAGCCCTAATGAGAAACTGACGCTTTAGGAAAACAACCCACTAGGCCGAAGTGAGTCCTCGGGCAACAAGGAACATATATCTATACCTACAACAAGAAGGGAAAGTGATAGTACCTCTCTAGTCAATCCAACAATTCTTCATTCCAATGTTCCGGACAACCAAGCGTTTCGTCATCAGACAGATTTATGTAAAGATGCGACAGGTAGTGTTCAACAGATCCTACCTGTGAAGGAACAGTTTCATCCCAGTCGATTTCAACCTAAGGAATCTATGACAGACATCTCCACACCGAGATTACGGCGCTCAACAACCTACCTGAACATTATAGGCCATAATTTTAGTCTACCTGGAGAAAAGTGTTATGTACATATATCTACACAAGAGTAAATACGAACAATATGTAAGGTTAACTTAGGATTGCATATGTATTATTGGATTAGCTATGTATACATACATGCATTACTATTTGGAAGTGTTATACGCAAATGAACTCTTTATTATTATTATTAAGTATAAGCTTGTAGTAATCTATCAGTAGCATAGTATGTAGATTATTGTAGCGTTGACGTCAGTTGAAATAAAATTCTGATACAGAGCATTATCCCTACCATCACGCCCATAGTCACACCGAGGTGTGTTCGCCATCTGTTGTATCCTGTATACTCCGGAGGTCTTATTGACATAAGCACGTCACGGAGCACACGTATTGTAAGTGTGCTGAAAGGTGTGTGAGGTGGTTTATTCAGAACGAAAGCGTCTTCCAACTTACTGCCAGGGTCGCTGGTCCCAAGTTGGGTTGGCGAAATCTCTCCCGCGCAGAATCAGCCAGGTCGTGTAGCTGTGGAGTGTTAGTGTTTATTCGACAGTTTCCTAAGATATCAATAATATCTCCGAGAACTGTCAGTGTATGCGTGTCAGCTTCGAAACCTCGAGCATTACTGAGCACTGAATCTATTAATTCAGGATTAAACCTGATTGGAATCGACGCTAATTGCGTGTACCTGAGACCATTCCACTTAAGGCGAAATGCTGGCCTGATTCTGCCCCAGGACTGAATCGTTGAGATTAGATCCTGTGGTCAGTCACGAGGATAGGGTGGTCGAACATAGAGTAGGCAGTAATACTCCCCTGTGCCGATCCCTCCCATTATATTCACCCACAGCTGAGAAATCAAAGTGTATCTCTGGGAGAACACTCTTTGGATTGCCTGTACTTGGAGACACCTTGATTTCACAACCAAGTTAGTGAGACCTAATCCACCTATATTTATTGGCAGGCAGAGTGCGCTTTCAGCAACCCATCGTCTTCCGCACCAAATGGCATATATCGCTTTTGCTTGAAGAAGACCTACGAAGCCTTCATCAAACGTATCAGACTTTATGCGGTTATTTTTTGATTTACTCTCGCGTCCGATATATACACCTAAATACTTCAGGCAAGTGTTAGTCCATTGGATGTTCAGTGGAGTATCTATAAGATCCCTCCACTTTCCACACCACAAGCTTTGAATCTTGCTAAGGTTAATTTTAGCGCCCGCTATACGCTCGTACTGTTCGAAAACAGCACGAGTGACCGGAAAAGCTTCATATGTTGCCACGAAAATAGAAAGGTCATCCGCATATGCCAACATAAGAGGCCTCACATTGGTATATGGTAGATGAACTGAACATTGTCTGGGCATTCGATGAAAATTCAACAGTAGCAGCTCCAACGAAAGATCATAAAGCATACCTGGCAATGGACAGCCCTGTCTGATGACTCGATGAAACGAGATAGGAGCCAGAACTTGTCCTCGATGTTTAATCAAAATCGCTGAGTCTCTATACATTTTCCAGACGATATCGAGCTACCTGGGCGGAAGCCCAAATGCCTCGAAAGCAGTCAAGAGATACTCGTGCGAGACGCTATCAAAAGCCTTTGTTGATCTATTGTACCTCTCTGTTCATAATAGGCAAGCAACTGCTTGGCTACCGCGATGTTGTCATGCATACTGCGACCATGTACACATTAGGACTGTTCCGGGTGTATTACCGAAGCAATCACTGAGCGGAGTATCGCCCGTAGCACTTTGCAGACGATTTTGTAGTCCACATTGTATAGGGTTACTGGCCTCCAGTACCCGAGCCTCTACAAATCTCCCTTCTTTGGAATCAATCGCATAACAGACCTCCTCCAACTAGAAGGAAAGCCTGAATGTGTCTCAACCGCCGAATTGAAAACCACCAAAAGATCAGGAATTAATAAATCCCTGAAACGTATGAAGAATTCTGGAGTCAAGCCGTCATAACCAGGTGAAGTGTGTCGCCTTAGATATTTTGTCGCAGTGATCATATCCTCCAATGTGATTACTATATCCAGGAACTCCTTACTGTCTTCAGAGAAAGTGGGAATATTCTCAAGAAATTCATGAGTGGTCCAGGATGTTGTTACATATACCAAATGTATACCAAATGTATACATAAGGCATCAAGAAACAAATCACAATTTTCATAAGCCAATCATGCCTAAAAAAACGGTTGGCTTATCTCTTGCGCATACGAAGAAAGTTGCATCAGCAATTTCTTCAACTACGCGCAACATTCCTTCAACATATTTTTCCCACAAAACGACTTGGGAAAAATAAAAGTTTGAAATTTCAACCCAAGTCGTTTCGATGAAAAAAGAAAAGCCCCACGACAAATTTTACCTTCAGTAAGATTTGCCGTATATACGATATGTATGTACATATATACATACATACATATCGGGCGCATGAAAATTTTACGTCGGTGAAGACTGAAATGATCAAGTCTTCACCGAAAAAAGCTCCTATCAGCAAATTGTCGCGAGCTGCATACATTGTGATCGCAACAATGTATGCACGATAGCACGACGATGGTTGGATATTTATGAATATATCAAATTTCAATTCCAACCATCGTTCGTCGCGATAATTCTGGGCATGTTTAAACATGCCCAGCGGTAAATAATTTTCTCAGGATAGGAATGCTAATTAAGCACTTTCCTATCCTGAACAACTAGACTTGCGATTAAAAAGATCCAAGTCAAGTACAGTCGGTTTTTAGAAGCGAACAACGGTACTTGCAGCGGCGCGATCACGGAAGTTTTTGGCAAAAGAAAATTAAAAACGGTAGTTAACAAGAAAAGTGTTTGTTACAAAGAATTAGTGTTAATGAAAAATCTGTAAAGGAAGAAAAGTTTTTGGCAAAAGAAAATTAAAAACGGTAGTTAACAAGAAAAGTGTTTGTTACAAAGAATTAGTGTTAATGAAAAATCTGTAAAGGAAGAAAAGTTTTTGGCAAAAGAACATTAAAACTGTAATTAGCAAGAAAAGTGTTTGCTACTAAAAATTAGTGTTAAGAAAAATCTGTAAAGGAAGAAAAGTTTTTGTTAAAGGAAGAAATAAAAAGTTATTACGAACAAGTGTATTAACAAATGAAAACACCACGGGATACATACCTCCATTACACACGCTGAGTGACAGTGAGTACCCCTTTTTGATTGTATATGCATGACAAAATTGGTTATAGTATACAACAAAATTGGCGCAGCCGGTAGGATAGTGGAAGCCTGCTTTCTAAAAGTCAAAATCGGTAGGCATAAGAGCTTTAACATCCGCTATCCTGCGAACCTAAGGGGTTCCCTTGACGAAGCCACTCAGGCCAAGTCACCCCCAACACTCGGGTAGATACCATCACTAGGCGCTTCTGCTCCAGGCGGGCAAGCGTTCACCCCAATAAGTGCAAAAGCACCACCGGGGGATACAAGTTAACAGTCTACCGAAGGAAGTGGAAAACCATCCAAAACCTCCCAGAAGGACGAACATTAAGCCAGCTGGAAGTAGCCCGACAATCAGCTCGAAATTCCCAGGATCAAATCATCAGCCATTTGAAGTACAACGATCCTGAGTCGAAGATGGCTCATAAGCCCCCTTTTAAACTATATCCAGGGGAAGTTAAGACGGCCAAAGGCCCCCCCAGCTGCAAAAGGAAGCCGAAATCAACCGACAAAAGATTGAGAGGGAACTCGAAGGCGGTTAAAGAAACCCCCCTCTCAATTACAGCAAAGGGACCTAAGCAGGCAAGGAGCCCCCCTTTCACCAAACAGCGCATCATATGCCAGCCGACAATCCTGCTCTACCTCAGCAGGAAACAGACGCAGCAGCGAGGGAAAACTCTCCATCTTTAGCCGACGCTGGATCAACCCCAGGTGCCAATACACAGCACCCCAGTGAAGGTACATCATCCGCTGCAGGAGAAAAATCTCCACAGTTACCCCCAACAGGACCTCGACTTCGAAGCGGAACCGTTTTGCCGGGTCCTAATACACAAATAAGTCTTGAAAAATTTTTAAATAAATTGTACGAGAGAGCGCGAGATTCAGGTACGCTTGCCATTACTCAGTGTGATTCACTCAGTAAAAAACTGAGTCAAACCCGCGAAAATAGACTCGCACAAATACAGACACTGAAAGAAAACACAGTTCGGTTCCGTGAGAAACTAAGTAAGCTTACTGAATCCACGCGCTCCCTCCCAGCAGATAAGGAGAATACTACCGTTTTAAATTTAGAATTAGGAAAGAATAAGAGGGTTAATTTAAGTAATAGTGAAAGTGATAGTGACAGTGAAGTGACTGAACCAACTCCCGAAGACCTGCTGATCGATTGGCTCGAAGAATCCTTAACGTAAATCAGCCCAGAAACAAGCTCAGCTAGTCCAACCAAATTTAAATTTCCAGTCAATAGACTACGCACAATGGTGGACTACGCAAAAGTAGCTAAACTCACAGCTCATTGTCACCTATCGAAATTTAAAATGAACATAATTATCATCACAATCATCGTTTTGGAATGCATGTAAGTTAATATTTGAATATTTTCCTATAATTAACAAAATTTTTCCCGTGAGTGATCGTAATAAACAGAAAAAGTGTAAACCAAGTAGATTCGCGATAAAACCATACACAACTCTTAGAAGAATTTTCGAAAGTTCAGAATCGATTCCGGAAGATTTAGAATTAGATTTAAATCCTGTGAATAGTAACTGAAATACCCAAGCTTCAAGTGAGCCAGACTTAAGTATAATTGGATTGCATTCATTCATAAATATGGCAAATAACAATCTAAATCAGCAACCAAACCCTGTTCTCAATGTACAACCTCCTAATGTACCAGTACAGGCACCTACAGTAAACACAACAGATATATTTAATTCATTAAGAATACCGGACGCTATCAAAGACCTACCACGTTTCGACGGAAACCCAAGATTACTCCACGAATTTATCAATAACGTAGAGGAGATATTAACTTATGTGAGACCAGTCGATGGGACACCATATTCAAAAATACTTTTGCGAGCTATCCGAAATAAAATCGAAGGGCAAGCGAACGAAGTTTTGAATATGTATGGCACACCTCTGAATTGGGATAACATAAAAACAAATCTCATACTTCACTATTCTGACAAACGTACTGAAACATCATTAATCAGAGACTTGCATACATTGCGACAAGGTACTAAGACGACCCAACAGTTTTATAGTAAAATAGTTGAGTTACAAACAACAATGTATAATAATATTTTAATTCACGAACTCGAAGAAAGTGTAATCCAGGCAAAGAAAGATTTGTTTGCTGAAATGTGTTTGAATACATTTTTAACCGGGCTAAAGGAACCTTTAGGTTCGACTATCCGCGCAATGAGACCAAATTCGTTAGCAGAAGCACTATCTTATTGTATAAAAGAACAGAATATTTCATACATGAAAATAGATTTACACTCAACCCAGAATCTTCAAAGAAAGGTATCGACGCCACAATCCTTACAAAGACATCCCCATTCCTTTTCGCACAAACCTCTCCCAAGACCTCCGATTTATCCAACCCAACAAAGATCTTTCGCTAACTTCAGAGCTCCTAATAACAATTTCAATCACCCCGTTCATAGAGTTAACACTTATCAATTTCAACCATCTAATAACTACAATAAACCAATTAACAGATTCAGTCCTAACCAATTTCAACCCTCTAACCAACATTGGTCTACACACCCAAAAACTTCCAGACCAGAGCCCATGGATACCAGTTCAGGTCATACAAATTTAAGACAACCAACAGCCTATAGACCTCCACCCAAGTTTTTCCCAAGCAACAATAACTTTATCAATAATACACATCAAGGAGCTACTCCAAAATTCGTTGCAGAAGAGTTATTTAACGTAAATGAATTGAGCGACAATACTTATTCGCACCCCCGAACATTTCCCTTAATCGATCATCATCAACAACAACTTGACGAATATTACTGTTATTCCCCGGAAAACAATGATGAACCTCATCAGAATCACGAAGTAGAAGACGACCTAAATTTTCCAATGCCAGCCTCGAAAATACAACAGGATACATAGACGTTAATAAGCATGGTTTTTTACTACCCTACATCCATATTTCTTCTCCTTTCGGACGCCCTTTAAAGTTTCTCATAGATACAGGCGCTTTCGTTTCCTTCATTAATCCGGAATTCACTAACCCAGTAGACCATATCAAAACAAAATCAATTACTATCACTACAATTACAAATAAATACCAGGAAATATGCGATTCCTAGTGTTCAAGTTTCACAACTATTTTGACGGCCTACTTGGTCTCGATATCTTGACTCAAATAGGTGCAAAAGTTGATCTGGTCAATAAAACCCTAATCACACACAACTCCATAATCCCATTGATATTTAAACCCAATTTTTCGTTGAATCAAACTCCCATTCCTGCAAACTCAAAAATAATAGTTAAACTTCCAGTGGACATTCGTGACGGAGACATTTATGTAAACGCGGACTCAGAACAGACCCTACTTCTTGATCATCCTCTTAAAGTTGAATCCTTTAGACCAACCGAATACAGGGAAATCAATAACTTTAATATTAGTTATGATAATCAAAATGATGACAAAGAGACGAACTTCGCACAATCCATCCGCACAAGTCATCTGAATCAAGAGGAACGAAAATTGCTCCTGAAAACTTGTAAAGAGTTTGAGGATATCTTTTTCAAGGAAAATCAGTCGCTAACTTTTACTAACCAAGTAAAACACTCAATACCAACAACAGACGATATTCCGATCCATACCAAGTCTTATCGATACCCTTACGTACACAAAGAAGAGGTACGTAAACAAATCAATGATATGCTACAACAAGGATAATTCGCCCAAGCTACTCGCCTTGGAGCTCACCAGTATGGATTGTTCCCAAGAAGCTAGACCCCAGTGGCAAACAGAAGTTGTGTCTTGTCATTGGTTATAGAAAACTCAACGAAAAAACTATTACCGACAGATACCCTCTCCCTAACATTAACGAGATCCTCGACAAACTCGGCAGATGCATGTATTTCTCAACCCTTGATCTTGCTAGCGGGTTCCATCAGATCGAGATGAATTCGAAAGATGTCCCAAAGACTGCCTTCACAGTAGAAGGAGGACATTATGAATATATAAGAATGCCCTTCGGGTTAAAATATGCACCGTCCACATTCCAAAGAGTGATGGACAATGTTCTTAAGGATCTTCAAGGCAAAATATGCCTGGTATACCTCGACGACATAATCGTCTTCTCCACTTCCCTCCAAGAACACATCCAGAATTTAAGAAAAGTGCTCGAGAAACTTCGTGAAGCAAACTTAAAGGTGCAAATGGACAAGTCTGAATTCCTGCATAAGGAGATTGCTTTCTTAGGACATATCGTCACAACCGAAGGCATTAAACCCAATCCAGAAAAAAATACGTGCTATTAAAGAATTTCCGATTCCACGCACACAAAAAGAAATTAAATCTTTTCTTGGATTGCTCGGATACTACCGAAAATTCAGTATGGACTTTGCAAAATTAGTGAAACCTCTTACAGAATGCCTGAAGAAAGGCCGAACTGTCCAATTAACCGAACAATACATTCAAGTCTTTGAGACTTGCAAACAAATTCTCATGAATGACCCAATTCTACAGTATCCTGATTTCACGAAACCTTTCGTCCTTACCACGGACGCTAGTAAGTACGCAATCGGTGCGGTACTCTCCCAAGGTCCAATTGGCAGCAATAAGCTAATCTGTTATGGTAGCAGAACACTCACAGATTCTGAAATAAATTATTCTACCATAGAAAAGGAAATGTTAGCCATAATATGGGCTACAAAATATTTCCGACCCTACCTCTTCGGCAGGAGATTCAAGATCGTGACGGACCATAAACCACTTACTTGGCTGATGAGCCTTAAAGAACCTAACTCTAAGCTAGTTAGATGGCGTCTCAAGCTCGAAGAATAGGACTATGAGATCGTATATAAGAAGGGAACCCAAAATACTAACGGTGATGCGTTGAGCCGGATTAAAATCCCCAAAAAGGAATTAATCGAATTGAACGCTAACGAAGCAGAAATTTCCACCTCAGTACAGAGTACTCGGGGATCAACCGTACATTCAACGGAAGAAAATTTAGATGACGGAATACCGATCTCCGAACGTCCGCTAAATGAGTTTAATCTCCAATTGGTTTTTGAAAAACTGACAAGAGACCTCCTATAGCCCTAGAAACAATATTCAGAAATAAACAAAGGCGCACCTTCCGTTTACCCACATTTACAGAAGAAAGCATTACAGAGCTCTTTAAAAGATACTTTGTCCCCAATAGATTAATAGCCATTTTCACAGACGATGACACCTTCAGAATAATCCAAACAGTATATTCAAAATTCTTCTCTAATGGCAAAACTTTCAAAACCATTCGTTGCAAAGAAATTTTGACCGACGTAATTGATAATGATGAACAAGATAAAATAATTCAAGACTACCATAGCAAGAATAATCATAGAGGGATACAAGAAACACTAAACCACTTAAAGAGACAATACTATTTCCCCTTCATGTTGAAGAAAATTACGCAGACTATAAATAATTGCGATATTTGCCAAGCCCTTAAATATGATCGTAACCCCCCGAGAATCAAATACGAAAAGCCAGAAATACCACCTTGGAAATAATTCATGTCGATATTTATAGTATAAACCACAAGTCTTGACTATAATCGATAAATTCTCAAAATTTGCAGCAGCATATACCTTGCCCACACGAATTAGCCTGAACATTATTAAATCCCTTAAACATTTCCTGAGTTTACACGGTATACCCAATAAAATAGTAGCCGATCAAGGAAGCGAATTCACGGCAAACATTTTCAAAGATTTCTGTAGTCAGTACAATATTAAGGTCCATATCACGTCATTCCAACAAACAAGTAGCAACTCCCCTGTAGAAAGGCTACATTCTACTATGACAGAAATATATAGGATTATTCTAGCAAAACGAAAGCAAAATAATTACGACTTAGACCACGAAGACATACTAAACGAGACAATCATTACCTACAATAATGCTATACATTCGACAACTAAGCTAACACCATTCGAATTATTTTATGGTAAAACATACAAATTTAATAATAGTAGTATAAGTTTTAATAATGAGCATGAATACTTAAAAAAGTTAAATGAATTTCAATGTAAATTATACCCCGAGATTAAAGAACATGTAGAAAGAATAGCAAATAGGAATATAGATAAACTAAATAAAGATAGGGAAGAACCGATAGAATTTAAAAGAGAACGAAACAATTTTCAGGAAACAATGCAGGAGAAATAAATTAACCCCTTGATTCGTTAAACAAAAAATTAAATCAAATAGGAAAGTAACAGTCTTAACCACTAATAATAAGAAACTACATAAGTCTAGAATAAAAAGGAAACGTTTATTACAGGTTACCGATAACTTACGGACAGAAGATGGAATTACGAGACCTGACTAACGGACAAGCGATGCTTCCACTACGACTTGGAACCGCAAGAACAATATACGGCTATGAAAATTTAATACATATAATAAAATTAGCAATTTACGAAGAAAATCTTAACAAGATAACTAAATCATTATCAACCCTTGAAAATTTTAATGGAATACAAGACTCTGTGAGACTAACTAAATTTAAACTTCAAGAACTGAACCGAAAATTAGAATCACTCTCTCCGAAATTAAGGCATAAAAGAGGAATAGTAAATGGATTAGTTACGGCTATTATATTCATCACCGGAAATATGGACGCGAACGACGCCCAACGATTAAACGAACAAATAGACAATTTAACTTCTAACCAATCAAAATTGCACTCTGAAATTATTAGTCAAACTAGAATTAACAAAAAAATGATAGAAAGGTTTAATAATATAACAGACCATATTAATAAAGAACAGGACACAATGCAGAAATATTTGAGTTACTATCAGGAACAAATGGCTAATCGAATCCAAACGAACGAAAATTTGCTCATTCACATACAGTATCTAAATCAAATAAATTACAATATTGATCTATTATCACACCATCTGTCGAACATAGCGGAAGCAATTGTGCTTGCCAGACTCGATATAATTCCAAAACAAATACTTAATCCTAGCGAACTAACAGAAATTTATAACAAATTCCGTACCAATCTATTGAAACGAAATCCGAAGAACTTATATACGAAGTACTTGGTTTGCAAGCATACTATAACAACTCCAACATCATATTTAACATCCGCATTCCGATAATTTCCCATGAACAATACTCCCTATTCCATATAATCCCTATTCCTATTAACGAAACGAAATCCATCGTCACAAAACCTTATATAATCCTCAACCCCAACAATATTCAATATCTTAATGAAATGTGCCCAAAAATCGTGGGAATATTCTTCTGCAAAGAATCTGGCCAACAAGAGAAAACTAGCGAATCCAACTGTATCGGTCAATTAATGTTCAACAAACCAGCTCACTGCATCCTAGAAGACAGTATAAGGAATACAACTATAATCCAGCCGGAGCCAAATCACATACTGCTTATAAACGTTCCGACAACGCAAGTAAGATCTACATGTGGGATCAACCAGCAGAATATACAGGGAAAATTTTTAATACATTACGAAAATTGTGAACTAGAGATCAACGGAATCATCTATAGAGACAACCCAAGCATCTACTGGGACGACATCCACATATATCCAGCCATCTCCTCAGACATCCGATCTAACTCAACAATAGAAAAGCTAAGTCTGCAGAAGCTGAAAACCTACCAGATTGAGAGCAAAGAAACCCTAAGTATCCTGGAAACAAAAGTTTATCAACGAAGTAATCTCATGTACATCGGCCTAACGATAATTGGAATTGGCATAATCGTCATAGGAGGTTACCTAATTCAAAGACGCCACTTTACGCTTCAGATAAACGAGATCGTCTCCAATCAACACACCGCTCCTGTCCAAGGATCTTCGAGTCCTCAGTTCCTATGGCCATCGCTCCACACTAAGGGGGGAGGAGTTATATCATCATCTACACCTGCCATTAACCCCATATAGACTATTACCTTAAAACCATCGTCATCATATATAACCAGTTCATTGAACCGAGGTCAACATAATTCAATAGGAATAAAACGCGAAATCAACAATTTGACACCGACGAAATTCAGAGAAGCCGTTCCACTAAAATTGCTTAATCAGCAATAGACAGGAAGAAGTAAATTCAATTTTTCACCTGAGTGGTTAGTTATTAATTCGCAATCATTCCGTTAAAATCGTTTTTTGTAAATTCTTACCTAAAAAGAAAATAAAGAGATCTTTTACAAAGTAAAATCTGTTTTAAATCAAATTATTATTTTTTTTTTCTTGCATTTCGGGACGAGATAGATATTTCGTGCGTGCCGTGCTCTTGACGGAGAGCACACCGCCTTTATAATTAAACAAACTCCTTTTTTCTCACTTGATTATTTATTTATTTTTTTTTAAGCAAAATCTTTTTATTACAAATTTCGACTAAATTTAAAATTTCTTATCATTTGTTTTGAGACAAAACTTCAATTTCTTAACACTCGTTTCGAGTCACTGGATGAAATTATTTTTGGTACAAATTATATTTTTATTTTTATTATCCGCCCCGAATCACTTGACAAAATTATTTTGGACACTCAATCTTTATTACAAATTTCAATTTCTTTATCTCCGTACAACTCACTGCGGATTTTTAAAAACGACTCCTCGAGGTTTGGGCAAATTGCACCCAGGTACCCATGATCGCTTTAAAAGCTCTTTTTTCTTTTTATTGTTTTCTGATGACGTTGAAAAAACGTACGTGAGAAAATGCAAGCATGCATCAATGCTAAACTGAAATCTGATATGTACTTGTGCGCCCGTCTTAAAATATTAATTTTAAGACGGCGCGAATAATTGTGATAATTGTATGTATGTATGTACATACAATTAGATTGGAGGAGGTAAGTAATGTACGTATGTACACTGTACATACGGAAAAAAAGTAAGAAGACACTGTATGTAGGTAAGTGTGCATATTGTGTGAGTGGAATGTGTGTCTGATAACAAAATGCAATTTATGTTAAATTGCATTTTGTTATAATATGGAAATGCATTTCTAAATGCATTTTAGATTTGACAGAGTTTTTTAAAATGGAATAATTTTCATTTTCAGGGTCATTTATGAGGTACATCAATATATTGCATAGTACAATATATTGATGTATTGACCTTATGATTGTGATTTAGGGCATTGGTTCCTGAGTCACAACATCCCTCCCCCCTGGGGAAAAGAAAGTTTTATTCTTTACAGAAGAAAACTTTCTTTCTACAATAGTAATAAATTTTAATTGAGATTCTGGACAGTTATTTTATAGGTAAACTTATCTACATGCATAGTTATATATAATTGAAAGGCACACCATATATTGCCTTGTTTTTAATAAAATAAAAAAAAAAATATTTTAGTATATTTAAAGTTAACAGAAACGCCTCCACAATTACGTTATATTATTATTATAAGCTAGTATAAAAGTACACCAATAATACTAGAATTTTAATTATACAGTGTTCCGTACTTTTGTTATTTCTTTCATTTGTTATTTATTTTGTCAATTAGTTACTTTTTTTTTTATGTATTTCTTTATTTGTATGTTCTTTCTTCTTATAATAGTAGCACTATTTATTTATAATATGTGCTTTTGTTTTTGTTTTATAATTGTTTCCTCCTTTGTACTTAATACCTTGCTATTTCTATACGTATATACATATTTTTCATTTACATAATTTAGCGAAAGGAGAGAAAAGAAAAAAAAAGAAAATATTAACACATATTCACCCTTATTCCTGTTACCCTCCATTATTTCTATTTATCAGATTTTAAATAAAAAAAATTAGAGACAGGGAAGGGTTACTGTTATCAGTTTTTCTGTTCGTGACCGTAAATTAAACGTTTTCTGGCATTTCCTTTTTAGTATCATTATTATTATTATATATATACCTCTTCTTTCTTTTTTTATATAAACATTTTTTTTTTATAATTCTATATCTACTTTTCTTTCATGGTTTTATTTCAAGTACATTTAATTGCACACTCGTTAAATGATACAAGAAAAATGAAGAAATTTATTTTTTTTTTTCGAGTGTTCTGAGATAATGCGATTTGTTCTAGGAAAAATAGAGAGGAGGAGAAAAGAGGAGAAAAAATAGCATAAATGCGTTAATACGTTTGATTTCATATGTGCCCTTTTCGTTTTCATGATTTGCGACTTTATGCTTATGTTGAGTTTTGCTTCTCGATTTTATTTATTGTTGCTTATCTCGACATTGCCGGGCTATGGGTTTTGGTATGTTCGCTTGTAGGTGTTGGGTGTGGGCGATGTTATTTAACTTGGTAGCTACCTAGTATGTGTTTATCATTTAACTATATCATATTGGGTCTCTTTTATTATTTTTTTAGGTTATCTGCTTTTAATAGTTTTAAGCCATTTCAGCGTTTCTGTGCTATATAGGTTCTGTGGCATATTGAAAACGTATCAGTCGCAGCTATGTTTTTTGAACAATTAGTGTCTCGCTCCGAATATCGTGCGCCAGCCTCATACGTGGTGTGGGTTACGGGCATTTTTGTGGAACAAGTTTGGTCGGGTTGGCGGGGCCGATTAGGCTCGTTTTTAGATCTCCCGGCCGATCTACTCGTACGATTTGGGGTGCTCCAGCTGAAGTCGGCCGATATCATTCCGTGAACTTTCACCTGTGGTCCGACTACAACATGTCGGTTTCCGTTGCTGGTAAGTTAACTTTTTTGTATGATATTTCCCTCTTTTTCGTTTCTGAATGGAGTAATAATAAAGGAAACCTTTTTATTTCAGGTGGATCTTTAGTGCTGACCGGATTATCTTATCTCCCCGCATTACCAATAACGGATCCTGGAAGGAATGGGCATTCTCCGATTATGATGATCATTATGTTGCATGCTGGAGGTCCATCTCGAGATGCCGATGAAGACTGGTAGTCACTCAGGCGGACCCTCGAATGTATCTCGCCTTTTGAATTTTTTTTTGTATTAAATATTAATCCAGTGGTTCCTTTTTTTTTTTAATTCAATAAAACTAATGATATGGTGGGTTTTTATAAAAAAAATTTTGCGTTTGCATTATTTTAGGAATTTTGTATGGTGTTTATTTTGGGCGAGGGTTAAAGAGAAACTGAAGGGCAAATGCTATATGTATGTATATTACATACCGCAGTTGCAAGTGTGTGACATAGCTTAATGTCTCTCCAATTTCTAATAGGATGCTATTATATTCTGGGCGATGAAATTTATATTCATAAATTTGAACTTGGAGTTTTGCATGTCGTAGTAGGTGACGATTTTCATTTGCTCGAAGTAAATGCCTGCACTGGCATTTAGCTCATTTACCTCTGATACCTTTTTATGGAAGAAGTGGACTTTGAGCGCAATGCGAAGTAATTAATTTATAGATAATTAGGCCATTTCCCTTTTTTGTTTTACAAAATTGATTTTAGTAACTATAATTTAAAAGATCCTATTACTATTTATATGTAATTAATAATTATTAATATTTTTTTTTTTTAATAACTACATTTGTTTTATTTATTTATTCATAAATTTCTTTTTACAAAAAAAAATGTCGATCTAGTATCAGGTTTTATTTATTTTTCTTTAGATACATGTACATTAATAGGGTGTGAGATGTAAAAAATACTCAATGCTCTTTTTTTTATTTTATTTATTAATTCGTTTCTTTTTTCAATGGGGATGTGGATTATTAGGATGGTGAAAATTAGAAAAAGGAGACTGTGTCTGCTTGTTAACGTCCGTAGGTTAAACTTTTTCAGTCGTTTTCCTTTTAGGTGCTGGGGTTAAATTGAAATTAAGTTTTCTTGGTGCAGGTCTAGGCACATTTTCTAGTCCATCTAGAGAAAATATTTTCCATTATTTACAGATTTTTTGTTTGTATTTCACGTACAAATGCGCACATAGAATTGAGATGACTAATACAATCGTCATATATGATAATGTATAGTGGTGGATATGATGATTGTTGATTGGATTGAGCGGAATTAATTCCTGCTCTCTTTGCGAACGAATTGATTCTAGCACTTTCTTTAGATCCGCGTTTGATATAATCTTTAAGGGATCTGTTTCTATAAGCGTTTCCGTTGAAAAAACGCAGGACCAAGTATCTGCGTTTTAAATGTAAAGCACCAATATGCCTCGAATGCTCCAACAAGTTGTGCATTCACTGCCGCGAAAAACTGTAAGTTGAGTGGTTGCAATTTTATAAAAATAACAATTTATGTGTTCATATGAAGTTCCTTTTATGTTTGGTGATTACTGAATTTATGAAAGTTAGTATAGAAAAGTTTATAATTTAAGTTCCTGTAGATGTGGATCTCATTTCCTAACATACTTATTTTTTCCTGAAATTAAGAGTATATGAAGATATATCATTTATTATAGAATTAGTGTTAGTTACTTCGTGTATTTTTATTTTGATAAATACCTTGAACTTCCAAAATACATATTATCATTGCAGATAACCTCTCATTATAACAGATTTCTTTCCGAGAGCGATACTACGCGGACGTCTCCCTGACGGGTGGTTACGTGACGCAAACTGGTGGTAGGTGGTTAAGGGTTCAAGCTACTCAAATTAGATCGCAATTGTTCATACCTGAAGGAATATACAAGGCAGAAATTGATACAGCACAGTGGAAGTGAGTAACACTTCCAACACCGATGAACATCTCTTCCTTGAACAATCATTAAAAGTAACCCCACATAGCAACAGAGTATTTTGCGAATTAAACAATTTCAATAATGTAATTACTCCAAGCGACATTTCAGATCTTGTACGTATATCCCATTTTAAAGGGAGAAAACTCACCTTTACGAACCAAATCAAACATTCCATTAAAACCACAGACGATATACGAAATCGTATAGGTACCCTTTTATTCACAAACAGGAAGTCAAGAAGCAAATCCAACAGATGCTCGACCAGGAAATAATAAGACCTAGCTACTCACCCCAGAGCTCTCCAATCTGGATTGTCCCAAAGAAAAAAGATGCCAGTGGCACACAAAAATGGCGTTTAGTTTTAGACTATCGTAAACTAAACGACAAAACTATCAGTGACAGATATCCCACTCCAAATATAAACGATGAGAGTAATTTACAACAAATTGGCGCAGCCGGTAGGATCAAGGAAGCTTGGTCAAGTTAAACGATCGTAAACGCTTGAAAAGCCTTGGTCCTACACGAATCTACGGGGAACCTGTGACACTAGCCAAGCTATAAGGCCACATCACCCCCAACGCTCGGGGTAGATATCATCTATAGGCGCCTCTGCTCCAGGCGAGCAAGCGTTCACCCCAGTGAGTGAAAAGACAGCACTAAGAGACTTGGACCTCCAGATTGGAATTCATCACCGAACACCAGAAGCTCTTTTCCAGCAGCGAGAAGGAGGATAACGAAGACGAGCCCCAGCAAAATCAACTCCAGAAGGAAGATATCATCGTTCCTGGGTTGAAAGGTATTATGAAGAAGGCTTTAAGCCCCCCCTTTCAACCATATCCAGGGGAAATAAGTCGGCCTAGGGCACCCCGGCAGCAGACAGAAGCTACAAAAGAAAAACTTCGTTCCAGGATTGAAAGGGATCTCGAAGTCGGCAAAAGCCCCCTTTCAATCTCAGCCAACGGAATTAAGACGGCAGGAGCCCCCTTAGTAGCAAGAAACATTCCAGAAGGGAGTACTCCAAGAAGGCTGGAAGCCCCCCTTTTGGATAACGCGGGACGCATATGTCAGAAGGAAACTCGACACCGGCACCGGAGACAGGCACGAGATCAAACTCTACACCTTCATCCGACGCGGAGCAATCCCCAGGTGAGAATTTACAACACCTCCGGGAAGGTACAGACAACGCCACAGAAGATAGCGCAGCACAACCAGGTAGCCAGGAGCGCCAGAATCCAGACCCATCACAGCAAGAAACAACAGGAGTTCGCCTTCGAAGCGGCACCGTGTTAACAGGGCCCACAGTTGTATCTGAAGTAAGTCTACATAAGTTTTTAGATAAGTTGTTAGAAAAGGCACGCGAATCCGATAAGCTCACTGTCACGCACTGCGACGCTCTTGACCATAGATTAAGTCAAGGCAGAGAGCAGAGGCTGACAAAAATCGAAAAATTTAAAAAAGATACAGAGCGATTCAAACAGGAGCTTATCGAATTTGCCGGGCTTTCACGTTCACTAGGTTTAGATAAGAGCTCAGCCAGTGTAGTTGTAAGCGCTGAAAGTGACAGTGATATTGGTGGTGACGCATCGGACCAAACAACCGCCGAAAATCTCCTTAGTGACTGGCTAGAAGTATCCTTCACGGATTCTAGTCCAGAAACCAGCCCTGAAACTCGACAAGGCACAAGTAGCCCAAGTAACAATTTTAGTTTTATAATAGTCTGCATAACATTTTCTATACTATTTTATAAAACTTATAATAAAGCTATTTAGTCAAACGAACAATAATAGGACCATGAAGAAGCCCTCATAAAACTCAAAGGGCCCACACTACAATAAGCTTTCAGGGCCTATTTTTAAAACCTTACAAAGCCTAATTGGTCTTATCTGGATTACTCTTTGCGACAATTTATAGTTCTTTATAAAACCTTTCATAAAACTGTTAATGAAAGAAAAAATCTTAATTTCAACTCATCAACCTGTCCGACTATCATAAAGCTATTCTTTAAACCTTTTTTAAGATAAAATGGCATTGGAAATGCTATTTCTGCAAACCTTTTACACTTGAAACTTAAAAAAAAAGTAATATTCAAATGCATATTTACTTTTATGATACCAAATAGATTTATAAGTCCCACTTTATAATAATTTAATAAAATTTTGACATTTAATTTAATTTTACTTCATGTGTGTAAATATACGGTATTTAAGGGCAAATTTAACAATACAATGTAGCAACTTTTACGGCGATTGAAAGTTTACTGATAATATCGCATAGGATAGCTCGAAAAATAACAATGGGCCTCAAAAATAATTAAAATTAGGAAAACTTAAGAAATATTTGTAAAATGTTTTTTTTTTTATTTATACTATATTTAACCTATATATTATTTTTAATAAGTTAGAAATTGAAAAAAAAGTTTGAAAATGTTATCTCTTAGTAATGAAACAAGCTAAATTACCGAAAAAAAGTAATTTTAAAATAATGCATTTTAAGCATAAGATGGAGATTTTACCTTAAGGCCTATTTGCCACAGGTGCGGCTGTAATAAAACCGTTTGGTTTTAGCATGGCTTCGATTAAAACACTCTATGCTATTTTAAATCCATTTAGTTTTAAGCAAAACTTTTCTGAGTGCTCGTAGGCGGATATAATTCTATTTATTATTAAATAAAACCATTTAATCTTATATAAACGCATTATAAAACTAATTGCACTTATGGCACTTGTATATATGTATGTATTTATTTATAATCGAACATAAAACTTTTTTCTGACTTTTGCCATGCTTTTTAATAGGCTTATAGTACCTATATGCATTGTTCGTACGGAGAAGCGTAAATCTTTCACTAATTTAAATCTATACATTTCTGAGATTATTTTAATTAAAAATAGTTTTTTTTACAATAAATATCTCGACTTTACATTACAGCCAATTGGCTGCATATAAAGGCAAAATAAATTTGCTTGACTTTAATTTAGTTGCAAATAAAACCGTTCGCTCTTACTTAGATCTTTTTGATCTCAGCTAAAACCGTTCTAATTCTATTTAGACTCAAATAATGATATTTGCTCTTGGATAAATCTATTTAGTTTTATATATATCCCGGATAAATCTTGTTTTGACTTGTTTGAGTTGTGTTTTTGACATCGCGCTTCAGTTTACAAGCGTACGTTGTGCACAAACGTTCTTTTCATTGAGGAGTACATAATAAATATTGTATTGGTATGTAAATTAAATATTTATTTTATTATGCATGTTGCATGTTACGTAGTATAAATTAATAATTTTTGATAAAAGTTAATGACTTTTTTTGTGGGTTTGTTCTTATTGAATTTAGCAGTATCATAAAGATTACATATATTTTACCAGATAGGATTATGCCGTTTAAAATAGTACAGACCATTGAAGATGGCGAGGCCT
This sequence comes from Dioctria rufipes, assembly GCA_963924295.1. NCBI lineage: Eukaryota > Metazoa > Arthropoda > Insecta > Diptera > Asilidae > Dioctria > Dioctria rufipes. Next base: position 99,748,911 of record OZ002741.1, on the reverse strand, counting down.
GTTTATGTGTAGTACCTAGTAAATGTGAGGTTAATGGTACTTTACATTGGCCACTAAAAAGCCAAATTGCTAAGCTGTGCCAGATTGAAAATTCTGTTCCAAATGAAAAGTGGGAAAAAATAAATTGTGTCAGGAAGAGAGAATTTTCCACTCGAAATGAGGCGATAAAAGAAATGGAAAGAATGGAGGAAAAGACGGATACGGAAATTGACGATGCCACATTTAATCCAATAGTAAAGAAAACGAAAACGAGTTCAAAGTTAATTCAACCCCATTCATCTAAACCAAACTTTAATAATGAAATTCCTGTTCGTGAAGATGTGGTAATAATGTGTAACAATTAATAACTTTCCAACAAATATTCAATATTATTTTTTCTTTCACCTGTAGACCGAATATCCAAGTGCCCCCTCATCAACAGTTTCAAATAATAAAATCTCCACACAGTTTTTTCTACGAAATGAAGCAATTAGTCCACAGATCTTGACAACTGGAAATGGCACATATTTACTTAGAGAGGATGAAGAATTGGTATGACGAATTATAATGTGCAAAATCAAATTAGTGTATTTTCGTTTTTTTTAGCAAGGTATATCAGCACTAGAAACAGATGGGAATACGGCTGAATTTTTTGTTTTACAACATGGAGTCCATGATTCTGAAAAAGAAATCATTTTAACAAAACTTTTAGAGAACCAGCACAAGATAATGCAAAGTATTGCTAAATTACAGGCATCAGTTGACATTTTAGCAAAGGAATATAAGAACAGCATTAGTACATCAAAAACAGCTGCCGAAACATTAAAAACATCAGATGCCTGTATATTCACGGAACCCATAAAGTCCTTTGAAAAGTTAAATGAAATAGAAAAACAACTAAAAAATGAGAGCGTTATAAATTGTGTAGTGGAAAATATAAAATTTATCTGTGGAAACAACGGCAAGGCAAATGGGATCGACTGTTGCTATAAATTGATAGACTATTTCATTACAAGAATTTTTACGTCAATGCTCATGGACAGGAAATATAAGATCTACATGCGAAAGTATTAGTTGTGCAGTAGAGGAAGGAACTTCTTCTATGGGCGATGGCTCAGCAAAAGTAGCACTAAAATATTTTAAAAATTTTAGGAAGTGTTTTTTGAAAACAGTTATGTTAGCTGATAAAGATTTCACTGAAACACAGTGTGACACATTCTTTAAAAGAATAATGAAAAATAGTAGGCAGAGAGTAATGGGGAAAACTCTAACTTCAAAACATAAAAATCGACCAAAATGCCTGAAATACAAGAAATGGAGAAATACTTCAACTAATAATGAAGAAAGCCAGGAAGAAAGCATTCCTAATATAGAAATGGATCAAAAAGGCCGGGATGATACAAAGGAAATATCAGGGATTAATATTAATATATGGATTTTAACTGAAGAGAGTACACGAATTACTATGATATAGAGGTAATATATGGATGCATATGTGGTTCACGTTTCAAAGGATCGCCCGTATTGGATCGCATTTGTATTCAGCCGTCTTTTTCATGAGCTCATCGAATTTAGTGTGCTGTAATTATTAATTTGTTTTTAGTTAAACTTCAAAAGCCAGACAAACTTTATTAAAGGCGTTCATTTTCAATAAGTTCAAGATTGAAGATCAAACTTTTCATCTTGCCATTTTATACCACTTCATGACCTCTTTTCCTTTAGTTATAACTGTTGTGTTATAAAATGGCAGGATGAAAAGTTTGTCCTTGGATCTTGAACTTATTGCAAATGAAAGCCTTTGATAAAGTTTGTCTGGCTTTTGAAGTTTAACTAGAAGCAAATTAATAATTACAGCACACTAAATTCGGTGAGCTCATGAAAAAGACGGCTGAATAAATGCGATACAATACGGGCGTTCCTTTGAAACGTATATTTACATTATATATGTATATTACCTCCATACCGTATAATATTATTTAGTAGTAGCTATCGATAGCTATATTGTTTTTTAAACGGCTCATAGTTTTTTTTTTTTAAATACTCTAAGAAAGAGTTTTTTTATGTATCTTTTATGAAATTTCCATGAACTCATCCAATCTAGCGTGCTGTGATTATCATTTCATCAATGTGTTTAGAACCAAGATGCAACATTTAATAATATGTACTTGATGGACTTCTACAGTTATGATGTAATTAGTATTAGATATCTACAGCGTGTTTCAGTTAAGTATGACCAAGGAGTGGAAAGATGGGAGCTGTCAAGACAAGCAACTGTAAGCAAAGAGGGCCCGGCGTTTAAAAGTTAGAGTGGATTTGTGATTGTCGGTACATTTCCTCTAACACCTTGAAACTTTTTTTATATATCTCATGAAGATGATACTTTCACCTCAGATGAACCATCTAAACTTTACAATTTACTTCAAATAACCCCTCTGTTGGCAGCTACAGGACATTAAAGTCAAATATCTTAAAGTAGTACTAACCATTAGTTCGTTATTACAAGACTTCGAAGCTTCAGAATGTTAGCCTTCATTTTATTCTACTCATGCCCCGGTTTTTAGATAAAGATATTTTTATTATTATAATCTTAAAAATCGTACAAAAAAAGCGATGGCATGTGGTGTACCCGCAGAATCGAATGAAATATATTTCTAAATATTGTAAGAAAGTGCTATATGTAATTATTATGGTTGTTGGAGAGAAAATCGGTATCATTTAACAAAATTTATTAAAATTGTTTTATATTAAACCTTTCTCCTTGATCATCCTTAACTGAAACACCCTGCATAACAGTACTATTTTTTCAAACTGCTCAAAATTCCTTTTTGAAAATACTCTGAGAGACAGTTTTTTTTTTTTTATTTTATAATTGAAAATTCTTAAAAATATTTTGAATGTCTTTTATTTCTTATTTTGTCTTATTTTGCGGGTTTCAAGAATATTACATATATTGAATTTTAAAGAAAATATAATTAAATATATCACAAAGTGTGAAGTAATGGAATATAGACAACTGTTTCATTCTCATTGTATGGAATAGCTACAAGTTTACATTTTATTTCATTCAAACCATAAACCTTTTCTACATTTTCGTCACAGTCAGAAGTATAAATGTTCAAATGCGTTGATCTTATTGGAGTCTCAAAAAATTTATCAAGCCTTTTTAAACTGCAGCCGTAGATAGATACAACGTTATTTTGGCTGATTACTCCCTTCATTGCTACAATTTCGTTCTTCATAGTTAGGAGCCATTTGTTTTCCATTTCATTACTTAATGAAAAGCCATCCAATTGACTTTGGAAAAAAAACTTGCTTCCGGTTGCGCACTTAGAAAGTCTTGAGTAATAAAGTCATGATCATAAATTTGCTTCTTTACAATTGGAAATGTTTTAACGTTTCTTCTAATATCATATCCCTGTACTTGGCTTAGTTCACCTAACCTTTTCGCAACTTGAACTAGGGGTTTACTTCCACTTCGTATCATATTTTTAATTTCATAAAGTTTACTTTCAAAAGGGTATGCATTAAATGTTGTTAAAACACCAAACCTTTTTACATCATCTACCAGATGGGAAAGATTATGTACATTACTTGTGATATAATCTTCTCCATAAATATCTCCGTAGTATTCTATATAGTGTTCCAATAATACGTGAGCTAGTTCAAGAAAATTCTTATACCTTTCGGAAGAACAAATTGTTATCGCACAAAAGAAAGCCAAGAAATGCTCATAAACATCAGATGGTAAGAACTTCTTTAATACAATAATTCCCAAATAGTACAAAAATGTACGAAACTCTAAGCCCTTCCAATGTGCAAGGCAATCAAGGCCCCTCACAGCACGATATATTTCAGCGGGCATTTTATACTGTAGTAAAAGTTTTGAAATACTTGCTATATCTCGAGCGGACCATTTAGTTCTATAATTACCAAAACTTCCATCCCGCCATCCCATTAAACATCTTTTCATAATCCCAAGATCAATCAAATGAAGCGAATCACCAATGGGAAAATCTTTGATCATGTCGATAGGAAGCTGCAATAAAGGTGTATCGTATTTATGATGAGATCCATAAATTTTTGAACGGAAGCCTGCATCAGTTCTTTTATGGCAACTAACGCGAGTAAAATAGTTGCAATGAGAAATATATGAATAAACACCAATAGTGGAACATTTTTGACATCCATTTTGGGCGTTGAAATAAGCCACACCTGCATAATTATAAAAAAGTAAAATAAATATATCAAATTGTATAGATTTTTTACACAGTAATTTTTTACCTTTAACAAAGGCTCGAGCTGGAGAGTCACAAATAAAACATCGGATTTGCACGTTAATTTTGTGTCCATTTACATAAATTCCTTTTTCTAAAACTTCTTTCATCTCGTCCACAAAAGGTGTCAGGAATTCATTTAATCATAGGCTTTAAATGTTGCATTTCGTGAATGTTGAACAAGATTGGCCAAAATTCATCTTTAGAACTCTTATTAGTAGGCAAGCCATCTAAATTTAAGTTAATTGAAATTTGTACAGGCTCTTTTATATTGCTAAAAGCCCGTCCAATGCAAAATTTAAATCCTTGGTGCCAATATTGACCTCCACCTATCTGCCAAAGTGTAATTATTTTCTCTGTTTGCAAAAATGTTCGTGGGTCCTGTGGTAGTACGTTTGGCAATCGATTATTAAGCACTTGCATTAATCCTTTCAAAGCACTCTGTTTAATATTAAAATTATTAGACCATACTAGGAGTTCTCTTCGTAACATTTGATTTTTGTGTTCTTCATCTTCATTATAAAGGTCTTCGTCGTAATTTTCTAATTCAGTTGACCAATTATTTTTTATTTCTTCGGTTTCCACATCAGTTATTAGTGGATCCTTAATATTAGTAATTTGTGAAGATACCACACTTAAAACAATTGGACCTGATACAAAACGTGATGGAACCGGTGATCTCAGATTTTCGTTGATAATTATATTTTTCTTTATATTCGTATTCAGGATTTTAAAATAATTATTTTTAACACTTCGTTTGAAAAAACCACTTCGTTTTACTTTTTTTCCACTTTTGCGCGAACTCCGACATATTTAACTACTCTTTTAATTACTCTCCGCTCCTTGCAAACATGGCGTTCCAAAACATTTGACAACTTTGGCGGAGGCACCTCGATAAACCTATTAGCTTTATTCAGAATAATTCAACATTTGAATAAGCCTATTAATCCTATAATGATTTTATGAATGAATTTTGAAATGCATTCTTAAAACCTCTATGCATAATAGTTTTATGATAGTTGTCTACATAACCCAATAGTTCTCTAAACCAAATTGTCTCTTAAATTGGATTTAAAGTAGCTCTCTGTGCTTCTTAATATAACCTTAATAAGTCTTATTTTTCAGTTTTATCAAAGTTTTATACAATAGTCTTGAAGGATGCTATAAAACCTTAACAAAACTAAGAGGTAATTAATCACTATTTTAGTGCTTATTGGTTTTATTCTAGTTGAATTGATGACAGCCATAAAACTTCTATAAGTACAAATGGACTTAAATACTAAATAATTTTATTACTACTCTCCAGGAGGTTTTTAAAACATCACAATAAAATCAATTGTACTAGAAGACCAACTGGCATGACTTACAATCACCATAAAACTATTTAGCAAGTTCAAAACCTTAATAAAACAATTATAAAACCTGAGTAAAACTAAATAGCATTTAAATTGTTACTTGGGAGACTACCCTACAAAAGTTTAAATAAAAAGATAATCACAATGGTAGATTATGCAAAGGTGCTCAAGCTCACGGCACAACTAGTTCCTCTGTTTTCGGGTGAAAATACCCCACAGCTAGGTCGTGAGCTACAAACATTTATTGGCTGTTGCAAACAGGCCATACACTGTTTAAGTGAGGACCAAAAAGCAGCCTTCCTACACATCTTGCCTACAAGACTACGTGGCGATGCCTATCAGCTGTTTGCTTCAGACGTTCCAACTACATTTAGTGAGGTGGAGGAACGTCTGAACAGAACCTACCTACCACGAGAGTCGTACCAAGAATTGGTCAACAAATTGATCACAATGAGACAAAACCCGTTGGAAACTCTCACTGCCTTCACAACAAGAGTGAAGCAGTTGCTGATGCTTTGCAACGAGGCAGCGGTACTGAAGTACGGAGCAACGGCAGCCCCAGCTGTGAAGACACAGTTGGCGGACTTCGCCAAGAATGCCCTCAAAAGTGGAGTGAACAATCCCCACATATGCCAGTACCTCTTCACTCTGGTAGAAAATGATCTAGAGCAGCTGATACAAAAGGCTCTAGACATGGAAAAGCTGCAAGCAGGCACAGTTTTCGTCCAAACGCCGCTAACGCAACAGCCATATCCAATGGCACCAATAGCCCCTAGCCTTCGAGTTCGGGCTCCCAGCCGAACTCCTTACAATCAAGCACCACAGCCACCCATGTATGCATCACCACAAGCACAAGAGCCCAGGCAGTTTAGCAATCCCCCATACGTACATGCTCCACCACTACGCCCGCCGTTTCCACGAAGGGATTCTAGACAACCGGATACACAAAATCTGGTACAAAACATCACCTGTAATTTCTGCCAGAAGCGGGGACACACCTACACGGAGTGTCTAAAACGCAAAAACACCCCCTTCTGCACTAACTGTAGAAGTTATGGGCATGACATTCGCGACTGTCGAAGCAACCAAATACAGTCTGCAAATCGTTTCACACGAGGATCGCCTAACAATCAACCACAGTCAGACCCGAACAGTACAAAAGGCCCCAGAGTCTTCAATATAAGGCAAAAATGTGATTTTTGTGGCCGCCGTGGACATAAGATCGACGACTGTCGACAAAAGCAAAATAGGGAGGATAAAAAACAGGGAAACGACAAAGAGTCGACCCAAAACTCCCCGGCTCGACTATAATCCCTATCAGCAATAACCAAGGGTCTCCTCAGGCGCCCGACTTCAGTGTGCCCACCGCCAGACTTCCTCTAGACATAGGTCTAAATGGTCAGGTCCAGCTAATGTGGACACCGGCGCTGAGATCAGCATTATTAAGAAAAAAGCTCTCAAATCTCGTGAGCTAATAAATCCCAACTAACGCTTCAAAGCCCCTTTGGCACCGGAAAAACCTTAGGAAGTTGCCAAGGAAACTTCATGCTAAAAAGCACTTACCTTGCAACTTTCAGGTGGCAAAAAATATCCCAGGTATTTCCGACGACGGCTTGCTAGGAAATGATTTCCTAGCCAAAAACTGTAATGTTGAGGGACCCAACAAGGTTCTGCGATTTCCTCGCACGGAAACTAATCCAGAAGAGCTTGCTGTTCCATTAGAAACCGCATCGGATAACCCGTGTTCACAAAACACAGCACAGTCAACAAAGAGACACTGGTAGAAGATATTAAACCTGACGGGGATACACCTTCTACCCGAAGTGTTCTCAAAGCTTCTCAGTCAGAGGTAGTCGGCTGTGATAAACAAGAACGCGATAAGGGTGAGTTGATTACCAAAATCTGGCTTGTAAGACTGGCCAGCATCTGGTAAATTTAAATGAACCTGTGTGCATACCAGCAAGGTCTCAGATCGTAGTCAAAGTTCCGTTGCAGTTGCAGGAAGAAATGATCAGCCTGTCAAAAGCAATAGACGACGGAGTCTTCTTAGCAAACAGCTTACTCTCAGCTGGGTTAAAGTCAGTCCCTATAGGAATCCTCAACACACGCAGTTCGCAAGTAGTCCTAAACAACGTGAACCTAAAGCTGGTTCCCATTAAAGACTACACTGTCGTCCCCAGATAAAAATATTACAACAGCCCATCCTTTGAATCCCATGAGTCGAAATGGTGGCGATGATGAGCATCAAAATATAATTAAACCTAAGATTAAGAAAATAGGGCATAAGAGCCCAGGTCAACCAAGCAGTAACAAGAAACAGCATCAAGACGCTTGCGGGTCCCTCATGAAAACCCCAACGTCAGGCGCTGGCCAGCACACAAACGGTCTGCTGGTAGCAACTCCCGCAGATCCATCTGGCCCAGCGCCACTCATATATCAAAGAAATAGGTTAAGAGGTAAAATGAATAGGGATAATAATAATAGATCTAGATTTAAGAACAATACAAACAGGGCAATAAGCGCCGATCAGACGGCCACCCTACAACATATAAGGTACTTGTTCCCAAACTATTCCGAACAAGAAGACACCAGTATTCAGCCCCGCCTCACCAGATTAGATTAGATTAGAGCTCAGTCTGGATGGAACTTTAAATTCTGAGGAAAAAGCCTCAATAACATATCTCTGTTACGAATATGATGACATATTCTTTTTAAAGGGTGACAGGCTTACACATACCAACGCCATCACCCACGATATCCCTCTGGTGCAAGACCAAGCACCTATTAACCAAAAGATGTACCGGAAGATGTAAGCGGGACCAGATGGTGAGAAAATGTGGCGTGTCGTCGTTGATTTCCGTAAGTTGAACGAAAAAACGATTGGCGACGCCCTCCCGCTACCACGGATTGAGCATATCCTCGATAAACTGGGTCATTTAAGATACTTCACGCCCCTAGACCTAGCCAATGGTTATCATCAGGTACTCGTCGATCAGAAAAATCGAGCAAAAACAGCTTTTAGTACCAACTACGGGCATTATGAATTCAAACGCATGCCGTTCTGGCTCAAAGGAGCCCCGGCCACATTTCAGCGTTTAATGAATTTCATATTAGCTGGCCTACAAGGCCTATAACGTTTCGTCTACTTAGATGACATCGTCATCTATGCTGAAAGTCTGGCAGACCACAACGAAAAGCTTCGCAGAGTCTTTGACAGGTTAAGAGAAAATAACCTGAAACTTCAACCAGAGAAATGTCAATTTCTCAGGCGGGAGGTAGTGTATCTAGGACACAAATGTTCTAACCAAGGAGCACTACCTGACCATAGCAAAACGGCATGCGTCCAAACTTTCCCCATTCCTAAGACAGTAAGGCAATCATTTTTGGGCCTTGCCAATTACTACAGAAAATTCATACCCAATTTTCAAAAACAGTACGTCCTCTAACAAACTTATTCAGAAAGCATGTAAAGTTTAAGTGGACTGAGAAATGCATTTCAAAGCATTAAGAACGCTTTAATTTCCCCTCCACTCTTAATATATCCCGATTTTTCAAAACCCTTTAACCTCACCACAGACGCCAGAAGCGAGGCTCTTGGAGCAGTTCTCTCTCAAGGAGAGGTAGGAAGTGACCAGCCAATTGCCTACGCCAGCCGTACCCTGAACAAAGCCGAACTATTCCACTATTGAGAAAGAGTTACTGGCTATAGTTTGGGCGACTAAAATTTCAGGTGTTATCTGCAAGGCAGAGAGTTCACGGTCTATACAGATCAAAAACCACTCAAGGGAGTCTTCAATGTTAAGGACCCCACATCTCGTCTGGTGAGATTTCACCATAAACTTTCCGAGTTCAACTATAAAATTGAGTATAAGCCCGGAAAGTACAACACGAATGCCGACGCTTTAAGCCGCATTCCACGGGATATTAACAAAGACAAGGAAACTGCAACCTTCACGGTAGAAGCTATAGTCCACCACCTAATGGACTCGGATATAGAGGAGGAAAAACACTCATCGGACCAAAAGGAGTGTCTGCAATGCAATGCAGTAACCAGAGCCCAGACACGAAACATTCAGGAAAGTGGAACAAAAAGAACAAACTCATCATCCAGAAGCGGCAGAGGACCTTGACAGTCCACCTAGTACCAATCCACAAATTATAGACGAAACTCGTCCCCCTGAAGTAATCACAAGCCCAGAGGAGATTCAATTAATCTTAAAGGATTATAATGATTCTCTCTTTGGTGGCCACCAGGGAGTGATAAAAACCTATAAACGGATCCGAAGAAAGTACTGGTGGAGGCACATGCTTAGTGACATCAAAAGGCACATTAAGCGGTGTGCCAAATGTCAAACAATGAAGGCCTCACCACAATATAAAATGCCAATGGTGATCGTGGATCGTGGACTTCGACCTAAAACAGGCAAATTACTTCCAGATAGACAAGGAAGTGTTCAAGCAGACCAGAGGCACCCCAATGGGAGGAAAAACGTCAGGAAAGTATGCAAGTCTCTACATAGACTTGGCCATAAATAGAATATATGATAAACTACAACGAATGGGAACGAGACTACTCAAGATATATGTGGATGATTTCCTCATATACGCGAAGGAACAAAACATTAAAGCAATACAAAAAACACTGGAAAAGGAACTGAACATGGAACTCACGATAGGGAGGGAAAATGACAGGAACGAAATAAACTACCTGGACATAACGATAAGCAGAACAAACAAGGAATTCAAAACAAGGTGGTACAAAAAGCCATTGCATCAAACAGGCTAATCAACTACCTGTCAAACCAGCCCAACATATACAAGAGGAACACAATAATAGAGAGGATAAGCTACGCCGTCAAAGTTACAGAGATAGAACACATAGAGGACACCATAAAAACACTAGTAATAGAAGCAGACGCCAACGGATACCCAAGGAAAATAACGGAAAAATATTTCACGGAAGGCATCAAGAAATCAAACCTGGAACAGAAGAAAAAACAGAAGATCATAAGCGACAAATGTGGGATAGAGATAGAGTACAACCTAGAGGAAGAAAGACAGAACCAGGAGCACGGGAACCCCGAGAGAAGAACAGAGAACACCCAGGAAAGAAGGGACAGGGATGAGAAAAAGAAATTCATCAGGACACAATACATCAACAGCACAACAGATTGACACATCACCAAAATCAACGAGAGGGTACAGAGCATGAAAATGGTACCATACAACCCACCAGGGGCAAACATAAGGAGCATTTACAACGCGAAAAGGAAAAGAGGCGCAAAAACACATGAATACAAGAACAAGGACATAAACACACACAAAACAGACCCCCAGGATTGGAACAAAATCATACTGTTCAACTGCAGGGACTGCAACAACAGATACATAGTCCACACGGGAAAAATGGACACCAAGGAGATGGTACACAAACAGATGAACAGCAAAAATGGAGCAATGTACAACCACAGGAACACCTTGGGACACAGGATCAACGAGGAAATACAAATAATCGACAAAGTTAGAATCACAGCAAAAGCAGCCAAATACATAGCTGCATATATAGGGAACAACGACAACGCGAATAATAGGATAATAGACATCAACCCACTCAAAGCAAATGCCCACTACAAGGGGAAGATAGCACAGGAAGGAGGAACACTCACGATCACACCAACGAACACATCATAAACATAGGAAAGCCAACAACACACAAGAACAGGAGAAAGACGACGAGGGAAAGAAGGATGGCAACAATTCCCCCCATAACCATAGAAAGAAATATAGATAAGAAACCCCCTAGATTTCATAATATAGGTAGAAAGTAAAATAGTAATATAAGCATAGAAACATAACAACGGACAAACACGACAACCAGAGGAGAAGACACCGAAGGAAAAACAACACAAAAATAGTTCATCTCAAAACCGCTTGAAAAAGAAGAAAGGAAGGAACAAGCCAACAAAAAGCAACAAGCAACAAAAAGCAACAAGCAACAAAAACCCAAAGATAGGAATTCTAACATATGCGGCCGATCACAACACACACATAGCCAACAGAACCAAAAACGACTCGAGCACAAACACAACAATGAAACAAAGCATGTAGAATTAGAAATAAATTAAACCAACAAGTAGGGAGTAGGATAGACAAGGACAAGGGGAAAAGACGCACGAATTGCATACCCATGAAAGAAACAAGTTCAGTAGGAGACAGAACAAAAAAGAAAACAAACAAAACACATAAATCACAACACAACGCAACAACACACAGCACTAAAACATAGTCAGGAAATAGATAGCGGGGAAAATTTTTCACAACAAAGAGGAATTACACAATAAAGGAACACAAATCACAGAACTTGCCGGATGCAGCTCCTAGGAGGGACAGTAATAAGTGATAACACAACATAACAGCATACGTACGGACAAAACAGATAGGAACAATGTAGGGAACGAACAATACAGGGCAGTAGAAAGTACTGGGCCATTCGAACCGGTGAAACACCCGTTGTATTCGAAAAGAAGTACTCAGTGACCATAAACGTTAGCTAAAAGAGCTAATAGCTAGGACAATAACACAGTCATAACGAACGAAAATACAGAAGGGTAGCACACAGGTCGCTCTGGCATACAGACGAAATGGGTGCTGCCCACAAATATCCTTAACTGAACCAGTAGGAGGGGTTGACGGTAAGAAAGAAGAAAAACAGGATTAGTAGAAAGCACAACAGTAGATAGCACAAACCAAACACATAGATCACCACTAATCACAACACCCAGACAATAGTAAGGAATAGGTAACCAGAAAACATCATACAAATAGTAACACACGTAACAAAACTTTCCAGATGCAGCTCCTGGGAGAGTGAGTAATAAGGGATAACACAACAGAACACCATACGAACAGACAACCAAAGTAGGAACAATGTAGGGAACGGACAATACAGGGCAGTAGAAAGTACTGGGCCATTCGAACCGGTGAAACACCCGTTGTATTCGAAACTAAGTACCCAGTGACCATAGACGTTAGCTAAAAGAGCTAATAGCTAAAACAATAACTCAAATATAACGAACGAAAATACAGAAGGGGCACACGCAATTCGCTCCATCACAAGAGCGAAATGGGGATGCCCACCAATATCCCGAACTGAACCAGCAGGAGGCGTTGACGGTGAGAGAGAAGAAGAACAGAACCAGTAGGGAACATAACAGAAGATAGGACAGATAAAACACACAAACCACCACCAACACACAAACACCCAGGCAAAATCAGGGAACAGGAAGCTGGAAAACAATACAGAAATCAGGGAACAGGAAGCTAGAAAACAATACAAAAAGGAACACATATCACAAAACTTGCCAGGTGCAGCTCCCAGTAGAAGGATAAAATGAAGGATAACACAACAGAACACCATACGAACGGACAAGGAAATAGGAACAATGTAGGGAACGAACAATACAGGGCAGTAGAAAGTACTGGGCCATTCGAACCAGTGAAACACCCGTTGTATTCGAAAACAAGTACTTGTGACCATAAACATTAGCTAAAAGAGCTAATAGCTAAAGACAATAACGTAAAGATAACGAACGAAAGTACAGAAGGGTAGCACGCAATTCGCGCTGCCACGCAGACGAAATGGGGTTTGCCCAAAAGTATCCTAAATTGAACCACTGGGGGGCGCTGACGTTAAGAATTTGACAACACACACTAGCTCCACACAGCAATTAGAACACACACACTAGTATAGTCAGATAACACAGCAGGGGAACAAAAACCAGACATACACGAGAACCAAACACAAGCAAAACAAGACACAAACAAGTAAAGGAAGACACAACGGCAAAAAAGAGAAAAGAAGTAAATAGAGAGAAAAATCACACAAAATATAAACACACATAGACCAGGATCACAGCATACCAAGGAAAGGAGGAAAAGGAAAAGGGCTGAAAAGAAGAGCACAGAGAGTAAACACAGCAATAACAAGCACCATAATGCACAGAAACCAAGCACAAGCCTGAAAGCACAGCCAGATGAGAGCCAGAGGGGAAACGAAATCCCAAATACCACGTGGATGAAAGCGTACCCCCCAAGGTAAAGAGGAAGTCACTAGTAAAATAAAAGCCGAACAGGCAACACGTGTAGGTAGAAATATAAAGAAAAATATAAAGTGATACAATAAAATTATAGTGTAATACAGTAGACGGAAAACACACGGGCACCATAAAGTAAAAGTCATTTGTAAAGTGAAAACTTAAGAAGTGAACATGTGATGTGGGTAAAAATATAGAGAATAAAAGAAAAAAGGAAGAAAAATATAAAGTGTTGGAGGAAAATATAAAGAGAGAAATATATAAAGTGTTGAAGAAGAAATATAAAGTGTTGAAGTAGAATATAGAAAAATTAAGTGCTGCGTGAAAAAGTGAAGTGAAGAAACAATAAACAGGAAACACACGCGCATAAGTAAAAAACAAGAAGATAAGAAGTGTGAAAGCTCGGAAAACAACAAATACAAATAGTAGGAAATTTGGGGTAAGTGTTAAGCTTAAGGTAGAAATTATAAAGTAATATAAGATTGGAATTATAGGTTAAGATAAGAAGATATACACGACGAAGAAAACGATTATGAAGTCAAAGAAGTGAGGTGGGGGGTTCTCTAAGAACCAACATAAATGCAAGAGCAAGATAGGAAAGCAGAAAAGGGAAATATCCACACCTTGCGTCATACTTGCGAAATAGTCTAAATGAAATAAGACTAAGTCAAACTAAATAGATCTAAAATAAGGATCAAATTAACAATACCATATATATTATTTACACATATACTAACCACAACATGCACTGAGAAGAAGAGGCATATATATTAAGAAAATACCGTAACACACACATACCCATCCACAACGAACCCAATGCACCGGAAATAGGAGCACACAACAAAAATACAAAGCCATAAGCAAAATAAAAATAAGAATTAAATATTATAACAAACACAACAGTGAAAGTAGAGAGTAAGAAATAATAAAGAGTGATAGCTGGCTTAGTGACGCGGTTGATCACTAACACCACCCCCGAGGGGGAGGCGAAGCCAGGACCAATACAATCACCAATGTAATGTGCCTACCATGCTGCTGATACAATTGCAGGTAACGCCACTACCGCTGGGACTACAGTTGCTGCCAGGGTGTCGCTGCCATCAATAGCATCATTGGCGGTTGTTGACATGTGTAGTGCCAACGAGGAAAGTGGTGATAGTGATGGTGGCGGTAGTGGTAGCGGTGGTGTTGGTGGTGGTGGCGATAGCAGTAATGGTGGCAGAAAAGTAAAAGAGGAAAAGGTAGAGACGAGGGAACTCAGATACATATATATCACCACAATCTAAAATAAGTTTTTAATACTAAAATAAGTCTCTAATAATAATATAATATAATAAAATATATGAAAAAACGTAAATAGCAAAGACCACTAGTGACCCCGTAAAACAAGAAATAAACTAGCATTAGAGCCTTTGTGGGAGGAAGGCGCAGTAAGAGACCCCCACAAAGAGAGAGAACACCCAAAATACATGTGCGTACCTGTGGCCAACACATGCAAGCACAAGAATGTCCTTGCAGAGTGAGGTCACAGATATCATGTAATCGACACACGAGCCATACAACATAACGTAGATAATCATAGGGCAACCTGAAAATAGAAAATAAAAGATTAGAGAACACATTGTGCAAGAACACGCACACAAGTTAGAAACTGAACGTTTTTAAACATAGGGAAACGTCTGATGAGTCCCGTGGCGGGGACGAAACATGTTAAGTATAGCCGAACAGGAGCCTACACGGCATCCCTTTATAAATAACCCCCCCCCCCAAAGAAACCCCTGATCAAAAAAATTCTTTTAGTAATATATCGTCCAACCATGACGTGATGCGAAGAACGCATCTTATTACAAACTAGCAATGTACATTATATTCTATACACCTACTTAACACTAATTTTTAAGGCATGTATCTTACACCAGTCACACACCAGATTGGCATAAGGTTCGTTTTTTTCAGAGCAACACACACATACATCTATACCAAATAACATGAAACACACGGAACACCACACCTAACACACAGAACACAACACCAACAAAGAAACACAGTACGAACACACACACAACATAGCATCCACATACCTATGAGGAAACCCTTCTAGTACCTCACCTAGGTACCA
Source organism: Dioctria rufipes (assembly GCA_963924295.1). Taxonomy (NCBI): domain Eukaryota; kingdom Metazoa; phylum Arthropoda; class Insecta; order Diptera; family Asilidae; genus Dioctria; species Dioctria rufipes. The sequence goes on along the minus strand of OZ002741.1, from coordinate 99,733,091 downwards.
CGGTGGCTAAACTAACCACCCACGGCGGTGGACAACTGGTGCCCCACCTGCCGTACAACGCTTCATCATGCTGCTTTAAGGAAGTAATATCCATAAACACAGATGACACAATACCAGCACCGGCAGTTTTTTTGCTAATAAATATATATATTTTTTTTTTCTAGTAAATATATATATATATATATGTATATATATATATATATTTTTTTTTTGCTAATAAATACAGACATAGCGGAACAACCATTCGATAAAATCTATCTAGATATAGTCGGCCCACTAGAGGACACTGAATCTCGAAACAAATACATACTAACGTTTCAGGATAACCTCACGAAGTTCGTAGATTGGTATGCCATACCAAATGGGGAAGCTATAACCGTAGCGCAAATTTTCTTCGACGAAATCGTCACGCGCTACCGCATTCCCAAAGGAATAGTCACCGATCAGGCAAGCAATTTCCTGAGTGACCTGTTCAAAAAGGTATGCAAACTCCTCAGGATAAATAAGCTGCAAACCTCAGCTTATCATCCCCAATCAAATAGAGCACTCGAACGTGCACATAGACCATTGATTGAATATCTACGAACTATAGTGGACGAAAATCCCAGCTCATGGGATAATTATCTGCAAACCGCTGCTTTCGTGTACAATAACAGTGTACACGAAGGGACAAAATTAATTCCCATGGACTGCCTCTACGGCTTTACAGCGGACGTTCCGTCCAACTACAGCTACTACCATATTCTCAGGTATAAGCTTCAGCCATGGCACGAAAAAATCTTCTGATTAGTAAACAACGCTCGAAAAATTACTATGACAAAGCTGTACGACCGCTGACATTTCACAGAGTAGACAAGGTTCTACTCAAGAGCGAGAGTCGCAAACATAAGCTCGCCCAGATTTAGGTAGGACCCTATACGGTAACCGGCATCCCCAGTTCAGTAAACACAACAATTAAAATGCGTAAACGAGAGGTACACAACAACCGTCTAAAACCTTTCTACGACTAAAATGGTGTAAATACCATCTAACTAATTCTAAGATACATATATATTAGCATGTAAGCTACAAGGTCAACTAAAAACCCATTTTAATATCCTATCCTATCCTCTCGTAGATGACAATGTGGTCAATAATTCTCTACGGACTGTTCCTGACCACAATAGGAGCCCTCGCGGAGGAACCTTACACTATAACGCCCCTAAATAATACGGGAATACTATTTGAGGATCTTGCAAGCCTATCAGTTTACCACAATACTTGGAGCATCATAACTGAGCTAGATCTGGTGGAGTTGGACAATCAGACAAAACTGGCGGAACGCGCGGAACACTACGTTCATCAATTATGTGGTAAAAAATCTTTCGATCAAGATCTATGTACCCTACAAACCAAACATGTACATGCCCTAATGGAAAACATTAAGAGACGCACCAATGTCATTAAAGAGGCAGTGCCTATATCACGCAAGCCCCGATCCATCTTTGATGGGATAGGTAATGCGATGCACTATCTCTTTGGCACTATGGATAGCGCAAACGAACAAGAGGTGTACAGCCGACTATGCGAATTTGAGGTAAATACTCAAACCTTAGCTGATCTGGTAAAGCAACAGATCAGCGTAATAAAAACCACGTTTGAACAAATTCAGAAACCCTTATCTTCGCTGACTGAACGACAGCGTCAGATAACCAATCAGATTAACCATCTGCAGAACACAACGGACGATTTGATAGCCCACCAAATAAGACAAGAGATCGTTTCTAGCCTGACACTACAAATGATAGAGTTGGAATTTAGACAACAAGCTCTACTGGACATAATAGTGTCCAGTAGAAATAAACAAATTCATCCCCTTTTAATTTCCCCAAACCATTTGCTAGAGATTTATCACAAATCTCACTCCACTTGTCCCCATCTACAGGACTGTTTGTCAGTTCTGTACCAAACAGCAGATGTTAAGACACATTTGTTGCAGGACAAATTAGTTATCCGAATCAAACTTCCCATATTTAATATTCCCAAGATGAAAACCCAACAGATTAGATATTTTCCCATACGGGTGGATTCAAACCACTCATTAATACCTGATGTCGAATTTTCCCATGTGGCAAGTCAAATCCAGACCCAGGAATTTCTGCTGCTGAAGCCAGATAACCTGAGATCTTACAAAAAAATTTCAAAGGGAATCGATGAGGATACGTGGATTGGTAAGCTAAATACACCACTCACCAAAGCTACAAAAACAGATGAATGTGCTATTAAACTTTTATTCAATCCACTGGGCGAACACACACAATGTAGCATCAGAGCTCAAGTTCCCCCAAGAGACACAATAATTAAACTCAATAGACCAAATTCGTGGCTGTACTCCTTAACCGAAACCACTATAGTACAAGTAACCTGTACACAAAAGTTGCTCACTCATCGTCTCGCAGGACAAGGCATCATGACAGTCAACGAACCATGTTCCTTGCAAATAGGGCCTCACACTCTGCATTACGAAGCAGAAAATCTGCATCCGCTAAGAGTTTTCCAACCAACCTACTTCCCGGGCACAAACGAAACTCAAGAGGTATTGGCAGAATATATGTCCAAGATATCCGCTCCTAAAAACCTTGATAAACAACCAACGTTACTCCTCGGAGACGATACAAGCCAACGTATCCACCTAGATACAAAATCTCTAGACGAAATCCGTACCAAAGTGAACAACTTTCACTTTGGACCAAAGGTCAAGACTCCTCATATACTCTCAATTACATCCCTATCAATGACCGGACTCTTGTTGCTAATGGTATCAGTGGTGGCAATAGCAAAATATGTCGTACCGGCATTCATGGCATGGGTTGCTAAACGCAGACAACAGCCCGCAGCTGAAAACGTTCCTATGGAACCGGTTTACGCAACACCCCAAGAAAAATTAAAACGTACTCAAAGTCTCCACAGATCGAGATCTATACAAGTAGTATAATCAAAAAGATCTATACTCGTTGGTTGGCCCCGTCTCATTCTTTTGTTACTGACACAACACTCTATCCTTTCACTACACTGGTATTAGAAAATAATTTGAAATAATTTATAGCAAATAAGAAATAAAGCGACCAGGTAAAATTAATATTACATAAGAATAAACTTTATTTAGTAGTACCTAAGAAAAACAGAATTAATAAATCTAAGTAGTACTTAGCAAAGTAGAAATAATAAATTAAAGAAGCAAAAAAAAAGAAATAAGATACTAAATGGGATAATAAAAACAAAAAATGTTTTTTTTTAATTTTTACATACAATAAGATAAATCCATAAGGACTATAGAAAATAGAATAAGTAAAATATATACGATACAGGCTAAGACTAGAATAACTTAATTTTGTAACAAACACAAAAATGTAAAAACTCAACCGAAAACCTCCAAAGACCTAGCCACCAAAAAGGCACCCACATCAACTTCCCCTGAGAATTATTCCTCTTCAAAGAATAATTCTCTTTTTCTCGGGGGGAAGGATTGTTATATACCTAAAATAAATAATATTTTTGCATAAACCTGAAAAAGGGCAAAACATAAAAATAATATTCAATAAATTTTAACATAAGCTAATCATGCTTAAAACATGGTTGGCTTATCTCTTAAATCTATGAAGAAAATTGCATCAGCAATTTTCTTCACATTCCACACAATTTATAAAATTTTTCTCATAAAACAACTTGGGAAAAACAAAAGTTTCAGTTTACAACCCAAGTCGTTTTACTTAAAAATTTTCACGACAAATTTTGCATTCAGCAAAATTTGTCGTTTTAACAATTTAATTAAAAAATAAATCAAAAAGCAAATCGTACCTTCAGTACGATTTGCCGCGAAAAAATTCAATTTGTATGTACATACATATTACGCGAGTTATATTCCCGGCGAACTCAGCATTTTTCTAAGCATATTCACATACGAGTAATATGCATTATGTAATTATTTCCGTTCTCATTAAAAATAAGCTTCCCACGATTTCATTCGCGAAATCGTGAAAAACAAATATCTCGAGTTACAAACTCAACGTCGGCACGTTTAGCTGAATTAGCGTATATAAAATATTTCTAAAGTAAAAATTAGGAAAGATATTTTTTAAGGTAGTTAGTTCTTAATCGTGTTTTAATCGAATTAGTCGAAATTAAATAAAGATTTATTTTATTTTTTTGATTCCCAAAGAAAATAAAGTGAAAAGTGGCGCAGTCGGTAGGATTGCTGACGGTATTCAATAAGTGTTCAATTAATTATTTTCTTATTTTCTTGATTTACAAGAAGTGGTGATTACTAATTAATTATTATCTTGATTTACAAGAAGTGGTGATTACTAATTAATTATTATCTTGATTTACAAGAAATGGTGATAAATAACTAATCATTTTCTTGATCTACGAGAAGTGGTGAATAACAACTAATTCTTTTCTTGGTTTACGAGAAGTTGTGAATACTTTTGTGGATACTTTTTCTTTTTAAAGAAAAAAGTCGGCAAACCTTCAATCAGGATCTTGATAACGATAAGTCGAACCTAATAAATAAAAAAGTGCTCGATCAATTATCGTGGATTAATGAACTCAGACAAAGCATATAAACCAATCAGTGTTAAGGAATTAAGTAACATACAGGAAAACTACAATATGGCATTAGCATCTGTGACGGTCAAAGATGTGATGAATGAAGCTAGAGCAGTGCCAATCTTCAGAGGCGATGGAATATATGAACTGACACATTTTATCTACGAAGTTGAAACTCTCTTGAGTATGGTGACGGATAATGCAGCCAAACAATACATCTTCCGGATTCTGACCACGAAGATTCAGGGCAAGGCAGCCATGTCAGTGAGAAGAGTGCTAGACCAAGGCACAACATGGGATGTTATAAAGAAGCAACTCATAAAATCATTTGGAGTACAGGAAACCTACCTGAAGCTTAAGGAGCAAGCAGATTCAATAAAGTTTACCAGTGTAATAATACTGACGTTAATGCTGTTAATCAACCCAACTAATGCGCTGATTAACATGGAAAAGTTAGAAACAAAAGGAGGATTCACACTACTACAACAGAACGACATACAAATAATCGAAGGGTACGACAAAGCTTTACATATAATCGATGTAGATATGCTAAGACAGACTTTAGAACAAATCAAGACCGACATAGATAGTATATTTGATATACGGGAGGATGAAACCATTCTTAACCAATTAAACTTACAAATTAGGAAAACCAGTCATAACATAGAGACAATAATACCACACAGACAAAAGAGGGGCCTGATAAATCTTGGGGGCTAAATTCTCAAATGGGTATTTGGTACACTAGACGACGACGATAAACAGGAGATAGAAGAACATTTAAAATCAACCGACATAAATAATCACAATTCCATAGACACATTAAACAAACAGATTAAAGTTAACAATGATCTACAAGAAAACTTACAAATACTTACCGACAGACTTAACGAAAATCAGAAATTGACATTTAGCCTATTAAATAACGCAATTAAAATTAATAAGGAAAACATAAAGCAATTACATTTCATTCAAGTTCTTACTAATATAAATCTATTAAATGAAGAAATAGACAGAATCCAAGAAAACATAATTTTTGCAAAGCATAACATAATGAGCCGACCAATTCTCACCCCAGAAGAAATAGATTTTTATGAAATAGATATTTTTAAAATGCAAGAAATTAAAAGTTCTTTACTGCAAATAGAAAATAAACTAATATTTGTAATTGCTATCCCAAAGTTCTATAAAGAAAAGGCGAAAAAATACAAACTCCTTCCTATTCCAAATGGCGATCAAGAGGAGCTGGTCATTGAAAACACAGATATTTTAAAAATAAAGCTTATCTGGACGATGGTCAATATTATTTAAAAAATTTAAAATTAGCAAACGAATGTACTCAGAATTTAGTGAATAACAAATTAGAAAAATGCAAAAAGATAAAAAACGTTCAATTTGAGGTAAGAGAACTAAAGCAAAATTTAATTTTGATCATAAATGCAAATAATGTAAAAATGCAAAATACCTGTAATGACTTAGAATATAAATTAAATGAAAATTATATAATAAACTTTCATAATTGCAGTATAGAAATAGATAACATGAAATTTCAGAACCTAGAGAAGGAATTTAACCAACATATAATACTACCCAATTACTTAGAAATAGGAAATATCAGCGAAGCGGTAAATATGAAACAATTGCATTTACAACAAATTAAAAATATCAATGAGATAAAAGAAATAAAAAATGTAACAAGGAATAATAAAATCACCTTTTATGTAAGTACCACATTTATTGTAATATTAATAGCAATTGTAGTACTATATATTGTAAAAACAAAATCCAATCATGTTAACGTTGAGTTGGTAACGAGATCGGTAAAGGATAGAGTCCAGGAGGACATCAAGCTTAACGAGGGGGGAGTTATATTCCCGGCGAACTCAGCATTTTTCTAAGCATATTCACATAATATGCATTAGGTAATTATTTCCGTTCTCATTAAAAATAAGCTTCCCACGATTTCATTCGCGAAATCGTGAAAAACAAATATCTCGAGTTACAAACTCAACGTCGGCACGTTTAGCTGAATTAGCGTAAATAAAATATTTCTAAAGTAAAAATTAGGAAAGATATTTTTTAAGGTAGTTAGTTCTTAATCGTGTTTTAATCGAATTAGTCGAAATTAAATAAAGATTTATTTTATTTTTTTGATTCCCAAAGAAAATAAAGTGAAAAGTCGCGCGCCGTACAAATGCATTGTATGTATATGCGCGTCGCGATTTTCAAACGACGGGACGGTGGATGATGTTTTAAAAAGTGTAAGATTACATTTTTGAGGCTATCGTTCAACGTGAATAATTCTGGACATGTTTGAACAAGTCCAGAATTGAAAAAGTAAAATTTTCTCAGGATAAGAAAATGAAATTCAGCATTTTCGATCCTGAACAACGGCTCTTGATCACGATGAATGTGATCAAGAGTTAAGTTGATTTTTAAATTTTCATTACGGCGGATCGGGAGTTGATTTTTAGCCATCAAAAAGAGTTGGTTTCTTGGTATGTTGGCGGGCGGTCTTAAGTTTGTTGAACGGAAAATTATAAAAGAAAGAGTTTTAAGTTTGTTGAACGGAAAATTATAAAAAAAGGAGTTTTAAGTTTGTAGAACGGAAAATTATAAAAGAAGGAGTTTTAAGTTTTTTTTAACGGAAAATTATAAAAGATAGAGTTTTAAGTTTTGGAACGAAAAAATTATAAAAGATAGAGTTTTAAGTTTTGGACGGAGAATTATTAATGAGTTTTAAGTTTTTGAACGGAATTTGTAAAGAAGAGTGTTTAGTTTTAAAAGGAAAAGTGTAACAATAAAAGTGTAATTAAATACCACAAAACGGAGAGTGTTTGTGTGCAGATAGAAACAAAAATCAGAAAAGGATTTGATCCAGGTGGGAGCTTGACAGTGAGTACCCCTTTGGATTATATATATATACAACACAATGCTTCCTTGTTATAATGTCAGATGGCTCCACTTGTACCATTTTTTTAGGTATTTTATATGCTTCTTCAAGCTTTACTACTTTAATTATACTACTAAAAAAAGACTGAATTTTAATATACAAAATAATCTCTTTATTAACTTCCTTAGCGCGAATACAAAAATGACTCATAGATAAAACTCGAAGCGAAGCAAAGTGAATTTCACAACATTACATCATCAGTATTTTTTTTACAGAACTTCTTTCTGTTCAGCGCAACAGAATAGATATATACAGATATCCAGCTTCGGAAAATTACCCGGTCATGGTTTTAAAAACCCCTCTTCTGGTACCACTATTCGGTAAGAAGAGCTGGGTGCGTGATCATAATAAAATGAAAGAGAATGAAGAGCATAACCAGATATGTGTGCCAACTGCTAATGTCAAAATGCCAACTGCTACTGTCAAAAATGCTAACTGCGTAGACTCATAGTATATTCTAAGGCCAAAACCCAATTGCTTCTTTCTTAGTATTTTCAACAATTTCAGCTATCAGATAAAAAATTACAATTGAATTTAAAGACATTCTCTACTGTCAAAGTAAAGAATAACAATATAAAAAAAAGGCGCAACGAACAGATTCGTTGCAGTAGAAAATAAGCATTTATTTATTTTAATATCGGTGCCAAAGACACGCTAAGCGTTGAGTACATCACAGAAAGCTACAGAATAGTGTTAGTATTGAATAGAATTGAGTATTCAAATTCAAATTTTATTTATTAATACACTCAGAAAAATTTATCACAGAAAATTTACAAAAATTTTCGTAAAAAGGCGGAATCATTTGATTTACATAATTTAACGTAATAACTACATATTTTTCCTAAAATTTAATATATTTTTGTTAAAACGTTACAACCGAAATCGTTCGCTTTACGAAGTGACAATCATTATACATTTACTAAAAAAACACGTACAAACACATATTAAAATATTACCATTCATCTATATGAATCCCAAAATCAAGAAAATAAACTGTAAAATCTACGAAATTTGTCGTAGTTGTTCTGTATAGTTCTCGTGAACGTGAGATTTTTCTCGTAAATTTTACGAAAAGTTTCGTAAAAATGAAGACAACGTTTAGTTTCAACGTATAACTTACGAAAATTTTAATAAATCGTGTGACGGTGTGACTAAGATGACGGATCCATGCAATAATAAGGACGCACATTGTGCGGAAAGTGCTGAAATATTAAGTAGTGAAAACGTAATAATTACAAATGATGGAACAATTGAACAAATATGCAGTGATGTATTAGAATTTGATTATGAACTGTATGATATTTTGCAGACGTGGGGATTCGAGAAACTATATAACCAATTCACTGGTATGTATTTCATATTCGCATTTCTTATTAAGCTCATCTAAAAATTTATTTAAGATAATGAAATCAATGTTGAGTGCTTAAAAAGCATGAGTTTGCACCACCTATAGATGTTCTTTTTGCAAAGAATCAATTGGGAATTAGAATGTGAGAAGTGAGAAATTATGTTTATTTTTAACTAATTGTAATACTTTGAGAACAATTTCTGTAGGGCTATTTTGTTAATAAGTTTGAGTCAACTTCATTGGGAGCACATTCATGTTTAGAAGTAAAACGTTGGTCAAATGAAACATGTGAATCCCCGCGATCTTCTTCTCCAGATTTTGTAACTTAGTACTATAAATAAATGTAGTCCAATATAGAAAATTATTAATCTTTAGTACTTAAATCTGCATTCTATTCTGGAGTCTAGTGCCAAAGGAAGAAATATTTTAGCGGACTACAAGACTTCGGAACAGTTGAGGGAATTTAATCGCAAGGAACTTGGTAATCTTATTGTTTCTCATCTAGTTGATAATAATCTTCAGGCTGGCCCAAAGCAATTCGAGTTAGTTGCCAATGAAATTTTTGAAGTCTTTCCAACTAAAACTAAGGTAATAATTTGATTTTTTTGTATTGTTTTTTCAAATGGGAATAAAATCATCTTTCTAAAGAAATAAGACTGTTCTTGCTTTTCTCTTTTTTTTTTTTTTTTCTTTACTTTTACTTAGCTAATCAGAGATTAATTATTGTATTTTACACATTTTTCTTTTTAATTTGAATTTTCTCAGTTTTAGTTGTTATGTTGATGTAGATATGCTAAGAAATATTGGTTGAATTGGTTTAATATAGTTTTCTTATTATTTATTTTTTTATAGTATATTTGCTTTTTATAGTTTACTTTCTATTTTTGTCGTTTAATTCTTTTTTATATATATATATTTTTTTTCTTTCTCTTTTATTGTTGAACTGCTTTCTATAATATAATACACTAGCACCTTTCTAGCTAAGTACAGCCAAAAGATTTGTAATCTTGTGTACATTTTTTCCAAAATAAAATTATTAATTATTAATTATTATACGTACTTTATAACGAAGGAACATAAAGCACCAGGAGGTTTATATGCAAAATATCACAATATACGACAAAAGAGATTGCTTTACTAAAAAGGCAATAAAATATTTTGAAGTTGCTATTAAAGATGAAGCAAGTGTTAAACGCTTTCCTTTTCTCTTTTTTTTCTTAATTTCAGATTCAAGAAATGCCATTTTGTGCCTGTTACTGCATTCAGTTGTAATACCCATTTCAAAATTATATGAATATTATGAAGCAAAAAGATAGGAAATTCTGAAGAGGTATTCAATCAGGGACTCCCAAAATAGTTTTATGTTGCATGTTAAAGTTTCAAATGACTTAAATATCCACATAGTAAATCGACAATCCAGCCACTGTTGATAGTCGTCGGCCCTACTATCCTTACCCTAAATGAGTTTTTTGTTTACCTTTCATCGCACATAAATATATATTTAAGAACTTTGTAAATGCAATAGATTTTTGTTTTAAGCTTTATCAAGTATTTAGTCTTAATATTATAAATCTAAAACATGCCTAAAAAGAGACCTGAAAAAGGGTAACAAAAAAATTATTTAAAAGATTTCATCCATAAAATTTTCACATAAGCTAATCATGCCCAAATCATGGTTAGCTTATCTATTCTTCACATTCCATGAATTAAAACAAAATTATTCCCATGGCAAATTTTGCCTTCAGCATAATTGACCACTAGAAATAATTACTTTTAGAAATAATGCAACAAAAGGCAAATCGTACTCTCAATACGATTTGTCGTGAAAATCGCAATATGTATGTACGAACGTACATACATATCACAAAAAAAAAAAAAGATTTCGCTATAATAAATGCGCGCCGCGAATTTACAATATATGTATACGCGCGCCGCAATTTCAAGCGACGGGACGGTGGCTGATGTTTATTAAAAGATAGAATTACATTTTTTCAAGCCACCGTCCATCGAAAAATATTCTGGACTTGTTTAATCAAGTCCAGAATGAATGAAAATTTTTCTCAGGGTAGAAATACAACTATGAATTTTCTACCCTGAACGACGGCTCTTGATCGTGACGAAATGATCAAGAGTTAAGTTAGTTTTTTTTTTTTTTTTGATTGAAATACGCGGCAGACGAGTTTAAAAAACGAACGCAGTCGAGTTGTAAAAGATCAAGATTTGAATGTTGAACTTGGTTCCGTTCGGCGGAAATTAAAAAAGAAAAAAGGTTGAAGCAAGAATAAAAATTGTCCGATGTAGTTTCGGTCGTGGTGAAGAAAAAATAGAAATAGGAAAAGTTTATATATGAAAAAGTGAAAAAGAAAAAGAAAATATAAACAGGAAAGGTTTATGTACGAAAAAGTGTATTGAACGTAAAATAAAGAAGGATAACATAACAAGAAACGCAGTATATTTGGACGCCCCTCGGAGAATAGCAGACAAGCCAAGTGAGTGCAATTAAAGCGTTCTTATGAAGGTATTTAACATTAAATACCCTCCAGAAAGTATATTAGTGTGGACTTTTATTCAACAATATTTCTATAAAATATATCTTGCCGAAGATATTAAGAATTCCAAGTTATCAACAGTTGTTAATGATTTCACTAAAAGCAATTAATACAAATAATATTATTCAAAATAAAAAATGATAACTTGTTTTTTGTGTGAAAAGGAGTACTCTTCTATAAAATTAGTTTCAAATCATTTAAAAGACATACATTTACTCATGCTATAAATGTTGCATATCCTCATGTAGACAAATTTTTTCTTGCTAGGCGTCTTTTTTAAAACATGCTAAAAAAAATATTCAAAATGTGAATAAGTGTTCCTTAATCCGAGAACCACAACCGCAACAACTTTTAGGTTTAGTTCTCACTCCCAATTCCCAAATAAAAACATTGACACCTGCCAAAATTGATTCTAGTAACATATCCTATAGTGTAGAATGTAACAAAAAACAGTATTTTCATAACAATATACACAATAACATAAATATTGAAATGCTTACTCATTCGGCTGTTACATTTTCTTGTCGTAAGTAACATATGTAAAAATCATGTTGCAAGAAAGGACTTATTTATTATACAAGAAAATATTAGAACATTTATTACCAAACCTATTTTCGAAGCTTTGGAAACAATCTTAAGTAAAATAACTGATACGGAAATATCTTCAGAGATAAAAAAAAACTAATTTCTTATTCTAAAAATCCTTTTATAGATATTCGGTGGGAACATACATTTTTTAGTCATTTAAAAACAAACGAGCTTTATGAGCATCCTAAAATCATTACCCCTAGCGTTACAATTGACAATATTTCATTTGTTATGCACCAAATCCTGCATACCAAAAAATATTCAAAATAAAGGGATATCTAAAAATTTCTACAATACTAAAAGAATTCATCCATAAATTTTCACATAAGCTAACATACCTAAAACATGGCCAGCTTATCAGTACAATCAGTGAAGAAAATTGCGTCAGCAATTTTCTTCACATTCCATAGAGTTGAAACAAAATTATTCCCATGGCAAATTTTGACTTCAGCAAAATTTGCCAGTAGAAATATTTAAGTTGAAAAATAAAATAAAAGAAAAATCGTACCTTCAGTACGATTTGTCGTGGAAATTGCAATATGTATGTACGAACGTACATACATATCACAAAAAAGCTTTCGCGAAAAGAAGAGCGCGTCGCGAAAATACATTGTATGTATACGCGCGCGGCAATTTTAATCGTCGTGACGGTGGCTGATGTTTATAAAAGCATCAAATGTCAAGTCACCGTCCAACGAAAAATATTCTGGACTTGTTTAATCAAGTCCAGAATAAATGAAAATTCTCTCAGGGTGAAAATGCAACTATGCATTTTCTACCCTGAACGAAGGCTCTTGATCGCGACAAAAGTGATCAAGAGCCGAGTTGAGTTTAAAATTTGAAAAACGGCGGTTCGTAGAGTTGGATTTTCGAAAACGATAGTCGAGTTTTTTTTTACAGAAATAGAGTTGTGAAAAAAACGACATATACGGCGGTTGCGATTAAAAAGAGTTGCTTTTGAATCTAGGTTTCTGTGCAGTTTTATAAGAATAAAGTTAAACTAGAAAAAAAAGGGTTTTAGGATCATAAATTGGTAAAAGGTGAAAATAGAAAAACATTGGAATATATAACAAAAAATTGTACAACAAGAATTGCGGTGTTAAAAAAAAAAATATATAAAATTAAAATAAAGAATAGTTTTTGATACAAGTTTGGAGATAGATTTGGAAATAATAGTGAAAATAAGAAAAAGGTGTTTTGGATAAAGTACCCGCCATTCCTCACAAGGTACGTAACACATTGCAAAGCAATAATCATGCCGCTTCGCTTTCAATTTCGTATATTTTTTGAATTGTCTAATATTTTGAGATACTCTCCTTAATACAGCAAATTTAGAATCTCATTCTTCTTACCGGAATTTCGTTAATGGTAAACTGTGGAAATCTAAAAAGATGTTTTCCACTGAAAAAATTTTAATTCCCTGCTTCTTATATTTTGATGGGTGTGAAATTAACTGTCTTGGTCCTCATTCGGAGTCAATGAATGCAGGATACTATTCTTTCCCCACATTGCCAACTATATACAATTCAAAGTTGGAAAATATATGTGTTACTTCATTTGTAAAAACTTCTGATTTAAAATGCAATGAAGTGTGATCAAAGTTTAATAGAAGAATTTTTTTCTTGAAGAAACTGGCATTTCAATAAAAACAAATGAGCATACTACTCAAGTCCATTTCATGTTGGACCTAGTAATAGGTGACAATGTAGCTTTAAATGAAACATTAGGATTTTCAAGATCGTTTTCTCCAAACTATTTTTGTAGGTTTTGTAAATCCCATAAATCTGAAAACAAGTATATGTCAACTGAAAATTCAGAAAAACTAAGATCTAATAAAAACTTCGAAGAAGACCTACTAGCAAACGATCCTAGAGAAACGGGCTTTATAGAATGGCCTTATAGAATCTTCACCTTTTAATTCCATTCCTTCTTTTCATGTTGTAAATATCTTCTCAGTAGAATTTTGCATAACACATTCGAAGGCGTTTGCATGTATGACATGTCCCACATCATAACGTATTTCTCAAACTAATTTGAAATGCCACAATTTTAATATGACTGCAAGAGAAATGATGTATTTTATGCATTTCTTTGCTCTCATTATAGGCGATTTAATTCCACAGGGGGATCCTGTATGGAATTTAATTTTTTTCTTAATCTTCAAAAGATGATTGACCTCATCTTACTGCCAACATTTGAAGGAAAACATATTACAGAACTGCGTGAATTAGTAAATTATCACAACAAAAGTTATGATAATCTGTTCTGTTGATTTAGAGTGGATTGGAGCTGTTCCGTCGCGGAACAATATTTCAAAATATATAAATAAAAAACAAAACAAATCAAAAAACAGTCACGATAAATATTTTGCAGTACTTTACAGGCATACCTGTACTCAATTAGGCCTTTGACCTTATATAGAAGGGTTTTTCTTTTCCTGAGGTCTTTAGACCTTGTATACCTAAAAAGGAAAACGAAACAAACTAATTATACTATAAACAAAAAGTAAAAATCTCAGATCATTACGATCTGACTCTTTTACATGAAATTTTACTCACTTAAAACCGTGGAATCCGACTCCCACGATAGACAGCATTCCTCCTCAAAAGCCGCAATACCATCAGTACTTACAAAGCTGGAAATATAAACATATTAACGAAAATAAATAAACAAAAATCGCAAAATCTTACCATTTTTTACGGCCACTGCCGTCAACATCCAGTGACATTTGTATCAGAGGCAGCTGGTACGTTGTCTTCTTCTTCCATTGCTAATGGATATCTCCACTACGCCAACTACAACGAAAAATCTCCATAACGACGCGCTGCTACTGCATAGCGTCAAGGCAACAGTGACCGACAGGCGCACTGCTCCCATTGTATTCCCGGCTATAAATAGCGAGCTGTTGAGAATAGCAAATCAACCCTTATTCAATAGAACACTAAATATAGGAATTAGTAATATCAATATACCCATCAACCGAAACATAACCCCAGACGAGGCAGATAAAAACTTACTAAAAATGGTAGAAGCAATGGAAAACGCAATAGAAAAGAGCGTACCAAGAACTACATTAAAAACAAGTGGGAATATCCCGCTCTCGGAATCCATCATCAATTTAATAAAATACAAAAACTCCCTTCGAAGGAGCTGGCATAGGCAAAGGTACGACCATAACCAGCACTTACTAAAAGCGTAGATAAGAGACATTGGCACGATAATAAAAGCCAGGATAGATATACATCACAAAATTTACTGGGAAAATAAACTCGCCAACATATCCATGGGCCGGAAGACGTTTAAGTCAATAAAAAATCTCGCAGGAATGAAAAACACACTGGACCTGCCAAGACTAATCAACCCAAACAACCCTGACGAGTACATCACAAATGACAAAGTAAAAATTGATGCCATAGGAAAACACCTGGAAAATATCCACAAACAAAACCTAAACATAGACACAGAAACATCTAACCTAAACAGTGAGATAGACTCTACTTTCTACAATAACTACTCACCCGTATTTAACTTTAGCAATAACTATCCCGTAATCTCTATAAACTTTGATAATAACAATCGAAATAATTCCGAATTAATATTACTCGAGGGGATACACCAACTAATTAAAAGCAGCAAAAATAAAAAATTTGTAGGACCGGATCGTGTACCCCATTACCTCATAAGAAAAACAAGAAAAGAATTCTGGACCTTCCTAGCAATCCTCTTTAACCAACTATACAACATCGGATACTTTCCCCAAAAATGGAAAACAGCATACGTAATTCCAATTAAAAAAGAAAATAAGCCAGCGAATCAGATCACCAGCTATAGACCTAGCTCACTACTACCAGAAATAAGAAAGATTTATGAACGCTTCTTAATTTCCAGGATACAGGACTACAACAACGTAATCCCAGATTTCCAAAGAACTGAAGTACCTGCGAGTCATCTTTACAGAAAACTTAAAATTCAACAGTCAGATCAAGGATAAACTATACAAAGCCAGCTACGTCTTCTGTTCTCTCTCAAGAGTAAAAAACCTAGGAACACCATTCAAAATAGGATTCAAACCATCTGCTACAAGCAACTAATACGCCCAATATTTGGATACGCATTTCCCATCTGGTTCGACATAAACTCGACCCAAATGGAGAAAATAAGGACATTCGAGAGAAAATGTCTCGGTTACTCAATAAACCACAGACGTACAGAGGCCAACAACTACAAAGACATCAGGAACCAGGACCTCTATAGGCGCACCGACATCAAGAGGATAGACGCATTTTTAATAACAAATGCAATAAAGTACCTAGAGAGACTCAGAACAATCCCTAATCCTATAATAGAGGAATACGCTGAACACGTGGACAATAACAATATGGAAATCCCCAGACACAAGGCACCGCATGTCCTGAAATGGCTGCAAAATAGAAACATACTATATGACACAGACAATAAACTTACCTACTACCACAAATCCGTTAGGGGAAACAGAATCGTGTACAATCTAGATTAATAAACTCAAACAAGCTCTGAGTACCCCAATAAAATTCGATGTAAATACTAATTAAGAATTTAGGCTTAGTACTCATTAGTGTACATCTTGTAAATACTTAGTTAGAAATAGGCTTAGCATTCATTGGATTTAGCTATATCTAGCTATTTATTAGAATTTCTAAGACAACACATTGCAACCTGGTTCCTTTTCTAGGTAATAATACTTCAATAGCCATTTTAAAAACACACTGTAAATAATAATAAGAAAACATTGTAATAAGCAGGTAAATACCAAAATATAGTCTGTAGCATATAATTAGAAAGTAATTCTATATATTCAAAACATGTTATAATAGGCACCATAAAATTGACTTAAAAAAAAAAAAGCAAATCACTTGCAAATTGAGTGCTCAACAAGACAGATCGGAAGCGAGATAAACCGAAATTAAGTCTTGACTAACCAATAAGGGAAAAATTGAACCCTGTTTTTACTATTTAAATTATATTTTTCAGCACCCCCAAGCTAAGATAGTTTTGAACCTGGCAAAATTAATGAGCAGTAAATGAAGTTCATTCTGTTTCGTACCTCAATTAAAACTTCCTTCTAATATCATTTTTTTTTTTTTGCAGGTTAAGCGTGGAGTAATAGCGAATTATTTTTTGGATTTTTAGTTGGATTTATTTTATTATTTGGATTTTTGAACTATTATTTTGAATTATCATTTGAATTATTATTTGTATCATCTTGTTTGGCTTTATTATTTTCATTTTGTTCTTTATAATTATCATTTTTTTTTGTTAGCGAGTAAGCACTGAATTACTAGGCTAAGGCAAATTTTGTGAAGAAATAAATATATTGACATTTAAAAAAATGTGTGTTCACCAGTCTTATCCACCACACCGAAACCTCCTCTTTTAATGTAAAGCCCATATTGGGACTTCACAGAGCTTTTTCCAAACCACTTTAGCGTGCCTGCTATTACAACCTATACACTTGTGAGGGGATAGTAATTGCTTCGTAGTAGCAAATAAAACGTAGAACTTCGTATGAAGGTGTTTATTTCTTTTCTAACTATAATTTTGTAAATTACTATTTATTTATTTTATTTATTTTATTTATTTATTTCGAAAAGTTGAGAAGATATTACACAGACAGAATCCAATAACGCAATAATAATAAAAAAAAAAAAAGTAAAATAATCTAAGACTACAAAATGAGAACCAAAGCCAAAAATAATATAATAAACAAAAATTAAAATTATAGTGAAATAAAATAAACTAGAATTGGAAAAACTTAAAAGGAAAATACAAAATATTACAAAAATTCATATAAAAATAAACTATGTATATACAAAAGAGAAGGAAATCCAGAAAAAAAAAATAAAAAAAAAATGTAGAAAAAAAAAAACAAACAATGATAAACTAAAATTTTAAAACTACTAAAAATTCATATAATACAAATTATACAAGAAAATGAAATAAATTTGAAATTTAAAGCAAAGCAAAGAAGGCCAGAGGAAACGACAAATATTAATTTGAAGAACCATTAACATGCTAAGAATCTGGAAATTGTTTTATCTCCGTTATAACTGATTTTTTAAAGGTCAGAAGGTCAGAACAAAAGTCATCAGTATTGCTAAAATTAGAATTAAAAATTTTCTGCATTCTTACCAAAGGTGACTTAACTCGGAGGTTGGTTCTACAAAAGGGGATTCTAAACGGAACTTGGAGTCTTGAGTATCTCGTTGGGATATTTATGCATACCTTGAAAAGTAAATCGGGACAAAGCACGTAGCCATTTAGAACTTTATACAAAAGTAAGCAGTCTAGATATATGCGACGGTGCTCTAAAGATGGGAGATTAAAAAAAAAATTATTTTTTATTTATGTTATTTTTCCTTTTGTTGGAATTTATTTGTCTCGATCGTTGATCCGCTAGGCACTCAAATTTCCTCTTTTCGGCAATATCGTCAGCTAGGCTGGCCCTCATCCTGAAATAGTGCAACTCTCTGCACAGTCTCGCACGTTTACCGCCTCGGACCAATTTAAGTCGTTCCAAACTGCTTACGCTACTGCCGCTACCGCCAACTTTCTTCTGATACTCCTCCAGTGTCAATTTTCGTGGCCCTGGTGTATATTGTGGAACTTCCGGTGCTGGCCCAGAAGACGCCTTGGGCACATATGGCTCTATCGGCTGTCCACTGGGTACAAAGTCAGACCATTAGTCTGCCTCTCGGGAACGTTTAACAATTCAGCCTTAGCGATTAACTTGCCAAGCGCCTTACTAATCTCGCGGGCCATTTGAAGAATATAGATAAACTACTTGAACAAAACACTTGATATCAATTTTCTTCACGATATTTATAACTAAAATTATTGCTTACCTCAAAATAATTAAAAAAATTCCGGTCAATTAAATAATCCCGGACACCACTTACAACACTACTAAATGTGGGTTATACACATAAAAAAAAAAAAAAAACATAACACTCTTGAATTATTAGCGAATAATGTATTTGCAAGCAAAGCACAATTACACAATGTAACAAATCAATACATTATTCAGTTCATTACAATAATTTCAATTGCAACAGCAATGATCGAAAATATTGAGGTTTCTGCGCAATCTATATTTACTGTGTCATTTATGATATGATTTTATAAGATTCTTTTTCCTCCAGATATGGAACTAATCTTATTGGGTCAAATTTTACTATTCCACGACACTTGGAACCTATTCCCGCAAATAAATATTAGTGATTTGGAAGCGGAAACCACAATAATGGAGCATACGGGCTTTCTTCTCAATAGATTATGCGAAATACATAATACCACCACTAGTGCATGTACGGAACAAAACACGTACATACACAGTCTGATAGAAGCCATAAAAAAACGAACAACGATCATTAGAGAAATGATTACCACTCGACATCGAAGATCTTTGTTCGATGGAGTAGGTAGAGGTTTACATTATTTGTTTGGAACAATGGACGCTACTAACGAGAAACAAATATACAGCAAAATTGCTAATTTAGAAACGGATACTCAGGCACTATTGGAATTGGAGAAACACCAGATAACGATATTCAAATCATCAATTGAGAAGTTGAGAAAACCAATCAACCAACTAGAATCGAATCAGAGAGAACTCACAAGAACAGTTAATGACCTGCTAGACATGGTTAATGGAGAAGTGAGCACAAGACAGCGCATACAAGAAGTAGTAACTACAATTAGTTTGCAAGTGTTGGATATAGAGTTGAGACAACAAACTTTTATTCAAATCCTAACAACATTTAAGAATAATCAGGTACATCCCTTGTTACTGTCCCCTTCCACACTATTAGAAACATACTATAGGGCAAATCCTAAGAAATGTAATAAATTTCAAGATCTAGCTATCTTAACACAAGCCCTTGAAATAAAGTCTGGACTAGTAAATGAGCTCCTAGTGATTAGGATTATTTTTCCAATACTGAACATGCCACCTTTCAAACTTCAACAAATACATTTATTTCCTTTTAAAACCCCAGATAACCATTCCTTGGTGCTGGATATCAAACACGCCTATATTGCAAGCCATATAGCAACACAAGAATTCGTGTTATTTAAACAATCTGAACTCCAGGTGTACAAAAAGTTATCAAGTGATCTCAATGAAAGCACTTATATTGGTCCACTACTAAACCCTATACTTCAAGGGCATTACATAAAAGAGTGTCCTATGAACTTTTTATTCAATCCTTACAATGAGACTGGTAACTGCGAATACCTAGTCCAAACGCAGGCACCGCAGCTACTAATCAAATTAACTAGAAAAAAATTCATGGCTCTTTTCGTTCCCCACTATGCAGAAAATCACGATTTCATGCAGAAAAAACCTACATAGTTCTAACCTATTCGGCAACGGAGTACTAATGTTGAACGAAGCTTGTCACTTTCAAATAGCTGATCAAATTATATATTTCGAAGATGAAGATCATCAGAATATTAAAATATCTCAATCAGAATACCCACACCCGCTAAAATCTAATATGAATGAAACTATTCAGAACTTCATTAAAAGCATGAATCACACTCATAAAAAATATGTAGTGATGCTAAAAGCGGAAGATGCAAATAATATCCTGATTGAAAATTCATACACTTTAGATCAGCTGGAAGAACAAATAAGTACATTGGAAAAACAGAGGAAAGAGCGTAATGAAACTCAAGTCGTTCAGATAAGCTCCATATCTCTAAGTTCCTTGGTAATATTGGTACTCAGCTTAATAGGTATACTGAAACTCTGTAAGGTCATAAGGAAAAAGAAAAGAAATGTCATAGTAAAAACACCTAAAATAGTAACAATCAATAACCAAAAAGTCCAATTAGACACTGAGACACACCCTCAAATTTGTATTGAAGCCACGGAAGTCCCAAGTCAAGTGCCCATTGCAAATGTAAAGAATCGCAACCTACCAATTTCAACCCCAATACAAGGGACGCCTTCGACAAACAAAGTCAGACAAATCTCACAAACTTTCCAATCGGAAATCGTGAGAGCAAACAAATCCCGAATTTCCTCACTAGCACCTACCCAGGAACTAACAACAACAAACAAAACTAACTTACAAATAAATAGTTCGGAATTAAAAGATGCAATCAAACACCGTGCTACCCAGCCTACACAGGCAAGTAACAAAGTAAGTTTAACAACAAGAGAACCGCTTCCACCCCCTCCTCTTCCAAAATCATTAATTCATGTTGAGCAGAATCCAATTACACGTACCCGTCATCTACAGGTAGTTTAACTATTTTAAACATAATAGAAATTTGAAAACAAGATTGAAGATGTAAAACGTAACACACAAAAAAAATGTATTTATAAACACATACTATATATGCATTAGAAGTAACATACCTATTTATAGATAAATCTAAGAAAGAAAAAATAGGTATAAACAGATATAAAAAAATTTTTTTTTAAGAATTTGAAAACATATGTATAAACACATATAAAGATTTTAAAAACATATGTATAAACACATATAAAAAAAAAAAAAAATAAAATAAAAAGTCTTAAAAGTATTAAGTAAATTATGTATACACACACATATAAAGAGTCAAACAGCCATAAGTATAAATGTATATATGTAGGAATTATAAAAAAGAAATATATATACAGTATGCACAAGTAATAAAAATACACATAACATAGCAGTAATACTAATAATCTAGAAAAATAACGGATATAAATTTGTAAACCGATAAGTCAATTATTGTACCGGCACCCGACGTTATGTATATACATGCATATAAAAACACTAAATTTCTCGAAAATTATCGAACGATTGAACCATATTCTAATGCGTTATTCCTCTTCTAAGAATAACACATATTTTTTAAAAAGGGGGAGATTTGTTACATACATACCTCCACCCACAATTTTAAGTAAGCATGGTAACATACGTACATACCTACAACAATTATCAAAGAAATGCTAGCAGACGCAAGCATACATATTTTCATCATTTTTCAATGAACATACATACCTAGATCATTTTCATTAAATTATAATTCCACTCGTTACTGACCTTCCCCAATTACTTAACAAGTTGAGGAAATAACTAAGGTAGATTGAGTGACGCAATACCCTGGGCGCAAGAATTCGCACGTTGTAATACGATAACCTTGCGCCAGCGGTAGAACCCAGGTGACCAAATGATGGTTCACGGTTTGTATATGAAGAAATTGATATTTATGTGGGTATGTATGTAAATCATGAATATCACGATGAACAAACAACAAGCGATTAGCGTTTGTCGAGATTTATGTATGCACGTATGTAAAAACAAATGCGATAAAGTACTGACGAAACGCTCAGTACGATTATAGTCAGAAAAATATCTGTATGTAAGTTATCATAACACGATCACATTATCTTTCAGCAATCAGTGAAGTTCCTATAGAGAAACTATTCCCATAAGAACATAGCTGTCCACGGATCTTCATAACTATTGGAGAAATCTCATCACTATAGGAACTACGTCGAATGTATGCTGTGGCTGACGCACGTACCACTAGTAGGCTTATCGCAACAATCAACGCCATAGGCTAAACGGAATAAATACGGTTCACCCGCAATATTCTTGAGGCACAGACGACCAAAATCTAAGGAAACGCTAATCCTTGGTCTAGTACAAAAAAAAACTATGAAATCAATTATCTTAATGTAAGTACCAAATTTTACATATGATACGAATTACTACGCAAAAGTGAATTGCAAATTACACAAACCGAAACCAAAGCCTTCAAAGCAAATTAAGTGAGCAAATTTTCTTTTTTCTTTGAAATTTTTGAAAAGTGAATAAAACGGAATAAATATTTTTTATTATCTTTCATAAAAAATTAAATAGATTGAATCTTTTAAAACAAATTAAGTGAATAAATGATATCCTATGACATTTTTAGAGAAGTGAATAGAATTAAAGAATTTATTGAACTTTTAATTAACCTCAGTAGAATAGAGAGCAAAATAGTAAAATCTGGAAAGTTTAGTGAACAAACAGTTGGGTGAAACACAAAAAGCGAGGGAATAAAGTGTAGATACTAAATGTTTCAATAATTCCTAGAAAAATCTACAAGCATAGAAAACCGATTGAACTATTAAACTATTAAAATAAAATTGTGCGTATTTTTCTGATAAAAAGACTTGGTGAAATAAAGTGAACTGTCCATTTTCTATTAAAAAGTCGTACACTTTCATATTTTTTTTTCTCTTTTCCCTTCCCCCAAAAAGAAGAAAACGTTTTTATTAAAATGTCTCAAATCGAAAACCTTCAAGAAGCGGTTAAGCAATTGACAGGAGCAGTAAATGCTCAAATAGAACTCAGTAGGAAATTAGAACAAAGATTAACGACATTAGAGGTAAAAGATAAAAATATTCCTGCGACTACCTCTACACTGCCTATACCAAGAAATGAACAGGACTTAAAAGATATTAGCAAGTTACCAGACTGTGTTAAAGAATTACAAGTTTTTGATGGGAATCCAATACAATACGTTTCTTGGGTACATAATGTTGAAAGCATCCTCAAAGACTATGATATTATTCGAACCAAACCCATGTATAGAGCTATTTTGCAAAGTATTAGGCAAAAAATACGGGGTAAAGCAGACTCGGCCCTTATTTCATACAACATATTTGACGACGACTGGGACTCAATTAAAAAATGTTTATCTCTTCATTACGCAGACAAAAGAGATCTGCGAACTCTAGAACATCAGTTGGGCAATTTGATGCAAAGAAATTCGACAATCGATCAATTCTACGCTAACGTCAATCATCAGTTCTCACTTATTGTGAACAAAATCAAAACTGAAGACTATAAGCCGGAAACAATTAACGTGCTTGTAGAAACATATAGAAATGGGGCCCTTGATGTATTTATTCGTGGCCTTAATGGGGACCTTTCAAAGATGCTTATGATTCAGAGGCCTAGTACACTACCGGAGGCTTACTCTTCCTGCCTCGAAATCCAGAACTTGAACTATAGAAATCTGCCAATACATAGGAGAAACTCTACCAACTTCGTAACTGCCCCGCTAAACCAGATGCCATCTATCAGACGCGAACAGGCAGTCGCACGTAATGCGCCGAATCAAGTCTCGTTGCAACAAAGGAATATGGCGTACAATATCCAACACCAACAAAATCCAGGACCACCACCTAAACCAATACAACCCAAGCCATCAACGCCAATGGACGTCGATAGGTCGATTCAGACAAGGCAGGTCAATTACATGAATCGCCCTGCGGCATTTCCACTCGATACGAATGCTGCCAAAAGAGAGAATAATTCTGATGGTCATGCACGGAAACACCAGCGCCTATTTCACATGGAAACGCACCCAGAAAATTCTCGCTATGAAGACTACATCGAGCAATTTAGTGATTATGAAGATTACCAAGAGGAAGAAGAACAAAAAGATGATGAAGAAAATGCAGAGCTAAATTTTATGACGGGAGCCTCTCTAGCGTACCTTATCTAGAGTATATAACAAGAGACAGGGAAATTTTAAAATTTTTAATAGATACTGGAGCAAATAAAAATTTCATTAAAAAAGAGCTAGCGATAAATGCCCAGCCTATTAGAAAACCTTTTTCCATTAGATCTGCGGGAGGTGACATAAAAATATCTGAGAAAGTAAGAGGAAAATTTTTCGCTAGTTTAGGAAACAATACCGAAATAGACCTTTTTGTTTTACCAGGTTTAAAAACATTTGACGGCATAATAGGAGATGACACACTGAAACATCTCGGAGCGGTTATCAATAGAAAAAATAACACCTTAAAAATTGCACCTAATATAACAATTCCTCTGAAGGAAAAAAAATCTGTCCAGGTTAATAGCATTGAAATAAGGGATAATCACCTATCTGAAGAAGCAAAAAAACTGGTAGGTGCTCTTGTCAAGAAATTTGATTGCCTATTCGGGCCCTTGGTTGATCAAGAAACAGCAGATACGACCATAAGGGCAGAGATTAAGACAATTACAGATGACCCAATCTATACCAAATCTTATCCATACCCAGTAAATATGAGAAGCGAAGTAGACCAGCAAATAAAACAGCTCTTGCAGGATGGAATTATAAGACCATCTAAAAGCCCGTACAATTCACCAATCTGGATTGTCGACAAGAAAATGGACGCTTCAGGTGTTCGCAAATATAGGATGGTCATAGACTTTAAAAGACTAAATGCAGTGACCATATCCGATACATACCCGATACCAGATATATCAAACACTATAGCTAGCCTTGGAAATTCGAACTACTTCACCACAATTGATTTAACGTCTGGCTTTCACCAAATTCAGATGAAGGGAAAACACTCAAAAATGCCCCAGCAATTTTTCAAAGGATGATAGACGATGTGCTAAAAGACTATATTGGGAAGATCTGCTACGTCTACATCGACGATATAATAGTATTCGGGGGACAGACTGAAAGAGAACATCTTGCAAATGTTGAGAAAATATTTCTAAAGCTTGAAAAGGCCAACTTGAGGGCGAATTTAGACAAAACTGAATTCCTGAAGTCAGAAACCGAATTTTTGGGCTACATAATAACGAATAAGGGCATCAAACCTGACCCTAAAAAGATTCAAGCCATCCTAAAAATTAAACCACCTGCAAATCTGAATGAAGTAAAAAAATTTCTTGGACTTGCCTCATATTATAGGCGTTTTGTAAGGGACTTTGCAAAAATTGCAAAGCCATTGACAAACCTTACTAGAGGACCAAACGCACAAGTAAAGGCGAGTCAGTCAAAAAAGGTAAAGGTAAATTTAAATGCAAAGGAATTGGAGTCTTTCAAACACTTGAAAACGGTGCTTTCTTCATCAGAGGTATAAATTTTTCCCGACTTCGAGAAGGCATTTATCCTGACAACGGATGCGTCAAATCACGCAATTGGTGCCGTTCTATCTCAGGGTGAGATAGGAAAGGATCGCCCAATTACCTTCATCTTTAGATCACTAAACCGAACAGAGGAAAACTACGCCACAAATGAAAAAGAACTGCTGGCAATCGTGTGGGCTCTAGATAATCTTCGAAATTATTTATATGGGAAAAAAAAAATCAAGATACTAACAGATCATCAGCCGCTAACCTTTACCTTAAGCAACAGAAACAACAACGCTAAACTTAAGAGATGGAAGGCGAGAATAGAAGAATACAATTATGAACTGATCTATAAGCCTGGGCGTACAAACCAGGTTGCTGATGCTTTGTCAAGACTAAAGTTGGAGGCCAATACTCCTACTTCCTCATCGACAGATACGGCACATAGTGACGCTCTAACCTCTTCATCGACAGAGACAGCACATAGTGCAGATGAAGACAACACTTCATTAATTCCTCATTGTGAAGCCCCAATAAACGTGTTCAAAAATCAGATAATCATCAGTGAAGGTAGTGGAGCTTCTGCCTACGAAAAACCCCATCCGGGGTACGAAAGACACTTCATCAGCCTGCCTGAAGTGAATAAAGAAAATCTAACACGAGTCCTAAAGGAAAAATTCCAGCCAACAATAGTAAATGGTCTCAAAATTCCAGAGAAATTCATTCAAACGGTACAGAACATCTTTAAAGAACACTTGGCAAACTACAAGGTACGCATTACACAACGAATGGTACAAGATATCAACAGCGAAGAGGAAAAATTCAGAATTATCCAACAAGAACATAGGAGAGCTCACCGAAACTGGAATGAGAACAAGGAACAGATCCTTGAAAAATACTATTTTCCGCAGATGGCAAAAGAAATAAGAAAATACAGCGGAAACTGTGACATTTGTAATGCCAATAAGTATGATCGACACCCAAATAAACCAGAACTGCAGGAAACTCCGATCCCAAGTTACCCGTCGGAAATACTTCACATCGATATCATTGAAATAAAAAATGTGAAATTTATCAGTTGTATCGATAAATTTTCAAAATTTGCAAAATTATTTCATATAAATGATAAATCTGTTTTGCACCTGAGAGATAAAATTATTAAGGTCCTACACTACTTTACAGCACCAAGAATCCTCGTAATGGACAATGAAAAGAGTTTCATTAGCCCTATTATAACAGATTACCTGAAAACCTTAGGTATCGAGACATACTTAACACCGTCGCAAAGAAGCGAAGTCAACGGAGCAGTAGAGAGGGTACACAGCACTATCATTGAGGTGGTACGCTGCCTACAAGAGGAATATAAGGATCTGACCCTAAAGGAACTAATTAACATAGCCGTAGATAGATATAACAACACTATACACTCAGTAACGAATAAGAAGCCAAGCGACATCTTTCTTGGCAGACTGCAACGAATAAACTACCAAAATCTGGTCGATTTCAAAACCAGGGTCAATGAGGACTTAATAGGAAGAATAGAAAAAAATCAAAAAAATAAAATTAGAAGAGAAAACTTGAAAAGAAATAAACCAAAAACCTACAAACCCGGCGAAACAATTTACATTGCAGTCAAACAAATCCAGGGAAAGAATAAACCAAAATTTAAGAAAGAAGTAGTTGCAAAAGACAATAAGGTTACCGTTATCACAGAATCCGGCAGAAGAATACACAAAACACAAATTAAAAATATACCTAACTAAACTTCCTTCCTCTCTCCCTCTTTTCTTTTCAGATTACCATTTTTGATTATGGCGACGTCGTTTACCATTTACGAGTGCAACACACCGATAGTTACACTAAAATTGGGAGAAGGACGAATTATAAATGGCAATTTCAACCTGGTTCACGTAATAAACCTAACTAATTATGAAGATATTGTAACGAAGATACTACCAACGATACAAATGGTCAGCCCCAAAAACATTTTTAAACCCCAATTACTCCACCAGGTACAGCAAATTAACATCTTACTGGCAGAACTCAAACAGCAACCACAAAGGAACCGACGGTCTATCAATTGGATTGGTTCGGCATGGAAATGGATTGCAGGGAATCCAGACGCTTCAGACTGGGACGAAATTGTAAAGAGTCAAAATAAAATAGTTGAGAGCAACAACCAACAGTACAAGATTAACGAAGGACTGACGAACACTGTTAACCAAATCCTTCGAGAGTACAATAAGATCGCCGAACAATTAAATGAAAACTCTATGGAAGAACTGCAACAAGCAACGTTCAACAGGCTTAGTATAGTAAAAGAAGAACTAAAAGAAATCGTACGAGCTGCCCAACTGGCTAAAGCGGGAATCATTAACACCAACCTATTAGATAAAGAGGAAGTTGGCCATATCATAGCAGAAGTCGAGACACTTCCTTACTCAAACGAGATAGAAGCCATAGAATACGCAGAGCCAAAAATGATAGTGAAAGAATCAACCATTCTTTACGTGTTATCAATGCCGAAAACCAACAATAAGGAGTACAACCGCGTAGCAGTGAGACCTACGACAAAAAACAACAGGCAAGTTTACGTTGAACATAGAGAACTTTTCATTAATCAGCATGAAATTTTCGGCATAACCGGGAAGTGTTACAATTTCAAGGATGCAACTATCTGCAAAAATAATGAATTAAAAGAACTGCCAAGCGATCATTGTATAGGCCAACTCTTAAAAAGCCAGCACGCTGGATGCGAGTACCAGTTCAACCAGAACGAAGAAATCGAAACGCTTAACGACAACACTATTTATCTGAACAACTTTAACGGCGAGATCATTCACAACAAGACGAGTAGACATCTAAATGGTAGCTTCCTGATCCAAATCTACAACGAGACTATAAAAATCAATAACAACACATTCAGTACCAGGGAGCTAAGGACATTCCAAATATTGCCATCAGTCCTACAACGTAATATAACCGAGAAAGGAACTAAGCTAGACCTGGGGTACCTGCACAACCTACATCTAAAAAATGTCGAAAAACTACGGAAGCTGTTTAGTAACGACCAAATCTCAACTATAACCGATGTTGGCACAATAACCATCATTGCCATCGCTATCATTCTTCTCGTCAGGAGGTTCCGGAAAAACCGACAACAACTTGTCCTAACACCTGGGGTAGTAGCGGATACACGGGAAACCACTTATCCTGGACTGCAGCCTATCAGCTTGAATTTCTGAAGCCCACGGGACGCGGACCTTTGAAGGGGGAGGAGTTATCATAACACGCATAACAACAATGGTAACAATTTTAATTTAATGTAAAATCAAATAAATTGCAAACGCAGTTATGTCGAATAGACAATTTTCGGTAAGTCACGTTGACTGACCAACAAGTATCGACACCGGATACGTGTTGCAATTTATTTGATTCCATTGAAACAAAATTATTTTTCAATTATTCAGCTTTTTCTTCGTCCAATGAAATATATAAAAATTATTGTCAAATAAGCAGAAAAGTTCTTAAAGGTAGAAATTAATTAAGGTAGAAATTAAGAATGGTTCAGTTTTACAAGAGCTTTGAAATAAATCGGTCATTACATTGAAATTAGTTTTTTTTTTATCTCCTCCGGAGAAATATCATAACTTGTATGTACGGAAGCGACGAGTGCCGCAATTTATTTGTAAACAGAAATAAATGAAATGCAAATGACCTAACACTTTGTACTGTTATATACAAAGTGTTGGATCGGAAGTATTTTACAGTTTCCGTATTAATAAGATAACTTCTGTATAAATAAGGTAGGAAATTGTAAAATAAGGGAGTCGAGTAAAATAAAGAAGTCGACAGCAGTCGATTTGAGTCGAGTCAGTAAAACAGTTCGTTTTAATTAGGAGTTGTGCTTTTACAAGCTACTCCATAATAATATCAGGAGTTGTGCTTTTACAAGCTACTCCATAATAATATCAGGAGTTGTGCTTTAACAAGCTACTCCACACAACTAATCTCACGTTAGAACTACTACAGTCGCTGCCAGGAGGAATGAAAGCAGTACGGCAAATTAAGTCAAACGGTTTCTTCGCAAAGAAACCACAACAAGCTTCAGTAGGATATATTCATACTTAACAGTACCCAGTCCAACAAACACTACTATAAAAATAGGCAAGCGGCAGGTTGTCGTACACAACAACCATTTGAAGCCTAATTAAGAGTAGTATACTGGTACACACACCGTCAGAAAACAAGTCCCCTTCAAACAAAAGTTCGCCAGTTAAACTAACAACTACGTACTTAAAAGTTCCGCACTCGGAATTACTTACTATGACTCACGAAGTCTATCCTTACCTAAAGTTTATTTAAACCAATAAAAATTAGCTAAATACACAAGGTACGTTATTACGAATAACGAAATAAGACACAATTACTATGACTCAAAAAGTCTGTGGTTTCTCCCCACTTCTGACCTAAACCTTTTTTTAAATCGATAAAAATTAGCTAAATACGCAATGTGCGTTATTACTGAAAACACCTCTGTTCAGAACTGAACATCTTTTTAATTTAATAGCAAAATCATTTCGTTATACAAAGAAAAAAAATATATTTTCATAACAAAATAATTTTCATCAGATAAAAAATACCTACGCATACAAGTCACTAAATCGGCCCATATTTTCCAGCAGGCAACAAATGCAAACTTTGCATTTTTTATAAGTTATTAACCTCGGGTCAATAATAATGTACAAAATTGCCGCGTTAACATTAAATTAGTATCTAGTATGAATAAATATCCTATAATTGTAAATAAATGTTATGTTAGCAATAATTTAGTATTTAAGTCATATGAGTACACGAATAAAGTTACAGTTTTGCTTTTACACGCAGAATGGTTATTTTTTTGTCGACTCAAATCAAGTTTGAGTAATTTACAGTTCATTACATGGTCCTTTGAGCGGAAATTTAAGAAGCAACAATAATTCAAGAAATCTTGGATTATTTTCTAAATTACAATCTCAAAAGTTACTTCCATCAACTTCGTGTTTAATTCAAGAATCTTTGAATTATTTTTGGAAGGAAGCAACAGCACTACAACTGCGTGATTAATTCAAGAATCTTTGAATTAAAAAGCAACAAGCCATTACTAACTTCGCAAAAAACGATTCATGAGCCATTGAATTGTCACTACGAATTAGCAACAGCTTGAGATAATAATTCAAGAATCTTTGAATTATTTCCTCACCTTGCATCAACAACCTGTCTTAAAAGATCCAGATAGCCACAAAAAGATTCAAATTAAGTTGGAATTCTTTTTATATCAAAATCGAAATGCCTACAGATCCATTGCATGAGGATCTATTAAAGGCACAGAAGCATCTATTGAAGGCCCAAAAGCAAATAGCTGCGGATATTGAAAGATTTAAGACCAATCTTACCAAAGATCCACTACAACGGAGAATCCCAGAAAAGTTGGTAGACAAAAGACTCCAACTAGAAGAATAGAATAGAATAGAAGATATAGTGACCTGCATTAGTGAAGATCACGCGTATTTCAAAGAAGACGTTTTTAATAAAACAAAGGCGATTTACATTGATGCTATCAATATCATTGAAAAATACGAAGCGATAAGTAAAGCTACAGGGCCAAAATCTCTAGCACCATCCACTACAAAGCAGACTATCAACGCAATCACAGACATGCCAACACTTGCTTTCACCACTCCCGAGTTGGACACACAAACAACAACATCCGCTGCCAGTCCAGCCAATCCCAGTAGCGCAATACAGCAGCCAGTTCCACCAATGGCTCACTTACATCAGAACAACACCAACAACTTTCCGAAACTTCCGCCAATAAAAATACCTAAATTTACTGGAAACTAAAAGCAATGGAAGACGTTCAGCGACATCTTCACTCAACTGATAGATCACAACCCCTATCTGAGCAACGTTGAAAAGATGCAGTACCTTCTTTTCCATCTTGAAGGTGAAGCAAGGAAGGTTATCAGTCATCTCCAGCTGAGCAATGAGAACTACAACATTGCCATTCAACTGATAAAGGCTAGATTTAACAATAATAGAAAGATAGCACAGATCTCAAGAGGACATAATAATGCTTTATGACACATTAAGGGAATGCCTTGCTGCATTAAAAAATTTAAACTACAATACAGATGAATGGGATGCTATGATTGTTTGTATTGCTACGAGAAACCTCGACGCAGAAAGTCTCAGATTTTTTGAAGAAAGTCTAACAAACCCCAAAGAAATGCTATCAACGACGGAGTTGTTCAATTTCTTGGAAAAACGTTACCAGATTTTGGACTGCATAAAAAGTTCAAGGTAGACCAGACCCGATGGAAATCAAAGCAACATTAAGAAGAGAACATTTCACACAACATTGAAGCATTCATGTCCCATCTGCAACAAGGAACATGCAATATATCAGTGTATGGATTTTAAGGCAATGAGCGTAAGGGAACGAAACTCATTCATTAATAAGAAAAATCTGTGCAACAATTGCATGGCCCACAAAGCAACTGAAAAATGCAGAACTAACAAATCATGTTATTACTGCAACAAAAAGCACCACACCTTGTTTCATAGAGATCATGAAGGTGATGAACAATCCAAGAAAGGTATGAGTAGACCTGTAACTACATATAATAAGAAGGATAGCCTAAATTCAAAGCAGCCAATTGAAGAAGATGTAACGATTCTACACAATAAAACAAAATTTCCAAGGGTTTTACTACCCACTGCCAAGGTGTACTTAAAAAATAAGTTTAATGAATAAATACCCTTTAGAGCATTGATAGACCCCGGCTCACAGATATCACTCATTACTCAAGAAGTGGTGCAGATCTTAAAACTAACCAAGGAACGTATCAAAACAACCATGATTGGAGTTGGCGATACTAAGTCCGCCAAATCCTCCAGCAAGGTAACTATCCAAATTGAGCTAAAACAACCAGAACGCCCAAGCCTCACTGCAGAAGCACTTGTATTGCAAAAATTTAATTCGTTACTACCAGATGCACCAACAACACGAATTGATCCAACAAAGATTGGAAATATTACACTAGCAGATGAGACGTATCATATTCCTGGACCAATAGATTTACTGTTAGGCGCAGACGTTTACGCAAACGTGATACTGGACGGAAACCTACGGCACAGAGCACAAAGTTAGGTTGGATTCTCTTTGGTCGTGCTCCAGATACCTTCATCAAAACCAACAAGGTATCAAGTTTTCTGTCCACAGCTGAAATAGACAAAAGGCTGGAAAAACTGTGGGAAATAGAAGAAGACATATTGTAGCGTATACCCCATTACGCTACATTTTTTTTCTCTGTTTCGCTCCTCTACTTCTGTAGAGAAACCCCCCATGATTTCCCAGAAGTACCTAGGGAAAAGATAAAATTTAGACATTTCCGAGAAGTAGCCCTATGCTACTTTTCCATAATAGAAAATTCCTGAAAAAGTTAAATTTAGATATTTTTTCTAGAAGTAGCCCTATGCTACTTCTCTATAGTACAAAAATTCCTGAAAAAATAAAAGTTAAAATCTATATATTTACAAGAAGTAGCCCTATGCTACTTCTCCATGTTAGAAAATTCCTGAAAAGCTAAGAACATATTTATACATACCCGCATACAAGTCCAGATCTAAAAAGAAACAACAACAACAGAAGAATTTTGTAAATTACCTGGACTTTGTGCTAAAACATTAAAGAAATTTATTTTTTTAAAATACCTGCGATTCAGTGTTGAAAAACTTAAAGAACTTAGTTTTTATAAATTACCTGCGACGCTGAAAATTTAAAAGAAATAATTTTATAAATTATCTCGATTTAGCGCTGGAAATTTAAAAGAAATAATTTTGTAAATTACCTGCGATTTAGCGCTGAAAATTAAAAGAATCAGTTTTATAAATTATCTGGAGTTAGCGCTGAAAAATTTAAAGGAATTAGATTTGTAAATTACCTGAATTTCGTGCGGAAACATTAAAAGAAATCGTTTTATAAATTACCTGCGAGTGGGCGCTGAAACATTTAAAGAAAATAGTTTTTATAAATTATCTGGATTTAGTGCCGAAAATTTAAAAGAAATAGGTTTTATAAATTACCTGGATTTAGTGCCAAACCATTTAAAAGAAATAGTTTTTGCAATTACCTGCGATTGAGCGTTGAAAAATTAAAAGAATCAGTTTTATAAATTATCTGGATTTAGAGTTGAAAAATTTAAAGAAATTAGTTTTGTAAATTATCTGGATTTAGTGCCGAAAATTTTAAAGAAATAGTTTTTGCAAATTACCTGCGATTTAGCGTTGAAAAATTAAAAGAAATAGGGTTTATATGTAAATTACCTGGATTTAGTGCCAAAACATTTAAAAGAAATAGTTTTTGTAAATTACCGGCGATTTAGCGCTGAAAAATTAAAAGAAATAGGGTTTATAAATTACCTGGATTTAATGCCGAAACATTTAAAAATTTGTAAATTACCTGTGATTTAGCGCTGAAAATTTAAAAGAAATAGTTTTGGTAAATCACCTGCGACTTAGTGCTGAAACATTTTAAAGAATGCTGAAAAATTTAAAAGAAATAGTTTTATAAATCACCTTCGATTTAGTGCTGGAACAATTTAAAGAAATAGTCTTTGCAAATTACCGGCGATTTAGTGTTGAAAATTCTAAAAGAAATAGTTTTTATAAATTACCTGGACTTTGTGCCGAAACATTAAAAGAAATAGTTTTGTAAATTACCTGTGACATCAGTAGGATTATTAAGTGTACATTTCCTGGAATAAGAAGGAAGACTTTTATTAGTGAAAATTTCGTGAATTAAAATCAATATTTAATTTTGTGTATATATTTACATGATTTCGCAGTGATATGCTGCTTGGATTTTTCCTCGTTTTGTGAATATTTTCTGGAATGGAAAGGGAACTATATTCCAGTAGTGACTTTGGGTCGATAAGTTTTTTTTATTTAATAATTACCGGCACGGTGTAATTAGTTTTTATGCTATGAAGGCATCATATCTGCAAACGGAAGTTATATTCAATTAGTGACTCTAGTTCGATAAACTCTTTTTATTATTACCTGTGTGCTTCATTCAGCAAAGTGCCTATAAAGAGAAGTTTTTTTTTGTCGATTATTGCCCTCGTCGAGAACGGACAAGTTGGAGGTCTAGAAAGTGATTGGACTCTTTGCTTGTTCTTGTTTTCCTTTTTTTTGACAATAAGCTGTTAAGCACTAGGAGTTCCGCGTTTTATTCCGCTCTTAGAGTGCAAGCAAATAGTTAAGTGCTAGTAGCCATAATAATCATAACAACCCATAATAATCATAACAAGCCATAATAATCTTAACAAGCCATAATAATCATAACAAGCCATAATAATCATAACAAGCCATGATAATCATATCAAGCCATAATAATCATAACATGCCGAAAAGTGCATAAATAAAAGAGCCCAATGAGCCCACCAAACACTAACGTCATAGAAGCATCTGGAAGCAGAAGGGTGCACCCTCAGTACCAGCATTTCAGGACAACGTGGGACTTCGCAATCCAGCAGTGATAATAACCTCACACTAGTAAGTTTTCTTGTTATTGTCGTTTGAGCTTTTGGTCACTATATTTAGATCTTAGTATTATTAATAACTTCATTTAATTAATGACGAATAGAGTTAAGTTAAGTGCAGTTAGTAGGGATCAGGCTAGCGTAAGTACAAATAAGTCCCAATGAATGTGAAGAGGGATGAACGGCGGAAATAAGAAATTCCAAAAGAGAAGGGAAGAACAAATGAAATAAAAAAAAATATTTTTTTAGCAACAAGTAAAGAAAAGTGTGGTTGTCTCTGAGTATCCTCCTTTCACCTTTGTTTTTTTTTTTTTTTTTTTTTTCATTATTGGGTTTTGAGCAATCCTCCGTCAATCGTTGTGGAGGAGCATCTATTCGGTACGATCTCGCTTCTCTTTCTGGGCACAACTTGTACTATTGCAGAGATGTTTATTTAATCCACTATTATGTAGGGTGGAGGCATGATGGTTCGTCGTTAAAGCACACACTGATGGGGCTGAGCATTTTTTTTATACGGCTTTGGAGGCTTAGCCAGGGTGGATGGGGGCGATTGGGCCCAGTATAACCCAAAGCCGGGGTCTCACCAACATTGGAGATCCCCCTCTCAGCTCTCCCAAAAATACTCCGGGTGAATTAGCACTTGTTCGGCGTTGCTGAAGTCTTCTATTCCTCTTTACTTTGCAGCATTTGATAAAGTAAATTTTTCTCCTTTTCAGGCTTTTAGGTTCTACCAGGAGGCCGAAGGCGTTTATAGATCCTTTTTTTTACTGTCCGTCTGAAGTCACGACTACAATTTCTTTTCTTTTACTGTCCGTCCGTCTGTCTGATCAGTTATGTTGACGATTTTGCACAGCTTTATAAGCATTGAAGGAATGTGGGTGGCAAGAACCACCCCAAGCCGGCTGATCGCTAGTGGCATACTTGCTGTGCAGCCACCCACACATATCCTGGATATGATTTTTGTAACAAGACGTGTCGGAAGCGGTATGTATGTACATTCAGGTACAAGTGGATGTAGGTACATCTGTCGGCGGACAAGCTCTTCGTTACAATATCCTCTAGTCAGGTAACCGATTAATACGCACAAAATTTTCACGAAACACATAGCAGAGATGGAGATGGCAGATACATTTTCCGCTTACCATTTAAGGATAATGTTAAAAATTGGGCGATTCAAGAAACAAAGCGTTCGCTCGTTTATTACAACTAGAGAAGAAATTAAAGAAATCACCGAATGACTTCAACGAATATAATAACTTTCTAATGCAATACCTGAAACTTGGTCATATGAGCCCAGCTGATGCCTTCACAGGACATGTATCCAGAGTATTCTACCTGCCGCATCACGCAGTATTTAAAAAAGACAGCACTACTACAAAATTACGAGTAGTGTTCGATGGATCCTGTAAATCAAACACAGGAATAAGTCTGAATGATTTATTGCATATATAGAAAAGATGTTTAGACAAATCAAGATAGCTAAAGAAGATCGAAAATTCCAGCTAATACTCTAGAGACATTCTGCGAGAGAACCAGTACAAGAATTCGTATTGAACACATTTACATATGGAACAGCCCCTGCAGCTTACCTAGCGGTAAAAGCTTTAAAACAGCTTGCAGAAGATGAAGGCGACGATTATTCGGTAGCAAAGAATGTGGTAAATAATGACTTCTACATGGACGACATGCTTTCGGGTCAGACACCCGAGATGACGCACGCCTGCTCCAAAATGAGATAATCTCACTATTAAGCAAAGGTGGATTCAATCTAAGGAAATGGACCTCAAATAATCACGAGCTTTTACGAGGCATGCAAGAGGACGTGGTTGAAAAGGGAATCCTAGAAATTGGAAAGGATGATACTATAAAAACCCTTGGAAACCATTGGAATCCGAAACATTCGTTCAAAATAAAATTCGATAAAGAAGATTTAAAATTAACCAAGCGAATATTCCTGTCAAGAATTGCCACAATCTACGATCCATTAGGGTTGTTACATACAGCCCTTACAAAAAGAAATTACGTACATACATACGTACATTGCATATTAGGCATACGTTTATCCAAATTACGTTCATACATACTTATATTGCCTATCATATCTACTTTAAAAGAAAATATGTACATGCATTGCATATGACGCTACAATTCTTGCCAAAAGAAAATATGTACATACATATGTACATACCTACATTGCATAGCAAGTGAAACAAATCATTGCATGCATGTACATACCTGCGGTACATTATACCATTATACCTAAAGAATGGCGCGTACATACATATTATTACTGACTGATTATTATTTCCGCATATAAAACAAGTGGAAAAAGAAAGTGAGGTAATACCCCGGCACGCAAGAAATCCCACATTGTAATATGACGACCTTGCGCCGGAGGTAAAACAAATGTATGTATGTAGGCGACCAAATTAATGGTTCACGATGAATGATGTGAAGTAGTAATGACCAGCTGCAAGCATTTAGCAAAATTTATATTTATGTATGTACGTCTATAAACAAAGTACAAACGTTTAACGAAAATAATATTTACGGATGATAATGGCCAGCTGTAGATATTGAGCAAAGTGCAATTTATACATATATGTATACGGCGTGCGCTGTGAGGAAATAAATTAAGAGTTTTAGCTTTACTTCCGTAGAAGTTAAGGTTATATTTTTAGTATAAATATTATAATGTTTTTATTAAAAGGCAGTTGCAATCGTAACTCAAGACAAGAGACACATCCAGTTGTTTTCATTAGGAGCAAAGCTGTTCAGCTACTCCACTATACCATACTAGGAGCAAAGCTAAATTAGCTACTCCACTACAGTAAACATTCCACACCTTGGGAGCAAAGCTATATTAGCTACTCCAATACACAACACTAGTAGCAAAGCTAAATTAGCTACTCCACTACACTAAACATTCCACACCTTGGGAGCAAAGCTATATTAGCTACTCCAATACACAACACTAGGAGCAAAGCTACATTAGCTACTCCAGTACACTACATATAGGAGCAAAGCTACATTAGCTACTCCGATCAAACATCGAACCTAGAACAAATATACTGTTTCAAGAAAGAGCGAGTAAGACATTTCTAATAGTCGATTCAACAAATAAAGTGCTTATATGAGAGTACTTGGCTATAGTTTGATAACAAGTACTTCAAAAACTCAAGTTTCCTCACAAAGAAACAGTAACAAATTGGCGCAGCCGGTAGGATCAAGGAAGTTAGTTCAACCTACAAATACTTGAAAAACCTTGATCCTCGAACCTACGAGTGCATACGAACATCTAACTGTTGAATCTTATATCAGAAATACCACGATAGGGCGCTTCTAACCCAGCCAACACACGGAAGAAGCCCCAAACCGCAGTACGAATTCAATAGATAACCTAATTGAAGAAAGAAAAAATACGGCTTAGCAAAACACTACGATAGAGAAGAAACAACAAAGTTTTAAGTAAGTCTCTATAAAAATTGTTAAAAAAGAGGCAACAATTATTAGCGAATTCACTTTAGACAGTGTTAAAGTATATCTAACACATTTTCATTCTTGGAAAAGTAATTCCAATCTAAGTAGCTTTTATTAACTATAAGGGCAGATCGCACACATTCATGCAAATTTCGTTTTTTATTTAAACCAAAGTCACTAAACTACTTATTCCCTTTTCTTCCCTACTTCTCTCTCTCACAATTATTCGTGGAAACTCGAAGTTTTGGCTTTCATGCCTAAACCTAACCGAAGCTTTTTATGCTCCAATTTTGAGACGGCAATAAGTTCATTGTCGTTTGATAACACTAGCCCTCCAGGAAGCCCTTCAGATAGCCCTATAGTAGAGCAAAATTCCCCCCAAAACAGACCATCCATAAACTGGTATCGCGAACATCGTTCAGGCAAACGTTTCAGAAGGCACAGTTTGATTAACTTCCTCATAAGAAAAAAATAGTTTAAACGATCTAATAACAGAAAAATCGTTAATCACGCCTAATCCAGACTGAACAAATAAACAAAACAAACAAAATGCCAGTGAATTATGAAAAGGTGGTTAAACTAACGGCACAAATGGTGCCCTTATTCTCTGGGGAATTCAGCTCCCACATCCTCACAGAGTTACAAACTTTTTTAGGCTGTTGTAAACAAGTACAGCACTGTCTAGAAGCGGAAGAAAAAGTAGCTTTTATGCAAGTTTTCCCCACTAGGTTGAGAGGTAATGCATACCAGCTAATCGCTTCAAGCTCACTCACAACATTTGAAGAGGTTGAAAAATTGCTTTATCGTAATTATTTACCTCGTGAGATATACCATGAGCTGATAAAGAGACTAGTTACTAGTCGACAATATCCACACGAGTCTTTTAACTCATTCACCACTAGGCTAAAAGGCCTATTGTTACAATGTAACAAAGCAGCACGTAACAAATACGGTGCTGAAAATTTTAACGTGGTGAAACGACAAATAGAGGATTTCGCTATGGCTTCAGTAAAGAGTGGTGCAACTAATCCGCATCTAAGTGCATATCTACTTACCTTGAATGAAGATTCAGTAGACCAGCTCATTCAAAAGGCACTAGATATGGAAAGATTGCAACAAGGACTCTTTCATATCCCACAACCCACTCATTACATTCCTAATACCACAAGCAATTTTCCAATGGAGAACTTTTTAAAGCATAATCCTACAAATTATGCTAATACTTATAATCTCCCTATTCACGAGAGTGTTGCTCCATACCCTTACACCAATGAGATGAGCAAACCCAATATAAAAACGGAATTCAATATACCTCCCATAGGGGAGCCTCTAAAGGTGCCATCAGTGTCTTTTAATACTGATGGGAACCCTACAAATAATTGGCATTCCACTCAAACCAGTTTCACACGGAAACCTTTAGGAAGCCCACCTCTTTGCCAAAATTCTTTGGCTCGACATACAGGAGAAAAAATATTCGACAAACAAAAATTGCTATTGAATAAAATCACCTGCAGCTACTGCAACTACAAGGGCCACACGTATGACGAATGTCTGAAACGAAAAATACTCCTTTCTGTGTAAACTGCAGAATAAAAGGCCATGATGCCCAACATTGCAAGCAAAGCCAAGGCACCACCCGAACATGCAAACAGTAACAACCATGCTTGGTGGGGCTCTGCAAATCGGGAGCAAAGAATAAACCACATACAAAATATGTGTGATTTTTGTGGCCGAAGAAGCTGATAGTAGACACTGGAGCCGAAGTAAGCCTAATAAAACAGGAAGCATTAAATATACAAAAGCGGGTAGAAACAGGACAAAAGGTCACTTTGAAAACTCCATTTGGAGAAGGAAGAACATTGGGTAACTGCCAAGGCACCATTTTATTAAGCAGCAGTATCCCGTGCTATCTACAGGTTGTAGAAGATAACGCCCAAATCTCGCACGATGGGCTATTAGGTAATGATTTTCTTGCAAAAAATTGCAATATAGAAGGGCCTAACAGATTACTCCGGTTTCCTCGCACGGAAACCAACCCTATTGAACTCACGGTACCTCTCGAAACATCCATAGAAGATGGAGAGGATATACCAAAGGATCAAATAGTGGATGAAGGTAAGCAATATGAAGTAGAACTTCAGCGATCTCATAGAATACCCCCTCGATCTCAAATCATACTGAGCATACCAGTACAATTGGACCAGGAAATTCTCTGTTTGTCTCAGGAGATTCAAGAAGGAGTATTTGTCGCAAATTGCTTCGTTAGTCCTCATAGAAATTTCATACCGTTATCTGTTCTGAACGTAAACACAGAACCTGCATTCCTAAGAAAATTAAAACTTACTCTAGTTCCAGTTAATTATTATAACATTAGCTCTCTACAGTTACCTTTGGACGAAATAAATTCCCAAAGTTCACAGAAAGAAGGCGATCCTTTTTGCCCACGTGCACAAGACAAAAACATATACAACATAAAATCTCTCTATTCACCTTTGGACGAAATAAATTCCCAAAGTTCTCAGAAAGAAGGTGATCCACCTTCCCACCATGCACATTGCAAAAATTCAAATAACTTCGTAAAAGATACGAAAAATTTCAACTCCAATCCATATTCAATAAACGTAAACCACATTTCAAAGTACAGTCCAGACAGACTTGTGGTTTTACGTGAAGAATTACTGTTGGATAAAAACTTAAATCAAGAAGAGAAAAATGACTATAATGACCTTTTCCATCTAAAGGGGCACAAGTTAACGTACACTAACAGTATAAAACACACCATTCCCACATTACATAATCAACCACCAATAAATCAGAAAATGTATAGACTACCAGAAATACATCGGGCAGTCATAAATGAGCAAATTAAGGAAATGTTGGACAACGACATAATCCAATTAAGTAAAAGCCCGTGGAATTCTCCATTGCTGGTAGTTCCCAAGAAAGCTGAGCCTGACGGCTATAAACGTTGGCGAGTAGTAGTAGATTTCCGTAAAATTAACGAGAAATTTATAGGAGATGCTTTTCCATTACCCAGGATAGAAGATATACTGGATCAACTTGGACACTCCAGATATTTTACTACACTCAATCTAGCAAGCGGGTATCACCAAGTACTTGTTGATCCGAAGGATAGACCCAAAACTGCGTTCAGTACCGCATTTGGGCACTATGAATTTAAGAGAATGGCATTTGGGCTGAAAGGCGCGCCTGCGACCTTCCAGCGATTAATGAATTACATTCTAACGGGTCTCCAAGGCTTAGAATGCTTTGTCTATCTCGATGATATTGTAATATATGGAACAAATTTGCAAGATCACAACGAGAAATTGACTAAGGTATTCGACAGACTTCGAGCTCATAACCTTAAATTACAGCCCGAAAAGTGCCAGTTCCTTCGCAGGGAAGTGATTTACCTCGTACACAAATGTTCAAACTAAGGAGCACTTCCTGATCCCAGCAAAACAAGTTGTGTCCAAAACTTTCCTCAACCCCGAACCGTTAGACAAACCCAATCGTTCCTTGGGTTGGCTAACTACTACCGCAAGTTCATTCCGAACTTTTCAAAAATAGTCAGACCCCTAACAAATCTTTTACGCAAAGACGTTAAATTTACTTGGACGCAAAAGTGCCAAAACTCTTTCGAGGAAATTAAAAGATCACTGGTAAATCCTGCCCTTCTCTCATATCCTGATTTTACT
Source organism: Dioctria rufipes (assembly GCA_963924295.1). NCBI lineage: Eukaryota > Metazoa > Arthropoda > Insecta > Diptera > Asilidae > Dioctria > Dioctria rufipes. The sequence continues at coordinate 99,690,415 of OZ002741.1, read as the reverse complement.
GAACCCTTTAATTTGACAACAGATGCTAGCAACGAGGCATTGGGAGCTGTATTATCCCAAGGGAAAATAGGCGAAGACAAGCCAATAGGCTATGCAAGTAGAAGTTTAAATAAGGCGGAACAAAAATACTCCACAATAGAAAAAGAGTTACTCGCTATTGTATGGGCCGCCAGGAACTTCAGGTGTAATTTGCAGGGCAGAAATTTCACGGTCTACACCGACCACAAGCCCCTTAAAGGCGTATTCAACGTGAAAGAAAAAACATCGAGATTAGTCAGGTTTCATCATAAACTCTCGGAGTTTGACTATAAAATTGAATATAAGCCTGGAAAATATAATACTAATGCAGATGCGCTTAGTCGAATACCTGCCCAGCTAAACCAGACAAACCCCAATTCGTTCGTTGTGGAAGCTCAGGTACATCACCGACCCGATTCCGATATAGAAGAAAATGAGTTTAGTTCTCCACCACCCTCAAAACCTACACACGCACATTGTCACGTAGTTACAAGAGGTCAAGCAAGGGAGACAGAAATGGAAGACGTAGTTCAGAAAACTCCCCGTAAAGTTCAAAAGAATGCTCAGAACTTCATAACAGACTCAGTTGAGATTGGCTCAACTGAGAACAGCCAATTTGAAAGCGTTGTATCTGAACACAGCAAATCTCCTATAAAAAATAATCTTATAGATTCCCAAGTTAAATTTCCGGAAACTATCACGGACCCGGAGGAAATCGAAACAATTTTAAAGGACTACCACGATTCTGCATTCGGTGGTCACCAAGGTGTAGTCAAAACCTATAAAAGAATAAAAAGGAAGTACAAGTGGAAAAACATGCTCAGCGCGGTTAGAAAATATGTCCGCAAATGTACTAAATGCCAGAAAATGAAGGCTAGCCCAGAGTATCGTATGCCAATGGTCATAACGGATACTGCCCTAATGCCATTCGAAAAAGTATATCTGGACATCGTAGGTCCTCTTGAGGAAACGCACTCAGGAAACAAATATATTTTGACTTTTCAAGACAATCTTACGAAATTCGTAGACTGCTACGCCATGCCGAATGGCGAAGCAGAAACGGTAGCAGGAATAGTTTTCGACGAGATAATTACTCGTTACCGCATTCCTAAAAAGGTAGTAACTGATCAAGGCTCCAACTTCTTAAGCGATCTCTTCAAACGAGTTTGTAAGCTCTTAAAGTTTAAAAAACTGCAAACATCCGCTTATCACCCACAATCCAACGGTGCTCTTGAACGAACCCAGAGACCACTAGTAGAGTATTTAAGAGCTATTGTATCCGAAAATCCAAAGGCTTGGGATCGATTGCTGAGAACTGCGGCTTTTGTGTATAATAATAGTCCACATGAAGGCACTAAGCTCACTCCAATGGACTGTCTGTTTGGATTTACAGCGGATGTACCTTCAAATCTAAGAAGAGAGCCAGAGCCAATGTACAATCACGAAAGTTACTACTATTCTATTCTTAGGTACAAATTACAGACAACCTACGCTATTGCCCGAAAAAATTTACTTAACGCTAAGGAAAAGTCAAAACTACACTACGATAAACATTCAAGACCAGTAACTTTCCAACCAGGTGATAAAGTATTATTGAAGAATCAAGCTAAGAAACACAAGTTGTCCCAGATATGGCTAGGTCCATATCTAGTAATAAAAGCTTTCAATCCTGTTAATACTATTATTCAAATCGGCAGACGAAGAGTAACAGAACACAACAACAGGTTAAAACCATTCCACGAATAATAGTTAACCTTTTAAAAGAAAGATAAAGAATACATTCCACCTCAACATACCAAATCAGAGGTAAAATCTTTTTTGTTTTGATTAAAGAAAGACAATAATTAGTTAATTACTTTTATTTTTATTACCAAATTTAACAAGAAACCAAGTAAGAATTTTTTTTGTAACCCTTTCGTTTTCTAAAAAAAAAAACTATTCCAAATATGGCTGGAACCATATCAGGTGTTTAAAGTTCACAATTCAGTGAATACTGAAATCCAATAATAATCCAATAATAGAAAAAGCTTCTATGAATAAAAGTCTGGAAACATAACATATATATATATAGATAACTCCCCAGACATGGCACAACTATTACATCAGCATTGCTCCTAAAATGCTACTAATAACCAATGCTTTCTTATCCCGAACTGTGCGAATGTGGAACAGTCTACCATCTTCTGTCTTTCCTCCGGCATACAACCTGCAAAAGTTTAAGGGCGACATACATCGGCACCTCCGTCACTCTCCTCATATCCCTTAATCCTTTCCCTATCTCCTTCCTGCCACGCTGTGCTTTGCATCATAGGGTATCCCCTGAGCTTGGCTTAATAATATAAAAAAAAAAAAAAAACAAACGGTTACACCATCACTTTTCGTCTTTAATCGATTCCCCTGAAATAAAAAAAAAAAAAAAAACCCAGCAAAGAATAACAAGAAGTTTTATGTAATAATTTCTTTTATTATTTATTTAGTTTTTTTATAATTTTCTTCCTCTTCAAGGCATTAATCTCTTTTAATTTCTCCTTGGCCAGACCATCGTATTTAGAACGCTCCTCCGATGTTATGGCTAGACTAACTTTCAGTCTGAAGTAATGTAGATCCCGGTCTAACCGAGCACGCTTGCCACCTCTAGTCGCTTTAGGTTTTGGTTCATCATCACGCTGGTTATCGCCTTTCGTTCCCACTCTTAACCGGTATTCCTCGAGAGTCAGTCTTCTCGGACCGGGAATATAATCCGGTGCGGTTTTTGAAATCCCCGGTAAAGCTTTTGGGACGTAGGGCTCAATCGGCCTGTCCACTGGATACAACGTTAAATTTTCTACATCCCTCTCAGGACAGGTAACCGATAGGGCCTTAGCCATTACCTTGTCAAACGCTTCACTGATTTTCTGAGACATGATAAAATAAACAACACTCGTAGAAATTACACGATAATAATGCACGACACTGAATCATGTTACCCGATATTTATACATAAAAATCCGCTTATCTAGTAAATCACTGTATGTATAATTCCGGTCAACCAAATAATTTCAGAAGCCAATCATTTCAACACAAAATATAAGTCATAACAAAATTGTAAGAATAAACGAAATTGCAAGTCATGACGCAATTGCACTTACAAATGAGGAATGAGCTTGCCCGAATTAACGTGACCTCGATTACATACTCAATTAAAAAAAAAAAAAACAAAAAGAAGAGAAACAATTAAAAAATCAATAATATATATATATCAATTTTCGTGTAACAACGGAGAATAAGAAATATTGCAAGATTAAAAAAAAAAAAGAGACTTTATTTAGTAAACCGCTTATTAACTATTTTTACCAACTCTCCTCTCCCCAGATATGGCATTAATCTTCATGAGTACCTTCTTATCCATGCTAATATTAATACCAAGCACCGCGGCGGACGCCTACGAGATCCAGAACCTGAACAACACGGGAATAATGTTCGAAGAACTTGGAAAGCTGTTGTTATTTCACGATACGTGGAATCTGTTCACACAAATAAACATTACCGATTTAGAAGCAGAAACCACATTGATAGAACATACCGCGTTTCTCATAAATCGACTATGCGAGGTACATAACGCCACCACTAGCGCATGTACAGAACAAAACGCATACATACGTAGTCTGATAGGGAACATAAAAAAGAGAACTACAACCATCAAAGAAATGGTTAACATGCGACATCGAAGGTCCTTGTTCGATGGAATAGGTAGTGGCCTACACTATCTTTTTGGAACAGTGGATGCAAAGAATGAGAAACAAATATATAGCAAGAATGCAAGTTTGGAAACAGATACACAAACACTCCTAGAGCTAGAAAAAAATCATATAACCCTGTTCAAATCCTCCTTCGAGAAAATGAGGAAACCTATTAACCAACTAGAGACCAATCAAAAGGAATTAACGAAAACCGTGAACGATCTGCTTGACATGGTCAATGGAGAAGTAAGCACGCGACAACGTATCCAAGGCTACAATTAGTTTACAGGTGTTAGACATAGAATTAAGACAACAGACGTTTATACAAATATTAACCTCCCTAAAAAACAACCAAGTGCATCCCCTATTAATACCCCCATCTACTTTATTAGAAACCTATTACAAAGCTCACACGAAAGAAACCAGCAGATTTCAAGATCTGGCTCTCCTAACTCAAACGCTGGAGGTAAAATCCACAATTGTTAATAATATTAACCAGAAGAACTTCCTGGCTCTTTTCATGTCAAACAACACAAAAAATCACGATTGCCTGCGGGAAAACTCTTCATAGCTCCAATCTCTTTGGCAATGGAATACTAATATTAAATGAGCCTTGCCATTTCCAAATAGGTGATCAAACTATATATTTCGAAGATGAAGATCATCAGGATATTAAAATCACGCAACCAGTATACCCTCATTCCATAAATTCAAATCTAACTGAAACCATTCAGAACTTCATCCAACATGTTAACAACACCGTAAAGAAACATATAGTTATGATAAGAGCAGAAAATGCCAATCATATTCTGAATGAGAATTCTTACTCTTTAGATCAATTGGAAGAACAAATAGCAGAGAAAAGAGTGAACTGAATCACAAATGGTTCAAATAAGCTCCCTATCTCTGAGTTCATTGGTAATTTTATTACTCAGCATAATTGGTATACTGAAGTTATGTAAAACTATAAAGAAAAAGAAAAGCATAGTGGAAATGCCCAATGTGGTAATCGTAATCCAAAATCTCAATTAGATGCTGAGACACCTCTACAACGTAAAATAGAAATTCCGGGTAACTTAAATACCAAATGCAAAGAAGATGTCAAATCTAATCTTCATATTCCAAACCAGGAGAAGATATCGATGAACAAAGTCAAATAAATTTCCCAAAACTTCCAATCAGAGATCACCAAAGCTCACAAAGCGAGAGTAAAACCCCTAACCAACGCACCAGAAGCGGCTTCTCAGACCGTTCATTCAGAATCAAAAGATTCAAGTAAGCCACAAAATAACCCGCCCCCAACAGGCAAATAAGAGGCAACATTTACCAATACCTCCACCACCACCACTACCACCATCTATAACCCATCCCAATTCATGTACATGCCCCCGCAATATGCAAGTAGTTTAGTAACTTCTCAAATCCAAGTTAACCAAAATTAATTGAAAATATCTGTCTTGTTTAAAATATAAATAATAAAATTGACGGGAGAGAAATATGTATGCATGGTGTCAAAAGTATATTTATATATATAGTATATACATAAAGATTAAGGTAAATAAAAAAATTGCAAAAAAAAGAAATATTAGATATACACCAATAGATCATAAAGACATATAATGAAAAATGTATATACACATATTTAGTACAGTAAACGCATAAAAATTTAAAATTATAATGAAAACTTATGTACACACATATATATTGCAATAAATGCATAAAAAAAAAATTAAAATTGTAATTAAAACTTATGTACACACACATATATTACAATAAATGCATTAAAAAATTAAAATTATTAAGAAAACATATGTACACATACATATCTTATTGTAGGTGCATAAAAAATTAAAAGGTAATGAAAACATATGTACATACACAAATATTACAGTAAATGCATCAAAAATTAAAATTATAATGCGAACATACGTATATACAGATATATGCGGCAACAAATTAAAATTGGAATGAGAATATGTTACACATATATTAATATAAAAGCATAAAGAATTAAAATTGTAAAAATAAAAAAATAAGAATAAAAAAAAAATTGTGTACGTATATGGTATTGTAAAGCCATAAAAGGTTAAGTTGTAATTGATATATACAGATATATTAATACAAAAAAAAAAAAAACATATTTATACCTGCATAAGAGAAAAATTTCTTTTTTCTGTATCTAATTAATCTTAAACAGAAAAAATTTGATAAATAGGCTAGAAATAATTCTCGATAATGTATACAGATAAGTTAGCTTCATCAACCTAACTAAGTAATCGTCTCAGCGCTCGGCATTATGTATATACATATATGTACCATGTTGTTATTTTTTTTTTATTATTAGCTATCAAAGCCATATACAATGTTCGAATGCGTTATTCCTCTTCTAAAAATAATACATTTTTTTTAAAACAAGGGAGGTTTGTTACATACAGCCCTTACAAAAAGAAATTACGTACATACATACGTACATTGCATATCAGGCATACGTTTATCCTAATTACGTTCATACATACTTATATTGCCTATCATATTTACTTTAAAAGAAAATATGTACATGCATTGCATATGACGCTACAATTCTTGCCAAAAGAAAATATGGACATACATATGTACATACCTACATTGCATAGCAAGTGAAACAAATCATTGCATGCATGTACATACCTGCGGTACATTATACCATTATACCTAAAGAATGGCGCGTACATACATATTATTACTGACTGATTATTATTTCCGCATATAAAACAAGTGGAAAAATAAAGTGAGGTAATACCCCGGCACGCAAGAAATCCCACATTGTAATATGACGACCTTGCGCCGGAGGTAAAACAAATGTATGTATATATGTAGGCGACCAAATTAATGGTTCACGATGAATGACGTGAAGTAGGAATGCCCAGCTGCAAGCATTTAGCAAAATTTATATTTATGTATGTACGTCTATAAACAAAGTACAAACGTTTAACGAAAATAATATTGAGCAAAGTGCAATTTATACATATATGTATACGGCGAGCGCTGTGAGGAAATAAATTAAGAGTTTTAGCTTTACTTCCGTAGCAGTGAAGGTTATATTTTTAGTATAAATATTATAATGTTTTTATTAAAAGACAGTTGCAATCGTAACTCAAGACAAGAGACACATCCAGTTGTTTTCATTAGAAGCAAAGCTGTTCAGCTACTCCACTACACCATACTAGGAGCAAAGCTACATTAGCTACTCCAGTACACTACATATAGGAGCAAAGCTACATTAGCTACTCCGATCAAACATCGAACCTAGAACAAATATACCGTTTCAAAAAGAGCGAGTAGGACATTTCTAATAGTCGATTCAACAATTAAGGTGCTTGTATGAGAGTACTTGGCTATAGTTTGATAACAAGTACTTCAAAAACTCAAACAAGTTTCCTCACAAAGAAACAGTAACAGGGTGGCAAGCCCCAATAATAGTAACAGTCAAGCTCATCATGCAAGCTATTTGGCAAACAGGCACAGACTGGGATCAAGCCCCACCGCCGGAAATAACAAAGGCATGGAAAAAGCTAGCAGCAGAGATGCAGGAACTGCAATCGATCAAAATTCCACGATGGATTAACCACAGAACAGGCCAGTCAATGCAGCTTCATTTGTTTTGCGATGCCTCTAAAAAGGCATACGTAGCCGTCATTTACACAAGAACAGTAGACGCATTTGGTGAAATACACACAAGTCTTCTAGCGGCCAAAACTAAGGCAGCACCCCTGAAGCAAAAAATCACGCTACCAAGGTTGGAGCTGTGTGTGCCTTGTTGTTGGCACAATTACTCAAGTCAACTGTTGACAACTTGGAAGTAAGCTAACCTCAAATATTCGCCTGGTGTGACTCTAAAATCGCTTTAGCATGGATAGCAAAAATTCCAAACAATTGGCACACCTTTGTGGCAAACAGAGTAAGCCAAATACAGAGCATATTTAACACAAGTATATGGAGATACATATCCTCCCAAGAAAATCCTGCGGATGTTGCATCAAGAGGTACCACACCAAACAAATTGGCTACGCATAACCTCTGGTGGAAGGGTCCACTATGGCTAAGACAACAACCTCAGGCATGGCCTTCAAACAAACTGAAACCGTTCACATACGAAGAAGCAAAAAAGGAAGTAACGGTCTTGCAAGCATCGATTTCGTCCTGTTATATACCTAAAGTAATAGAATTTAATGTATAAACCTGAAAAGGTAAAAAAAAAGAATTTAACGTATAAACCTGAAAAAGGGCAGAAGATAAAAATTATATTCATTAATTTTTCACATAAGCTAATCATGCTCAAAACATGGTTAGCTTATCTCTTAAATGGGTGAAGAAAATTGCATCAGCAATTTTCCTCACATACCATAAATTTTTCTCATAAAACGACTTGGGAAAAACAGAAGTTTCAGATTTCAACCAAGTCGTTTCACTTAAAAATTTCCACGACAAATTTTGCCTTCAGCAAAATTTATCACTTCAACAATTTAATAAAAAAATAAATCAAAAAGCAAATCGTACCTTCAGTACAATTTGCCGTGAAAAAATTCAATATGTATGTACATACGTACATACATATTGTGTAAAAAGCTTTCACGATAAGAAACGCGCGCCGCATAAATGCATTGTATGTATATGCGCGCCGCGATTTCAAACGACGGGACGGTGGCTGATGTTTTAAAAAGTGTAAGATTACATTTTTGAAGCCATCGTTCAACGCGAATAATTCTGGACATGTTTGAACAAGTCCAGAATTGAAAAAATTAAAATTTTCTCAGGATAAGAAAATGCAATTTAGCATTTTCTATCCTGAACGACGGCTCTTGATCACGATGAATGTGATTAAGAGTTGAGTTGATTTTTAAACATAGATTACGGCGGATCGAGAGTCGGTTTTAAAAAGAGTTGAGTCGAGTTGATTCATGGACAAGCGGGTCGTTTTTTTTGCAAGAGTAGGGTTGAATACTGGGCTCGGTGGCGGTGCGGTCTAGTTTTGAAAAATAAGAAAAAAAGAAAAAGTTGTTTACAAAAACAAATAAGGAGTTCTTTAAGGAAAATTGGTTTAAAAAAAAGTTGTTTTCAAAAGTTCTTCAGAACAGTACCTTAAGGAAAAGTGTTTAAAGAAACGTTGTTTCAAAAAAATTTTAAGAAGTGTTTTTAAGAAAAGTTGTTTAAAGGGAAGTTGTTACTAATAAAAGTTTTAAGAAGTGGTTTTTTAGAAAAGTTGTTTAAAAAAGGTGTTTAAAAAAAAAAAAATAAGGGAGTTTTCCTCCGGATAAATCAGCCAAGGAATATCGGTTACAGTGCCGAGGAGTGAAAGCTGTAAGTAACCCCTTTCGTAAAGAAAAATATATAACAAAATTGGCGCAGCCGGTAGGATCAAGGAAGCTTGGTCAAAGTAAAAGATCGTAAACGCTTGAAAAGCCTTGATCCTGCAAGAATCTACGGGGAACCTGTGACACTAGCCACATTATACGGCCACGTCACCCCCAACGCTCGGGGTAGATATCATCTATAGGCGCCTCTGCTCCAGGCGAGCAAGCGTTCACCCCAGTGAGTGAAAAAAGAAACATCAGCAAGGGACTTTACCAGAAGCTCTTTCCCAGCACCGAGAAGAAGTCAGGACAACGGACATCCATTCAAAACCGAGAAGGAGGAAAACGAAGACAGGCCCAATCGAAATCAACTCCAGAAGGAAGATATCATCGTTCCTGGGTTGAAGGGGATTTCGAAGAAGGCTTTAAGCCCCCCTTTCAACCATATGCAGGGGAAATAAGTCGGCCTAGGGCCCCCCCGGCAGCAAACAGAAGCCACAAAAGAAAAACTTCGTTCCAGGATTGAAGGGGATTTCGAAGTCGGCAAAAGCCCCCCTTTCAATCTCAGCCAAGGGCAATAAGACGGCAGGAGCCCCCCTAGTAGCAAGAAACATTCCAGAAGGGAATACTCCAAGAAGGCTAGAAGCCCCCCCTTTTGGACAGCGCGGGACGCATATGTCAGAAGGAAACTCGACACCGGCACCTGAGACAGGCACGAGATCATACTCTACACCTTCATCCGACGCGGAGCAATCCCCAGGTGAGAATTTACAACACCTCCGGGAAGGTACAGACAACGCCACAGAAGACGACGCAGCACAACCAGGTAGCCAAGGGTGCCAGAATCCAGACCCATCACAGCAAGAAGGAAAAGGAGTTCGCCTTCGAAGCGGCACCGTTTTAACAGGGCCCACAGTTGTATCTAAAGTAAGTCTACATAAGTTTTTAGATAAGTTGTTAGAAAAGGCACCTGAATCCGATAAGCTCACTGTCACGCACTGCGACGCTCTTGACCATAGATTAAGTCAAGGCAGAGAGCAGAGGCTGACAAAAATCGAAAAATTTAAAAAAGATACAGAGCGATTCAAACAGGAGCTTATCGAATTTGCCGGGCTTTCACGTTCACTAGGTTTAGATAAGAGCTCAGCCAGTGTAGTTGTAAGCGCTGAAAGTGACAGTGATATTGGTGGTGACGAAGCGGACCAAACAACCGCCGAAAATCTCCTTAGTGGCTGACTAGAAGTATCCTTCACGGATTCTAGTCCAGAAACCAGCCCTGAAACCCGACAAAGTACAAGTAGACTACCCTACAAAGGTTTAAATAAAAAGATAATCACAATGGTAGATTATGCAAAGGTGGCCAAGCTCACGGGACAACTAGTTCCTCTGTTTTCGGGTGAAAATACCCCACAGCTAGGTCGTGAGCTACAAACATTTATTGGCTGTTGCAAACAGGCCCTACACTGTCTAAGTGAGGAAGAAAAACCAGCCTTCCTACATATCTTGCCCACAAGACTTCGTGGCGATGCTTATCAGCTGTTTGCTTCGGACGTTCCAACTACTTTTAGTGAGGTGGAGGAACGTCTGAACAGAACCTACCTACCACGAGAATCGTACCAGGAGTTGGTCAACAAACTGATCACAATGAGGCAAAACCCGTTGGAAACTCTCACTGCCTTCACAACAAGAGTGAAGCAGTTGTTGATGCTTTGCAACGAGGCAGCGGTACTGAAGTACGGAGCAACGGCAGCCCCAGCTGTGAAGACACAGTTGGCGGACTTCGCCAAGAATGCCCTCAAAAGTGGAGTGAACAATCCCCACCTATGCCAGTACCTCCTCACGCTGGTAGAAAATGATCTAGAGCAGCTGATACAAAAGGCTCTAGACATGGAAAAGCTGCAAGCAGGCACAGTTTTCGTCCAAACGCCGCTAACGCAACAGCCATATCCAATGGCACCAATAGACCCTAGTCTTCGAGTTCGGGCTCTCAGCCGAACTCCTTACAATCAAGCCCCACAGCCACCCATGTATGCATCACCACGAGCACAAGAGCCCAGGCAGTTTAACAATCCCCCATACGTACATGCTCCACCACTACGCCCGCCGTTTCCACGAAGGGATTCTAGACAACCGGATACACAAAATCTGGTACAAAACATCACCTGTAATTTCTGCCAGAAGCGGGGACACACCTACACGGAGTGTCTAAAACGCAAAAAAAAACCCCTTCTGCACTAACTGTAGAAGTTACGGGCATGACATTCGCGACTGTCGAAACAACCAAACACAGTCTGCAAATCGTTTCACACGAGGGTCGCCTAACAATCAACCACAGTCAGACCCGAACAATACAAAAGGCCCCAGAGTCTTTAACATAAGACAAAAATGTGATTTTTGTGGGCGCCGTGGACATAAGATCGACGAATGTCGACAAAAGCGAAAGTGGGAGGATAAAAAACGGGGAAACGACAAAGAGTCGACCCAAAACTCCCCGGCTCGACTATAAACCCTACCAGCAATAAACAAGGGTCTTCTCAGCCGCCCAACTTCAGTGTGCCCACCGCCAGACTTCCTCTAGACATAGGTCTAAATGGTCAGACCCAGCTAATAGTGGACACCGGCGCTGAGATTAGTATAATTAAGAAAAAAGCTCTCAAATTTCGTGAGCTAATAAACCCCAACAAAAAACTAACGCTTCAAAGCCCTTTTGGCACCGGAAAAACCTTAGGAAGTTGCCAAGGAAACTTCATGCTAAAAAGCAACTTACCTTGCAACTTTCAAGTGGTAAAAAACATCCCAGGTATTTCTGACGACGGCTTGCCAGGAAATGATTTCCTAGCCAAAAACTGTAATGTTGAGGGACCCAACAAGGTTCTGCGATTTCCTCGCATGGAAACTTATCCGGAAGAGTTTGCTGTTCCACTAGAAACCGCATCGGACAACCCGTGTTCACAAAACACAGCACAGTCAACAAAGAGACACTGGTAGAAGATATTAAACCCGATGGGGATACACCTTCTACCCGAAGTGTTCTCAAAACTTCTCAGTCAGAAGAAGTCGGCTGTGATAAACAAGAACGCGATAAGGGTGAGTTGATTACCAAAAATCTGGCTTGTAAGACTGGCCAGCATCAGGTAAATTTAAATGAACCTGTGTGCATACCAGCAAGGTCTCAGATCGTAGTCAAAGTTCCGTTGCAGTTGCAGGAAGAAATGCTCAGTCTGTCAAAAAAAATAGACGACGGAGTCTTCTTAGCGAACAGCTTGCTCTCAGCCGGGTTAAAGGCAGTCCCTATAGGAATCCTCAATACACGCAGTTCACAAGTAGTCCTAAAAAGCGTGAACCTAAAGCTGGTTCCCATTAAAGACTACACTGTCGTCCCCATCAAACGAGAGCCAGATAAAAATATTACAACAGCCCATCCTTTGAACCCCATGAGTCGAAATGGTGGCGATGGTGAGCATCAAAATATAATTAAACCTAAGATTAAGAAAATAGGGCATAAGAGCCCAGGTCAACCAAGCAGTAACAAGAAACAGCTTCAAGACGCTTGCGGGTCCCTCATGAAAACCCCAACGTCAGGCGCTGGCCAGTACACAAACGGTCTGCCGGCAGCTGCAACTCCCGCAGATCCATCTGGCCCAGCGCCACTCATATATCAAAGAAATAGGTTAAGAGGTAAAATGAATAGGGATAATAATAATAGAACTAGACTTAAGAGCAATACAAACAGGGCAATAAGCGCCGATCAGACGGCCACCCTACAACAAATAGAATACTTGTTCCCAAACGAAGTCGAACAAGAAGACACCAGTAATGAGCTCCGTCTCACCAGACTAGAGCAAGAACTCAGTCTGGATGAAACTCTAAACACTGAGGAAAAAGCCTCAATAACAGATCTCTGTTATGAATATGATGACATATTCTTTTTAAAAGGTGACAGACTTACACATACCAATGCCATCACCCACGACATCCCTTTGGTGCAAGACCAAGCACCCATTAACCAAAAGATGTACCGGTTACCAGAGACACAGCAAAATGTCATAAATGAGCAACTCAGGGAAATGCTGGACAACGACATTGTCCAGCCCAGCAAAAGCCCATGGAACTCGCCACTGCTAGTCGTCCCCAAAAAAGCGGGACCAGATGGTGAGAAAAGGTGGCGCGTCGTCGTTGATTTCCGTAAGTTGAACGAAAAAACGATTGGCGACGCCTTCCCGCTACCACGGATTGAGGATATCCTCGATCAACTGGGCCATTCAAGATACTTCACTACCCTACACCTAGCCAATGGCTATCATCAGGTACTCGTCGATCCGAAAGATCGAGCAAAAATGGCTTTCAGTACCAACTACGGGCATTATGAATTCAAACGCATGCCGTTCGGGCTCAAAGGAGCCCCGGAAACATTTCAGCGTTTAATGAATTTCATATTAACTGGCCTACAAGGCCTAGAATGTTTCGTCTACTTAGATGACATCGTCATCTATGGAAAAAGTCTGGCAGACCACAACGAAAAGCTTCGCAAAGTCTTTGACAGGTTAAGAGAAAATAACCTGAAACTTCAACCTGAGAAATGTCAATTTCTCAGGCGCGAGGTAGTGTACTTAGGACACAAATGTTCTAACCAAGGAGCACTACCTGACCCTAGCAAAACGGCATGCGTCCAAACTTTCCCCACTCCTAAGACAGTAAGGCAAGTGCAATCATTTTTAGGCCTTGCGAATTACTACAGAAAATTCATACCCGATTTTTCAAAAACAGTACGTCCTCTAACAAACTTACTCCGAAAGGATGTAAAGTTTAAGTGGACTGAGAAATGCCAAGAGGCATTTCAAAGCATTAAGAACGCTTTAATTTCCCCTCCACTCTTAATATATCCCGATTTTTCAAAACCATTCAACCTTACCACAGACGCCAGCAGCGAGGCTCTTGGAGCAGTTTTCTCTCAAGGAGAGGTAGGAAGTGACCAGCCCATTGCCTACGCCAGCCGTACCCTGAACAAAGCCGAACGTAACTATTCCACTATTGAAAAAGAGTTACTGGCTATAGTTTGGGCGACTAAAAATTTCAGGTGTTATCTGCAAGGCCGAGAGTTCACGGTCTATACAGATCACAAACCACTCAAGGGTGTCTTCAATGTTAAAGGCCCCACATCCCGTTTGGTGAGATTTCACCATAAACTTTCCGAGTTCAATTATAAAATTGAATATAAGCCCGGAAAGTACAACACGAATGCCGATGCTTTAAGCCGCATTCCACGGGATAATAACAAAGACAAGGAAACTACAACCTCCACGGTAGAAGCTATAGTCCACCATCAAATGGACTCGGATATAGAGGAGGAAAAACACTCATCGGACCAAAAGGAGTGTCTGCAATGCAATGCAGTAACCAGAGCCCAGACACGAAATATTCAGGAAAATGGAACAAACCAAGACAGCCAGCCCAAACAAAAAGAACAAACTCATCATCCAGAAGAGGCCGCAGACCATGACAGTCCACCTAGTACCAATCCACAAATCATAGACGAAACTCGTCCCCCTGAAGTAATCACAAGCCCAGAGGAGATTCAATTAATCTTAAAGGATTACCATGATTCTCTCTTTGGTGGCCATCAGGGAGTGATAAAAACCTATAAACGGATCCGAAGAAAGTACTGGTGGAGGCACATGCTTAGTGACATCAAAAAGCACATTAAGCGGTGTGCCAAATGTCAAACCATGAAGGCCTCACCACAGTATAAAATGCCGATGGTGATTACAGACATAGCGGAACAACCATTCGATAAAATCTATTTAGATATAGTTGGCCCACTAGAGGAGACAGAATCCGGAAACAAATATATATTAACGTTTCAGGATAACCTCACGAAATTTGTAGATTGGTATGCCATACCGAATGGGGAAGCTATAACGGTAGCGCAAATTTTCTTCGACGAAATCGTCACACGCTACCGCATTCCCAAAAGAATAGTCACCGATCAGGGAAGTAATTTCCTGAGTGACCTATTCAAAAAGGTATGCAAACTCCTCAGGATAAATAAGCTGCAAACCTCAGCTTATCTGATTGGGGATGATGGAGCACTCGAACGTGCACATAGACCATTGATCGAATATCTACGAACTATAGTGGACGAAAATCCCAGCTCATGGGATAATTATCTGCGAACCGCTGCTTTCGTGTACAATAACAGTGTACACGAAGGGACAAAATTCACTCCCATGGACTGCCTCTACGGCTTTACAGCGGACGTTCCGTCCAACTTAAGGCGAGACCCCGAACCCGTGTATAATCACGAGAGCTACTACCATATTCTCAGGTATAAGCTTCAGAAGTCTTACGCCATGGCACGAAAAAACCTACTGATGAGTAAACAACGCCCAAAAAATTACTATGACAAAGCTGTACGTCCCCTGACATTTCACAGAGGAGACAAGGTTCTACTCAAGAGCGAGAGTCGCAAACATAAGCTCTCCCAGATTTGGGTAGGACCCTATACGGTAACCGGCATCCCCAGTTCAGTAAACACAACAATTAAAATTCGCAAACGAGAGGTGACGGTACATAACAACCATCTAAAACCTTTCTTCGAATAAATAGGTGTCAATAGAAGCTAAGTAGTGTTAAGGTACATACATACATTAAATTAAAGAACAATAGAACCTAAGCTACAGAGTCAACAGAAAACCCATTTTAATATCCTATCCTATCCTCTCCTAGATGACAACGCGTTCAATAATTCTCTACGGACTGTTCCTAACCACAATAGATACGTGGGTTGGTAAGCTGAATACACCAATCACCAAGGCTACAAAAACAGATGAATGTGTTATTAAACTCTTATTCAATCCACTGGGCGAACACCCACAATGTAGCATCAGAGCTCAAGTTCCCCCCAGGGACACAATAATTAAACTCAATAGACCAAATTCGTGGCTGTACTCCTTAACCGAAACCACTATAGTACAAGTAACCTGTACACAAAAGCTGCTCACTTATCGTCTCGCAGGACAAGGAATCATGACAGTCAACGAACCATGTTCCTTGCAAATAGGGCCTCACACTCTGCATTACGAAACAGAAAATCTGCATCCGTTAAAAGTTTTTCAACCACCCTAATTCCCAGGCACAAACGAAACTCAGGAGGTATTGGCAGAATATATGTCCAAGATATCCGCTCCTAAAAACCCTGAGAAACAACCAACGTTACTCCTCGGAGATGATACAAACCAACGTATCCACCTGGATACAAAATCTCTAGAAGAAATCCGTACCAAAGTGAACAACATTCACTTTGGACCAAAGGCCAAGATTCCTCATATACTCTCTATTACATCCCTATCAATGACCGGACTCTTGTTGCTAATGGTATCAGGGGTGGCAATAGCAAAATATGTCGTACCGGCATTCCTGGCATGGGCTGCTAAACGCAGACAACAGCCCGCAGCTGAAAACGTTCCTATGGAATCGATTTACGCAACACCCCAAGAAAAGTTGAAACGGGCTCAAAGTCTCCCCAGAGCGAGATCTATACAAGTAGTATAATCAAAAATATCTATACTCGTTGGTTGGCCCCCGACTCATTCTTGTGTTACTGGCGCAGCATCCTATCCTTTCACTACACTGGTTTTCGAAATTAAGTTAAAATAATAGTAGCAAATATAAGATAAAGCGAACACGCGAAAATTAATATTACATATAAATAAAATTTATTTAGTAGTACCTAAGAAAAAAAAAACTTTTTAATAAACCTAAGTAGTACATAGCAAAGTGAAATAATAAATTAAATAAGCAAAAAAAAAAGATAATAAATAGAAGAAAGAAAGGAATTAAAAACAACTATATAACCAATTAGAATATAATCAAAATTTATATACAAAAAAAAAGGTTATTAATAGTAATAAATAACAAATAACTAATATTTAGTAGCATTAAGCAATACAAAAAATAATAATTTAGCAAATAAGATATTAAAAAACAATAACATAAATAACTATGCTAAATAGATATAAAATGAAAAGTTAAAATACTAACATTATAAATATAAATATAGCAAATAAAAATAATACAAAAAAAAACAATAAGATAACCAAGAAAAAATTAAAAGGCGTTAGATAAAAATAAAGGAAAAAGAAAATATGCTTTAAAAGTAGATATAAATAAATAAGTAAGTAGAGCTAGATAATAGGACTAAAGAAACCGTACACTTAATTACACACACAAAAAAAAAAAAAACATAAAATTTGATTAGCGAATGCTTAGAAAAATATATGAGCATTATACATTCCTGTAAAAACTCAACCGAAAGCCAACCAAGAACCGCCCGCCAAAAAACGCACCCACAACAACTTCCCCTGAGAATTATTCCTCTTCAAAGAATAATTCCCTTTTTCTCAGGGGGAAGGATTGTTATATACCTAAAGTATATTAATTTAATGTATAAACCTGAAAAGGTCAAAAAATAGAATTTAACGTATAAACCTGAAAAAGGGCAGAAGATAAAAATTATATTCATTAATTTTTCACATAAGCTAATCATGCTCAAAACATGGTTAGCTTATCTCTTAAATGGGTGAAGAAAATTGCATCAGCAATTTTCCTCACATACCATAAATTTTTCTCATAAAACGACTTGGGAAAAACAGAAGTTTCAGATTTCAACCAAGTCGTTTCACTTAAAAATTTCCACGACAAATTTTGCCTTCAGCAAAATTTGTCACTTCAACAATTTAATAAAAAAATAAATCAAAAAGCAAATCGTACCTTCAGTACAATTTGCCGTGAAAAAATTCAATATGTATGTACATACGTACATACATATTGTGTAAAAAGCTTTCACGATAAGAAACGCGCGCCGCATAAATGCATTGTATGTATATGCGCGCCGCGATTTCAAACGACGGGACGGTGGCTGATGTTTTAAAAAGTGTAAGATTACATTTTTGAAGCCATCGTTCAACGCGAATAATTCTGGACATGTTTGAACAAGTCCAGAATTGAAAAAATTAAAATTTTCTCAGGATAAGAAAATGCAATTTAGCATTTTCTATCCTGAACGACGGCTCTTGATCACGATGAATGTGATTAAGAGTTGAGTTGATTTTTAAACATAGATTACGGCGGATCGAGAGTCGGTTTTAAAGAGTTGAGTCGAGTTGATTCATAGACAAGCGAGTCGTTTTTTTTTGAAGGAGTAGGGTTGAATACTGGGCTCGGTGGCGGTGCGGTCTAGTTTTGAAAAATAAGAAAAAAAAGAAAAAGTTGTTTACAAAAAAAAAGTAAGGAGTTCTTTAAGGAAAATTGGTTTAAAAAAAAAGTTGTTTTCAAAAGTTCTTCAGAACAGTACCTTAAGGAAAAATGTTTAAAGAAACGTTGTTTCAAAAAAATTTTAAGAAGTGTTTTTAAGAAAAGTTGTTTAAAGGGAAGTTGTTACTAATAAAAGTTTTAAGAAGTGGTTTTTTAGAAAAGTTGTTTAAAAAAGGTGTTTAAAAAAAAATAAATAAGGGAGTTTTCCTCCGGATAAATCACCCAAGGAATATCGGTTACAGTGCCGAGAAGTGAAAGCTGTAAGTAACCCCTTTCGTAAAGAAAAATATATAACAGTCCCAAGATGCTTTCACCTGCTCAACATACACCCGACAAGTAAGAATAATTGCTTATTGCCTGAGATTCATCAACAACTGTAGATCATTAACTACACAAAGGAAATTTGACTACCTAACATCCCAAGAGTTAGAGGAATCAAAGATGTGCATAACAAAAATTACACAACTGGAACAATTTTATGAAGAAATAACCACCCCAAGAAAGCATCGACAGCTGAAGAAAACCGGCAAGCTGCTTTCGCTGCACCCATTACTGCACAAAGGAGGTATTTTGCGGGTTGGCGGAAGACTGGGAGACTCTGATCTTTCGAGAGATACGAAGCATCAAATATTACTACCTCAAAAACACCACGTCACCACCCTTACCATTGATTATGCTCACCAACAAACCTTACATTGAGGCACGCAGCTTGCCTTGAACTACATAAGGATGAAATTTTGGATAATTGATGCTAAACGGGTCGTACAAGGAAGAATTCACAAGTGTGTAACATGCACAAGACATCGTCAAGAAAGCATACCACCTGTAATGGGTAACCTACCAGCAGTGCGAATAATACCATCTCCACCATTTTCACACAGTGGGGTTGATTATGCAGGCCCATTTATCACTAAAATGTCTAAAGGGAGAGGCACCAAAACCATAAAGGGTTACATAGCTCTTTTCATTTGTATGGCAACAAAGGCAGTACACTTGGAACTGGTAAGTGATCTTACTACAGATGGCTTCCTGGCAGCTTACAGGAGATTCGTTGCCCGCCGGGGAAACTGTAAACAGATATTTAGTGATAACGGCACCAATTTTGTCGGAGCTCGGAACAAAATGAAGAAGGACTTGGAGCTTATCATACGCAATTCCACCAAACAAGCAGCAGAAACTTTGGCCAATGACGGAACCGAATGGAAGTTTATTCTCACTGCCAGCCCACATTTTGGCGGTCTTTGGGAAGCTGGTGTAAAATCAGTTAAAGGACACCTAAAGCGTATCTTGGGAGAAACGCTCCTAACTTATGAAGAGTTCACCACAGTACTATACCAGGTCGTAGCTTGGTTGAACTCAAGGCCGATTGGACAACAATCGAGCGACCCCAGAGACCTAGAGCCATTGACTCCAGGCCACTTCCTGATAGGACGCCCTATCATAGCACCACCCGAACCGGATATTCAATGTAAACACATCCACCAAAGATGGAAATTGGTTACAAGGTTATATCAGGATATATGGAAAAGGTGGTCACAAGCATACTCGACCCTCTTGCAACAGCGGACAAAATGGAAAACAGAACACAAGGGTCCATCAATAGGAGAACTAGTCCTAGTAAAAGAAGATAATTTACCACCACAAAAATGGGCTTTTGGGTCGAATTCTAGAACTACACCCTAGAGAGGATGGAACAGTTCGAGTAGTATCAGTGAAACACAGAAATGACGTAAGAAAACGCCCACAATTAATAAAATCTGTCAATTACCTATAAACGAGCTTAGGGATGAGGATTCCTCTCATGTTGCTATAAATATGACGACTCTGAGATTAAAGAAAAAATCCACAAGAAAACCACTTACAGTAGTTCAGTCAGAACCAGAGTTATGGTCTATACCTGATCATTTTCACCAAATCAATCCAGCTAAGGAACAAAATCCAACCTCAACTCCACCGAAAAAGAGAAGGAGAGTAGCACCCTGCACATGGGCAACATAAATGCTACATTCTGCCTTATTATTATTTTATTGGTTAGCTGTGGTCTTAACTCAAGACTACGAAACACTTCAACCGAAAACAGGACTTTATATTGAAGACTTGGGGAATGTTCAAATTAACCGAGGAAATCTCCGGCTTCAAGTAACACTACCACTAGAAGAAATAATAAGAGATCAAAAACATATTGACACTACCTGGGCTCAAATAAAGAGTATGTGCGAGCAAACCAAAAAACTAGCTCCAATTACACACTGCCTGGATTTTTTTCAACATTTATCCACTAGAAGGCTAACTCTTTTGAAAACAACCGATGAAATCATACAAAGAGTACAATCAAAATACAGAGGGAAAAGAGGTCTTCTTGGTAATTTACTAAACAGTATTTTTGGGGTGAATGATGAAGTATATAATGACATCGAAATCTTACAGCGCAATCAGGAAACTTTCCTGCACTCTACAAATCAACAAATGCTCTTATTGAATGCAAGAATCTATCAATAAAACTTTGTAGTTCTTGAAAAACTGAAGAGGTTTGACCCCTGGCTATCAGAAGTAATCTCTTCAGTCAATGAAATGAACACAGGGATTTTAAAGGCAGACCATAACAGGCTCAGCCTAGAAGTGATCACCACCTACATAAGTGCTGAAGACTATTATGATGAAATCCAGGAGAAATACGATCATTGGATCAATGCGTTACATAATCAAGGGCATTTGCTGAACTTTATTACCCTTCACGACATAAATTCGGCAATACGGAATATATCCCAAGATATAGGATCAAACTTCATAATATTAGCCACTTCCCAGGATCGCTTGGACATAAAGACTGCCAACAACACCATAATATTGTACGGCTACCTAAGCATTATCGAGAGGGCTTTATACGACTTAATACACGGGACACCTACTACTCACATCATAGATAACAATGCATTTGCCTTTGCTGACATCGATACAACTATATTCACGGTCAACTTTGATCAACAGACATATTTCACCTTGGAGGAACAAGAACTAAAGGCTTGTTCAAGCACACAAGACAAAGTTTATCTTTGTACTCCAACAATAGTGCACAACATTGAAGAAAGTCCCTCCTGTGTGCTAGATGAAATTTACAATCGTGAACCCAGAGGTATCATCAGACATCTTCAAGAAGACTATAGTATTACATTCAACTGGCGCAACATGTACGATGATTCTGATAATCCTGGCGATACTCTGTTATAAGTACTCAACGTGTATCAAGAGAACTGTTCTGCGTTCTTGCCTCAAATCTCAAGGAAGTACCATTGACCATGTGAAACAACCATCCCCAAACAATTCAATTCAGCAACGTTTTGACAGAGTCTTAGCATCTGGCGGCCCCCAGCATGTTCAGAACTGAACATCTTTTTAATTTAATAGCAAAATCATTTCGTTATACAAAAAAAAATATATTTTCATAACAAAATAATTTTCATCAGACAAAAAATACCTACGCATACCAGTCACTAAATCGGCCCATATTTTCCAGCAGGCAACAAATGCAAGCTTTCCATTTTTTATAAGTTATTAACCTCGGGTCAATAATAATGTACAAAATTGCCGCGTTAACATTATATTATTATCTAGCATGAATAAATATCCAATAATTGTAAATAAATGTTATGTTAGCAATAATTTAGTATTTAAGTCATATGAGTACACGAATAAAGTTACAGTTTTGCTTTTACATGCAGAGTGGTTATTTTTTTGTCGACTCAAATTAAGTTTGAGTAATTTACAGTTCATTACACCTCAATTACAAAAATAAAAAAAATACCTATAATAACAAATGAATCCTCACTTTTTACTGGAAATTTTTTGAAAAGGTACAATACTCATCGTCTTAAAGGCTCATAGAGAAGATGATGGAGTTTGGAATGCTTTGACTTGCATCCCTCATACATTGCCTTGAGAGTTTTGTATTCCTCTTCATGATTTACTTTTTACTCATTGTAGTAAATTAAACAACTTCCCAATTCATTTTTCGAATGAGTACAATGCTCATACTTTGACGAGATTTAGCATGAACTGATTTATAGTCCTCCTATCCTGTTCTACCTCGTCTTTCTTTTAGCAACTATGCCCCCACTATACAACTATCAACGATTCAATTAAGCAATACTATATTTAAATATTATATGCTATGTAATATGACCAATTGACTAATGAAGCTTATCCTTCATTTTCTACAGAGCATGAAGCACATATTAGTCTTAATATGCTGTTTCCATCTGGGAATGGGACATATACAAACGGAACCGTACACAATAGGGCCCCTGAACAATACAGGAATACTGTATGAGGATCTAGGAAAATGACAAGTCTACCATAGTACATGGAATATTCTAACAGAGATCAATCTAATGGAACTGGACAGCCAGACGCTTATGGCAGAACATGCGGAACACTTAGTTCACCGACTATGTTCAAGTTGCTCTCAAACGGATGAGCTATGCGTGGTTCAACAAAAACACGTTCATTCACTCTTGGAAAATATCAAGACAAGACCAAGTGTCATTCGGGAAGTGGTCCCAAAATAAAGATCAACAAGATCTATTTTCGATGGAATAGGGAATGCAATGCACTACCTATTCGGGACCATGGACAGCACTAATGAACAGGCGGTATATAGTCGACTCGGGGAGCTCGGAACAAACACCAAAGCACTAGCCGACCTGGAAAGACAGCAGATCAGTATAGTCAAAACTACACTACAGTAAATCCAAAAGCCGTTGACATCGCTTCAGGAAAGACAACGACAAATAAATCTCCAGGTAAAAAGAATGCAAAATATAACAGATGATTTACTGATGAGACAACTGAGGCAGGAAATAATTTCAAGGCAGACCTTACAAAATGTCGAGATTAAGTACAGGCAGCAAGCCTTACTCGACATAATAATCTCCAGTAAAAGTCACCAGTTGCATCCGCCAGTGGTGTCTCCCAAAAGTTTATTGGAGATATACCAAAAGTCCCACGCTACTGGCCCAGATGCACAAAATTGTCTCTCCCTGCTATATCAGACAGCAAAAACAAAGGCTCGTCTAGTCCAAGACAAATTATTTATAAGAATACAACTTCCGATTTTCAATCTACCACAAATGAAGTTGTATAGAGTACATAGTTTTCCCATACACATTAATAAAAAACAATCATTGGTACCCGATATACAGTACTCGCACGTAGCGTACCAGGTATAGACACAGGACATATTGTTATTAAAAACACAAGATCTTAAGGTCTTCAAAAAATCACGCAATATTCCAAAGAGACACTTACGTCACCAAGCTAAGCATTCCTGTAACAAAAACGCAACAATGTCTAAAGAATGCATAGTGAAGCTGCTCTTTAATCCACTAAAGGAAGAGCCACAATGCCAATTCCGAGCACAAATACCTCCCAGAGACCTACTTATTAAACTAAGTAAACCAAATTCTTGGATATTCTCGTTGATAGAACCAACAATTGTACACCTTCAATGTATCCAACAATTCCTAACTTCAAAAATAGAAGGCCAAGGAATAATTACTATCAACCATCCCTGTCAATTACAAGTAGGATCACAAATCCTACACTATGAGGCAGAGAATATCCAGCAATTGAGTCTCAAACAACCCACTTATTTCCCAAATATAACTCCATTAGAACAAATAGTGGATAAGTATCTTAAGGAAACCAAAAACAAAGTACAGTCTGAAAAAATACAGACAGAACTATACTCAGGAGATCACACTAATAGCATCATCCTAGAAGGTACTCAGTCATTAGAAGAACTGGAAAAAAAATTATCAAAAATAGCTCCTCATACAAACCATCACCCTACACATGTACTAGATACAACATCAGTATCCTTAACTGGTGTTGTCATCACATGTATGGTGCTGTACCTGGTCTACAAATGGCTAATACCATTCTTTATAAAATATCGCGCACGGAAGCCTGAAATATTCCCAGAGGCGGAGGAACTTCTATGGTAAGCGATCAGAGATAACCATACCGATGAGACCTCTCTGATCGCTGGGTCGAAAAGTTCAATCATTTTTTTGCACTTAAATGCATATTTGTAAATTTATTGAAATTATTTTCAATAAATTTCAGTCTGTTAGACGAAAAATCTTCTTCGAGGAACAAATCGCACAAATCGAACAAATTGAAATAATCGGACCTACCCCTCTCAAAAGGACCCGCACCCTGCCACCTACTAGGTCAGTTCAAGTTTTATAAAATCACCACTTCAAAAGGTCACTGTTGCTGTCACCGACGATAACATTACTAAATAATACAAAAAGAATGTAAACGGTTTCAACAAACCGAAATAAATAAGTGACAAGATATAGATAATAAGAATACTATAAGGGGAGATGTTATAACTAAGCAGTATTTAAAAAAAAAAAAAAAACAAAAACAACAAGCGGAGCCTATAATAGATACCGATAAATACACAAAGAAAAAGACGGAAAAGACGTCCTTACCACATCTTGTAGTGTAAAAGATACATAAATAAATAAGATAGGTATGTTTGAACACAGCTGAAAAATAAAAAAAACAATTACAATACAATATATAAAGTATTTAATACTTCCCTATAATTCCAAGATCCTGTGTCCAGTCTTCACTTGCCTCCTGTATCTTCAACGTATCTGAAATGAAAAAGATAAACAAATATTAGTTTAAAGCAACTAATTAAACAAAGTAGTATACAAAAAACTACATGAACAAGCAAATTACATGCAAAACTGCCAAGAAACCAATTTCTTGGCAGTACAACAACAAAAACATGCAAATTCAATTATTGCAATTTTTGTGCAAAATTCATATGCTCTGCATAATAAACATTTGCAAAACATGCAAATATGTTTAAATATGCAAAACATAAAGAATTGCAACCCGCACATACATTATAATTAATGAAATGCAACAATTTATGCCATTGTTGACATTTCAAAAATCACTTTGCCAACATGAACAATTTTGCATAATTTGGATATTTCTTGCAAATTGTTCATGCTGGAACTCACAATAATTAAAGATAAACACTTAAATAATGATAAAACACACTTACCTGGATAATTAATCCATAATTTTCCGAGAAAAACGACACAAACGACACGAAACTTTCACAACAAAACACCGCGATCGCGACTGTCAAATTGACTCGCGAGAAAGTCAATTAAACGAAGTTGGCTACGCGCTACCTGTTGGTAATGCTTAGAAACCGCGAAAGTTACCAGGTAAGCAAATATTCGCGAAAAAAGGTAAATTAAATTCCCATAATAAGTGGGAAAGAGAAAGATGCGAAAACGAGATGCAAGAAAAATGAGAAATATTTGCGTTCCACATTGGAAATTGTCATAATATGGCAGGAAGTCGCCATCTTGATAAATTGATAATTTAAAATAAATTAGTTGAAGGAAATTGGCACATTTTGACATATATATATATATAAGTCAAGCAAAGTCGAAAAATATGCTTAATTTGCATTTTTCTTGTGGAATGTATGTCAAAATGGCCGCTTAGAGCCTATAAAAAGGGGGCAATTTCTAAGATCTTTCTCAGTTTTTCGACAGCGATCTTCGAGTATAATTCAAGGCAATATCAAGTTTTTCTCAGTTTTTCAAATCGATTATCAGTGTAGTTTAAAGCAAGTTTTTTTTCAGTTTCAAATTGATCATATATGCAAGTTCTAGCATACGATCAAGTGTTCATAAATATTTTTCAATTTCAGCAATAAGCATAAGATAAAAATTGCCATAGTTAAGGTACATTGTCATACATGCTGAAAATTTGTGTGCAGTTGGTGTTGGCAATTAACAAGAAGTTTTGGTTGGGATTTCTTAAGATAAGTATTGTGTGGATATCAACTAATTTAGTATTTAAGTTTCTTGCATAAAAATTAAATACATGCCAGCTTTCGGCATTTTAATGATACATGCATAGAAACAAATTAGTTAAGTAAATTAAAATAAGCGCAAAGTGAATAAGTGTATAACGCGTAAAATTGAAAGGGCTACAAATTGCATCTAGTCAAATACATGCCAAAATACGGCATACTGACTACACATGCAATCGAATAATTACTAATAAATTAGTGAAATTATTAATTTATAGTGAATTTGTAAATTGAAGTGTTTCACACATAGAATTATTGAATAAACACAGCATTAAACATAAGCACGCATATCTTTTTTTCAAACCGCTACACTGTCCACCTAAATGTCGTAATATAGCTGTAGTTATCGATTGCAGCTACATTACAAAACAGGTATAAGAGCAAAATACAAAATCCATATATAAAAAACATCTACCCCCTTGTAATCAAATTTTTATAATAAATAGTAGTTAAGAAATGACATAACAATTGAAATTACAAGTATAATAACAAATCTAACCTAGCATTAGAACATTACTGTTAAAGGGAGAGCTCTTTTGCTCTACCTGTGTGCGTCAAGGTCCGTGTACCTTGATCACTTTTGTCGAAAAAATGGCTAAAGGTGCTTAGTACCCAAGCCGTGTTAATAATGCAATTGGTGCTTGCAATATGAATGGTTCTTGTAGCTTCTCACAGTTGTAGCTAACTTAGCCAAAGGTTCCTTGTACCAAGGCTTTGTTGATAAGTGTAATTGGTGCTTGTACCAATTACAAATTATACACTGGAAATTGCAACTAAAAGAATTTTAAATGAAAACGACCGCTCTCTTAATCAAAAACTGAATAATAATTTTATTAGACGCATTCTACTTATAAGGAGAACTTATGCTTACCTAGACAATTTTATTGTAGCAGAGACGACTCCCAGAAAACACCGTGGCACATGTACATGAGAAGTACATCGCCTCAAATTTATTGACGGTGAGCAAAGTTCTGACCGTGGTGATTTTCATGGGAACCGTCTGCTGTAAGTACACCAGAAGTGAAATTGGCATGATGGCTGTGGGCGAAGGAAGGCGCGAAATAATTGAATACAAATGTAATGCGATTATTAGGAATTTTGTTTGTTTTAGAATTTTTATTTATTAATTATCGCGGGCATGCTCGTTCATGCAATTTCACTTCTGGAGGAACTTGTACACATGTATGCTATATAGGTGTAAAGAAAAATATTACAGCGGCGTCATTCTGCTGGACATAGACAATTACTAAATAAACACTAACACTAAGGTAGAACATAAAATAGAAATTGAATATTCACCTAGGCTAATAAATACCATAAATAGAAAATAAGGAAATAATGAAGCAAGGAGAATAGAAAATTTTAAGAAAAACCAAAAGCTCATGCCAGACCCATCAACGCCAAGCCAGAAAACCACGAAACAAAAAACAAACTCCAAAACAGACAAAAGGAAAGCCATATCACACACATCAAAAACAGAACACTTTAGTTTGATTTAATTTTTTTTTTATTTTCAAAAATAAGCGAAAAAAAGAAGATAGGAAAGATACAATTTTGGTGCAAAAAAAAATATATTTTGTAGAAAAACCACAAGAAGGCCTCACTGAGCGATCGGTGCAGTGAAATCGGCTGGACGAATCATGCTGGACCTAATCACTATCAGAGTCATCCCAATTAACCACACCGGCCCCGGGAAAGGGAGGGGTGGCGGTGAACTCCCTCGCCAACCTCGTCGCCGGGGAATCGAAAACATCGTGGCAGCACACACAGAATCCACGCACAGCGACGAGAGAGAAAACGCCGCCTGAAACAAGAAAAAAACTAGCTAGGACTGGCTTAAAACACAAAAACAAAATTTTTTTTTTACCTGCGGCCATCAAGAAGTGGACCCTTCCACCCGAGGGAAACACGCAACACGTATAGAGAATAACCCCGCGGGACTTCTGCAGGGCTCCTTTTTTAATTTTATGGAAAATAACATCCCAACAAGTAGTAATGTTTTTCTCTCTCTCGTTGAATAGGCGGAAAATAAAAATTCGACTGTTTTCACTGAAGAACGAGACGTCAGTGAATTCTGCAAAAATTTGCCCGGTAAAGATCCCCATCAGTAAAAGTATCGAACCCTTAATCAGCGAAATTTAATGAGCCACAGATAAGGGAATTCAAACTCTAAGAGGTCCACATAGAATTCTTTTTATCATCACCTTACCCCGAGAGTTATTCCTCTTCCAAGAATAACTCTCTTTTCTGAAGGGGGAAGGATTGCTGCATCCCAAAATTACCTAAATTAGGTAATTGAAAGAAAAAAAAAACAATTATAATTTATCTATATAAAATATTTCATTTTCATACATGAGTATAAGCTAATCATGCTTAAAACATGGTTAGCTTATCTCCCTGCAAAGAGAAAAATTGCCATCAACAATTTCGGCACATTCCTTTGCATAAAACCAAAATATTTTCCCATAAAAACGACTTGGGAAAAATATAAGTTTTAAGTCTCAACCCAAGTCGTTTCAATAGAAAAAAGCCCCACGACAAATCTTACCTTCAGTAGGATTTGTCGTAAATACGATATGTATGTATGTATATACATACATACATATCGGGCGCATGAAATTTTACGTCAGTGAAGACTGGAACGATCAAGTCTTCACCGAAAAAAAGCTCTTATCAGCAAATTGTCGCGAGCTGCATACATTGTGATCGCAACAATGTATGCACGATAGCAAGACGATGGTTTGATATTTATGAAAATATCAAATTTCATTTTCAACCATCGTCCGTCGCGATAATTCTGGGCATGTTTAAACATGTTCAGCGGAAAACAATTTTCTCAGGATAGGAATGCTAATTAAGCATTTTCCTATCCTGAACGAAGAGACTTGAGATTGAAAAATCTAAGTCTCGAAGAGTTGATTTTTGAAAACGCTCGGGATAGCCATGGCACCTAACGAGTTAAAAAAGTCCAAAAAGAAAAGAGGTTTTTGAAATACCTACTTGCATTGGTCGGTTCGGTAGTGATCTTTAAAAGAAAATAGAAAATAAATTAAGTGTTCATTTGTTAAAAAAGGAAAAGAAAGTAATTAAGTGAAGTTAAGATTTGAATAAAGAAGAAAAGAGAAGTGGAAGACACGAGTTTTTTAATTAAATGCTCCAGCCGCCATAGTGCAAGAGGAAGACGCCAGTGCCAAAGATATTGGATAAGTCGAGTGGGCAGACTGGCAACAGCTGTAAGTTACCCTTGATATACATATTGTGGTATACTCCGAGAAAAGAAGTGTAACAACTAGCAGCATGCCTTGGTTTTGCTGAGCGGAAGTTGTAGATAAGTACCTAGATTTGTTGTTGTGTTCTAGAGAAATGGATATGTGTAGAATGATGAAATAGAACAATATAATGACTATTTATTTTTATTTATTGCTATTACTATTATTTATTATTATTATTACAATCATTATTATTACTATTCTTAATTTAATATAATATTATAATTTGTTTTTTTTTTCACTTTAGTCTTTTTCACCTTTTTTTTCACTTTAGTGTTTTTTCACTTTTAGTCTTTTTTTTTCACTTTTAGTCTTGAATGAAATTTCCGAATTTCCTCACCACACACATATTTTTTTTTAACTTCGCCAATTTTTCATCAGTTCGGCTTTTGCAACCCGCAGTCTGACCTTTTCGGCCTTCATGGTCCTCTTGATCGCTGAAAATGTTATGGAGAGGTCATTATAAAAGCCTTCGCTTCTATAAAGTGACCCTCTCCATGAATCACCTAGGAGTTATAGCAAATAATTATATTTATAAAATTATAATAAATAAATTACTCACAGCTTCGCGACGCTGCTGGCTCTGTTGCTGCTGCTGGATCTGCTGCTGCTGTTGTTGTTGTTGTTGTTGTTGCTGCTGTTGCTGTATTTGGGGAAAAAAAATTAATTATTAAAAAATATTTTAATAAATTTCAGAGCAACTTACTTTTGACATTTTGACTCTTCAGAAATCGATTCAGAATGAGCTAAACTCTTTAGATAATTTGAACTTCTTCTATGCATATCTTGCTAAAAAAATAATGCGTTTGCAAACTCTTGCAAATATTTCATTTTTATAAAGCATCAATATGTAATTTAATATCATCACACTTCTTGAAAACAAATTCATATAGTTTGCAGCTGCAATACAAATGATTCGAACTCTTGAACACTAGATATTATCATAATCCAATCCGGAACAACAGATCAATTCTCTAATCTTTTTTTCGCATAATTTTGCTATCAGCTCGAGTGGAATAAAATAAACAAATTTAGGTAATATCAACACTTGATTATTTCAATAAAATCTTTCTACATTCCAACCATCTTTCTATATGTAATTTTGTCACCATGTTGAGAGAATAAAGTATACCAATTTAGGTAATCAGCACATTTATTATTTTCATGTAAGTTGATACCACACTTCCTGTAAGCAGTACAATTCCAAGAATTTTACTGATCGATACTGTTACAAAATGACTTATATGGCGTTTCCACTGCGCCGAAATTACGTAATTTAGAACATTTTCTGAAATCACCTCCGAAATCACGTAAGTGTAGCTCTGAGGATGCCCTAAGAAGGCGAAACGCGTCAGCTGTTGTTTGTTAACAAACTTAATAAAAAAGTTTTTGTGGAAATTCGGAACAAGTGTTTTTTAGAAAAAATGTTAATTTCCCATATATTGGCGTAATTTCAAAATCACGTCATTTCGGCAAGATTTGGATGAAATTACATGCAAAATCATGTGAATTGGACCGAACGCACTCATTCAGCGGCATTCAGCACGTCATTTTCATAATATTGACAGTTCCATTTGTTCGAAAACAAATAACAGCTGATACATATCTAAATAAGGTCCGCAAAAATAGAAATTGGCGAGATATGGATAGCAAACAAATTAAAAGGAAATATAAAAAAAAAAATATGGAGTTTAGCTGAGGAAGAGCTCCTAGTGGAATTGTGGGCAGAAAGGATAGAAAAATTAAGGGGCTTGAGAAAGAATAGCCACATATTCCAGGAAATTGAAATGGCGATGAAGGATAGAAGCAGCTTGTATACTGCAGAGGAAATAAGGATTAAAATCCATAACTTAACTAGCAGATACAGGTAAGTTGAAATGAGTCTCAATTTAGAACATCTTTTACCAAATATTAATCTCAATTTGTTTTTGTTCTTAGGAAGGAAAAAGGAAATATCGGCTCAACAGGAGGTTCTCCGTCCGACTGGCCGCTATATTATAAGGTCCACGCCATACTGGGAAAATTCAAACTGAATAATGTGAATTTGTTAGTAGAGGAGAGTATTGTGGAAGGTAACAAATTAGAACACTTTCTACATGAATTATTTTTTACAATACAATAGATAGCAGCCTTGAGATCCTTTCTGGGGAGGAACTTCATGTTCATCAGCATGCGTCCTCATCGCTGTCAGCATATGAAGCATCCTCATTGTCACCGGAAATGCAAGTGGATAAAGCACCGCTATCATCACCAGTTGTGACTTCCGTTGTATCTCCAGAAGATAAAGCTGAAAAACGAAAAAAAAGTGATATGCAAATGGAATTACTGAAAGAATTCAGAAAAGTTAATGAAAACATTAAAAAAGAATTGGAAGAAGTTAAAAAAGTGGACGAAAAGTTAATAAGTATTGAGGAAAAAAGAAATGAACTTTTGCAGGACTTTGTAAATGATTCCAAAGAATTCCAAAAAGCAGTGATTAGTTTCCTAAGCGCCAAATAGTTTTTAAATAGTATAGCTGTTTGTCGGGCAATTGGCAATAAAAATTTAATTTAAAAATTATGTGTTTGCTTTCTCACCTAAGTACTGACTAATCGCATTCCGAATATTTGCCGCAGTAGGATCGTTGTCAGTGATGGTTGTATTGTGCTCAGGCTGTCGATTACTTTGAAACTTTTCCTGGTCTGTGATATGAACCAGCCATTTATGATTAATGTGCTCATTGTGGTCATTTAAAAAGTTGTGTAATACGCAACAACACTTAATTATTTGAGAAGTGTTCTCAATATTATTATCAAGGCCTTTTCCGAGCCTCCTAAATCTTGCCTTTAAATGTCCAAAGGCATTCTCCACTACCCTACGACTTTTCGACAGTACATAATTGAAGTTCTTCTCCATTTCATTTCTCACTGTATTAAATGGAAATGGCTTCATTATAATGTCAGAGAATCGAAAAGCAGAGTCCCCAATAATTACTATGGGCACATTCACTCCCGATATTTCTTTTGCCATCTGCTTTAGAATTGGGTTTTGGTGTTG
This sequence comes from Dioctria rufipes, assembly GCA_963924295.1. Classification (NCBI taxonomy): domain Eukaryota; kingdom Metazoa; phylum Arthropoda; class Insecta; order Diptera; family Asilidae; genus Dioctria; species Dioctria rufipes. The sequence continues at coordinate 99,657,816 of OZ002741.1, read as the reverse complement.
TTTTTTTAGGGCTGATCTTTCAAATATTTGCGAATCATTGCAACGTCCAGGGCTCCCGACATAAATGTACAAAAACCGGTATCTGTATTATATTCAATATTAATAAAAGCACCAAGTTGAATAAAATTCTCACCGATAGTTAACTAAGGCCAGTAACACCGTAGAGTACCACCCTTTATAATTGAAGTAGTCCACCGCGTCTTCCGCATGGGGTTTTATTTCAATATGGCAACCATCTAAACAGAAAAATTGTAAATAACGAAATAGTAAATGAAAACATTTTCACTTTACCTAGTGCTCCCAGACATTTCGGGAATCCTAATTGCTGAAAGCCATTCACACAGTCCCTTATCACTTCTTCTTTGAGCGGATAGTAATTCAAAAATTCGGGCTGCAATATCTTCCACGCTTCTTGGCAGAAATCTCGTAACATTTTACAAACAGTCGGCTTCCCGACACCAAAAAGATTTGCGACACTCCTATACTCTGCAGATGATCCTAATGCGTATAGAGCAATCGCAATTCTTTTGTCCAAAGATATTGCCTTTCGAAAATTGGTATCAGTCTTTCCAATATTTTTCAATTTGCTGCATAAAATATTAAAAACCTGTCGAGATATCCTAAAATTTTCATTAAAAAACTCGTCGTCACTTTTTACAACTTCTTTCTCCCAGAAACAACTCGCTCGGTACTGAAAATTGCGTGTAACATTATTTCTTAAGTATATTTACATTTTTGAGCACACTTACCTTCATCCAGACTTTCCTGCATATTTTTTGTTTTGCAATTGCATTCAATAAAATAGCACTTCTTCGTTGCAAATTTAAAATCCTTCGAATATGTTGTCGTCGTTTTCTTCGGTAATACCCGCTTTTCTTATAAAAAACATTATTTGTAATGTTTATTATTTTTTTTTTCAATGTCTATTTCATGCAATAATATTATATTTAACATATTTTCCTCCATTCTTTTCACTATTTTTTCCTAGATAAAAAATAATTTCGACTTCACTTCACTGAAATTTGACATTTGGTACTTTTTGTTTGGCATATGACAGTTGAAATTATGTCAGTCAGTGGAAACACCCTCGCACGATTTTAAAATTACCTCTTCGAAATCACGTAATTTCGGCGCAGTGGAAACGACTTATTACCTCTTTTGTCGAAATCATTCCAGTGAAAGGATATTTCCATTAAAATTTGAGGAAACCGTGATTTCGGAAGGCATAAATGGCTCTTCTGTGAAATATTGATCTTGCAGTGCATGTTCAGATGTAATTCGTTTATTTGGATCTGTTACAAGTAACTTCTGTAACAAATGGAATGCCTTACTGTCTGGCTTCATGTTATGCCTTTCCATAGATTTGGCTAAAGAATAATTTGCATTCAAAAGTCTTGTAAATTCCATATCTGCAAATTCTACACCACCACGTTCGTCACCATCGCCCATTACAAAAATGTTTGCAGGTTTCAAATCACGATGCAAGACCCGATAATGAATTCCATCCAAAATTTGATACAAGAGACTTTCTACCATTCCTTTTGGTACAACTGTTTTCTTAGCAGCTTTTGCTGCTCTATGGAACTGGATAATGTGCCACGAATCATGGTCTGCATAGTTAGGAAGAAAAAATAGTTTCCTATCCGTGTGGGATAAGAAAACTCGAAGGAGGTTGATAACATTTGAATGTTTAAGTTTTCGCAGCAATGCTATTTCTCGGCAAGCTGACATCGATAAGCCGGTACCTTCGATTTGTTGGATAGCAAATTCTTTCGCATCATTTCCTTCTTTCCTTCTGGTTTTGTATACATGTCCGTATGTATCATAATCCATTTTTGTTGTTTTATCTCAATTAAAGATAAACAAAACACAGTCATTTTTTTAAATTGACACAAATTTGACGTTTTCATACCATGCACATATGACACTACTCAGTCGGTCAGCTGTTCCATATCGGAAAACAGATATCGAGCAATAGTAAAGCCAGTAACCAAAGTAAGGGCTCAACCCAAGTCCATCGGTACCATCCCGTCCAAAATTTTGGCCATCTATATAATTTTTTTTACAAATGAACCAATCTGACAAATATAGGAAATTAAAGAAAAACAAACCAGGAAATAAGCCGACCTTCCAAATAAAATAAAAGTAAATAAAAGTCTAACAAACATAGAGATAAAAACCCAATTAATAAATGTACACTTACCCGGCGATTACACGAGTCAGTGGAGCTGACGGGCAGCCCTGATCTTGTATTCCAATTTTACTTACTACAAACGTTTTGCGTTTGGGTACTGACTAGACAGTAGAAAAGACTGGCCAGTAAGGATACACGAGACTGTGTAAGTGTCAGTTCTACTGGCTCGTGTGGCCTCCCGGCTATGGAATTACAAAATAAACTAACATGTCCAACCCTAAAAGCGATGAGTAAGTCAAAGTAAAATAATCGTAAAGAAAGAAAACGAACCTCAGAAATAAAGGTACATGAAATAAAAGTTGTATTAGATAGAAAAGTAATGAAGAGTATTGTTGAAAATGTGTATAAAAAGTGGTTTCGAAATATTGAATTGAAGATAGGTAAGAAAGTCATGTTTGCTCTATATTCTAAGATAAAAACCAATAGACAATAATGTAGTGGATATAAACTTGAAAAGTAGATGTCGCCGAATAAGATAAGAGTGCAAAATGTAGTAGAGTAGGGCACGTAGGCAAAAAAGAAAATTCATGGTTGGTTGTACATTGTAGCTCTAGATTGTTCCTGTTCGATCTAAGAGTTAGAAAAGAAAAGTAGTTTTCGTAAACGTTGTGAGAAACGAGTATTGATTAAAACAAAAAAAAACCGTATTGAGCAGAAAACAAAAGAGTTTTTCTTTATTGATTTGAGGACCCATTTTTATCTTTCCCGGCCAGACATTATTATTCGAGCAAAATTCCGAGCTCTGGAAGAAAAGTCGGAGTCTTGCGTGATTTTCTTTGGACGCCATATCAAAAAAGGAAAAAAGGCGCGAAGCCTTCGAAGTATACAGGAGTTGGAAAAGAAGTCCTCTTATTGTTTTACTGTGTTTCTCCAGCAAGTTTCCAACCGATCGGAGGAAGAGTAATTATTTTTACTGGGAGCCCGGTGCAGGGTCCCACCCCAGCAGCCCAAAGACAAGGAGGAATACCAAGTAAATTTGTTTTGTACTTTTCGCTCAAGCCACTGGAGCTTACAGCAAACAGTTGGGTCGAAAATTGCTGCCAGAATATCCGCTCGGCCAGGCAAATAATCGAGTTACGGACCAGACAAATAACTAACGGTCCAAGTTTCAACCAACGGACGACGAGGTAGACAAAATTTTCACATCCTGCTGTAAACAAATTTAAGCAATATCAGCACATTTATTCTTTTCATGTAATTTGATACCACACTGTTCCAAGAATTTTACCGATCGCAACGTTTCAATGGAATGTAAACAAATTTTCACATTTTCTTGTATGCATTCATGTAAACAATCTCATTTGCAAATTCGACCAGCAGAATAGATTTCTTTTTGTTTATAGTGTAAATCGATATCATCTCAGCCTGTAAGCAAATTCGTTGGAATTCATCCTGTGCAATGATTATTGTAGCAGCAGGATCATTCATGTTTACAAACCGTTGCTATAAAAGCGCAGCAAACTCTTTGGGACCACCAGTCAATTTAATTGATTCTCAGTGTTAGTGTCTAATAAAAAAAATAAAAATGTCTATCACAGTAGTACATAAAAGTTTTTCATTAATTAAGAAATTGCGAGAAGATGTGTTGAAGTGTTTAAGTGATGCAAATTTTGTGAATAAAAACAATATTATTAAAGAGTGCAACATAAACATTCGTAAATTTCAAGCAGCATTTCGGAAGTGTAATAAGAGTGCTAGAAAACGACATTGGGACAGCTGTATCGATCAAATTAAATCATTGAGAGTGTTAATCAAAGCTCCCCATCGAGGTGGAGGAATCAATCAACGAGCAATAAGAAGTTGGAAGAAATAAAAACAGCATTCGTATGTAGAATTATCGTGAATATAAGCCACCTAGATCCTAAGCTGTTTATGCAAGATGCTTCCAAATTGCTTGCTCGCCGCATTAAGAATACATTAAACGAACAATATCATATTAAAGTTGCTACAACGTTTTGCGGTGAGTTTATTAACCCTTTCAGTCCTGATGTCCATTTCAATGGACATCAAATTCAAATGACATGATTTAAGAAGCGACTGTAAATTTCATCTCTCTTCTCGGTTCCATGCTCGTTGTGCCCCCTTTGACTAACGGTTTATTAGTTCTTCTAAGTTCAGTGAGTGCAGTGCGCTTGTATTTTCTGTGTTTTATGCAGCTATGGCAAATGGAATTTCAAATCGTGGGGGTGAGTAAGTTTTAAAAAGGTTTTTTAAAGTTATTTTTATGTAAAAATGTGAAATATTGAATTACTTGCATGAGAAAAGAGTTAACAATTAGCTTTAACTGACTTTACAAGACAAAGCTGGTATTTTAGTGAAAAAAATAACAGTGCAATGTTTATGTCCACTGCAATGGACACAGTGTCTTTACTGTGACAAGGCATACAAAGAAAAGTTAGTCACAATTACTACAAAATTCTCGTTTTTTTTTCCATAGAATTCTCCAGATTAGAAAATGAAGACGATATTCTAGATGTCTTAGAACAGCTTTCTGTAGAATCCGATATACAGGATGATGCAATTGAGGAAGATGCAGACGTAAATAACGACATTGAATTCTTCGAACTGATTCCGAATAAAATTCGAATAGGTAATATAGCTCATAAATATTACTGTTAAATTATTATGAAGGTATATTTAGGAGCAGATATAGTCAGTTTTTTCGACGAAGAACGATATTTGCGCGAAATTGTTCCAATTGACGATACATCAGAAATACAAGTAAGTAAGGTACTTCAAATTTAAATTTAACGGAAAGGAAAAATGTGAAATGGCGCCGTCGGTCATTTACTATAGCTGAAGATGATAAATCCATCTTTACCCAACCATCATCTATAGAATACAGTGAAGTAAAATTACCAATAGATTATTTCAAAAAATACTTATCGGAGGATTTTTTTGAAAATATGGTGGAGAAAACCAACATTTATGCACTGCAAAAGGGTAGCTCGATGAGGCCAACAAATTTAAATGAAATTAAAAATCTAATAGCACTACACATATATATGGGAACTCTGAAATATCCTCGTACTCGTCTTTACTGGAACACAAATTTAAAAATTGACATAATTTCAAAATCCATGGCCAGAAATAGATTTTATGAGCTTAGGCAGCATTTACATCTAATTAACAATTTAGAAATTCCTAAAGATAACAAGCATGTCCTGGTCAAAGTTCGACCTATTTTTGATGAAATAAGGGACCGATGTTTACAACTAAAACGGTGTACTCATCTGTGCGTAGACGAACAAATGGTTCCCTTTAAGGGTAGGCTATCTATTAAGCAATACATAAAAGATAAACCCAATCCTTGGGGAATAAAACTATTTCTTTTATGTGGAGAAAGTGGCCTAATTCATGATTTTCTCATTTATCAAGGGAATAATACAGAAATCGAGCCAGATATCCTCAAAAGTTATGGCTTAGGAGCCGGTGTGGTGCTCCACTTATCCCGTAGCATACCTTCATCTAGTCACAGCTTGACATTCGACAATTTCTTTACAACCTACAACTTATTAGAAAATTTGAAAGAACGAAAAATTTTGGCGATGGGAACAGCCAGAATTAATCGCTTCCACAAGCCACATTTTTCAACAGAAAAACAAATGCGTGCGAAAGGGAGAGGATATTCTGAAGAAGTCGTCAGCAATGACGGGAACATTGTTTTGACAAAATGGTATGACAATAAAGAAGTCCTACTAGCATCAAATTTTGTTGGAATTGGGAAGAAGGACAGTGTACAAAGATGGAATAAGAAGGATAAGAAATATGTGAAGGTTGATCGCCCTGAGGTTGTAAAACTTTACAATCAAACAATGGGAGGTGTGGATAAGTTCGATCAATTTATGAGCTATTACAGAATCCACATAAAGTCAAACAAGTGGACATTACGCATGATTTTTCATGCCATCGATATGGCAGTAACGAACTCTTGGGTAGAATACCGCCAGGACTGCGAGAAGGCTGGGCTTGGAAGAAACGGGCAACTAGATCTACTGGATTTCCGAATAAGAGTGGCTGACGCTCTTTTATTTTTAAATCGAGACGGCGTCCAGCTCCTGAAATCGCAAAAGATTCGTATGGACATTTTCCAGAATACGATGACAACAAAGAGGCTTCCCGATGCAAGGCAAAGGATTGTAAAGGAAAAACTCATATATATTGTAAGAAGTGCAAAATACACCTTTGTCTAGTTAAAAATAGAAACTGCTTTTTCATTTTCCATAAAAAAGATTAAGAGCTTTTATTTTTTAAACACTCCGTCATATTGAAATACACATATATTTGTTTTATATTTTTTTTCTTTACTTTGAATTACTGTATTATTATATCTTTTGTTGTTACATTCCATTTTTTTAAATAAAGATTATATTCTTTTTATTGTTTCATATATATCAAGTTTCTTTCCATAGGGTCACGTTGTCCATTATAGTGGACGTTTTTAAAAATTAGTATTATTAAATATGAGGGATATATGCTCGCGGCCATTTTAATCAGTTACCCCATGGATCATATTTATAAGGGAAAAAAAATTTTTGGATCGCTGGAAAAAATTCGGGACTGAAAGGGTTAAAGAAACTGGTGATAATGAAGTTATTAAAGACATTAAGTATTTCCAAGCAGGAACTGCCCCAATCAGTGTGGAGGAGTTTCAAGAGAAAGATAGTGGTTGGACACTGCATTTTGTAATACATTTAGCGGTGCATATCAACAAGTTTGAACCGTTCCGGGGATCATTTTATATACCTCTGCCGAAGGAGATTGTATCAAAGAAAGCTTGTATTAATTTAAAAAAAAATGATGAAGCATGCTTCGCATGGGCAGTAACATTAGCGCTATATCCTACAACTCGGATAGGACCTCATCATATCTACATTATTCAACTGTACTTAATTTAAATGGGATAAAATTTCCCATGACACTTAAGCAAATAACGCAATTTGAAAACCAGAACGAATTATCAATAAACGTATTCATCCTAGAGAAAGAGCGTTTCTTCACCACAGTTCCAGTTCGACTTACGAAACACAGGATGGAGCCACATGTAAATCTCTTAATGCTACAAGATGACTATGATCAGGATGATGATGATGATGATGACGAAGATCATATGGATGATGATGATGGTGATGCTGGCAGATATCATTTCTGCTGGATTAAAGATCTTTCGCGCCTTATATCGAAACAAACTTCGAAACATATTCATAAAGTGTATACATGCGACAGATGTTTGTTCTACTTTTACTCTGCGGAAAAATTAGCATCACACACTCTCCAATGCGAGAAGCAAAATGATTGCAGAATTATGTTTCCATCAGAGGAAAAGAAATGGCTGGCATATAAGAATTATAACCGTAAGAATCCAGTCCCGTTTTGTGTGTATGCTGATCTTGCGTCAATATTGAAGGCGATTCAGGGAAACGATCAAAATACACAGCGAATCCAGGAACATGAAGTTGACAGCATAGGATTCTATTTCCACTGCAAACATGATGCTAAGCTCTCATATTACAGAGCATATCGAGGCACGAATTGCCAACAATGGTTTGCATTAGAATTGCAAAAACTTTCATCCATAGCTGTACAGGAAAAGCTGAACATCAGGCCAATGCAGCCCCTGACCAAAGAGGAACGACGTTCACATATGGAAAATACTTGCTGCCATATATGTGAAAAAAACGTTTGCATCTGATGAGGAACGAGTTCGGGATCATTGCCAGTTAACAGGAAAATATCGAGGACCAGCGTATAATGCATGCAATCTCATGTATCAAGATTGCTCCATAGTTCCAGTAAGTTTGCATAATTTATCCGGATATGATGCCCAATTCATTATTAAGGATATAGCTCTCCTACCAATAAATAAAGAAAGATACATTTCATTCACCAAGCACGTTGAAGGCAGTCATATCAAATTCAGATTCATCGATTCGTTCCGTTTTATGGCAGAATCCTTAAATAAACTATCATCATTGCTGCCAATGGATAAATTAAATATTACAAGAACTGTATGGCAGGAATTGGATGATGATGACTTTAAACTACTTACGCGCAAAAGTGTCTTCCCATACGACTTCGTTGATGATTGGACTAAATTGGATTTCCAACACTTACCGGCGCAGGAGCAATTCTATAATAAAATGACTGACAACGATATATCTGCTGAGAACTACAGTCACGCAGAAAAGGTGTGGAGGACATTTGAAATACAGAGACTTGGCGAATATTCCGATCTATACCTGAAAGCTGATGTCCTTCTATTGGCCGGTATCTTTCGGGATGTCTGTATTAAGACGTACAATTTAGATCCTGTACATTATTACACCATGCCAGGTCTAACATGGGATACAATGTTAAAATATATCAAAGTGAAACTGGAGCTGATAACTGATGTAGACATACTGCTATTCGTAGAGAGAGGTACTCGGGGCGGTATAAGCCAATGTTCCAATAGATACAGTAAATCCAACAATAAATATATGGATGATTATAACCCAGACGAAAAACAAAAATACTTGATACATTACGATGTTAACAACCTTTATGGATGGGCCATGTCACAGCATTCACCTACCGGAGGATTTAGATGGGCTGATAGTCTCGATATTGATGTTTTCCAAATTCCTGATGATTCACCAACTGGATACATACTCGAAGTTGATTTAGACTATCCTCCACATCTGCATGATAAGCATAAAGACTTACCGTTTTGCTCTGAGCATACAGCACAAAATAAGAAAAACTTTTAACAACATTACAGCATAAAGATAAATATATTATACACTATCGAAATGTGAAACAATGCTTATCCCATGGCCTCATCCTAAAAAAAGTACACCGGATCCTGCAATTCAACCAGTCAGCTTGGCTTAAACCATACATTGATTTGAATACCTCCAAACGGAAACAGGCTACCAGCGATCATGAAAAAGATAGCTATAAAAAGATGAATAATGCTGCGTTTGATAAAACCATGGAAAATGTACGCAAGTATAGTGACATAAAGCTTTGCGTAAAGTGGGAAGGCCGACATTGTGCCAAAGCTCTGATTGCAGCTCCCAACTTCCACAGTACGAAAATTTTTGATGAGAATCTAATTGCTGTGGAATTAAGGAGACTGAAAATGTTGTTTAATAAGCCACTCTATATTGGAATGGCAGTCTTGGAAATTTCAAAAACATGCCTCTACGACTTCCATTACAGTTTTATGCAGCGCGAGTTTGGTGATAAATGTAAAGTCATGTACTCCCTAATATATGAAATTGAAGAGAGAAACATATATGACTTTATGGTTGAAAACATATAAAAAAAAAGACAGTGGTGCATCGCGGTTCGAATTTGAATATTTCGAAGAGATGGATGAGATTTTTCGTAACTGCCCTGCTGTGCAACCAGTGGAAATATCTGGTAACAGAAGAGCACCAGCCTTACCTGAAGTAGCCGCAACTAATGATATTGTGGAATGCTATTCCGATGTTGAAGAGGAACTACAACTGTCACCTCCAAGGAAAAAAAAAACAATAAGAGATAGTTTAATGGACCATCATGAGTGAATGGAATCTTTAAAAAAGAAAGAAATGTCACAGACTGAGCAATTCCGTTCGCGAATGTTGACAAACGTAGAGAATCTTACGGAATGTATGAACAGAAATAGCAACAAGTTCTCAAATTTACTTGAAAAAATTATTGACAAAATGTGAATGCGTTGCCCTTGCTCCAATATTTTTTTACAGATTTTAATTTGAACAACCTTAGGAGCTCATATAGTCCTAGTTTTTGTTTTAGTTTTAATTTCACTTGTAACTGTGATGTACAATGCAATTTAACCTTTTTTATAAATTGTTTTGCTACAATGCATACCTACCATGTAGTTATTATGAGTGATCAAATTAATGAATTTTTAAATAAAATCTGCCAAATATTTGAGAAGTATTTTTATTTATGTTTAGAATAAATGAAGTTCTTCTGACTTCTTACTGAAACACGTATATTACAATTACTTTATTAAGAATAAATAAAAAGATTACTCTTTTGGACTTTTAACTGGGTTAAACTTAATTTTGTTCAAGAAAGAATTTTTTGGGATTTCTCCGGTATATAGCAAAAGCTAAAAAATGTTCTAATTTGTTATTTCATCACACAACCCAATAATTTTTGGTGACAAGATTCAAGTCTTGGTTTGACTCATCAACAGGTCCCAAATAGCGAAATTGGGTGATTTGAAAAACAAATGAAAAAAAGAAAGAAGAAAGAAATGAAAAGTTTGAGAAAAATAGAAAAAAAACATTTTTTTTTATTTATTACACCTCTTTATGAAATATCAATTTGATTGGCAGGCATTTTTCTACTATATTCTACTGTTGGTTCGTTAAGTTTTCTATAGAATGGAATTTTGTCCCATTGATGGAAGAAAATACTTCAAGCAACTAAAAATTTTGTGTGAAAATAATAAAAGTGCAATAATTATTGGGAAAATTTAGCTTAGTAGAATAACGTTTGATATTGTAATTTTGACATCAAATTTTACCCCAAATAGCGAAACCGAATTAAAAATTTTAAATATATAAATTAATTTAATTTCTTCAAATAATACCGCAAAGGTAAAAATATCTGTATTTGATTTTTAGCATAATTTTAAATTAGACTTCTCGTCATTATGAAACTGAGCAAAAGTAATTTAAATAGATTAATGTTCATAGAAAAGAAAAACGCTTTGAATAAAATTAATAGAGCCGTACCAAGCAACGACAATTTTTTTTTTAAGAAAACGGACGTTGTTAGAAGGCAATATGAAAATATTGACGTTGAAGAGTGTGGAATTCTTAACATAGACGAAAATATGCATAACTCTGAAAATAACATAATTCTGATAATGAAGATATCGCTTCTACTGGAACTTCACAACAAAAACTAAAAAACTGGTATCAAAAATATAGAGAGAGTCTTGATGGACTTCTAAAAATTCTACATTCAGAGCATTTGGAGGTATCAATTAGCGATAAGGCTTTACTAAAGGTCAACTGAAAAACTATAATAAGAACCGTATTACCTGGTACCTATTTGCATTTAGGTCTCGAAATGCAGCTGAAAAAGAAACCAAACCCATTAATAGATAAAGTCGATGAAATTGTTTTAGATATTGGCGTGGATGGCCAATATTAGCAAAATTTTTTTAAATATTGAATGTTTAAAAGTGATTTTAATACGAGTATATCTTGGACTAAAAACGCCTGCTAGTGTTGATGAGTACTTACATGATTTTGTTAGTGAAATCCGAAAATAAGTGGAAGAAAGAATTTATGTGCTTAATAAATATCTTGAGATTTGTTTTTATTAACAGGCTTTGCAGTATACCCGTTGGAAAACTTTATGCAAGAGGTAAAAAGAAGAATTCGAAAGCGCTCTGCCATATACAACAAATAATTTAAGCAAATTTTTGATGCAGAAATAGTTAGAGAAGAAAAAAATTGCTTTTAAAAGAAATATTGAAAGCAGAATTATAAATTATACTCCTAAAGTATTCTATTTAAGTCTTCTTCACCCACATAATTTTTGCTGTATGCTTCCTTTTATACCTATAAAAATTACTGGATTTGAACATTGAATAGGCATAAGGCGAAACGGCAATATAATTTACAAGTTTCTTTTGTTGAACCCGTACAAGCAGAATTTAATGAAGAAATAGACCATGAATTATTTTGGGTGGATAAAATAAAATATAAACTTATTTCTTTGTCATATATATATATATATATAACAATTAAAAAAGAAAAAACTAATTCGGATAAACAAGAAAAAAGAGCCTTGAAACGAATCAACGTTGCAATGGTATTAGGAATTCATGATGAATATGAATCACGAAACCGAAACCAAAAGTACGTACTGTATTTGACAAAACTAACATCATAAAATTATTCTCTCATTACAGATTTAACGCTAGAAATAAAAATATTAAAAATCTTAGTAGAAGAGCAAACCAAATTCATAAAATCATACGTGTCTACTGTTCAAATGAATAAAGACACTAATGAATTATCCCGAACGAAGTCCTGCAGAAAAGTTTAATTTCCCATCAAATATAAAGCAACTAAAGATGTTCTTGTTGGAAAATTTCCAGTTAAATCTATGGCGGAATTGGAAAACATAGAAAAGGAGATAGAAAACATGGACGAAGATAAGATGGTAGGTATTCACCAAAGCAATGTTTCTGATACTGTGATGAAAAACAATTTTCTATATTTATGTATGTAACTTTGAATTTTTTTAATTCGTAGCTTTCCACGATCAAAAAAATATTTAAAAATGGAGCGTTGCAGAAAAACTTAAATAATATTTTGGATAAGGAAATAATTCTAAGTTTCAACTACGACGGCATTCATGGATATCAGGCATTCAAGGAGTTTAAAAGGTTCTGTAAGTATAATAATAAATCAGTTCTTTTTTAAATTATTGATTATAATTATGATACATTTTGGCAGAAGCCGTTAGTGACGAGGTAATTACCAAGGAAAACTACAAAAAGCTACTTCAAATCAGGTGACCCAAAACTGATTACTAACTATCGTCCTATCTCTATTTCCAATGCACTTGCACTTATATTTGAAAAAGCGATATACAAGCAACTCCTCCAACTAACCAAACCATACATTTCAGAACACCAACATGGATTTCTACCTGGTCGATCCACAGTTTCAAATCTAGCTCTGTTTACGGACTCAATTGCCTCGGCTCTTGACGACAACAAGCAGCTAGACTCTATTCATACGGATTTTAGCAAGGCATTTGATTAAATAAACCACAAGCTATGTACTTCCAAAATGGCTAGCTTGGGCTTTCATCCGGACACCGTATCTTGGTTCTCTTCCTATTTAACCAAGAGAGAAAATATCGTAGTCTTTAACGGTCAGCAGTCCCCAATATTCCAACAGATTTCCGGTGTGCCTCAGGGCACCATACTTGGACCATTAATTTTTCTCATTTACATTAATGAATTACCTTCCCTCTTCTCATCTACCTGCCTATTATATGCAGATGATGCCAAAATTTATAGGGTTATTAACAACATTACCGACTGCGTCCTTCTTCAAAAGGATATTCTTCAATTAGAAAAATGGTGTCAAGAGAACTGCATTGAAATTAACGTTAGTAAATGTAAGTGTATATCTTTTTATCGTAGGAGGGATTTTATCTCCTTTGACTACAGAATTTATAATACGTCTCTGTCCCGTGTTGATGAGTTAAATGATCTGGGAGTCATATTTGACCGTAAGCTTCTATTCGCATCGCACTTCAACTTCATTACGTCCAAAGCTTTTCGATTAATGGGTTTCATTTTCCGTACTTGTCAGTCCTTTAAGTGTGCGCTTTCATATACTACTCTTTTTAACTCCTTAGTACGAAGTATTCTTGAATATGCGTGTCAAGTATGGAATCCATTCTATTCCTCATATAAATCGCAAATCGAGGCTGTTCAGCGTAGATTCACCAGAATTACACTATTCAAATTAGAAAACACATCCGTGGAATACGCCGAGAGACTAAGCATACTCAATCTGTCTACACTTGAAAGCCGAAGAACATTTTTAGATACATTGTTTTTATATAAAATCCTTAATAATCAGATATCCTGCCCTTCTTTGCTTTCCCTCATTGATTTCCATATACCGCCCCGTAGTTCGAGGCATAATCCCCTTTTTAAATTACCTACCTGCAGAACCAACATAAAAGAAAAATCGCCCATTTTCAGAGCACAAAAGACGTATAACTCTAGATTTACCAGCATAGACATTTTCAATACTGGTCCCCTATCATTTAAAAGGTTGATCCTGCTTGAGATCGGACATTAATTAATATTGGCTTATCCCCTTCCTTTTTCCTTTTTCACATATGCGTTGCCCTATTGTTTCTGTTTAGCCTTTTGAATTTGAATTTGAATTTCTAATTTTCTTTTCTTATATATTGCACTATGATATGTTTTGTAACTATTCTATTGAATTTTAGTTATGTAGTTCTAGGTTGTAAGTATAGTTTTATATAATTAGTTTCTTATGCTTTTGTATTTTTAGTTTTATTCTCTTCTTTGTACTTTTGCTTTTAAATACTTTTCATTTGCTTGTTTAATTTTAAGGTAGTATTTTTAATAGGAGTTCGCTCTGTAATCTGCCTTGTTAATCGACTAATAAATAAATAAATAAATAAATAAATAAACGCGCTTATAATCAAGATAAAAATAAGGAATATAAGAAAAAATAATAGAGAGCAAAATGCAGCAAAACAATAAATTTATAGTGTTAATATATGGAGTAATGATTTAAAAATATATAAGTGTGTTCAAATTAAATGTTTTTAATTTTGATTTTTTTTTTAATTTGTGCAATGAAGTTCTTAGTAAATTAGTTTTTCTACTATGCGTTCTGCAAGGAGATGCCAAAGCACGCTTTCCATAGGGCAATGTAATGTTGATTTTTTAAGTACATCTTCAAGAAGCGAGCTGGGAAGTATATACTTGACCTCTAGTCCCGTCGTAAAGTAAATGCCCAGATAGGAAATATCCAGATATGGATTTTATTAGAGAAGCTCTGACGCCAAACGGCTGTGTATAAGCCAGCCACTCATGTGCCATAAGCCAGCCATAGCTTTTCGTTCCAATATGCACATCCGCCAGCCATGTGCTTTCATCAGAGGCAACAACCAGTCAACTAAAAGCAGAGATATTTGGTTTATGATATATTTGTGTTAAACACCACAATTGTGATTGTGTGTTGATATTATTACACGTTTTATGTGTTTTATTTACTTTTTTACTGGCAAATTACAGCAACAGGCACTCGCTATCGGCACAGCCAGTCTTAAGAACAGATATTATTGTTTATGGCTTTTGTGTATACGAATACAACTGTTTTTACCTCTGATACAGATATAATTGATTCTGGCTTTAGCGAACAGCAGATTAAATAATTGTTATTGTGTTTTGGTGAAATAAATAATATTATAATACAAAAAAAGAGATTTTTTCTAATTGTGTTTTATAACATATTTAATAATATATTCACTTTGTGATTAAAATGGGTAAACCTTGGCATATAAAACCCTCAATAGTGAATTGTTTGTCAAATAGCAAATACTTTCCTGAAAGGAAATTTTTTTTATTTCCAAAGAAAGATTGCAAACTATTTTGCTTGTGGGTCAGTAAATGTGTGGAGTCAATTGAGGAAATTCAAAAGAAGAGCAAGCCGTACGTTTGTGATATTCATTTCGATAAAAATGATATCGGAAAAAGAAAACTTAAGAGATCAGCGTATCCGAAATTTAATTTGTCCTCCTCCTCCAATTTATCAGACAATCATTGCACACCACAACGAGCCACTTTCGCTTCAGCAGTAGTTCCTGATTCTCCTCCTTTACGTGTTAATAAGCAACCAGATATTAAGACATATATTCCTACATTAAATACGGTTAGTAACGATTTTACACTAGAGGAACTAAATAAAATGTCCAACTATATTCCAGTAAGGAGTGTAAATATTGAGACTTATTGTAGTAATTGCAAAAATCTCAATGAAATCAATAAAATTCATCAATCCAAAATTTTAGAATTACAAGGTAAGTTAAAATTGCAAGACAATAAAATTATTAAATTACAAAAGCAAATTAAGACTTTGAATCGAAATCGGGATCGGAGGAAAATTTTATCTAAAATTCAGCCAAAAACTAAACTTATGGAAATAATAGACAGCACTCCTACGACAGAAAATTCTAAAATTCTCTGTAAAATGTTATTAAATATTAAAACTAGTTACACCAAAGAAGTGTTTATTTTATAGAAGTGCATCGTTATATAATTTTATGAGACAATCCTTAAACTTAAAACTTCCGCATCCTTCTTCATTGTACAAATGGGCAAAAATAAAAAGTTTGTCACCGGGATTTAATCAAAGCATTATTTCAGAAATAAAAAAAGAAGTTGGAAAGTTTGAAGTAATTTTGTTATTCGATGAAATGTCCATAAAGACTGATTTGATATATAACGCTGTTAAAGATAGAATCGACGGTTAGGTAGATTACGGGAATAATAACAGAAAACGTCAACTCGCTAAAAATGTATGCGTCTTTATGTTTCGTAGTTTGTGTGGGAAGTCAAAACATGTCATAAATTACATAGTTTCCGCGAATACAACTCCAGTAGAAGTGTTGAAAGAGGAATTGTTTAAATGTTTTAACGTTTGTTTGGAGTTAGGTCTGAATGTAAAAGCTATTACCTGTGACCAAGGACGAGCAAACAGGTCATTATTTAGGGAATTGTGTATTTCTTGTGAAAACAATTATTTCATTTTTGAAAAAAAGAAAATGTATGTCTGTTATGACGTTCCCCACTTATTCAAATCTATTAGAAACAGATTACTTGATAGTGACTTTCAGACTCCTGATGGTATAGTCAGTTGGGATGTAGTAAAAGAAGTTTTTAGTTCCGAAAGAGCAAATAATACAAAACCATACACAAAGTTAACACAAATGCATATCAACCCTACAAATTTCCAAAAAATGAACGTTCGTTTGGCTGTTCAAGCGATGAGCGGAACAGTCGCAGCTGCTATATCTACATTATTAGACCCCAATAAATTTTCGGATGACATCAAAGTGAAAGCCAAGGGAACAAAACTATTTTTTGAAAAACTAAATAAATTATTTGACATTTTAAATGGGCGCCCATCTCTTATACGCGAATCGGAGAACTTTGAATTCTTATGTGAAATGAAAGAATATATACTTTTTATAAATAGAACCAAATCTAAAAGTCCCGTTTATTGCTTTAAAGGACTAAGTTTAACTATTAGTTCCACAATAAACGTCACAAATGAAATGTTTGAAGATCATAAAGATTTTTATTATATGTATACTTCTAAATTTAACCAGGACCAGGACCCAGTGGAAAATCTCTTTAGTGTTATACGGGCAAGAAACACAAATAAGAAGAACCCAAACGTTTTTGAACTTAATAGTATTTTAGCGAAAATTCTATCCATTAAGCTCCTGTTTTCATCTAAATATTCAAATTGTGAAGAGGACACCGATCAGTTTTTACATATTGATTGGGAAGCTTTAAATTCTGCAGAGGAAGATTTCAATTCTCGTAATAATTTAGAGGTAACGGAAGAATCCTTGTTTGCCCAAGATGATGAATGTGCCACTGTTCACTCTATTTTTGAACTAGATTTGGACTTAATAGATCCTTCAGAAAACTTAGCACACAATGAACTGGAGTATGTGACCGTTGAAGACACATCTAGTAGCTATTTTTTGGGTTACTGCTGCAATAATTTCTTTAGTTTTGGAAAAAAAATTAGTGTCGGAGGTACCTGTGAGCGTTGCAAACAAATTATGGTAAAGAAAAAGGAGCAGAAAAAACTAACCAGAATGAAATTTTCATCGTTTATAAAAAATATAGGACTCATGACGGAAATTCAAGTGACTTTGGTAGCCTGATAGCACCAACTGATTTATATTTTGATATATCTTAATTACAAATTGATATTTTCAAAGATTTTATACAGCGATCACCAGAAATAAATGACCTAAAACGAACGATTGAGGAAAAGTGCATAACACACTTTAAGGATTGGTTTACTGAATTGGATCCTTGTTTAAACCACAGAATAAAATTTATAAAGTTTATGTTTTTAGTGCTTCTAAGAAAACACTGTAAATGGGAAGCGGACCGGTTAACAACCAAACAAAAGAGCACAATAAGAAAAAATCCTAATAACCCTAAACTAAAAATATTAAATCATCTGTAAAAAAGATGTGGTTATTATATATTATATTTTTGAATAAAATTCAATTGGAGACTGTCCGTTCGAATGTTCTTTGTGCAAAAGCAATAACCATCTGCAACGATATGAGATTTATCTTTCCATAACTTTCGTAATTATTCGATTATGTATACTTAGTAAGTAAAATAGAACAAAATATACAACCAATAATGAATTTAAAATTGGTGTACTAATTTTTAAACAGGGGCTCTTTCGTAGCGCTATTATTTGCATCTTTCCAGCTGCCATAATTTATACTTATACATGTAAGCTTATCGCATGTGTAAATCCTCTGTTCTTCCTGGCAGGAGCGGTGAATATTTAAATGCCGATTTCTTCAGCAGGAGAAAGCAAAGTGAGGAAGTAAAATTTTGACTTATCCATTGAAGTAAAAGTAACACGGGAAATCTATAGGCGACATAATTAATAATAATTTTGGTTTTTATGGCAATATACGGAAATTTAGTTATTACCTTATTTTTGTTTGAATGGTACAATTTTGTTTTTTGATCTATTTTGCTTCCTGTTAGACTGATTATCTTAGTCTATTAAATCACTGAATAATTTGAGGCATTTATAGTACTTGGATTGTGTTTACATTACATTTATGTTTAATGTAAGTATAACAGTATGAATTAACTTTGTGCTTAAATTTTTCAATAGTAATGTTAAGGAAAGTTCTTAAAAATAAAGTATTATCTGTTCAAAATATTCAAGAAGCCATAGTACATAGTACAAAGGGGATTAGGGCTACAGGCGACACCCCCCTAAATAAAAACGAGTGAAGTCAGTTACCTCTGCGGTCACTTGGAAATATTGCTTTTGTGTATTGTTTGTTTATTTTTGTTTGCCCTATTTTATTCTTTGCAAAATTATATAATCAACAGGTTTTTTAGACTAATTGTATCAAATTCTAACACTACTTTTCATAATTATTATTAAGCGTTTTAGATTTAAAGGAAATTTGTTATTAACTGACAATTTGTACAAAGATATAAAGTGAAGCAGAAACAATTTTAATTTTTAATTGATTATTTTAATACTTATTCGCTTCCAAGTCCTTTAAATAAGACGTGTAGACGGACGGACAGACGGACGGACATGTAGAAATCAAAATAACTTTTAATTTTATGCATGTTTTTGCTCTACCAGCATTATTTCTGTGCGTTTCAAACGGAATGACAAACTTATGTTAGAGAAAAATGCAAAAAAAGTAATATGTGGGATATGCTATTTTCAAAATTGTTGTCAAAAAGTTAAATGCTATTTCATGTGCTTCAGTTATGGAAAAAGAAAATACCGATATATTTTTAAATGCTGAGCAATTAATTATGTGCAAAGATTTTAAGAAAGATGTTAGTTCGCTAATTTAAAGAAGTCCTTACGATTTTTTTAGTATGAATTACAGTTTTTATGATATAAAAATATTTTCAATACTATTTGCAAATTTCTCATATAAACGAAAAGACTATAAAATTATGCATAAGTAAATCAAATGAAATATATCTCGGTTGGTATTTTGAAAAATTTCCTTGTTTGAAGCATAGAAAAGCAATACTGGATTTCTGAATGGTTCTTTTGAGAAAAAATGCACATGGAAAATTAAAAAGGAAATAGAAAATAAAATTATTCATCACGATCGCTTAAAACATTTGAAACAATAAAAAAATAATATTTTCGAGTTGTTATATACCTAAAAATGGTTAACAATGATAATTATAAGAAATAATTATCATTGGGAAAATCATTAAAACATATTTAATTTTCATAAGCTAATCATGTTTAAAATATGGTTAGCTTATCTCTCTGCAAAGCGAAAAATTGCCATCAGCAATTTCGTCACATTCCTTTGCACAAAACCAAAATATTTTCCCATAAGAACGACTTGGGAAAAATAGAAGTTTTAAGTTTCATCCCAAGTCGTTTCATTAGAAAAAAACAAAAGCCCCACGACAAATCGTACCTTCAGTAAGATTTGTCGTAAATACGATATGTATGTACATACATACAAACATACATATCGGGCGCATAAAATTTTACGTCGGTGAAGACTGAAATGATCAAGTCTTCACCAAAAAAGCTCTTATCAGCGAATTGTCGCGAGCTGCATACATTGTGATCGCAACAATGTATGCACGATAGCACGACGATGGTTGGATATTTATGAAAATATCAAATTTCAATTCCAACCATCGTTCGTCGCGATAATTCTGGGCATGTTTAAACATGCCCAGCGGTAAATAATTTTCTCAGGATAGGAATGCTAATTAAGCACTTTCCTATCCTGAGCAACTAGACTTGCGATTACGAAAATCCAAGTCGTGTTCAGTCGGTTTTTGAGCGCTAAAGTTTTAAGCAGCCGGTTTTAAGCAGTCAGTTTTTAGACAGTAGAGTTGGATTTAAAACTTCGGTTCGGACGGTTTGGCTGTTGATCGTTTTAGGAAAAATTAAAAGTAACTAAATCAGTAAGTGTTAGGGAAAAGAGAATAAAAAAAGGGTAAATGAAGTTTGTTGTTCGGTGGCTAGGTAAATAAAGTGAGAGTGATTCGACCTGTAAAAAGATCGCACAGGATCCATAGATATAGGAATATCAAGTTAAAAAGAAGTGTTTCAGTTGTAAAATATATAAGTGGAAAATAAATACAAGAAAAAGGAAGAAGAAAGCAAAAGGTTTTTGTTATTAGCGTGGGGAAACAAAAAGGGATCCTAAAACCAAGATAAAGGATTAACAAGGTAGGAGAGTGTATATATACAAAAAGATATACAACAAAATTGGCGCAGCCGGTAGGATAGTGGAAGCCTGCTTTTCGAAAAATCAAAAGTAGAAAAGTATAAGAGCTTTAAAATCCGCTATCCTGCGAACCTAAGGGGTTCCCTTGACGAAGCCACTCAGGCCAAGTCACCCCCAACACTCGGGTAGATACCATCTCTAGGCGCCTCTGCTCCAGGCGGGCAAGCGTTCACCCCAAATAGTGCACAGGCACCACCGAGGGATACTATCAAACACTCCAATGAAGGAAGTGGAAAACCATCCAAAACCTCCCAGAAGGACGAGTACAGATCAGCCAGGGCACAGCTCTAAAAACAGCCTGAAGCTCCAGCCAACCAGACGAACAAACGCTAGCAGTCAACGATCCGGAGTTGAAGAGGAAATCGAAGACGGCTCATAAGCCCCCTTTTCAACTAGATCCAGGGGAAGTTAAGACGGCCGAGGGCCCCCCCAGCTGCAAAAGAAAGCCGAAATCAACCGACAAAGGATTGAGAGGGAACTCGAAGGCGGTTAAAGAAACCCCCCCCCCCCCTCAATTACAGCAAAGGGACCTAAGCAGGCAAGGAGCCCCCCTTTCACTGAGCAGCGCATCATATGCCAGCCGACAATCCTGCTCTACCTCAGCAGGAACCAGAAACAGCAGCGAGGGAAAACTCTCCATCTTTAGCCGACGCGGGATTAACCCCAGGTGCCAATACACAGCACCCCGGTGAAGGTACATCATCCGCTGCAGGAGAAAAACCTCCACAGTTACCCCCAACAGGACCTCGACTTCGAAGCGGAACCGTTCTGCCAGGTCTGAATAGTCAAGTAAGTTTAGCTAAGTTTTTAAATAAATTATACGAGAGAGCGCGGGAATCGGATAAACTGACGATTACCCATTGTGACGCCTTAGATCACAAATTAAAAACAGAGCGTGAGACCAGACTCGTCAAGTTAAAGACCTTAAAAGAAAAAACAATACAGTTCCGAAAGGAACTAGAACAGTTTTCCGAATCTCGGCGCTCACTCAGTTTAGATCTAGGGAAGAATAAGTGTGTTAGGTTAAGTGACAGTAATAGTGATAGCGACAGTGACGGTGAAGTAGCTAAACCAACTCCCGAAGACCTGCTAATCGATTGGCTCGAAGATTCCTTAACGGAAATCAGCCCAGAAACAAGCCCAGCTAGTCCACCCAAATTTCAATTTCCAGTCAATAGACTACACATAATGGTGGATTACGCTAAAGTAGCTAAGCTCACAGCTCAACTCGTTCCCTTATTTTCGGGTGAAAGTACCCCACAATTGGGACGAGAGTTACAAACCTTCATTGGCTGTTGCAAACAAACTATGCAGTGCCTTAATAATGAAGAAAAAGTGGCTTTCATTCAGGTCCTTCCTACAAGACTCAGAGGTGACGCATACCAATTATTCGCTTCAGACGTCCCTGCTTCATTTACTGAAGTAGAGGAACGTTTAAACAGAACGTATCTTCCCCGTGAGACATATCAGGAGCTGGTGAACAAACTAATTACCACCAGACAAAACCCGTTAGAATCTCTCACTGTGTTCATTACAAGATTGAAACAGTTGTTGACGATTTGCAACGAGGCAGCGACACAGAAGTATGGAGCTGAGGCAGTCCCTGCTGTGAAAACACAGCTGATGGATTTCGCCAAAAACGCTCTGAAAAGTGGAGTAACTAACCCACACCTGTGTCAATATTTGCTCACGCAGGGAGAAGGCGATTTAGAGTCACTAATTCAAAAAGCCTTGGACATGGAGAAATTACAACAAAGTGCTACATTCGTCCAGACTCCTCTGGTACAAGCTCCTCCAATGGCTCCAGTAGACCCAGATTTACGAGTGAGAGCTTACTATAGAGCTCCTTACTATCAAATGCCATCAACACCTATGTTCGCATCACCTCGAGCTCCAAATCCAACGAAGTTTTCACGCAATGTGAATAACCCAGGTTCATCACAGTCACGACAAAGACCGTTTACAAACACTGATGCCAGAAACTCGGATACAGATGCACTGGTCCGTAACATCACGTGTAATTTCTGCCAGCGAAAGGGTCATACATATACAGATTGCCTTAAGCGCAAGAACACCCCTTTCTGCTCAAACTGCAAAATTTATGGACATGACGTCCGTGATTGCAGAAAAAGTCAACAGACCCAACAGATTGTTCCTCCACGCCTCTCCAACAGACCTACACAAGAGCAACACAACACAAAAAGTCCTCAAGTCTTCAATATAAGACTCAAATTCACCTTTTGTGGTCGCCGAGGACATGCAGACGAAGACTGCCGCCAGAAGAAAAAATGGGAAGCCCGGAGTCAGGGAAACGACATGCAGTCGACCCAAAACTCCCCGGCTCGACTATAAACCCAACTAAAAAATTAAAAGGGTCACCTCAAGCGCCCGAATCCGGTGTCCCTACAGTGAAACTTCCACTGGACATAAGCCTTAACGGCCATACAAAACTAGTAGTGGACACTGGCGCTGAGGTTAGTATTATTAAGAAAAGAGCAATTAAAGACCTCAAGATAATTAATTCCAATGAGGCATGCACTTTACAGACCCCTTTTGGAACCGGAAAGACATTGGGAAATTGCAAGGGCAACTTCAATTTTAAAAATAAAATTCCCTGCAAGTTTCAGGTGGTACAAAACCTGCCAGGTCTTTCCGATGAAGGCCTATTAGGAAACGATTTCCTATCAAACAATTGTAATGTTGAAGACCCAAATAAAGCACTCAAGTTTCCTTGTACGGAAACAAATCCCGAAGAGTTCACCGTGCCCTTGTCATGCAAAACGGACAAGCTGTATTCCAGAAAAGCAGTCGAAGTGAAGTCACTTGCTGAAAAGATGGAACCTAAACAGGTTAAGCTATCTACATGCAGTGTCTCCAAGGCATCCCAAGAGAGTGATGCTGGCTGCCAGGTTCGAGAAGAGCCGACGGAGTGCGAAAAGAGCTGTCTGGGTGATCAAAAGACCAGCGAAATGAGGCAGCATCTGGTTACCTTACGAGAACCAATATGCATACCTGCTAGGTCACAAATTATCACCACAGTCCCGTTGCGAGTGAAGGAAGAAATGCTCTGTCTATCTAAAGAAATAGGCGACGGAGTCTTCCTGGCCAACAGTTTACTCCCTACTGGGAAAGAAACAGTGCTAGTTGCCATACTCAACATTAACAATTTTAAAGTAGTCATCAACAGTTTATTATTACAACTGCTCCCTATACATGACTACGCCGTCATCTCAATAGGAGAAGCCACTGATACACAACACGTTCTCAAGCCGAATAAATCGCAAGCGAGTAACACAAACATCAGTGAGCCTCCCAAGGCAGAACAGAAGTCAAGCAAAACTTCTTTCTCCAGAATACCTAGATATAAGTTACTAACGCGGCCCAAGAGCCCCATACAAGACGTGTGCGAGCTCAGTAAGATCCGAACAGAGGCAGCAATGACTCCACCGTCCAATAGAGTAAATTATAAAAAAATTTCGAGGCCCAAGAGCCCTATAAAAGATGCGAGCGAGATCCAGAAGCCGATAAACAAGATGCCGAGGACTCCTCCGTCTAGTTTACCTAGATTTACGATATATACGAGGCCAAAGAGCCCTATAACAGGTGCGCGTGAGCTCAGTAAGACCTGTTCTCAGGCAAAGACGACTCCACCACCCAACCAAGTTAGTGTTAAGAAACAACAGTGGCCCAAGAGGCCTATCACAAGTGCGTGCGAGCTCAGTAAGACCTACTTAAAGGCAAAGTCGACTCCACCACTTAATAAAATTAGTATTAAGAATACAAGGTGCCCCCTGAGCCCGATAAAAGACGCGTGCGAGATCCGTAAGACCTCATTGAAGGCAAAGTTGGCTCCACCGTCAAATAGTATTAAGAGAACCAATTTTTCACGGCCTATTAGCCAAAATACGAATGCGTGCGAGTACTTGGACCAATGTAAAGTACCCCTAAATTACGGTACTCCACCAATAAAAGAGCAGAAAGCACATGCCCTGCCGACTAGTAAAGTAAGTAAAAATACTCACAAAAAAAGGTTACAACAACCTAACACTAACGTAAGATTTTCGGAAAATACAGCTATCTTACAACACGTAAGATACTTATTTCCGGATCATGAAGATCCCACACATACTCCGCGAGTCAACAGGTTAGACCAAGAGCTCAGCCTAGACCCAAATCTAAATGCGGAAGAAAAAGCTTCGATATCCGAACTCTGCTACGAGTATAACGACATCTTCTTTCTAAAAGGTGATAAGCTCACATACACAAATGCTATCACCCACAATATCCCTTTAATACAAGATCAAGCGCCCATAAATCAATAGGTCTACAGACTACCAGAGACCCAGAGACAAGTAATCAACGAGCAATTAAGAGAAATGCTAGAAAACGGGATAGTCCAAACTAGCAAAAGCCCTTGGAATTCACCCTTATTAGTTGTCCCCAAAAAGACGGGACCCGATGGTGAAAAAAGGTGGCGCGTCGTTGTCGATTTTCGCAAATTGAATGAAAAGACAATTGGCGACGCATTTCCGCTACCCCGAATCGAGGATATTCTTGACCAACTAGGTCATGCCAGGTACTTTACCACTCTCGATTTGGCCAACGGCTATCATCAAGTCTTAGTCGACAAAAAAGATCGACATAAGACCGCTTTTAGCACTAATTACGGGCACTACGAATTTAAGCGTATGCCATTCGGACTCAAAGGAGCTCCCGCTACATTCCAACGCCTCATGAACTTCGTTCTGACAGGCCTACAAGGCCTCGAATGTTTCGTTTATCTTGACGACATCGTCATTTACGGGAAAAACCTAAATGACCACAATGATAAACTTCGCAAAGTCTTCGACAAATTGAGAGAGAACAACCTCAAACTGCAGCCAGAGAAGTGCCAGTTCTTGAGAAGAGAAGTTGTTTACCTAGGTCACAAATGCTCTAGCGAAGGTGCATTACCAGACCCCAGCAAAACGGCCTGCGTCCAAACATTTCCTGTTCCCAGAACAGTAAGGCAAGTTCAGTCCTTTTTAGGGCTCGCCAATTACTACAGGAAGTTCATTCCGGACTTCTCTAAAATCGTTCGTCCAATCACGAATTTACTCCGCAAGGACGTAAAATTCAATTGGACCGAGAAATGCCAAGAAGCATTTCAAAGCATTAAAAATGCTCTAATTTCCCCACCACTTTTAATCTATCCAGATTTCTCTAAACCCTTCAACCTCACAACGGACGCCAGTAACGAAGCATTAGGCGCTGTACTTTCCCAAGGAGAAGTGGGAAAAGACCAACCTATCGCCTATGCAAGCCGAACGCTGAACAAAGCCGAGAGAAATTACTCCACAATTGAAAAGGAGTTATTGGCTATAGTCTGGGCCACTAGGAATTTCCGATGCTACCTCCAAGGCAGGAAATTCACGGTCTATACTGACCACAAGCCTCTCAAAGGTGTCTTTAACGTTAAAGACCCGACTTCCCGTTTGGTGAGATTTCACCACAAATTATCAGAATTCGATTATACCATCGAATATAAACCAGGGAAGTATAATACCAATGCGGATGCATTAAGCCGCATTCCACAAGTATTAATCGAAGACAATACAGGCAACACTTTAACGGTACAAGCCCAAGTCCACCACACTATGGACTCAGATGTGGAGGAAAACATTTCCCCAAGTAAAAAGAAAACCAAAAAACCCGCTCATTGCTTCGCCGTGACCAGAGCTCAAAAGCAAAGAGCCCAAGAGGCCAATACTAGCTCCAGCGCTGAAACACAGCCCACGGCAGAGGAAGATAAAGAAACTAAAAAACTCCCAGAGGCGGAAATACAACCCCCTGCTACGCTTGAACAAGAAATAAGTCCAGTCAAGGCACCTGAGATAATCACGAGCCCCAAGGAAGTTCAAATAATCCTAAAGGATTACCACGACTCTCCTTTCGGCGGCCATCAGGGTGTCATCAAGACTTATAAAAGAATCAGACGCAAGTATTGGTGGAGACACATGCTTAGCGATATAAAAAAGTACATAAAAAAATGGCCTAAGTGCCAAACAATGAAGGCATCGCCACAATTCAAGATGCCAATGGTAATAACGGACATCGCAGAACAACCTTTCGACAAGGTTTACCTCGATATAGTAGGTCCACTAGAAGAGACCATATCAGGTAATAAATATATCTTAACTTTCCAAGATAATCTCACCAAGTTTGTCGATTGGTATGCCATACCAAATGGAGAAGCAGTAACGGTGGCGCAAATCTTTTTCAATGAGATTGTCACGCGTTATCGCATTCCAAAGAGAATAGTCACCGATCAGGGAACTAATTTCCTGAGTGAGCTATTCAAGAAGGTCTGCAAACTGCTAAAGGTAAAGAAGTTACAAACTTCCGCATACCATCCACAGTCTAATGGAGCACTAGAACGTGCCCATAGACCATTAATCGAATATCTGCGTACAATCGTAGACGAGAATCCCAAAACATGGGATCAATTCCTACGAACCGCTGCATTCGTGTACAATAACAGTGTACACGAGGGTACTAAACTAACCCCGATGGATTGCCTTTACGGCTTCACAGCAGATGTCCCAACTAATTTAAAACGGGACCCTGAGCCCGTATATAACCACGAAAGTTATTACCATATGCTCAAATACAGATTACAAAGATCATATGCCACGGCTCGTAAAAAATCTCTTAGCCAGCAAACAACGCTCAAAGGCATATTACGACAAAACAGTCAGGCCTCTCACTTTCCACCTAGGAGACAAAGTCCTCCTCAAAAGTGAAAGCCGCAAACACAAATTGTCTCAAATCTGGGTTGGCCCATATCTGGTAATCAACGTACCTAGTCCAACAAACACTACCATAAAAATAGGCAAACGGCAGGTTGTAGTACACAACAACCGTTTAAAGCCCTATTACGAGTAGTACACTGGTACATACACCTTTAGAAAATAAGTCCCACTGAAACAAATTTTCGCCAGTTAAACTAATAACTACCTACTTAAAGGTTCCGTACTCGGGATTACTCCCTATGACTCATGAAGTCAAACTTTACCTAAATTTTATTTAAATTAATAAAAAATACGCTACGTAAATAAAACTGAACATATAACAAATAAACCCTTACTCTCTGAGTGAATTAAATACTCTACCAATAAAATTTTTCTTGCTTGCCTTGACTTTCATCCTTCATACCTTGCCTTGAGAGTTTCGTATTCCTCTTCATGATTTACTTTTTACTCATTGTTGTAAATTAACCAATTCCCTAATTAAACTTTTGAAAGAATACAATGCTCATCTTTTGACGAGATTTAGCAGGAACCGGCTTACAGTCCTCCTATCCTGTTCTACCTCGTCTTTCTTTTAGCAAGTAAGCCCCCATTATACAAATTATCAACGATTTAATTAAGCAATACCATACCTAAATGTTATATGCTATTTAGTATAACTAACTGACTAAAGAAGCCTATCCTTCATTTTCTACAGAGCATGAAGCACATATTGGTGTTAATATGCTGCTTCCATCTGGCAATGGGACAAACTCAAACGGAAGCCTACACAATAAGTCCCCTGAACAATACAGGAATACTGTATGAGGACTTAGGAAAATTACAAGTATACCACAGTACATGGAATATACTAACGGAGATCAACCTAAGGGAACTGGACAACCAAACGCTTATGGCAGAACAGGCGGAACACTTAGTTCACCGACTATGTTCGAATCGCTCTCAAACCGATGAGCTATGCCTGGTACAGCAAAAACACGTTCATTCTCTCTTAGAAAATATCAAGAGAAGAACAAGTGTCATTCGAGAAGTGGTCCCCAAATCAAGATCAACAAGATCCATCTTCGATGGAATAGGCAATGCAATGCACTACCTATTCGGGACCATGGACAGCACTAATGAACAAGAGGTATACAGTCGACTCGAGGAGCTCGAAACAAATACAAAAGCACTAGCCGACCTGGAAAGACAGCAGATCAGTGTAGTCAAAACTACACTACAACAAATTCAAAAGCCACTGACATCTCTGCAGGAAAGACAACGTCAAATAAATCTCCAGGTAAATAGAATGCAAAATATCACTGATGATTTACTAATGAGACAATTAAGGCAGGAGATAATTTCAAGCCTGACCTTACAAATTGTCGAGATTGAGTACAGGCAACAAGCCTTACTCGACATAATAATCTCCAGTAAAAATCACCAGTTGCATCCGCTAGTGGTGTCCCCCAAAAGTTTATTAGAGATATACCACAAGGCCCACGCTACTTGCCCAGATGCACAAAATTGTTTTTCCCTGTTATATCAGACAGCGGAAACAAAGGCTCGTATAGTCCAAGACAAATTAGTTATTAGAATACAACTTCCGATTTTCAATTTACCACGAATGAAGTTGTATAGGATACATAGTTTCCCTATCCATGTTAATAAAAAACAATCATTGGTAACCGAAATACAGTACTCGCACGTAGCGCACCAGGTACAGACACAGGATATTCTATTATTAAAAACACAAGATCTTAAAATCTTCAAAAAGATCACTCAATCTTCCAAAGAGGACACTTACATCGCTAAGCTAGGCATTCCCATAACAAAGGCTACAATGTCCAAAGAATGCGTAGTGAAGCTGCTCTTTAATCCATTAAAGGAAGAGCCACAGTGTCAATTTAGAGCGCAAATACCTCCCAGAGACCTACTTATTAAATTAAGTAAACCAAATTCTTGGATATTCTCGTTGATAGAACCAACAATTGTACACCTTCAGTGTACCCAACAATTCCTAACTTCAAAAATAGAAGGCCAAGGAAGAATTACTATCAACCATCCCTGTCAATTACAAGTAGGATCACAAATCCTACATTATGAGGCAGAGAATATCCAGCAATTGAGTCTCAAACAACCCAACTACTTCCCAAATATCGCTCCATTAGAGCAAATGGTAGAAAAATATCTTAATGAAACCAAAGAAAAAATACCGTCGGAAGAAATACAGACAGAACTATATTCAGGAGATGACACTAACAGCATCATCCTAGAAGGTACCCAGTCATTAAAAGAACTGGACAAAAAATTAGAAAAAATAGTTCCTCATATCAGTCACCACCCTACACATGTCCTAGCTGCAACATCAGTATCGTTAACTGGTGTTGTCATCACATGTATGGTACTGTACCTGGTCGCCAAATGGCTAGTCCCATTCATAAAAAATTATCGTTCACGCAAGCCTAAGAAAACCCCAGAGGCGGAGGAACAAAGCAAACAATTCGAAATAATCGAACCTACCCCTCTAAAAAGGACCCGCACCCTACCACCTACTAGGTCAGTGCAAGTGGTATAGTGTCACCACTTCAAACGGTCATAAGCACTATCACTAATAGTAGAGCACCTAGAAAATAAATGTAAGCGGTTTCAATAAACCCTAATAAATAATTTAAAAAAGAGATGTAAGAATAAAAACCAAATGAACAAAAAAAAAAATATATATATATAGTAAATAATTTAGAGTAAGATAAATTAGGGTATTAAAAACATAAGTACATAATACAAACCCCAAGAGAAAGAAAAAAGATACTCTCCCTCGCTAGCGTTAACGAATAAATATAACAATAAACAATATAAATACAATAAATGATAGTAGATAGAGATAACAAATAGAAAATAAATAGAGTTAATAAAATAAATATATAACAAAAATAACATACCATAGAAACTATATAACCACTAACATTAGAATAAAACGTAAAAATTTTTTTTTGCATAAAGAAAATAAGTAAATAAATAAGACTAGAATAGAAATAGACTTGTAAGAACAATTTTAGAAAATCAGAAAACACAAATAACAAAGTTAACCTAGATTAACAAACTAAAATGTAAAAACCAACGCCGTGCCGAGCCAACCACAAACCAGAACCAAATCCTAAAAAGGGGACTAGGATGTTTAAATAAGGACAAAATATTTTTTTTCCAAAATATAAAAGATTTAATAAAAATTTATTGAAAAGAATAGAAAGATAGGAAAGATACAAAAATAGCTAAAAAAAAAAGAAAAGAAAAGCGCCATGAGATATCCTGACCGTCAGGGTCTCCGTGGCCTCCGGGGTCGGCAACCTACTCGGCATCCCAGTCTTCGGGTCCGGCAGGTTCTTCGAGATCCCAGTCTTCGGGAGCCCCAAGCACGCCCACGGCCTCGTCATACCCTGGGGGTGGCTCAAAAAAGTTCGCACCACCCTCTGGTGCTAATGGAGTGCCGGGTGGAGTAGCAAACAACACCCCATAAAGCGCCGCCACGGGGTCGTGTTCCGAAAATAGGCAGCAACAACAGAAGCCGTAGTCCCCGCTGATGATAAGGGTGCCGCCTGAAAAGGTGAAATATTTTGTTGAAAAAAGAAAAAAAAAAAAGGGGGGGAGATAGAGATGCTTGTTTGAACTCACCTGAGGCTGACCAGCCCATATCTCCATGAGGGATTACAAATAAATTGGTGCTGTAAGTATGGCCCGCGACAGCATCCTCCATCCATACTACAGCAGGGCGCTCACCCCGCTCGTGGAGCAGGAGCCGTATAGGCCCCTCCCAATCACGTACAACCCGTAGCACACAAATCGTATTAAGCCTTGCATTCAACATGCTCGGTGGGAACCACGGCTCGCGACCTAGCTCGACACGAAAAGTCATGATGAATGAGCCATGAACGCTCAAAAGTGGCTGCAAGTACCCCAAGATACCTTACAATGTATCTCAGCCAGAAACATAAGCAAAATATCAAATTGAGATTAGTTTTTGATCCAAAATCATTCTTATCTTCCGTCTAAACAAAACAATTGTGCTAACGTGCACAAAATTTTTTTTTTACACCTTCCCCTGAGAATTATTCCTCTTCAAAGAATAATCCTCTTTTTCGCAGGGGGAAGGATTGTTATATACCTAAAAATGGTTAACAATGATAATTATAAGAAATAATTATCATTGGGAAAATCATTAAAACATATTTAATTTTCATAAGCTAATCATGTTTAAAATATGGTTAGCTTATCTCTCTGCAAAGCGAAAAATTGCCATCAGCAATTTCGTCACATTCCTTTGCACAAAACCAAAATATTTTCCCATAAGAACGACTTGGGAAAAATAGAAGTTTTAAGTTTCATCCCAAGTCGTTTCATTAGAAAAAAACAAAAGCCCCACGACAAATCGTACCTTCAGTAAGATTTGTCGTAAATACGATATGTATGTACATACATACAAACATACATATCGGGCGCATAAAATTTTACGTCGGTGAAGACTGAAATGATCAAGTCTTCACCGAAAAAAGCTCTTATCAGCGAATTGTCGCGAGCTGCATACATTGTGATCGCAACAATGTATGCACGATAGCACGACGATGGTTGGATATTTATGAAAATATCAAATTTCAATTCCAACCATCGTTCGTCGCGATAATTGTGGGCATGTTTAAACATGCCCAGCGGTAAATAATTTTCTCAGGATAGGAATGCTAATTAAGCACTTTCCTATCCTGAGCAACTAGACTTGCGATTACGAAAATCCAAGTCGTGTTCAGTCGGTTTTTGAGCGCTAAAGTTTTAAGCAGCCGGTTTTAAGCAGTCAGTTTTTAGACAGTAGAGTTGGATTTAAAACTTCGGTTCGGACGGTTTGGCTGTTGATCGTTTTAGGAAAAATTAAAAGTAACTAAATCAGTAAGTGTTAGGGAAAAGAGAATAAAAAAATGGTAAATGAAGTTTGTTGTTCGGTGGCTAGGTAAATAAAGTGAGAGTGATTCGACCTGTAAAAAGATCGCACAAGATCCATAGATATAGGAATATCAAGTTAAAAAGAAGTGTTTCAGTTGTAAAATATATAAGTGGAAAATAAATACAAGAAAAAGGAAGAAGAAAGCAAAAGGTTTTTGTTATTAGCGTGGGGAAACAAAAAGGGATCCCAAAACCAAGATAAAGGATTAACAAGGTAGGAGAGTGTATATATACCAAAAGATATACAACAGAGTTGAAAATTAAATTTAAATGGTAAAAACTAAAAACATCGAAAAATTTTAATTTGTATACCATACCAGTTTTTTATACTCAATCTCCAGAATTATTTTACTTCTGTTCCATGTTCACGATTAGATCAATATTTATATATGTAATATTGTAATGTATACCCACATAGAGCAAAAAATGCTCTCTAATTATTATTAGCGCTCGTCTCTACATTTTACACAGCGGTGCACTAGCATAGCAAGCAGGCACAAGCAATAACAGCAGAGCGGCAGAAAATGCTTTCCAAGTTGTTATACCGAAACAAACTAATTTTGCTTGAGCTTTTGGTTTTGAATTGTCTACATATTATTAAAATTCTTTGGTATTAGTGAGCTTTCCAATTTCGCCTATATGAAAAACAATGAAAGCGTCTTGTGTTAAAAACACAATTGAATGTTTAAATCAGAGACACCATCACTCAAATATTGATTTCCACAAAGTCAGATGGCAGCAGCACCATTCTGTTTGCTAAAATCCACATCTGGGTATTTCTTATCTGTGGTAAAGGTAAATTAAGTCAAGAACTACTACCATCTTCGTTAGAAGGTATGAAAGAAGGAATTATTATGCTTCAAAAGTCCGACTGTAAGAAAGAGAAGTAAGAAAAATATTTCCTAACTGATAGCATTGTCTCTTTTTATTTTATAGACTCGCCGCATATCCTGGATATATTTACAAAAACAAATTATGGAAATGCATGCAATATTTACAGTGAAATATGGATTCTGGTGTCTCAAGGTACCCGCGAAAAGTTTTAAATCACGCGAAAATAGTCAATTTGGTCATCATCCAGCATAGAAGAGATGTTATAAAATTTTTTAATATGCACGTTAAAGCTTGTACGAAAAAGATTTCAATAAATTTACAATATGCATATAAGTGCAAAACCAAATGATTGAACTTCTCGACCCAGCGATCAGAGAAGTCTCATCAGTATGGTTATCTATGATCGCCTACCACAGAATAGCCTGACAAATGCGTCTCCGTAACATAAACCAATTTCCGTTGAATCAATATTCCACAAATTTTTTTTTTTTTTTACTAAATAACACCTGAAACTTCATAATATTTTTTCAAAGGAAATAGCCCCAAGAAACCCTATACAAATTTTCCGGAAAATCAATTAAATTAATTTGCACAAACGATAATTTCTGCCTCGAACGCATTTCTCATAGAAAAAGAACTTTACATTGGCCTTCAACTCTTATCTAGGTGAATGAAATATGAATTCTCTTTCAAACCATGCTCTACCCCAATAATTTTCGGAGCGAAGAACATAAGTTAATACACACATTCATAAAAATGGATAAGTATACAGACCCGTCACATCTCCCCTTTCTAAGCTCTAGCTATACAAGCCGGTATCTAAATGTCCATACATGAACCTCATTAAAAGCACTGCAGTGTTTCCCCTTCAAATCTCTTTTTCTAATTTTCGAAAAGTCTTATCATTTCCCTGGGCTGCAAAATTATGTACAACACTCACCCGATGAACGGCGCAATTCCCCGTACATAACCACTAGCGCACGACTTAAAAGCTCTAGCATAAAGCACCCTATATGCCAAAAGCTTTTCGTATAGTTCCCCTCTCTTTACATGAAAATCTCAACCAATCAAATGAGACTCCAATAATACAGAGGAATTTGGAATTCTATAGGAAGTGTAGCCTGAGGAAAAAGGTAAGTCAGTCAGTGAGTTGTCGATATTGATAGGAAATTCAACCTTATTCTTATTGCAAAATTTTCAATGCAATTTTTTGGGAAAGTATCGTGAAATCCTATGTAATTCTTATTGTGAAATTTGAGCAAAAATATCTGAAATCCTATGTATGTGAAATTTAAATAAAACTTTTTGGAAAACCTATTGTGGGATTCAATCATTTTGAGAGAAATTCCCCGCAAACAACAAGGGTACTGAGATCTTCGCTGGTTAAGCAAGCACTCCTAGTCTCCCGACGGAAAATACCTAGCCCCGGCAAAACACCGGGAAGTGATTTTACAGCCTATGAAGATCGGATGTTACAGTTTTTTAAAGTGAATAAAAAAAAGATGATGACGAAATCTTTTTAAAACGCTGATGGGCAACGAAGCGTATAAGGACCTTAAGGCCTAAACCGATTCAGTAAAGCCGTCCGAAAAGTCAATGGATGATATTTTAAGGCTGTTAATGGAGCATTATACACCTAAAATTAATAAACATGCAGAACTGTACAAATTCTGGAAATCTGCACAAAATGAAAGAGAATCTCTCGTCTAAAATAATTGGCGTCATCGTGTCAGTTCGAGAAATTTTTAACGGATGCTCTAATTGACAAATTTATTAGCGGAATTATTAATAAAAAAGTAACACAAGCGCTTCTGGAAAAAGGGATAACTATGTTTGAGCAGTGCTGTGAAATGGCACTTAATATTGAAATGGCGGCAAGTTTTCTAATTTACAACGGAGTTCTAAGCAAAAAACTTCAACAACACAACAATAAAATTGTTTCCGTTGCGGCAAACCTCATGACAGCTAACCATTGCTGATTTGCTGAGTTGTTACATTAACATACATGGCAGTTGTCTTCCTCTCAGGCAGCCGTTGCTGATCACTTGATGGATATTCTCCAATTTATAACTAGGCTAAGCTAGTGAATAAAGTTCATTGAATTAAGAATAACTGTCTATTTATGAAATAATTAAGTGAGACAAAAATACAAAAGTATATAATAGTTTATTGTATGGACGCTTGTCCGAAAGCAGACCCTTCTCAAGTTATCTTTTCAGATTTGAGAAAAACATGTACGGCTAGATGTTTGCTCGTAAAATGAGTCTCATGCGGATCATATGTCACCGTACGCTATTAAACATATAAAAATACCAAAATATGAAAAGCCAACTTATGTAAGCATTTACATACAATTCTCTTTCCCAAAACTTACCAAAAAAAGCAAAAGTCACTTGAAATGTAATTAGATCTTCCATTTCCTCTCTCGCATAGATTATTTTCTAGAGTAAGATATTTTTATGCAAGCTTTAGAATAAGAGTTCATGTTTTAATCAGTTCTGTAATGTAAAAGTGGTTACCGTTAAGTGCTGATCAGTTATTGCAAAATATATAACCCAGAAAAGCAATTGCGAGGCAATTGAATTCTTTAGGGTATCGACCTATAAGGTATAGATTATTTACTTTCGCAATAGATGATCAACTTTAAATTTCTAAAAATACGCTAATTCCGCTGATCCTACAATATGAAGCTACAAATGAAAGTAGGTCAGTGCGAAAGTAGGTCAGTGCGAAAGTAGGTCAGTGCGAAAGCAAGAAAAAAGGTTTTTGAAAGTACTGAAGGCGAGTTATTGAATACGGGCGATTGAAGCCAGATGAAAAAAGGTACATCGGGCAAGTGATTAAACGGAGAGTAATTGATTTGAGATCGTAAAGCGTGTAACGGGAATAAAATAAATAAGTGTAAAGAGTTATGAGGAATATCAACAAATACATAAAGTGATAAATACACGTATATAAAATTAAAAACTTTTCAGTTGTTTTTTATAAAACCATTCCCATCCTAAAAGAAATATACCTACCTCTACAGTTCCATGTTAAACTTAAAAGTGTCCGGAATAAAAATAATTTCGGTGGTTTTAATTTGTTCAAGTATATTTTTTTTTTTTTTTGTTTCCAATCAATAATAATTATGAAAGTGGCGCTGTACTTGTTGTGAGAAAATATTTAGAAATAAAGTAAAGTGCTTATGCCGAGTTCTTATCACAGTGCTCTTATGGGGTGCGCGTATATTATCGTGGGAAATATTAAAACGCGCTCGTGCACTTGATGAAATATGAATATTTTTACTCAGACACTTTGCTTAAATTCTTGAAATTAGAGACTTCTCAGATTTCAGTGTGTTTACGTAAAAATATTCTGGTGATGATAAACTAATGTTTTTGCATTTTGTGGGAAAATATTATTGAGCTGAAAGTTTAATGCTTTTGCATTTGTGGGAAAATATTATTCAGATGACAAAATTTAATGCTTTTGCATTTTTATGGGAAAATATTATTCAGCACGTGTACTAACTGAAGCCTATCTAATTACTTATAAGCAATTCTGCTTATGTTTTAATTAAGCTTTTTGGCTTATGTAACAATTGCTTCCCCTATAAAAAAAGTAAATTATTCTTCGTAGAGGAATAATTTACGGGGAAGATTGTGGTGGTAATGCGTTCCGTTTGGTTTGACATAGTATATATAAACAAAATCCGATCCCTGAAGGGCCCGGTTATTAAAAAAATGTTTACCACTATCCCATTTTTGTAGGGAGTATTAATTTTATACTATATGTCTATCCTTATGTAGTTATAATTACGGAGTATTTTTTGATAAAATCTAATATTTATCTTTTGTAAACAAAAAATTGTATATATAAAAAAAAAGTCTATGATATATCCCTATGTAGGGGGTACATATTTATATAAAACATTTAATTTATCCCTTTGTAGAGAGTATTTATAAAAAAAATCTATTATCAGCCCTATGTAAGGAGTGCAAAAAGAAAATTTCTATTATCTACCTTTTCATGAGGAGTTCACATATAAAAAATATCATTTATAGATAGAGAAGAAATATCTATTATTTGTCCCTATGTAGGGAACTTACTAAACAAAAAGAAAAAAGAAATTCTTATCTTCCCTATTCATGGGGTATTTATTCAGTTAGAATGAGTAGTATAGCTATGTCGGTTCTAGACCACTTTTGATCGAAATTTTTCTAAGTCCAGAATACATGTTGCAGTATACCTCATTTTATTGCAGTATACTTCACTTTATTGGACTTAACATTTGGACTTTCGATCAAAAGTGGTCTAGAACCGACATAGCTATACGCGGATATTTCTGGAAAATTTTATAAAAAGTTTTTTTCCTTTGAAATTTTTCTAAGTCCCGATCAAATTTCGACTTAGAAAAATTTTATAAAAAATTAAATTTTTCTATAAAATATTGTACAGGAAGTTGTGGTTTTGCAATATTTTTAATTTTTTAATACATAACACGTGCTCATTATGTTGCGGAATAAAATATTGTACAGGAAGTTGTGGTTTTGCAATATTTTAAATTTTTAAATACATAACACGTGTTCAGGATGTTGTGGTTTCATATATGAGGTAAATTTTTAAATTAAATTTTTCTATAAAATATTGTACAGGAAGTTGTGAAATCGAGTGATTTTATGATAAAATAAGACTTTTCGTATGTGAAATAAAGTTCCAGCAATAATTAAAACCACAATGGCTATTTCGGGATTTGATAAAATTTATTTTAGGTAATTAGAATATTTTCTCACACTTTAAATTGCTAAAATTCTTCAAGAAATCAAATCGCAGTTAACTTGATAAAAAAATTTCAAGAAGGCAACCGCAATATCCTAATGTTGACAAAAATTTACAAATCGATTGGTTTTATGACAAAATAAGACTTTTGTTATGGTTATGTGAAATAAAGTTCTACCAATAATTAAAACCACAATGGCCGTTTATTTTCAGCGAGAAAATTAGGGGACTTCCTGGTTAAAATGTATAAAAAACAAATAAAAATTTGTTATATTATCAGTTATTCGAACTAAGTATAACAATTAGTGACAAAGAATGAGTAATTTAGAGAATCTTACTCTAATTTGTAATGTAGCCATAAAAGAGGAAATGATGGCTCACATCAGCTGTCTGCAGCAGATCAAGGTTGAAATTATGGAACTAATTTGTCTGCTCATAGATGGAAGAACTCCCTCGGCTGAAAATACTGAGGCATTACTACTGAACATTATTAAAATGATAGATGAGATGAACGCGGCTGATGTGGATATTGATGACATTGAGGAAATCGAATATCTACATGAAATAGTATATTTTGGATTTAACAGCTTGGATGAAGATGACGAATTCTTTTTGCGGCACTGCATTTATATAGTTGACCGAGAGATTACACGAGTATGTGAAGCGGTAGAATTAATTGTATAATAGAATATAAAAATTAAACTTGTTTATTATTTTAATTTAAAATTTTGGTTTTGTGTTCATAACATAATTTACTAACCTTTAATTAACTTTTAATATATTTTTCTGAAAAGGTTTTAAAAAAGTTTCTGCGACAGGAATTAAGTTAGATTTTCGATGGCTCCTAGATCAAATAGTTCAACAGGTTTTGATCCGATAAATGTGGAAAGAAGTACGGAATTCATTTTGGAAGAGAATGTAAGAACGAGAATAAATCGTATTGCTGCCTTTTTGAATTCCTCAGCATATCTCATCTACTTCATTGTGATGAAGATGGTGAATATGATATGGATGATTTGATAGAACATTTTATTGTATGATATAAATATCATGGTTATTAAAAATATATATACATATATACATGAAAACAATAACACTTTTTTCTGTTTTTCTTTCTTCTTCCCCCTCCACTTGTTTTCCATTTTGGTATATAAAGCGTTGTGCTTGCTTGGTTATTTTATTTACATTAATTGAATCGCTCATTTTAGTTAATCTAAAATGGCTTCATATACAGAAATTTCTCATAAGATAGTTAATATTTTAAAAGAGGTTATACCATTACTTCAAACAAATAATGGTTATGAGCTTAGAAAAAAGTGGTTAAGATATTGTAAAAGAAATATCACTTTAATGTATCAAGACCTAAAACGGGCTGAAACAGTTGGTGAAAAGAGAAATTTAGAAACTAATATCGGTCATATGAAAAAGTTTCTGCAAGAGATTGGACAATTACTTCATATTAGTGGTGGTGGTGGAAAGCATAGAGGTCGTGAATCTATAGTGTGGAAAGAGATAAACTCGGCATTTAAAAGCCGTATTCAGACTGGTGTTTTTATAAATAAAAAATTTAAAGATCCTATACTATATTTGAAACATGTTGGAACAAGATTAGTGACGCAATTGAGAAAAAAGTTGAGAAAGTTCAATACAATTAAAATGAACACTTCTTTTTGTTGTGATTTTAAAAAAATAACAATGGATGGTGGTGAAATTCAAGAATATAAGTATCTAACAACTGCAAATTATACAATTGATCGCGGAAGTGATTTAAAACAACTTGTTGAAAATATACAGAGTGTCTTATTAACTAATTTAGAGGAGTTTCAAGAACGTGATAGCGGATGGGCTTTGAGCGAGATTATCAGTTTGGCAGTGAACATCAACAAATATGTACCACTTTCAGGATCATCATATATAAACTTGCCCCCACAAATAAAAAAGAGAAAAGCTTGTATTAATGTACACAATTCGGATAACGCGTGTTTTGCTTGGAGTGTTGTAAGTGCAATATATCCAACTACTTTAAATGCAAATCGCCCGAGCTCATACCCATATTACGCTAATGTACTTAATTTAGATGACATAAATTTCCCAATTCAAATGAAAGACATAATTCGTTTTGAGCATAATAATAACATTAGTGTCAATGTATACATACTGAAGAAAGTAAGAAGTAATTTTACTGTTGCACCAATCAGATTAACTAAAATAAAATTATTACAACATGTCAACTTGTTAATGCTTCAGGATAAATATACAAATAATATAGATGATTCTGATAGCAATAACGAAGATGATGATGACGATGATGCTGAAGTAAATTACCATTTCTGCTGGATTAAAAATTTATCGCGACTAGTTTCATCACAATTACCACGGCAAGGACATAAAAAGTGGATATGCGATCGATGCCTTCATTATTTTCACAGTGAAGTCAAACTCAGATATCACAATATAGACTGTGAACAAATTAACTCATGTAAAATAATCCTACCAACAGAACATGAGAAGTGGCTATCCTTTAGTAATTTTAATTATAAACAACGATGCCCATATATAGTGTATGCAGATACAGAGAGTTTGTTACACCCCATTAATGTTGCAGCTGGAAGTAGCACTAAGCGTTACCAAAAGCATGAGATACATAGCATTGGATTTTATTTTATGTGCTCTTATGATCCAACGCTCAATTTTTATCGCTCATACTGTGGCCCAGATTGTGGGGGGTGGTTTTCCACTGAACTCAGAAACTTAGCTGAGGATGTTGAGACTACATTTCTTTGTGAAGTGCCTATGGAAGAAATTACGGTGTTACTTAACGATGAACTAAGCAGTCAAACCGCTTGCCATATATGTGAAACAGAATTTTTTAAATCTGACGTATGTGTAATTAATCACTGCCATCTGACTGGAAAGGTGAGAGGGATGGCTCATCAACATTGCAACTTAAATTTTCAAGATAGTCGTGTAATTCCAGTGGTGTTTCATAATTTGAGTGGATACGATGCTCATTTTATTATTAAAGATATTGCTTTAGCTTTTGATGGAAAAGTTAATTTATTGCCAATAAATAAAGAGAAATATATTGCCTTCACAAAAAAAGTGGATAGTTATCAAATTACCTATAAATTTATAGATTCCTTTCGATTTTTACCATCATCTCTTGAAAAACTTGCATCTTACTGTGATGACTTCAAATTAATAAAAAGCGAATTTCCTAATAATTATCACCTTCTTACAAGAAAGGTGGTATTTCCCTATGACTACGTGGATAGCTGGAAAACATTGAGTGAGCTTAATCTCCCAACAAAAGAAAACTTTTTCAGTAAACT
This sequence comes from Dioctria rufipes, assembly GCA_963924295.1. NCBI lineage: Eukaryota > Metazoa > Arthropoda > Insecta > Diptera > Asilidae > Dioctria > Dioctria rufipes. The sequence goes on along the minus strand of OZ002741.1, from coordinate 99,616,339 downwards.
TAACGACAGCCATATCAGCGATGAAGATTATGCACATGCGCAAAATATATGGACCGTATTTAATATTCAAACGCTGGGTGAATATTCTAATCTATATTTAAAAACTGATATACTTTTATTAGCTGAAATATTTGAAAATTTTCGTGAGAGTTGTCTTCAAAGCCATCGACTAGATCCAGCCCATTACTATACAACACCTGGGTTGAGTTGGGACGCTATGTTGTTGCATACCAAAGTGAATTTAGAACTTATTACAGATATTGACATGCTGCTATTTTTTGAACGAAGTATTAGAGGGGGTGTGACGCAGTGCAGTGGTCGATATAGTAAAGCTAATAATAAATATATGAATGATTATGATCCACAAGATGAAATAAAATATTTGATGTACTTTGACGCAAATAACTTATATGGATGGGCAATGTCCCAAAATCTACCTACAGGAAATTTTAAGTGGATTGAAAGTATTGACATTGAAAGTATTGACATTGAAAATACTCCAGATGATTCAGAAATTGGGTACTTATTAGAGGTCGACTTAGACTATCCACATGAAATACATGATCATCATAAAGATCTACCACTTGCTCCAACTCAGATGAGACCCCCTGAATCGAAGAATTCAAAACTATTGCTAACTGAATATAATAAAGATCGATACGTTGTTCATTACCGAAATCTGAAACAATGCTTAAAAAATGGGTTGGTATTAAAAAAAGTACACCGAATTTTACAGTTTAATCAGTCACCATGGTTGAAAAAATACATTGATTTAAATACAGGATTTAGAACTATGGCAAAAATGAGTTTGGAAAAATATTTTTTAAGCTCATGAATAATGCTGTATTTGGAAAGACTATGGAAAATGTTAGAAATCGTGTAATTGTCAAACTTCTAACTAAGTGGTATGGGCGATATGGAGCTAAAGCGATGATAGCTAAACCGAACTTTCACAGCCGAACTCTATTCGATGAGAATTTAATTGCAGTTGAATTAAATAAGACACAGGTTGTTATGAATAAACCTATTTATATAGGCCAAGCTGTATTAGATATTTCCAAAACGTGTTTATATGAATTTCATTATGGATATATGAAGCAAGTTTATGGAAATTTGTCTAGGTGTCTCTACACACATACAGACTCCCTAATCTACGAACTAGTTGAAATAGATCCATATGAAATAATGAAGCGAGATGCACATATGTTTGATACCAGTGATTATCCTATAAATAATATATACAATATATTACTTTGTAATAAGAAAGTTCCAGGCTTAATGAAGGATGAATTGAATGGACGAATCATGACTGAATTTACTAGATTAAGAGCTAAAATGTATAGTTTACGCGTTGATGGTAAAGACTATTTAAATAAAGCCAAAGGAGTTAAAAGTTATGTTACTAAAAAATCGTTAAGCTTTAATGATTATAAAAATTGTTTAGATCAATTTACTGAAATATATAGACAACTACTCGGCGATACACCAACCCGATCCTTTTAACGTACCTAAAATATTGATAGACCCCGATCTCTATCAAAAACAAGATGCTAAAAGTAATGTGAGTTTAAAAGTAAACACCCACGGAAATCATAATTTAGCACTTTTTAACGAAAGTCAAGATTTACAAGATTTGGAAAAGGAAATAGATCTGGTGAAGACAAGAAGGGAAAGACAGAGAGTGCAAATCCAAACGCACACCAATACTGGAATAATCGCAATTCTTGTCACAATCATTCTCGGATGCATAATCCTAAAATGCTTACGACGATTGAAGAGGGAAGAACCCACCTTAGCGCGATCCAATCTCGTAATCTTGCACCCTACTTCTCAAGGTAAAGGTAAAGCCCCGAACGAAACAATAAGATCAACTAAATTGCCTGAAATAAAAACGGCAGATGTACCCACAAAGATAGAACCAATCCCAACACCCATAGAGCTTCCTACCGAAAAATCGCCCAAATGTTCTGTGAATACAAACCAAATAAAGCCAATCGTATATGAGGTTTAATAACTAGATCCAAAGAAATTATAAAAAAAAAAGATAATTACGTGGGATAAGTATATGTATATATACATATATGTATAAGCTTTAGCAAACAAACATTCTAGACCTTACTTCTCGCGCTGCCTACAAAAACTAAAAATAGCTAATGAAGTATGTACATATATGACATAAAAATGAGACAACAAAGAAAAGTAGATAAAATATACTTCTTATATACGTATATTATGTTAGGTGATAGTTGATGTAAACAAAACAAAAAAAAAAAAAACATAGTGTTGCATAAATTACCTTTATTTATATATTTATTAAAAAAAAAAAAAAAATTAGTATACATATGTCTGTTTTATCTATAATAAAACAAAAAAATATATATATATATATATATATATATATTAACTTAGAGAAGTTTAGTTACTGTTTTACTTAACAACAGCAAAATGTATGTTTAATTTTGTTCTGAAAAAGAAAATGTTCAAAAAACAAAGGGACTTATGAAAATATTATTAGGATTGTAATTGTGTTACGTAATAATTATAATGTTACTTAGCCTTTAATTTGTTAATTTAAAGTAGGTATACATACTTATACACTTAGTTTTAAGTCTTTCGTTTCTGAAAAATATTTAAAAAAAAACAAAAAGTTTAATTATGTAACCAAAGACTGCCTTCAGTAATAGCGGTTTCATACTTCCACGTCATCTCGTTAACTCCTCGATTCCGACTTCATAAAGGGGGAGGAATGTTGTGAATAGAAGATCAATCAATTCTTGTTGTCAAAATAAATAAATCAATTAATCTGTGTGAAACAAGAATTGGTTGACATCGCTTCTTGACTAGGTCATTGTTGTGTGGCGAAAAGCAAGATCTTACACAATAAATGCAAACAGGTCTTGCCCAAACGGTGGCACTGTTAAAAGTTGCAGTGTATCGCATTTTATAACAAACTCAGAATTATTGGGTTTGTTGTGAAAGCGTGTTACTGCGGAATATGCAGGTGACTTCCGGCTAGTCACAGCGGTCACCTGGTTCATCAAATAAAAAATAAATAAAAAACAGAAGAATGCGCGGTGAGATGGTGGCTGAAAATGCTTGAAGAGTTCAGTCTTTTTGGATTCGGCGAGAGATTAAATTATGGTTATTATACACGAGATATAAATGTATAATTGATAGAGATCAAATTATAGTTATTATACACGGGATATAAATATATAATTGATAGATATGTATACGTGAATAAAGTTGAAAATGATTAAGTGAAGTGTTCTTTTACTGTGTGTTACATCTGCTCAACTAAACCCGATACTTAGTGATAGCAGCATTCACTCGGAGATCATAATGTTTTTAGTATAACTCAAAATAAAATTGCCTTAAGCCCTTTTGATGATAAACATTTTATTATAAATGGCTCCACATATACTTTACTTTGGGGTCATTAAAGTTTATTGAACACTTGAAATTTTAGCAAAATAAAAGCCTTCATATTATAAAAAATTTTCTGTTATTATTCCCATAAGATTAATTACTAGTCTTATAAATCATTTATTTATACAACAAATTTATAAAATTTCATTTTTATTGACCCATGAATTATATTTTGCAGAGAACCCTAGCCATTTTACAAAAAAATCATTCCGTTTCTTCTTCAATACTTTTTCAACAAGGTAATTATGCGGATATTTCGTCTTTAGTAGTTCTTTTTCATAAAATCCTCCTTTGATGGGATGTCCCCCATAATCCTCTAGAAGATATGTCACCGGATTCGTGTTTTGTGTTGTTTTAATTTTAAAGATCTCAGTCGTCCAGTTCGGTGTGTACCCCTTTTCAAATATATGTTTATGCTTGCTGATGCGAACATAGTCATCAACCTTATATTTTGCTGCCCCCACTATTTTTATGTGATTGTATACTGTTTGTAGTAGGATATTTTTATTAATGTGATTAACATCGGAGGGGCGCATTTTAATGGTCCTATGCTTTTTATTATTGTATTCATGAACAAGATTGTGTACGAAATCAATCCAACGATAGGAACGATTCTTACTGAATTCTTTCCACATCATACCTTTCAAGGTTCTATTAAATCTTTCAACTATTGAGGCTTTCATTATACTAAAAGTCGAATAGTGTTTGATTCCATACTTTACCATTAGTGTCTGGAATATTTTATTATAAAATTCTTTACCATCATCTGTCTGCAAATGTTTAAGAATCCGACCGCTTTTTAGAATTTTTTCCATTGCAGCCGTTACCTTTTTTCCACTTTTATTTTTAATGGGCTCTACACAAGCATATTTTGAAAATGTATCAATCACTGTTAGCAAATAGTAGTATCCATTATTTTCGCGAACATAAGCACCCATTTCAACCAAATGTGCTTGCCAGAGATCATCCAAATCTTTCATAATGACACGACGCCGGGGAAAATTTCGACGAGCTGCTTTATGCAGCTCACTCACAAGGGCCTCTTTACTCATTGTTAGCTTTGACTATAAGAGATTCTACATTTATTAACCCTCGTCAGTTCTTTTCAATGTCTTCGCACTTTGTATCAATATAAACTTTTAACTTTTCAAATGACTTATTTATGTGTGATTGGGTCAATGTTTCCAGTTTTTCTATAGTTATTGTAATAATATTATGTACATTCGCAAGCTCTTCCTCTAATTCACTCTTAGCTGTTTTTGTTTCTAAACTGCTATGGGATTTGCATAAATCTAAATATTTATCTATTGTCTCATCTATATATAGCATGTTTACAGCATCACTATCTTCTTCTGGATTTTTGAGATTCTTAATATTGCTGAATTGCATATCATAGTTGTTATCTGATGTTAACAGAAAACCCACTCCTGCAGGTCCGGTGGGGCCTCTTTCGCCTGGTGGTCCAGAGGGACCCCATTCTCCTCGAGGTCCAGGAAAACCTCGTCCAATATTACCATCTCTTAGCGATCGTCCGAACTTATCAACAGCCATTTCGTGAATAAATATATAAAAAGCGGAAAGAGGCTTTTATAAAATTAAATCAGACTCCTTAACTCCTCAATAATGGAAACAATTTCATTGTTATGACTATTATTCCCGGCTACTTGAGAGCCAATTAAAAGTCGTAATCTGTCTACCAATTCGTTTGGATCA